>JAWNOU010000005.1:8520156-9882813 GCA_035045725.1 Drosophila ezoana
TAAGTGTGGAGAGCAGTTTTGGCCCGCAGGTGACAAGTTAAACGTCTTGCAAGCATTTGCATTTCAGGAATGAAAAAAAAAACAGAGAAAATAACAAAAAATGTATTTAGATACTCAAGCTCTTGTATGATATAAATAAATTTGCTAGAAATAAATAAATAGCTTAGAAAAAAAGTCAACACCAGCAAAAGACACATCCTTTATCTGCAGTTCATTTTGCTTGCCTTGTAGCCAAAGACTTCAAAAGGGTTGTTGTTGTTGTTCTTGGCTTAAAGCATATTTGATTATGTCATGAAATATGCTGAAGGATCAGGGCACCCTGTTTACCAAGAAAAAGATAAATTTAAGAAATATGCAAATGTAAAGCCAGGGTTTTAACCGAAAAAAAAAGAAACTGTTTCAACCCCAAAGGCCTTGTGGAAAATTATTATCATACATTTTTTAATATGCGCAATTTCAACTCGTGTCCCCTTTAATATTTATTGTACAATGCGTATGTGTGTGTATTTGTAAGTTGTGTGTGTAGACAAAGGCAATTGAAATTGCCAGAGAGGCTGCAACAAATATTGTATCCTGATTGCTTCTAATGGGCAAAGTAAATGTTTTTCCATCCACATGCAAATATTTTGCTGCACATTGTTTTCATATTTATTGATCAAATTGTTGCAAAGGTTGGGAAAGAAGTGGGGGGAAGTACAAAAGGGGTAATTTTAAGTGTCGATTGCAATTTGAAATGAAAGGTTGATGAAAATGTGTGGAAATTGTGAGAATATTTTCGCATAATCTATCATTTCCGTTATTTTATACAAGCATTTAAAACGTCCATTTCTATACAGTTATTTATTATGCCCTTTGCCGACGACATATATATTTTACACATAGAAAAAGATGCCGCTTGCCCCATACGGAATATATATTCTTCTTTTTTTTTATTTTTATATAATATCAATTATGAGAAGTTTTCAAGGCTTTGAACAACAACAAACTCATAAATGGACATAAAATTGTAATTATAAAGATTGCCCATATTTATCCCTGTTTAATAAAATTTACAACTAGTTTAATTTCTTTTCTATATATTCTTTCATCTATTCGTTTACTCTTCTCATTTCTTTCTCTTCTATTTCTTCTCATCAGACCTTTTTTTTCTCATTTAAGTATTTATTTTCTTCTATAGGATAGTTGACTACAAATTATTTTAATTTTTTTAAAATAATATTTGTATATTTATTATGTCTTTCCTTCAACTATAGATAATTTGATTGTCCCTGACAAAAATAAAGAAAAAATAAAGAGATCAATATAAATACCCGAAAATGAAAAACCTCAGCGCGATGTAATTGTCAACTTATCCAAATTTCTGCAATCGTATAAAATTGGAACTCTAGCTTCTATCCACGTAGTAATTATTGGAAATATCATTCCATCTCAGTCCAGCAAAATATTAAATTTCACGTGAGCGGCGTTTGAAAAACCACTTGTGCTAAAGTGGCACAAATGCATATTGTATATAGGTGTATATCTATATATATACATGCATGTATGTGTATGGCACTTGTGTCATAATTAAAAGCACTCGTCGTAGTTCATTAATCCGCACACATCTTTAATCAATTAATCATTGTGAAGACCATTTAAACAGGCTCATTAAATTATCAAAGCACTTACCCTTTGAAGGTATCTCGGCTCGAGTGGGCGTGGCAGTCATCATTAATAGCACTGTGTTGATAATGAGCGCAACGCCAGCTAAACGCCCATTGCCATGGAGGCGTGGCAATCCTCGTCGTGGTCCAAGCCCAAACATTTTCGATAAATCTCTGCAATGGGCAATAGGCTAAATTGTACACGAAAATGCGAAACACTTCTCCACTCTCCACAGAGGGGAAGGGAGGTGTGCTTCGTAGGAGCGCAAGAGAGGGGCACACACGAAATATAGATTTGGGGGCGCAGTAACTGCAGGCGGTAGGTAGTAACTGCAGTTGCCAACGCGCGCGTCCGCTCACGGACAGCAAACGTTTTCACCTTTAATCACTTAAATGGCGCGTAATCAACAACAACAACAATAACAACAACAACAACAACAACAACAACAACAACAACAACAACAACAACTACAACAACATTGCAATCAACACCAGCGCCATTGAAATTGAGCGTCATGATGATGGCGAGGCTGTTGACGTGCGGGTTTGCCAGCACTTAACGGTGAAATGAAGGCGTCTATGGCCGCCCCTTCGACCGGATCCGGATGCGTAGCGTTTTCTAGCTAAACTCAAAAATGTGCTATGCCCTTGCGTTGGGTATTTTAATTAAGGCACAGCCAGGGATACAACCATAAGTACACATAGAAGATAAACATGGGAAAACTAAAATCGTCAAACAATTAGAATCGGTTTTTGGTGAATACACTTTATTTTTGCTGTTTTTTTTTTGTAATGAATTTTTTGGCAAAACTCGCCTTTCTTTGCGATTTTCCTGTTTTGCTTGAAATAACAGGTTTCATATAAAAACAATCGTTTTTTAAACTTGTTTATAAATCATTAAAATTTAAATATTGTAGATTGTAGATCATTTCGAAAGTCTTGCATTTAAAGCTGAGTTTTCTTGATAAATGTATTCACAAATTAAAATAGCTCGTAAGCCGAATCCTTGTGTTATGATAGCAAACGCTGTGAAGATAAATTTTTGATCGGGATCTTGAGTTATTCCTTAAACTTTGTGTGTCAATTCTTCATTGATGTAGCTCTACAGAAATCTATATTTCTGTGGAATATGTCTTGTACTAGCAATTGGTATGATTTTAAATATATTTTAAATTAAAATTTTTTTTAAGAATGAATTTAACTTTCTTCAATAATTGGGTATAATTGGGCTCTTTTTGATATTCAACGTACTTAACGAAATCTCAAACTACTCTCGTTTTAATGCTCATAACTCTTAAGCAAAGACCTCATCATAGATTTATCGGTTAAAATTAAAACATGACATTTTTACTCAATTGACCAGTTTTTTAACTTCTAAGCTTGATTGGCTTGATAATTTTATAAAGCAGCCATAGACGCTATCTGACGCTATCTCTAATAGATAATTGAAATTCTTTGAAATACATCTCTATCCTATTAGCACAAGATTATTATATTCATCGCCTGTCGCGGCTAAATGTCTGCAAGGGTATTTAAGTTTCGACAAAACGTTGTTGTGTGTTGTTCTTTCTCGTTGTTGTTGTTGTTGTTGTTTTGGCTACATAGTTTGGCTGTAGCTTTTTGACTTTGCCAACGTTTGTTTGTTTGTTTTTGTGCGGAAAGTGGGGCTTGAATGGGTACTGAGAGGGAGGTGGGGGGGTCTCTGTTAGGCTGTCGTCGAGTTGGCAGAGCACATTTTGAGGCGTTGTTTTGACGCGTTTGCCAGGGGTGCGGTGCGTAGCGGGGTAACTTTGTTGTTTCCGTCTAGATTAAGTTGAGACAATTAAATGAAATATGCTTAGACAGCATTTAGACAGTAATTTGATTTTGTGCGTTGCCTTTGATTGTTTTCGCTTAACTTTTTGGGGGCTGCCATTTAAAGTCCTTGAAAATATTTAAGGTACTTGTGTGAATTTATCGAAAATAGATTAGGTCCAAGGAAAAGCTTGTAGTTGAAATATGAGTTTGCATAAGTAAGATATTTTTTTAAAGTTTAAATAGATTGTACGTTTAAGATTAGTAATAATAAGTCGCAGAGAAAGTATATTGATTTATTAAACTAAAAATAACTTTTTTCTCAAAATGTACATTTAAAACTATTTAGAAAATGTTAACTTTTATAAATAAAAGCTTAGTTATTTTCTGTTATTTTCTTAGTTAACAAAGCTTTAATAATTTGATATTTTTGATAAATAATAAAAATAACTTATTTGTTGCAGCAATTTGGAGAGAAGCCTTTAATTGTTTGCAGTTTGCAAAAGCCAGGCAATGCGTCAACAAAAAATAAAGAAAGCAGCCCGCAGATAAATTTCAGTTGGCTTCAATTTGCAATGTCAAACTGTCGTCGCCGTGTGTTTGCTCGCAGCGCACGAATCAACTTTGACAAATGAAATGATTACACAAAGTAAACACAAAACACGTTGAACAAACCACCTGTCAGACAGCTGGCAGCACAAGAAAACAAACAGAAAACATAAGCCAAACAGAAAAAAAAGCCCCAAACTCAGGACGAGAATTTGTGTGGGGGACGCTTGGAAAGAGCCAGCGGGCAGCTGAAAACATGGCAACATTTTACAAGCGGAAAGCCAAAGGAATATTATAAGCAACAACAACAATAACGAGCACAAACGCCAGCCGGCGGCTAAAATGCCAAAACCGAAGCGAACCGCATCGCACCACATCGCACCACACCGCACCGCACCGAAAATGCATGCCTGCAAAATGGCAATGGCAACACTTCCGCTTCCGGCGCTGCAGGCGTCGTCGCACAGTTGGCAAAACGTTGCACGTTGAGCAAACTGTAGTCAAAGGCGGACGCCGACAGGCGACAGACCAAGGACGACGGACAACGGACGAGAGTCGAAACACAACAAAGCTTGTTAGTGTTGCGCCCCGTAGCGATGACAAAAGCAACAAATACAACAACAACGGGAACAGCGACAAGAAGCAAACAATTTTTGGCAAGCCTTCTACTGCGGATTAATGGACTACAAATACCCTATAAAAATGTTCTCTCTGGCTTAAACTAGCAAGTATTTTCATGTGTGAAGAACTTTCTAATATTCACATTAATTAGACTACAAAATGCACATAATTTAAAACTAAGAATAATTACATTTTTATTTGTTTCAAATATGCGTTTTATGAGTTCATTTTATCGGGAACAGAAGAGAATAGAAGAATTTTACGGTCAAATCCATTTTACAGATATAGACCCAACATAACATTAACATTTTTTATAACATTCAGCTTCAAATAGTCTGTAATTGGTATTGCTATGAAATCATTTAGGAATTTGAATCTATGACAAAAGAAGATCTCAGCTTAAGGAAATCAGTTCCAAGGATTTTCTGCAGATAGTAAACAAAACTGGATAAAGAGCAAGACTTTCGATTTTTTCAACAAATATATACTGGCTTATGACAAATATTTTTAGTCTCCCGTTTAGTATGAACTTAATTTTAAGCTAGCCAACTCGAGTTCCACATTGGTTTGGTTGGTTGGCTTTTTAAACAAAGCCCGGTTTTATCATCAGCAGACCAGCTTTTTCTTAACCTTAAATTCTTGCCAATATACGTTAATTATTGCATATAGCTTATAATTAGTTTTTAGAGTATTTAACATACAATAAGAGCTTTGCCTACGAATGTTGCTATGTAGAAAAAAAGAAACCTCCTTTACGTTCTCTTTTGTGCAGGGTATAAAAACAAAAGCCCCAGGGCTGGGCTGTGGGCCGGAGCGAGCGAGGACTCAGACATAAACAATGGCGACGAAACGTACAAAAATTTTAAACGCTTTTAATATTAAAGCTCGGGGTTGGAGACACAAAGCGGCTGCGACTGAGCCAGCTGCAATTCTGGCTCCGGAGGTGAAACAACCAACAAAATGCAACACGGCTGCAACAACATCATCAAAATAACAACAACGTGCGGTATCATGCAAAATGCCGTCACTGTATGAAAAAGCTACGAAAAAATATTAAAAAAATATAGAAGCAGTAAAAAGATGAAGTGCCGAATATTAAATACCCTCACAGACATCTATGGCAGATAAAAAACGTTTCTTGCCAAATGAATTTGTTTAAGCTTTATGATTAAGGCAATTTATCTTGATAAGATGTTGCCCATGCAACCATGTCGACCATGTCCCTCAACCCGAGACGAACCTATGCAAGGCTTCATTAAAAGACATATATTCGACTGTTGATGCTGATCAGGAATATCTATATCCATTATAGACTCTGAGAAGGAACTTCCAATGCGTTGCACATTTCGTGACAAGACTTTAATACCTTTTGCATAGGGCACAACAATAAAACAAAAACCAAATCCTCGACCAGGCGCACTCAGGAGCAGAGTCCTTGCAGCTCCTCGCAGCTAGCTGACTGCATTCTCCTGACGCGCCACTGGGACTGGGATTCGCTGCTAGACTCTGAGTCCTTGTTGGCCAGTTGGCTCTTGCCTCTTGTTGTTGTTGTTTTTGTTTTTGTTGTTTTTGTTGTTGGCCTCTTCGTGACGAAAATGTTTCGCTTAACTGGATTTTCAAATATTTATTGCAACAAATTATTTTGCTGGTTACATGTCGCCTGCTCGCCCCTCCCCCTTCCTCACCTCCAACCCTTGGCCCTGCCTGTCTGCCCTGCTGCTCTGCTGAGAGTGGTTTTTATGGCCGTTTAGTTTGTTCCATTGCCTGGATTTCGAGTTGAGTTTTTTCTTTTCAGTGCTGTTTTTTTGCACAATTGCCAACAAATTAGGGTTTTACACAGAAACACACACATTCACATAAATATGCATTTAAATGTTCTTTATTTGGTGCGAAAAAATAAACATTAAATGCAATATAAAATAGTACATTTTGCATTGGATCCTTAATTGTTGTTTAAAGCGTGAGTCCCAGTTATTATTTGTTACTTAATAATAAGAAAATAAAATAAAAATTATGTACAATTTTTGAAAACCAGTAAAGCAAATCGAGGGGATTTATAATTAAGAAAAAATGAGGCAAGGCTCGAAATAAAATATGTATATTTCTTTCCATTAAAATGACTTCAAACAATTTTTTAGATCTTTGTAAAATGCAATTGGAGACGTGTTTCACCTGTTGCCAAAAATCTACCCTTCTAGGTGAAAAACCGGGAATTTAAGCGATAACTTTAATTTGAACATGAACTCAACCCGATTTCAATTTGAAATAGTTATAAGCATCCCGGAACCAATAAATGCAAAATAAAGTAAACAAAGTAATTCACATATGTGCAGGATCTTAACATGATCAGACTTCTTCATCATATGTGTAGCACACAAAGGACTTGGAAATAATCGGTCAAAAACTAAGTTCTTATACAGAAGCCTTTCTTTGTTTTCCAAATTTCTTCTTACCAAACTCAGCTTTTATGAACTTTACTACACACCCAATATATTAGGAAAATCAAACAAACATCTGCGCACTTTATCTATCTATATTCTATTTGTATCAATTACTTAATATTTTCTAAATATTTAAGAATTACTAAAATTTACTATATTTTCTAAAATATCGATATATAATCTTATTTAAAGGTTTCGAACAGGTTAATTGTCGATGGTTCTCTTCTTTTGAGCTTGCATCACTTTATCACATTCGCCTATCCCCACCTCCTTCCCTGCTGCAGCATTTAATCGATAGTTTCACATAAACAAGCAAACAAACAAACAACAACAACAATAACATGGCTGTCAGTAGATAAACAAACAGTTTTTGCGCCATTTGCAGTTTATTTGCAATAGTTAGATCAAGAGAGAAGAAGGGAGAGCGATAGAGAGAGAGAGACAAAGACAACAGCAATTTCTAATTACATCAAATTAAGCACACACGGAGCTAGAGAAGTTTAGTAACGGGATCTCCGGTGCGACGCGTCGTTGGCAGTGCAGACAAAGAGATTGACGCGGGGCGAAAACTTTCACTTGATGCGTTCAGAAGTTTTGCGAGCAGGGCTGCCAGAAGCTGGCAATTGACAACAACTCTGGCACCGACAACGAGAACGACAACAATGATAACGACGACAACGAAAACAACGCGACGAGCAACATTTCGTGTCAAATCGTATGATAGTGGTAAATGGTAAGCACGTAAACACGTAAACACTCGCAAAATAGCGGCAAACGCGCGTTACACAGTCACAGAGATGTATTTTGGTTAGACGGCGCGCACTATGAACTCTGAACCATCCGCACAGAAGGACAACCGATGCACGACTAAATGCCAATGGCGTTGACTCGATTGGTGGAAAGGCAGCGCCGAGCTCTGCACTTCGCTCCAATTCGTTTTCAGCTCGTGTCCCACTCGGCTTTTCGAACTTCGAAACTGCTCAAGCAAGAGAGCAATACGAAGAGCATCACTGGAAGCCAACGGTGCGTTCATTTTGTTCGGAATGAATTGCGCGTCTCAGTAAGTGGGTGGCTGGGCGAGCCAGTGACTGGAGGTGAGAGTCCGTAAGGCTGCCAAGTGTTTGGTTTAGTTGCTTAGTGCGTTGATAGGCGCGCTGTGCGCTAAGCACGCGGCACCGGCAGAAATGATTGGTTAACTATAGTTCGGCAGGAGGCCACACTTTACCGCTATGTAGTTTAAGAGTAATTAAGAGCTCGATACGAAATCAAACTGTTATCCAGAGCAACAGGAGCTTTTTACATCACTTATTTTATATGGAACCTCGCTTTTGGCTATTCCACAGGAAACTTCAGTTGTGGCCTTTTTATGAAAACAATTTTAATTAAAAAAAAAATGGATTTAATTGATATACCAAAAACTAATTAAATGGACAATTAAAATATATCAAATGTCTGGCTTGATTAGGCTCTCATTTTAGTATATTTATTTATACATCCCTCTCTCCCTCTCTCACTCTCTCTCTCTCCCTACCTCGTTCCTACTCTTACTCTCACTCACTTCTAAATCGCATGAAAATGTCGCCCTATGGCACAAGCAACTATCCTTAACTACCTTTCATGAATCACAATCAGCAAGCTCTGCTCACCTATCAAAACGCCCCCTGCTCCCCTTTAATCGTGCCACCAACAGCTAAGCTACTCTTCTTGTGGTCAAATTAACACGCACATTCAAAAAAATAACTGCATAAATTGGCTTATCTGCAAAAGCGCACAGAAATTGTTGTTGTCTGCTGCTTTTAAGCTAAGTAAATGTCAAAACCGGCAACCAACAACAACAACTAACAGCAGCAGCAGAAGCAGCAGCAGCAGCAGCAGCAAGTGGCAAAGTGGCAACCACAATAAAATTATTCTACATACGCAACGTTGGCTCCTGGCATCATTTAGATAAACATAGCTCGGCAAACTTAAAACCAAAGGCTAAAAACTGACCAAAGCTGGAAAAAACAACAACAACAACAAAACCAAATATATATGTGCATACCTTTATGAACATATATATTGTTATAAGTACGCCCAAGTCTTTAGGTTGAAAATATATTTAAAGCGACGACTGTTGCTTGACCAACATTCCGTATTAGAGTGCGGCAACAGTTTTAGCCTCGCCTCTGCCATCATTTTTCACCAGCAACAACAACAAACGACAAGCAAGAGTGCTGTAGTCGCAAGTGCTCGACTAGGAGATACCCTGTACACAAAAAAGCACAGATGCACACAAATGAACGCCGCTTGCAGAACACTTCCTGCAGCGTGCTTCTTCTTCCCTTTGAACCACAATATATTCTTGATTAACTTCGGTGTTTGGAGTCCGATCTTTATGAAATTTTCAGGGCTTACATATGATGGAGAAAATTACTTATATACTGAAGCGCTCTACCTGTGTGAGTAAAGATTTTACAATTTGGGAGGAATAGGGTATGAGGGAATCTGCGTGTACTATACGAAAACCTGAATACCCATTCTCTGTCTCCAGTGATCTATATAATCAAGCGTTGATGACGACGATGATGATGGCAGCCAAAAACGTTGACAAACGGCAACGTCACAGTTTGGGGCTTGGGATTGAGGGGTGGAAGGGGAAGAGGTCAACTGTGTAGCTGGCCCCACTGATAATATTTGTGACTTGTGTGTGTGGGAATGTGTGTTTGTATTGGTTTTCAAAGCGCATTAAACTATTTTTAAGACTTTAGCACAAAAATGTGCCAATTTTTAGAAAAAAACACAACAGAAATTAACTGTTTTGCTTTATATTTAAGATGAAAAGATTAAAGCCTTTAAAACAATCTGAAATGGAACAATAAAAGTTTATATTCAAATTTTAATTTAATTTTTTCTCAAAATTTAAAAAAAAATCGGCAATCTTGGGAGTGCACAACAAATCCGGATGAGCCTTGTTTAGACGACTTCTTAAACAAACACTTTTTTTTGAACGTTGAAAAGACAGATTTAAATAAGACGAAGATTAGAATTTGAAATACATTGAAAAACAAAAAAGTTGTATAGCAGAAAACCTTATTACATATCTGACATCTATATAATAATGCAAAAACCAAGGGCACTTTTTTATTGATTAACAGACCTGCTTTCAAAAAATATTCCTTTTCTACACATAAAAGTAAAAGTTAGTTGGGCAAAATGAAATGAAAATGACATTGAAATTCAAAACCAGTATATACTTTATACGCATTTTCAAAAGGCAAATACAAAATTAAATAAGAAACTGTTTCAAAATACTTTTTGCGTTAAATAATCAGCGTTTTTTTTCAAAATGTTTAAACAATAATAAAAAGAGTTAAGAAAATTTTGCTTTTGTGTTTGTTAACATAGCGAGTAGACGCCGAAGTAGCATAAGAAAGAAACAAGAAGTGAACAAATTGAATACATTTGGGTATTTTAAAAATGTAAAACGACGAATTCTGTTAGCTTGCGATAACTATGCTACAAAATGCATGAAGTATAAGTAAAACTTGATAATTAGATAAACAAGTGTCAATTTCAGTTGCTTTAAGCCAAATGCAAAGCAAGCGTCTCGAACTGTCAATCCTGTTATTGTGAGCCAATAAAAAAAGAAACATATATATATATAAAACGAAATTCAGCAAAGCTCTCGGTAACAAATCCTCTTTGGCTGCAAAGCTGTGTGACCCCTTAATGCCACAGCCCCTTGCCCCCCTCGCCACCTTAGCCCTCATCCTCGCCCACTTTGTGCCTTAAGAGCACCCCGTGGAATGTCATTTAGCTGAGTTTGAACGTCGTCGTGTAAGAAACGACACCCAAAAGTGCGGGCATTAAATGAAAGTTGCACTTTTCTCCTGCATTTGGCCTTATTTTTTTTTTTTCTTTCAATTCTTTTCCCTATTTTTTTATCCACAATTGGCGTGAATTGCAAGCGCATAAAAAAGTGATAAGTAGGGGGGAGGGGGAGGTTGCCTGTTTAAGGAGGTTGAGTTTTGTTGCTGCTGATGCTGCTGCTGCTGCATAATGGCGCCCAAGTGGCAAGTGGCAAGTGTCAATTGATTTCTGGGGATGTGGGCGTGGCAGTACGTGTGTGTGTGTGCTTTAAGCGCATTAGCAGCTACAACAAGCACAAAAAAAACAACAAAGCTGATTGCATTAAAAGCGCAAATTGCTGCCAAAATTCAAGAGTTCAACAAATATGCTACATAAAAACAAAAAAAAAAAAATGGGAAAATACATAAAAGCCAAGCAGCTTACCAAAAAAGTGAGACACAAACATTGCACTCATTTATATGGCCCAAACGGCTATAAAATCTGTTCATGTACTTAGCCCCGCCTCACCCCTTCAGCCCCTAACACAGCTGACCAGATTGTCCGGTTTTGGCCAGGCTTTTGTTACATTTGCCATTTCTACCGACTGTTTATGCCAGCTCTTGCCGCTCTTAGCTTGTTTATGCCAGCCTGCGTAAGGACACAAATTGATTTTGGACCAAATTCAGTTAAAGTCAGAAGTAGGAGTATTAGCAAAGGGCTGACCCAATGCCGCATATTAATGCGACTATTTCAGAGTTTTCTTATAAGTGGCCGAGTTGTGGCTTGAAATGCAAGCATATGCAAAACTTTAAGCAATTTATATAGTTTAACAGGGCCTTAGTAAGAAACACGTCCGGAAAAAACTAGATGAGAGCCTCATTTTCTTTCCATACTTCTCAAGTATTGATTTTCTATATATTATTCGATTGTTCAAAGGCAGCAGAAACTCTTCAAAGTCAAATAAAAATAAATCTTGGCAACGTTTTGTGCGGACATAACCCACACTTAAATAAATCAGTTTAATGTGTACTTAATATTTGCCATTAAGTTTTTATTACTTTTCTGTGCTGGGCACAAGCGTAGCTCAGTGCTGCAGAACAGGTACATAAATCGGAGAAAAAAAAACACCGTTAAACCAATTCAGGCCACATTCACACACACGCACACGCACATACATAAAATAAAATATGCCAATTGGTTGCATTGGAATAAACGCTTAGGGCATAATTTGCGACCAGGCAAAGAAGAATGCTCTTATTATATTCTTGTGAGCGGAAGTTTAATCAAAATATGTCTCTGGCAAGATTATCAAAGGCGAAAACAAAACCGGAAGAGCTAGGAACATGCATTTTCACTGTAGTTACCTTATGTGATAAAGGTGAACATTCAGACAGGGTTTCAAGAAATTCCACCCGAATGTGTGGAAAACTCGCGAAAAACGTCTGTATGAACTTCTTTGCTTATCATCCGATCGGCTTCAAAATCATTTTCAATCTTTGTGATCATTTATTTGATACGTTTTTGTGTGGCAAGTGCGGGTCAAAGGTTGAATAAATTTATTCTTCAGCTTCAAGATTCTCTTCGCAAGACTAGCATGGGCGGACATCGTTGCTTCCAAATTCTTTATTTCGATGCGCTTAAAACACAGTTTTAAATGGAAGTGGATATCAAGATGGGTAGATTTTAAATTTCCATGTTAAGCACAGCAAATGCAAAAGACACCAAATATCATTCTATTTTCT
This sequence comes from Drosophila ezoana, assembly GCA_035045725.1. Taxonomy (NCBI): domain Eukaryota; kingdom Metazoa; phylum Arthropoda; class Insecta; order Diptera; family Drosophilidae; genus Drosophila; species Drosophila ezoana. Next base: position 8,532,775 of record JAWNOU010000005.1, read on the forward strand.
CTTTGAATCTTTAATTTCCAGCCAGATCCAAGTCTAAATTGCTTCAGATCTGATATGCTTAAAGTTTCTGACATCTTTTTGCTGCATGGCCAGGACTGTTGCATATTTTTCCTGTGTGCTGTTTTGCTGCTACGTGATTTATGCAACGGTGATTAGTGGCGCAAATCAATGTGGAGGCAGCCATAATTGTGGCCTATTCGGCAAATCAATTGCACACTACGAAGCCGATGGCAAGCAACAGGAAACGTCAAACACTTCAGATGGCAAAAACAATGTGCTCAAGTGGCATGTGGCATGCGGCATTCGGTATGTGGCATGCGGCGCTTGGCATGTTGCAGACATGTGGGCGTTCCACATGGTACTATTAGCAACATGTGTGCTGCCATTGTTATCATTGCCATTGTCAACGCCAACAACAACAACAACAACAACAACTGAGTGGCTGATGCACAAACAACAATAACAATAACAATAACAAGGCCAACAATGCGTTGCCATCTACAAATAATATCGCAAATTTTCAATCCTGGCAAAATTAATGAGTCCAGCGCTGACTCGAGTTGCTGCCATGTTAGAAAGGAACGCGGCAGAATACGACCACGCCCCCGAACTTTATGCACTTCATGAATTCGTGCAGCGCACTTAAAGAGTTAAATAAAATGGCAATGGAATTTTTGGTTTCTTATTAAATAACTCTTCTAGTTTTTGTCTCTTTTGCAAACCTTGCAAAGATGCTTGGACATTTTAGCGCACATTACAAGGGTCTTGTACTTATAAATAAATAGTCTTTTACAATTTTATGAAAACTTTCAAAAAGATACAATTTCATAATGTTCTACAAGATTCAAATCGGAACTTAAAATTCGTGGGCGTTTTAGACATAATTGTAAGCATAAATACACATAAGCCAAATATGTACCGTATGCAAGACAATTTGTTTTACTATTATCAGAAATTTACCTTAAAGTATAGGAATAAAAAACTTGATCAACTAATCTGATTTCTGATCATTCAATTTCAGAAAGTTTTCTTTCTAATTTTCATAGGATTTTCAGGTTTGACAGGACCCAGCTTTAATTGAAAACACAATTTATCACTTTTTTATTTAATATAATTCAAGTCTCCCTCAAACCTCCTGTTCCACCGAACTTTTAAGCCGCTTTTAAACTAACAAAACCTTAACAATGTTTTTGTTGAAAATGTATTTCAGTGTAATAAAGGCATAAAACCTTTTAATATATGTAAGTCAAACCAAGTTTTAAAGCTCAAGCTTAAAAGATGTTCACTTTAATATTTTCTTGTAACATATGTTAATTCAAAAATATATAAATTGTAATTTATATCTTTTATATGTAACTCGTGAGTATTATTAATATTGATGCTTATTAAACTTAATTTAACTAACTTCGATTGTAATTTTGAAGCAGCTTAATTTTCATTGCATTATTTCTGGTATTGTTTCTTAGCACGTGAAAATAAAGTTATATTTTTTAATTCAAAAGTTTGCATCGACCCCACAGCTCGCAGGTTGCAAGTGCAACACATGCATAAATTAAACAACTCCAAGCGTCGAATGGAGCCCAGCAAGTGAGTTTTCTTGTGTGGAGCAGGTGCTGAGTTGGCTGGTGGTGTTGTTGGGCAAGCGTGCATGCTTCCTATTATCGATACAGTCAGACATTATCAAGACACACACACACACACACACATGCAGATAGACGGGCGCATGCATAAAACATGTCTCGGCAGTGTGGCAGCAAATTGAATCAATAATATCCAATCATGGGTTAACAATGCGAATTGATTTCTAGGTGGCATGCCACGCTTGCCATGTAGGATGCGTCAGTTGGCAGGGCCTGAGCCTCAGACATATGCAAACAAGACAATCCAAAGATAACAGCAACAACAATGAAAGCAGCTGCAACAATTGGCCGCCACTCAGAAAATCCCAACAGTTGCCACTCTCTTTCTCCCATTCTCACTCTATCTGTCTCACGCTCTCTTTCATTCTCGCACACCATCTTCGTCTCAAGTGTCCATGTAAATATTAATTAAGTTTTGGCTTCTGTTGCATTGGCCTTGTGTTTTTGTGCTGCTGGCCAAGAGGCAGACAGGACATGAATTGTTGCATCCTGCAGCAGGTGTAAGCACCTGTGTTATCAGAAATATTAGTTGCTTAGTTAGTTGGTTGCTGCCTTTGGCCTTTGTTTAATCAACTTATCTAAAGCTCGGCTGCAGCCATTGCATTTAATTAGTTGACAAAGGGTTTCATTTAATTTGACACTAATTTGCTCTCTACCTACTTGTTGTTGTTGTTGTTATTGTTGTTGATGTTGATTTTGTTGCTATTGTTGATATCTAGTGGTTGTTTGCAGTCTTGTTTATTGAGCGTCAACGGAGATTGCATAAAGCTGTTTACTGGCTGCAAATATGCACATAAGTTTTGACTTAAGTTTATAAGTTAATTAATGTATTACGTTTTAAAAGTGACTACATCAAGTGCAAAGAAAACTTAAGCCTTTACTGCCTTTCATTTTTCTCAATAAGAATAGCAATAAAAGCTTAATACATATGTACCACATATATAAATATGTACATGTGTATATATAAGCTTAAGCTGGACATTTTAGCAATGCATTTTAAATGTTTATATATATGACAATTGGATTTAGTTTCTTTTCTTAATGTTTAAAATGCCAAAGCCAACAATTTTTGATTGCCAAGACAATAACTTATTGTAGCACCAAAAGAGAACAAAAATCTGGCAAATATTTTTGTAAACAGGTACGTTTTATTTTAAAGTAATTGGAAACTAATATGTTTAGCTATTTATATTCAAATACATATACCCTTGTAGAGGGTACTTTAATTTTCTCACTTAACTTGTTAATCATTTAACATCTGCGCCAGAGGCCAGTGCCAAAGTCGAAATACTCAGATATTTAAATGATTATAAATAAAGTAAAAGTAATAGAGAAATATTCGACTCCACACAAAAATAACTTCTTTGCCTTCTGTAATTCATTGGATACTTACATTAATAAACATGATTTTCTTCTACACCTGGCATTAAAATTCCACTATTTTTTTAAAACTCCCAAATGTGAATGTAAGTTGGGGCTATTCATTATAATTTTGAATTAATTAAATAAAAAACTTTCCCTAAAACTGCATTTATTGAAAATATTCATGCAGCTTAAGAGCTCAATTTCAATTTGCAACTCGGTTGAGTGCGCAACTTGCAGTCATAAAAATTATTCCAATTGCCAGTGCAATTTGTAAAACTTTGGCGAATTGTGTCGCCAACTGCCGCGAACTTAAGCGACAACTTTTCGCATTTTCATTACAAGTTTTCCTCACTTCGCTGGCAAGCAAATGTAACCAGCATTTAAGATTGTGCCTCATCTGAATTTGCATGATATATTACGCATACGCAGTCAAAACTCTGCTAATTGCCGCATAATTGAGGGAAACTTGGAAGATGTTGTAACAAAATTAACTTTCGTTTACATGGGTAAAGATAACAATTAGCTAAACAATTAGGAAATGTATGGACAAACATGATATGACGAGTTGTATAAAATATAGAAAGTAATCTATATGCAAACATTTGTACAAAAGTTTTAAAGATTTGATTTTTTTTAAATATTCCAAAAAATGTTATAGGCTGGTTACACTTCCTGGGAAGATTATTAAAAACTATAGAAGATAACTGAAAAACAGTTAAAAAAAAAACCTTAATCAAAGTTTAAGCCCTATAGGGTCAAACGAAGAATAGACAACTTAAGGGAAGCTAGGCAACATCTATATGTTGCGTTAATTCTTTAAAGAGATGCATTCCGCAACAATCACTCAATCCGCATTGAGCCCAGAAGCCCTTAATTTACTTAGCCCGTGTAATTTATGTATAATTTTGACCGATCAAACAAGAGTTAACGTGTATAATTTGCACTTAAAGGTAATCACTATCTGGCAATGGTGCTGGCTCCGGATGCGTCTCATCGACGCCGTCAACAAATATCATAATTACACCGAGCACCGGACGCAGATTCTCGGGCATGTGGGCATTGTCCCCGCCCAAAATGACCACGCACGGCTTCCCGGTGATCACAATTGGCAGCAGCCGTGTCACATACTGCGCCAACCGGTGCAGATTCATGCGCCGCATCTCCAGCGTGGTCAATCCCTCGGGCCAGCTATCCTCGTGGCAGCAATCCAGCAGTATCTCCATTAAATGCATGGGGCAACCGCTGGCGCGCAGACCCTCGCGGACCATCAAGCGCATCGGCATGTCCGGCGTAGAGATGAGGCTGCCCCAAGTGCGCACCGAGGCCAGCGGCAGGCCACGTCCCCAGCGCATCAGTGCATACCGATCCAGCTGGTCACCTACAGTGCGGATGACAGGATTTGTGGCACGCAATGTCGCTATATAATACTGCAGCAGTTCCAGCTCGCGCCTGTGCTCACCCAGCCGCCGCTCCTGGTGTGCCTGCATGTCGCGCAGCTCGGGAATCGCATTGATATGGTCCTGCAGCTGTTGGCGCAGTTCAAAGACACAGTTGTGTCTGCTCAGCTCATCCTTGGGCACCCTCATGCCACAGCCTTTGGTGCACATGACGACCACCTTTGGATTGTTCTGGCAGTTGGCCACATGGTTGCGGTATTCCTCTAAAGGCATCAGCGCTGTGCAGCCATTCTCTGCGAAGCAACACTTGATCTTCAGGCGTCCCAGCATGTTCCGCATGAGGCGAGAGACAGGCACCAAATGGATGGGCATTAAATCAGAGCGATCCACCGGGCAGATTTGCTTCTCCTGCATCCACTTTTCAATGCAGTAGCGGCAGAAGGCGTGCTCACAGCTGGACGATTGCATGGGCTCCTCCAACACATCTGCACAAATGGGACAGAGGAGCTCCTCATCGACATGGCCAACGATTAGCGCTAGATCGTAGCCCATGGTATAGTACGTAAGTGTAAGTATGGGTATTATAAAACTTTTGTGTTGAAACAGGTGCCACTTGCCCTTATGCTGGATGTTGCAGATAGAAATATACGATTTTTCATCAATTTCGATTCAAAATGTGAAACTAATGCCACAGTAGATTCATTCAAATTTTGCTTTTGTTTCAAATAAAAACAAAGCTTTTGTTTGTTAAAGTATGTTGCTAGCATTTCCATAAGTTATTTGAATTTTTCATATCGATTAATCGATAAAGAATAGTTTCCAAACTTTTGCGATAACCACAAGCTGGAATCTTGCAAAACGAAAGTTCTATTTAAAACTAAATTGTTTTATTAAATTCAATTATTGCAGTTCATGATAGATTCCTGATGGAATTTACTCGTCTCTTTCGATATTATTGTTAGATGTTTCTAATCCATATCGTTCCTTTCAATAATGTAATATAATAATTTAGTAAAGCTTTGTAGTTTTTTACATAACTTCAATAAATATATCTGTATTTAAATACAAAAAAATTGTCCCTTCTGCAAAAAATTTCTCATTAACTGCACTTTCCATGCTTTTATTGTAATTGTTTTCAATTTCGTTTCGAATGGAAAAATATAATTATTTTTAACTGAGAATTCCACATGAATTGGAATAGCAAATTCTGTCAATTTTTTTATAAAAATTCATCACAGATCAACTCAACTGCCGGCTGCGACGCAACTCTCATATTTCGAAACGAAATTTATGAAAAATCGAATATTTCGGCTTCTGTCTGTAACATAACACGTGATTAGGGTAAGTCGCGGCCGCAACATCTCCAAAATCCGTAATTTCTTATCACATTTATTTAGCGATAATAATTCTGAACCAACCATGGGCTACGATCTAGCGCTAATCGTTGGCCATGTCGATGAGGAGCTCCTCTGTCCCATTTGTGCGGATGTGTTGGAGGAGCCAATGCAGTCGTCCAGCTGTGAGCACGCCTTCTGCCGCTACTGCATTGAGAAGTGGATTCAAGAGAAGCAAATCTGCCCGGTGGATCGTTCCGATTTGCTGCCTATTCACTTGGTGCCCGTCTCTCGCCTCATGCGGAACATGCTGGGACGCCTGAAGATCAAGTGCAGCTTTGCGGATAACGGATGCACAGCGCTGATGCCTTTGGGGGAGTATCGGAACCATGTGGCCAACTGCCAGAACAATCCAAAGGTGGTCGTCATGTGCACCAAAGGCTGTGGCATGAGGGTGCCCAAGGATGAGCTGACCAGCCACAATTGTGTCTACGAATTGCGGGAACAGCTGCAGGATCAGATCAGCGAGATATCCGAGCTTCGGGACATGCAGGCACACCAGGAGCGACGCTTGAGCGAACATCGACGTGAGCTGGAGCTAGTGCAGTATTATGTGGCAGCGCTGCGGTCAACCAATCCGGTAATACGCAACGTGGGGGACCAGCTGGATCGCTACTCGCTGATGCGCTGGGGACGTAGCCTGCCACTGGCCTCGGTACGCACTTGGGGCAGCCTCATCTCTACGCCAGACACCCCCATGCATATGATGGTGCGCGAGGGTCTACGCGCCAGCGGTTGTCCCATGCACCTGATCAATGTCCTAATGGACTGCTGCTACGAGGATAGCTGGCCCGAGGGACTGACCACGCTGGAGATGCGGCGTATGAATCTGCACCGGTTGGCGCAGTATGTGACACGGCTGCTGCCAATCGTGATCACCGGGAAGCCGTGCGTGGTCATTTTGGGCGGGGACAATGCCCACATGCCCGAGAATCTGCGTCCGGTGCTGGGTGTAATTATGATATTTGTTGACGGCGTCGATGAGACGCTTTCGGAGCCGGTACCATTGCCAGACAGCGATTATCTCTAAGAGCAGCTCGTAGGCGTTAATTCGTGTTCGATCGGTCAAAATTATATTTGGGCAAAAGAAAACAAAGAAAACAAATTTGCTGCCAGTTAATTTATTTGAGTTCTGCTTCCGTTTGATAGAAATGCGCTTAAACAATGTTGCATGTGTGTAAAAATTATACCATCTAAATTAACTACACGATTTCACTCTTTAACGTTTGGGTAGCGAGAACTAAAAACGAATCGATGCGGGGACAAATTCAAGAGTTCAAAATTCGAAATCTGTCGAGAGAAACCTTTCGGGAATCAAAACACTTTGTACAAACAAGCTGAATATTTGGATTGTATGCAACGAATTATAATTAATTTGAGCTTTTTTCGAATTTGTTGGAATTTCAATGAAATATTTCTGAGATATATTGGGTAGTTTGTTAGCCATTTAGAAGTATTCAATATAAGTTGATACACCAATGTGTTTATATGTATGTGTTTATAACATATTCGTCGGATTTTTTTGACATCAGCAAACAGCATCTAAGAAAAACTAGTTTTGTTAATTAAGAATATAATAATGTAATTTTGAAAAAATTAATATAATAAGCTTTACCATAATGGAAAAATGATATATGATGAATAAAAATAAATCGCTGCTTAAACGAAACTGTTTTTTATACAGAGATAAGTATTTACTCAACACAAATATAAGAAAAAAATTTATTATATTAGAGTGGAAGACCTTTATGATAAAATACTGATTACATGAGGTAGCTTATGATTATAAAGGACCTCCCATTCGTGTTAATATTAAAAATATTTATACTTTAATATACATTTGTAAAAAAGATTGAATGGATAATTGATTTGGCTGTTTTAACATTTTATTTTAGTTCTGTCTAAGATTGAAAAGTTGCTTGTTAAGGGATATATGTAAAAGATCATTTTTAACTGCGTCTTTTAAAATATGAAATCTTTATAGAATACAAATAAAAGAATGCTACTGTAAGGGATCATGGTGGACCACACATTAAGAGTTAAAGAATCGTTTTCATGGGCCAACTTAACCGATCATATTGCCAAGATTGAAGTCAAACAAATTTTGAATTCATGTGAAACTTACGAAGAATGGTAAGAAGGAAAAAGCCACAGCATACACATTCTTGACTCATTTCCATAGACAAGAGGCTGAAAAGCCTTTGCATATTTATGGCTACAAGCTGCAGCGGAAGTTATGTAAATTGGAAAACTTGTGGCTCAACAGAAGGCGCCATAAACTAAAGCTTTGCCAACTGTCATTATTTTGCGTGCCCTTGCTGTTGTTGTTGTTGGCAAAACAAATTTAGCAAATATTATTTATAAAGTGAAATTTTAACAAATTAACTGCGAATGGGAATGCCACAGAACAAACAAATAAACTAGCCCAAATGTTACCTTTTCCTGTCCCCGTTCCAATTCTCGCCCATTGAGCATATCATATGAATAGTAAATTTTGCACAAACACTCAAGCAGCTCACAGGCACACAAGCATGCTTGCAATAGCATATTGTAACGTCAAAATATTTACACAATATCAGATACACACACACATTTGTGTGCATTTGGTTTTAAATTTCATTTCGTTTTGCCATCCGTTTGGATATAAATTTTCATGTTTTTCCTCACTTGGCATTTGCTATTGTGCGCATACTTTTTGTGACAACTGTACGTAACTATCTTCCGTTTACTTTCGTACTTGTGTCAAACTTCGACCGAGCTTCGTTGAATTGCAATTTCAGTTTTCTATGCATCTTATGTATATGTCAAGCGACCAGAGCTTCAAATTATCTTATCTGGAAATGCAGCTGCCAACTGGGCCTTACAATGGGCTTATGTGGTCACTTTGGGGCTATGGAAATTGCAACGAATTCCAAACTTGAAGTTATGTGCGGATAAGAAGCTGCAGGCGTTTGAAATGAGTTTCATCTTTATAAATAGCATTATGCTTAGCTTTAAATGAGAAGAATCAAAATTATGCAGCTTGTAGAGCACAGCAAAGCTCAACACAATCATATTTAAAGTTTTAAAAAGCTGTTTGTAAAGAATCATGATTTTTGTTTAAGATCGTTTCAAAATAAGCTTTAAGCTTTTCTATATTTTCTAATGTTTGTAATTTCCAAGACTTTTAACTTCTTTGCACTTGGTTTATTAAAGGTTGGTATATTATTATTGAGAATTGGGCGATGTTTAAACTTATGTTTTAAGCTGTTTGTTAAATAAAATCTTAGAAGCCACACAAACTTTAGGATAAAATAAATAAAACGCTGAAACTGTGAAAGTTTTTTTTGCATTAATTAAAATTTAAAGCTCAGCCAACTGTCTGAGCATCAACAGATTCAGCTAAGATAATTATTATTAAAGCTTAAAGCTTTCATAATTCGCCATTTCTAATTAAAACTTGAAGCTCTCTTATTTAGATCAAATGTAGCACCAATTTTAGCTAATGTCATTGGACACTAAAAAATTAAATTTTGTATATTTAACATCTTGACTTTTCGGCTAAATTACGAGTAATTTAATAAGCAACTTTCGATGAACACCTTAATCCGTCATAAATTAATCTAAACGGATTTTCAGATCATGCTCAAATGCCACTTTTGGCTGGTGAAGCGTATTAAATTATTATCAACAGTTTTCGTTTGACTTCGTTTTCGATAAAAACAAGCTGTTAGAGACAATCGAAAGCACGGCCACTGAACGAGGCTAATTTAATAAGTCAAAACCAACACAAACACCCAAATTTACGCACACAAGCAACAACAGACACACACACATGCGGCACAACAATATTTTTCCAATTGAACTGACGCCATTTAATGAAAATCAACACTTCCGCTATGCTAGACATAAACGAATATGAACATGGAACATGCCACAACTACAACTGCTACTAATAACCTGTGTGTGTGTATGTGTGTTTCTGTGTGTGTGTGTGTGTGTAACGAGCTACAAATGCTTACCACAAAATGTACATTTGCATTTATATTTGTTGTACTCGTCGTGTTGCCATTTTATTGCAAAAAGCGAACGTGACACATTCGCCTCAAGTTTCCAGCCCGCCTTAATTCATCGCCGCCCCATTCCCTCCCCCACAACCATAACATGATAATCATCACAGCCAGGCTGGCCCTATAAACAGGGTATGTTGGGTAAACAAAAAAAAAAAAACAAAATTTTAAATAACTAGAAAATGATGTCGTGTGAAAAAAAAAGATACAAAGATTGTCGAGTAAAATAGGAAATAGAAATAGGAGGACCCTTACAAATACCTTTATAAATCCGTATATATCAGGGTATTAAGTAATATATACTACAATATTTTACTAGTTTGATATGGGTTTTGTTATTATCTGTTAAACATTGTTTATTATTAAGTTTTTTTCTGACAAATCCATTATCCCTGGAGAGATTCTTTTCTTTTGCTAGTAAATTTCCTACCTGTTATTATTTATTTTGTTTTTTTATTAATATTGAATATTCTCATGATCCTTAGAGGTATTAAATACTGATTGGAGCTTGGATTGGCAATTAAAATTAACTAACATAAGTCAAATAAAATCATAATCATAATCAAAGATTGCAGAAAATTTAACGACTTACTGAATAATAAATTTTAAACTTGATGATATTTTAACCTACTCGATATATTCCTAAATTCAACCCAATTTTATTAGGCATATTTGATATTTGGTACCAAAATTAAGAAAGAGCTTCGAGAGTTTTTTCATAAATTGTAAAACATATTTATTCTGTTATAAATTTCTTTTAAATTTATATTCAGAGTGCCAAGTCATTTCGTAGGGTATCTAATACACTTTAATAACCGGATCCTAACTAAATTGGATTCCTACTACAAATAATATGAAAAAAAAAAAAAAGAAAAAATTACCATGAATAACTGTCATTTGGCTGCTGTCGGTGGCGCGTTGTTGTTTGTTCTAAGTTGTGCACATTACATGGGAACGTGTGTGTGTATAGGGACCGCAGGACATCAGCAGGGCTTAGGCGAGGGGCTTGGGGGCATGTCAGTTGGCAACGGTACATTGCCAAGCGGTCACGTGCGCATTGTATGACCGGGACGTGCAATTTTAAGCTGGACACAAGCCGTGAACACTGGACGCAGGACCAAGGACAGTGCGCAATAAGCACAAGTTTTATGGAATAAAATTAGCCCAAAACAGAAACGCACAGACACAAGAAACACGCAGAACTCAGCTTCCACTGGCTGATAAGATAATTTTATTTGGCTGTTATTGCACAAAGTCATGTGAGCTGCGGAAATGAGTTGAACTGAAGTAAAACGTTACGTGACAGACAGCCGGAGCGGATACGTGAGCCGGGACCAGCGGGGTAATCGACACAGAGAGGAGGTGTAAATGGATTCTAATAAGATAATTGACTTGTTTGCGGATTGATGTAAGTGCTTGTTATATTTGGGCTAATCCAAAGGTCGTTGGGAGTGTGCCAAAGAGGGCAGGGATGCTGGTAATACATTTTTTTTTTAAATGTATGCTTTTAAGTTCATAGTTTAGCTATGTGCCTAAAGACGGAAAGTCAGCTGGCTTAAACGAAAAAGCAAGTTAGAGTGCCTAACTAAAATATACCCTAACCGACAGACAAGCATCTGAGACTTATTTTTTATTCCTTTATGCATAACGTGCATGTATTTAAACTTTTAAAAATCTAGCACCCCCAAAAAAAGTAGAAAAAAGGGGCGTTTTAGTTGGGTGCAACCGACTGCGTGAAACTCCTCAACTCCTTAACTTCTCAACAAATGAATTAAAATACATCGATTCGAACGAGGCAAATTTTAATAAAAATTATATTATATTTTCTGTTACATTTTGTGTGGGGTGTTTTTTGTGCATTCGGATTTCAACAACATTTTCTCCACATCTGCTTTCAGATTCATTTCTCACTTCATATGTTCATCAAAATGTGTCAGCGCCAAAACATCAAACATTTTTAGGCAAAGATTTTCCTGAATAAAAGCGAATGCGATTAGAAAAAAAAAGAACTGAGCAGCACACAAATTAGGCAAAAAGCCAACGGGACTTGGCCCTGGATCATTGCGCACTCAAACGGCACTAAATCGCGGGTAAACGTATGTATGTGTATGTGCATATGTTTGTTTGTATGTCATGCCAAAGGTCATTTTGCACTATTTTCATTCAACTAATTTGTAGTGGGCATCATGAATTTATTACCGACATTGCAGCTTATATATTTTAATTTTCACTATTATTTGCCACTTTTTATTAAAATTTAAACAAACTGATCTGTCTCTAATTTGATGATCCGGCTGCGACTTAAGCGAATTAAAATAAAAATCTCTTACTTTCGCTATATAATTCGTCTCTCTTAAAATTAACTTACTTCAGTTTAAGCCTATCGATAATAGCAAAAAAAAAAACAAAACAAAATAAATAAATAAAAATTATATGCAAAATATAGGACAGTGGAAATTATAAATATGTGTATTACTTAAAAATGTAAGCTTTTTGGTAATATGTTAATATATACAAATGTGTTGGGAAAAATTAAAAATATAAGTTGTTTACTGCATCGCTAGCTGAAAAATAAAACCAAATGAATGCATAATACAAACCGTCGCAAATTTATTTGGCAAGGGTATGCAGGCTTCGTTATACCTGCTTTGTTTTTCTCTCTTCGTTTTTCCTTCATTTTTTTTTGGTCTGTGCCGACCGTTTTACTGGAATTTCACAAGTGACCGCACACACAAAAATATTTTGCCACGCCCGAGGCGTCGCGCGGCCCCTCAACAACAGGAGCGACAACCACAACTACAACAACTACAACAACAACAACAGCAACAAAATGCTGTGGGGATGGTTTCAAGTGCCGCCAGAGCACTTAATACTAATTAGCTTTGCGCCTACGCCGTGACCTACGACCTGGCGCCCCAGCATTTCCGCCCGGATTCGGTGCCAATCTGTGCTGCGTTTAAGTGGCCGCAGCACGCAGAAAGCGGCGGTTCATGGGTAGGGACCCGCCGACCCGGAGGGGTGTGGGTGTGGGGGGCAATATTGCGGCTGGTATTCGCCGGGTTAACAGCTTCGGGGCGTCATTTTTATGAGCTAATTAAGTTGTTAGACTTGATGAAAAACTCATTTGTGGGTGGTTGGGAGAATGGGTTGGCAGCAGCCAACAAAATTCCGCTGCATATCTAATTTGCATTAATTACGAGCAGGCGCTGGCAAAAAAAAAAACAAAAAAAAAGGAAAAATCACAGAGAAATCATCTGCTTGTTTTGTCTTTGAGCTTATGTAGGGCTCAGGGCGTATCAAGTTCAGTCTTTGGCCGCCAATTGGCAATTAATAAACATCATTGCGATTCGCACTTGCAACTAATTGGCTGGCAATTTGCATTCACATTTATTGGCAGCCAACAGTCAACTTGGCCCGGAGCCGTGTTTGCGACACTTTTAACGCCATTTTTAGGGCCAACTGCAAAATTTTATGCGACTAGTTTTGTAATTTGTTCAGCTGCAACTTTGCTCCGGCTGGGCAATTGAAATGAAAAGCGTAACTTTTTAATAGCCCAGAACTTGAGTAACACCCAGATTTCAGGGAAAGCCCGAAAAACTTTTCGAATTATAACTGCTGGCAATGGAATTGCCAAGTTTTGTCAACGTTTTTTTTGGGTTATTCTTTAGATGTTTTTCAAGGTCACAATTGTTGGCTTTTTGAAGCTTTAAAGTTGATCTTTTCTCGGAGGGCGATTAGTAAGAAAGTACAAAAATCTAAAACAATTCAGTTGGAATTGCCCAACTAAGGTGAGATTTAGTATAATCTTAAAGCATTCGTAATGCATTCGTACCTGCCTTATACATACTTGGTGAAACCAAGGTGGAATGAAGTTATTCGTACCGAACCTCAAGGCACAAAACGTTAGCCGATAACTAAATATGATTACTAAATTCTAAAATAATAAGAGCACGTTACGATATTCTGACTTTACATAATAAAAAAGAAACTTAAATTTCTGAAATGCCTTGGAATAATCCAGCTAAATACCAATCTTCTTGACAGCAGCCAGCCAACTTCAAGTGCTCCCTGGGGCGCAATCCAAGCTAAATGATTGTTGGACATTTTGTTGGATATATTTTTTTTTTTGTTTAGGGCCTGCCTCAATAGATGTCAATTTATTTGCGGGCCCGGCAAATCGAGCAATAATTAATCATGGCCAGCATGGCATAATTATGCTGGCAGCAAGAAGAACTTTTGACTAAAAGCATTGACATGTTTGACGGGAGACCCAAATAAATGCTTCATGTAATGCTTATGTAATGAATATGTTTTGGTTAGTTTCTTTTTTTTTTTTTTTTTTTTGTTTTGGTCGTGCAGCAAACTTTGGCCAAAGTGTTACCTTATTGAGCTGCTTAGCGGACTCTATCGCTGTCGTGATAAATTATGTTAATAATGTTGGCCAAGGCGCAACTTGCCCGAAAACTTGAGAGTTGCAAAACTTTTGCGCACAGCTCATCCCAGCTGGCGGTTGTCAAGAATCAGGGCACGCACCACCGCCCACACAACCGCTGTCAGCTCATTTTCGACCATAATATTGTGTGCATCTCATATTGAGTGGTCCCCCTAAGTAGTTGGCCACCGACTCAGCGTCAGCATCAGCATCAACATCGGCGACGCATACTTTATTAATTCACTTAGCAAAGTGTAATCCTATCACGTCAATAAGATTATGGTTTTGAGAATCTTTAATATTTTTCTTGTTGCCAAGTCGCCCACTTGTTTGCCAGCCAAATGCTGCTGTTGTTGTTGTTGTTGTTATTGTTGCCGCCTTTTTATGGAAATGTCTGTGGCAGTCCCCGTCAGCCACTTGGCTTTGGCTTTGGCTTTGGCAGTCGGCGTCATGCATAACAATGACTTGTGCGGCAGCAACTTTGGCCACGTTATCCTCGAGTTTTGAAGTTTGCGCCATTTTAATACTAGCATGTGTAAACGTTTCCATATCTAACTAGATGTTCTTCCTGTTCTGCTCCTGGGCGAACGTTTTGGATGTTTGCTGTTTGCTTTTACGATTATTAAAATCAGGCATATGTTTCCTGCACATCTTTCGCGCATTACCCCAAGCTGGGTTCAGTCTTTATATATGATTACAATAATACCTACATGCTCTTTAAATAAATATTATGATTTTGGCATGCAGTCTGAAAAGTATTTTATGTTTGTTATATTTTGTAGTTTGTATACTCGTTTAAGTGATAATTTAGGTAAATATATATACATATAGGAAATCTGTGGGGACATTCCACTTCAAATACTGGTTGCATTTATATAAAACAAAAGTATTACAATAGACCAGGATTGGTATATATTCTCCTCCTTTGGATCAGCTCCTTTAATTGCCATTTACAAATTTATATTCTAAACATTTTGCGAATTTCTCAATATGACAAATGCATCAACACGATTTTGGTTGGGACTATAAAAGTCGACGTATTCGGCCAGGGTCAAATGCCAGGTTCACGGACAAAACATCAAGGCCAGGTTTTGATTTGAATTGTGAATCGAACTGCCGAAAGATTTGTTGGCCTGGATTTAAAATGTTGTCTAAGGTGTTGACGCTTAAAAAAAATTAGCTAAATATTTTTTTAATAATTTTTAATAATCTTTCGTTCAAGTTTCGTTTTTTTATTGTTTGTATTCAGGTTGTATTTTAAATGTCTTATTATATTGACTAGTGCATAAATGTATACCTATTCGATAGCTGATTTTCTGTGTATTGACCATGTTGTTTACGCTAAGGAATGGTTAAGATGGGAAACGTCTGCACAAAAACCAAAAGCAATTACGCAGCCTTGTTGGCCAGACCAACAAAGGGAGCGAGCGAGCAATGAGCAAAACATGTCCATGTCCAGTGCAATAAACATTCATTACGTATGGCCGCATGCCACAAACAGAGCCGGACAACAACACATTTCTACACAACGAGGATGCTTTAGTTTTTATGGTACAGCTGCCACTTGCCAGCAGACAGTTAGGAAATCAGAGCAATACACACATAACATACACACACACAGAGGCAGACACACATGCACAATATCTTAAGAGTCCTGTAACAAGGAGCCGCTGTGGGAATGTTACTGAAATCGCCAGCCGTCCTTTACGGTCCGGAATTGAACAATAAAATAAATGATATTTGCTCAAGTGGCTGGGCTTCGGTTTTAAATTCAATAAAATTTTATGAAAATGCTGCGATTAAGTTGCACATACACTCACACACACATTATATATATACAAATATATATCATTATATAGTATGTAGAATGCCACATGTGCACCCTTCAACCAAAAAAGTAAAAAAAAAAAGGGTCAAGGCGTTTGCCATATTGACTTTTATGACAACGGTCCGAGTGGGCGTAAAATGAAAACTATATAATCAGCGTTAAAAATGCAACAGCTGCTGCAACAATCGAAGTGAAACGGTAAAAACATATTTCAATCCTGCCACGTCACGAAATCGAAACGTGACAAGGCAAATGCCACCCATTTAAAAGCAGCCCGAACAAGAAGAAGAAATTAAATTTCCTTTCTGATAATTGGCACGGACGAAACAATTTCTCTTCATGCATTCCAGAAAGGGGTTTCGTAAAACTTATTGCCTACTTATTGGGGCAAGTTTATTAAACACAAGCTGGTATTTTATATGATAGTTGTCTAAATTTAAATATATTCTTAATTTCAGCATTTGTTTCAATGAATAACTTGAACACTTCTTAAGCTATTGACTAATTAAATTAGAATTGCATACTTATTGGCTCATATTTTTTGTAGATACTTTTCATGTAAAAGACATTTTAAAATAACTTCCGTAGAAATGCTGACAAAATCAATATACATTTAACACACACGATTAATATGGTTCTTAAGACAATATATGGAGAGTTAAGACATCTTTCAAAATTCTTATAAATTATTATATATTTAAGAGTAAAATAGCTTCAAATTATGGTTAACTTTGAAATTAAATTGGCTTTTTGCTGAAACTGCAGAGAGAATGTTTTCTGGAACAACTTTAGTTTCTCGTTTGTGTTTTTTTTTTGAAGACAAAAGTACAAATTGATTTTGCTTTATGTGAGACTTTAATTAAAAATATTTTTATTTATCGTATTTATTTGTACGTTTTAATACTATTATTTATTTTTCCCTTTGTTTTAGCTGCTGCGAAGCGCGTGTGACAAATGCGTAGCAATAATTTTGGTCTGCCACGGCAAGTGTGACATTTATTACAACATTTTTAAGGTGCTGGCTTCGTTTGTTCGCCGCTGGCTGCTAATAAATTAGCTCGCATTTAAAATGGAAAATTGGCAATGGCAAACATATGTGATTGCCGGAGAGAACACACACCGTGTGCCCAAATAAATCATTCAAGCGAGGTGGCATGTGATTTAAGAGGGTTTCAATAAATGTGCTCAAATGAAATGATCGATTGGCAGGGCTATGAAAATGAAAACAAAAAGTTTCGAATAGTTTTTCATACTCACAAAGGTGGCTATCAGCAAAATTTGGCAAAAAATGGACATTTATAATTTTATAATCTGGACAAAATTTAATAAATGTACCAGCACTAAGTATTAATTAAAATATTTGCCTTGATCGAAAAAACAAGAAGTTATTTAAGCTTAATTGTTCGGACTTCGAGCCAGCTAAAGAAGCCTTTTTATACCCTGAACCCATTAAAAATGGGTAAAAGGGGTATTATGTTTTTGTGCAAAATCCAAATGTATGTAACAGGCAGAAGGAAGCATCTCCGACCCCATAAAGTATATATATTCTTGATCAGCATTAATAGCCGAGTCGATCTAGCCATGTCCGTCTGTCTGTCCGTCCGTCCGTCCGTCCGTCCGTCCGTCCGTCCGTCCGTCCGTCCGTCCGTCCGTCCGTATGTATGAACGCAAGGATCTCAGAACCTATAAGAGCTAGAGACTTGAAATTTTAGATGTAGATGCTCCTAGTTCCTACGCAGATCGAGTTTGTTTCCGATAATCGATAACTTGCCCCGTTTCCAAGTAATCGATAAAAATGTATATCGATATCCTGTTTTTTTTAGCAATTTTGGTAAATAATAAGAGCTAGAGTTACCAAACTTGACATGTTGCTTCTAGAAAAGTATATATATATCGATTATCTTTCATTTTATACCTATCGCCACCTCCCCGCTACTCTCTATCTATAAGCGCGCGCTGCATTTGGTGTTGGAATATGAGGGTTCAGGGTATCCCCTAGTCGGGAGCTCCCGACTAGAACCTCTTACTTGTTTAAAATGGAAACGTCACCAAAATCAACAGATAAATATTTTATTCATTAGATATATATTTGTTTTTCAAAGATACATTATTGAATTTTCTTTTATTCTTCCTGGACTTTCCCTTTAATTGCTTTAATTACTTATCTATTTATCTAGATTTTAATTTCCCTGTAGTCCAATTAATTGCCCAATTAATTTTCATTCTTATTTTATTGTTCTAGATATCTTTTAAGTTCCACGCTCAGACTCCAACTACAACTACTTACATTTCAGTTCTTAGTTGAGCTTAACTAAATGAAATTAACATAAGAAAGTCGCTGCATATCACATGTTTATTTAAACAGGACTACATGCGCTCCAGGGTGCGCCGACACTCGGGTTCAGCTCTTAAGGCCTTTCGCACATTTACTTAAGTTATTTGACTTGTTTCCTATTTTTTTGTTTGTTTTATTGTGCTCTTTTTTTTGCAGGCATCTCTAAGGCCCCGAGCAGCAAAAGGGCCAAAGATGCAACACACACGATACTTGGGTTAACATTTTGTTTGGGGCACTTTTTGTTGCCAAAACAGTGGAATTTCGGGCCAAGGATTTTGTCGTTGTTGTCTTGCACGCTGATTCCTATTTCTAAACAGGAGGGCCAAAGCCCCGGGAATACGGAGCGTGTCAGAGTTGGCATTAGAGCCTGACATGCCTGCAGGGACAATGCCGGAGCGTTGAGGTATGTAAAGGCTATTGATGTGTGTGTGGATTGCCTTGTACTTGTTGTTGTTGTTGTTGTTGTTGTTCTTGTTGCTGTTGTTGTTGCTCTACTCCTTGTCTCGACTTGATTGAGTTTTATGCACAGTTTACTCTCCTGTGCCGCCTAATAGCCGTCGGCCCTCAGCCACGTGGCACACATCCTTAATTTAAGTGACGCCAGCGATAAGCGGCGAGCCTTTGAAGTTGAAATCTTTGCCTTAAATTGCGTTCTTCGACATATTTCCTCCTTTTTTTATTTTTAAATGGTGGCAAGTGCTTAGGAGATGACTAGATATAAGTTGGCGCAGCTAAAAGTTGGCCAGCATGAACTTTGACGTCATCGTTGTCCATTGTCATACACAAATGTTGTCTCAGTTTGTTCTCTTCTTCGTTTCCATTTTGCTATTCACCTTTATTTGCGCTGCGATTTATTTATTCAAAAGCACAACAATTTTTGCAATTTTCTTTTTATTTTTCCTATATACGCGTGCACACACACATATTTACTTATTTGGCTTTTAGCTAAACTTGGAGTCTAGTCTTTTGTGCCAACTGCCAATTCAATGGGCTGCATTCATGAGCTGTCTGAGTTTTTTTTTTTACTTTTTTATATGTATTTTTATTTGGTCTTTCGCTTTTGACTTGTTTGCTTTTTCATGGATGTCTGCCCAAAAGGTTGAGCGAATGCTCACTTGAACCATGTATGTATGAGGTAGGTGTGTGTGATATGACAGCGCAGTTGACGTCATTATAAGCAGAAACATATACACTCATACACAACTCAAATGAGTATTTGTATAGCAGCTTAGCTAAAGGTCGTCTCAAAGATACTTGAACATCTAAATGCAGATTAAGGATTAAAGCAAAAAAATTCAGTTTTAAAAATGTATCTTTAAAAAAAATACGAAAGTCACCTAATTATTCATTTCAGCTTTAATTGCCTTGGAAATGTTGAGCATAACAACTCAAGTTTCTTTATTTTCATACTGAATATGCTACTGTTTATTTTTTTGCTATACATTGTTTATTTGTTGTATATGTTTAATGCAGTTAATATGTCGGTTAACTTAAAAACTGTAATTAGTAAAATAAATTTGTGAAAACAAAAATAAAATACTCTAAGGTTGGGTTCAATTATTTATTTATTTAATTCATACCAATAAATACTACATTATTTTCGTTTTTTTATTTTTTATTTTTATGTTTAATTTTGTTTTATTTTACATAACTATTCTTTTTTATTTTTATTATAATTTTGCTATATTTACTTGTTGAATGAAATGCCAAATGTTTTCCTTGAGAGCAAACAAATTTTAAAATTAATTATTGGCAATTAGTAAGGTAAAAAAAATGTTTGACAAAATATATGTATAAAACAAGAGCTTCATCCTAACGAACACTTAGGTTATATAACAATGTTTACATTGTCTTTGTATATACTATATTTGTTAATATTACAGTTCTTAATTTTATTAATTTTTTTTTGTACCAAACACAACAATAAAATAATATATATACATGCATAATATATATACACTTAAGTTTACCCACACCTTACAACGTAAGCTTAAAATCGATTGTGTTTTTTGTGTTCTTTCGTTTGCACCTGTCTATCGGGAACACTTTTAAGTCAACTTCAATTAGACGTCGGAGAAATGCAAAGTCGCTTTACTATTTGCTCAGAGATGCTTTTGTGCGGACATTCGAGGCTTATGCAAAAGAAATCACCATTATGCAGGACAATTGAAGCGTAAGGCGCCACTCAAAGTCGGCTTCAAGGCGTCTGTCAGACAGTTGGGTTGGGTTCAGAGTTGAGTTTAAGGATTTCGATTTTCTATTTCTAGTAAAGCCGAGTCGAATCTGCCTTCTGCTCAGTCATTCCAGCCCAGAGTTGGCGAAATTATGCATTGTATTTAAACAGTCTGTTGTGCGCGCACACACACACACATATGCACGCACACTCTAACATAGAGCATACGCGTGATGCCCCAGAAATTAGGCTACAAAAATTATGATTATGATGTGTTCATTGTTTTAATGCGCCCCCTTGCCAAAGGCAATTTGGCAAATACGCAACACAAACACAAGTACCAAGTACCTACAAATACACAATGTAGCACACAAGCCGCACACACACATATCTATATGTATATATATTCACCAAGAGTGTCTGTAACATTTTCGGCTGCTCAACTTATCAAGTGCTTACAAATCGTCCTATGTTAGAAAATACCTACAAGGGGGCAACATCAACAATTTAAAAGAATTCGCAACGCCTATAAAAAATTACTAGAAATAATAATTTATATCATATATTATTTGATATAACTGACTTTCAGGTTTAAAAAGTAAATCAAAATATTTCGATTACGGCTTAGATAAAATATATTTATCACAAGATAAGCTGGAAAATTAAATACTTTAAGTGCATGATAAATAGTAAAGATACGAAAATTAAATATTTGTATAAGAAATGGTAATATGGCACAATTTCACAAAATTATTCTTCGATAAATTTATTCCATATGTAAAAATAGCGAAAAAGAAAGAGCATCTATGGGGCGCCTAATTAAAAATAAAAGTTTTTATTTTCTGTTTGTTTTTGTCTTCTAGCGCAAGAATTTTGTTTACATTTCGTGCTGCTAATCACATGCAAATCCTTTTAAGTCGCAATGACTTTGTGACTCGGGCGCATAATAAGCTCATTTGTAATGGAAATAAGTAGACACACACACTTATGAAAGTCCCAGTATGTCTGTGTGTGTGCGTGAGTGTGGGTGACTGTTTGTGTTTGTAATAGCTGCAGGTTATTTGGCATAACCTTTTTTTTGTAGCTATTGCTGGCAGTGCCAGGAGTTGAACTCCAGTTAACCTGCTTTTGTTTATGGCATATGAGTACATATGCGAGTATATATAGACGTGTGCGTGTGTGTGTGTGAGTGAGTGAGTGTGCACATTAAAATATGAATCTAATGTTCATTTTATGCGCGTAATTTACGCTGCCAGGCAGAACAGAGCAGCTCATAAGCATCATTTGTACTAGGTGTTGACTTCCTTATGAAAGGCTCTGTTCCCTAGCCAGGTGCATAATGGTGTGTGAAGTGTGTATGCTGGATAGCTAGATGTATCTGATTTAAACAAATATTTAATAGCAATAAATATCACTAAATATGCCCTTTAAATACTCAGGAGATTGGTAAGTTAAACTTTTATTAAACTTTAAATTATAAATGGAAAATAGGAATACAAAATTTCAAAGTTCAATATAACAGGGCAATGTTGGAGTTGAATCAAAAAAATTTTTGAGTCTTAAGCAATTATAAATTTATTTACTTGGCACAAAAAATTGCAATCAATTTTATATTTTATAACTGCTCAAAACTGTATAAAATTAATAAGAATAAAAAGGTGCTAACTGTAAAAAGAGTAAAGAGTTTTAACTTTTATCTAGAAAGCTTTGCTTTATCAGGATCAGTACAACACTCGAAGAGAAGGAATACATCAACTGAACAGCAAAAACATATACAAATACTTGATTGAACCTAAAAAAATAAAACACACATCATAACACAAGAAAAAGGCCATATCCGTAACACACATTAAATCAAATATAGGTTTAGCCAGAGTAGAAGATCCAGCACAATGGCAATGCGTGCCGACTTTAATGTCCTGAAATTCGAGACCTATGAGGAATATCTGCGCTCGTTTACCAGGATTGAGGAATATCGCTATTTGGGCAACAATAGGGTCATAAATAAGGTGGTAAAACTTGGCTATCGCACCAATGCAACAATATATGAAAAGGATGAATTCATGAAGCAAAGGCAGCACATAAAGGATTCGATCAACCCAAAGGTGATAGAAAAGCGTTTTAGTAGTTATCTGACAAGTGATGATCCGGCGTTAGTTGCCCTGGCCCAACGAGAGGAGGCCAATATGCAAATGAGGCTATCGGTATACTCAAATAGATGACTAATCTATATTTTAGCTTGTTCATAAACTGATTCTTACACAGACTATTATCTTCCTGCAAATACGACAGCGCAGTGGCTTCGATATATCGGGTTATATAGACTATGCGGACAGCTTGCGCGCCAGTACCCTTCGCATGATGGGGGCTACAAATTGGCGGGCCATCTTCGAGGGTCGCATTATGCTGCGGCCAAATCGCAACCACTTGAGCTTTTATGACTGGCACAGTGGGTTCTTTACCTTCAACCATAGCGAGAACTACGAAGTCATAAATTATAGTGGTTGTCTCATGTTCAAGCACACTGGCGATCATAAGTTGGTTCCTGTCACAACAACGGATAGCATATATAAGGATAATGTGAAGCGCACATTTATTGAATCGCCAATGTATGGTTGTATAACATTGTATGATCATAATGTTCGAATGGCATTGTCCTTATAAGTAAAATACAAACAGATATACATTGTAATATTGCTTTGTCCTGACTGTCTGCTCGATGAGGTCTTCAAATTCGATTTGAAAAGTTCCAAATGCATCTAGAGAGCTAGGTAATTAAATTTGAACTTAATTATATTTTTGGGTATGCACTTGTCATATGAAGTCCACTTGGGGCATAATACAAAGCAATAATCAATATCCTTACTTAAAGTTTTCGAGCTAGAGTGTTGAAATTGAGAATAAAGTTGTGGGCTAACCGCCTCTAAAAATTGATAAGATACGAAAATTGGGCTGCGAGCAAGCATTGAAAATCTTGAGAATTTAATAAATAATATAAACTGAAACCTTAATCATTACCTAGTTCTCCTAACCAAAACTTCCCTTTAATTTCGCAAAGAAAATTTGACTTACCGATTTATTAGATTTTAATTATGTTAAGCATCTTTGCCTTGATGTTTACTATTACAGGCATGACTTTTCTTATAAAGGTTAAAATTATTTGCTCCTTGGTTGGTGTAAGAGAGAAAGAAAACAAAATGTCAGAAAATCAAAATATACAGACTGGTATTCAAATTGAAAAAATACCCTTCTCTCTTGAATAATACCCGTTCAATTTTGCAAATATGTAAGGTCCATAGTGAAGCTTGTTATAAGTGTATTAAAAATATCTTGTAAACCCCAAATTGTTTGCATATTTGGTATATTAATCTGATGTTGATAAGATATGTCTTATATATAGAGGCAGCACAGTGAAGCATATAAATGTGGGTCAAGGTATTCTTACTAGAACCTTCTGTCAAACGATTATTCCAATGGCAGCTTTTTGATAAGGTGGTGCGATAGACGGACCTTAGCAAATTTCTGTAATTTCTTTAAGCAGGAATTTTTAAGTTGGAAGCGATGGTTGCATATAGTAGGCTTTAGTTGGCTTAGGCACATATCAACACTAGAAATTCAGTTAAACACTAACTGTACAACAAGTACAAACACAATACAAAATACAAAATAAAAAAACACGGTACACTAAAACACAACACAAAAGAAACACACACTCAGTACAACTTATAAATAAAAAATAACTTAAGATCCAGCACAATGCCACTTCATGGCGACTTTAATGTGCTGAAATTCGAGACCTATGAGGAATATCTGCGCTCGTTTACCAGGATTGAGGAGTATCGCTATTTGGCCAACAAAAGCGTCATAAATGCGCTGGTGAAGCTCGGCTATCGCACCAATGCCGCAATATATGAGGAGCAAGACTTTTATATTTTGAAAAAATATCTACTAGAACTAATCAACCCCAAGTCGATTATAACTACGCTTTTTAGTATTTATCTGAAAAGTAAAGATCCGGTTTTAGTTGCCCTGGCCCATCGAGAAGAGCGCAACATGCAAAAAAAGCTGTCGGTAAAGTAATAAATAAAAGATCGATTCTATAACCTAGCTAATTTTGAAGTGCATTCTACCTAGACCATTATTTTTGTTCAAATGCGGCAGCGTAGTGGCTTTGATATATCTGGTTATATTGACTACGCGGACAGCTTGCGCGCCTGTGCCCTTCGCATTCCTGGGGCTACAAAATGGAAGGAAATCTTTGAGGAACGCATTTTGTTGCAGCCCAATCGCACCGATTTGAGCTTTTATGACTGGCAGAGCGGCACCGTTTTCTTCAATCATAGCGACAACTATGAAGTTATGCGTTATGGAACCTCGCTCACGTTCAAGCATACAGGCGATCACAAGATCATTCCCGTAACACTGACTGATAGTCCCCATAAGGATAATGTGAGGCGCACTTTCCTTCAGTCGCCTTTGTACCATTGTGTCATTTTATACGACCATATCGTTAGAAAGCCTAGTTAGATAGCTAACTGCCTTTTTTATAAATAGGTAACATTTTCATATTGTATGAACAGCAATTTTGAATAATCAAAATAAAAAAAAAACTGCTTCCTCGATAGGTTTCGAACTCATAATATACCGCCAATACTGAACAGCCCCACCTATAATTGAGTAGTAATGAGAAAAAAGCTCAGAACAATAAAATCGCGATTGCCATGCTGTTAATAGAATTCACTATAGACGCTTATGAATGCATGTGTGTACATGTATACAGAAATTCTTGAAATTTTCCGTTCTCGTTCTCTTTGTGTTTCTATACCGGTCTTGATCAAATTTTCTGCAGTACATTTTTTTATGCTATATAATTGTGTATTCTCTAAGTTTTTTGCATTAAAATTGTGGCTTAAATTGGTAGGCAGTACAAGTTGGGTTATTGACTTGATTTATAGCATTATGGTGGTAGAGGGTAGGTGGCGATATGTATAAAATTAAAGGTATTTTATGTATATATACTATTCTAGAAGCAACATATCAAGTTTGGTGACTAGCTCTTACTTTTTACCCAATTTGCTAAAAAAAAACAAGTAAGAGGTTCTAGTCGGGAGCTCCCGACTAGGGGATACCCTGAACCCTCATATTCCAACACCAAATGCAGCGCGCGCTTATAGATAGAGAGTAGCGGGGAGGTGGCGATAGGTATAAAATGAAAGATAATCGATATATATATACTTTTCTAGAAGCAACATGTCAAGTTTGGTAACTCTAGCTCTTATTATTTACCAAAATTGCTTAAAAAACAGGATATCGATATACATTTTTATCGATTACTTGGAAACGGGGCAAGTTATCGATTATCGGAAACAAACTCGATCTGCGTAGGAACTAGGAGCATCTACATCTAAAATTTCAAGTCTCTAGCTCTTATAGGTTCTGAGATCCTTGCGTTCATACATACGGACGGACGGACGGACGGACGGACGGACGGACGGACAGACAGACGGACATGGCTAGATCGACTCGGCTATTAATGCTGATCAAGAATATATATACTTTATGGGGTCGGAGATGCTTCCTTCTGCCTGTTACATACATTTGGATTTTGCACAAAAACATAATACCCCTTTTACCCATTTTTAATGGGTTCAGGGTATAAAAATTAGGATTTCGATATCGATTCTTATCGATTGCTTGAACTCAGAGAAAATTATCGATTATCAAAAGCAAACTCGTACTGCGCATGGACTAGGAGGACCTACAGCTCAAATTTTAAGTCTCTAGCTCGTATAGGTTCTGAGATCCTTGCGATCATAATTATCATATTATATTATTTACTTTATGGGGTTATTATACCCTTTTTACCTATTTTCAATGGGTTCAGGGTATAAAAATAGAGATAAATAATAATTATGATAATAGTAAAATTGATAATATAAAAAAAATATTTATCATTTTTATTAAAAATCGAAACCCTTAAGCTTAGTACATTCTACTACACATTGTGGAAAAAATCAAATCTTTTCACCTACGAGAATTAAATCTGTCCGACTAAAATGGTTCATGCTTCATTCCGTTCTAGAATATCTGAACAAAACTACACTTACTCCACATAAATAATACATTTGTATTAAAAAATAAAAAAAATAAAAAAAATAAATAAATACCAATTACACGAACACAAAAACGTAATACATATACAATGGGTACTATTCGACCGGACTTTGGCTTACTCCAGTTTAATAACTATAGCGAGTACATAAAATCGTTCATTTCAACGAAGGATCAGCGTTATTTAGAATATTCGAGTGCTATTATCCAATTTGTGAAGCTTGGCTATCGAACTACTAGTAAAATCTATGAAAAAGATGAATACGATAAAATTAGAGAAAAAACTTTGGAATTGATTAACCCGAGAATTCAATTGAACTTGCAGTGCGGTAAATATTTAAAAGGAAATGATCCTGGTCTCTTGGCCTTGGCGGAACGCGAAATGCCCAATTTATTGCAAAAACTTTCGGTAAGAATCGGAATTTATAAAGGCTTTAATAAAACCATAAATTTACCCGGCATAGACAATTATTTTTTTGTTGGTACGCCAACCAAGCGGCTTTGATTTATCGAGTTATATTGACTATGCGGATAGCTTGCGCAATTACAACATACACGCGCACGGTTCGACCAATTGGAAAGGCATCTTTGCGGGCACCAGTAAATTGCGTCCCAAGTCTACTGATTTGAGCTTCTACGACATGCATAGGAAACTTGTCACCAGCAACGATAGTGGAAATTATCGGACAATGCATGTCGGGCAGTCCGTGGTATTTATGCACAAGGGCGATCACAAGGTAATTCATTTGGACGCGCAGCATACAACTGGTGCAGTTAAGCGCACTAGTATACTTTCCCCGGCCCTTGGCACAATGGTTTTATACGATCACGTTGTAAGAAAGCCCGTCTGATTGCTCATTCCGCAATTGACGCAATAAATATGTATATTGATCACCAGAAACTAAAATAATTTAATGTTTTTCCAATCTGAATTTAAGGTACATATTAAAATGTATTTGCACAGTGCAAATACATATATTCAATTAATATTTTACTGGTAGAGAAAAATTCTCTATTTGTGGGGAAGTATTTACAAAAAATATGGATAATTATGGTTAATACTTAATGTAATTAGATAATTATTATTTAAAACAAGTTGCAGTGGCTAACTTTACGAGGAACATAATATCGCATTACATTGATAGTCCACCTGCGTATTATTACCTCCTCACATCACATTCTGCGATTCCATTAGCAAGTGATTGTTGCGGGTGGCAAAATTTAACAGCTGATTAGTTAGTTTAGTTTTCACACATATGTATGTATAATCGAGAAAAATGTAAGAAATGTTAATAGTGGAATCACTGATGAAGAGTAGGCAGTAAAGCGATTGCGAATGAGACACAAAAAGGAATTGGAATATCAAATGCACAGTGGAGCATTTAAAACATTGGTAATGAATGTAAGAAATGTTAACAGTCAAATCAAATCTTGACACAAATGAAGGCAGTAAAATGTTTGCGAATGTGACACAAAGAATTGGAAATTCAAATGCTCGCAGTGGAGCTAGCGGAAAACATATAATGTATGACAATCAATAGCAACTAATATGCAAATGTTATATACGAGCCATAAGCAGTCGGCCGAACAAACCGCGTTCGTTTAGTAGCTTGGCGCAGCTCTGCCAAGAGTTGTGATAGAGTGGAGTCAGCGGGCCGAGCACATTCTCCCGTGTGAAGTCGCACTTCTCGCACAGGTTCGGCTGGAATCGCACATCCGAGTGGGTGCCACTGACCAATGTGTAGGTAAGTCCGAGCGGGCCGCGGCAACCGTCGGGCGACTCGAGGCACAGCTGAAAGAGCAAGCTGCAGGGACAGTTAGCCTGGTCAGCTGGTTCCTCGACATCGGTCGGTGTCTGCCATTTGAGCTGCACAGACCAGCGCTGGCTGAAGGCCTCGAACATGGCGCAAGTCTTAAAGTTGTTGCGCGGAAAGCCCTCCACTTGAGGCAACAACTGCAGCAGGCGCACTGTGATGTGTGGCAGCTGCAGCAGCTTCATTATCTTGCCCAAAAGACACTGCTTGGCGTCGCGCTGCTCCTGGCGCTGCTGCAGCTCGTCAAGCAGCTGCTGACCCTGCTTGCCATGGTACTCGCAGCTCTCCTCATGTGCCGCCACAGCTTCGCCCAGCATGCCCTTCCAGCTGCAGCCAATGCGCCTGTACTTGCACGGCACCAACCGCCGGGGGCAATCCTCCAGTCCATGCTTGCGCAGCAAACCGCGCTGTAAGTGAGCACCACAATCTTCGCAGGCCACCATCAGCTGGGCGAGCGTGTGCTCGCCCGCCACGTTGCGGTACGGCTCATGCCGATAGATCCGAACACCGCACTGCGGACAGGTGCCTAGCTGTGCCCCGAGCATCTTGTCCAGCACGCGCATCTGATAGCAGCCGGCGCAGATGGTATGCTCGTGCTGGCACTGATAGAGCGTCGTGAACGGCATCGTCTTGCACACAATGCAACGTAGGGCTTCCAATTCATCCGCATTGCCACTCACATTCAATCCACTCCAAGCAGGCACATTGGCCAGCTCGTCATCGCTATTGACATCGATTCCGGGTATGTGTCTTAATGGTATTTCGGAAGGGTTTGTTTCTGGGAATACGGGATCGTTCTCTTCTGCTTCTCCAGCGTCTTGGGAGGTTGGCACGTTCTCAACCGACATGTTGCATAAGTGGTGCTCATTCGTTTTAAAATATCATGAAATATTTATTACAAATATTTATGTGCATTTTTCAACATATTTACTGTAGAATGTGCTATACATTTACTTATTTTCTCCGACCCTGAGCAAAGCTTCAAATTACAGCTTACTTGGATTAACACACCATACCAAAAATTTTATAGCTGTTTACCATAATCAAATCATAGAACTATTTGTTAATATGATCATGAATGTATACTTATTATATATATTTATATAATGTATAAAATAAATATAAAGATATATCTACATATAGACAGATATACATAAGACATAAATATTCTTCGAGCTTTCTTTTTTTCTGCTTTGTATAAAAAATATATATATAATTTATATATTTTTGTTCTAAGTTGGAAACTTCTTAAGCTTCACAAGAAGAAAAACATATTGGAAGGTAATTCGATTTTCCATTTCGTGTCAGTCAATTAAACTCTTAATAGCCAGAGCTTGGCGAAATTGAAGCAACATGCAACCTCTTTTGTTTATATATAAAAATGAGCAAAAGCATTGTGCAAAAATAAAGCGATTTTTAATTAGTTTTTGCTCGCAAGTACTTACGGCGTAAATAATACTTGCTTGACAAACTACCAGCTGGTAATAAAATGTGGAAAACAAAGGGCAGCTGTCATGCCAAGCCATCTGCCTTGACCGAATCAAAAATGAAAAGGAAATCTCAGCAGCTAGTGAGAAAAAAAGAAAGTCTAGCAGATGCTTTGGCTAAATAATAAACAGCTCTAAATCATTTCAACAAATGGCAGCCACGTGATTTCCGCTTGCTGCACGTGCTTCAACTGGCTCTAAATGTGTGTCCTGGCCCGTTCCACCCAAACTGCCAAAGCAGAAATTATTGGCAACGCGCTTAAGCGCAATAAATATGTTTGATTGCTGGCAACGGGCCAAAATACAAAATACGAGTTTCACCATTCCGAGTGTATTCAGCAGTCGGTGTGGGCCACTGCTCAGCATATCCTGCCTCCTCTTGCCGCCAATTTGTAATTCATTTCAAGGCACAAGTAAATGGCTGCAAGCTGTTTGCTCAGCAGTTTTTAATAGTCGCTGATTCTGATCTGCAAAACGCACACAAAGCATCGCCAGCAAAAGAAAGGATAACAAAAATGTAAACATGAAAATGATTTGCTTCGTAAATTACTTTGCCGATAAACCAAAGATAAATCGAAGTGCGCTTGTTGATATAACACATATTGATAGACTACAAAACAATATACTTAATACCAACTAAAATATTAATGGAAATTAATTCGAAATTTAATTTATTGAATATTATGTGTAAATATTACACGAAATTTATTCCCACCAAGTATTTTCACCTGCACTGCAAATAAAAATATTTAATAAATAAACCTAAGTTTCCTCGAAAGTGAACTAAGCATTTTAAGTCTTAAAGGGAACATTAACTGACGAAAATCTATAATATTACAATTTTATAAATTAGATATATTCACCATTCAAATGTGGAAATATGGAAATGTATGCATGACGATGCATTTAAATATTAAGGTACAATATACAAGATATATACCTAAGACTTTTTGAAATCCTCAAATTAACAAAAAATAATTTAAAATTATATGCAGTAAATATCTCAAGCATTTCAATATGGGAATAAATATCTGAAGTATTTAAAGTTCTATTAATATTTAAACAAGTTTATATAAATATGTATGAATTTAAATATTTAAGTACACTATATTATTTTAATAACTAAAAGCTAGGCAAATAAATAAGAGCACAATTAAATATACCGTTGTAAATTTGTTTGTATATTTATTGAGGTTTTTACCGTCTGCCCATTGAGAATAATATTTAATGATCCCAACGTATTGAACTCGCTTACCTATATTAATTATCTATAATCACAATTTTTTATCAAGTTCACTAGGATGCTCACAAATGTCGCTGGACAATCAGGGTACATAAGACCCTTTACACATCGAATGGCCATAGGAAAGAAAATGACAAAAGACCAACTAAAAATGGAGATTGAAAAAAAAGACGCGGAAAAGCGCAACTAAAATGCTTTTGTGCACAATTCGATTATTTACTTTATTCTTTTTAGATGATATTTCCCGTTGGCAAACGGGTTAGCGTGCTTGGTTTGTAATGGAGCTGGTGCCGGGGAAACCAATTATCTGAACCAAGGAGCAGGAGCAAGCGCCGGGGCACAAGCAAGCGATTTGCTGGGAAATAAAGCGAATGAGCGGGAATCGGAGGAAATGGAAGTGGAAGCCGTATTGCATTAAAAGCCAAGAAAATAAGTATCTATCTGGCAGCTAAGAGGCAACAGCAAACAAAAGATCAAATTAATAGCATGGCCAACAAGCTGCGGGCAGCAGCAAAAAAAAAAAAACACAGCTGGCGGCAACCCCTCAATGGAGGGCGTCACTTGCAGTGGACAAACATTTGTACAGTTGGCTGCCGACGAGACGAACCCAAACATTGAGCCCACTATAAAACACTGACGATGGTGCAACTGAAGCATCATACACATTTCCGGTGTTCTTCCACAAGCAACACTATTGGACTGAGCATGTCAATCAAGTACGCACTGATCTTTGCCCTGGCGGCACTTTGCTGCCTGGTGGCCACCGAAGCAGCAGCTCAGCGTCGCAACGGTCTGGCACGCGCTGCGGTCGTGCAGGCGGACGAAAACAAGACGGCTGAGGTTGAAGGACGCCAGGCGGAGGACCAGGAACTGGACGAGGAAGTGGAGCAGGAGGAGGAGGGCGATCAGGACCAAGCTGCTCCAGTCAAGGTGCAGGAAAACGAGCAGCGCACCGTGCCCGACAACAGGCAGAACGCGCTCAGAGAGACCGTTGTCCGACCCAGCAATGATGATGCTCGTGCCAGACGTGTAGTGCGTCGTGGCACTCGCCGTGGTCCTCGTCGCAACAGGAGCAGCCGTCGTCGTCGTGGCGGACGTCGTCGTGGCGGTCGCAAGAATCGCTCTGGCAACCGTCGTCGTAATAACATCAGAAGGCGCGGAGGCAGGCCCCTCCGGGGTTAAGCATTTGGCCACAAACGGACTCATCGATGCACACACTCACCGATTAACTTAGGCACACACACACACACACACACACACACAGAGGCACACACATACACACAAAACGTACAAGAACGAACTGATTTATGTATGTGCTATACTTAATTAATTTCCCCTTCAAACCCTCGTCAAGTAAAATATATATTTTCACATTTTAACTAAAAACTATCTGTTGTACCTTTAGAAATATAAATTAAATATTTAAAAATATTAATATTTAACGTTAAGAGTTTTTTCAACCTGGGTTTTTATGTTCGTGAAACAAGATTTTGGTTCGTCTCATTTAGCCCTTTTTTATATATATTTACTAAGCTGTGCACAACATTTTTATGATCTAGTATACGACCCAATTTTCGAACACATTTTCACAGTTTTTTAAAGCTTTTAAACAATTGCCCCATTCAAACTGAAATGGATGCAAGTTTAAAGCGTCAGTTTAATACAGTGCATGCCGAAAATTCTTTGGATTGTAGAGAAAACTTTTCAACAGCATGCGAAAAATGCCAGTGGTGAAAATTCCAGAGGCCTGTTCCTCGTCATCAGCAGCAGCTTCAGCTCCGGCTCCGGCTCGGGCTCGGGCCCTGGCCAACAACTGAGGCTGGCGACGTGACATGTGACAAGAACTTGCCGCGGCTGCTTGCAGCATCTGCTGCTGTTGATGTTGTTGTTGTTGCTGCCACACTCTGCTGCCTTGTGCTCGGCTTCAAAAATGATGAATGTGCCAATGTTTCTGGCCTGCAGCTGCAGCTGCCGGACGCCCTTCCCCGCCCCCTCGCCTGCTGGCCTGCTGTCAGCGTTGTCTCAACTTATCCCGGCTACACTCGGGCAAAACTTCTTAGCCAGTGTGTACACGCAGTTGGGTAAAAGTTTTGCGGCCGCCAAGCTGGTACATTTTTGGATTATTAGGCAACACTTGGTGCAACATACAGCACCAGTTGCAGCCTCAAAATGTTCTCTAGTTTATCAACACAAAAGTTTTTGTAGTGTAACGGCTCCATAAATGGTAAATGGTAAATGGTAAATGAGTTTGTCAGGCCGCACACGCATTAAACCTCAAATAGTTTGTGGGTGGCGGTGGGAGTGGAGTGCAGTTCAGGAAATTAAATCCATGTGTTGAGGCAGCTTGCAACATCAACAGCCGCCGTGTGCGCACATTTTGATGGGCAGCCAACCGCATTGATGAGCATTTGCTATTGTTATTGCCCCACAGGCGCCGCAGTGGAGCTCCAGTTCAATATAAGGCACCTCTATTCAGGTCCATTGCCGAAAATAATCACAATAATAATGAGCTGCTGCTGTGCTATTCGTTACTTGATACTCGTTACTTGCTACTCGTTATTTTCTCTACTCGGTGCTGGTGACAAGAGCCTGCTTTCGGGCGTTTAATTAAGCGCACAATGTGCATTCGAGAATTTTGTAATTTCCTATCCATCAGCTACACGTATGCTCTTATCGGTCTTTTGGGTCTGATGAATAGACAACAACCGGGTGTCTGTTTGGGTGTGTTGTGTGAGGTTGCGAGTGTGTGAGGTTCTTTGTCTTTGTGTGCATCTGTTTGAAAAACAATAAGCTCTTCATTGTTTGTCTTTTTGAGCAACAACAAAGAACCAAGAGCAAAACAATTTAGATATGACAATAAAGCAAATGAAATGAATTCGTTTCGACGACTCTACAAACATATCGCCCATCATATGAGCAAAGAAAGCTGTTGAATTTCAGTAGAAATTTCACTTCAATCTACAGAATTCTCAGTGATGACCTATATTTGTGTGGTTGTTTTTATTTTTTATTTTTTTATTTATACAAAGTGCAGGAACGTGAATAGAGAACAACAGAATTTGTACAAATTTCTTGCAGCTGAATCAATTGTTTGTTCTAAGTTAAATACATCTATGGAGACAAAAAGTAAAAATTGTGTAATAATTTGTTTTTAATTATAAAATAATATTCAATGTCAAAATTTGTTATCTTAAAAATAGACCTATAAATAGCAATTTTACTATCCGTTTATACTTATACAAGGCGCTTCAATCTCAAGTCAACACTTTAATTGGTTGACACAAATCAGAATAAAAAGTATTGTTCAGAAATTTATTGAACTGCCAAACATTTCTAACCTGCACGTCAAAGAGCGCTGGCCAATTCAAAAGCGGAGATTGACTTGATAAGTATTTTACTTAAGATATTAAGAGAGAGAAAAACGTATTTCTACTAAGGGTAACAAGGGACTATTTGTGTAAATGAAATGTGCATGTTTCTTAAAAATTGCGCATAACACTACATTTTTTTTATAGCACACAAACTAGGGACGCTTTACTTTGGAAAAAAATCCAATATTTAAGTACTTTTTTTCACAATTGGCTTAAGACTCCTGAAGATATATTTTTCCCAATGAAAATTATATTGGTGCAGTTTGTGGTTTTAAGTTTCTAAACAACTCGCTTAAGTGCATGCCAATTGTGGGCCCAAAATATTTGATTGAAATACTTAAACTTAAAGTTACGGATTTTGGCAACGTTGGCATATTCTCGCATATTGCACTGTTGCAGTTTTATAAATTGAAACAATAATTCGCAGCTACAGCTTGAAAGCAGCATTCAGATTGAGTTGCCATGATTTACATGACAGAGCGAAGTAGTCTCGCAGCGCGGCCTTCGGAACGAGCCCGGCCAAACGAATATATTATAAAAGAATGGTGCATATTTGTAGTTTTTGCACAAGTATTTTCTTTTCACTTTTTGTGTTTGTTTTATTTTTTGAATGTTTAACAGCCTGCTCTGATTTCTGTCCCAACTTTTTTTTTGGCTGGCGGTGGAACAGCAGTACAAATATACGCAAGGGTAAAGAAAGAAAATCACACGACGATTTTCAATTGAAAGGCGGAAATGTAACGGAAATAAATTTACATAAATACAATATGGTGCGTGCTTGTTTGTGCCATTTTATTTGCTCAATATATATTGTGCTGGCACGCACAAACATATTTGCACAGAAATGCGTATTGATTTATATGTGTGTGTGTATATACCTATATATATATACATGTGTACAAATATTTTCTTTTTTAGATTTTCCATTGAAAAATCAAATTTAAGGCAGAACTTTAGTTATGCCAAAAGCCTTCTTCTGTCTATCTGTCTTGCTGGGCCCCATCGTTGGCACTTCTTTAATGCCAAAAACATTTTTGCCATTTCGTGACCAAATTTAGAGCACTATCACGTGTGTGTAACACACACGCACACACACACCTGCCTATCCAGCCAGCCATAAGCTTCGGTAAGAAGTTTTTGCATGCAGCATGCATTATTTGCATAAGATAAAGGATGAAAACAACAAAGAACGTTAAATAAGGTGTTGATCGACCTTCAGATTCCCAGTAAAAGAAGCTAACTTTTATATCAATGTCAATAGAAAAATACAACGAATGTTCATCTATTTAAATATTATAATAATTGTTATGAAATTGAAACTTCATTTTTCAAGAAGGTCAATCTTATTTCAATATACAGAAAATTTCAATATAAATTTAGTCGAGCATGGATAATAGGAATAATTATTGAGAGGTTGGCTAAACCCAATTATGCCCTGATATTTTTTATTCTGTGAATAAAAAATCATATATTTTATTAATATTAACAATATTTTATCTTAAAATGTGATCATATAAAATAAGATAACCATACACTGGGGAGGGAACCATAACTCGAATAACATTTTCGGAGTGCGGACTGGGGCTATCGCATACCGGAATAAGCTTGTGTTCGGCTTTATGCTTGAACAATAAGGCATGGCTGCTACGCACGATTTCGAAATTATAGGTAGCGTTATGATAAACGACACTCTTGTGCCAGTCGTAATAGCTCAAATCGTTTGGCTTCGGGCGCAGCTTATCTCGACCCTCAAAGATGGCCATCCAATTGGTGCTATCGGGCACCCTTACGGTGCAGTCGCGCAAACTTTTCTCTTAGTCTATATAACCGGATATGTCGAAGCCACTTCGCCGCCGCACCTGCAGAAAGATAATAGTCTGGGCAAAGCAACTATATACAATTTGTTCAATATGAAAGAGATCCGCATATATACTTACAAAGTTTCTGTAACAAATTGGGCTCCTCACGGTCCACCAAGGCTTGTAAGGCAGCATCGGTACCTTCAAAGTAATTGCCATAGAGGACGTTCGATGTGATCTTTGGATTAGTATTCTCGTGCACTTGTTTTTGGAGATAATAAAATTCATTCTCTTCGTATACTCTGGCACTGCTGCGATAGCCAAGTTTCGCCAAGTTTCTTATGGGTTGCAAGCTCGATAGATATCTATAGTCTCAGGTCTAATGAACAATTTTAGGTAATCCCTATACGATTGGAATTTGAGCAGAGCAAAATCCATATTTCCCGTCATGGTACATATTATTATTGTAAAATATATTTGCGCGATAAACAATATTCTTGAATGTTTATTCCAATAATCTTAAATGTTTAAATATAAATTATTGGTGTTGTGCTTATATGACTGATTCTATAAAATTATACAGATGTTCGTTATACGCATACCCTATTTTGACGTTTGACACAGGGCATGCTTAGTGCTAGACGCTGCCGACTGCTTACAGGCAAAAATGTGAAAATGTATTTTCTGTAAAAGCCAAGCAAAAACACAAACGACGACAACGATGAGGACGATGAGAACGATGCTGATAAAGACAACACACACGCTGAGAGACAAAGAACGTGGCCGCCTGTCGCCATTTTGTTGCATTTGCGACTTATATGCATATGTATGCACACACACACACACACATGCTTTTGTGTGGCTCCCAAACTCAAACGTGCAGTAAAAATTACATTTTCCTTGCACGAACATTTCCCACAACCAACTGCACGAAAATACAGAAAGATTTTTTTGTTGCCTCTTTTTTTCTTGCTTGGTCGTACTTTGTTTTTACTCGAACGATGGCGGAAAACGTTTTCCATTGGCAGCGGCATTGGCGGTCGGGCGATTTTATTGAACAGTGGTAAATGTTAATCCAAAATGTAAGCATATTTATTTTAAAAACATTTTTTAACTATATAAGTCTTTAACTATAAGTCTCTTACTTATTTAACTTATTTTTATGATTTGTTGCAACACTCGATTAATTTTAGTTTTGATCCTATTGTGTTAATTTGAAATTTGATAGATAGCTAATTTGATTATAGAGTTTGTGTGCATATGTAAAAAATTCGAAAACCTTTTGAATTTAGAATATTTAAATGGAAGCTTGAATTCTGCAAAATCATCCACCAATCTTTGACCTCCCACTATGCCAAAAAGTGTGAAAAAATATCTTTGAAAATTAGTTTGTGGATGATCTGAGCTTCCATATTTGTCTTAGCGCGCACCTTCCTCACATAAAGTAGTAGAACTATTGAAATCTTGAATAACAAAATTTGCTATTTCATTTTTAATAATGTTTACCTTTTATAGATTGTTATAATAATTAGCTTGTGTTTGGAACAATAAAACAAGACTTTTACCACTGTTCTTGCCACTATGTTAGTTTAAATGGCGCAGAAATCGGTTTTACCACTCGTACGTTTGGCATATTTTACAAATGCATTTGACATAAATTTTAAAGGGCTTAAGTGCCACAGCACTGCCTGCTGCGCCCTGGTCCACGTAATGTGCCACATGATAAGAAGACGACAACGCCTACATAGATGGCCAGGAGCTTAACAAGGGGGGGGTTTGCTCGGTCGTTAAATCTTTGCCGGGTGCAGACATAAAATAAGGCAATTACAGTAAAGATCATAAATTATGCGAAGGCTCTGCAACAAGTGCGCGATAAAAATAGAAGAAAAAAAATTATGGAGAAAAAAAGATAAGTAAGAAATGGGACAAACGTCAGACAATCATCAGTCACTCCAGCACTTGGGGCATTCCCAAATTGAAGACTGCGAAAATCTATTGTAGGATTTTCCACTCTCTGCCAGTTTTGCATGTGTGAAGCTAAGTAAGCCCGACGGTCTAAGTACTCAGCACTGGGTACTCAGTACTCAGTGCTCGGTACTCATGTCGTTTATCAACTGTCATGCGAAATGCATTTCAGCAGCTGCTGACAACAATGCGATGCGAGTTGCTTATGCCGGCCACCGCTCACTGCGCCGCCCGCTCCTTCGGTTCATGCAAATCGGTTTTACTGGCGCATTAAGTGTATGCGATTTCCTTTCAACAAGGACAATTTAATGCAAAAATGCATGCCTGACAGCCCGGCCAATGCGTGAGAAGGACGGGCAGCGGGTTGAGCATCACTCCAGTTATGAATAAATACTCGTACCTATACGAGCTTGACTCTTGAGCACATTCAATGCTCGCATCTGCAACGGGCTTCACATTGAACTCGAGTTCAGTTTTCCTTCGAGCGCTTAGTGAGCCGTGTTATCGACGGCCTTGCATGCCCGCACAAGCCATAAACGTCAATTGGCCTCGCAAGTGGCAAAGTGGCAACTGGCAACTGGCAAGCGGCAAGCGGCATGCGGCAACAAGTCTGCGTAACGGTAATGGCAAGGAAATGAAAAGCGGCTACAGCTGCTCCCAGTGTCATAATTATAGATGGTTATCGCTTCATTTGAGCGGTATGCAAAGGCAACTTAACGGATGAGGCAATTGTAAAATTGTCATATAATATTCGAATCAAATGCTAAATAAATATGTTATGGTTAAATTTATAGATGGTTGTTAAGCCTCGACTTTAATATTTAGTTGTATGTTTAACAGAATCCTTAAATCCCTTCCTTAAAACATAAATTATAGTCCTAGAAGATTGTTGATTTGACAAGCTCTAGCTTCAACATTTTTTTGTTCTTTAACTAAAACACAGTTTCTCATTTTTATTCAATATATTTTTACTCTCCTCAAGAGGTCTGTATAAAAATTGTAGCACAACACAATATTATTATTGTATTTAAGAAAAGAAAAAAAATAAAACGAAAAAAATAAATGGTCCCCGAATTCCAACAAATTTTTAGTTATTTATAAGCTGTATAAAATTATAAATAAGTTGCTTCAAGTATTCAATTATTATTTTTGGCTAAACTAAGTTTATAATATATACATAACTAACCTTGTAGTATTTTTATGAGTAGACGGTGGTATAGAAAAATTCCTACTTATACTTATCTCTCGACCCATTGAATATCATTTATGATATTATATACCAAAAGTTAAATTAAGATCCCTAAATTATTTACATCTGATTTTTTACCACAGGACTATGCTCAATAAATCCTGCAGTGTTAACCAATTAGTTAAATGCAGATCTTTTCATACCCAAAAAAGGCTTTGTTTTTCGTTTAGGCATTCAACATGGCTTTGTTCAATAATTTAACCATCCCGAAACGTCGCTCACTCGAATTCTATGTAAATTTGTTTGCTTTTTGCACTTCCCACCCCAGCACAGCAGCCCTTCTGGTTCGTAGCTCTAGGTGGCAAGGAAGCATCTCTTTCTTTCTCTTTCTCTCGCTCTCTGATTTAAATGCTAAAGTGCACGATTATCATTTCGATTTTGTATAAATAGGGCATGAATTATTCATGGCCACTTTACTTATGCGCCATCAAAGCGACTTAGACGGTTCCATTTCCATATCCATCTGGCCCCAAAGTAGACATATGGCAATATGATGAAGTTGGCTTATTGACTTTAAGCCATAGATGAAATACTATTTGTGGCTTGCAATCGCACAAGTTGTTAGATCGTGCAGTTTTGATAAAGTCAAGTTCACAAATTAAAGCAATTTCCTGTTGCAGAACTTTTTGCACAAGTTGTGACAATTGTTATTTCAACACATTCACACGCATATATATATACTATATATAATATGTATATAGTTTATATTGAGTGAGATAAACACAAATTACTGTCGATTTCATTTCACGCCTTGAGCAAAGAAACTTTACTATGCCGCGCAGCATGCCAAGCAAAATCGGCGGCGCCCATTGTCAACTGCTTGCGCGGAGTCCTGGAGTCTGTTGTCCCGTGTCCTGAGTCCTGGCATCATCCTCAATGTCGTCGTTGTCTGAAATTCGATAAGACGACAGATAGACACGCAGAAAGACATCGCTGAAACCTGGAAGCAATTTGCGCATAAACGTTCAGCACGATAAAATTTGCAGTTCTGTTTATTTTTCTGACAGATGCTGGGGAAACAGCGGCAGCATTGAAAACTCTGCTTGGAAAACTCTGTTTTCATCTGCAATGCGAAGTTTTGATTCGAATTAAATTTACGATTTGTTTCAGTGGCTGCGATATGCTTAAAGCAATTCCAACGCACACAGCGCGTTTTATTTGTCAGAAACGCTGCTTTGGGTGGACTTTAAGCAGAACTTAGAACTTAGTTTGCCCCTAAACTGAATGGCTTTTTGCTATCATTACTTTAAATAATTTTTTAAATATTTTGTTTAATTTAATAAAAACAATATCGATTGTATATTTAATTTAAATATATGCTTGTATGCTTAGAGAACAAAACAGTATTAAAAATTCTTATGAATGCCTTTGAATGCCAATGCAGGTATTTAGAGCACACGAACAAGCTCATTTGGATATAAACTCCCAACTTACGCAGCAGCAGCGCTGCTTCTTCCACCAGCCACAGTTTTAAATAGATAATGTTATATAGTTCCTACATTTGTTGTCTGATCTTGGTTACATATTGAATTCAAATCACAAGCCTGTAGCTTCGCTTTTCAATTTTGGGAAGAATAGGGGAGGGGATTCAAAAAGTAATATATTAATGATGTACCTAACTAACTAACCCAAACTTGATGAACCTTAATTTTTATCGATATTTTGGAAATATGACGAGCTAGTTTTGCATATATGGAGGAGAATATATATATAAAGATTTTGTAGTTCCGAGATTGAAGCGTTTGAGCATATGGACAGACGGGCATGACTGAGGTGACTCAGTTCATGATCAAGAATATATCTACTTTTGGAGAAAAAAGGGGTGAATTTTTTAATATAAAAAAAAAAAAAATTTTTTTTTAAAAAAGGGGGTTTTTAAAAAATTTTTTTTTTATTTTGGGGGGGTAAAAAAATATTAATTTAAAAGTTTGTTGGCATAGTAAATTTTGAATTTAAAAAGGTGTTTTTATGGATTATATAGATTTAAATATATATTTTGCAATTGACTTAAGGTAAGTCTCAATTAACAAGACTTTAATTGGATTTATAGAATTTGTAAAAAGCCATTTGGAACTGATCTGATTTGATGGATATTAAACATTGACAGGACTTCAATCGCAGCCCCGAACAATTACAGGATAAGGCAGCAAATTGAGGTTGGCTGGCAGAAGTCATTAGCCAAAACTGTCAATAACATTGTCCGAAAACAAATGTCAAACAAACATGACCATAATGGTAAATCAATAACAAAGAATGTAATGTTGCATTTCGTTTTTTGTTTGCTTTGGCGGAATGTTGCAAACCTTAATTAAATACGAATAGGGGCTGAATTGCCATTGCAAATTTGTTACACTAGCCGGAAACATACGGATAAAGTACATAACGCGTGGGTGCGTTGGGTGCGGGGGAGGCTCTGGCACTCCGGCAGGAGTTGGCTAAAATTGCAACAAATCACATAACTAAAACACATTTGGTTGTCAACTAGGCTGGCTGCCAAATGAAAATTATAATTGATGCGATATTAATACGCGTACCGTATCATTGTGCCCTGATTCCCTATCAACCCCACCAGCAGCATCCATCCCCTATTCCCATGGACAGGCAGCTGATGTTGAGATTGATGTGTTGCATTCGCGGAAAAAGGCTTAGCAACAGGCTTGCTTCTCCTGCCCTCTCCCCACAACTGACTTTGATGGCATGCGTCATTAATGTCAGGCATGGTGTTGTACACACACTGCCACACGCACAGCCACAGCCACACACAACAAAACGTTCACAATTGTCATCAGCCTTGCTTTGGCTTTTTGCCGGCTGGCTCCTGGTCATTGCAGCCACCATGGAGCTGCCACTCTCTGCGACTGCTCGGCTCTGCGGGCGTTGTGGTAATTAGATGAATGTGCCATAAATCATTTTCTAAATCATTTGTTGCCAGTCGCCAGTTGCATTGGCTCCAGATAGCCACAGTTCTGTGCTGCTTTCACTTTTGTGCTATGTTCTGCTGGACATTTCTGCTTGAATTTGTGTTCAGCCAGCTGGCATTTTATTTTTATACTCTTGTAGAGGGTATTGTAAATCTATCACAATTTAAGTAACACAATTCTAGAAGGAAAAGTTTGTGAACATATAGGAATATATGTATATTCTTGATGGATACCCTCTCTTCCTCTCTTAATATGTTTGTAAATTTATTCGGTTTTATTAAATTTATTAAAATTATTTTTTATCTTCGGCATACGCAGAAATATATTTCAGATAGCTTATTCTTTTCATAATAAAATTGTAATGCAAGTAATCGATAAGGGATCTTTGACAAGCCATTTTTAAAGTCTCTGTGGCTTAATCATTATTTGTACAAACGACAAACGTCCTTCCGTCCCTCCATTCCAGGTATACCAATTGATTCCATGATTTGAAGAGGTAATTGCATCTCTATATACACCATTCAGATTACTAGAAAAGTTCAAAGCATAACTTAAAGCTGGCTTAAGATGGATATTTATAGTACGCTTATTCTCACCAGTGATAACATTTATTGAACCACCAACCGGAAGCCCATTCAGCAGCACAATGGAACTCAGAGAGATCATTTTCGCGATCAATCGTAGAGAACTTCATGCCATTATGATACATCAGTGCATTGCCAGCAGTACCAGTATATTTTCCTAAGGATTTAATTTTAAACGATTCACTCTCATCCCCTATAAGAAAGTTATCATAACGAGCGAAACTAGCTTGGTTTTCAAAGTTCTGTAGATATATAAAGAGCTCATGTGGTTGGCTTTTAGTAAGCAGGTGCAGCTTTTCGAGCCCCAAAAAGAATTCTCCTTTCGGATTACCGAATCCTTGACGATATTCGCTCCACGTTTGATTAAAGTTAACTCTGCCATCTTTACGCCTCTGGACAACAGTCCAATTTAATCTAGCAAAAATTGAATCGCAAAGCAGTGAACAGACTTCTTTTTCGTGTTCGATATGCGTATCGTGCGCGGCTAACAGTTTTTTGCATTTTTTTAATGAATCATTTTGAGCATTAACTTTAGCTTGTTGATTTTCTTGATCTACTTGCATTGTCTTGGTAATGTTTTCTTGCTTAATTTGCAATTCTTTAATCTTGTAGTTGATAAGCTCAACTTTCGCGGCTAACTGATTGTTGCATATTGTTAATAAATGATTTTGATCATCAACCTTAGCTTGTAGATTTTCTTGATCTACTTGCATAGTCTTGGTAATGTTTTCTTGCTTAATTTGCAATTCTTTAATCTTGTAGTTGATAAGCTCAACTTTCGCGGCTAACTGATCTTTGCATGATGATAATAAAAGATTTTGAGCATCAACTTTGGTTTGCAGAATAGCTTGGTCTGCTTGGAGGCTTTTGATTATGATCTCTTGTTGTTGAACTTTTGCCAGTAATTTTGTAAACTCTTGTTCTTTTAAGTACACGTCAGATGCGTGTTGTAGGAGAGGCTTAACCACACGGTAACAATAGGTTTGACACTGCCTATCCAACTCGTTGTCCGCAGCACAACTCTGAAACATAATATTCATTGATTCACTCAAAACCGATTTACAGTTTATTTGCATTGCTAACCAAGATTTCAGCTGGAGCACTGCCACAACAAATTTGCACCGGTGCGTAAATAAGCAAAATTAAGAACTTCACATTTAATTTTATTAAATACATCGTAGAATTCAGACCTCGTTTCGCCGAGCTAACTCTTAACTACTGTTGATTGATTGAACATCTCTTGCATTTTTTAATTTTGCAATTTCTTATCAACTTAAATGTTGCTTGTAAGTGCATATTTAAATAAAATAATATATATTGCTGATAGAGAGTCTGTAACGAACACATAAAGA
Source organism: Drosophila ezoana (assembly GCA_035045725.1). Lineage (NCBI taxonomy): Eukaryota > Metazoa > Arthropoda > Insecta > Diptera > Drosophilidae > Drosophila > Drosophila ezoana. The sequence goes on from JAWNOU010000005.1 coordinate 8,577,284, forward strand.
AGCAATGTTTGGTGTTATCAACTGCACAATTTACAGTGAGATTATTTTGAACATATTATTGTAAAGAGAGAAATTGAGAAAACAATTGAATCATTCTAGGCGATCTGACAGGCAGACTGGCACCCGGATGACGTAAATAATAACCATAAAAAAAGGTTGAAAAAAATATATAAATTAATAAAACAATGAGCAAATCTGAATGATTAAAGCATTTATTATTAGAAAATACTAAATGCAAACTTTTAAAAGTCAACAGCCACTCTAGAGAAAAGAAAAGAAGAACACGTGCTTGCCTCGTAAAGTTAATATGTAATAGAAAACGAGCATAACAAAATAAAGAAGATTACAACAGAATATATATATAAATAACAGATAAATTTAAACGAAAAATAAACATAAATATTTACTAATAAATAAAGTAATTCAAAATAAACGTATAAAAAGTATTTTATATTAAAATAAAAATTGTTCAAAGTATGAAAAATGCATTTGCATATTATGGTTTTGATATGAAAATTGTTTTAAAAAGTAACTCAAATTAGAAATTAACAGATAGTAAATTAATTTAATATAAATATGAACATTTCTAATTGATTTAGGTATTTCAATATAAACAGGATAAATAAGAAAAGTAGATTAAGAAAAGTAGCTTGAAATGTGTTTGTATATTTTGGCTCTGATTGAAAATATATTTAAAAGAGTAATAAAAAGTGCGGAATTAAAAGAAAATAAATATAATTTAACAAAACTATGAATATTTATTTATTAAAAAAGTATATAAATAAATAAAAGTAAAATTTTTTTAATTTCATCTTTTTTTTCGTTTTAACATTTATTAAAAATATATTTTAAAGAGTTACCAAATTCGAAAATCAGATACCAATTAAGTTAACTTAACTTAACTTAACAGACCAGGAGAGGGGCTTATGACAACAATAACAATGACAACAAGAACAGAGACCACAACAAGCATGTAACTCATTATGCAAGTCTCAGCAACGAGCAGCGCAAGGATCAAACTCATGAGGCGCAGGGCAATGCTGGACAGCTCTGTTTGCTAACTAAAACGCATATTACAATGGGCCACGCCCCCCAGTAGCAAGCAACTCAGAACGCAAACACACACCCTCAAATAAACCAATAATGGCACAGGGGCTGGGAGGTGGGTGGCAAGTGTTGCAGGAGCAGCAGCAGGAGCAGCAATAGCTGTTAATTGTGTACAACAAGGAAGAAATTGCAGTGAAAACAAAATGAACTGTGGCAGGGAATGTCAAAGGAGATAACAGGACAACAGCAAAGGTGGGCGTGACCGGGCGAAAGTTTAGCTATAAACAAGTATGAATGCTCTAGTCGGAAATACCCAACTTGCAGATACCCTGAACACAGTTACCAGCTGCCTTACTAGGATGTTTCTTGCTTCGATAGACAAATGCACACACGCTGCGCTGCGACTGTGCTTCTCCTTCCACATGCCTCACACTATATATGGTATATGGCTTCTGGAATAACTTCGCTGCTTGTGGGCCCGATCCTTATAAAATTTTGAATAAGGACAAAAGAAAGCATGTACACACAGGAAGAATGGCCTACATTGGGATTTTCACAATTTTGGGGGAGCCGGGGCAGCTATTCGAAATTATTGATATTTTCTCAATCTCAGTACATTTTTATACCCTGAACCCATTGAAAATGGGTAAAAAAGGTATATTGTATTTGTGCAAAGTGCAAATGTATGTAACAGGCAGAAGTAAGCATCTCCGACCCCATAAAGTATATATATTCTTGATCAGCATCAATAGCCGAGTCGATCTAGCCATGTCCGTCTGTCCGTCCGTCCGTCCGTCCGTATGTATGAACGCAAGGATCTCAGAACCTATAAGAGCTAGAGACTTGAAATTGTATGATGTAGGTGATCCTAGTGCCCGCGCAGATCCAGTTTGTTTCCGATAAACGATAACTTGCTCCGTTTCCAAGTAATCGATAAAAATGTATATCGAAATCCCGTTTTTTAAGCAATTTTGGTAAATAATAAGAGCTAGAGTCACCAAACTTGACATGTAGCTTCTAGAAAAGTATATATATATCGATTATCTTTCATTTTATACCTATCGCCAACTCCCCGCTACTCTCTATCTATAAGCGCGCGCTGCATTTGGTGTTGGAATAAGAGGGTTCAGGGTATCCCCTAGTCGGGAGCTCCCGACTAGAACCTCTTACTTGTTTATTCTAATTCTTTAATTATGCTTAAAATATGAATTTATATTGATTGCGTATTCTTAAAGAAAATATATATTTTAAATTTAATGTCCAACGCTTTCTTTCTTCTGCCTGACACATTCATTTGCACAAAAACATTATACCCTTATAGCCCATTTTTAGTGCGCTCAGGGTATAAATATGGCGAGACAACAGATACAACAGATACGAGAATGCGGATGCCAAGTTGACCATGTGCCATGTGCCCTGGACTTGGCTTAGTGCTTATGGCAACTGCATTTTAAGTGCTAAAAGTCGACGCTGTCAGCTAATCGCAATGGCGCCAAGTTAAGCGGCTTAGAAACATACATATATTGAAATATATGCATATACATGTGCATATATATTTATGTATATGTGTATATAAACTGTGCCATAGTTGTATCTTAAAGATACACAAGCACACTGCATTCCACTGTAGAGCACTGTGCACAAGGTATGAAATATTGGTGCCACATGTTAATTAAGTTGCATGCCACAACAAAGGACAACAACTAGTTGGACTTTTGGCTTTAGCTTTGGCATGTTTTATGCAGATTTATGGAGCGCCAAAGGGCGACTGCAGCTACAGCAGAACTTTTGCCACACGCAGCCAATTCAATTGTTGCTGTTGCTGTTAGGTCGCCGACACACATGCACACAGACACACCCACGCATACACACACACATATTATTAATAGTTGCAAAGGCTAAAACACTCGTACTTGCCACATTGTGTGACGCATATATATATATATATATATTTTTGGTCTGTCTAAAACTGAGATAACATATAATTATAACTTCTTTAGCTTTAATTGTAATTTATGTTTTTGCCGCTGGCCTTTGTGATTTATTGCCCAACAACTGCAACTCACACTGACACTCAGAAGTATGACAGTGTCAGGTGAGAAAGTATTTATGTATATTGAGCTATCGGGTTACAATTAATTTAGGTGTCTCTTATCTAATATACATTTCATATTGTTCAAAATATTTGATGCATATGTTAGTATTAGTGCACTTAGCTTTAATTAAATTTAATTCTTGAATTTAGGTTTTAGCATGGGCATTTAAAGCAATTAGAATATAAAAATATGAAGTTCACGTTAATTTCAATGTTATTTGAGAAGTTTCTTCTTGTACATGCCATGTGTATATTTCCGTAAGCTATGATACAAATTATTCCTTGTAGACTCCTTTTTTTTTGTACGTATGTATATTTTAATAGTTATCTTTAGTAATGCTTTTAAAAATATATATGTATATATATTTTCCATTTGTAATGTGTCAATTTTCTGGGAAGACTATATTATTTAGTAAAAGCTACCAGCTGGACAGCTGTCCCATTTAAACTGACAACAGGCTGAGCTGTGGCAGGAACAGGTACTGGGACAATGTCAACAAATCAATGAGAAGCACAAACAAGAGACACCAAGGCATTGGACTAATTAAATGGTGATTTGTGTCAATGATAAGGATAATAATTGCCTGGCAAACAAATCCACAGACAGGGCAAAAGAAAAGCGCACGTACTTGAGTTTTTCTTCACATTTCCATTGTCCCCATTGTTCGTTTGTGACGGCACTGGAGGGGCCTGCTGCGGACAGCGGGGCGTTGCCTAATGATGTGACGGCGATAAGAACACAAAATGGGCTGGCAGGCAATGGAATTTTTCTACAATATTCGTATAATGACAAGTAAATGACGTTCGAAATTATTTTGAGCCACTTGTCGTGCAGTGAACCAACAAATGAACATGAACAAACGACTATCTTCGCCAAGCCGAAGGCAAAATACCCTTGTCGTCATATTGCCTGCGAGGAGCATTGTGAAGCTCGTAATTGCTGAGTTTACCCAATATATCTAGAAAGACAACCCTTTGACACCGATACCGACCTGTATTCATTTTTTGTATTATTTAATTAATTATAAATAAATAAAGTAAATAAATAAACTAAAATAAATATGTAACGCCTGCAACAACCAGCTGAAAGAGTAGAAACAGACATGCACACAGACAGACATGGCAATATATTCAGATGTTGATAGTATTAAAGCATAAATACGCTGCATGGATTCGGAAATGTATTCTGTTGTCCGTTGCACATCTCGTAACATCATTATAATACCCTCTGTAAGAGTATAAAAAGAACAAGAAGGCAGCAAATCAAACAGCATGAACTCGGAGAGTCTTCTATATATACAATCACTCACACCTCCTTCTATCGCTCGCTCTCTCTCCCTCTATATTTCCCTCCCTCGCCGCCTTTTTGTCCCTCTCTCTCTCTCTCTCAAACTTTCTCTCTCTCTCTCTCTGTTTGACTCTGTTGACTGTTTGGACAAGTTATCATGAAGATGTTTCGACTCATTGAAACAAAGGCCAAGTCGAGTCAATCAAACAATAGGACAGCAACAACAACAACAACAACAACAACAACGTAAACAGCAGCCACTTTTCTTTGTCAGCGGGGGGCGTAGCCTAGCGCCTATAGATAAGCACCAACACGTTGATATTCGGATGCCCATTGAACCGTTGGAAAATGTCAACATTAGCTACGCATTATGAGGATGTCAGACAGCTGCAGCCTCAATCGACTGCTACTGAAAATATTTGCCAAAATGAGCAAAAGTTATTATGAGACACATTTTCATTTTCCATCATCAATCTTTGCGCTTCAACACTTACCCCACAATGTGGCTCTGGCCGAGAGCTCGTCTGTTGGCACTTGATGAAGTTCTAATATTTATTTAGTTTATTATGCCTTATTGTCCCGTTACATGACTCGTTTAGAGATCTGTTGACAGCTCATTTTTAAATGCTCTTGCAGAGAGTTCTATAACTTAGTCAAAGCATCTTCATTTGTCTGTGCTACTTGGAGTACTGCTTCACTTTGTTGCTATATGGACTTTGTATATTTTGACGAATTTGGGCCAATTTAAAAAAATGAAAATTTTTTGCAGCTATTTAATGCCTCTCAACCTTACAAATGCAAAAATATATAAATACATATTACATTGGAAGATCATAGATTTTGATATCTAGTTCTAGAAACGTGATAGAAATTGGTTTCAAAAGGGAAAAGTTAAGAACCAAACTATTAATAATATTTATATTAAAAAATGATATATTTAAATAAATAATAATATATATGTAAATTGAGTACATTTTGAAATTAATAATAATCGTAACCATAAGGCAAACATCAAAGTAAGCTTCGCAGCTGGTTAGTATGCAATATTCTATTCATGCTTTGAAAAATCAAGATTTTTGCCGTCTTGACTTTTTATCAACTTTGAATGGACAACCGAACAAAAAGTGTGCTGTCAAATATTATGAAAATGTTACTCGATTGTGAAAAATCATACACATAAACGACACAGTCACACCCCAACTCCAATGCACAATACGCACACAATCCACACTCACACTCACACACACACATAAATGGCACGCATACATTTCATTGTCAAAGCGCGCACATGTAGAAAAATGGCGACCCTGGAAACTCTAATGGCATTTTTGTTGTGTTTGTTGTTGTTGTAGGGTTGCGGGGTTGTTATGCTATTTTGGCAACATTGTTACGTGTGTCGGCAGCATCGTCTGACTGTCTGTGCCGTCATTTTCCGATTTACCAACACAAACGACGTGTTAAGTAAGAGAAACATCTGAAGCTGGAGCAGGGGGATGGGGATGGGGGGCGTAGGTAGCTCTAACAATGTGTGTACATGCCTAAAGGGATGTCAGGTAGGCATTCGTGTCATATTGCCCAGCCTGCAGTTGTATTAACCTTATCGTAAGCTTGATTTATGTATGTTAATTTTTCTCTTCTTCACATTTTGTTGGGTTGTCTTTTAAGCAGTCGATCAAAAACAACAAAACACACACTGAAAATTGAGTTAAAGCTTTGATAAATAAATGTATAGAGATATATAAATATGGTAAATATCATACTATTCAATCTGGAAATTCATACATACTTAATGTACATTTATCAAAATGTTTTTCTACTGTCAGCGAAATAGTTTGAATATTACAAGAAGTTGTTTCAGTATTGTTGAGGTATTATATTGACGTCCGATAAGTCTAATGGTACTTTATATAATAATAGTATATTTTAAATATTTATAATAATACTTAATATATTTTAAATTATATATAAAGCTGTTTAAATATAATTGACTTTTTCTAGACCACAGTTCACGCTTCTGTCTCAACTTCTGTTCATATCTAATGCAAATATTATGCTGTGCACAAATGGAAGATTTCTACATTAGTTGCTTTGCCAGCAGGGGGTGGAAACACAATTATTGTGGGTCACTGTAGATTATAGATTCTTGTCCGAAACACAATGGACTGATAACATACAGCATAGGAGCATATGGAGTAAGAACTAAGAGTATAAATTTCCCACTTTGGCACTAGCTGCACTCAGTGTGAAATGTGTCATTCAGAGAATAAGTATAAGAAGCTGTTTTTTCTTACAATTATGCATGTGCCTTAAGTAGTAACCATTAAGAGGTTGTTGTTAGATTTAAATCCACCTTTTAATGTACTACTTATGACAAATGGATAGCAAATCAACAAATTGATAAAACAAACTTTTAAAAAATATAAATCAATGCTAAGTATTGCTGCAATGAAAATTGAACGCTTAAGTAGTTAATACAAGGGCGAGTTTATTCTTACATCGCATTGTGTGTCCTACTTAACTGACAAATTTTCAAGAAATTTACAGGCACACCTTACTGAAAATAAAAAATAGCTGTATATATTTTTTGTATAATTTTTTTGCGATGTCTAAAAGTGAAGCTCAAAATTTAAATTAATTATTAATGAATATATGAATAAAATATAAGCATATACTCACTTAAAATTTTGAAAGTTTTTTTTTCTTAATATTATTGAGGTCAAATAAATTTTACAATATTAATTTGAAGTAATGCCCATTTTAAATTCTAACATTCAATATTGTTTGAAGTCAATAATAATAAGAATAATGTTATTTTTTTGAAATACAAGTGAAAAACTAAGAAAACATTTTTAACTTAATTTATGTAGATTAACAAAATATATGTATACTATATTTAGATAACAAAAAATAAAAGTATTTTTCCCAAAAAATTATATACATAAATAATAAACTTTTAATTTATACATAATGCATCCTTAATTCTGTATATTATTTGTAGCAATAATTACAACAATAAAAACATTTTATAAAATATAAAACTTCATGTTTATTTGATTTACAATACACAATTAACAAATTTTTGAAAAAAGAAAATATATATTTATAAATTCAAATATTTTATGAATGATTAGGAAATAAACTGCCAGCTTAAACAGAACAGCATTTATTACAGGACCGCAAAATATATTGAAATCCCGAAGCTCAAGGACTCTCAGACAGGCGAACACAGATGAACACTCGAGTTTAATAAAACAAAATCCTGCGGCGATAATTTACAACACGATGCTGCGCGGCAAATTGCTTTGATTTAAGCGTGCCAACGTGCCAGGACACCCCACACACACGCACACACACGCACACACACACAGACACACACGCGCTCACAACGCCAAAAAGGAAATAAAAACAAGCAGTCAACTGAGGAAAAACCTGCCACAAGATGCTGCTCCACACATTCTGTACACACCACTTGACTGGCAAGCGAAGCCAAAGGCAAACCAATTCAACATCCGTTTGCCGCTAATTCACACACATACGCGCGCACACACACATACGCACACACACACACAGCAAGCGTCTTGACAGTAAGGATATATGAAATACGCGCAAATAACGTGTTAGGAAAATTGTGTGAAAATTGTTATATATATTATATCCGTACGCTGGAACGCTTGATATGATTTCTTATGCTCCATTCGCTGCAAAAGGTGTTGAGCATCGTTTGCCATCGTTTAGTTTGAACGGATGTTGCTGCGGATGTGGATGCGGATGCGGATGCGGATACGAACATGAAGCGGTAGTTTTGTGGGTTGTCATTTCAATACATAGATAAACAAAATTTTGGTGATAAGCGAAGCGACATTCCTACTGAAGTATATATTCTATATATGTATTCTACACATGATGTAAAATCAGTTTTGTAATCAAAAAATAAATGTTTTCTTTCATTGTACTGAATATAAATTTTTAAAAAAAAGTTTTCTTTTATTTTTGTGTGAACAAATTATCTATTTGTTTGTGGATGACACGTTTTTAACCATATTAAATTATTTTAATTTTCTATGTCAAAAATCAAATTTAGATCTTGGAAAAAGACAGTACCCAAGCGAGGTAGCCCTGTTATGTTTTGTTTCAGTACGAAATTTTTCTACCAGCTAACTTCCCATTAAAATAATATTTATTAATATTTAAATATTTAGTAACTCGACCCAGATTCCGCATTTACGATTCAATTTCATCTGCACTAAATTGCATTTTAGTTTCATTATCATTTTTTTAAAGCTATTATTACCTAATGAGAATAAAAGTGTGAAAACTCTGATTCCAAATCTCTCACTATTCCTCACTTACAAGAAGATAAAATATAACATATTTATTAATCTAATCACCAAACTAAAACAAATATAAAAGAAACATACAAAAACGTAGAGCTTTGGCACGATCATTTTGTGAGATATTTGGTCAAAATTTTAACTCCGGTACCATTTACGGAACGGGTCATGCACTTAATTAGTTGAACAACATTTAAGCGATAAAGTTGAATAACTACGTGTTAGTCTAGTGAGGACAGAGAAGTTTAATTGGCAAGTCAAGCCAAAGAAGTAATTCTACAGTTAATGAGTTAAGATAAATCTACTGAAACTGAGAGAAGATGTCGACTGAAATGATAAGCTCGTTTTGAGTATGATATATGAGAATATATATTATAAATTTTGAGTCTGACCAACAATGTGTATCCTCTATCCACAGAACCAATACACCCTACTTAAAAACTTTGTTTGTTTAACAATAATCGATAGTATTTACAGTTCCACAAACAATAAAAACTGTTTAATTTCAAATTTAAATGTTGAAAGTAAGTAATATACTGGTTCCCCAATTAATAACAATAAGAGTGATAAGTAAAATTAAACTGCCATAAGCCATATAAGAGAAGACATCTTTCCATCAAGTTAAGAGCGAAATCACGCCATGATCTAAATTATATTTTCATGTTAATTTAGTCCTAAGTAGTTTCATGATCACGTAGACTTTATCCTGTTATCATACAATCCAAAAAGTGCCCTAGTCAAATTTGTTACCACTAAACTGTGCGTATAAATGGTTAGAGCACGCTTAACTCATTTGTATATGAAAACAATTGCAATTAGGGTAAAAACTAGACGGCAAAGAGGGGCAGCCAAACTCGTACCCAAAAACCGAGCCCAAGCGCTGTTATTGTTAGGTGCACGTGACAGATTTAGTCAGCATGTTAAATTCGACATGAGTGCTGAGTGTGAAAGTGTATGAGTGTGCTAAGCGAGTGGTGAGTGCGATGAGTACTCATCGCAGTTAAATAGAAATTTATTTAATTGCGCTCTTGGCAATTGTGCAACGCTGAAGGCACAGACACACACAGGCACACACAGACCCACAACTTAAAGTTGGTGTAGCATACGCCAGCAGTTTGTCAGTTGCACACATTTGCAACCGGGCGGGACTGCCAGGTAATGCCAGAAATGTCGGCAAACTTGCACGTGACTTTGCTGCAAGTTGCAATATTTTCAGCTAAGCTCCGCCATGAGCTGACAACAGGCCACGGCAAACTTGAAATCAAAACTAAAAATTCTGAAAGTCACATAGCACAAAGTTTCTCATGCATACAGCGTCGCTAGATAGGTGGCCAGGTGGCCAGGTGGCTGACAGTGTTGTACAATTCGGGATTTTGGCCTTAAATTTGGCTGAAGAAATACCATTGTACTATTATTAAACATTTTGTTCATGTAATCATATATAATTTATATTATTTTATATCAAACAATGCAACTAGTATTTGTAATTAGTTTGATAAAATTAAAGGTTTGGAAATATGGTATTTATTATGTAACTAGTTTGTAACCAAGAGACTTGATTAACATCTATTTTAACATCTATTTATAAAATTTTTTTAGAGCTTGGCTGTTTAAAGCCTTTTTCATAATGCTTCGAAAAAAAGGTATTCTATGTTTAAGAACTTAAGATAAGAAACTTAGCCGTTGACTTTTCTAATAACATGCCATAATTAATTAAATTTCATACAGATTGGGCAATTTTGACTTAAACGACCTCATATATAAGAAAAGCCGATTGTAAAAAGTACTTGATGTACAAAAAAATACTTTAAAAATTTTATCATTATTAACTTCTCAACAAAAACTAGCTTTTTGTTGGCCAACAACTGGCAACACTCACAGCTGGATTGTGTATATGAGCGTAAGGCTGGATGAAGTCTGTAAAAGTCTGTCACTGTTTACCTAAATGATTTTGCAGTTTTTATTTGCTCCGTTTTTGTTAGGCAACTTTTCTTTTCTTGTCAATTTTTTTTTGTATTATTTCGGGCAACGTTACCGCATAAAAACTAATATTGTGCCAGCCAGTTTATTGGAATGGAGAGTCAAAAACTTTGCGCAGGTAACACGCGTATCTTCTACAATAGTTTTATGGAGTTGGCCCAGACGCGAAGTTGCGCATGGAAATCGCAGCTAAAATGTCGTTAAAATCAACGCCGGCAACGCATCCAAAATGCCGTTAAATGTGCGACTCGAACTGTTCAACTTTTACGCCGGATTTTGTCTTGCGGTTAGTTTGCGATTTCTGGCCTTAAGTAAAAAAATCCATCGTATTCGACTGCGGACGTATCTGCGTATCCGCAACCGCATCCTGTCGCCATTCGCTGCCTACGTGCCTCGCATTTGGCATGCAGGACGCGTTATCCTTGGCTTCTAGCAGGTCCGGCTCCTGCTTGCTGTCTATCAATACGTAACTATTTCACGGACACGCTTCGATGGCTCTAATTAATGTTTAAATTTCGAATTTAAGTATTCAGTGGCTTTTGCGGGAGTTTAGCTGCTGCATAAAAAGCAGAATAAAATGATTTTGTTGTCTTTGAGAAATTTCTTTAGATTGGACATGTTTGTCTAAGGTCCTAAATGGGTTCAATCATTTACAAATATAGAATAGGAAGCTTCTGTTCATACTTTAAAAATAATTTTAAGCATAAATTTAATAGTCTTTAAAAAGAAGTAAATTTAAAAAATTGATTAATTATCTATAACAAAAATAAAAATAATATTTTTATATACATACAAATATACCAAAAATGCGGTAAGTACATAGTATGTGTACATACATAGATTCCTCCAATTTTTGCCCCACACTATGCAAAACGCTTTCTTGAATAGCTTCATGTGTCTTAAGTCCTTTTGCACAAAAATATTATACCCGTTTCAAGGAGTTCAGGGTATAGGCTTTCCCTCCCCAACATTCAGATCTGCCATAAATACATTTCATATGTAAATATAAATCAAATTGTGGCATAGCTTGGTCCCGACCAGTTGCTGTCCTGACCAAACAATTAATTTTAACTAGCTGATTTCAACCGCACGAAAAAATTCGCTATTGGAAATGATTTGTATGCGTTTTTAGCTCGTCTCAGTATTTGTCAAATCAATAGAAAACTCATAGCTTGTTAGCTGAGCGTCTGCGCTTAGCTCGATACCCAAACAAAAACATACAACCACAGTCTTATTTTGAAAATATATATGTAGCAGCCCACCCCCTTCAAAAATTAAATATAATATAAAATATATATATATATTGAAGGAGTTTATGGAGTGGCTGGCGCAATGTCAAAAGGAAACGATATCAAGTGCTTCAATCAAGTCAAACTTGCAATATAAATTCAAATTCAAACATTTTCAATTCAATGCATTTTTGTGGTTGTTACCAGTCAGGCGTGGGCAATGCTATGAATATTCCTGAAATTCCAGTCCATTTATACAAACATGCACCACTATGAAGTATCCTTTCCACTCCGGCTCTCTCTCTCTCTCTCTCTCTCTCTCTCTCTCTCTCTCTCTCTCTCTCTTTCTTTCTCTCTCGCTTTCTCTTTCGCTCACCGCCAAATTGCAGCGTTTCAATCAAATGTTGCTCCAGACGGACTTACCTTTTCCATTGCGTCTATTCTTGTTGTTGTTGTTATTGTAACATTTAGGTAGCACGTAAATTGCAATTCTGAGGCAGACATTTTCCTGGAGTGTGGGGCCGGATGGCAACAGAATTGCTGCCGGAAAAGCAGCCAACAAGCCAAATCCTAGTCGCGGTCAACAGCAATAAATTGGATTGCGGTTTGAGGCTGCCCGCATTGCCTGCCCCGCAAGAAAATAAATTTATTATTATTCGTTTTGACTGCAGACAATTACAATGCAGTTAATTTAATTGTGTTTAATCTGCGATGCATTGCAAACACATTATTTCAAGTAGTTTGCCAGACTATAAATTGAGAAATCTACAACAACATTTGATTATTATTTCTTATAAAATCTGCTCTTGTTCTATCAAGCATTGTCTGAGCTGACGTTTGGGAATGGGAATGTCTTCCATTTATTAGTCATAGCTCCTCACTGTCTGTAAGTTTTTTTCAGATTATAAGAATAATTAAAAGTTTAATTTATATTATGTTTTAAGAATATTATTTCATTTCACATGATAAAAATGTTCAATACAATTTTTTAGCCGGACTGCAAGCCCCTCAAATCAAGGCGACTTCCAGCCCAGGTTTTGGTTCAAGACTAAGTTTATCAAACATTTTACAAATGTCTACGAAACGATTTAATTTTAAATATATAAACTATCTGTTCTGATAATGTATTGAATGTCTTAATATATTTTATTGGAGAAGTTTTAGGCTAAATTTTATTCTTCACAAATTAACATTTTCTATATCTGCCTGTAAACTTCTAACAGTTGGCATCCTAGGTTGCTTATGCTTAATATTTGAGATTGACATAAACCATTTTTTAAATATATTTCGGTTTGGGTTTCGATTTAGTTCCTTTAAGGGAATTATCTTGGTTTAAGTTTTAATTCAAATTTCAAAACAAATGAAAATTATAACCGATATGCCTTGATTTAAAGGCTAGTTAAATCTGATGAATCGATGAGTATGTATAATTTATAAATTATTTTATATAATCAGCGCAAAAACTAATCAATGAAATACATTTGAATTTAAATACGCCTTCTGTGCTATTCAATATAATATGCAGCAAAGCCCGCCTCATAATCTTCTCGTAATTCTTCATTATCAATAGAAGGCAGCAAATCCAAGTGTCTGCCCATTTCAACGCCCCACTTTGACCCCAACCGGAAAACCTTAACTTATTGCGTGCGTGTTTGACTGCCGAGCCCCTGCCCTCGAGTGGATTCGTTTCTCTTGCCGCCGCGCCGGCTGCCACAACTTGAGTTAATTTAATAAATCTTGAACAACTGAATAAGCTTTAAATTAATGACCCTGTAAAGTTCATATAAATTATTACGTTATCTCGGGCGCTCGCTCGGCAACGCAGCGAAAGCGGAGCTCAGACCTTGCCCCCAGTTATCAGCTCCCAGTGCCCAGCGTCGCCCGGCCCACCCAACTGGCAGCTGGCAGCTCGGTGCCGACTGCCACGTGTGCCACATTATGCCAACATATGCCGCACACGCCTGTATTCGAAATGATTTCTCATTTTCAATGCCAACACCAGGCTACAGCCGCCCAAACATATTTTTCTGCCTTTCTCGAAATCAAATTTGTATCAATTACAATTGCATTAACATATAATTTGTGCGCCTCTCGAATTTCACAGCAGCAGACGGAACCAGCTGCTGGACCCAAAACGACTTTATAAATGGTTTCTAAAGAAACTCTAAGGAGCTTTAATACAAATAAGTAAAAGAATCGAGCTGAGAGCATATCTATATATTGCTAGAATAGGAAAATCAAACAAACACAAAATTAAAGTTATATTGGCCTTACTTGTGAGAAGAAGAACCAGAGATATGGGAATCAAAGAGAGAACTATATGATTTATTCAAAATTTAAAAACTGAAAAACCTACTCAACTTTTTAAATTTACTTGGCTATTAAATACAAATATTTTATCACACTTTCTGCAAGCTAAGTTCAAGTTGTGTCACCAGTTCATATATAATTGAGATTCTCAATCAGGTCTCGTATCATGAACTCGGGCCAGAATACCAGAGCTTTAACAAATTAACAATTTTAACCTTAAGGGTATATGCCAAAACTTCGCACCAGCTGCCGCACAATATCAACAAAAGGGTCGAGCCATGTGAAAGTGAGTGTGTGTGTGAGTGTGTGTGTGAGGGTGTGTGTGTGTGTGCGTGCGTGTGTGTATGTGTTCAACGTAGCTGGAAAGTCCCAAGTAGATTGCTAACCAAACAAGGGCTGCATAGTTGGCATTGTAGTTAGTTGCCGTCGTCTTGGCCTTGTTCTGGTCGAAAGCCAACTGTGAATCCCGATGATGATGTTGACGATGATGATAAAGTGGATGTCGTTGATGATAATGATGATGCTGCGACCCAATTTCCATATGCGCCAGCCAGCGGTTTTTGGCTTAACTAGCTAAACTTGTGAGAAGTTTGCGTGCCAAGTTGGCATAACAGCAAGTCAAACAAACGAAAGCTAGCCCAAGACCACATACGGACATAACTATACAGCTACATCTACACCTACAGATCCAGATAACAGATCCCAAATCTGAGCCCTCAGCCAGCCAACCGACCACCCGGCCCGCCCTTTGTGGTTACGGGCAAACAGACAAGGACTTGGCTACCGCAACTGGAGGCGGGCCAGGCACGCCAGCAGCTAATAATATTGAATAAAATTGAATTTGCGCCGTTAGATTGTTGTAAAATTATTAAACATGGCACTGGATTGTCCGGGGCTCTATCCGGCTTTTGGCAACAATTTTGCCTGCGGCCGTGCCAAGTTTACCCAGCCAGCATACATAATTCAATTAAATTCTTTGCCACAAAATTCTCTGCATTCGGAAATGGGGCAAATTGTAATAGTTTTGCAATTATGCGGCAATTGCAAATTCTCAGAGTATGGTTTAGCTTTGAGACTGCAGTTTTTCGTGCGGTTGGCCAATTGAAATTGTACAAAATAGTTGCATTGGCAAGCACATACAAAGTTGCACAAGATTAAGATATGTTAAACTAAGAAAGTGTATTTTCAGAGAAAAGCCAAAGTTCTTTTTACAATCAAGATGTTGTGGTAAAAGGCGTTATAGCGTTAGGAAAGTTTCTGGTTGAATATATATTTTATATGATATAAATACTTTTTATATGGACGGAGATTATTTTAATTGCACGAAGTCAGAAAAATTTGAGCCTGTAAGTAAAAATAAGAATAATAAAATAAATAACATATTCTAGTTCGAAAAGCTCATAAACTTTTCTAGAAGCTTGTAAATTACAGAAAAAGAAGTAAAAATTATTTATATATGGCTTGAGAGTATCTTAAAATCCAGCTTTCAGCATAAATAATGTATAGTTTTATTATCAAAATTAACTTAATGCAAAGATTGATACAAAGTAAGAATAAATAAGCTTTGGCTGTGCAATGCAAAAAAGTATTTATCGATTTCAGTTTCAAATCTTGCTTTCTTTGCATTAACCGTCATATATTAAGTAATGTATCTATCTTTATTTCCCAAAATTAACTCAGTTTCTTCTATAAAATACGTTTTTTGTATGCAACTTTAAGCACAGCTGCGTTTGTGGAATTCTGTAGTTAGACAAAAGCTGCTAAGCTGCTTACGGAAAGCACCATTTAAATTGAATTTGCATGTTTTGGTATTGGAGCTGGAGGTGGCCAAAGCAAGCCACAGGATTCGCCACAATGTAAATATCCAGCTATAAATCCGCAAATCAAATGCAATCAATTCAAATTTCACACTTCAATATTCATTAGAAATTTATTTTGCATTTTACGACAGCAGCGCTGATGAAAACTGAGGCTCTCGATTCAACAGCAGAAGCTCAGGATGTGCACAAGCCAATGCTTCTGGTGTGCGGCGGAGGAGGCGAGGGTGTCTGGCTGCCTGGCAAGGATCCAGCAATTGGTTTTGAAATATTCTCAATCCACAGCACAAACTGCACAAACGAACATAAAAAATGGCAAATTTTGCGCAAAATTAGCTGCCAATTGTTTTCAATACCGCCAACAACTTTGCGCTGATAAATTGCAAACGGAAATTGTGCAAAACCAAGCAAGAAATTTCAAATAGCTCGACAGCTGCAGCTGCAGCTGCAAGTTGCACAACTTTAATTTAGCCCACAATTTATAACAATTAAAGACGCCTAAGCAGCAGCTGTGCAGACTGGCGGGCAACCAACTGCGACACACGCGGCGTATGCGCAATGAAAAACTCTGGCTAATGGCAAAAGGTGTGCATGTGTGTGTGTGTTTGTGTATTGTGCACATAACTTAATTATGCAGAAGTGTAAACGTTGCCAGCAGCATAGGACACATAGGGGTCTCCTTCCTTATACCTCTCACTGTCCTATTCGTCGACTTTCAGTCCTTCCCTTTCTGCAGCTGGCAGACAATGCGCCGCTTGAAGTCTTTTCATAAGCTCAAAGTTCATAATAGGATTTAGTTAGTGTAGCTCGTTGCTTCTCATCATGATGATGATGCATATGCTAGTCCAGACCCCGATGTTGTTGTTGTTGCTTTAGTTCTTTTTTCACCATGGTTCGCACAGTGGAAGAACTTTTGAAATTGCTAAAATCTAAAAATAAATTTTTATTTGTAGTTAAACTCATATATATTTTTATGCAAATATTAAATATAAATGTAAAATGATAAAATAAAATGTAATACAAATAATAAACTATATAAATGGTAATTAATAAAAAAAAACACTGCTTATATATAAAATCATATAAATAATTAATATTTATTCATCTGTTTATTTTGATTTAAATATCAACTTATTATAAAATTCATATATTAATTCTTTATAATAACAAATTTAATACCAAGTTTGCTCTACTGTATCGCCTCTCCTGACTTGACTGAGTCCATACGCCACATGTCGTCCGTGAGTCCTGCTGCGGCTGTAAACCAACTGGTCCTGCTATTTGGAATTTGCTTCTTTTTTTTTTTTTTTGCAGTTTCTTCCTTTTAGTGCACTTGCTACTTTCGCTGACAGATAAATTATGCACGTAAGGCAGAGAAAAAAATGCAGGTCGAGCCAGCCTCTGCACCCTGCCCCAATGCTGGACTCTATGTGCCTGCATCTTATAATGCTTGTATGAAAATAATAGCTGACTAAATGTTAGCATGTGATAATGGAAATTTATGGGCCAAAGGCACGAAGCACACCAGAATCACACACAAAAAAAAATAAAAATACCCCCAACCTAAATACAGGACATGCATATTTAAGCAGTCCTCTCAGAAACCCCAACCTCAATATCAGTCAAGTCAACGCCTCAGCTAAAATGAGGTCTTGCACTCCTCATTCACATTCACATTTGGCCTGATATGAGAGCAATTTCGACGGACTGCCTTATATATTGATAAACATTAAAAGCCAATCAGCGTAATGGCTTGTGATGTGAAGTCTCTCTGGCCCCCTCTCTCACACTCACTCTCTCTTCCTTTCTCTCTTGGTTACACACTTCATTTTCAACAGCTCATAAAATTGCAATTGACTTTGAGCTGTACCGTATGTGAGAGTGTGTGTGTGTGTGTGTGTGTGCAAGTGAGTAGCTCTGTGTGTGCTTATTTCCGCTCCCCCTTAACCCCTTGCTACTCCTGGTTTGGTTTATAAAATGGCGCAGTCACATATGCGCTTAATTAACTGTATAAATTGATATTTGGTGCAAGTTTATGACTGCATTGCAGTCGTTCCCTGATTATGTCGAGTTAGCTGGATTATAAGCTTACACTCACTTGTATTCTCCATATATACTTTTGAGTGCTTGTTTATTATTCTTATCGCCTTCATTAATTAATAAACACTTGAGTATTAACCATTTGCTGTGCAAACAATCTGCTTCGGCAAATGGGGTCAACGTCGTACTATGCATGTATTATAAATTCAAAATATTTTTATATATATTATAACATTGAGGTAGGTTGTTTATCAGTATTTATTTAGATTCGCGTACATGTAGATTCAGCTGATTTATCATCCCAGTTTTTTTAGTACAAATATAAACAGACCTAAAAAGATACCTAGTTTTCAAACGAGCCCAATTCATAAATAATTTTAAGAGTAATTCAATGCTTGTCAATTCACACTTATTCAACAAACTATTTGCTATTATCAAGCTGAAGGCCTTTTTCAGCTGTAGCTGCTATTCTAGTTGGTCTTAATTTGCACTTAAGTTCAACTCTTTCTAATAAATAAAATGCTTGTCTAAATTAAAAACAACAACAATTTGTAACTACAAATGAGTATAAAAGCGCTTGAAGTCATGGGCATGCAAAAAATTATGTTAAGCTCAAACAATCACTGAAATAAATAAAAAAGCTCCAAATGTACGCTGTTGAAATCACAAGAAAAAGTAAAAAGTTTGCCAGAACAAAACCAAAAAACTTTTCATTAAACAAGTCAGTTTGAAGTGTAACTTGTCTAAATAAAGGAAGAACCAGCCCAAACTTGTGAAACAATACTCATTAAAGAACATATTAATTTGTGAGCGGCGTTGCAAGCATTTTGCGGTACATCAACTTTGATGGAAGTTCGTTTAAAACAATTAGAGATCCCTCTGTGGGGCACTCGAGGGAAATTATGGCAGCTACGAGTCGAAAATGAAAAACGCAGCATCAGAAGTTTGCCCAACTGGCACTAATAAGCGCTAATTTTGTTAGCCCAGAAACAGCAGCTGAAATAGAAGCTGGTACATCAGGCATTGCTGGCATGCCAAATTTGTTGGCTGACTAACTGATGGACAGATGGGCTGATGGTCTGTCTGATGGGCAGCGTTCAAGGAGCGCTGGACTTTGGAGGCGCTGCCCGGGCGATTTAACAAATTCAGTGCAGTCCAGACACTAATTCCATTCATTAAAAAACTTTTTATATGCCAATTTTTGCTGTTCTTCATGCCATTATGCAGTTATGCTGGCCAACGTCGCTCAAACTTTCAAGCAGCAGCTCGTCCTGCCAGTTCCGCGACAGGCTTCACAGTTTTATTTTTGAAAACAAAGCGCGCGGGCGGAAAAGAAAAAATACTAAATATGATTACTTACTTTCTGCTGCTGTACATCATCAGTCACATAATGAAGTTGCAGCTGGTGAAAAATACTCGTAACTTCGTAACTTTCGAGTTTATGACTTGTCCGCGCATAAAGAGGATAGTACACAGGATGCGGATGAAGCTGAAGCAGCTCGCAGGAGACAGCGGACAGCGGACAGGCGAGCAAATTAATTAAATTTCCCTTTAAGCTACGTGGTATGCTAAGCATTTCAGGGTTTCCCGCCCCTTAGCTTCTTGTCTTCGTTCAAAGTGTTGGTCTATTAGCGAAAATTGTTTGGCGGGAGCCTGACATAAATGTTTATGACTCATGGCCAACAGACTTGGCCAACTTTAGAGTAGTATCAGAGCTACAAATTATGGGTCCTAATCAACGAGAGTTTGGTAAAAGTTTGCTGTATTGCACGCGTAATTAATGCATTTGTTATCAAGCATTATTATTTGGAAAATTAAAACTGAAATTAAACTTGACAAATTGAGAAAACTAAAAATAAAAACAATGTCAAGACAATAGAAGATATAGAGAAGAGTTAGTCAAGACAATAGAAGATATAGAGAAGAGTTAGTCTGATTGTTGGAATAATTTTACAAAAAATTAAGTAAAATTTATTATTTAATATCAGTTTCAGTTTTATTATTATTTTTATATTGTTTTTATCTAATTACAAACTTTTTAAGGGTTTTAAAACGTAATTTATTGAATAATTATAGTTTTTATAACTTATTTTAATGTTTTGTATAGGTCCAGTTAATTTCTATTTATGACCTGACTTAAATAGAATAATATATGTAGTTCTGATTACTTTACAAAACACAACAAAAGTTTTTACCAAATGCGTGTCACACATAATTTATAATTGACTGAGTATAAATAAATAATTCAACTTCAAGCTAAAGCATTTACAGTGAAATTTACAAGACCGCATAGAGTGCATAAAAATCACAGCTGGTCATCGTCAGCTCAGTTCCTGTGGCGTAGAGTCTGACAATTTTGCAGTACTTCAACTGCAACTCGAACCGCAGCCAGTCGGGAGATGGCAAGAAGCGACAGGCAGGCCACAACGGAAATCGACGTGTAATAAATTTAAATTTATGTTGCCATTTAAAATAGCATAAAAAATTACTATAAATTTATAACCCACGCAGCCACAAAATGTGGTCAGCCGGACAATAAAAGTGTGGCATATACGAGCTGAGTATTAAAAAACAGACTCGATCCGAAACGGGAACATAAATAAATCAATTTAGACATGAAGTTAAAAACAAAAAGAAACACGAAAACTAGCCAAAAAAGTTGTAGTTGAGGCATTTAATTTTCACAGACTGTCAGTTCGATTGAACTTCAATTTTTTATTCAATTTTGTTGTTGTTTTAGGGCAGAAAAATGGGAGACCTAAGAAACGAAATTAGAACAATTGAATTGTAAATATCAGAGCACAGTGTAAAGCGTAGGAAAAACTGTGACAGGGCTAGAGAGAACGATAACGACAGCGACTTTGACCAAATTGCAAATGTTTGTCACGTATTTTACAAATTCACTGCGACGACAACCGTGTCTTTGTAGCTTGTATCCGTATCTATACACGTAAGACGTGCATATGTATCTGTAACTTTAGTTGCCCTACACACAAATGAACAGAAGCAGGACGTGGCTGGGCGAGATGAGGTGAGGCGAGGCGGGGCTCTTTGTGGCTACAAGTGTGTCGCAAGCCCCATCGATTGTTCATTGATATCTTTTGCGGCTATTGGTCGGATGACTGCCTCAAGGGAACTGGAACGGCAACTGAAGCTGGATGGCATTATTATGTAGCCCATGTCCTTATGTGTGGCAGGTTGAGCCACAGAGCATTTGGCTATGACATTTTTGTGCCCGTAAAACATACCAAATTATAGTTCAAATGCAGCTTTAAAATGGCTGCGACAACTGCAATTCTCCAGAAACTGCACTCAATAAAAAGCAGCACAAGCAGCAAGGGAATAGCAAATATATAGGAACTGTAATTTATTTTGGTTTGTTGCGTAAAATATTAAATCGAAAAGTATAATCGAAACTGAGTTGGATTTGGCCAAGGGCTTAAAGAATTTGAATTTAAAGTTTGCTTTACAATCTTAACAGTTTATAATCAAAAATTTGTTCAGGCTGTTAAAAAATAACGCAATTACTTAATTAACTTTCAGGAATATAAAAAAATTTCATTCATTTATTCGACGATTAGTCGTTGAGATTTCAAAAGAATTTTAAAGCACAAATTAATTTCTCCCTCTTTAATCTTCCGTTTAAATTGTGTCCACTTGCGAAATATTCACAGTTTGGTCTGTGCACGATTTAGTTAACTATTAACTATATTAAATTTATCATTGAATATTAAAATGGATTACAGTTTGAGTTTTTGTTATTAGTGCACAGCTTTGTTATAAATTGTAAATTTAAGTAAAATTTTGATATTAAGTTTCAAACAACAAATTTCTGTAATAAAATGTCATCACTTTTTTTATATATGAATTATAATTGTTAAGCAACAACTTTTTGTCTCAGTTATGTAATTAGTATTTAATACTTTTTTTGAATTAAAGCATTTTCGACAAAGAGGAATTGATATTAGTTTCAAATAAATTCTTTGAATTAAATTCAAATACTTTTACAAATGAAATATCATTTTCAAGCAACAACTTATTGCATTAGTTATGTTATAAGGAACTACAAATCTTTTGCTTGAATTGAACATTTCTTTACAATTATTAATTTTTTTCTCAAAGCAACAACCAATTGCTTCAGTTATTTAAAGATGGACTAATTACTTGCATATGAATTGTCATTGGCAGCTACGAGCACTCGACATTAAGTATACGCCATGGCTGTCAATAGCTGTGATTTATATTTTACAAGAAGAAACTTTAAAATGAAAGCAAATGAAAATTGCCAAGCACTTTATTTAACAAGAATAAAGAAGAAAAAAAAAAAAAGAGAAAAAGGGGATTTGGGGGGGGGGGGGGTTGTTTGGAAAAGAAGGGGGGGGAAGGGAGGAGGGGGGGGGGGGGGGGGGGGGGGGGGGGGGTGAACTTATTGCAGCTGCAAAAAGTTGCATTTGTTGCGCGCTTAAACGTAATGCGAGTCTTACACTCTTCACCTGCGAATGGGCTTAATGCGTTTAACGCCCACTCACTGCGCTCAGGCTCAATGCCACGCCCCCTTTAAGCTAGCTGATGTCGGGTGCTGTTGTTAAGTGCTAAGGTGACTTAAGTTACGCAAAAGCTGTTAAGGTATTTATGGCCAGCGTGAGCGTGCCAGAGCAGGGCGTGCCAAGCTCCGGCCCAGCAAGTTATTATTGTGTCCTCTCTGGCTGAAACACAACCTCGGGCTGCTTCCTTCACAGTTGATGTTTACAACTTGAAGTTGTGATAGTTGCCAGTTGTTTGCCAAACTTCGCTTAGCCAACTAAGTTTTTGGATTGACCGAAAAATAGGAAAGGGCTCTTGCAGGTCTAAGAGCTGGCACATGAGCGAGCAGATTGTGCTGCACCGAATCTCATGAAGTTTTCAGTGTTTAAGTACAAACAGAAGTGGAGAATTAAATAATATGAGAAGATTTTTTGCATATCTTGCAAATGATTTACTGTGTTTATTCGACATTCAAAAATGCTTCTGAAGAAACATAGAGCGGAAGTCTATATTATACAGCTTATTGAAAAAATAATGCAACTAGGCTATGAACTGAAGTAACATAAATTTCAATAAATGTTCCATTTTAAAGATAAAGCAGGTAAGAACTACAGAAAGTTATTATTATTATTTAATGTAAAACTTAGAGAAATTATAATTTAAAAATTAAATAAAATTAATTAGATTATGAGAGTTTAAAACTAGTTAAACGACTAAACAGAATTAACATTTCTGTGCAGTGAAATCCATTGAAGCAAGTGTTGTACTATAATCTCATGGAGGTTAATTATTGTAATTGAATTAATTAGCAGTTATAAATAATCTCTTATTAATATTCAATAGCATTGTTTATTAAAATTAATTTTTAGGAATATATATATTTTACAGATATTAGGAAATTTATTATATGTGAACATTTAAGCCAAGAACAGCCAAGTTAAGTACAGACAGCAACAATTTACAGTCAGCATAAAAGCAATATTATTGCATACCTAAATCTCTGTCCTTACACAGCCCATTTCTTATATTTTATATTCGTTTTTTTTGTTGTTGGTTGTAATTTGATTATTCGGGCAAGTTTTGTGACTTTTTGCCTGGCACCGGACTGCTGTCTTGGCAAATTTATATAAATGCCCACAAAATTGACCTGTGGCCATCCCCCGGCAATTATAACAAATTATCAACTCGCTCACACGAACGCCGTCACACGGACAGACACAGGCACACGCACAGCTTCTGTCGCACACACCCACAACGAGACAGACATTAATTATTCATAACTTGAACTGTGTTTCGCTCGCCTTGCGCCTTCGCCAAAGTTATCTCTGGTGTGGGGGCTAAGTCTGTGGCCTGCTTGGACGTTGTCTCCATTTGCTTGATGGTGTTTTTGTCTTTGGGGAAATCTGCTGCTACTGACTGCCGTAGGTTGTGTGTGTGTGTGTGTGTGTGTGACTGTGGTGTACCTGGCCTGCGGTTAATGCCAACAGTTTCAGTTTAATGTCTGCCGAATGTCAAGCCAAGTGACCTGCGGCCAGGACGTCTACCAGTTTGGCTTAAAGTTCAGCTGTTGCAGACTTAAGCGTAGCATTTTTTTCAACGTGTGGCAAGTTGCAACAGTTCGCCATTTGCAACCTCAATTAAAATGCACGCACACGTTTGTAATCCACTTACAATTAAAATGCTCCAGCAGCTGCATTGCTTGGCTTTATTAGCCGATGCCTTGCAGTTGTGGCTGCGGCTATTTTAATTTTGCCTGCAGCCACGTGGCGTATACTTAATTTGGCCCACTGCCCATTTCCATTCGCTGCTTAATTATGTTGCAAATCTGCGAATGGCTGCCACGCCACCTCGCCAATATCCGATTCGCATGCCACACACCACAAATATGCAACGCTTTTGGCCATCTGTGAAATTCTCCTTCTCGTACGCCGTCTCGCTCACACACGCGCTATGGCTATCTCTGTTTATGGTCATTTCACTTTACACTTGCGGCCACTTGCGCTGGAAGCAAGCGCGTTGGCTAAAAATTTGCGAAAATATTTACTTAATTTCACGATGTGGTTACCAAAATGAACACGTTTGTGCTCGTTCGCTGATTATGTGCCGTGTCCTGCATAATTTACATTTAATTCCGTTATGCTTCTGGGCCAACAGAATATTCAGCACTCAGTTTATATAAATATGCTCATATTCTCGTTGCGAATGCAGCCCCAGAGCCTCGAAATAGGTGTGAAAATTAAGTGCTGAAATATACATATAATCCAAATACTCAAAACCCAACGATAACACATTGTACTAATTCATTTAATGACAAGTACAAATTCAAAATCTAATAGATACATACTGAGCACTCGATGAGTCAACGCAAGTACTTTAAAAGCACATGAAAGCTTAACTCTTAAAGGGATAAAAGCTTTAGAGCCACATAAAGGTGGAGGTCCTAAAACTCTAAACAGTAAGGCCTCTATAATTTCCTAATGACTTAATATCAGATACATGTAGAGCTTGTTCGAGGCCCCAGGTGTGATTAGGTCACCGATGGCACAATCATATTCACATATATTAAGTATCTTAATTCTATTCTATTTTTTTAGACAATAAGGTCACAATTTTCGTATTAAATGACCTTAGAAGCAACGTTGTTTAATATTCCAATCAGAGCCCTTAAAAGAATTTGTACACTTCACTTTCTTTGTGTCTTTCGTTCGTTACAGTTTTACTGGCAACTCTTTTTAGGTCAGGTTCCGAAATCTTTATTTTTATCGTTATTCTATTCATTATCGCATATCTCTAGTATCTCACTTCGTCGGTATGGTTGAATTCGGAAACAATGTAAAAATCGGCAAATGTTTGGAATCTCTCTTTCAACTTTATCTCTCAGTAAGCTGCCTTCGAAAGCAAATAGCGTAACCTATAGCTATTACCAGGCACATTAATCTTAAGTCTTATCAACGAATTCACGCCCATTCGCAGCAGAGTTTAGCGCTTCATAAACCCGTCTCTGATTTAATAATATTAAGTTCAACGTCATAAAATGCTTGCGTTAATGTTGTTCAGTTAACATTTTTATGCTTTGCCCATAATACTAAAGTGGCAAACTGGCAAAATTGCTGCCAACGAGCCACCAGAGAGAGAGATGGAGAGATGTCGACAGAAAGACAGACAGCTGCGTGTACTTATAAGGGAGAGGGAGAGAGAGAGAGAGAGAACCAACTGCCACTTGACAGACGTGGTTCCATAGCCCAGCTGACATCTGTTGTTTGCAACATAATAATCATTATAATTTATTTTAAAATGCAATTTACGCGACACCGAGCTGAGTTGAGTCGAGTTGAACGAGTTGATGTTCTGCATGCTAAGCAGCAGGACATTTAGCCACGAGCTGCTGACTGTTTATGGCTCCAAAGCGGGCCTTGAGTTAATTAGCGCTGATTTTGTCTTTGTTTTTAGCATTGCGTTGATTACAACTGCAAAATAAATACAAAATAAATACGACTATTTGTTTATCACGAAAACAGGTCACGTCAGCGAGCGCACAAATAATAAAAATCGACACCGTAACCGAAACGGTTACTGATACAGGAATTCACTAAAATTAACCACCCATCCCCGCCTGCCTCCGTCCCTCCCACCCTTCGATAACTTCTGGTCCTGCCCTCGCAGTGGCTGTTGCCCATTTACAATTAGGCCTCGTTGTCGTTTGTTTTGTTGCAAAACCGAAAAAGGTAAATAACAGGAAACATTTTACACTAATTAGCGACGCACGCAAATGGGCGCTGCTTTTGGCAGGGCAGGGGAGAACTGTTTGGGAACGGGGGCGTGGCCGGGGAGCTGTGCTTGTCGCGGCACTTGGCTATAAAAGTCACTGCCATAAGCCTAATTATGTTGTACGAGTTGTCGTCAGAGTTGTTCTGACGAAAACCTCATTTGTGGCTGCTGAAGAGCAGGGGGAGATGGGGGGAGTTTCCGCGAATCTTATGCGTGGTTTTTAGCTGCGGCACTTGTATGTTGTAGGCGGGGGAGGGGGCGGAGCGCTCTGCTTAATTTGCATTAATTGGACTTGTACGCAGATTAACTTAAGTGGGTCAATTTTTTGGACGGCACTTAAATCTGGCATTTGTTTTCTTTTTTAAGCAGTTGTAAGCTCAGTGGATTAAAGGACTTTAAAGGGATTTTAATCTAGGTGATTGTATTTTGTTATGATTGCGTTATGATAAGGTTTATAATTTGTAAAATAATTTAATGCTGCATTTGCATTTGCAAATTAAGGCCCAAAAAGAGCTAATTGCAACCAATCACTGTTAAATGGATTTGTTTACTCGTATTTACACTCTAATCAAATAAAAATTAAATTCCAAAGAAAAACCCCAAGCGGCCAGCCGCAGCACATAACAAACAACATTCAAAAAGAGAAGAACAAACCCCAAATAATTGCCGCGAAAAAGAAAATGTTTAAAATAAATTAAACAATGTGCAAAAATGACGACCACAAAACATGCGAATTGTCTGCAATGCCGACAACATTCTGAAATGTGCAAAACAAATTGTAATTAAATTGACAAACGTCAATACGCCCCACCCCGTTCGCTCCCCGCCTCTGCTGTACGTGGCAGTGTGCCACAAAATGATTTTCGCGTTAATTATGGCAAATGGCCGAAGCAGGCGCCGTTGTCCGTTGTCCGTTGGTCGTTGTCCATTGCCCATTTTCCTGCGAATGTCGCTCAATGACAAAACTCGAATGGCAGAAATCAATGACAACGACCCGCGAATTGTGGTCACTTGGCCATTAGAGCGTTGGCTTTTCCAGCTGCAGCGATTTAACATTATATAACATTTGTGTCAAAGTGGCCACAGTTTCGCAGCCGGACAGCGCTGTGACCTCTGACCCTAATACTGTTGCATTGCGCTGTCTGAGTTTTCACATTTGGCTAAGCCGCTTCCGCAACGTTTGATGAATGCAAAAGGTTAGCAGCTAAGGTGAGATTATATTTGTGGACTGTATTCAGATACTAAAATATTATTTTTGCAAATATACAAAATACACATTTTTTCTAAGAATAAAAATATATGAATAGATTTAACACTAAGCCGTAAAAAATAAAAACAAAATGTTATCAATCCAACATTATTGTTGGAAACCAATGGGAAATTATTTTTAAAAAATTTATATGCAATTTGAAAGGGAAACTGATAAAGTATGACTAAATGAATGATGGAAAAAAAATGTTAATTCAAATTAAATATTATTTATGTGTAATAAAATAGCATATAATAATAAATTTGATAGGGAAACAACACATTTTTATTTAAATTATTTTTATTTTGGTATGAAACTGTAAATAAACATAATTTGTTTTCGATTTAGCAGAAATTCTTGACTGAATATATGAAAAAGAAAATTTTGAATTTTATTAAATAGCTCAACCATTTTAATGTTATATTTATTACATAAAATCCAAAGTAATTATAATTCAAATTTCGAACTTTAATTTCAGCTTGACCAAAGTCGAAATAACTGCGCTTATACTCTATGAATGCCTTTTTGTCCGCGCGTGTGTGTGTGTGTGTGTGTGTCTGTTTGTCTGACCGTCTGACTGACCCTCGACGCAGTCGGGCAATTTAACTAAAATAATCCCCATTGCATAATTTCATAGAGCAGCTGAACAGAGCAATTCCGAGCGAACACACATTTATATCTATATATATATATATATATATATATATATATATATATATATGTATATAGTTGGCCAGGCCTATGAGCGGCTCTGCACAGGCATAAACATATTTTACGAGTCAAGTGCGGATGCTCGGAGAAGGCTGGTTGCTTTCTGTCCTAACCCCGCCCGGCTGTTGGACTGGCCCAGCTGCTGCCCCAGAGTCTAACTAGCTGCCACTTTGGCCTGTCATCATGCGTCGCTTTGAGCAGCTGTTGCTCTCGTTCTCGCTCTCTATTACTCTCATGTTCTCTCATTTTCTCTATGTAGATGCTCTGGCAAACTTTATTACCACACGACCCCGAAAAACTGTAAAACGCTGCTGTCATTTCAAATTTATGTGACTTTTGTGAGCAACTCCACACACACACACACACACACACACACACACATACATGGGTGCATTTTGGGCTCTATATGGCTGCCCCAGTTTGCGCTTTTGCCAGTTTATGATATGGCAATGGCGCAAATACTTTGCTAATTTTTCCTTTTCGGAAATTAGAGCATAAAGTTTACTCTTAAAACTCAAGACCCAAAATAGTAGAAGAAGAGAAGAAGACGAAGAAGCCGATGTTGAAGTAACGGTACATATGCCATCAGCCCCCAAAAACCACGCACTTAACACTTTTGCATAAGAATCGCAGTTGCAACAAAAAAAAAAAAAGGAATGAAAGGGAAAACCCAACAACCGCAACAAAAATTTATTTGCTTTTGGCAAAGTTTTCTGTGTCGCATACCCTGCATAAAATCGCAAAAGGGGTATATGCAACTTTCAATTTAGTAAATATTTGGTTCAATCAATTATCTACAGCATTGAAAGCAGTTAGAAATTGATTTTAAAGTGTTGTAAAGTGCTTTTAGAAAGCAAAGCGGAGGACTAACAAACAAAATAGTTGCGCATTCGAAGCACGCAAATATGTCATCAACCAATTCTTACAAATAACATTTACTTTCCAGCCAGGTACACATCATTCCAAAGTTGAGCATCTACTAACAAAATGCAATTCGCACTTATTTGGTTTATTATCAACACCCACATACGCACACACATAGCCCCAGCTATAGAGTGTTGTAAAGTTTTTCTCTTTTGGGTTATTGTTGCCCTGCTGCAGATCCTGCTCCCCAGCATTTTGCTAGTGTACTTTACTCCATCTCAAAGGCAAAAGTTATGAGTTGCCAGCAAAGTTTATGCTTTCAGTTTGGTAATTTTCATCTTGTTGTTGTTGTCGGTTGTTGGTTGTTGGTTGTTGTCCTCCAGTTGTCAGGAAGCTTTAATTACAGTTAAGCTTAAAATCATATGCAAAGTTTAGCAGCGCTTACACTTAATTGTTATCAATGTCGGCGCTGTGGCCAAAGTCAAATATTAGAACTTCACAAAAAAGCAACTTTCGAGAATCTAAACAAACGTTAGTTCAGCTGCATATGCTAAAAAAATTGTATTCTACAATAAAATTAATGAGCACAGAATAATTTTAACTAGAAATTTAGATTATGTATCCGATAAGTTTCGTTATTAGCAGTTTTTCAAGGGTATTTTGTATGATCTTTCACAAAAATTAGTATATATTTTAAACCTACCAATTCAGGCTTCAAGCCGAATAATGTTATGCTATTTAAAGCAACTGAAAATCAACTGCAAATAGGTGCATACTTTTTATGAAGCACACCTTTAGAGCGGGGCAAACAATATCGCAAATGTAACATGTCCGTTATTATCCGAACATGCCACAAAACAACAGCAACTGCAACGACAGCAACAACAACAGCTATTGTTGCAACAGGGCAGCTGAAATGCATATTGCGTATACGCCGCATGCATCGTGAAATACTCAACATATGCATTGACGGAAATTGGGATTTGTGTTACTTTATTATTGTGCGCTTACACACGTATATATATACACACACACGCACACAACCTCAGGCATGTGTAGTGAAATTTTTTATTGACACAACGGAAACGTTCGCAGCATATGCAAGTGGTCGACATTTTCATGCGCCGCTTTCATTTCCGGCCGAGTGGAGGGCGTGCAAAATAAATGTGAAAAACTCTCACAACTCAATCAAAATGCGTAAGTCAAAATAACACAAATAATAATAGTAATATTAATAATAATAACAATAGGCAATCGCGGCATGGCCGCAAAGCGGCGCCATGCAACAGTTTGTGTCGGCGTGTTATTGGCTTTATAGGGCTACAATCGCTCACTTGACTTAAATCGGCAACTTTTTGAACAAAACTTTGGCATACTTTAAACTTTAAACACACTCAATTAGATAGAATAAAATGTTTAGCCAACTTTTTTGGGGCCAGGACACAGCTTGACCCAAGGGTCCAACTTTTTGACTAGCTGCAAAAATGTTGGCCAAAACTTTTTTCATTTTTTTCTATTTTTTTTTTTTTGCAACAACTTTTGGCAATTATCTCTGTAGCTCCAAACATATACGCCATATGACAGCACATCGGACTTGTTTCAACTGCAGCTGCAACTTGTCAGCAACTGAATTGCCCGCCAGCGATTGTTGCACTACTATTTTTGATGGATGCCAAGCTGGAAAGGCAAAGCAAATAACAGAAACAAAAAATCAAACAGAAACTTGTTTAAAATATTTTCAAAAACAATGACACACTTTTTGGCAAAGCCTCTAAATGGCTCGCTTAACTGTGTCAATAATGTGAGGCAGTTTTAAGCCTAAGTGCATTTTTGATGGGTTTTGCGCAAAGTTTCCCCAAACTTGCAAATTTTCATTCTACTTTAGCTTTTTTAAATGCTTATATATATTCTACATAGTTTAAAATGCGCAAATAAAAAGCATTGGCCAATGTTTGACGAGCGCAGTTTCTGTAGGTCAAACAAAAATATCTCCAGCAATATTTTAAATATTCATATATTAATATTGTATTTACATATTTAAGAGCGCATTTGGGAAAA
Source organism: Drosophila ezoana (assembly GCA_035045725.1). Lineage (NCBI taxonomy): Eukaryota > Metazoa > Arthropoda > Insecta > Diptera > Drosophilidae > Drosophila > Drosophila ezoana. The sequence continues at coordinate 8,608,595 of JAWNOU010000005.1, forward strand.
TATTGATTTCATATTTCTTAAAGCAAAAGTCGACTTCAGACGCATTTAATTATTTAAGTTTTTTAATTTGCAAAAAATATATACATTTTTCGACAACTCTAGTACTACACGAAAGCTTTAAGCTTTTTTAGCTTATCTCATAAATTTAACAATTTTTTTTTTGTATGAAACCTTATATAGGTGTTCGTGAAGTTAGTATAAGCATATATCTGACCATGTGTTTGTTCGTTAAGTTGAAATTGATTTTGACTAAAATAAAAACAAAATGTTAATTCAAGAACTGCTTTAAATCGATTTGAAATATATGTTATACATATTTAGAAAAATATTCTAAATATAATTATTCGCATTTGTAGTGTACACTTAATATAACTATAACAAATATATGTTTAATTCATTTTTTTGAATGGTACATTAGATTTATTTTTAAATTTTTTAAACATTTAAGTTTAGAGTATAACATTTGTATAGAGTATATAACATATTGCATAGAGTATTTGAAAATGCAATAAAAATAAATTATATTTTAAAGCTAGATCAAAGAAATTGCAACCATTCAAAATATAAAGAGAAAATTGTGTTCGTGCGCGTGAGCTCTTAAATGGACTGGAAACTTCCAGATAGCATTTAAGAGCGAAACAAAGAGCGTGCCACGTATTCATTTTCGAACATAAACAACAAGCGACAGCCAGCTAAGTAGCCCGCATATGCTGCTGCAACACACCGCACACACACATACACACGATATTGGCTTGCATTACAAAGCATGACCGAAAGGCATTATAAAAACGCCGAAAAGCACACACACACACAGGCACACACGCACAGGACAATACACAGGACAGCGGCAGCAGACGGCATACGACACAAGTTGCAATAGCAAAGGGAAAAAGAGGAAAACAAAAACAAAATAACAGAAAAACAGAAAAGCAGAAAAACCGCCACACAAAAAGCAAAGCAATGCAGGGGAAACACTTTGCTGATAAAAATGGGGTCAACGTGGCGTATGCTCGATGTGTGTTTGTCTGTTAAATGAGCCCGTTGAACGTAATGCATCACGCATACGCACGGAGATACACACACGAACAGCATGAAGATGCTAATCAAAGCAAAGTAAATTCTGTGAGACATCAAAATTTATATACGAACACATAAAGCTGCAACACTTTTTGGCGCATTTGCTCGACTTGGCAGTTTTTAAAAGTCTGCCAGCTACTTGGCTTATGTTGTCGACTTTTGTCATGCCACAAAAAAAAGTTGAAGAAGTTGCACAAAATGCGCTCAAAGCGAGAGCGAGAAATGCATAAAAACTTGTTGAGATTTATCATGCCACACGCGAAAGGACGTTGCGAGCTGCACTTGCAGCAGCTACTTCACAGGACTCTAGCTGCAACTGCATTAGTGTCTGTCTTGCCGCATATGCCAAGTTATTTATGCCACAAATGTGACTGGCTGCCTGTGTTTGGTGGGGCTGAGCATTTAAGCGCCTTAAAGTATGCAACGCATTTCTTTTATGCCACATTCTTGACACTTGTTGTGGCACGCGCTCCTCTCATATTGTTGCGCCGTGTTGACTGGCATTATGAAAATCTCTGGCCGCAACACATACACTTGACTGCCAGAGTAGTTGCAATAATGTCGTCGAGCAGCGGATCCCTGGCGCAGCGGGCTGTGCATAATTGAAGGGCTCGCGGTGCAAGTTAAACATGCATGTGGGTCAAAATTATGTTTTTCTTTCATCCTTGGTTTTTATTTTGTGGATGCTTACTTCAGTGACTCAAGGAAAACTTGATTTTCTGAATATGTTGTAAGCTCTTCAAAGTAGACAACTGTTTTGATTAACATACATTTTTCATGATTTCTTCTTTTAGACTTTTTCTATGCCTTTAGAGACCTTCATTTATATAGTTTATCTTTCCATTATTCTATAAACTTTAAAAAAAGTTATAATATCTCATTTAATTTACAATATTCAATACATAAAACATACTTTTAAAAAATAAAAAAATATAAGCTGCATTGTGTTAATGAAACTTAAAATAGCTATCTCAATCTGATTTGAAAATTATCAAATGAACAAATCTACATAATCACTTTAAGCTTATATTTTATCCATATAATTATATTAAGTGAACAAAAAGTATTTAAAGTTTCTTTATCCACATTTAAATTCCTTGTGGGAATCTGAAAACTTTTTAGAAACTTTTAAGCCCAACAAATGAAACTCATCTATACTGTATTCATTCCATCTTAAGCCCACCCCTCCCGTCTAATCGCATTTGTTTGTTCACAGTCAGAAAACGTGCCCATATTGCATCTATTGAATTCTTTCCTTTTTTTTTTCTGCTGCTGCTGCTGTCCAGCACGGAATGGTAGAGCCATTGCCTGGATGGCGCATCCGACGGCATGTTGATAAAAACAATGGACCACAATGTGTACAAAACAAAATACCAAAATTGTACAAATAAATATACAATGCAGTGCAAAACCAACAAAACGAAACGATAAATTCTGTCGAGTATCGAGCACACAAAATATGCACTCATCGTGGGTTGTGGCCGGGTTTTCTGATATGGCGTGAAAGCGTGTTCTGAAAGCCGTCCATGTTGTTCACCAAGTGCTTGTCTATGGATTAACAAAGTGGCATAAGTTTCAATGCAGCAGCAGTTAAAGTATAGACGAATATCGTATGATCTTTAAATAATAGACATAAAGCAAGTTTCACAGATTTTTCCAAACATTTAATAACTCAAATTGATAAGAAATTTAGGACAAAATGTCACGAGTGTAGACGAATTTTGTATGATCTATAAATAATAGACAAAAATTCAGTCCAAAAGATAAGAAAATATGTAAGAATACTATATGTTTTTCTTTCGTACTTATTGTTATTATTTTACTGTTTAAATGAAACTTTTAAAATGTTGATTCGTCTACGATAAGGGATTTTATATCAAGAAGTTAGGTTGAAAATTTGAAAAAATAAAAAGAAATAATAATAAAATAATGTATGTATAATTATATAAGCACGTATTGTTTTATTATACAGTACTAAGTTATATTTTATGAAGTCGATCTAAGTTTCTTTAAACATGTAGGATGTTCTTAGCACTAATGCCTATCTTAACCGGCCATCGAAGGTCCCAACACAGCAGCTGAAACGCTGAGAGGCAACAATTGAAATATAACCCAAATATGCAAAACTGTTTCTGGCACAAGATAAAAAGTGGAAAGCCATGCCGCACAATTCGAACCGAACCGAACCGAACCAGACAACTGTTGAGTGCTGTCCGGCAAACGCCCAACAATTTGTATTTGTTAGCATTTAAATAACCGGAAGCGCTGCCACCACAGCCCCTTCCCTTCCTACCCATCCATCCCCCTAGGCCATACAGCTCCCTAGCAAAAAGCAACGCGAAGGCATTGGAATAGCTTCGAATAGATCTGCAAAAACAAATGCAAAAGCGTTAGCAAAAACCAGGCAAATGAAACAAAATACTTGCAGAGTACCACACGCAGGAACAGGGGTAGGCTAAGGGGTAGAGAGGCTAGAGGACGCTCAACGCTCAACTATCAATAACACTTAAAAGCTTTTTTAAATATTTTCTGGTCTCGTTGTTGTTGTTGTTGTTGTTGTTGTTGTTGTTGTTGTTGTTGGTGCTTGGCATTGCCATTCTGTGTGCATATTTATTATTTTCCCTCGTTTTATTTATTAGTGAAAACAGTTTTTCCTCCATTTTCCCCATGTATTTAAAAATGCGATTTTCCTCGTGTTGAAATGAAAAATGTGCTACATTTGGTGCTGCTTGCCACACACCAGGGACTCTGGTGCAGATGGTTATTGGGGCAGGCAACATCATAAAATATTTGCCTAGATTCATAAGTATTCCAATATTTATTGATATTTTTGTGAATGCATTGCGATGCGCTCGGCAAATGTATTGGCAAGCTTTTGGGCGAAATCTCCAGCATTTAAAAGCTTTTTTTTGTTAATATTTCTATAATAATAATGTTTAGAGCAACTTTCGAATGTTATTTGTGTGTCATATGCTATATAGTACAATATATCCTATGGAAGGTAGCAGAATTGTACGATAATAATAAGAATAAAAATAATAATAATAATAATAAAAAAATAAAAATATAAAAAATACAAAAATTGAATTGATAAGTTTTCATGTTTTAAGTTCTGTAACATTTTGTTAAAACTTTCTTGTATGCCATTTGCCTTAAGGCATTTTATGCACAATGTTAAAGCTTATCAGCTTACCAACAGTTACATTTGAGTTATTTTTTGGCACCAATCTGTTAAGCTTCTTAAGCCCCTTTATAGGTTCTCTGGATAACAGTATTTGTTTACAATAAATGTTGAGTAAAAACTTGAGAAAGTGCAAACGGTTTGACTACCTTTGACTTTAGAATAGGTGGAAAATGAAAAATTGTTTGTGAACTAAAGCAAAAGAATATAAATATAATCAGATGCTTATATATGTATAATATATACATACAACAATGTTATACAAAACCAACCTGCTCTTTTACGATTTCAATTAATCTTTTATTTCATTAACCAGCTGCAAACTTTTTGTGTATTTTGCTAGCAAGCATATGCAAACGTTCAATCATAATTAACTTTTTAACAGATTTAAGGTAGCTAATTCGATTTAAATCAGGAGAGAAAAACTGTTGATAAGCCAAACCTTTTAATAACTTAATTTTAATAAAGTACTATTAGCACTATTGTTATTATTCTTTTGTATTCATATAAATAATGATGTAATTTGTTGAAAAAATTTTTTCATATTTAACAACTTAAAAGTGACAGCGTAATAGAGACAATAATAAAAAGACATTATTAGAAACAAAGTTCTTACCTACACTTTTATGTTTTTAAGTTGATTAAATTTATAGACATTTTCGCTTTAAACTTCAAAAAGCTGCAGTTCACTGGATTTCAAAAATAGTCAAACTGATAGTGATAGATATTACCAATACCACACAATTAGAATGAGAGGGCCAAATTGACATACAGAGTTGAGAGCAGATAATCTAATTGTACAAAGCAAACCATATGCAAACTCAATTAGGCCCAAAAGCAGCAGCAGCAGCAACAACAGTAAAAGCAGCAGTAGAAGCAGTTTAGTAAAGCATTTACACCAACAATTACGAGGCGGAATGTGGAATGCCGTATGGCAGTCGGTCAACACCTGCTGCCATGGACATGGGGCAACTCCGAGGGGTTGGCAACTCTGGTTTGGTTAGTCGTGCGTGCGGCTGCAGCCTTTGACTAAAAATATTTAGACGCTTGAAAGCATTCGACAAAGACGTTGCAAAAGGATGCGGACCGGGTCAGGACTTGAACTGGCAATTAACTAAAATGTAGCAGCATTTTGGCACGTCTGCATGTGTCTATGTGTGCGTGATTGTGTATGTGTGTCAACTGTTTCGCTCGAACCAGACAACCATTTTATCTGACCGGCCAGGTCAAGCATCAGTTCATTTTATTGACATAAATGTTTATGTTTATTTGTCTGTGTTTAAGCATTAATGTTTATACTATTATTGTTGCTGATGCTGCTGCTGCTGCTGCTATTGTTGGTGTTGTGCAAATAAAAACAGCAACAACAACAACATCACAGCAATATGTACTCGTGCACACAGCAAAAGTCAAGTAAGTATTCATACTTATTACAAGTGGTTGCGATACTCGTTTTGGCATGAATATCTAATGGGATTGTTGCATTGATTTAATTAAATGTATTTGTTTTCAAAATTAAGCATCATGTAATTATATTAATTTTGTAAAGGCAAATAGCCGCACATGTGTGTGCCCATTTTTTAATGACAAGCTGCTTAAAGCCATTGAATGCAAATAATATATGCTGCATTTTAATTAATAAAATTCGCAAAAAGAAACAAAAAATTTAAAAAAATATGTAACTTTATATATATAATTACTTTAATTTAACTGAAATATATTCATATAGTAACATTTTTTAAGTTTTTGATTTAAATAAGTCGAACTTTATTTTCTTTGAAACTACTAATAATGAAACTTATTTCAAGACTCGCGTTTAATAAGTTCGCGGGGTTGCAAAACTTGAAAAGCATACAAAAAGCTTTGAGCTTAACTGCTGGTGAAAAGCTTTCACATAGATGGGAGGGTGTACGTGCTAGAGCTTTCACCTCTTCTAAATAAAGTATGAGACTATATAAGTCAGAAAGCTCCACAAAACTTTGGAACATATATTTATTAGAAAGACTAATTAAGCTAGAGAAAACCTCAAGAAAAACATAGAATAAAAAAACCACGAATTCATCTTAAATCCTTTTTGACTTAAATAATTTTAAGGTAAGGTACATAGTGAAACTCATAAATATCGGTTTGATCAAAACATATTGATAAGCAAATAAGTTTCGACCGATGCTTCCTTGGCTGTTCATGCTGATCTTGAACATATATACTTTATGGAGTCAGAGATGTCTCCTTCAATGCATTATAGATTTCATGACACAATTATAATACCCTCTACATGGGTAGAAAAACGTACTTTTGAACGTGCTATTAATAAATTGTTTATTAATTGTTAAATTTAGTACATCTAATTTTATTATCACTAGACTTGGTTATTACAATACAGTCTATAAATACTAAGAAACTTTCGATAAAGTTTATTTTATAATTAATACTTTGTAAGTGAAATTATAATGTAAAAGTCATACCACTAAGAAATGTTAATATTTATTTATTGAATACTTTATGTAGCTGCAAATTTAAGAAACCCGACATTTGTTGTAAGATTTTAAAATACTTTTCGTGGTCCAATTTAGAAATTTTATAGTTGGCTGTTTTTAAGGTTTTAACTTACGTTAAGATCAGCCAATCTATTTATTGAAAGCCAAGCTCAACAATCTTTAAATATATAAGTATTTTTAATTTTTTGATTTAAAATTGTAAACAATTTCTCTTTAATTTTCATATAATAATAATGATAACACAATTCAAGCATTAAGGAAGTTCACTTCATCCACCATTTCGAGGAAATTTTCAAAAAAAACTTACACATTGCAGCGGAAGCAGAAAATCAAAGATTACGCTGGGGCTTCAACAATTAGACATTATTCCTATTGAAAAGCGCTAATTATGCGCAAATAATAAAGCATACTTAGCGGGGCACGCAGGACACACATGCCAACGGGCAAAAGTGCGAATATTGCAAAAAAGTAAAAGCAATGCGTAAACAAAAGATGCGAAGGGAATCACCAGTGAATGTGTGTGGAATTTCGGGCTTAATTACACAGCAATTGGAACTCAGCGAAAGGGAGAGTTGCCAAAGAAGTTGGCCAGAGTGTTGCCAGGTGGCAAAAGTTGCCAATTGCAGTGTGCCAAAAACCAAATCAAACATAATATTATAGGAAAACAATATACGACTATAATATACCCAAGAAAAATATAAGTATGCTGCTTTTAGTAAAGCAAGTAGTAAGAGTTTTAATATCTTTAAAAAAGTGGGTTTGAAATGTTGCCCAATTTTATTTTTATTCTATCTAGACTTAATGTGTCTTGTGATTTGTAAGTTAATTATACATGAAGTCAGTCAACCAAGCTTTAATTGTTTTCAATGAAATAACTTTTCGTTAAGCTTTAATATGCTTTTAAGTGAGCTTTTAAAGCTATAACATATATATTGAGTTTTGAATAATGATTAACATACTTAATATTTACTCTCTTCTCTTAAAAATATACTTACTTAATACTTACTTTAAGAGAGCTTTAATTTTTTATCAATAAAAGTTGTTTTACTGCAAATTGAAGAAGGAATATATCTTTTTTTTACTGAATCTTGGGACTTTTTGTACTTTCTAAATCTAACTGACTTTATACTTACTTTAAGTGAGCTTTAATTGTTTTATCAATAATAATTGATTTGATTTAGTTTTTTACTTTTTATATCATATCATTTGAATTTGTTTTCAGTACTTATAAGTTTACTCTTATTTTGATCGACAAATTCGTATAGTCTGATTGATCTATCTTCGAACATAATTAATAATTGTAAATACCCATCCTGACATCAAAGACTGCACACGTAGCAATAGCAACAACTACCTATGTTTATAAATGTACGCGCCACGTGTACACGAAAATGTTACGCTCTGCACTTTATGAATGAAACATTTACTATTTCATAGCTTTTGGCCAGCCCCCCAGCAGCAGCAGCAGCAGCAGGAGAAACAGCCGGCACCAACACCATGGCGACTGCCCAACGTCGGGCTTCAGGCCATGCCACCAGCTGCAGCGACCACCGACGCCCGCGGCGCCACTTGGCAGCCCGCAAGACACATGCGCAGCGCCAGGGCCAGAGGCATAGCCGGAGTCGGAGTCGGAGTCAGCGCCTGGCAACATTTGAATTTTGAATATGAATTTTGACACTTGATTATCAGCGGCGTTCGCAGTTCGCGGCCAGTTGTAACTGTGTGCAGACGCGTCGACACGACGGGGCAATCGGAAAGGAAAACTTTGCGAAAAGCGGAAAAAATAAATCCACGTTAGTGCAGCGGAAACTCTTTGGCCATTTGGCAGTGAAAGTGGCAAAAAGAAAGTTTACTTTAGTTTACTTCACAATTCGCACTTCAGCTCGCAGTTCGGTTAATGTGAAACTCAGCGTGGAATATGAAAAAAGGCTTCGTTCATGTTTTGTTAATTCTACAATATGTGTGGCCAGGCGGCGCGAGTTTCTCAGAGTTGAATAATTGTAAGTCAAATTTAAATATTAAAACGATGAAATAAGTATTACTATGTTTAAACATAGTTAAGTGGACCCAATTAAAACGAACCTAATTTAAATTTTTTTGATTAAATAACAATAATACTTAAAAGACTTACTATACAAACGTTTTATGGCAGGTTCATAAACGATTCAATTTATGCACCAAGATCATTTACACAATACGCCTACTTTACTTTGAGAATCGGATAGAGAGGTGAAAGTAATTAACAGAAGGAAAAAGAAAGACAAATAAAAATATATACGTATAAAATACGGAGAAAAATAAAAACAGAGCCAAAGTGAGAAACGGAGAGAGAGCAGATAAAAAAAAGTATTATATGAAGAGACGAAGAGATAGATGAAGGAATCTTTTCTTTTAGTTTTTTCCAAGACGATTTGATCAAAATCAAGCCTGCATTGAAGTCTTGAGAATCGCATAGAAAGCCAATATATACTCTCAAAATCCGCCTCTTAAAACCAATAAACTCGAACCGAAATGCCTACCAAAAAATATTCAACAATCATGAGCAATATACAAGCATAAAAATTGTCTGGCTGCAGCATTTTGAGGTGTTCAGCTAATTGAGAACATTTACCCTGCAAAATAGCTACCAAAAATGCTAACGAAACACCATAAAAAAAATAAAAACTAAGTTTAAACTACAACAAAAATACGGCTGGCGGTACTAACGAGCGGAAGTCCAACGGTTCCCTAAGTGAATAAACTGTGGCCAACATGTATCGCAGTGAAGAGGCAGCGCAACACCAGCAACGACGAGCGACTTCCGTTTTGCGGGGTCTACAAGCCCGCTGAAAAATAAGGGAGAAAAGGGGGAAGCTTGGGCTGGAAAAGCCCGAACATGAAAACGAAAAACAATGCAATTTTACTTAGGTTGGCAGCAAGAATTGATAAATATATCAGAAATTGTTGCTTAAATCAATGTGTCAAGAGCTGGAAATGCAAATAAACATAGAAAATATTGGCAGGCTCGCCGACGCACGATAAGAGGAAGAAGATACGGCTGATGGCTGCCGGGCAGAAGGCGGGGCAAGTACTCGACTGCAGACAAACAAAGCGGAAAGGCGACGTTTTTTCGACTTCCCATGGCACTTTGGTGTTTTTTCAACTATTTTCTTTTTTTTTATTATCGTTTTTTTTTGTTGTTGAGGTAGTACAGGGTTGTTAAGGGTTTGGAATAGGGGATAGCTCGACCAACTGCAGCGTTTTGGCAGACATTGCGTGTGCTGACGTTTTTCGTTATGCGATTTCCTCGCTTGCATTTCACCAAAATGGCAGACAGTTGGAGTGTCTAACAGACAGGACATTCACTTTCCGTTTCAAGTTCAACGGTGTGAGAGTCATGCAGTCGAAAACCTGGCCAGCAGCTAGTTGTCTAGAGCCACGGGCAACCTGCGGTGTCTGCCGTTGTGTACGACCAGGCATTGATAAATCGCACAGCAACAACGTGTAAATAAACAAAATTCAAATTAAAAACGAAAATAAAAATGAAAATGAAATTGAACACAAAATTCGCACTTGAGAAAATCAAATAAAGTTAATTTCAAATCAATCTACTAGCTTAACATCAATGTGACTTAAGTTTGCGAAATTTTGATGTCGCAATGGATGTAATAATTATAATAAAAACCTTTAATAGTAGAATAAAAATAATAAGACAGTAGAGAAAATAAATATGGAAAACAATTCATAATCATTTACTTTGATGATGTTAACAAATAAAACAAACATAAAATATTTTAAATATAATTCTGAAATACAAAAGTATAAAAATCATTAAAATTATTTTATTCTTCTTTAAGTCACGCTAAAGTGATATGAATCTAAAATTGAACAGAAAACTATGCGGATATAAATTTTTCCGTTTTTCAACTATTCGTTAAAATTCTAAGCTGCGTATATTTTTTCAGAAATGCATCAAAGAATATTCGATACATTTTAGACTTAAAAACTGTTTTCTTTCAGAAAAATGTACTTCAAAATATTTTTACCCACACAAACAAACAAAACACGTATTTATGCATATAATTCTTCTTCAAATATTTTCAATTTCAAATTATTCGTTCTTTCTTAGTCTTTAGCTTCGTTTCTTTGCCGTAAAAGCCAACCAACAAAACATTTTGTAATCTACCAGCCGTAAAGTTAGCCGCCAAACTTTGCCAGACATAAAATGCGCATACATATGTGTGCGTGTGTGTGTGTGAATGCGAGTTCATATGGTAAAAACTGTTTAGACGTTGGAATGTTTCAATATGCAAACATGCAATAGCCAAATTGCAATAACAACAGCCCGAAACGGTCCAAACAATGGGCGTCTTTGGTCGCCAGTTGAACAATTGGGGCCGAGCCGAGCGACGTTTGCCCCGCACACAAACATAATCGCAAATTATAGGCTATATGGCATGGCCTAGGCTCCCTTGAAACTAGTTGGCAACGCACACAAGCACACGCACACACACACACACACACACGCCCACACTGCAAAATGGGAAAATAAAAAGGTAGCTCACTTATTTGCTGCCTTTTTACATTTATCCAGGTACTGCCAGGAGACTCTCTTTCTCTCTTTCTCTCTCTCTCTCTCTTTCTCAATTTCCCGTCTTACTCTCTTCCAGCTTTTATATGTTTTTTTTTTTGCATTTTTTCGGGTTATTATTTGGTCATAATTGTAATTTAGGTATTTGCTGTGTGAGGCGTCGACGAGCCGCAAAATCATGCTACTTGTTAGGCATGTGATGTGATTTTTTACGGCTCCCCATTTTGGGGGCGTGATGGTTTGCCGTTATGGCCGTCAAGTTGACGCCACAGTTTGTGGGCCCTTCTAACGAGTTGAATGCGGGAGGCTACCCTTAAATTATCAGTTGAAAGCCACAAATGCGACGCCAAAGTTGCATAAAGTTGACGCTCTTAACTTTCTATTATATTACAACAAATTGGATACCAAGAATTGAATGCAAATGAGTGCACTCATACGTAATTATTTTATACGACAAATCTTTGACAGTTTTCGATTAGCTTACATTTTTTATTAAATTTTAATATTAATTTAGATTTGAAATATCTTCTAGCCTTAAATATTTATTTATTTTATTTATATTAAATATATGTATGTTAAGGTTTTCTGTTTCAAACACATTTCAATATAGACTTTTTGGAGCATAATCATATATTTGTTATATTATCATCCAGTTAATATATTAAGCTTTTTCGCAAACTTCCCCCAAAAACAAAAATGCGTTATATCCTAAGTCAAATTATAATCAAATTATTATATTATGCAAAAATTACTCGTAAATCTGCAATTCAAATGCTTAGAATTTCTTACAGATGAGCTATAAAATTTTAAAAATTCTTTGATTTAATATCTAAAAACTCAGCATAGTCAGACCCAAAAATATGCTTGCAAAGCAGCTCTAAATGCCCCACCACAACAAAATTAATCGCATCTAAAGAAATGTTTCGGACACATTGTCAAGTACGGAGAGCATGACAAGTGCAAAGACCAAATTATTAGAAGCTTATCATTTCGGCTGGGTCTTTCGGTCACCCTCAAAAGCTAATTTAACTAATTATTGGATTATTTGCCAGCCGCAGCATCTTTACATAATAAAATTTATGAGCGTGAAAAAGGGCAACAACAACATTTGCCGTAGCTTAGACGGGCATCTGGAAAAGTTTAAAGTATTTCTATTCTATTTGGGCTGTTGACATTTTGCAGGCACTTGCACAAATGTAAAAAATAATTATTGCGCCTAATTGTGGATTAGAAATGATAAATGAGAAGTTGAAAATTCTTTTTAATATTATTATGAAATGAAAATGAAAGTAAATTGGGCTTAAATGTGATATATGTTTTAAAATAACATGTTCCTAATTGCTTGAAAAATACAACATTTGCGAGCTCACAAAAGTCCAATTTGCAGTCTTGGCTTATATAAACTACCTTTAAATATTGTTAAGTATTCAATTATATATAAGCATAATCTCACCCATCTTTATTCAAGTACCAAATGCCACATTCTGACATTTGTAAGCCTCATAAACCCCAACTTTACACCACATGGAATGCAGAGCTTCGTTATGCTCGCGCCGTTTAACACTTTAATGGGGCAACATCGTAAATGTCAAGCACTTGCTCTAAGCCAGTTTCTTTCCGAACATTTTCTCATTGCTAGCGGATCCAAAATTTAGTGGCCCCATTAACAATGTAACGGTACCCGTGGGACGCGATGCGCTGCTCACCTGCATCGTGCACGATCTCGTCAGCTACAAGGTGGCCTGGCTGCGCGTGGACACCCAGACCATATTGAGCATTCAGAATCATGTTATCACCAAGAATCATCGCATCGGCATCTCCCACACGGAGCATCGCATTTGGCAGCTGCGGATACGCGATGTACACGAATCGGATCGCGGCTGGTGGGTAAAAAACGGATTATCCATATGATTGAAATTAAAATTTTAATTTAATACTTAATATTGTGTTTTGAGTTAAACTTTGCCCAACAATTTTTTAAATCCAGAATGTTCAAATCCATTAAAATTGATCATTTGAATCGAAATCAGTAAAAACAAGAATTTATTTTAAATGAAAAAAAAAACCAAATTAATATACATACTCACAAATACTCATAGCACGGAATACAATCGCAACTGCAATTCATAAAATAGAATTTGAAAAATATATATAAAGAAATAAATATGAATCTATGTGTGCGCAAGTCGCGTGTTCTGCCAATATAACGACACGTATTCTTTAATAACTTCCTTGTTTCTTTAACAATCTTTATAAAACTTTCAGCAGTAGATCTTATTGTGCTTTAGAATACTCGTATACTCTCATGGTAGGTAGTTTCAATTGATTCATTTATTATTACAGCTATGGGATGAAGTCGGGCTATAGTCTGCTATAGCTTTTTAACAAGAAAAGATAATTTATTTGTATAAACTATTCTCGAAGTAAAATGTCAAATTTGCTGACTCTAGCTAGCCTTAAAACCAAAAATATTTGCTTAAAAGGCGGGATTTTGATATAGATTTCATACCTCATTATTGCTAGATAAAGTTGCATATAATTAAAAATATCAAAGAACTTTGTGGGCCAAAAAAGGCTTTATTGATTTGTACAGCTTACATTATAAATTTAATTTCGAATGAATTTCGACCAACTCAAAAATAGAGTTTTATTTTAATAAATGTAACGTTATGATTAAATTTTTAAGGCAGTCGGCTTTATCATCATTAAAACAAGGTTGTAGTAAACATAATTTCCATTACCATCATCAAAATTCCCAAGTGGTGCATTGGGATTACTAAGAAACGAAATCAGCGAAAAAACGAGAAAAGTGTAAATCAAACGCTATTAGAAAAATATATCTTTTAAATGCTTTACCTGTCAAAGCAACGTTTTTTAAACCACCAGCCCGACGAAGACAACGTAGCACAGCTCTGAGGATTGTCGTTATCAGGTGTGAAGAACTTGCTACGTAACAAGGGAGTCATCAAATCAACCATCGTCCCTTTATGTAAGCCCAATAATTTTATTTTGTAGGACTCCGCCTCACAGCCTATAAGGAAATGATTATATCGAGAATATCGCACTATGCCATCAAGATCTTTCATGCAGATGTAAAGCTCGTAGCGTTGCGATTTGGTTATTATGTGCAGCCTTTCAAGCCCAATAAAAAATTCTCCTGCCGCATTGCCAAATCCCTTACTATAGTCTCTCCAACTCCTATTGAAGCTTACACTGCCATTAAGGCGTCTCTGAACAACGATCCAGCCTGGAGCTGTGTAATTGGCGTCGCAAAGCTTCGTGGAGTCATCTGAGAGAAAGTCATTGAGAGATTTGGTCTCAGGCCTGGTTGCTTGAGGTTTCTCAGATTTAAGCTGGGACTGTAGATCACTCACTTGTTTCTCTAGCTCAGACACTTTAGACACTTCTGATTGCAGGCTTGCAATTTCATCATTCTTCTGCTTGATTTCATAATCAAATGTATTATTTTTTGCTTTTAACATTTCCAACAAATGTTCATAACTTTTTTGCAGCGTTTCAATAAAATCGCTTTGACCTTTCAATTGTTTTTCGTTACTCTCAATGATTTTAACATTACTGTTTACCAAACTTTGCAGCATTTCATGCTCACTTGTCAGGTTTCTGAAAATGACTTGATCGCGATTTTGGGATTTTAATTGCATTATTTGTGCGTCCTTTTCACGCACATTCAATTGCAATTGATTAATCAGCTCGTTTTTCGTTGCTATCAAATCGTTCTTCGCTACATGTTGTGCTTGCTGAATAGTCATATTTAAGATAGTCCTCTCTAGTTCATGGATTCTATCCTGAAGCTCCACAAATTGTTGTTCCTTGGAGTGCACATTGGCTGCGTGCTGTAGCAGGGGCTTCACTATCTTATAGCAATATGCTGCGCATGGACCTTCGATTTCATTTGATGAAGTGCAATGCTAAAATACAGCACAACACATTTCAGCATATTTGGCACAAGAATTCTCTTTGTTTGTCAAACTCACCGACAATTGATCTGTGCTATAATTGGTTTGAATTAGCACAAGTATCACAAGAATTAATAACACTCGCATATTAAAAGTATTCAATGCCGCACTTTCCAAACGTTTTTCAGTTGATCTAATTTGCAAATGAATTTTTTAATTCACTGACCAAGCCCTGAAAGCTTTTATTTAAAATTGTTCAAAATTTCACATTCAAGTTCAGCTTTTTTTGCGAGATGATTTGTCTGTTATCAGTAAATGGGACTTTCTTTGACATTTGATCTGTATTGTAGAACAAGCAAAACGAATATTAAATACCCTTGCAAGCAAACAAAACATGTATGATATATATCTAAATCTATATGATACAGTTATTTGATACAACTTTACTCATATGTTAGCTGTAGAGTAGATTCTTAAGTGTTGAGTTTTTATTTTGCTGCTATTGATACTGATCAAGAATATATATACTTTTTGAGGTCGTACCCTCTATAAGGGTATAAACATAAAAATAAATATTTAAAAAATGAGTGTTTGTCAAAACGATTCTCAATCCAAGTGTTAAATACAACATATAGAACAGTTAAAAGCTTAAGGTGCCTCCTCCGGCCATCTAGCCCCTCTTCGCAGCAAATTTTGCTTATCAGCTTATTGACTTCTAGAGCTAAGGAGGCAGGTGCAAAGTAAATTAAAAAAGGAGGAAAAATTTATCAAAATCTATTGTAAAATATAGAATATTATCTAAATAGAGTAGAGCGATGGGATGATCAATTTGCAATCCAGACGATAGACAGGTGGACACAATATGTGTTTGGTATTGATGAAGAACGTGTATGTAAATGCACCAATACATGTATACTTATTCAAGATTGCCTTAGCGGAGTATCTTCCGTCGATAAGATAATGTGGTCTGTACTTATTAAGAAAAATTACACATGGGTATTTGAACACATTCCAATTAGCTTGGCTTCAATTTCGAAATTCATGCGTCCTTCAGCATTTTCGGGGTTTTGATCTATTTTTTTATTAAAGAGGCCAGTGAGCAAGTTTTATATCATTTTATTTCTTTTGTTACTGAGATTAAAGCGTTTATAAATTTAAAAAAAATATTTAAAACATATTTATGAAATATATAAACACATATTATATATACATAAATCTAAAGGTACATGTGCCAAATAAACACGGACCCCATGAAGAGCCAAATGGGCTACCTGGACGTGGTTGTGCCGCCGGACATTGTCGATTACCAGACCAGCCAGGATGTGGTGCGTGCCAGTGGGCAAAATGTGACGCTCACGTGCAGTGCGACGGGCGTGCCCCAGCCCACAATCACCTGGCGGCGAGAGGAGAATGCGCCGCTCTGGCTGCCAACCGAGGACGACCAGGAGCGTGAAATCTACAGCCTGGAGGGCCAAAACCTGACGCTGTGGCAGCTGCAGCGCGCCCACATGGGCGCATACCTCTGCATTGCCTCCAACGGGGTGCCGCCAACGGTCAGCAAGCGCATCATGCTGGTGGTGAACTGTGAGTATGATGGACACGCAGTTAATGTGGGTGAATACCAGCTACTCATTCACAGTTGCGCCCACCATTTGGACGCGCTACGATACCATCTACGTGGGTCTGGGTCAGAAGCTGACACTCGAATGCATTAGCGAATCGCAGCCCGCCTCGATCAATTTCTGGATCAAGGATAAGGAGCTGCTGCAGGGTGGCACCTACGATTCCATGGTCGTCGATCATGTCCATCGCATCGTGATGCGCCTCACGCTGCGCCCGGTCACCAAGCGGGATTTCGGTGAATACAAATGCATTGCCAAGAATGCATTGGGCGAAACAGAGCGCAGCATAACATTACATCGTGCGTAGAAATAGGCCTCAGTAGTGAACTAAATACAACCAAATTTTCTTTATATATTTTCATTTCTTTGCAGATAAGGCCAAAAAGCACGTGCAGCACTCGCATCAAACATCAACACGCGACAATCAGTTTATTGTCATCGAAGGTAGATTCGAAACACTTTCAGTTGACCTCCAGTTTGATAATTTCCCTTTTTAATCCCTTTCAGAGTATATAGCAAATAAAGCTTCCAGCATCGTAATACTTCACATTGGCTGGCGCACATATATGATAAGCTATGCGTGTATCATAATCTTGAGTTATATGAATAAAGTTTTTTGTTCGTAATTAATCAACAAATTTCTTTATATTGAAAACAAATATTATTCTTTGAGTTTCGCTTTAATTAATGGGTCAAAGGTCATCAAATATATTTAAACTATTTATAAATACTATTTTGCAATTTTTATTTTTTATTATATATAGAGAACGAATCTTTTTTCAAAATTAAATATCAATATCTAGTCTAGAATGCCAGACTAAGATTTACCCCATATCTACCCAATTTTCAGCCAACGGCAGATGTGATTCTTGTTTCGCCTGCCTCACACCATTGCAAATTATAGTCATCAATATTTAGCTTCGGAGCTTACAGTCCGATCTCCCTGAAGTTTTATGGACCCAGCTCAACTGTGTGCGTATAACAAAGTATAAGGCTTTGTTCTTTAAATATTTTTAAATTATAATAAAAAAATGCAATATTAAATTCATCTTTGCCCACATAGTTATTATTTATAAGTCTGAAGTTTACCAAAAATGAGTAAATGAATTCCGAGACTCACTTAATCGATCACGCTATTTTTCTTAACAGCTGGTTTTGCTTAAGATCTCGTTTCATGCTGAGACAAATATCATTTAAAATTTTGTTATTTATACATAGATATTTATATCTATATCATCGAAGATGTCCTCTGCTAAAAATTATATAGATTCGGGAAAGCTAAGTATACTTACCAAAAATTATATAATATATACTTCACGGATTTTGTAAGCCAAATTAATTTTTGATAAGGTTCTTCCAATACTCGGCTTAAAATAAGCTGATTACGCGCAGCAGCCAAAATTTATGAACTTTAAAATTTTTGCAATTTTCGAACAGTTGAATGAACTTAAGAGCTGGTGCATGCCTTCTTTTTTATTCGGTTTTCGACCCGCTTCTGCTTATCGCTTTTGAGTTTCAGAAATGTTAGGGATCCAAGCTTTCAATTGATTCACTATGTTAAAAGACCATTCCATTATCACAGAACAAATAAAACAAAATACATTTTGTATAAACGCTGACGAAAATAAGCTAAGAACCAGAATATTTAGTTAATATTGATGTGCACTTTCCAGGCGCATTTTGAAACTATAAGAAATTGAAAAAAAAAAGTCTTATAGATCTCTCCAAGCAAATTTTTTAACGGCTCACCAATGCGTTTTGAAGGTCAATATATAACTATATGAACTGAAGAAGGCATACAAACAAATTTAAATAACGGACAATTTCTCTATTGAGCTAGATTAAGATTAAGTTCAAAAGATATTTTAATATATAATATATAGAACTACGTAATAACCAAGTTGCCTTGATATACATCAAAAAACAAAAATGTTCTTTAAACAAAAAGCTATTTATTCATTTTTCGATTATTTCTTGCCATAGAGCTATATGATATAGTAGCGTCTGCTATCGTAGATATCTGGAAAAACAAAAAAATTTTGTAATTAACTTTAAAATAATACACCCTGTAAGGGGACATATTTTCTAACTATTCAATGATTAAAGAAAATAAGAAACTTAACATGCCGCAAGAGAAAAAATTCTTTGTTGCTAAAAAATAAAAAAATATTCCACTTTTTTTTTTGAGTCAGTTTCAAAGCGTGACAGTAGTTATTATTTATTTTTTTATTTAAATTGTTTTGCCTAATTTAGTTTATAGTTTTGACATATGCTAACAATTTCTTACATCAACTGTTTGTTCAAGGAAAAGTAATTTGCATTAGGACAATTTTGTAATCCATTAAAAACAATAGATTTGAGTTTTTATCTTTTACACTTAAATAGAAATAAATTTTGTTTTCTTTTTGATTCACCAGACAATTTTGCATCTAATAACATTGAAATTGTTACATTTAAAATTAGCTACAATTGGTTTTAGCTTATTTATATACAATTGTGTTATAGATTGAATCAAAAATTAGCTAAGACTTTAACGCTTATTGTAGATTGAATTGAACTAAAGTGTGTAACAAATGGTGTCAGGTAGTTAAGCTTAAAAAGGGAAGTTACGTAAACTGTTAAATAAATTAAAATTATAAATATATGCATAGACAGATATATATAAATATATATCTAAATTCTAACTATGAGCGTGTCGAGGTAGGCTGAACAATCTTTGTTAGTTGGAGTTGCTTACGAATAAAGTGTTTGTGTGAGTGTGTGGGTGTTTGTGTGTGTGTGTATGTGTGTGTGCATACATATATGTGCTAAGCCTAAATTTCAAAACTTAAAACAGTTACAGCGTCATAGTGCAGTGGTCCCCCCATTTATCTGCTTCAACTTGAGCTGCCATGCCCATTGGCCAGATTTGTGGGCGTTGCGGCGGCTTCCATGACAGGCACTTCAATGGCCGGCGGCGGCGTGGCGCCTTTGGCCTTGGCCAGCAGCTGGCGCTGCTCGTAGATCTCGTTGACCAGCTTCTTGACAAACGGATGATTGAATTTTCCCTCCGTAGAGTCAAAGAACTCCTGATGCTTTAGCAGGCAATTGTCGCGTTTCTCATACTCAAACGCCTGCATGACCATATCCAGGCGATCCAGATCCTTGACAAACTTGGATTCGGCGCTCTGCGCGTGCTCGTATTCCTATTGCGACAAAATACATGACCATTAGTTTGCTTAAAGCTGAACAGCTATGTGTATATCGACTCACCTCGAAGAGCTCCATGATGCGTTTGCCGCGCGGCTCAATCAGCTTGCATATATCCTCCATGGCCTTGAATTCCATTGCGCGCTTCTCCTCCTTGGATACACCGCAAAAGGGGGTAATGTCGCCCACGAGACTCTCGGCCAGATCGTGCACCAGCGCCAGCTCCATGCAGCGTATCTGGTTCAGACCCTCGCTGCCGTCCAGCAGAAAGGTCAGAATGCTCATCCGATACATGTGACCCGAGATGGACTCGCAGTCATTGACGTCCCGCAGCACCCAGCCGGTGCGTTTGGTGTGCTGGCAAAACAAATAAGGCAAATTAATCAATGCCAATAAATAAATATCAATAGCAATAAACCAATAAAGTAATCATAAATTTATAATTCCCGATCTGCTTAGATAAGCCTTGGTGATGACTTTTCTCTACATATAATTTTATACCCATATTCTCTCTCTCTCTATATATATATATATATGTATATATATACATAAGCAACTTAGAGTAGATTGTTATCAGCAGCATTAGCTTATCGTATCTGTTATTTGCTCTCACTCTCAACCACACGCATTATTTTATTGGAGAAGTAATAAAAGCCTTATAAAATATATAAGTACGCTTACTTTTATTTCATCTAGCTTGCTATTTACTATCATTTGGTAAAAATTTTTGCATAATAACGATGTTGCTGGAATATTTGGTGATAAGGCACATAGGCCATAACGTGACTATCACCTAGTAAGCCGGGCAATTTTAGATAAAACCATTCGAGATAAGTCGCATTGTTAATTTGGCCTCATGTAATTTTAATCACAGTGTCGGACGGAATTTAATTAAATGCAAATTCAGGAAGTAGAACGTGGGCAACATCTTTGTTTACCTTGTTTACCGCTCGGTTCTATAAATAAAACCGTTTATTGATCAAATAGCAACAGCCTAAAGGCCTCCCCTTCTCGCATATGGGTTCAAGTTGAAGGTTGGTCAAACGAAGGAAGGGGGGTTGGGACGACGATGTCACCGGCTACGCTGTCAGTGCCTCGCTCTACCTGTCACTCTCCCCTTTCTCTCTCTTTCTCTCTGTCCCACTCTCTACTTTTCCCTTTTAATTAGACAAAGTACCTGAAATGTTGTATGCAAATCTGAAATGCGGGCATGAGGGGCTATGAAAGGCTGTAATTTGATATTAAAGATTCATAATGAAAATATTAAATAAAAATCTTAGATGAGTATATTTGTAAAACGGCCTTTGTAAAAGGTGCTACTCTCAAAATATATATGAGTATGCTTCGAATGAAAGAAAATAAACACTAGAGCACTAAGAAATTGGATTAAGTTCGTAATTTTCTATGAAAACAATGAATACAATAGGCAAAGGGTTTATGAGTAATTTATGTAATTAATATATAATAACAGGTTGTATTATTCAGGGCTTTAGAAATGTATCTTGGTAAATAGAATTATTTTTTTTACGTTGGAAACAATTGCTTTAAAGAGTATACAACTTTCTACACGATTTATGTATCGAAATATGTATCGATATACATTGGAATAATACATGCCTATAAAAAATTCAATATAGCACGTCTGCATAGGGTATTTAATCTTGGAAAAATAGCTCTTCGTCTCTCTCCCATAATATAATATGACTATTTCATTAGTTTATACACATAATATATGTTTTAACAGACAATCATGTATTCATTTTGTTTACAGGGCATTTTCTAGTCGTGCATCAATTGTATTCTTTGTTTCTTTGTCTTCTGAGTAACCCAATATTGCGGTTACGTGTGAGCTCTTATATTTTATAACAACAGCTGCTATTCACAGACCCAGCAAATCCCCAAAACCCCCTTTCACTCCTCTAAAGGGGCACAGCTGTTGTCTCTATATAGAAATACCATATACTAGGCAAAGATATATTTCGAATCTTTGAAGGCCAAGATCAAAGTCACAAGTTGCGTTTTCTGATTGCTATTTTTCTGTTTTCCTTTACGCTCTATATACTTTCATAGTAGATCTTTAGCTATGTACACATATATTAGATATGAATATTTCGTTTGCCAAATCGCCTTGCAAATGTTTATATATTATACAAAATCTGCCTGTCTCAGCCATTTCACAATAATTCCAAGTGATTTCACATAAAAAACAAAATATATGTGTGTTTTTTTTTGTTAATGCTCACGTGAGCCATTTGGAACTTTGGCTGTAGCTGGAGGCGAATCGCTTTTGCATTTGAAAACTGAGCTCAAAGTTCGATTAGGCGAATTGTAATTTTGAATCGATGTTCGATTAAATTGCATGCGACACTTCGATAACGCAATGAGACTCGAATTTCCTGAACTTCATTTGTCATATTGGAATTATCAATTATGCTGATTAGATACGACAAATAATATGGGACGGGGGAATGGGCCTCAGCCTGAGCGTGTGGCACCTGGGATATTGCGGTTTGTTTGAACAAAAAAAAAAAATGAGTGCAGTCGCGCGTGTCCAACCACTTAATACCCTATACCAAAGTCCATTCAAGCTTTGTTCTAAACAGAAATGTGCAATCGATATATGTCTAGCAAAGTGGGGAATTTTTTGGATTGATTGCAATAAATATTATTCTCAGCTAATATGCCCTTTCAATGGATACAGGGTATACACAGTCAGTACATTCGAAAAAGAAAAGCAAAATATACGGCATAAAAAGCTTTGTATATCTATTCAAATATACGTCGACTTTTTTTTAGATATCTGCTGTACAAAATCTCGACTGAGAGCGGCCCCAGAGAGTATTATAGATTTTAGATACATATCTTTTTTTTACACAGACGAGAATTTTGTTGGATACACAGAAAGGAAAAAGAAGAAAACGCAAAATGGAAAGCAAAACAAATTTTGCATTGTTTTCGCTTTCAGAATTTCAGCTCAAAATAAAATTATGTTTGTTTTTCTGGGCAAATAGAAGAACTTTAGAAACCAAATATATTTATTTGTATTGTTCAGGAAAAAAACAAAAAATTTTATATAATATGTTCTTTGTTGAAATAGGCATATTCAAAACAGTGTCAAGAAAACGGAAATTGTTGGGTCTCAGAAAAGCTGATTAATGCCTGATAATAACACTACGATATGTATTCCTATATAATATATAATACTCCTCAACTGAATAAGTTTTAACCTCTGAGAATTTGGATTTACCAAAAAAAAACGGAATTCAACATTAGGTTTTCTAGTGTTTTTTTTTTTTAATTTTTTGTTGTCTTCGCAGTTTTTTGCAAAGTTAGCAAATTTGTGCATTTAGTTCCCATTTGGGGTTTTATTTTCAGTCAAAAAAGTTATGAAGTGTGACTTTTTGGCTTTCTGTTAAGTAATTCTTGCGTTTAGCAAGCTGATGACATTAGAAATTATATTTACATGCAAATACGGTTTTTACTATAGGTTTTTTTTTGAAACATTCAAAAAACTTTCACGGTCGAAACCTCAAAATTTTAAATCGAAAAAAAAGGCCTTGCTACAGACATTGAAAGACCCCCCGCCCGCCCTCCGCCCACACACGTTCGACAATTGTGTTAGTAAACGGAGCGAAGAGAAGAAAAAATAAATAAAACTTATCTCAGAGTCACGCGATTTTGTGTAGGCGATAAAAGCCGCCGAAAAATGAACCGAAAATTACGAAATAAACAACAAACAAAAATAAAACAGACGAAATATTTGGGGGAACGGGCGAAATCACAACAGAAAAATCAGCTCCTGGGTTTGAAAAATCGATGCTAAGCCCTGAGAAGGCTGAAGGAACTGAAGTAACAGAAGAAACTGGTTTCTTTTTTTCTCATTTCGGTTTTTTGCACTCACTTTCAGGTTTCCAATGAGCTCCATAAACTGCAGAATGTCTGCGAGGCCTGTGCTGAAGCAGGGCTTCTTTGCCGCAGTGGAGGCTGCGTCGTGGCAGGCGGCGCCGTCGCCAGCAGCTGCCGCGGCAGCTGTTATGCTGCTGCCTTCGCTGGTGGAGATTTCCGCCTGGAGAGGCTCCGCTGCCAGTGAGGACATGGCGAACTTTGTGGTTGTCTGTTGTTGTTGCTGCTGCTGCTGCGGATGCGAGGATTTGGTGTTATTCTCGCTGCGCTGCGTGTGTAGCTGTCGCTGTATGTCCTGGCTGCGCTGCTGTAGTAAATTGCGTACAAATTGCTTTGATAAATTGACAAAGTGCGCCGACTCCGAATTCGATTCGTTCGGACAGCAACCGTGCGCTATCGAAGGCGAATTGTGACTGACGCTGTCGCTGAAGTTGAATTCGCTTGACGGCGCTTGACTAGATTGCTTTGGTATTGCTGTAGTTGTAGCTTCAGCTGCTGCCGATGACGTCACGCCGCGTGTGCTCGCAACGCTGCAGCTGCTGCTGAGTTGCCTAAGGAACTTGTATAGATCAGCAGCGCCACCTACGCTGCTGCCACCTGGCGACGCTGCGGCTGTCGTTTTGATCAATTGCTGTAGTGAGAACATGTTGTGAGAGTATTTCTAGGACTGTGAGCGAGAGCGGCGAATTTGTCGTTGAGTGAGCGCGTGATGTTTAGCTACAATGTTGTGGTCGACGCAAACACGTGATGTATGTGTGCTGAAAATAGAGAGAGAAACGCGAGAGGGAGAGACAAAGAATTATTAGCTTGTTTATTGCTTGCAAATGTATATGCAAGTGGATATACATTTTATGTATGTATGTATGTAAGCATGAATGCAGATTTACATGAGGGCATCTGCAATATAATATAGTTTTTCAAGCACTGCTGCCTTGATTGGGTCACAGTTTAAATAGCACTGTGCAGTGAACTGTATTTTACAGCTAGTTGTTGTTTGTATTTTGTGGAAAATCAGTTTCTTCTGGAATTTTCAATTCTTCTGGAATTGACGGAATTTTTCCATTCAATTTACCGATATTTACTAGTATTCAATTTTAAATTTTATTTGGCTATAAATTTAATAAAACAAAAATAAATTGCTTCGGAAATAAATATGCGTTACATTTCCTATTTGGCATCAACATAATAGTGCGAGGGCTGTTCAAGCAGTCGATAGCTTTATAAATATTGTGTGGGCTTACATTTAGAAAGTCGTAACAATATTTTTCAGCATTTTCATCTAACTGCATATCCTATAAATGCATATTTTTGCTCTTCTCATTATAATATAAATGTTTTTATTTTGAGCATATATTTATTTAAAAAACTTGTACAAGAATAAGATCAAAATAAAAATTTATTTTTTATTTTGTGAATCAGTTTAAAAAATCAATCTAAGTTCCCGATTTGTAGTTATTGATGAAGTAGCATGATAAGTTGTATAAATATAGAACAAGTTGATTAGAATGCTGATTATATTTAATAAAATGTATTAATCATTCATTAACTGTTGTTTTCTACTAAGTAGACTGTAGCAATTTTAAATTCCCTACACATTACAAAGCTTAATTAGGTAAAATTTCCCTGCAAATTTCCCTCTTAGTTTGAAAATTTCCGTTTTATCAACTTTGGGATATTTAAAAGACGGTTCACAACTATTGAAGCAGCCCGCACTTGAGACATTACATGCAAAATTTACGTTGATTGACGCGGGCGAATGATGTTTACGCAATATTTGGAATTTGGCACACAAAAAGTCGCTGACACAAATAAACAAATATTTGTTGTTTTTATTGTTGATTAAAAGCACAATTATAGGGATTTAACAATAAATATGCTTATCTTATACATATGCAATTGTATGTGTGCACTCATTTTATTTGTTTGGAGGTTCTATCACCAACCTTGCAAAAGCGGCTGCCCCAGACTTGAACTTTGTTCTGGGCGAGGGAGGCGAGGAAACGGCGAGAACCGACGGCTCGCGTGCGCCTTGTGACTGCGGCGGCGGCACTTCAAGGTGACGATGGCAGACAGCAACGTCGACGCTTTATTGTTATTATTGTTGTGTGGGCACGTAGGCAAGAGCTCTGCCGCTGCTTAGCTGTAAATGTTGACTAACGGAAAATGCGGTCGCCACAGCGGAACTTTGAATTTGACAATGGGGCAGCGACAGCGACGGCTACAATTAAAAATATCACTAAGCTAATACAGACACACACACAAACACACCGCCATACACACATGTACACTAGCGAAATTCATGCTACTTCTTCATTATGTTTCGGGTCTTATTTCTATGCACTTGTTTTTATATCAAGGCAGCTCGGTTGTTAATTCACGTACGGCTGCAGCAGCCAACGGCTAACGGTAAAATTTTCACTCGCCTGTCGCGAGTACAATTATTTTCTTTTAGCAATTGCACAACAAATGATTTTTGGCAAACTAACTCGCGCGGCGCCGCCGAGTAGGTTCGCGTCGCTTGAAATCGACCGATAAATTGTGGTGGCCGTTCGATTTACCGCAGCAACGTTTTTGGTATGCTGTTAAAATACACAAAAAAATACTTAAGATTTGGGTCAAAATATAAATTAAATAAATATAATTAAATATAAAGTAGTCATATTATTAGGTACTGGTTTTGTGTGATAAATCAATCAATGTATTTTTTTTTCATATACAATTTGATTCATGCATAGTCCTTAATAATAAAGGAATTTTTACAATTTTATTTTTACAGTTAGTTAAGCCCTAGAGGGTGCATATCTTTGTAATTGCTGTACTATAATTATAATACGTATATAAATATATACAATGTTTATTATCTTTAACTCTTGCAAAATGTTTATACTATTTTCTGAAGGTGTACGTACTAGCATAAATAATGCGAATACAAATTTTAGTATATTTTCATCAGTTATCGATAAATCTAAAATTCATTATTGTGCACACTGTTTTGTTTTGCATTGTTACCGATCTTCCCGCGCTTTATTCACAGTAGTATATTAATAAATTGCTTTAAACAATGTTGGCGCCCATTAAACATCTGCTGAGCAATTACCGCATTGTCCTAGCCAGCGGTTCGCCACGCCGCCAGGAACTGGTACAAATGTTGGCAAGTGTTTCGATTGCCAACTCATTTCAGTTACTAAAACTAACCAATTTGTGTTATGTAGGGTCTGAATGCGGAACTGTGCCCCTCCACATTCGAAGAGAATCTAGATGTGGCGGACTTTAAAGAGTTCTCCGACTACATAGAGGCCACCGCGCTGGGCAAGGCGGAGGAGGTGTTCCAGCGCTTGAGCAGCGTGGACGACAGCAAAAAACTGCTTGTGATAGCGGCCGACACGATGGTCACCCTGGGCAAGGAGATCTATGGCAAGCCCAAGGACGCGGCCGATGCTGTGCGCATGCTGACCAAGTAAGGTTTGGCCTGTGCCCCAAATTCAAATCCACTTATGTCCATACCTTACAGCCTTTCTGGTGCCTGCAATCGCGTCTTTACGGGCGTCGTCTTTAAGCATGCGCAAGGCGTACGTAAATTTACGGACACCGCCGACGTTTATTTTGGCCAACTAACGGAGGCGCAGATACAAAGTTATGTGGACAGCGGTGACCCACTGTAAGTGGAACCAAAAAGCAAAGCCTATTAAGATACCCTATTAGTAGGGAATATGTCTATATAAGAGTATCTTATAGTCTCCACATGCTGCCTAAAAAGCCCCTCGAAAATCGTTTAAAACGAAAGATTATCTGTTTCAATAATCGAGTGTCTAGATCTTGTAGATTCCGATATTAACGCAATCATACAGATGCACAGACAGGCGGACATTGCTAGTTCGACTCGATTAGGGAACTCGTTCAGTTACATACAATTCCATCAGTACATTATACAAATAACAATATTTCTATAGAGTATAGAAACAAGTAAGTGTGGTCTAGCCCGGAGTGTCCGACTAGTAATTGCTCTGCAGCCCTAATCATAGAACCCATAGATCCCATGGAACGAAAACATGCACAACAAATTTGTAGCGATAGTTATTCACGCTGGTTTCAGAGAGAAAACCAACATGTTGGTCATATCATGACCCAAGGGAAAATATTATTGTATCTGTTATCTATTTCCCTCCCATTTGAAAACATTAGCTGGATTTGCTCTCCAATAGATCTTTTATATGTATGTATGTATGTACTTCGTCTGATTGCTTCCCTTTCCAGTGCGAAGTAATGTGCACAAATTAAAGTGTTTTGTCACGTCGACTTGCAAATTTTTGGTTTTACCTATTTATTGCTGATGTGGGCAGCTAATCGAATGCATGATAACATTTACGGGTCAAGCATGCACGCACCTTTTCACATGTTTAAACGTGTATTTATATTATTTGTTTTCCGTTGTGGTTTTGTTGACTGTCTATCCCCAATGCAAAATAACCTAGTCACTGACGCTTAAAACATAAAAGCAATCTAAGCTATATCTATGAGAAGGTATTTAATCTTGGCACTCCGAAGATAGCTGTTATTTCTTTTATAACTATATTGCCACTTGAACACTAAACTACATGCATATGTTTGAATGTATGTTTGGTCCTGGTCGAATTTTTGCCTTCCTTGGAAAATCCAATTTAACCTAAACCACGTAAATCTTAAAAAATATCGTTTAAAGCCGGCCGGACGGAAATTTCGCCCATAAGCGCAGATTCCTGTTTTCCACATAGTTCGTATCAAATAAATGTTCTTATTTTTCTTTGCAATTGAAACATGTTTTAAATAAATTTTCGCAAAACAAGTGAAATAATGGCTCAGTCGGTCAGTTAGTCAGTCAGGACAAACTGTGTTACGTATATACATAGGTAGGATTTTGATTGAAAGGCTTGGCAAAGCCTTCCGCAAAAAGTTTGTTTGACTTTGTAAGTGCAAGTGCAAGTACGCGATACATTTTGTTTACCTTTAATTGACTGCCTGGACGAAGCCAAACATGCGAGGATTTGAACGAATCGGAATAACTTCCAAACAAGCGACAGACATCGCACCTCATTTATCATCCACTCTTTGAAGAACAACTCACAGGCCATTAATAATACACAAGTCTGACTCTATGTATTGCATGCTTAGTGGTACAAAGATTTGGAAGCTCATTTCTGCTTCTCTCTCGCTGCAGCGACAAAGCAGGCGCCTATGGCGTTCAGGGTCCTGGTGGCGCTCTGATACCCCGCATTGATGGTGACTTTTACTGTGTGATGGGTCTGCCATTGAATCGTCTGTGCTGTGAGCTGAACAAACTGTTTCTGGAGGATCTAAAGTAGCTGCAAACAAATATCGTCAGTCGCGCTTATCACAATCCTCATCTGTAATCTTGCACGTCAGAGGCTACACTTAAAGTGCTGGTGGTCTATGTATGTAGTTGATAAGGCGTCGTATTTGTGTTTTTAATTGTTTGTTTTTGTTTGCTTGTAGACTAAGTCAAGAGTACAAATTAAAAAAATAACAAAAACTAGCGGCGTTTTTTTTGGGTTCCCTTTACACTGAAAGTCAAATTGATGTGTCGTTTTTGTTGTGCTTTAGCTAGGTGCACAGTGGTTGAAATACATCCATAAGTGGGTCGTATATATTTATGTTGCATAATTATTGCTTTTGTAAGCAAGAAACTTGTTATATAAATTAAACGTTAAATTTATGTAAGTAACATTTAGAGTATTTTTATTATTTTGCAATAAGAATATAAAAAAATATCAGAATTTATTAAAGTACATCTCTGTGAATAGTAAATTTTATATTATCAATTAAACTTTTTCTATTGTTATCTAAATATGTACTATGTGAAAAAATAAGTTTTTGTTTATTGAATATATTACTACACATATAAATATTTAGTCGTTATTTTAATATTAGTTGTTAAAAAAAAAGTTTTCGTAATGTGCATATGTAGAACAACTGCAAGTCATGTTGAAGAAAAGGCAAAAACAAATTAGTTTTGACCACTGCTCGCGTCTCTTCAACTAAAATCGTCGCATCATTTTGACTCTATCGTTTTAACAAGCGGCCATAAAGTCATATGGAAAAATAACGTATATTTTCAAAGATAAGACCAAGATTATACAAGCCAACGGAACACAATAAATCGAAAATATATACACGATTATTTTTTTATAGAATTAAACATGAGCTGCTCGCATTCAGTGCACAATCGTCAACGCGAAGCAACACAGCTAAATGACGCAGAAGCCGCAAGAAAACCAAAGCCACAACTCCTACAAGCTGTGGGGTGGACGTTTCAGCGAGAAACCCAACGAGGCGTTGCAGGAGCTGAACAACAGTCTGCCCCAAGATGCCCGCCTATATGCAGATGATTTGGATGCCAGCAAGGCCTATGCGGAGGCTCTGATGCGTGCGGGTCATTTGAATGCCATCGAATGCGATAAGCTGGTCAAGAGTCTGGAGCTAATACGCTACGATTGGGTTGAACGCCTCGTCAAGTTTGAGCCCAGCGACGAGGATGTTCACACAGTGAACGAGCGGCTGCTGGTTGCGCTAACCGGCGAGCTGGGCAAGCGCCTGCACACGGGACGCAGCCGCAATGATCAGGTGGTCACCGACATGAAGCTCTGGCTGCGCAAGGCTATACGCGAGACGCTGGGCCGCCTGCGTCTGCTGATTAAATCGATTGTGTCGCAATCCGAGTCGCAACTGGGCGTTCTTATGCCAGGTTATACGCACATGCAGCGCGCACAGCCCGTTCAATTCTCCCACTGGCTGCTTTCGCACGCCTTCGCTCTGCGCGAGGACTGCCATCGCCTGGCCGAGCTGCGGGATCGCTCAAATGTTTTGCCACTGGGTAGCGGTGCCGTTGCCGGCAATCCTTTGGGCATTGATCGCATTTGGCTGGCGGAACGTCTTGGGTTTGCTGCAGTTACGGGCAATAGCATGCATGCAGTGGGAGATCGCGATTTTGTAGGTGAGTGTCTATCAATCTGCTGAGTACAACAACGCTGTGAAAATAATCAGTGTCTGTTGGCCTTGCTTAAACTCATGAAAATCGCATAGAAAAGCGAAGTTTAGGAAGAGAAATCAAAAGTATAAGTAGAATAAAAGGTATAATAATAGCAGCTGCCGGCAATTCTCTATATAAAAATGACATACCAGAAATATATCAAAGTCTTTCAGCCTTACTGGAGTACATGAAAATCATGTAGAAGAGCGATCTTTGTTGAAAAAGGAAATATGAATTTTTATAAGTTTCAATTCAGTTCGGCTCGATTTGGTTAACATAAATATTTCGGAGTGGGGGGACTTGTATATTAGATATTATGAAGTTAGATAAGTCTCCTCTTTGCATAACATATACCTACTACTAATTTAAAGATAGCTACTCGTAATTTGTTAATTTATTAATACCCTCTTCTTTTTCTTTTTAGTTGACTTTATCTACTGCTGTTCAATGGTTAGCCTGCATCTATCTAGACTTGCCGAGGATCTCATTATCTATAGCACCAAGGAATTTGATTTTATCAAAATCGCAGATAGTTTCTCAAGTGGAAGCAGTTTAATGCCACAGAAACGCAATCCGGACAGTCTGGAGCTAATACGCGGCATCTCTGGTGTGATTACATCCAATCTGACAGGCATTATGATGACCATAAAGGGCACGCCCTCTACCTATAATAAGGATTTGCAATTCGATAAGCAATACTGCTTTCAGGCCTTCGATAAGCTGTCGCAGAGTCTGGATGTGGCTGTGGGTGTGATAGAAACTATGCAAGTGCGGCGGGATCAGTTGGAATCGGCTCTCAGCTCAGATATGTTAGCCACCGATTGGGTGAGTTCAGACTGTTAAATATTATGCACATATTGCCGGTCTTTTCTTTCTACGCCCGTTAATTTGATTTTCCCAATATGGGTAAAATACGTTTGCATTTTCAAGATTTAAAAGTTTGAACTTAAGCTTAATGCTTGTTGTCTACCCAGTTTCCACCCAAAGTTGTTGGGTATTTCACAAAATAATGAACTTGTTTCAAGGGGATTTTAACAGATTTTTAAAAATGTGCTTAAAGGCGGTTTTGCCTATGCTGATTGATTGATTGATTTTTATAAATGCATAATTATCTACTCTTTTCTACTCTAAGGCCTACTATCTGGTGCGCAAGGGCGTTCCGTTCCGGGAGGCTCATCATCATATTGGACGCGTGGTCACGCTGGCGGAGCAACGGGGCGTGGACATAACAGAGGTGCCGCTGGGTGAACTGCAGCAAATTTGTGCCTCCTTTGGCGCGGATATCGCCAGCGTGGCCGACTATGGCTACAATGTGCAACAATATGATGCGATTGGAGGCACCTCCACCGCCAGCATTACCGAGCAGCTGCGTCTGCTCAAGAATTTGGACAAGCAATTGCGCGAACAGTCCTAGAACAAAGTCTGGAACTGATCTGTTTTATTTGACTTTCGCTTTGGCTTCAGTTATTTAACAAATTATATATTTTACATTATATTATGCATGTTGGTGTTGTTGTTGTCGCTGTGCCTCTAGTTGACACTGGGACTCTGGGGTGTGTAGGTATAGGGTTCCTGTGTGCCCAGCACGTTGCTATTCTCGAGCTGCTGGTAGCCGCACATCGCTGAATTGGCCGGCAGACCCACCTTGCCACCAGAGATGAGCACGCTGAGGCTTTGTTGTAGCTGCCAGCGGCGTGCCTCGCGTATGGACTTGTTGCGGCGCAGCGTCTTGGCCAGCATGAAGGCACAGAGTACACCCAGCAGCTGCACAAAGGCCACTGTGGTGGCTCCGGTGGCTATCAGCATGGCGCTCTGTGACAATATGAAGCTCATCTTGTTGAAGCAGCCATATTCGTAGGGCTGCAGGCAGTTCACCTCGTTGTTATCGTTGGGATCCTCGGCCAGGCTGCCGCAGCACGAGATTGGCACAACCACATCATCCGAATCGAGATGGGTCATGTTGTTGTTGGGTGAATAGTTGTCCTTCCAATCATCGGGACTAATAACGCCGCAGCAGCCCAACTGAAAACAAAACAAGGATTCTTCATAAATACAAATTTGCAATGAAGTAAAATATTCTTTTAAAGTAAAGAATGAGAAATGAAAGTGTGCTTTTAGTAATATAAGGCCTTTCAATTTAAAATTTTTTAAATTCAAATTAACTCGTTTAAAGAAAAGGTAATAAAATTATGAAAAATAATTTAAAAATTGGTTAGGGAAGTTAATTTCTTATGTTCTAAGCAAAGAATTCAACGAAAGTATTTAAGACAAAAGATAAGTAAGCCTTAAATAATATTCTTTTATTTTATTTATATGTATATGAGAAGCTTTCAGTTATACTTACACCGGATTGCATAAAGTCCACTCCGGCGGCAACATTGGTATCCGCTTCGTAGTTGGCCAAGGCCTCGTTCATGGTGCGCATCAGCATTTCGCGCACCTGCGATTGCATCACAAAGGCGGCAATGGCCGCCGACACCTCCAGTATGAAGACCAGGAACAGACATACACCATACTGCAGAATGGGTGCTTAAGTCGTTACAAATTCAGTGGTAAATTCAGCAGTGCCTCACTCACCAGATTAATCACCATAACGCTCTCCTTGACCGCTCCATAGGCGCCCAGTGTGGCTACGGCAATCAGTATGAATCCAATGGCAATCAAGAGCGCGGGCGGCGACGAGAAGTGTCCATCAATAAAGAGACTAAAGTCACCGAAAATCGCCTGAATGGTAGTACCTACCATGATCAGCAGTATAGCTGTCAGCTGGGAATAGGAAATAACAATATAAAAAACAAAATAACAAACTGCAAATTCAGTTAGCAATTGCATGCCAAGTCACGTGAGCATGTGGCATTTGTATAAAGATGATTCAACGCTAGATTTATCTAACGCATTGTTTTGTGCTGAGCGGGGGTTGAAAGGTGAGGAAAATAAGTTCCTTAATTGGGCTGTCTTTTTTTATAAAAAATAATTAAAAATATGCCTCATTAATATGTAACAAATAGTTGTTATACCCTGAGCCCATTTAAAATCGGTAAAAACCGTAACAGGGAGATGGAAGCATCTTCGACACCATTAAGTATATATATTCTTAGTGAGCATCAATATACCGGGTCGATCTCAGAACCTATTAAGGCTAGAGACGCCAATAAGACGTTTCAATAAAAATCGATATCGAAATGCCGTTATTTGAGTACATCTTAAGAGCAAGATTATTTTTATGCGAAATAAAAAGAATGTTTAATTTCCTAAATAAAACCTTATCTTTAATAAAACGAGATTTATGTAAATAGGAAATTATAAACCTTAAAAATAACGTTTAAATATATGCTTTTATTGACTTTCTAGAAATGTGTGCTCAGAATTTAAGTTAAGCTCAATAACAATTTGAATATAAGCAACAATCTCTTTAATATTTGAAGACTAAAAATTAAATGTAAATTATGTTAAATAAAAGTTAATTCGATTCAATATTTAAAGGGATATATGGTATTATTAAACTCTTCCACAGCTGTTTCAGCCTTAATTCAAATTGTAGCTACTTCACTTGGGAAATAACTAAGCTAGTAAACGGGTATATCCCATTTAATATATATTTTGTGATGACTGTTATAATGGTAAATATAACAAAAAGCTGATCATTCGAATGAATAGATAACAAAGAAAACTTCCAAATAATGAAGCACTATTTTTATAAAACAGATAGAATTAAGATTTATAGTATTAAGACAAAACAGTGTTGTAAAATGCAGAAAATTCTTTCTTAACTTTCGAAACTTGAAATTAAAAGTGCTTTTATGAATAATAAGTAACATTTAACGCCTGTCTGGCAGCTGTTTTTTTTTTTGGCCTGTGTAAATAATTGCGTCAGATAATTTAAAAAAAAAACCTTGGAGTATACTCATACTGGTACTAGAGCTGCTCTTCGAGAGTTCTGTTCCTGTCCTAATTATCTTATCTGAATACGCTGAGTGCGCACAAAGGGTGCAAATATTTGTACTCTGGCTACATATATATTTATATTAATGAGTGTACATAACTTTTAATCGGAAGTACATTTTAAAAAGAATTTTCCATTCTCAGAAAAGCCGAAGTAAAATATTGTACAGATAAGAAAAGTGAATTTTGTCTCATTTGTCTCATAGGACACGTATATCTATGCATGTGAGCTCTTCAGTTACAATAACATTATTTCTCGAATTGAGTCCATCGTTAGTTGACAATCTATAAGTATACTAGTACTTATCACTAATAGATGTTATCTGCATTCTCAAGAAACGTAAGTCGAGTGTCTTCTGAGCTAAGTTTATTTGTTTGAAATAAGAAAAACAAATAGGCACTTGACCCGCTTCTCTTTTTCGATTCTCTTTGCTTCTCAGAGCCAATGTGAGTTTGTACAACTGAACAATTCACAGACGTTATATGATTCACAAACACCACGAAAATTGCTCAACAACTGATAAGCGCAAAAAAAAAGAGCATTTATTATCAGCGCTTTGATATATATTTTTTGTTCAAAGTGGAAATCAAAATGGCGTCGTTTTTCAAATTATGAATCATGAAATGTGTGCTTCGATCGTTTTTGGAAAACTCACCGCGAACATAAAGCTCACTATGATGAGCATATATTTGGCGCAGCGCATTCCGGAATTCAATTCCAGCTCCCGATTCGCCATTTTGCTTGTTTGTTTATATTTCTTTTTATTTTTTTAAAGCTGTTCCGAGGGTGTCCGCTGCAAAGTGTTAATTATATAGTATTTAATAATTGTTCTCAATTTTTTTGTTCGTTTTTGTTTATGTTCCCACAAAACGTACTTTAACTTTTGCTGGCTACACGTTGACTGAGCGGCCCCCGAACGGGAACGTTGCCAGTTGCAAGCGCCAAACGATTCTCGGCTCTCGGCCAATTCGCCCGCTACTCTCTCCCTCTCTCTCTCTCTCTCTCTCTCAAAGCCAACTAACTGCCTCTCGTTTTAACGCTTTTTTATATGTAACATTCAAGCGCTTATCAGCCTATAAATGTTCATTGTTTTTACTCAATGTACTAGATAAAAGTCAGCGATAAGATTATGCCCCAATTCATTACATTTTGCAATAAATTGTTAAATTAGCTACAGTGAATATATTAGAATTTTCCCCTCTCTATAAATGCATATACATATATAACTTGGTGAAATCCATAGTAAATACAAACGTCATTCAGGTTTTTCTACAATTAAAAATTGAAACTATTCCAAGTGCAAGGTCGTTTAGCTGGTGGGTGGAGCGGGGCGTTGAGCATGTGCCATATCGATTCTATATCTAAATTTTAATGAGTCAACTGCTATGCTTTATCGATTTTTTAATAATACTGCACCCACCGAATAGTTTTAAATTATTCATTCGCTGTAGTCATGCATAGACTGTGTGTTGGGCATTCGTTTATTTGCTAAAAATAATATTCTAGAGTTGTCTGGCGATTGCGTTGAGTAACTGCGCAAATATTAAAAAAAAACTTTATCGTAGAGTTCTCTAAGCAGATAAAAATTATTTCAAAATGCGAGAAAACATCATTATGATTATATGCCTTTGGCAATACGCTAGAGATATTCCAAATTTTGATTTTGACTTCTTTTCATATAGCATACTTTCGGGATTTCCTTTTCACCCGTTTTCTAAACTTTGAAATGAATTTGTTTTTTAAACATTTTATGGTCAGTAATAGGAGTATTATATATAATATATATAATTATATATATAATATTATATAATAATAATAATATTATAAAAATTGTAACCAACTTGTATACCGAAAATACATATATATTATTCGAGTTTTTTTTGACTATCTTGACTAACTAATAGTTAGCAAAAAATTTCAAAAAATCTGCATACATATATAATGTACGAGCTTAAGAACTTTCAATTCATATTTTTAATTCAGAAATATTATCATTATATTATTTCTTAATTTTTATACCTGTCTTAAAAGGTTTAAAGTAATTCTAATTAAGTCCATAAACTTCGAATTTCTCTAACAAGTTTATTTGATAAAAAAATAAACTTAAAAAAAAATTAGGTAGTGTAAAGTATATTATTTTTACAATAGCTACTATGCAAAATTTTAAAAAACTTGACTCATATCTTTGTACGGCTATATAAATAGATTCTTGCTTATATAAAATTCCCAAGACCAAAAGAGTGCAACGTAAATTGAATGATTGCGTCCTTTTCAAGAACAAAGATGATTAGATTTTTTTTATGGGTGTCTGAAAGTGTTATAGGGAAAATTAATAACTGGCCATAAGTGTCATTAACTGTCTATAAAAGCTAAATTGTATTTATTCATAAAATTATTATAAGTTTACAAATATTTTGAATTATTTAGCAGCGGAAAAGCACGAATAGCTACAACAAGTGTTATTAATGTGTTACTTAGGTTTAAGCTCAGATTGCAGGCTATGAATTTCATGAAATTCCTTTTATATAACGGAACTTTTTAACATCATCTACATGAAGCCTGAGATGCCATTGCGTATTTTAATCTCTCGCGCTATATAACAGGCAAATATGACGCCAAAGAACTGAAAATGAATAGAATGAAATAAGAGATCACACAAAATGGCAAAGTACAGTAAACTCACTTGAAGAACGGCAATGACAACGCCAGCAGCACCCAAACTGACCGCATGAGCGGCTATGTAATCGGAAAAGCCGGTCAAGCATCCTCCGTTACCGTTGAGGAACACGTTGTTTCCTTCAGCCATGCAGCTAAAGGTGCCTATGGCTCCTATGGGTATTTTGCAGCACGAAAGGGGGAGTTCGGTAGTGTTTAATACTTGCTTCCAGTCCGTAGCATTATCGATGCCACAGCAATCGAAATCGCGCTGCACATCATCCCACAGAATGGTCGTTGGGTTCTCTGTAGTATTCTTGTAACTGCTCATTGATTCGGTCAGCGAGGTTCTGATCAAGGCCACAGCATCCGTTCGCAACACATAGCCACTGATACCAGCAGCCAGTTCCAGAATGAAGATGATAAACAGCATCACCGAGAAGCTCAGGATCAGGCAGTAGTTCTCCTTGAGCGCACCCCAGCAGCCAAAGAAGGTTATCACAATGATAAACGATCCAATCACAATCAGAAATGTTGGTATCGAGAAGAATTTGCTGGCCAAAAAGATTTCATAGCCAGTGTATACGGCGCCTACACCAGCACCAACTGCTATCAGAATAATGCCAGTGATCTGTGAATTATAATAATAAATTAATGAGTTGCACAAAAATTGCATTGCTAAAGAGTCCTTAGATAAGATAATTACTAATTTAATAAGCCAGTAAGAATTTTGCAGTCGGGTGCATCCGACTGCGTAATACTTGTTTACAGTCCAATAATAGATATAAACTCCAAAACATTTCCTCTATTTTGGCGTTTATAAAATAAGTGTTGATCGTGCTTAAGTATCGCTCGTTCTAAATATTTAACTAAATTTTTTAGATCCCCATCTGAGCGTAGAGATATGATCTAAATTCCTTTCTAAGTGATTTTAATTGGGAAAAGAATTGATATTCATTTTAGCTCTTGAGGCCCTGATCCCAACGTATTTTAACTTTGAAAATATATTTCAAAAATAGTTAAGATCGGAGATTAAAAGTAAAAATGCTTTGAGTACAATTTTGAATCCAGTTTTGAATCCAATTATATTGTTGTAAATCTTATGTTTTAATAATTTTACTCTTAACCACATTTTTATAATTGCTAAAAAAACATGATCTTTTAAGCTAAGGGTAATCTATTTAAATAGAGATAACATATTTCAAATGTTTTCTACCAAATACCTACGAATTCCTTATGTCTAACTCATGTGTTTCTAATAACAAAAGTAGAGATAGTCGAAAAAAAACGGAACGTATTTCCTATCAAATTGCTTTCAAAATTAATCACTGTCTAAACTTATCAGGAAAGGGTAATAAAATAAAATAATCGTGGACTTCAGAAAATTTGTATTGTTGAATTTCACAATTGGCAAAAAGAAAGAATAAAAACGGAAAATAAACTGCGCATTGGCACAGACTAAGAAGAATATGTCAAGACATTTTAAACAAAGCAAATCATTTCGTTATAACTTTAAATAAATCGAACTTCAACAAAGCCCAATGCATCTGGCTAATGCATCTGGCTAGACACCAGTTGCATCTGTATCCAACCAATAATATTTTTAGCCACAACATTATCTAACATATCTTATCTGTAAATGAGTTCAGGGTAGCATATCTGCAGTCTGACACTCTGGCTAAATTGTTGTTGGACTTTGAACTTATGCAAAATAAATTGTAGCTAATGCATTGCATGATGAGTCAGCCAGGCGTAAGTGTTATGGCTGTTGCCTGTAAATACTTACCAAAAAGATCAGATTAAATCCAAATAGGGTGTACTTCACCGCATTTGCGCTGCCCGTTAGAAGCGACATGTTGCAGATTTTTAACTCTGTCTGAGTCTGAAAAAGTAAATATTCATTTCAATTTTCTTGTATAAATAGATTTGTATAAAATAAAAGAGATAATTTATTTCCCATCAGTTTTACCTGCAAGGTCTAAAATAAAAATAATAAAAAAACACAACCACCGCGTACTCAAGTCAAAACGTTAATAAATGGCACTAGGTACCGACCAAAAGAAACGAAAGTCAGTTATTCTTCCTTTGTTTCTAATCACAAAATAATAATAAAATGAAAAAAAAAAAATAATTGCGTTGTCTTATCGGCAAATGATATGGCAAACACTTTGTTTAAGCCAAATGTGGTCAACTAGCAAGTGGCTTTTGTTGTTGCTGCTTTTATTGTTGCTGCTGTTGAGACCACAATTTCAGACAAGATAAACTCTATTTGGGCGCGATAAGATAATGGCAGCCGACCGTAGCACTCCATCTAACCGCATACTCTGAGCAAATATATTGATGAATTTATATGCTTAAGAGCTCTTAACTTAGATACATAGATTAAGTATACGCCACCGTGCACCGGTAAGTCAATTTTTCAAAAAGGATTTGACTTTAATAAATATAAATATGGCATATTTATACACTTTTTACAAATATAAAGGATTTTTCAAATTTGTAACGTATAGGAGAGAACTCTCACACTATATAAATTATTATTATATATTCTTGATCAGTCAGATCCGTTTGTCAGTCTGTCCCTCTGTCTCTTTTAATCAAGTCTCTCTGGCTTAAAGCTATCGTCATGAAACTAGCAAAGGTTCGAAACAATTTGAAGGGTCGACATCCATATATGAAAAACTTTTCTGTTTTCCAGATAAGTACCAAGTCCAGCCCATATACAATAGGACTCTATGGGAAGAATGTGAGGCAAAATGTTCTATTTCTTCACTGAGCATCACAAATAATAAATAAGGAGCTTCACATTTCTGCAAATCTGTATGCCATATGTCTGCAAGGGTATTTAATATTCGGCGTGCCGTAGAATGTGGTTTCTTCTTGCTCCCCATATCTTTATTATGACTTAATAAGAGAGCGATAGTATTAAAAACTTGAGTTTAGAACCATTTTCAGAAGCCTTATCAGTTATTTCGGTGCTCTCCCTCTTTTATTTATTTTTTATAACTAATGAAAACACTTAAATTCTCTTAAAAAGCATTTTTTCATATGTCAATTTATTGTTTACGTCAAATTTGATTGTAATCGTCGTATTTATTTTTATTTGTGAACTTCAGCGCATATGTTTACAATACAAATACGCTCGCCTACAACTTCTAAACTGTAATTCAGTATAAGACATTATTTATACGTATAGAATTTCTGAAAAGTTTTAATGTTCTCCTTATTGAATTTTTAAAACGGGTTACTTATTTGTTAATTCTGAGAATTGTTTTAAGGTACTTAATAAGTATTTATTCAAAAGGAAAACAAAACAAAAAGTCTATGTTTATAAATTTTCTAAAAGTTTTTCTCAGATAATTATTAATGTGTTTTGTTTTGAATATATTTCCCGTTAAAAGAAAAAATAAAACGATTGTCTAACTCTTTCTTTTTCGATATATATCGTATTAAGAAATAAAACAATTGTGTTTCCTTGTCCACTTTCTTTAATTAAAATAAAAAATAATTTACTGTTATTGCTTTCAATTCACTTGTAAAATCTTAAATAAAATTGTTTACATTCAAGTTCTTCTTTGAACATTTTGAGTAAAACTTTTTATTTTTGTTATGGGTGATTGTTTTTATTATTCTCAACACAGCTTGCTTCACTATTCAATCGATATTGCGTATTCTTCTAGAAGCTAATAAATTTTTAAATTAATTGAACGTGACAATAAACCATAAAATGTTAATAATAAGGTGATGTATGTTATATATTTAAAGAACATATTTAAAATACATGTTTAAATGTGTTTAATGCCTGTTGTAAACAATATAATGTAACCAAATAAATGTGACTCATAAGCCTTTCGCGAATATTAAAAACACACTAAAGTTTCACAGTATCTAATCGGATTGCATTATTTCAATGCCCACCTGGACACAATTACATTTAAAGTTCATAGATGGGCAATAGATTTTATAACGATTTTGTTTTGGTCACATTTTTATATTGATGGTTGTCTTATCAGATGGATGACGCATGTCGGTTGAACAAATGAGTTGCAAAAGAAACTGTTTCCAAAATTGGGCAAATATTATACATTTTAGCCAATCTATCTTTCAATTGACATGTCTCAAAGCGTTCAGATATTTTTGTTGGGTTTCTTTTTTTTCAAATTAGTTGTAATGTATTTTACTGGGAGAGCCGCTCGGCACACGTTGCTCAGTGATATATCTACTCACTTTTCGGCTCGATAAAACTGGCGCTGGCAACGACGGTTGGGCGACAACTGAGCGGCCCCTTCAGTCATATACTGAAAATCGCATTGACGTGCGCCGTGCTCAACTGGGTTTATCAACACCCATACATATCTAGTACACTTACGTCTATAGAAATATATATATTGCTAGAATATACATATACATTAATAAATATACGCTCGCACATACGTAAATGTTTACCTACATATGTAGATGGCCGCAGTGGCGAAAAGATAAAAACGCCTGCACGAGTGGTCGACGTACCTCGCAAAATTGTAACTGTAGCATTAACAAGTTAGAATAAACGAGTATGTGCGACTTTGAGATACACTTCACACTGCGTTTTCAATATGCCGCTAACGCGCTTTCACATATCATATATCAAGTAAGAGTACAATAAATGGCACTCTTTTAATTAATAATTTTTTAATTGTAATTTTGGTCGCCTTTATACCAATAAATAATACTCATGGAATCTATGCTATAGGGCATTAACATTTGTCAAAACATTGTAGGAAAGTAAGAGTTTTTCACCTTCTATCACTATACTATTAAATTTTAAATGGGGCGTATACGTTATATGCGTAATTGATTTGAATAAGCAGAAAAATCACACGCCCCAAATAGATAAATATTTTAAACTTTTATTTCCTGGCTAAAACCCAAATAAATTATTTTTTCCCATATTTTATCTTTTCTTTTAAAACCTAAACCTTAGCTTTAAAACCCCGTAACATTAGTTAAAACTCGAATAACAACCGCCAAAACTCTAATTGTTCATTCAGAAAATATTTATTTTTATATTAAAAAATAATAAA
Organism: Drosophila ezoana; assembly: GCA_035045725.1. Taxonomy (NCBI): domain Eukaryota; kingdom Metazoa; phylum Arthropoda; class Insecta; order Diptera; family Drosophilidae; genus Drosophila; species Drosophila ezoana. Next base: position 8,651,237 of record JAWNOU010000005.1, read on the forward strand.
TCGAAATGTAAAATAGAAAATCTTTACAAAAACACAAGTTTATTTTTATGTGCTAAAATTTTTTTTTTTTTTAAATAAATGTATAAATGAAATGTGGTCTTCGCATAGGCAAAATGTAAAACTTATAAACTACTAAAGAATATATATGAGTATCATTTGTTATTTTAATATTTATATGATTTTGTTTTTGTAAATTTTATAAACATATGGGAAAGTTATGTTTTGGATTAGTTCATGTATTGGGGGTGTGGCATAGTTTAATACTTGAATTTGGAGCTTATGCCGAAATGTGCGCAAAGTTTGATCAGTTGATAAATTAGTTTCTTTATATAAACAGATGTTTGAATGCGGAAGGAACTGCTTTTGGAAATTGCACGCATAAAGTGTTAATGGTAATGTTAGTTAAACGTTTCTGTTTCAACTTCATGTTTGCCAATTACTAGTAATTACATTGAAATTTTTGTAAACGTGTAAAAAATTTCAAAAATTACCAGATTTATACATATAAAATTGACATCGCTAGCGCCTTGTTTGAAGCACGCCATACAAATAACTACATATATGAGTTAGTCTATTATTAGTTAGTTTAGTTTTAGTAGTGTTCGTTGCTTCGTTTATTCAGCTATTGCTTAAGGTTCCCTCTTAACTATTTCCTATCCTTGCCATGGCGATCACGCTGATGCTTTGTAGCCGCGATAGTCGTTGTGGTTAAACTGTGCACATGGTGCTGAGGCGGCTGTCCTCCATGGTGCTTGCTGCCACTGCCGCTGTGGTGGTGATGATGATGGTGTCCATTCAGTGTGCTTTTACCGTGTCTGCAGTAAGAGAATAAGATACATAAGATTAGCACGACTTGCAGCATTATTTGTTATTGAAGTTGTTTTTTTTTAATATGCTTGCTACTTGTTTTTATATATATACAACATATCCTTTTTATAGAGTATACCAATGTTCTACTTCCACTACGTAGTTCCAGTTGCTAAAGTACCGCTTTTAGTTTTCTGGTACATAAGAAAATAGAGTAGAGCGAGCGATGTTGATGTTTATTTGTTGCCAGTTCATTTCCAATTTCATTGATGATATTTTTGATAGTTTTTTTTTTTGTTTTTTTGCAGCATGTTCATAGTCAGTTTTTAGAATTGATACTAAAATATACTAGAGAGTGCTACTAGAGTGTGAGCAGAGCATTAGATAAAGATTTTTTTTAGCGTGTTAAGTTTTTTTAAAAATCATGCAGTTAAACGTATCGAAAAAATTAGAAATATGTTTAATCGACTTATAAAACAACTACTGTTAAACTTAAGTAATATCTTGAATACTTTAAGAAGAGACTTAAGGAGTTTGTCTCTCCTTGAAATGTGGAATTATTTTTGGTGTTATATATATATAAAATATATATATTGTCTATATCATTTAAGATTATAAAATACTATGTTAATATATATTGAAAGCCTTTTCTGCTTATTTTTCTTTACATTTTTGTTGTTGTTGCAATTATACTATTTTATGTTCTTTTTGTTTTAAAGACATTCCTTAATAATGGAAATAACTGAATGAAGATTTAAATTCTTTGTAACATTTCCTTGAAACTTTCCATTTTAGTCTTAGCAAAGTCTTGGCTTATGTGTTTTTTAAAATCAACCTACATAGTTATTATTTGATCTACATGTTTGTATTTCCTCATACTTTGATTAAACAAATTAGGTTTAAGCGTGAAAGAGTTGAGTATTTAATTAGAGTTTTATTTGGTTTTGAAAAGTTAGTCTCGCATTCTAAAGACGTGTTACGTTTTCCCAGTTAGATTCTAAGTTCCTAGTGCACCCACAACATGCTTCCAGTTGCTTAAGTAAAAAATGTTTCAAAATTTTGAAAATTCGCTTACGCTGTGAAAAGTAAAAACAGAACCATTTTCATTCATTGTGTGTATGTGTGAGGGTTTTTTATGTGCATGGCCGAGTGTGCTCCAAAGTATAAAACAAGCCCTCCTCTCTCTGCCTGCTCTCCCACTCACTTTTTCTTTCGCCCGCTCGAGTTTTAAGTAGTATTAGTATTGGGGAACACAGGTTAGATAACTGCGAATCGTTCTGTTCGATTTATGTTTTTTTAATATTTCGTGTTGATTTGCGTGCTTCGTTTTGGTTGTTTTCTTTTCGCGTGCGTGAGGTAGTCAAATTAAAAACAATTAAAAATGAATGCCCAAAAATAAAGGTAGGAAAATTTGTTGGCGTGCATAGGAGGTTATAAAAACGTGAGCGAAAACTTTTGTCTGTGACTGTGACGAGATCCGGTTGCGCCCATCCATGTGCGACTTGCTATTTGGTTTGCTGCTCCAGCGCTGACTATGAACATGTGCAGATGCCGAACGGCTGATGCGTCGAGACGCTGCTGCGCACCTGCCGCATGCGCAAACGCTTCGGCCAGCTGCCCAGGCGGCCGGCCAAAGCTCCCGTTGCTCCGTTGACCGCTCCCGCACCGGAACTCACAAAACCGCCGCCACGCCCACTGCTGCCAAAAAGCTGCGCATGCTCGTTGCTCAAGTTGTGCTGATAGGGGCGCAGCTTGGAGGCCGTCAATGTGGCCGGCGCCGCGTACAGCAGATAATTGTCATAGACATGGCTAACGCTCGAGTTGCGCTTGGCCGGCAAATAGGGCAGAAAGGCGAAACTCGAGCTGGTCGACTGAGTGCACTTTAGCGAGGATTTGCGCATTGGCTGCTGCTTGCAGCGCAGCGTCGACTGATTCGAGTAGCTGGGCGTTTGGGGTATCATTTCCAGCTTAATGCGATGCTCGTAGGCGGCAGTGGGCGTGGCAGTGATGCGTTCGCGCTGTACGGGGACGGGTAGGAGCGACCGCTTGCGTTTGCGACGCGGCGGCGGCAATGGGATCGCAGGCAGTACTGTGGGCGTAACTGTTACTGTTGCCTCATCGATGCTGGCATAGTCTGCATCCTCGGCGGTTTGTGTATTGGCTAAATTCGTTACGTATACGTACGTCAGTTCGTTGTGCGTTGTTGTTGTTGCTGCTGTTGGTGCCGTAGCTGTTGCTGTTGCTGTTGTTGGTGTTGTTGTTGATTTGTGCGTTGTTGCTGTGGCTGCTGATGTGGCTTTTGTTGCTGCTACTTTAGCGGCTGTTGTGGACTTTCTGTGTGCGGACATTGCTGTGTCATGATGATTGCTGCGACTGCTTTTGCTCGACTTGTGCCCAGCTGCGCTCTGTTCACTGTGTCTAGAGCGACTGGAGTGACCTGTGTGGGATGGCATTGGATATAATGAATTGTATTTCTCCAACAAGTTGCGGCTATGAAAGTTAGAATAAACATTTTTCTGACTGTGCTACGACTGTTAACTTCAGGTTTAGATTAACTGCATGTGTGTAAGTGCGCGTGTGTTGTGCGGGTGTGTGTGTGCTAGAAGGTGTCTTGGTGTAAATTTGCAGCTGGGAATGAGAAGCTTTCGTTTAGTTTCATATCTAATATAATATTTTTTGCCATAAACATAATTTATATATATTGCTTTTGCTACTTATCAAAATATGCAAAAATTATCATTATCTTTTTTTTTTTTTTTTTTTGAGAAATTTAACTCCATAAAAGCTCAAAAAATAAAGATACTTTGCATTTAATAGTTTGCGATAAACCTATTTTTATTGATGTCAATCAACTTTCATTCCCAGTTCTGCAGTGTATTGAAAATAGAAACAAGTGCCGAAATAGCAACAAAAAGCAACAGCCTTGACGCTCAACTTGGGTTAGCTACGCCATCAAGTTATGATCTATTGCTTAAGCTGCCCCTTTTATGTGCAGCTTAGTTTTTCAAAATGAATGGCTTTGGCACTTGGGTCTAGCTAACCTAAAACGTTTGCGCAGCCGAATAGGCTGTGTGGCACCCATTATGAGCAAGCCCAAAACAAGTAACTCTGCAATAGATGTACATAGGTATATAGCAAATGGATTATGACGTAGCAGCTTGCACGAGGAAAACGCCTTAGAGCCGCACAGCTGTTCACTTACCACGCGAGCGTGTGAGCTCTTCTCGGTGCTTCTCAGTGCCGTTTGTACGTTCACGCTCCCGCTCCCGCTCTCGCTCACTAGTTCGATGTGAGCTGGTGCGTGGGCGACTCGTTTCGCTGACACGCGTTGAGCGTATCAGCCGACTGCCTGATGCCGAGCCCGAGCTATGTTTGGCCGAATGCTCGCCGCTGTGCTCCTTCTCCCGGTGACGGCTGTGGTGATGGGTGCGTTTGCTTTCTGGCGTCGCATTGGAGCTGCTGCGTGGTTTGCTGCTCTGCCTGGATGAACGTTGTTCAGTTGTCTCGTGTCGTGTTTTCTCACGCTTGGGCGTACGCATGCGTATTCGCTCCGCGCGCTGCTTGCTTAATTGATCATCCGAAGAACCGCCTCCTTGTGTCATTGACTCACGCGAACTGGAACGCGAACGATCCCGTGGACAGCACTCAATGGATGACTGCGATGAGCTGCGTGCATTGGTCGGCGAGGGCGTCGATTGTCGTGAATTTCGTCGCGCCTCCGAGGCGAAGGTGCCACGTGAGACACTCAAAGCTTTAGCATCGCCATTGTGAGTTTTGACCTTCTCGTCGATGGTGGCCAAGGGCTTGGCGCTGCGGCGCTGCAGCGAGCAGGAACGACGTCGCTGATCCTTGAAGGCTGCCTCATCGGAGAGAGCCTGAAGAAAATAAGGTATTTATAGTTTATTAATTATAATAAGACAAATGGTTCGACCCTGCCCGGTACAAGTATTTTCTATGGATTTAAAATAGTTATTATAGAATTTACGGGTCTATGTCGTTGATCGTTGAATTCGATTGGGGTTAGAATACACAAAATCGGTAACGCCCATATTAAATAGTTAACTTTTTGTTAGAAGTTACAATTTTGTCTCTTCGGAATTAAAAGACTTTATGTTAACGTTAACGTTTTAGATACAAAATGTATACTGAATGGGCTAGCAAAGCTGTAAACATGTTTTTCACGAATTTTCCACTACTGTCGGCGTATAATTTTAATCTCTTTGGGTATGTTCGCTTAAGCTAAGCTATGCTGACCTTCAATGTTTGATCAGCGTTGCGTGTCATCTCGCTGAGAATCTGCGCATCGCGCTGCAAATCCGTTTTGCGCTCGTAGCTGCCCGGCGAGGGCGATTTGACTCGGAATGTAGTGGTCAGCTCGTTGGCAATGTTCTCATAGCAGTGCTCCTCATCATCTTCGGGGAAAGCGTTGTTCTCATCGTTGGCCTGTGGACTGTGCCTAAGTAAATCGGGTCGATCGTTCAATAGCTGCCACTTGGTCGTGGTGGTTGTAGTTGATGTCGTTGCGGTGGTTGCCTCCTCGTTGTGGCTTAGTTTGCTGCGCGTGGGCAGCGTACGTCGTGGGTTACTGGGCGTAACGTGTAATTTGGTGGTCTGTGAGGGCGTCGGTGAATGCTGTACACCAAAGTAGGAGAGCTCGTGCTCGCGCAGCTTGCGTGCGCCACGTGCCTCCTTGACAATTTTTAGGGATTCGCTGCCCGATTCGTCTGCATTGTCCGCGATCGGTGCTTGCGCCTGTGGCTGTACGAGCAGTGTTCGCGGTTTGGCCACGGGCACAAGCTGGCCAATGCGCAGCGTGGGCGGTGTGGGTTTCGGCTTCTGCAGCCGGGGTGCATGCAGCGCTATGTTCATCACATTTGACTTGGGCAGATCTGCAAAGAAGCATATAGAGAAAGAGTTTATTAAAGTGGGAAGTTAGGTGGTGTTCAATTGCCTGGGCCCTAGACGCTAAGTAAACTCCTCTACCTGAACACGGCACGCCCGTCGCGCCGATGGCTTTACCTGTACGCTGTAGCGTTTGTTCTTGCGCTTCAATCTTCCAGATGGTGCGCTTGGCTTTAAGACGACTCCAGCTGCTCGAGTATTCAGTGCCCTTGAGCACCGTATCCTCGGGTGAGGAGCTGCATTGAGTGCCACCGCCACTGTCGCTGTTGTTGTTTTCACGGAAATAACGCTTGACCTCTTCATCGGCGCTGTCCTCCTCCTGATCCGCTGCATCGTAGAGTCGCCTCAGCTGTGTTAGCTGCTGACTCACGGGTATTTGCGTATTGCCTAGCAGCTTGAGTCTTGGCGGTGCCAGCGGTGTGCGTGGCAGTGAATCGTAGAGAGCGCTGCCAAATAAATCGCTGCTTGTGATGGACGTAGTTGAGGTGCGACGGCAGCTCTCCTCCTGATAGCTATGCGAGCGCAGCATGGGCGTGGGAACCACAATTGTGGGCTGTATCAAAGCGGACTCGATTGAGGCTATGCTCAGGCGACGCATGGCCTCATCGAATTCGCTCGCCGAGCGCATTGTTTTCATAATAAGCGATGTGGACTTGAGGCCTTCGTCCAGGATGCGCTGATGGGCTCGCAAGTCCTGCAGCAGCAGCTCCTGTGCGCTGCTGCGACGACGACCTGTGATGTGGAGATGTGCGAGAAAATGTTGTTGGTGTTTTGGCTTTTTTTGTGGTATGTATGACTTGCTCTTGGATTAGTGGCAGTGTTGGGAGGGATTAATTTTGAGATAATCATGACTGAATGTAAGAGTTATCTGAGTCTAAGTTAATATATTTATTAACTGATTTTAATTTAAGTGAAACAAAATATGTCAATTCTTGTTCTCAGTCTATATTAAAATAAACATTTGTAAGGAATATGCAATTTTACTTCTAGTATTTAAAAAACAGTACATTATATAAGGACAAAAACAGTAAATCTAGTATAAGATCCCTGCGTTGGGCGTCAAATGGCAAAATAAGAGCTCTAACAAGATTTTGAAATATTTTTTAGTAGAACTATTCAATTAAAACCTTTTTAAACGATGAATCTTAGCTTTTCAGTTATGATTAAGTGAAGTCAAATTAATTTGATATTTCAATTGATTCTTTCCAACACTGGTTAGCATTTGTTGTTTGTGTTTAATGATTAGAATGTTAGCGTTAGATGCGTAGCGTTTTAATATTGGCTAGTGCAAAGTAGAAGCAGCGGCTTGGACATGCATTACGAGATCAAGTTTTGATTATATGGAGACTAAACAAATTGAGAGTCAAGTAGAGGAGTTTACTACTGAACCGTATAGACACAACAAAACACAAGATACTAAAATATGTATGAGCTACAAAGTTAATTCGTTTCTCTTACAAATACCAACCTGTTTCTGACCAATCTTCAGCTCCAAGGCTCACATTGATCTTCGTCGAGTATCCATTCCCGGCTGGCGATGGCTGCTGCTGCTTATCGAACTGCCGCTGCTCCACAATCCGCACCCGTTCAGCAACCGATTTGGTGGTTATCGGCGAGTCGCCAGCGGCTGTCGTTTATACAAGGAAGTCAATCAGTAAATGTTGTTTTAAAAGTTTATATACATATGCAATTACTTAAACTCGCAACAATTATTATTAACATAGACTATTATCATAATATGGAATTGATATATGCATACAGTTTAAGGTGATTTATCAAATAGATTGTATAAGAGGCTTTTTAGCTGACTGTTAGACGATTTTCTCAGAAGGCTTTTACTCACCACTTTCCCGACTGGGCGGACTGTTCTCCCTGTTCTCACTCTTGATGGTCGCTGGCACGCTCCAGAGCACATCGGCACTCTCAAAATTCTCGCCCAGATGATAGGGTTTCGGCTTGACAGGCTTATTCTTTAATATGCCACGTATGTTGGCCAGCTCGTCTGTCTCATTGTCCGTTGTGTCCACTCCGCTGGTGGAGGTATAGCTATGCCTGGATGTGGAGCTGGTAGTCTCTAGCAGGCTGTAGCGCGGCTCCACCAACGGCTTGGTTATAACCGTAACCTGTGTGCCAGCCACTGGCTGAGTGACTAGCTCCGGCGGCTCCATCAGTGTGGCCCGATAGGCTACTGTGCTGGAGGCGATTGTTTTGTTGCGTATGGTTGGATTGTCGCCAAAGTGGGTAACATTACTGCTGGAGCTGCTGCTGCTGGTGACGCTGGCCGACTTGACCAGGCTCTGCAGAGGTCCGCTGGCTGTGCGTCGGCGTCGACGAAAGTTTTGCGTGGGCGGCGGTTTGCCATCGGTTTCCACAATATTGACGCGGCCCGATTCGGCGGCAAAGTGCACCTCGGTTTTACAGAATTCGACGCGTTTTTGTGCGCTGCTGCGCTGCAGCTGACTGGAATTGTTGTTGCCGTTGTTGCTATTTATGGAATCACCATTGACATGCACCTGGATATGGGAATGAAAGTCGTTTAAGTTCATTGGAATTTGTATTATGGGAAAAATGCGCGGCAATGTCAAAATCAATTTTTATCGATATATTTTAAACTAACCCAATAAGAATCTGCTGTATTTTTGATATCGATAAGAAACAGGGAAATAAATGTTTCTCAAAGTAACATTTACATAACTAATTATCATAACTGGCACAGTTAACTTGTTACGATTGCCAGTTTTTTTTACCTTTTCTAATTAAGTCTGTTTGCTACACTTTTGAACCAAGGCGCCAAATTATAAGTCTAATCGATACATCGAATCGTAAAGAGTATTGATATTTCTTATTGGCAATAGTTACCCTTCTTCCTACCTGTGAGGTTTTCCGTATATCACGCCAAGTTTCCTCTACCGCAATGGAGTGTCGCTTGCTCAGCTGCTCCGCTTCGCTGGGACTTGCCGGCTTTCCCACTTGCTGTCGGCCAAAGTGTATAATAGTGGAGCCGGCTCCATTGGCCGCTGTAGCCGCCGAACGCTCAGTGGGCGACCAATTGCCTAGCTGCTCACCCGAACGACCCAGGCCGCTGTCCGTGGAGGCGTCTACACGGAAAATGCTACGATTCTCGGGTGGTGACATCTTTTCAAACCCGTACGATTTTCGACGCAAATGCCACTCACTGGAGCTGTTGTCCTTGGGCCGCTGACGCGTTTCCAGGCTGTGCGTATTGTGTACGACTCGAAAAGCGGAGGGCGCGGAGGGTGCCGGCACAGGCGCTTGCACCACCTCAACCGCTGCGGGCTGGGCAACGGCCTGATGCGCCAGGAAGTCCTCCTTGTACAGACTCTCGTCTGACAATTTTTTTAGTTTGCCTCGTATCTCCTGCAGCGATGCGGCGGTGAGAAATGTGCTGCGCTTGGCCAGCTGTGGCTTGCTGGAAGATTGGGCTGTTGCGCTCGCTGCTGCTCCCGCTGCTGCTCCCACTGCTGCTACCGCTGCTGCTGTAGTGTTAAGTATGCTGTCCAGTGCGGCCAGATCGACGTGATTGTTGCGCATGGCCGTGTTCAGCCTGCGTCCGTTTTCCAGCTCAGCGCGTATGCGTGCCACACTCACCGTGCTGCTGGGCAAATCCAATGGAAGTGGACGTGGCCTGGACTGTGCTTTATTATGATAATCCTGCGACTGAAAGGAACGACGCAATTTACTAACGCGTCGCCAATCACCGCACGGCAGTTCCTCCTCTGTCTGCTCCTCGCCGCGCTGCTGCCAATCGTTGCTGAGATCATCCGTGGATATGGAGCGGGAACGCTGCAGGCTGCCAAAGCTGGTGGGCAACGGTGGCGCATAAACAGATTGGGACACCTGCTGGCGACGCTGGTGCCGTGCGCTGAGCCTGCAAGTGTTTAAAGCAGCGAACTCAAGCAAATAATGCCACAAAGATTTCAAATTTCAAATTGAATTTTGAAGCACTTACCGCAAATCTTCATCAACGTCGTCGTCGGCGGCGGTGGCGGCGTCATCATGATGCCGGAAACTTTCCAAATCACGACGCAGCGTTGGCGTGGCCACAGCGGCGACGTCAGCAGCAACGCCCACGCGACGCTTGTGGCTGCCGCTGCCGCTGCTGCTGTTGTTGTTGTTGTTGGCCTGGCCATATAAGTCAGCCTGCTCCAGTCGCTGGGGCCACGATGATAATGTGCCAGATGATGATGATGTTGCTTGCTGCTGCTGCTGCTGATGTTGTTGTTGTCTGCCCAACAATTGCATGTAGGCTTATTTTGCCCGCATTTCTGTGGGTGTTGCCAGCCGCTGCTGCTGCTGCCGCTGCTGCTGTTGCTGCTGCAGTTGTTAAATTTGAGCTGTTGCTGCTTTGGCTGGAAATACTCGAACTGCTTTTCTGTAAATGGTAAACAAAGGCAGATTGGTTGGAATTAGCACATCTGTTGTTATTGCTGTTGCAGTCAGGCTTTAAGGAAGTTCTTCACTTCCAAGCTAAAAGCAAATATAAGTGGATTTCCGTATTATAAGCGCATAAATTGACTGATGGGCGTTTAAGCTGTGATTGACATGTGCCTGAACAGCTGAGAGTATAATGGAAAGACCCACAATAGTGATCTTTAAAAGCAGAGACACACAAACATTGGATAATAATGAATGACACAAAACCTGCATGAATAAATAAACCTATGGAAAATGAACTAAGCTTTAATGCATTCGGTTGATGCTTGAACTTAATTTTAAAAATTATAAATACCCCATTCAATATTAATAGTTTTTAGTTACACTTATTTATTAGGCGATATATGGAAGGATTCAGCGAGTAAATTGCCCTCATTTAAGATAAAAAGTATCCACGGTATTTGAGTTCCATATTTCCGTATTAAAGGCACGTAAATTGCGCGATGGGCGTTTAATCTTTGATTGGCATGTGGACAGAGTGTTGTGTGTATGGAAAGAACCATTCTAGTGAGCTTCAGAACAGTTCTAAGAAAAGCGAACGTTAAAATAATTATCTTAATAAGTAAATGCTAGGGCACAAGAAAGCAGAATCGACGTGGAGTTACCCTGCGCGTGGATTTAAATATTGTAAATATATTGTGAAATAGCAGTAAGCAGATAAATGAAAAATAAGAAATCCAGCGTTAAATTCCAGAAGTATTGTAAATGGGTAAGTTTATAATATTACGAAACGTAAATTTCTTTATCAATATACTTTTTTACTTTGTTTTATATGTCGGACTACGTGCTCTGCAAGGTTGCCTCTTATTTATTATTTTTTATATACGAAATAAGCAATTTTATATAAATATGATTATTAATATTGTTGTATTTATACGTTTGAAATATTTTTCCATTGCTAACAAGTTTTTTATTTGAAATTCCACAATATGCAAAAATGAAGAAAGCAATTTTCGTATCAAGATTGATGGGCATGGCCATGTTCCTGGTGGGCGTAAAGCTTGGCTCGAGCTTCACGTCGTGTCTGTTACGACTATCCCCCTTACCCCTCCCGCTAGCTAATAATTAAACACTTTTTGCTGTTCGCCTAATGACCAAGCCGACATTTAATTCGGCGCGTCGCCTTGCCACGGGTGGCAGAGTGCCAGAATTTCCTTTGTAGTCATGACCCAAATGTCTGGTGGCCAAAATGGTTCGATTGCTGTTCATAAATTTGGCTTAAGTGCTAAATGCTTAATTGAGCTTGCCTATTAAACCGATTGTTGCCAGGCGCTTCATTTGAATCACATTCAGAGCGTGGTCGTCTGGCTGCGGCTGCGATCTGATGATCCATGATTTTTGACCAATTAAATATGTCTAAACTTGACATGTGTATGCACATTTATTAATTTCTTTTGTTGACTTTGCGCTGTGTGATTAGCGTTTTTAATTTATGACAGTTTACTAATAAGTATGGAATAAAAATGGTTGATGTTCTTGGAAACGGATAACATTTATCGTTTAATACATAATATAAATACTTTTACATAAACAAAAATTATCTTGTATGATCGCAAATAAATTTTCTTTGCTTAAATAATGTTGGATTCTATTTCTTTAAAATTGTTCAAAACCTGAATTTACTATTCAAGAGATAACATATTATTATTGAAGTATTCTGCTAGCAATTTCCACTTTTGACATTTTCTGTATGTTTGTTTTACTCAAAAGGACTTCTTGTTATTTATGCAATGCAATTTTGCCTTATTTGTAAATAAGATGTAAATTTACCCTTTCCATTTGTTGTAACTCAGTTTTTGGTAATTTATGTAAACATCATGATTACAAGACTTAAGTTTTCATGATTTCCTCTACTCGAGTTTTCCTCAAGCCTAACAGATCGTTAAGAGCCATTTTCGGTCATTGCCATGGCCGGGATCTCATTGCCGATCGCAGTGCAAAAAAAAAAAGGGAAGCAGAAAGTCAAAGAAAAGCAAACTAAGAAAAAACGAAAAGCAAACATAGCCGCATGCTAATGAGCCGCCAACAAGCGCATGAAAAATGACGGCCCAAAGCGGCGACTACCGCGTTTCGGAGCCTGGACAGGCATAGGGTTTAATGTGTGCGGGTTCGGGTTTGGGGGCGAATGGGCAGGCGGTAGATAGTGGATAGGCGGGCGGTGGGTACAACTTACCATTAGATTGCTCAATTTCAAACTTGGCGCAGTATCGAGTAACAAATTGTGGCCGAGTTTGTGCAAATGAGCGACGTCGTTGTCGTCGTCGTCGTCGTCTGCGGCGTCATCAACGTCCGCATGGCCATTAATCACAACAAAATCAACATGATCATCAACCAGCTCCTGGCCATAGCCAGTACTTGGCGTGGATGCAGTCGTGCACTCGTGGACGACGCCAGCGTCGCTGCCATTATGTATGCTGTCCTCATCATCATCAACATAATCATCATGTTTGTCATCGTCATCGTAGTCGTCGTCGTCGTTGCTTAGCTCACAAATGTCAACGCCTTGACTTGTTCGAGGCGCCCATAGCGCCATGGGCGCTGCGCCTGTGCTGCTGCGGGTGGTGGTTTTGGTGGATGAGGAGGTGGACCAACGGGATGTGGATGATGTCTTTTGTACTGTCTGTGTGCGTATCACCTGCATGGCGCCATTGGCGGTGCGCAGCACCTCCATTTGTTTGCGCTGTGTGTGCTGTGTGCCATTCGGCTGTGAGATATTTTGGGAATCTGATATCTGCAATATCGGGCAAGAGAAAGAGAGAGGGAGAGAGAAAGAGACACAGAGTGTTTTTGGATTTGAGTGATAGCAGGATTATGTGTGTGTTGGATAACGTATTTGGATAACAAGGACTTAATTAATTGTATTATGATCGAAATTTTTTTTAGTTTGTCAGTAAGATTTTTGGCATGTTTAGTAGGTTTGCCCAATGGACCGTTTGCGGGCTGGCTCTCCAAGTAAGAGGTCAACTTTAATCTATACTGATCAAAAGATTCATTTATCAATTTTACCATCCAACTACTTTTGGCTACCTAAGTCAACCTACCTTTGCTAGTAGAATGTTCATGAAGAAGTTTAAGGATATTTCAATCTTACGCGTTCTTTTAAATTACACTCGTAGCTAGTTTGAATACTCTTATCTTGCTCGACTAGCAGATACTCCGTAGCTTTGTGTGAATTACCCTAACACATTTTTGGTATGCCCGTAAAATGTCTTCTTACATGCACCACAATGAATAAGTTTTTAAATCATCATAATAATCAGAACCGCATTGAAAGGCGACATTTATCACAATTATTTAAAGCACAAAACAAAAACAAAAATATTGAAATAAATATTATAAATTTAAAATACAAAAAATACTCTTGTATTTACAATCTTTTAGATATATTTGTCAGATATAAATCATGCAGTTAAGTATAATATTTATTGATGTTAAAATACTGCGTAATACCCAAATTTAATGATATTTGTGACTGTCCTTTATATAAGTAAGCATGTGAATAAATAACAATCAATACAAGTAAGACCTGCACATACATAGACTTTTAACAGCCAATGTACAAATGAGGCTGTCAAAATTGTATGCAAGTTTATTAGGTGTGTCCAATGGGGCGTATGAGTGTTGGCACAATACACACCATACATGTGTGTAACTGGGCAGTAGGCGAGTAGATGGGGGGAGTGGCTCGTTGCTTTGTTAGCCAATGCACTTGAACGTCAAGTGTTTGCTTGGCTCTTATCTCAACAGCTGTGCGCGCTGGTCGCACACGTGACCAAAGCGAGCCAGTTACAAACCACTGAACCACTGCACCCTTTTCAACGCGTGCAACAATTAACAGTTGCTTTGGATCGTGCAACACATACACACACACGAATATAGCTATCGGTGTCGCGGTTGTGTGGCCCAAAAGATCGATTGTAGCAATCGATTATGTCGATGATTTATAGCGTTCGAATTTTTATTAGGGTTCAGTTGGGCATATTCGTGTCAATGACCAAATCAAATGCATTCTCAATGCTCCACTTCCATGCAAATGCACAACAACAACAGTTACAACAACAGCAACTATTACAACAATCGCCTGAGTCAATAGCCAAACATAAAATTTGATTACAACAAAAAGTCGAGAACAAATGTTCTTTGTTACATGAAACCACAGAATGAACCACCGATGCTGTCAGTGGCTATTGTGGGTTGACTCATAGGCTTTGTGTTCTGACTAAGACAAGCTGTGAGTATTGTGGTAATTGTGGTTATTATAGCCACTAAGAAGAATTTTGTATATGTGGGTTAAATATTTTCATTTTATAATCGATCCAAACACTTTTTGTGACAGTGATAGCAAAATGACTTCCAAAATATTTTTCAAAATTTTTTCAAATTGTTAAAATATGTCTTATAGGCATGGAAAATCACTTAACATGCTTCTAAATTAATAAATGAAAATTACCACTTGGAATTTAAAGATGTAGTATTTAGATTTTTATAAATTTCAATATCTGCTTGATTTTACTCTATAAATAAGTGAAAATAAAAACTGTTTAAGCTATTGCTTCTTAGCTCACTAATTCCTATGGATTCGACGATAACTATTCCAATTTTCAAAAATGTTAAGGCTGTCTTTATTCTTTCTGAAGTGTAAGAAGCATATTTTGCGATTGGTGACTTAGGTAAAGAGATATCTTAAATACAATTAATTTAACCAGTATTTTCTTTAAGAACTTATGTCACCATTATCAATTTTAAAAAGCTTATAAGTAAAATATATTACATAACAAAACAAATTTGTTTTTAATCTTCCTAAATTTTTGTCTAATCTTTTTAATGTCGACAATATAATATTATTTTCCGATTTGATCGTCTATAATGCCTTTAGTGCCTGTTCTATACGCTTATTAAACATATTACAGTGCAAGTTTCGCTGTATAACAAAATTAGCTATAAAGGTTAGATATTTTTTAGAAATATGAAGATTAGTTGCTTCACTTTTGACAAACAATTTTTAAAACATTCTCTTAATGTTAGAAATTAGTTTCTGAATTACAGGGAAATTTTTGTTTAATGGTGAAATAAAATTTGTGATTAAGTGGCATATCGGTATTTAGAAGTTAGATTTATAGTTTATAATAAAAATGTTTTTTATGCTAATAATAATTTTCATAGAACATTTTGCTTACACTTCGATAGAATCAATACTTTTAGACAAGTTTTCTTAGAATCGCGTTATTCGAATAAAAAATATGAATATATGAGCTGTTTTTATGTTGAGAATTTTCATTCTAAACTCTCTGTTTCTTTGGCTATGGTAATTTTATGCCACAATTCGCCAACTAACATTTGTTTCCAATCCCAGCTATCACTTTCAGGACTGCCCCCATTGAGCTTTCATTACCGGATTTGATTGGCTGCAGTCCTCTGCTGAGTCAGACTATGTTACCGCAGGCAAGTTGTAAATGCATAATAATTTTTACGGCTCCCTTAAGTCACACTCATCCTTGAGCGGCAGCCAAGGGTACTCAATACGAGGTACTGGGTACCAAGTACCAGTGCCAGTTACCTGGTACGTAGTATGACCACAATTGCGGTGCAGACATAAATTATAAGCAAAGTTTCGAACCCTTGGGGCGATGCACGTTCTGTCGCTGAGTTTCTCACGCCACAAAGGCAGACAAAAGAAGACTTGTCTTAAATCTCCTTTTGGCCAGGTATTACATTTTTTGTTGTTTGTTAGTGTGTGTGTCTATCGATGACCTCTTTTTACCAGCCGAGCCGAGCTGGCTGGAATGTATGTGTGTAGGCTGTGGCTTTACTGTATGCCCGCTAGAGAGTTTTATGGTCCCGGCCTGGCCTGGCTTGGCCTGATCTGGCCTGGTTTCGCTTGGCAGCCGGGCTAATTAAGCTATGCCAATCTGCATGGCTGTTGAAAACTCACACTCCCCCAGGGGTCTGCTCTAATCAAGGCAGCAGCTGGCGCGTTCGCCAAAACAAAAATATATTTCGCCATGGCCAAACAATCAAGGAATCAGTGTCATGATCTCGAACTTGAGCCCCCATGCGGTCGGCTGGCTGCCTGGCTGATAAAACCAAGATCCCGCGCCTCGCATAGCCAAATTGAAAAATGCTCAATGGCTTTATGGCTGCTGCCTGTTGCTTTTGGCTCAAAGTCAAGTTGAAGGTTCAATGAAATGCGGCAGCTGCAAAATGCAGCTGGCAGGCAGGAAGAGGGGTACCCCGAGACGCGCATATATTACAAGTGTGCTCAGCCATGGTACCCAGAGCCCAAAGTCGTGATGATGTAGACGTTGTAGACGTTGCCCGCCTTCGCCTCCGTCTCTGTCTCGGCTCTGGCTTGGCCTATGCCAAAATATTTTCGCCCGGGCCATGCTTTAAACGAATTTAATGATGCTGCCCGCAACATCGTCGTCTTCGCCGTCGTCGTCTTCGTTGCTGTCTCTGGCCATAAGATTGACTGTCTATCTCAGCTCTTGGCCTGCTCTGTCTTTGCCGTCTGTCCGTCTGTTTGTCTGTGTCAGTCTTTGGGCTGCCATATGCTCCATGTCTGCGCATGCATGTCGCCTTTTCTGGCGGCAGGGCTTACACAGATCGCTGCATAGACATGCCAAAGCGTTGACTCTTTTTATTTTTAGCTGGCACTGACTTTGTGTCAGTGCACTGTGGTTATGAAGTCTACGAAAATGTGTTACTAGTTTTATATATCTCAGTTAATATAAAACACAAATAACTCAAATTTCTAAGCGCATTCTGTAAATCGCTTGTTTATCTTCTATAAATTAATTATGAATATTAGTGATTATTTTTTAAAATATTTACTAAATATAAATAAATAAAAATAAATTAAACTCATTTTTATAATGAGTGTATATTATTTCACAAATTTCTAAATAATCATAAATAATAAAATATATTTTATTTGAATTCATTATATAAGTATTTGTAGTTTTTATATATTTCAAATCATATTCCATTCCATTTTCCCTGAAATTTAGCCCAGTGTGCTGCATGCTGCATTTTAAATTGCTTTCTGCCTAACAATGGCCATTTTGTTGGCCATGCTGGGTCTTAGCTCTGCGCCTCTTAAACGCTAATAATATACATTTTTATATGCATTATTTCTGTCACGATCTCGTTGGCTTTATATCTCTATAGAGCACAGTCTATGATCTCGTATATATGTATATTTATATATATATATAAATGTTTGAGTACCAAGTGCGACTACGAGTACTTATGGCTTGTTTGAGTACATCGAGTAAATCATATGTGGGCCCTCTCTGTTCATGACCGCATCATGGCCAAGTTGTAGGCTGCTTAGATGCAGTGTGTGTGTGTTTGTTTGCGTGTATGTATGCATTTGTGTGGCTGTGTTGTGCACAGGAAATTAACAACTGGCGAAGCTTTTAATCGTAGCAAGACACGTCAGTTGACATCCTCAATTAGTTGCATGTAATTTACGAGCCTGTGGCCAGTAGCCCAAACGGACCGACTGAGCTGAGATCTGGCCAAGTTGAAAGACTTGCAGACACATCTTTATGCGGCGTGGCTGCGCGTCTCTTGGCAACCTAGTGACCCACAAAGACGTCGCTTGCCAGTGTCTATGTGTACCGTTAGCCTGCATTCGGCCTGGCTTGCCACATGCCACGTCTGCCCCGCGGTGATTGCAGCAACTGCCAACAGCAACAGCCAGCTTTGGCAAAACAACAAAAAAAAAAATCAAATTCAAATGCTGCATGTTGCGCTTTAGCAAAAATGTAAATTTTTGTACAACTATCCATAATGTAAATGAAGCGCCACAGATTCAGTTCTTGGAGCAGTTTGTCTAACGGTGGTTGGAGCTGGGCTAGGATGCGTCTGTTGTTCGGTCTGCCCTGGCACAAATCAAAGATCGCGCCAGTCAATTGAATTCTGTCGGCAAGTTGCCTTTGACTTTGTCGGCAAATAGACACAGCGGGATAACCAGTCAATAGACTTCACATTGATATAAATTCCCACTCGGTACGGGGCAATCAAATGAACTGCGCGACTATTTAAACTGAAACTGACCACTGAAATAGCTTCAAACTCTAACTCCAACTCCAATTCCATCTCCATATTCCTTGCCAGCTTCATTTTCTTTTTCAATGGGGTTCTTTGATTGTTTTCGATTCTATTGATTGCTTCGATCGGCAGTTGGTCGCGCCAGCAGCAGCAGCAGCAGCGACAGCAGTGGCAGCAAAGTTCAATCGCGATAAGTTGGGCAGCAATATAAAAACAGCAACAGCCACAACAACTTTCAGCAAGTTTCTATATACCCTGCAGCCATGTGGTAAATGTAAAGGGCATTTGAACTGCGAGTGAGTGAATGTAACAATAGATCACAAAAGTGCTTTGTGGTTTTGTAAATTCACTAAATATTTCTAGAGATCTTGCGAAAATTCAATGTAAAGTCGTATGAATATTTAATATTTGTTCATAAACGTGAATAAAATAGAGCAACTATTTTTGCATATATTTTCAAGATTTTGCTGCCTGTGTTATCAGAAAAATAAAGTCATCACTATTGTAAATGCTCTTGAAGAAAGATAAAAGATGCGATAAAAATTGATATAAGAATCCTCATACATACAAGAAAAGAGTACAACTATAAATGAATGAATTTAAATGAAAAATGTGCGAGGTTTATACCTGAGCTGTAGCGAGATTGCCCTCATCGTTGCTTATTGGTGGTATTTTACCCACTATCAAAATAATTGCAAATGAGGTAGCATTAAATATGCGGCATACAATTTATTTAAAATCGTATAAGTTGTTAAACATAGCTCAGTAAAAGGTTTTATGCAAATTAAATAAGTCAAGGCTTATAAATAATATGTAACATATATACTACGTAAACAATAGAAAGCTCAATAAACAGACGATAATATATACAAAGCCCAATAGCTGAGAGTCAAAACAGTGTTGAACCCAAATACGCTTATTGAAAGCTTTTATAAAGTCAAATCGAAACAATTGAACGCCTAGTTCGCACATTCAATTTGTAGTGATTGGAGGCGATTGGAGAACTTAACAAAAATGTCGAAAAATCTAATTGCATTAACTTTTTTGTTGCTATCTTCATTGTGTGTGGTCCATTGTGAAAGCCTGGAGGGTCGAATATCCGCTTTGGAAACACAGCTAGAGAACAAGGACGAATTGATAGCTATGCTGAGAATCAAAACCATTAGCGAACAGGAAAAAATCGAACAACTAGAGAAGAAACTCTCCGAGTTTATGCTACAGAACAACAAATGCCAATTCTCCAGCTGCCTTTGCAAATCTACCGATTTGCATGAAATAAAAGTGCCCGGCACGGAACCGTTTCAAGTTTCCTGCGACTCGACTTTAGCCGGATCCGGTTGGACCGTTGTTCTACGTCGTATTAATGGCAATGTGAATTTTAATCGGAACTGGCGAGAATATCAACAGGGCTTTGGCGATTTGCGGGGAGAGTTCTTCATAGGACTTGATAAACTGCATCTCATAACAAAATCGCAGCCCTACGAATTGTATATATACCTGCAGAATATGAATAATGAAACTAGATTTGCGCGCTACGACAGCTTTGCGATTGCTGATGACGATGCCTCATTTGAAATCACTTCTCTGGGTGCTTATTCGGGAAATGCCGGTGATGCGATGGTTCATCATAAAAATATGAAGTTCTCAACATTTGATCTTGATAATGATAATAGCAATAGAAATTGCGCCGATGAAAATAGTTCCGGTTGGTGGTTCAACAATTGTTACCATTGGTATGTATTAATTGTAATCATTGGTATGTATTTGTTTATTAATATATAATTTATATTTGTTTTTTCAGCAATCTGGACGGACCTTATAATAGTGGGTTTTATTGGTACCCATGGCAAAAAAATGTGCTTAAATTTGCTCAAGTTATGATTAGACCTAAAGCTCATTAGAAATGATGGCTTATTGTCTGCATTTAATGGAAATTTAAAGATTGTGAATAAGCAAAAGAAAATATTTAATAAATTGTTTGAAAAAGCTTCAACAAAACCTTCTTTATAATTTTGTTTACGTAAGACCTAGGCCAGCAAAATCTATGTTGAAAATCAATACCTAATATTTATTTATTCATTTAATATATTTTGTGTTTTAAATATTATCATATTTAATGCTTTTTAGAATATTTATTTTCATTATTATTTTCTTTTATCTTCATATTTTATGTATTTATTCAAAAGGTTTATATAAAAACTAAAGTTAAATATAATATCCAAATTTTATAGTTCTTCTAACTCGCGGTCCTCAAATGTAAAGCAAGTAAATTAAATTAGGGGTGGAAAGGAAAGAAGTTGTGGAAGATAAGAAAATCGTGCAGATACAATTTTTTGCATGTTTTTGGTGTCCCATATATGGATGAAAGTAAAGCACCTATAATTCTCAAATAATTTAAGTGTGAACCTGATTTAAGATTCTTAGCTGCATGTTAAGTGATTATTAAATTGACCTTAAAACAGAAACCAGAAAACTATAGAAAAGAATCAATTAAAATCGAATGCTCGAAAAGTATGACAGCATAAAAAAGTTTGTTGATTTTGCTTTGCTAATTGTTATCAGAACTCTTATTGAATTGATCTCAAAACTGACACAGGTTGTTCACTCTTGCGCCCTACGATGATGTCATTCCATTGGTATTAACTTCCAGAGTAGAGTTTTGTAGAGTATTTCGGAGAAACTCAATTCTCGCAACCAAATAAAATACTCTCGAATTGTTGAACCGCCGTTCGGCACTTGAGCCGTGAACTTGAGTTGGCCACACGCACGACCCAGGGCATGATGGCACCGGCTTTCGGCCCTCGTCATTCGGTACTCGATACTCAATATTCGATACTCAATGAGCAAGCAAAATCTGGTGTCGGACTGTGGTCCGTCTGCCGTCATTATAATTACCCGACAAATTCTAGAGCAATCAATGGCAACAAAATGTATAAAAGCATAGCCCAAAGACAAGTGAAATCCGAAGAGCGCGCATTAATTACCACAGCGAGGTGTGTGTATAGATGTGTGTGAGTGTGTGGAAAGGTAAAGGTACAAAAGCAAATCAAAACAATAGCAAAATAAACACTTGCTGAAATATTCAAGTGATTTGGCAATGCGTTTGGCTCTTGCTTGGCAATTATAAATGCGAAAGATTCGTACGTTTCTTATTTGTATCTGGCAAATCGATTAATAAGTGGCACAGCGTGTGTACCTTGTATCTGTGTGAGCAGAAGTATCTGAGCAGCTCGTGCGTGCGACCTGTTAATTATGCCCGAGTGAAGATGGTCAACGCTGATGCAGTTTCTCGCGCCGGCAAAGGCGAGTTGTCTGACACACAAAAGCCAAACCGTCAGAATACAAAGTATCTATCAAAGTTTTTGCCATGCGTAGCTAACGGTTTGAACCGCATGCCCAGTGGCATCAATGGAATCTTTGGGTATGGATAATTGCTTTAGAGCTTAAAACTGTAAAATCTTAATTGTAATCAACTTAGCTTATATCTACAGTGGCTGTCTAGCTACTTTCTTTGATATAAGACTGCTTACTGCATTTGGAAAACTAAGCTTTTAAGCACTTAAATGATATTAAAAAATCCTTCAAATTCTTTCTCTGCATGACCCATTAACAAATCAACTTTTTATAGCAAGAAATGTTATGCCAAGCGTTTAATTTGTATTTTCTATTTATTGAATGGTTTAAGTAATATTGCATATTTATCAGTTGGCTTCCTTATATAGTTACATATAGTATTAAGTCAAGCCAATAAACATTCATCCCTGCTTTAAGGATACTTTAAGATAGGCAAAAACAACTCGTATCTCACTTAACCCTCTTATTGTTTTAGTAATTTCATTTCATTGGATTCTTTGGGGCTGGTCCCAATTGCTTGATAGCTAAATAAACTATTAACTGATTAAAATCGAAAGGCAGCTAACCAAACTGGCAATCAAGCTCAATCAGTCGATAGCCCAGCCCGCTGCGGAGTGCACTAAATTAGTAGACGCCTCTACATTTAGAGTGCTGCAGCCTGGAGCGTGCCTTTCAATTTCATTTTAATGCTCTTGCCCATTTTTACCTAAAAGGCTACACTGACTGCAAACAAAAGCTACAACAATTAGGCCTCCACCTAGGCATCAATCAGAGCACTGGTAACGCACTATGCACTGCGAGAAAATATGTTGAAATTGAGGATGCGAGGCAAACAGGAAGTTTAAAAGGGAATGAACAGCTTAAGCTTAAGAACAGATAAAATGTCGTTTATAGCATCTATAGCTTTTGGACCTTGATTAACAAATCGTTGAAGGGTTTCTGGGTCTGTTGTTTGGGTTACTTTATAAAGATTATCAAAAGAGCGACATCTTATTGTAAAAAATAAAGGGGATAATGGTGGGTGTAAAAAAAAAAAAAATTGAAAAAAGTAATGGATAAAAAAAAATTTTCAAAAAAAAAAAAAAAAAGTATCTATGTGGATAAATCAATTTGTGCTACGGGCCTTCACAAAGTTTTCGTTCGTCTTTCATAAAAGATATTTTTTTTTAAATCTTAGTGGGATATTTTTATATAAACTTATTAACAGTACCCAGCTAAAGACTGGCGAGTCTTTAACTTAAGTCCGAGAGAACTTAATTTAATCAATTTTCAATTTTTTATTTGTGTATTTTCTTTGGGTTTAATATATGTTTGTAGCTCTCTTTCTTACCTTGCCATAGCTGTTCAGTGGTCCATTTATCCAGCGATCTGCCTCCAAGCGGCCGCTGAACAGCGCTCCAGTGTCCGGATCGATGCGTTGCCATTCACGCACCTCACGCTGAAACGGGGAACGGGAACCGCCGTTGCCACCGCCGCCAGCACCACCATTGCCACCACTAAGATGATGATGATGATGATGGCTCTGACTGTGATTGTTTGTTGTTGCCACTTCCATGTTGCTGTCTGTGGCTGTTGCTTGTTGTTGTTGTTGTTGTTGTTGTTGCTGCTGCTCCTTCGTGCTACTGTGCGCTTTTAATTTGCACGCTCGACGCGCTCGAGCTGCTCTTGCTTGGAGTTGTTTATGGTATGTTTTGTGGTTGGAGGGCTGCTGCACTGGCTCCAGTTCTCCAGTTCAGGCCCCAAGTCGCTCTGTCTATTCGCTTGCCTATTTCAAATTATTATTTATTGTTATTATGCTACCGTCTGCTACCTTCTACAGCCGTTTTCGTTACTAAATTAATGGCAACTTTAATTTATTATCATCATAATCATTTTCTCGACGTTCTAGCCAAGCTACTGTGTAGCACCTACCTCCCTGCCTGGCTGCCCAGCTTCTATGCTAACTATGATAATTTTCTTTGCTTTTCCTTTTTGCACGCTTTGCTGGCTGTTTGCTTTTATTTATTTTTCTATTTTGCTATTATTACTTTTTTTTGTTCTTGATTTTGTTGCTTTCACGGTCCAATTTGAGCGCATGTGTGTGTGTATGTGTGTGTTTGTGTGTGTGCTGAAATGACAAGAGCAGAGTAGAAAGAAATTTCGTTAGTTAATTATATTGCAAAGTGTGAAAATATATTTTGCTTTTTATTTGCTTTGCCGGAAACCGAGTGCCTTGAACTAGCTCGCCTGAAGTCACAGCCGTGCAGATTTCTAATTAAATTTGTGGCCAACGTCCAGCGGATGTGTTAGATCCAGAGGCGCACGTTGTTTCCAACCATGACTGTCAGTTGAAGCTGTCAGCACTCGGCGGATGTCACAGTCTATTTCCGCTTGGCTTACCAGCCGCTTGTAAACTACTTATTTCTAGCAGTGTATTTATGTATGTGTATGTTTTGTTAGGGTACTTAATTTAATTTGCTTTTGATGGTCTGACAGTCGGAGAATCGACTGTCCAAAATACCAGTACTTGTCGCAATGACAGCACACATCCATTTATTATTGTCAAACTTGCGCAAGAATATCATTTTTTCCCCACTTTTTTATTTTTTTTTGGCTTGGCGTGGTCAACGACATCGTCTGGGCCATAAGTGACTATATAATAACTGTGGTTAAGCGTTCTTATTTACAATGTAAATAAAATAATGTTGATAAATAATTTTTCATAAATATTAAAGATTTTTTGGCAATGTATTTTTCCAAAATATCTTTGAATAATTGAAATATCAAAGTTCATTCCCAGCAGAATTTTTCATGGCGTAAAAATGTCTTTTTGGTCCCAAAATATCTTTGAATAATTGAAATTTTATCAATAGTTCATTCAATAGTTATTGTAAGAGTTAACTTATACCCATACTTAAGGATTTTCGTAGTCAAATGATGTGAAATATTTTTTACATTTTACAGCTCTATTTATCACAGAGTATATGTTATTAATATAAAGCTATTGCTTGCAATACCGCACACATAGTCCCACTGTGCACTGTGGCACTGTCAAAACAAGTGTTCAGCCGGCATTAACACTGAAACGCCAGTTTGGCTAAATAGTAAACTGAATTTAGCACACAGACCGACTTGGCGCTGCAGTTCCAGACCCACTTTGTACACCAACTAGTCCGCTAGCTCCCCCTATTTCCCCGCTGGTCAGCTTGAAAGAAAAGCAATTTTACTGCATATTTAATGGGAGAGGCAGTGTGGCGGCGATGCCGGTCCGCTAAATAGTAACTGTTATTTAGTTTTCTATGGTTTTCTTTGGCTGATCTTTGCGTGTGGAGCAGAGTGGATCGCTGCGCAGGCATTAACTTCCTCATATGCGGACAAGGGGGATGACAATAACGCTGGCGCGAGTTGGCCAACAGAGCACGGTGTAAAATAAAATAAAATGTGAAACTTGTTTTCGCCGTTGAACTTGCACTCGTTTCGGTATTGACCAAATGCGTTGTGCTAGTCTCTTTAACACTTGGCAAGAAATAAAAGTTGTTATTATTTACTTGCTAAGAAAATGCTTGAAATTTGTTGCACTATTTCACTCGCGAATGCGGCACGCAACTTGGCCAAAAGACATTCACATCCACATTGGACACGTTTTGCCGGTTTTACTTTTGGCTTGAATTCTGTTTGCGGCTCACTGTGTCTGTGTGTTTAAGCCAGTGCGAGTGCGAGTGCGAGCAGCTCTTGATTGTGTTAATTAAATTTTAATTATGCGCAATTATGTATAATTAGACTTCAACGCTGAATGCTGTGCACCACAGCGTTGCCAATTTATTTTTCCCGTTGTATTCCTGGCTAATCGCTGGATTTGATTTGTTGGCCTTATCGTTGAACTTGTCATCGCCAAAGGTTACAACCAGCTAAGCATTATTTAAACAAATTGTATGCATTAGTCGCCCGAACGTGTATTAATTGCTGCCTATGACTTAGCCGCCCAGACTATTTAGGCAAATGATAGGGGCTAGTAAATATAAGCTTCATATGTGTGTGCGTGTGTTCGGCAACATTCTAAAATGTATTTATCTCTGTCATTCTTCTTTTGTAGAAGGTATGTCTTTTCACCTCTCACCCGACTCTTAAGGTGTTTTATCTGCAATCTTTGCAATAACTTTTGAACTGCGAACTTAATAAATTAATTGTTTCAGGGGGAATGGTGATATATATCAAAAGCAAAAAAAAGAGACTCCATATCAGGTATTTCCAATAGGCAGAAACAAATGTGGTATTTCGAAAAGAACACAGAATAAATACAAGAATTTATTATTATTTTTTCTTTTTCTTTTAAAAAAAAAAGTTACAAATGAATGTATTCAAGCATAATTTTAATATGTATACTACGTACATATTTGTTATGCTTAGGCCCACTAGAGAGCGTAACCCATACAACTTTCCAGTTATGTGGTTTAGTTCTGGACTAGTTCGTTAGGTAACCACAAAACCACATTGCCACCCGGAGCCACTGGCAAACGTGAGACGTTCAAGTCTAGTTTGTAATCATAGCAGACCTTTTATGAGCATGTACAGCGCCAGCTATTGCGAAGGTCAGTGCGAATAATAATATTACGATGAATTTCTTTCTTTTTGTAAGCTGTTATAGTTTCATATATTTTTTAGTTTGCTTTTGACATTCACTCAGCTGAAGAGTAAGCCGTAAAATACCGCAAAAAAATATAAACAAAAATATAATTTATGCTCCATAATAACTAAAATGAAAGTCGATTTGCTGTGCGTGGTTGTACCTGAACTTGGATTGTGTATATAAATACATGTTGGTTTTTTGTTGCATTTGCATATCAAATCGATGCGTAATAGCGGAGTACTTGAAAATTTGCCTAAAAATATTGTTTTTTATGTAGGTTAATCCGTCTTTTTAGGTTTTGTGTTACATTTGACAAATTAATACGCAAAAATTGTTGCTCGTATATATTTCTTTTGCTTTGCTGATTGATTTATTTGTTTGTTTAAAAATAGCGCCAACGCGTGGGTTGAGTCGTGTAAAAATGCTTGGCCATATTTATTTTTAAACGGAATTTTGTGCAGGCGTCTCACAGTGGCATTGAAAGTGCGTAAGTAAGTTACAGATAAAAAGTAACATAACTAAAAATATGTCCATTAAAAGGCCTATGGGTAAAACGAATCTGTTTCAAAATCGTTGGGGCTCAGTTTTGTTATTTTCAGCGCGTGCGCAACAAAAATCGTGCAACAATTGACCGATATGCAAATCTTGTTTGTTTGCAGCTCACTTGTTGGACTCAAAGATTTGCATAATTGGCGCACAATCGTATGTGTTTTTTCGTGTGTTCTTATTTGAATTTTCTCAATACAAACAGAACCAGAAGCACGCGCGTGTCGGACCATGCGTCAGTTTGACAGCCACCATAAATACTAAAGACTTAGGCAACAAACTTGGTTGCAAGTGTGAAAAAACTTCGGTAGCAAGCAAGGCGACAGCAATCAAAAACTGGATATACATAAAAAAAAATTAAATATCTCAGTGCTATATATCAATTTTTGCTGCAGATTTGTCGATAGCTAGATTATTTTAATGACATAAAATGTTGCAACCTTTTATATATGATATTCGTATACGTTTTACCCTATTCCGTGGTAAATAAATGAATAAGCTTAATGCAAATTCTTTGAAAAAAGTTGTTAATTTGTATAGCACGCAATTGAAATCAAATACAAAATGTTACACTTTTCAAAATTTTTAAATTCTCATTTATCTGAAATCCGCACATATCTTTTTATTAACGCTCAGCAACAATTGTTTACTTCCTTGCTTTGTCAATTTATTTAAGTTTTATGCTTATCTGTTCTCCTTTCAGCATTTATCTTTGGCTTCAAACATTGGCCGATTTTTATACATATATATGCACGTACAATATACATGTCTCAATTTTCAGTATCTGACATCTCTTTGATGTTTGGCTCAATCTTTCAGCAAAACTCTTGCTACAATTCAATTATAAATACTTTTTGATTAAAGTGCCGCACATTAAATAGCACCGCCCCGTACTTCAAGTGATATATATATTCATATGTATATATGTATATATAGAGCTTACTATATGCATACACTCTCATGTATAAACCGCAAGTTGGCTGGCAATTTGTGTGCTTTTGTGCTTCCGTCTGCGTCATTTTATCCATATTATAAATCTAACTCGATACCAGAGGCTGTGCTATTGTTGTTGTTGGTTTTATTAAGATGTTTTGTTTGCGGCTTTTTTCTATTGGAAAATAAATTCATTTTTAATATATTTTTTTTGTACCTTTTTACAATTGTTTCAACTATTTTGTGGTCGCCGCGTACCGCAATGCTTTCGTTTAGCGTCTGTTATTGTGTACACGCAAATGTATCTTTTGGACATACTCCGACTTCCGCATGGGTAGCTGGGGGTGGGGGGTGTGGCTAGGCAAATGCGCAAATCTTTTAATTATATGGCGCATTATAAGGCGACCCGTTGAGCACCCGCACTTGCTGCTTGTGGGCGTTCTCCGGTTATTTGCATTGATTAATTAGTTAAATGAGTCAATTGCATTTAATTAAGCGACATTTATTGAACACAAATTTATGGCTCTGTTAATGTAATGTGCTGTTAGACAGTTGTAAAATGAATGGCAACTGGTTTGCTGCACGTTACACGCGGACAATTCTCTGCATATTTTTCATTGCCCGCCTTTGTCTTGCCAAATTGCAAACAAAATTACATAATTGAGTGTGCCAAAAGCGCAGACAAAGTTTTAAGTATATTTGTATATATACTGTTTGGTACAAAAGTTTCCACCTTTCAGACATTCACACTCTGCCCACAATTCCAGCGAAAACTGGTAATTGTTGTGTTATAATTTATCCGAGTTGCTGTTGTGACAAAAGTAACAGATATATTATAGACAGCACTATATCTTCCGTCTAATGAAAATTACATTTTATGATTTCCTGCAACGCCTACTAAACTGTGTGTGTTTGTGTGGTGTCAATTTCCCACATGTCGTATGCGTAATTTCGCATCGCCGATGCGTATGCGTAATGTCTCATGAAATTGGAGCCGACGCTTGTGTAATTTCCCGGGTAAAAGTGTTCAGAAAGTGCGACGTGAAAGTTGGCGCTGTGAAAAACCTTTTGGAAATCATCGCTCACAAATTGTTGGTAATTTACGTTAAGTTTGCTTTGCTACCGTTACTTCTTAACACTTGCGCTTGACTTCATTTCACGGGTGTAGTTGTTGTTGTTGTTTTTATTTTCGACAATAAGTCAAATATTTGCGCTTTTGATTAGCAGCAAAGCTCAACAAAGCCCCAAATGACAGCTATGTGCGACTCTTGTTGTATATGTGTGCCCATTAAAAGCGAACAGTCTGCAGATTTTTGTTTAATATGCAAAGTTCAGATATTTAGTTGATTTTTCAATGACTGAACAGTTTGACATAATTTTCTTCAAGTGTGAAAGTAAAATACAATTAACATTTAGGTAAAAATTTGAACGGAGGTAATTTGTAAAAGAAAAGATGTAACATGTACTAAATCTGTAATATAATATTAAAAGAAAGAACCATTTAATAGAATTTTTAATGTATTTAGATTAATTAAATATATATTTATCTATTTACATTTCTAGAATGGATTGATGCGATTTTAACAGTATGTACCAAACTAAAAATATTCCAATTTGTTAGCTATGTACTTTCACAAAATAACCAGCTACTCTTCCACATCTGCTCACTAATTTCATAAATTTATTCGTAATATGCTCTGCTCAACATGATAATGAAGCCGTAGCCAGCTGCGCCGATTATTTCCGCATGCAACTGAAAAATTGCACTGAAATGCGAAACAAAGAATGAAAATTGAAATTGTTCGACCGAAAGCACAAAACAGAACAAACAAAGAACTAAAAGCAAAAAAAACAAGCGAATAATTTAAGCTGTCAAAAAACTGACAGACTGACGAATTGCCTGACAGTTTTTGTTTTTTACATATATTTTTGTTCTTTAATTTATGAAATGCATTTCAAAATTGCTCTCAACTTTGTTTCGTTTTTGTTAATTTTTACTTTGAGCGGCAAAGAACTGACGTACAATTAAATTTACCGTTATGTTGTGTAATTTCGGACAGGCTAACGGCATCAACAATATGTTCCAGCGGTAATTGCGCTTTATTAACACACAGATCTTCCGAGCTCTGGTACAAGTTATATGTCAGTTTAAACAAAAGACTTAAGCACCAAACTGGCTGTAATGGGAACACAAAAAAATAAAGCCAAGCTTGTTAACTGGCAAAAACCCTTGCGATTTATTTTATATTCAACAGAATTTGTGAGTCATTACGCAAAACCCGGGGAGTATTTCATGACGAAACGCAAACGCACTTCGAACTCGATTTACATAGCGAGAATATTTATATATACAAATTCGTATTATATATTTTCTTAATTAGCATGGCGATGTGAGGCCTCAGACAACGGCATACTTTGGTTACCCGGTCAGAAACGCCCACGTATACGGCATATGTATAAATGTTAATGTATATATATATATTTATTTATATATATATATTTTTATAGGTATATACAAGTACGATTTATGCAGCTGCTTTTTGAAATTTAATTTTGAGCTGCCTTCTGGGGACTGGGCTACAATTAAATGGCCATCATGCTTAGCTACAGCTACACTTGCACTTTAATAACAGGTTTCTGGCGCATCTACATAGTCGCATGTTTCGTGTTTCGGTTGCTTTAGTTGTAGCTGTATCTGTGTATCTATATCTGTAAATCTGTCCGCCCTGCGTATGCGACTGACATCGAGTGTCATAACTTGAGCAGCGCTCTAAAACTAAGACTGGAACGCCTTCAAAGTCAAGTTCAATGACGTACTCGCCATGAGGTACTTTAAATGGTTGTGAATGTGCCTGTTTTGGCTCGCCGAGCGATAAGATTAGATTTGTATTTGTACACAAACAAAATGCTGACGATCACATGTGTATAATATGCACACAACACAGTCGAATCCAAATAACAGCAACTTGTTAACTAATTTATGTGATAGGGTTGATTGCAAACTGTGTTTTGATTTGCATATCTAATAGGCGTTAACTGCTGCTGTTGCATATAATTATAAGCCAGATATAAAGGGGTAAATAAATATTTCTAGATTGTGTGAACTTTTAATGCCACGAAATTAAGCAGAGCGAACTTTTCCCGCCCGTTTACTGGGTATTTGTTGGTTGAGCGTAAATTACCACAAAGTATACCTCTTAGTCAAGTACTTAATTATTCAGACAAAGGAGACGAAACTTATTTCAAATATTTGATAATGAAACAAACCCATATATAATGAATACACTTGGAGCCTTTGAAGTTGAGTTATGAATTTATTATTCAGTTGGGCTGAAGTCCCGGTGGTACTGCAATACCGGGCCAACCCTTGACAGAGGTGGAGCAAGCCCCTAGCACTCCGTCAAATTCCAAAAAACAGTTTAACATTTCATGTTCTCCAATGGAGAAACTATCAGATGTTAAGCTGATAAGAACAGATACTACACTTTGATCTTAGCCATTAGGCCGAGAAGCGATAACTTTCAAAGTGTTTCCTTACATGACTCCATATGCCTGTAGCTATAACCAGTTGTGAATTTTAAGAGTCGCACGCGTGTAAAAATAAAATTATATTGCCTACTTAGATGTGAATTAAACACACCTTGTTTTAAATGATTCCCTAAGATGCTTGAAGTTATTGTATATTCATTGATCGGAAATTTTCTTTGTCGCACTTCAGGCCTATTAGAAATAAATTATAAAACAAGAATATTTATTGCGAAGATTAAAAACAATTGCAAATAAACTTTAAATCAAGAGTCTTGTTAATGCATATCAAATGTACGCCCTTAAGTTTTATTTTGCTTGAATATGTCGATGCTGATCCACTTTCCATGTCTGCTTTTCCCTCGTCCAACTGCTGTCCATCAACTGTCACTTAAGTGCTGCCAATTCGGGCGCTTACCGCCCATTTTTGTACTTTTCTTTTCCATTCGCCATTGATGCCACACTTTCATTTGTATTGTGTTAGAACAGTTGAATAATGTGCGAAATTTGCTTTTATTTTTACGGCCATTTGCCAGTTGACAATAGACCAAACAAATCTTTAACTTTCTTTACTTAAGCCCCACAAACGACTTTCATGTTACCCACCATGCATATAATTATAGAGCACCCAATCCGAGTACATACGAGTACTCGAAACTTACGGCTTTGCTTTACTTTGATTAAGTTGTTTCCATTGCCCATTGTGCGGCTGGCAATTGAGACCAGACTTGGGCTCAAGAAGTTTTGTAGAATGTGTCATAAAACAGCGCAAATCTGTCAGAGATCTGTCTCACAGCACAGAAGCGTAGGTGAAAGTTGTTTTTTCTTGTTTTATTTCTATTTCATTCTCTTTTCAAATAATTTTTTCTTTTATTTTTTTGTTGGTTTCTTATTGAGAGTAAGTACTTTAAAATACTTAAAGGTACTTGGTGAATGATATTTGCGTGTAAAAATTTGAATGCCTAACAAGGCTGGGAGATTGAAAGTTCTCTTAAATGAGTGGGTGTGTGAGAACTAGACAAGCCCAACAACCTCATTTATTAGTGGGTAAAAATGAATTAAAGAATATTAAGAATGAAGAGCGAAATTGTTTAACTACATAAAATAACAACAAAAGAGTAATGAAATGAATATTTATTCTGTTTTTTATGTTTATAAGGACTCAGTTCAAAATAAAAATAAAATGCTAGCATATGAATTCTACAATTACATGTAAACCACCTTGGAAATGTCCCAACACCAAGTCAATGTAGCAAATTTGTAGCTAGAATAAGAGGCACAACTCTCCGCCAAATTGATTTACATTTGCAGGCGCCTGCTTTGTCATATCCTGCTAATAAAGTTTACAACGTTTAGGCCGCCTTCAGGCTGCCTGCCAAAATGGTAACTGGCCCATAAATAAAGTCAGCAAACGGCACTTATCAGACGACCAAAATCAAGCCAACATACGTTACAGCGTACAGCCACACCCCCAAAAAACGCCCACGCAATCGGTGCAATGTGACAAAATAAATGAGCCGCAACCGCCGCCGAACAGCTCACAAAATCATAAAAAAATCTCCGTCACAAAAAAAAAAAAGAAACGAATTCAGGAACTGCATATTAAATGAAGCGTAACGAGCACAGGAAAAAAGTTGCCACACAGCGTCTGAGGGATATGAGACGAATAGGGGGAATTGGTTTGGCAACCCTACTCGTAGGGCCAAAAGTTAATTACATGCGACGCCTACAACGGAAATGCCAGCGACTTGTTAAGGTTTCTGTGTGTGGTCAACAAGTCTTGGCCTGTGTGCTGCTTTTTTTTTTTGTTGAAAGTGAAATATGAGCTGATTTATCTGTGGTCAGTTTGCAAAAATGTTTATATACCCTATATGAGGAAGGGAACGGGTTGTATATATCTTATGTAGTGGGTGCTGCAGTTTACTTAAGATGAGTTTAAAAAATATACATTTTTTAAAGTATTTAAATTTTATTTTTTCAACATTTTAAAGAGGTTAAAAATATGTGTATGTTCAAATGAAGATTTTTGTTTGAAATGAAAAAAAAAAATTAATGTTTAGTGTGAAAAAAGGGGGGTTGTGTTTTTTTAGTTTAAAAACTTGACCAATCTTAACTTATTTTTCTCCCACTTGAGTTTTATTTGTAGCTTCTTTTTTCTGCGTTGTTTGAGCAGATTTTGAAGAGCTATTTAAGCCAGTCTTAATTGCTGTGTAGAAACTCCTAAACAGACTGACAAATCATTAAAATTAATTGCCGCTGACCCAGATTCTGATGTCTAAAAATGAAAGTATATACACGCAGCAGACTGAAATTAATTTCCCAAGGTTTCATGGACTAGCCATTTAATGGCTTACACCTTATATTAAGTAAGTAAGGTATCTTGAAGTTGTGATCCCTTGACATCCGCATTCTTAATGGATTTTATGGCTGTTGGCAACATGCAATTTAACACTTTTACTTTTTTTTGTTGCACAGCTGACAATAAGAAATTATAATTTACATAATAATTTGGCGGCATTTGTTGATTGATTTCTGTTGGCCAGCCTTGAAACTCAACTGAAAGCCTCCGAAAATTTGCAGTTATCGCCATGTTGGCGCGTTTGTCGCCTGAGTCTTTTGTATGCCCTTAATTGGATAAAGCAAAACCAAAAAAAAAAAAAAAAATTGAAAACATGCAAAAATTGAACAGCTACATAAAGTAGATAGCCAGATTTGCATATGGTGTTGGCGGAATTTGCATGAAATCTGCGCAAAATGCCGAGCAAAACTCTTTTTAATGCTGGGTGGCAGCTGCTTAGATACCCAAAGTCTGATTATAAGTTGGACAAGCGGATTTACATAAATGGGTTCGAATATATCACTGTTTGCAAAAGCATAGGATGGTCTTGTGTTCATTTTGGCTTATAAGACAAGTTGAATGCATGTTTAAAGTGGGCAGATAGCTTAGCTGGGCAATAATTAATCTAATTGCGTTAAATATGGAAAACTTGTGAAAAATTTATTGTTTTTAGAAAACATGTCGGGATTTGATTAATGTGAGCTACATTTGCAATAGAGATTTAAGCGGATGTTCGAAAATTATCATTGAGTAAAATTTCTAATCTCAAAATAGAACAACAATAAATTTAAACTAAGTTACTTTTACATTATAAACAATTTTTATTATTCTTTCAATGGGAGCAACAATTTAAAAAAAGCCAAATCGAAATTTTTCTATAATTTCAATGAATTTCTTTGAAAAATTGAAACAGTTTTCTATTATTAATCCAATTTAAAAGTATTCGCTTATATTTTATTAAATTGTATTTAAATAATAATAAGTCTCTTCGAAAGATCTTAACATTATATAATTATTTTCACTAGTTGAACGGTAGCATGGTGATATTTTGTGTTATATAATATTCTAATATCATTTCATTTAAAATATTTTGCCATAACTTTTTTATAAAATCAATTAAAGACCAGTCGCATCATCTTCCTGTTTGAAAAACTTGCTTGCTTAGCCAAAACCATATCAGATCTCTTAAGTAGCTGAAATGTTGTCTGTCGACTTAAGATTTTTGTGACAGCTCAATGCTAAGGCTATATTCCAAATATCTTTCACACACTATTTGCCTACTTTATTGTACAGTTGTGCTGTTATTTTAGTATAATTTCCAATTCCATCACGATATTTACTCAACTTAATAACTCATTAGGCCAACTCAAATGAAATTAGGTATTCTATGTGTTTCGCATCCCTCAGCTTTTATTGGCAACCTTTTTGCTTAAGCACAGCCAAAATCTGTCTAATTTGCATATCGATTGTCAATATGCCGTTGTTCTATGGCGTTGACCCGTACCACACTCGATGAACTCGTTTCACAATAGCCGCAGACACAGTTGTGCTTCCCATCAGCCTCTTTCATCTGTGATTGAGTAAGGTTAGGTAGCTCGGCTTCAAAATCTCTCGATGTGTGAGTGATGAGTGCCAGTCACCGAATGAGCCACAGTTCGAGAGCTCAAGTTACCTAACGCCACGTTCTATGCGGATCAGTAATAAAACCATCCCCACCCCACCTCCGACCTATACTGGCTAAGCGTGGGCGGCTTTTCGATGATGACAAATTTTTTGCGCACACGTGTGCCCAGATCAAAAAAGATCTGTCGGCATTGCGTCATATTTTGTTGGTCAGTTTTTCAATTCAATTGGTGATTTGGGCATTTGAGCAACGGACAACTTTATGCCATATTCCCCATGAGCCACACGTTGGCCATAAAACTGCAGCTTATGGCCGCTTTAGCTGAGATACAATATATATAAAAGTAAAAAAAAAATTGGAGGAACTGGAACTGTCTCAAACATGGAAATGACCAAAATACTTAACTGCACGTCTTCGTCTGGCTATAAAGATTTAGATCTCTATGAGCAATCGGTGGCGGGGGTGGTTGCATTGCATACGCGCAGATGCTTTAGTTCTTTGACCTTTTTGGCCAAACAATGCCAATTGTAAGATACACTATATTCCAAATAGTTTTAGATGGCTGGCATTTGATTAGCGCTGACACTTTGCCCATAAATAACCAGCTAAAACATGTGGTCCCAGAAGGCAGCGCCTGTCGAGCGCTGCCTGACACGCAAAAGTACTTAACAATGACCAAAGAGTACTTAAAAAGCTAAAAATGGTCAACGACAAACTAGAATTGGCAGACAAGCCACAACACAGAGCCTAACAAGCCACCAAGTCTTGGCTGTCTGCCTGCCAGCGTGCTGCTTCTGCTGGTGCTTCTTCTTCTCTTACCTTGGCCAAGACAAAAGGATGCTATTGAGGCTGAGGCAGCTGCTTAGAATTTTTATTTTGCAGCAGCAGGAAATAAGCTGCAGCTCCTTTTAAAGCTAACCAAGGCCTTATAAATACAAACAAACGGTACAGGGGTTGAGGTAGGGGTGAACTGAGGGTTTATTTTTTGCTGAAGAATCTCAACCTGGGACTACAGGCTGCCTAAGTGCTGCAGCTTGTTAGGCCTTTCTTTCTCTGTCTCTGTCTCGCTGTGTGAGAAATCATTTTGAGTTGTCTTATTTTATACCCTGTCAATAAAAATTCCAATCAAGGGGAATAGTGAAGTTGTGCTTGTATTCGTAACAGGCAACTATCACATTTATATAACGTTTGAAGACATACATTTTGTAATATATACACATCTCATTCGCTGGTTATATGACTATCAATTTATATGGCCTGCGATATAACAGAATTAACACATATTGTTTCTAAATCAAGAACAGGCAAAATATCTAATATATAATTTGAAGCTCATTTCATATATGCCTAGCACTGAAAACTTTCTTTAATTATATACAAAAGGTTGAGTAATTATTTGTCTGTTTATTTAATGAAGATTCAACAGTAATTAAATAACAAAATAGGTTGAATAAATTTTAAAATCAGTCCGTTCAAGTGGCATAGATATGTTTTGACAGAAGGTATGATTTACTTTAAAGGGTATCTCTGAGTCAGGCAACCTTAAAACTCGTACTTATTTTTTTTCCGCTGCTGCTGTTGCTGCTGTTATTTCGCTTGTTCCTTTGTAGCTGTCTTTAAAAATAGTTTATCGCCCGATCGCGCATTTATTTCGTTTGTCTCTGTCGAAGTGTGGCCGCTGCGCCCACCGCTTACACCCCCTTCCTCACCGTCTCCTGCTGCAGCAACAAAGTTAATGCTGTCAAGATAGCAAAAAGGAAATCAATGCGAAGCTTGTTGTTATTGTTGCTGCTGCTGTTGTTGTTGGTGCTGCTCTAAGGGCTTTTATGTGAGCCACATGATAAATGCAAGGCAATGCCATAACAACACTCTAACAGCAGCTTGAACAGCTGCTGCAACAAATGTTACTGCAGTACAGGAAATGGAAATGCATTGAAGGGAGTCTCAAGTCCTCCCCTCACTTTATTTTCTGGCCCAGGCTTGGGCCTTTTTGTTTGCTTTCGGCTTGAGCAAAATATTCTAAATTGCTGATTAACACGCCTGGCCAACGCCAGCGGCTAGTGGCCAACGAGACTTGGCTTAGTCATGCAGCTCGTTTGGATTTTGAAAAGCTGCAACTTTGCCTGAGCAACTCGTGAACGGAAGGAGCTGCATATAGTATTGCTTCCATTTGGGTCTAATGAGATGTTTTTTGTAATGACTTGTAATAAGTGTTTAAACAGATGACATCAGTATATCAAATGGAATATGCATTGGCATATGAATAGAGTTTTACTTTGAGAGCTGACAAGTGCATAGAGGAAATACCTTAATATTTTATGACCTCATCTCTTAAAGAAATTAAAGAAAGCTCATTGTTACTAGAATGCAAATAAACATATATTTTCTGATTTTATCGCCAAGAACATTTCTTTTTTCTAATTCTATCTTTGTTTTCTTTTTTGTTTTAATTATACTTATAATCAGATATAACAATTTTTAACGAAATTGAAAGGAAATAAGTAAAGGCAAGAGAGAAGAGGATGCGTAAATATATAAATAAAAAAAAGAAAATAAACTAAAAGTATGGTTAAAAATGAGAAGTAAATACTTCTTACATACATTAATAATAGATTTTAATCAACAAAATAAATTGTTTATGTATATGATTTTATTTAGGTGTTTATCAGCTTAGCTGGGTTGACATAATAATCTCTCAAACTTATCGCGGTTACTGTCCTAAATCTGTAAATATCAATTTGCTTTTAACACCTAAATCAATCGTTTCCTTTGGCCTTTTACAACGCTCCTTTCCCAGCATAAATCTTAAAATTTGATATACGCTTTCGCTCTGGCTCATTTATCACCACACGGTGTCCACAATAAACGCCAGCACATCTTTCACCTAAAAGCCCGAACTGGAGCACCTATAAAAAGTCGATCTATCTATAACATACGATTGGCGATACGAATGATTTTTTAATGGTCTGCAATGGCTAGCCGCTGTTGTCTTCAAATTAAATAATAAAGCGCAAAAAATTAATTATGACAAATAGCAAAGCGAAACTTTTCATTTCGGCTATCCCCCAGGCAGCCCGTTTCAGTTGAGAAAGAGATAGAAATGGAACCCGAGCGAGACTCAAGCAAACTTAAGCGAAATGAGCAAAAATCACACGGCGCAGATCGTCAATAGGCAATAATCAATACGAATGAGTTGTAAGGAAAAGTGGAAAAGTGAAAGCGACAGCGGGCAGAATGAAAACACGATAAAAAGCAATGCTATTTTCCTTTTGTTGTTATTATAAAGAAAATTACGTTTATTGTCTCTAGAGTGGCGCAACTGCAGCCGTGGATGAAGGCATATGAAAAATCTGTAAAACTATATTGCAGTTCCGCAATTTTGGACACCGCTACCGAGATTAGGTAACGGTGCTTTTGAAACGGTGCTCCAAAATGCTTGCAGGCCTGCAACAGATACACACATACATACACACTGCGGAGCCACATGCGGCGTTGGGCCAATCCCCCAAAATTAACTTGTGTATGCCTGATAATTTGAACGGGGCTTTCAACCTGCATTGAACCTGCCCATGGCTCATTAGCAGCATGACTAAACAAGTAATAACAGCATAAATGATGTAGGTACTCGACCAACACATCGAGTCAATTAATTTTGAAGGTCAGGGCAAGTCTATTAACAGGCAAACACTAGCAGCCCGATTCCAAATTCAAAATTGTTTACTTCCTTACCCAGCTTTCGCACCTCAAACGATACACAATGTGCTCTTTTTGTCAATACTTGATACTCGGCACTCGCTCGATTCTAGGTCAATAACAGCCTTCACGTGTGCCGCCTGCAATTTACATATTTCACACTCTGTGGCCCATTATATAATTCCCAATTAGCCCGCATTATTAACTTTAAACTTGAACTTCTTTTGGCCAAAAACAATTTTATTGGCAATGCGCATAGAAATTATTGCCTGAGTGGCGCCCCATTATGAAAATTGAGACATTGAATTTGAAGCGTTTTAAAACGCGCCAAAAACGCATTCACGTCGCATGATTTGCCATTTTTGTATGAGCGTTAGTAGTAATTAAATTTTTGTCCAGTTTAAAGGTCAAGTTTGAAGTAAATTAGGTTATTCCCAATTAACATTTTTTAAACTAAACGTTTGTTATTAACTTATAATGGAGTTAAGAATACGAAATGAACATTAATATTAAAAAAAAACTGCGAGACCTTTAGTTGTATAAAATTCCATATTCTGAGAAGAATTCGAAGATTAAACTTAATATAACTCATCATTTAACATTACTTTTTAAATAATTAACAAAAGACAATCATTTTATGTTATTTTCTGAAGACGTTACGGTTTTTTATAACTGTAAAAAATTATGAGGTAATATAAAATGTCAGCTGTAAACTATTACAAAATTATAGTCTATTGTTTAAAAGGTTTTTTTACCTTTGACATTGAATTCATTCATTCTGCATGCAGCTAATTTGCATACATACCATCTTTATTTATAAACAATAATTTTTATTATTAATACATTATAGTGAAAAATTAAAAAAATCTTAATTATGTTCTCCATTGCCCAGCTACATTTTGCGTGCTACATGCAATTTGTCAGATTTGTTTATTGTGTTTTTTAATTATTAATAAGTCATTAGCACGTCAAAAATTTAATTGCCAGCATACAAATTATGTTGCAGTTGCCTGTGCACATAAATATGCTTTTCAAACAAATACCTGTTGCTTAATATTAATTAATTCGTTCCTAATTGTATAATTAATATGTCTGAGCTGCAGCATAATCAAATGGTTAGCTCTGGTGCGGTAGTCAATTAAACAACTGTTTGAAACATTGAATAACTGGGTTACCGGGTAAAATCGCAGCCTGAAGTCGGCTTTGATGTTTTCTTTTTAGAAATCGTGTAAAAGTTAATTGCATTTTGTGGTCGCAGTTAATTGAAAAATGGTTATGCATTGTATTTAGCTTCCGATTATTAAACATTTATTGATTTATTGAATCACCAACAGAAAGCGCAAGTGAAAACAGATGCGAGATGCGGAGATGTTTATAAAAAAAAATGAAACAAAACGAATTTAATTAAAAAATGTTAAATAGCAGAATTTAATTATTTATTAATTTTCCTCATATACAAAAAATATTATATTCTAGAAGATAAAATAAATTGTTGTTGGAATTTCCTAAATCTTCTCATTTAATTAACATTCTCATACATTCAACTTGCACATCTTACAGATCTAATAACAATTTCCATTGGCACTGAAACATTTTGCAAGCCAATCAACTCAAGAGCGTGAAATGTAAAAGCTCCGGGGCACTCAAATAATAAAAAGATATATAAGTGTATACTATATAAAATTAAAAAAAAAAAAACACACACACACACACACACCAAAAACAAAATAAATGTTTGCCAAGCAAAAAAAAAAAAACTGTACAAAAAGCAGAAGAAAAAAAGACAACGAAACAAATTAAAGCATGAAAAACAAGTCATAAAAAAATGCCGAAACTATAATAACAACAACTTGAAGAGCTCCGACTAAGACAAAAATGTTACAAATTTTCTAGTTATTGTTGTTGTTTTTTTTTGTGCTGTTGCTGCTGCTGATTGCGCAGTCAAAGACCTTCATGCTGGTAATTGGCAGCACAGTTGAAATACAACTTCTCCCCGAAATACAAAAAAATACAACAAGCGAAATAAAGAGAATTCTGCACATAATTATGCAAAAAATCAGCGACAGCAGCAGGAGCAGCTCGCTGGGTTGACCTGGCCGAACTTGGACCCTATCTAATGGGATTGCCATGATTGTTTTTTTTTTTTTTTTGTGTTGTGGCCATTTTATAGGCTTTAGCTGGCAGTTAGACATTGCAAATATTTCGCCAAAAAATTGTCTTCAATGAGACCGAAACCGGACAAGACAATGGCCGTAGTACAAAAGCTCGAGTCTGCTCCGCTCTTTATAGCCATTGTAATTGTTTGCAATTATAACAATTCGCACAGCCTCAACCTCAGCCTCCGTCTCAGCGGGTGGCAATAGGAATGAGGATGGAGCGGGGCACTGGCCCGGCTTGGCCTGGCCTGGCATGGCCTGGCAATTTTCTCCACATCGCATTTTGCTCGCCTGTGTTTTTTTTTTTTTTTTTTTTTTAGCTGATTTCATCAAATGACGTCAATAAACACATTTTCGTTAATTTTTTTTTTCCAATTTTTTTTTTGCTGTCATTTTGTCTCTGTTTTCTGCCGCTGTTGTTTTTATGACACTCTCTGGTAGGCTTTAGACTACACACTAATAATTGCCATTTGGTATTGCCGACTTGTCATCAATCCTGAGCGGTTTTGCGTTGTCAGTTGTAAGGCGATCGCCGCTGATTTGTGTGACTGCAGCCATAAACTATAAGTTTTTGTGCTTTTTTGCTAAGCGGCTTTGATCTACTGGACGTTTTTTAGTTATCTCGCTGCTATTGCTTGGATAGCTCCTAGTTAGTTCAATGACACTGCCGGGGTGCTGATTTGATTGCTCATTTAAATTGTATGTATGCGTGTGAGTGTGTGTGACGAGTGACGTGCGACGACGGTTTTGATATTTAGACAATTGCTAAGACAATTTAAACCAGCTTTCACCTGACAAGCTCTAGAAATGCAAGATTAACAAGTTGCGTTGGTTCAAATAAGTAATTAAATTTGAATTGGCCAGTTTGTGTCTTAAGTCTTTTGTTTATTTCGTTCACATTGGGTGAATGTAAGTTTTAATGCATTATTAAAGTCTGTTAATATTTAAATAAATATTAAGTATTATTATTCAATATAAATTTTTAATCACCAACGAAATTGCATTTATCAACAAAAGAAAGTATTTTTAATTTATTTTGAATTAATGCAATACTATTATTTCTTATTTTATTATTTATAGATTTTATGAT
Organism: Drosophila ezoana; assembly: GCA_035045725.1. NCBI lineage: Eukaryota > Metazoa > Arthropoda > Insecta > Diptera > Drosophilidae > Drosophila > Drosophila ezoana. The sequence continues at coordinate 8,693,321 of JAWNOU010000005.1, forward strand.
TATTAGAAAGAGTTCAAGCTTAATTTTTTTTAACAAAAATATTTTTTGCTATATATATCATTATCAGAGTGAACCTTAATTTTAGCACCTAGTGTTATAATATTTACAAAGAATATACCGCGCATTATTATGGTATTAGAATGTAAAACGATAATCGAAATTCGATTCCTAATGCATACAAATTTGCAATGCAAATAATGTTGAGATATATCTACGTTTGCCAGATTCTGCACCCCTTGCGCTGATAACTGGGCAATCAATTCGCTTACATATTATTTTATGACTCAAAGAAATTTGCATTTTATGGCCCGAACAGAGCCAACACCCACAACATCGCATTGCACATACACAAATTGGTGCCCGTGCACCCCAACTCCGCCTTACGTCTTGGCTATAGCCTGCCCAGCATGCATATCGAATGAAGCTATAAAATGTTTAATTGCCAGCTAAAGCGCTGTGTGTGGCTGCTCGGCCAACCCGGGCATAAAGATAAATATGCATACATGAATTTCTGGCCAGCTGCTGGAGCTATACAAATTGGATGCATGCCGGCACATCGAGCGGCAATAAAATTGTAATTTCCATTTCTAATATACATATACATATTTATGTAAGCTCAGCTGGTTGGAATTGAGTTACTAAAGAGCTGTTAAAGGTATAGACAATGCAACAGATTGTTTTCATATTACTCGTTTCACATCTCTTTCACAATGCCGAAGTGAACAAAAAGCCTAATTGAAGGCAATTTAAATTGATTAACCTAAACGTAAACCCACCACATCAGACAAAAACTTGTCCTAGGTTGGGCTACGATTTCGTTTTCGAGTGTTGACTGCTAACTGCTAACTGCGGAGGTGTAGCCGCTGCAGTTTTTAGCTGCTCTTTCAATTGGCATTGTCTAAAAGGAAAAAAAAAACAACTAAAATAGTCGTGTAGGTCGCTTGTCATATGGGTGGCAATATGTTGAATATGGTAGCGTGTTTTGAGGTGTTTATGGTTTAATTAAGCATGATGAAAAAATGAAAGGCACTCATGTCGAACAATGCCACAGAAGCATTGTCAAAACAGAAGACTTAAGAAACAAACTTGACTCGAATCGTACGGAACAGTTAATTAGGAACACGGCGGTAATTAAGTCGATTTAAGATTGAAACAACTCATGTGCAAAGAAAATCGCAGCCCAAATTAAAAGCCTTGACGCTAGCCTAGAAATACTTCAATCCCTGATGTCATCCGTTACGCGACTTCGCAGCTTTTCTATGAAACAATTTATATTTGTATCCTGTCTGCCGCTAAAATTAATGCGAGAGAATCCAACCCAAAAGCCAGCATTAAAGTTTTATTTTTACTTTTTTCATATTTCCCAATCCAAATGCAAACAAATTGCAAATGGTTTGACGTCTGCCAAAGTTCATTGGAATTTGTTTTCTATGCAAAACGCAGCTAGCTCTTGATTTATAAAGAATTTGTTTGTATCGTATGATAATTTCTGTTTTTCGGCTTTTTTGCTTTTGAGCATTTGAAATAGCAATGTGCAGGCCATAAAAGGCAAAGCTAATAATTATGACTTTGAAACGTTTGAATATGTCGGTTTTGTGTTTTATGTTCACTTTTTTTATCCTTAGCTTTATTCATTTATTTTTTTTTTTTTGGTTTTTTCGTTTTTACGCTAATTTCAAAAGCATTGGCAAACAATGCAAAAATATTTTGTCAGATACCCGAATTAAATTCACTGCAAATGCAAATGCTATGCTTGGGTGTGGTGTCAAAAACACCATTAAATTATTGATTATACGAAAAAAAAACTTTTAGATTTTGGGCAGCGTTTACATTAGACCTTTTTGGGCTCTCAATCCCGAGAGGGGCGCTATTAAATGAAGTGGCAGGCATATGAAACTGACGTCGATGATAAAAAATGAGATTATTCAATGTGCGACTGGGAGATACTTCGTAATTGTTTATAGATTGGGGTTATATTCAGTCAAAAAGTGTAGAAGGACCAGCTTCTGCGGAAAACATAATTTTGAAGGATTCGTTTCTTCCTTATAATAAATACCTAAAGATACGTTAATTATTAAAAACTAACCAATTGAGCAACAGGTAAAGAAGTTAGTTATGACAACTATTTAATAGCGTACAGAAAGAACATATAAAGAAAAAAGGCAAGTAACTCTATACTCTGTTGGTAAGCTTGAAGAAGTTTATTGAATACGGGAGCAGTTTTAAAGTAGAAAGGTAAATACAAATAGAAGAAACTCTAGTTGCGACTGCAAAATACTCTGTAATATTATAAGTAGAGACTATTCGCTCAACAAGAGCAGCATTTTCTTTGACTAATGCAGTTAACCTTAATATTTATAATTTATAAATATAATTTTACCAGAAACTTATTATATCTATTTTCACTATATTTTGATAGAAATAGATAAAGGCTAAGCGATTGGAACAACCCAAAGTCTGGCACGTGTTGCTCAAAAACTTTGTCACAGCTTGACAGAAAGTGCTTTTTGTGATTGCAGTGTTGAAATGCGCTTAATGTCAGCAACAACCCGTCCGACAGACTGACAGGCAGACAGACAGACAGTTCTGGGCATGACATTCAAGCAGCTGATAAATTGGCAAAAAAGGCGCGTGGCAATAAAAATTATCGTAGGCTATGACGCGGCACAAGGTAATGCAATATGGTTGGGGCCTTTTGGTGCTACGAATTGCGACTTGTGCGAGAATTCCGCACCCAGTTCTTTTTTTTCTTTTTTCGTGATATCTTTGGAGGTGACAATTGGGGCCAACACCTTTTGCCAATGGTAATTTGCGCTAATGTACGCCACAAAGTTCTTTATGTGACACTGGCTGAGCTCTAGGCCACTGCTTGGGCATTTGATGCAGCCATAAATATGAGGGTTAGCTGGAAATTCGCAGAGATATTGCCGATACGCTTGTCAATCAACAACTTGAGGCGCAAGCCATTTAAAATCTGATTTTGACTAATTAAATATACAAACGGCAGCCCACGTTTATTAGCTACCCTCTTAAATATTAACATATTTTATAAATATACGTTTATGTATACGTTTATGTATCTACTTAAAGAACAAATCAGCAACAGAAAGGAACAACTACAACTATCTACATATGGCAAATGAATGACTAATGGCCAGCGTCTGGGCAAATTGTGAACTCATGCACACACTAGAATCATTGAACTTTAATTGTAAGAAAAAAGATTTGAATTTTATTTCTTATGATTCATGGCGACTGAGCAAATGTATATGTACGATCAAGTTTGTTGCCTAAGTCTTTTGTTTTAGTGTTGGACAAAACGAAATAAGAAATGCTGAAAATTACAATTCATGGTCTTACGAGTGGGGCCTGAGAAAAATCTTTAGCTTATGAACGTCGGGTGGGTGAGAAAGAAAAATGTAAATGTTGTATAATATTTAGCTGCCGGAAGTAATGAGTATACATATGTGGACGCTTTAACTCGCTTAGAGGATATACGCAATTAGGAAATGGGAGATTATGTTTAAGAGTAGGCTAAGCCATAATTTGCTTACAAGTTTACAACCTCTTAATAATTCTTTGTGGCTGTACATTTTTCTTTAAGAGAAAATGTAACTTATAGCACTAATTATGAGAAGCAGGTAATAACAACAATACTAAATAGCTGAACTATAAAAAAATGAATTTTTCTTGCGATAATTAATCAGAAGAAAAGAACAATGGTTGTAAATTGAGAGAATAGCAGATAGACAAGCCAATGGCTTTTAGGGTCAGCCAACTTTCATGTAAAGGGAGTACAATTTTAGAAAATGTACCCATTACAGTTACAATAAATTCAAGATTATAAATATAGCTATCTTATGAATCTATATATCTCATGCCACAATGTATCTATTACAATAAGCCATAGTCCCTGATTGAGTGCTTCTAACGCTTTAACTGCAATTATAGCACATAAATTTGGCAAACAGCATTGTTATTTATTATACGTTCATATATAATCGCGCATAAATATTACTAAAAAAAAAAAAGCAAAAAAATTGATTGCCATTTGTGCTGGCAATGGACAAAACGGTAAATATATAAATCAAAAGACGAATTGCACGTACCTGCCGCGATAGCCAGACGTTGATAGCGCTTTTTAGCATGTGCCTTACATTCAGCCGAAGTCCACTGAAGGCGTTTTAGGCTTATGCTTAAAGTAGTGTGTTTGTTGTTGTTGTTGTTTCGGCTCAAACTCTGTTGAGCTGCAAAGAGCGGCCAACAACAAACCCAAATGCACTGGCGATTGGCATCAATGTCGCTTGGCCGCTTTTTAAGCTGCAATTTTTTTCTTTTTTATATTTTATTTTCTGATTATTTTTTTTTTTCAAGACACACACGCACACAAACACACATGCAGGCAGCTCAAAACGCGTGGTTTCAACGTTTGTATAGAAAAACGCGTAGTCAGCAAAGCATTGGCATAAAAATGATTGAAAAATATATATTTTATGTATAAAAAATTAATTTTCAATGATTTTTATGCCATAGCAAGTGGGCGAGCAGCTAAAGAAACTGAAAAACTATGAACAGCTGTTCGTGGGCTATGCAGGGCAAATAACAGACAAACTTCTGAGCGTTGCACTTGAAAAACTATGCAAAAGTAAGCCTTTCCCTTTTTTGTGCTTAGCTAGGCCAACTTGTCGCGTTTCGTCTTTCACTTTCTTTACAATTGTTTTTAGCGGAATTTAACTTTTGCTGCTTAGTCTTTGTGACTATGTTGTATATACAAAAAAAAGGAAAAACGCGGCACTTGGCTGGCGTTTTAAATTCGCTTGTTTTGCGTTTCACACTCAACGCTTGGCTACACTTCAATTCACGTAGAGTTCAACTAGGGTACTGGGATTGTGCCGCAGACTGACATCAGCGAGTGCCAAAGAGCCGTACGCAGTCACAGCTGCAAGTTTTTTGTTTTTGTTGAATTGTTTAATGTTTATTTTTTGTTTGCATATTTTGTATTGTTTCTTTATATTATTTATTACTTTTTGTTTTTGAAGTGTTCTTGTTTTTTTGTCGCACTAGTTTAACGCCTGCGCTAAATGTGCTTATATTGTATGTATATTTAATGTTTGGAACTCGAACTCGTTTTGTTTTTAGCTTGTCAAGTACTTTGTGTATCTTGTGCTCAACCGAACCGTCTGTCTCGCACGCCAACGCTATACTAAAAGAGTTTTCAGCTTGGCCCGCGCGTTAAATAAGCCGCCGTCTGACAGCTGGCCCGACTGCCTGCCTGCCTTCCTGCCAGCCCCAGCTAACTTGGCCCGTAGCTGTGTCTCAGTCTGGCTGCCTAGCCAATGGATGATGTCAGCTTTTCTGTCAGAGAACGAGTGTATTTCAAAGAGCAGCGAGCGCTGGCTAAAGAGCGAATTTAGCTCTCTTTACTATTGGCTTGAATTAGTATCTACTTGTATTGATCTGCACCCACTTTAAGTAGTTACTCTGTGTCGTATATGACACCAGATAACTAATTGGTTATTACAATTTATATATATAAGTATGTGCAAAAGTAACCAAAGCATTGTAATAAAAGTTGATTTATTGTTGGCATCCCTAAAAAGGAGCTGCACATTTAAGCTGCGTAGTTCCAAGTAATTCCAATGAAGTCATGAATTCTCCAAGTAAACTATGTTGAAAACATATCCTCTAGAAAAAGGGGTTTTTAGAAGAAATTTAGTATGTGCTTGATAAATTCTTTGCCTGTTTTTATATTTTTATTATTGTTGGCACTAAGCTAATATTATTGATTACACAGACTCTTATATTCCATAAAGGAATAAAGAAAATATTGAAAAACAATTGTCATTTTATATGTATATATGCATTCCAATATACTAATTATTTATTTTAATTTTTATTATATTATAAAAGAGTATCTAGCTCTAGAGTACTAACAGTTTTCACAATCGGTCCCTCATATATTATTATTTAAATTATTATTAACTTTTTTTAATATATTGAATTATAAAATTAGGTATCTTTTGAATGCTTAAAGTATTTCTTGAATAATTTATTTTAATAATATGGAATATTTTATATTTAAGTAATTTTTTTCCCAATTAAAATATACAAAAGATGCGCTTAGCATTTATTATTAATTCAAAAAGGAGTATCGACGAATTATTTTATGTTGTTTATATTTAACTGCATTTAAAATTTCTTATTGTTACATAAATTCTTACTAAAATAATTAATTTTTATTAAATACATATTTATAGATTTATTCTTATTAGCTTATATAGCTTATTAAGTCTCTCAACTCGAAACTCGACAACCCTGTTGCTCGCTCTTAAGAGCTGTGCTCTTCACGCTCTTGGCCGGCATTTTTGTACATGCTCAACGCTCACACATAGAAAATAACAAACCGGCATTTGAGACCGGCGTGCACGTAAGTAAATAGCGTAACGCAACGTAACGTAAAGCTCAGCAAGCTTAACTTTTAAAAGATTATTTAAATTCATGTCGTATGCAATGCCATTGAACCAAAAAAAAAAGATATACTATATATATTTATACAACCTGCTGCTAAAATTCGGAATATCATAAAAGTTGTACTTTTTGGTAATATAAAATAAAACCACAGGTGTCTGGTCTTTGTATGAGCATGTGATATTTAAAAATAAGCGTCAGCAAATTTCTTACATCTTCTGGCCATAAGTCATAATTAATGGCGCAACCATTGCCAATCGATTCCATTGACGCTACAGAATTAAGCCATTAATTAGAACAGCAGCCAACATTTGATATGCCCCAATGCTGCACGTAGGCCGTGCCCCAATGCAGTTTACAATTCGCCAAGTCTAGACTGGAGACTTGGCTACCTACTCGTTGTAGTAGCTATGGGTACAAGCTACCCATACCCCCCACTATAGCACTTACTCATTAACTACACGCACTGGCATAACAAAATGCATGTCAAGTTCAGGCAAGTAACGCTCGGCGCTCACCAGTGGAAGGTCTATTGCGGCGCTCGGGCGTGAAGATCGAACTGAGAACAGATACAAATGGCCCTTTTGCATTTATCTGTATCTATAAAACTGCAATTGCAGTTGTATTAATTGTATATATGTAGTTATGCTCGTTAGGTTTTCAGCATGACCATCGCAGTCGAGGGTTGTTCAGTAGGGAATTTGGTTAAATACAGACTATCGAACCGCAGCAAGTATCAACGAATAGCGAGTAGGTTTTCAATAACAAATATTATTTGAACTCATAAAAACAAAGTAAGATCCGAAATCTTTAAGGAGTAGTAATCGCGTATGTAGCTTAGTTTATTTGAGTACTTTTCAGTAGTAAGTATTCTGTCAGATTCCGTATAAGTACTCAGGGGGATAATAATGTATGGAATTAGTACTCAAAGCGATTGAGTACAAGAGCGAATTATCGAATGCTCGCCAGTCTACGGGGTTAAGCGTACTATTGAGCGGAATATATTTACATTGTAATTGTAAAGGCGTCTAGGGTAAACAATCTGAGAGTATGGTTAGCTGAAAAGAGTGTTGTCAGTAAAAAAGTTTTGTATTGAAGATCACTTCTACGTGCTTCAGGAACTTCATGTAACTTATTCTTTTATCAATCAGCCCTCGCTGTTATGGTTGTTATAGCTGTTGGCCTGTCCCTGTCAATATCTATGCCTGCAGCGTGGCTTTCGCTACACGCGCCAGTTGACCCTTTGGGGCTTTGGGTTCAAAACGTGTCGCTAGCGGTGGCGGTTTCGCATTGGGGATTGCAATTGGGGATTCGTATTTGGTAACGGATTCGGTTATTGAAACAGCAGAGACCAGTCAGGCATGGCTAAAATAAAAATGTTGTCACGCCGTTTGGAAATACTCGCAATTGTTTCGGCTACAAATTTTCAACAAATCGCATTTGAAAGTTATGCGCCCCTGAGTCGATTTATAGGTACCTTTTGTGTTCCTATATTTTTTCTTCTTCTTAGTTTTGGTTGAGTGTGACCCAACAAATTGCCAGCAACTTTTATTTTTGGCTAAATGATTTTTTTATTGGAGCAGCGAATGTCTTTTGTTTGTACATATGGCAATTGTGTCCTTCTTAAGGTAAGGCAATTGTTATTAATGGATATCACACCAATATGGTATATGTCGGTGCTAAATTAGCATACAAATTTGAACTCTTATTTTGTTTAACTACGTTTCTAAAAGTTCTGAAAAGCATTAAGGAAGCCATTTCTTTAAATTGTTTTAAATATTTGTGTATATATCTTATGTTCGCCTTGCACTAAAGATATTATATGTTTAATATAGCTAAATATAGCAACGAACAGTTGAAGTTTCTAAGTTTATTATAATTAAGCAATAAATAATTATATAATACAAATAATTGGATACAGCTTGATACCTTCCTCATTCCTCTTCATTAGCCTTTATATTGAAATTAAACAATGTTCGTGTTAGTAGACAAATCTTTTATGTCTTCAAAAGTTTTAGCACTTCGTCTTCGTTACCGTATGATAATTAACTCTGGGAATTTCTATCAAATTTGTACTAGACTTTCTGATAAATGTTATTATTAAGCAGTGTGCTGTTGCTTAAATTCTTTTCTGGGTTACTAAGCAGTTCTTGAACTCTCATTTGGCTATGGCTGAGTAACTTTCGGATACAGTTCAAAAGTCAATGGCACCCAAAACGGAAACTTAACGCAACAACAGCCAACAAAATTGCAAACAAATGAGGCGGCTCCCTGTCGTTTGTACGGCACACGTGCCGGACAATATTTTTTTTTAGTTTTTTTAGTTAAAGTGCCGCAAGCCAAAACACAAATCACGTTTATTTCACATACAATAAAACAGAAATTCAAAAACCAAAAAACCATTTGACGCATGCATTTTGCAAGTAAATGTTTTTCTGTGTTTATTGCCGCTTCCTCAACATTTGCTTAAAGTTTTTGAAAAATACTTTTTTTCTCTTGGTTTTTTGTAATTTATTTAGCGTCTGCACGGCAGCGCCCAAATGTCAGGCCTGACTTTGTTGAGCTGCATGCTTGACTAATTGCCGAAAACATATCGCGGCACTAAATTAGCCGCATCAAAACAACAAAACGGACAACTAAACACAAAAAATAAACAAAATTTATTTGTTGGATTTGCGACACGCCTTTGCATTCGGGCAAAGGTTCAACAGTCGTTGTCTACCTTTTGCTTCCGGTTTCAGGGCGCCAGCTGCAGCTGAGCATTTTTTTATTTTTTATTTGTCTTCTTGCTATTCGTTTATTTGTGGTCTTTGTGTTTGACATGTGTTTGGGTACTTGTTTTGTCATCTTCATCGCATTGTTCAGATTTTATATGACTGTCAAATGGTGATTATCCAAATTCTTAAGCACACAGCGTTATAAAATCTACAAGTGTTTAAGTACTTGCTAGTTTGTATTATTGTTATATTTTTTTATATTATATTATTGTTTATTTAAAAATTATATTTATTGTTTGTTAGCACTGAAGTAAAAATAGCTTAAAACCTTAATCTTTCCAATAATCTTTCCATGTATAAGATAAGGCTTAAGCTTTCTAGGGCCTTAAGCTGACGTCAAGGTGTGGGCTCTTCAAGAAGTTGAACAAGAAATCACATTTCATATGTATTTACAGTGCTGGCGACATGTGTTTTATGTCTACGATGCATTGTGGACATATTTTATGATTGATTTACGTCTCATTTGCATTCGCTTATGCTACGTGCCCTTTTTGTCCAAATAGTCGTATTTATGCGACATTTATGGTGGGAATATGCTTTGAATTTATAATGCGCCTATGGTGCTCTGCGCCTGGCTGTGGCACACACACGTGGCGTGTGTGAATTATTTGGGCGTGTGTAATAAAAATTACTATTAAATAATAAAAATGTAATTTATGTCCATTTAATTAATAGTCGAAGGCAATGCGTGCCATAATAACCAAATCGTTTGTGTGGCACATACTCCACACAAATTGAGTCATTTTGTGGCATTTCGTTGCTTGGTGTTGTTGTTGTTTATTTTTTTTTTTAGTTGCTTGGTTGGGCGCACGTTTAGCCGCTTAAACTTTGGCCTTAGCTAATCAATGTGCATCTTGGAGTTTAATGTGTGGCGCAGTGCCAAATGGTTGGGCACAGCCAATGTGTCTAATGCCAGAGGCAAATCAAAAGACTTAGGCAACAAACTTGGCTCACATGCATTATAAATAGTTGCATACATAACACTTTGTTGACCCAATTGCGCCTGGCTGTCTTAAAACTCGGGCGCGCTTAGCTGAACCTTTTAAAGAGCTATTACATGTTTAAGCTAAAAGATTTTGTAGTACGTTGGGCCTGTGTGGCGCATTACTGTTGTTGCCTGGGTCCAAAACCGGGCAGACAACAAACAAGTAGCAAATTTTCTGCGTTGTCTTGCGGCTGACTGACGGCAACGTCGACGACGACGCTATGTGATTCCAACATCTGCAAATCACATGGAACGCATGTTGACAAGCCCCGTCCTCGAAAGTGCGGCAGTTACAGTCGACGGCACAGTGGCTAAATTGCTAGAGAAGGTGCCTGCATAACAGAGCTGGCTCGTGAGAAGACAATTTTTCCACCTTTCTGAAGTGGAAATGGATATTCACACATATGTAAAAGTAAACTAAAACTATTTGCAAAGTATGTTCAAAATACACATTGTCATCAATCAAAGAATTATTATTTAAAGATAATAGTTGTATGTAAAAATTTTAAATAATCGTAATTTATTTAAGATAAGACATGAATTTAAATTAATTAAAATATCAAACACTAAATCTTTTAATTTAATTTCTCAAAACTATTATTTATTAATTGTTCTGCTTGATTGGGTTAAATCGACAGTTAAATTAATAAGAGAAAACAAATTTAAAATTTATAAAAGACTGCCAGCAGCATTTAATTCAGTTTTAAATAAATATTAACAAATACATTTAATCAAATAAGCAAATTTAAAAATTTTTTAAACATGTTGCAACTATCGTATAATTTTGCAATCGATCATTTTTATCGATTAAATCATAGAGACAAACCCCAAAGTCTACTATAAAAAATTTTCTTGTCGCAATCCTTGGTGCAACGCGCTCAAACAAGAAAACCGCATTTACCCATAAAAATGTAAGCATTTTTTCATGACCATATTGGGAGTCCAAATGAATAACTGACTTGGTAACTGACTGACTTTGTTGAAGAAGTTTGCCAAGCGTTGGCAAAAAATGTCTCACAGATAATAAAAAAAATAAAATAAAAATAACATCGCGTAACTGGAAGCTGTGCGAAAAGCTGGCCTAATGGGCATAAATCGAGACAGACTCAATGGAAAATAAGGCAAGTAAATGGCGAAAATGAAATACAAAATAGCTTGGGCAACAAACTGGATGCAATAAAATGTAGTTATATAGAAATCACGGCCTAACTACCCACTGCATTTAGCATAATTTTAACACCTAATATTTATGGCCAAAATGACAGCCCACTCTATCGAGTACCAGCAATGAGTACGCGTATGTGTGGCTGTGTGCGTGTGCATGTGTGTATAAGTTATACATATTTATGTGCTCGTTTGTATGCCAACAACTGTCATCTGGGCACAGCCCGCGACTGCTATAACAATTACTTTGTTCAACACTTTGGCCAGACAATCGTTTTGATGCCAAATCTTTGACAAACGTCTGCACTTTTTACTGTCTCCCCGTCTGGGCCTATTAATTGATTTATGAAGAAGCCTCAACTGCTGGCTGCTTCATGCATGTCGTAAGGTGTGAAGCATCCAAAATGCAAGCAACGCTTTAAAATTGTTCAATGAAATCGTTTAGCAATGAACTGGAACAAATTATACAATACTTCGAGCTGCGAGGGTCGTTTATAAAGCCGGTGGTAAATTTGAATGTGAATTTGCTTGTAAATTTATTTTAATTTAAAATGTTTGTTTGAAAAATTGAAAGAGGAGAAATGGACTCAGAGATTTACAGAAATATTCAAGAAGAATATGTAGCACTTAAAGCATTTATACATACTATTAAACATGCTGAAGCGAATTATTTTCGCTATTCTGGTTGCTATTTCAAGTATTTGTCAAAGATATAGGGGATAATAAAGTTGATAAAGCTAAAAGTTATTTTAAAAAAAGTATATAATAGAATATAATTGTTTTTAAAAACTGCATTTATTTCTAGCCATTGGATAAAAGGATCATTGTTGTATAGCAACATCTCAAAAAAGTTGCATGTTAGTTAATTTTTTATAATATTATACAATTGAATAGTTTATATATATTATACTGCCCTCTGCACCACGTAACGTGCACAAAATTGTTCTATGAACGTATTGATTAATTGCTGACATGATAAATACGTTGCGTCTAAATGTGACACAAGTCGCTAGAGAAACAGACAGAGACAGCGACAGAGACAAGAAAGAGTGAGAGGTAAGAGATAAAAGCCCCACAATGGCAACAACCACAAGCAGATCTAACCATAACAAATCATTTGTAATTAACACGCGTGGGTCTGACGCTCCGAGCCCCGATGCAAAGCGAGACAGAAACGCGATTCATACTCGCACTCGAACGAATTCAGAATCAAAATTAAAAATTCATTTTCGCCACATGGCCCAGCTGCCATATAGGGTTGCTCTGGCTGACTGGCAGCCTATGGAAACAGACGCTGCGAACTTTAAATATTTCTGTTATATATCTAAACGAGAATTCAATAAATTATATAGAAACATATAGGTATATGTTGTACATTTGTATTTGCGCGCACCATTTTTGAGAAACTTGTCTAAATTCGTTAGCTTGATTTATTTTGTGTTTTTGTGTTTTGCGTTTTTTTTTTAAGGCATTTACAAGCTATGTAAATTTGCTGGCTGTGTACGGCGTCATATTTATTTAATTATTTATTTATAATTAAATTGTTTATTTACTCGGCGATGCTGTCTTGACCATTTCGGACATTTGTTAAACAGGAAGCTAATTAGTTTGGCCATATACGGCTTAAACTATGCGAATGATGGCTGCCAGTTGGGGGCCTGTTTGGTAGCATCTCTTAACAATTTGCATGTTATCCCAAGATATTTATCGCCTGGTTGACAGTGTACAGCTAAAATCGAGCTACGAATGGCAATGGTCGTGCTGCGTAGGAAATGGCTAATAGTTAAGCTGAAGATACACAAACATATAGTTAATTAAATGTTCAAAAATAAGCCGGAAAATACATATTTATACATATACATATATATAAATACATTGTACATGAATATGAACTTGAGCATGTCACACACAATCATATTTCATGCTGTTGCCGCGAAGGACAGGAAGAGCGGTGACAACTTTCAATTTCTGCTTAAACATGTTGTGGAATAGCTCAATCAATGTATTTGCGCGCGTTGTAGCCTAACCGCTCCCCATACACACTTGGCTATATGTTTTAAAAGCCTTTCCATCTAATGAGTTATAGCTGAAAGCCTAAGCTGATTCAACACAGCCGCTCGTCACGCCCATTTCAATCGAGGGATTTGATTTAGACATTCACTAGCCAATTTCTCGACATTGATATGGCACTCAAAATGTCAGCTTTGAGCTGTAATAATTCCTATTAGACAGCCAGCAAATCACAGATATAAGCTTAGAGTAAGACTTGGTCCTTATCAACATTTTATTGAAAATAAAAACGAACAATTAAATAGTCGAATGCAAAGGGAATTTTCCGCTATATACAGGATATCGATAAAATTGTTCTTTATAGTATCAGAGAAGAAATAAATAAAAAAATAAACTTAAGAATAAATAAATAATAGTACCATACAATCGAAAACATTTCCAACAGAGTATTTCATTTAAAACAAGTATTAACTTTTTAAAATGTGAAAACATTTCTCATGAATACCGTTATATATTAGAAGAGCATTTGATACAAATATATAATTTAAACAAGTCGACTTTCAGCCCTTCTTCCTGAATATCAATTCTGTATACGAATGCCAAAATTAAGATACCATAAACTTATGGCCTTCCTACAATAAACCGAGTTTATTTTCTATTATTGAGTAATACAATAAAATAATATAATACACTCAAATGCATGTGGTTAGCCCTAACTATATAATTATGTTTGTTTTGTTATAAAACTTTTGCCATATGAGGAAATCTGCTAAAAGCCAAATTAAAAGCTTTATGGTTTCCGTTTTTCTAATTTACAAGTACATAATTAAACATTATTGTAAAATAGCCGCAATGAAAAAAAAAGAAGAAACTTAAGCTCAAACGAGAGCCAGGGGCGGAGGCAGCCAAGTGGGCGTTAGCATTGGTTGTCTGGTTAATTATTAATTTTTGAACTCTCCAAAAAGTGAATTGTTTTGCTCAAGAGAGTTGCACAATACGGTCGTAAGGCAGGGGGCTTCGCGGCGGCCAGGGGGCTGCCCTGCCAAGTGCTACAATTGCGCAATCGATTCGTGCCACGGGTCGCGGCAGCTGCCTCCTAATTGTCTGTCAACCTAGAGCGCAACAACAGCGTCGAGCATTGCCCACATTAGTTAATTATGCGGCCATTAAGCATCGCCGCCGTGAGATGGTGAATTGGTGAATTGATGAGTTGGTGAGTGTGTCAGCAGTGGCAATTTCAAGTTGGCGGATCATTGAGAAATACGCAGAGGCTGCGAAGCGCCAAACAATTGTCTGCGCGTATCTCTGTGTGTGTGTGTGTGTGTGTGTGTGTGTGTGTGCCCAAAGACTCGCTTTTCATTTATTAGATTTCTTTATTACGGCTGTCTGACTTTTGCTCAGTTACAGGCCACACCTCCTCCTGCTCTCCATTCTCCTCTAACTACTCATCAGATCTCAATTGTGTTTCATTGTTTTTCTTCTTCTTTTTTGTCGTCTGCTGTTGATGGCATTATTTCAGCAGCTTCAGTCAGCTGCGAGTACGCGTATGTCGCGGCCTGCAACGGTGTGTGTAGTTTTGTAATGCGGCTCAGCTTGTGGGAAGTTGCCGTGCTGCTCCCTCAATACTCGCATAAAGTTCGTCGCTTAAGTCTTTCGTTTGAACTGTACCCTGTTACAGATCAAATTAGGTGAAGTGGGTATACCAAAGTTATGGAAAATATGTAACGGGAACTGAGTATATCTGAATTATACAAAACATGTAACGGGGATTATTTCTATTTTGCATTTTTAAGAGCATCTGAAAAACTGAGTCCATTTGCTGACTCAATCTGCTATTCACATTGATCCTATTGATCTTAGCGACTGAAATAATATAATTAATGATTAAAATAATATTTTTATTTCAATGTTAATAATATAATTAAATTTAGTAATTCGATTTTTATTAGTCCAATATAGAGCAGTATTTTGCAAGCCTTGAAATATTGAAATTTGAACATAGGTTTAATGACAATTCGAGTACATTTTGAGCAGCAAGCTCTTATTAACTATTCATCTTTCACACCTGCAGGGTATCGATTTGTCCCCCACCCAACTCTTGTATTTCGACTTCTTTTTCCTTTGCAATATTTAATTATTCATTCATTTGTGTTAATTGAATGCGTGCCACGCTGCACAGAGTCGTTGTGTCGATTTTCTGTAAAGCAGACGTAATGGCAGCATTTGCCTGCGTTGGCGTTGTTGTTGTAATCGCTTTTATTATTTGTATTGTTGTTGTTGCTGTACATTGCATCAATTGTAAGACCAATAAAAATGAGAATTAATTTTCAAAAGATGCTAATGATTGATTGCGTTTGCATTTGATTTTCTGTTTTGGCAAATGTCAAAAAGCATTGCGTAAATTGGTTTTCTTGCTTTTAATATACTTTGATTTAAATTTTTTTTGGGCGCAGCATTGCAGCGTGGGGAGTTTTGGCCATGCATTAAAATTAACAAGCATTTGACATGCACATAAAAAATAAATTGGAATCAGCAGAACTTTTAATTCAAGTGAAACCATAAATTACATTCGAAATAGTGGTTTAGCCTTTTAGAATGAATCTCATTTCAAGTCAATAAAATAATATTAATAGAAAAAGATTATCAATTAAATCGAACTTTTCAAAAGCTCATCCGTTAACTTCAATATCAAATTAGATCATCCGTTGTTTCAACTTTAAATAAGTCATCTAACTTGACAGCTGTAACAAATTCTGAATGTTTGCAATCTTCATCAGTCTTGGAACAACAACATAATCCCTTGCCAATGCCAATGGCTGTCACTCCAATTCCGCAACAATCCATTTATGATGTGCGCCAACAACAAACACAAATCCGTTGGTTTATGGCTTAGGCAGAAAGTTCCCCACATAAACCTTGGCGGGCACCAAAGCATTGGCTATGGTCATTGCGAAATTAGCCCCAATAAAAAACTAAAAAAACGAGAAGAGAAAACAACCCGAAACAAAAACTGGAACTTCAAAGAGCAGAGCCCAAAAAAGCTGAACACTAGCAATTGTCATAAAACTAAAGCGGGAAGCCCACCATTTGATGAGTGCGTTCCATAAAGATCAGAATTTTATAGTCAGTTGTGCTTAAGAGCCTGATCACTTCTGGGAAATCTCAGCAGCAGCAGCAGCAGCAGTTGGCACCAGTTTGTCTGCCAACGCGCAGACGCACGACGACTACACAAACACGGGGAGAGGCATGACAGCATCCGATGATTGATGGCCAATAGCGACTCATAACGGCTTTTGGTTTTTGTCTGCATTCAGCCAAAGTTGTACACGTCTTGCTTAAACGAAACGATACGAAACGAAACGAAACACTGCACATCAGCCACATCAATCATACGCCCCCACAGCCAGCGACACGAGCCAAGCAACTCTATAAGCAATGCCCCTTAAATGCAGCTCGGGCTTAGCCCAGGGCTGCAATTGTGTCGCCCAAGATGCCTTTTTTTCGATTGAACAATGCACACTTCAGGCTCAGTGTTAGTTTTTAACACAATGGGAGGTTGGTTCAAAAGGTTTTTCAACCCAATAGTCAAGGACAGCTAATGAGGGCGTTGGCTTATGGATTGATTAAGTTGGAAATTTATCGACAGGCAATCGACATTCAACTGGTAAAAAGACTTTTAGCAGGCGGGGAGCAAATGGCACATCTGTATGTTGTTTGGTCATATTTCCTGTCATAAATCCTCTTGAATATGAAGTTTCCCATTTAGATTATGAAAAGATATTTTTTACTGTTTATTTTTACTTAATCTTTTTTCCAAATCTGAAAGATACTTCCTACGTTTAATTCGTTTTGGTTTAATATTTAGAAAGTTTCGGATTGTTTATATACATTTTTAGCCTAGAAAATGCCAATTTTTTAAGCGCGGTTTCAAATGAGAATATCTAAATAATATGTGACATGTTTGGCATAAAAACTATATCATTCGAAGATTCATCATTTACACATCAATTCTTTATAAATTTATTCTTAATTTAATTTTCATCCAACATTCGATTTTTTATATACTTCTATTCAGACCGCCCTCGCATTGTGTTAAAATCATAAGGCTAACAAAATATTACGTATACGCCACATTGATAGACAAATATTGTGCACGAGTTGGTTAGTTTTTGTTGTTGTTGTGGGTTCTGTTGCTAACTGTTTGTGAAACGATTTGATTGCGTTTAATTTATTTGCTATAATTTGTCAAATTCGCTTGTTCAGTTGCCAGTTGGCTTAATGTCAATTACCTGGTCTTGGCCATATACAGCGCAGACGTTTAGAACCAGACGCTCAGCCAGTTGGCCGAGTGATGCTGCTGCCAAATGTTGACTGACCATAAATCAAACGATTTAACGTTTATTTGCATAGACTTGGCCACGTATTAACTGCAATTTGACCATTGTCAAAGCTCTAATCTCTGTGTCTTGCAATTCAATTACAAAATTTATGAGTCAACCTTTAATTTGTGCATTCAAAATACACAAAAACAGTTGAGCTGCACTTAAAAACGAGCCACAATCAGCGCTTACCTTGACCACAAAACTTGCCCAGGTGGACTTGACTTCAGCTCGAAATAACCTTTTATACATATATATTTTTTTTCTTTTTGGTCATGTCGCGGCTTTTGTTCACAAAGTTTTTTTTTTCTTGGCATTTGTGTTAAGGGTGCCGCCGTTTAAAACCTATTTATGGAGTAGTTTTTTATTTTTGGCTTTAATTAAATGGCCGCCTGCTTTTTTATTGCTGCAATTGACAAACTATAAGTTCATATAATATCATATTAACAAACAAAAGCTTCAATTCAATTGGCAACTGCAAATGAATGGATCTCTTTGTGCTGGCCCCCCGAAGGCAATCTTCTTTTGCTTGTATAAATTCTGAAAGATATAAACTGATTATTAATGTCTTTTCTTCTTTTTTGATATTGATATTGATATAATTGATGGCGTCTTTCTTACAAAGATGACAGCTTAAACTCGTCCTCTGCAGCAACACCAAATCGACTGTTAATCGATTAATTGGGGGAACTTTTCTGCCAACTCTTAATAATTAACGTAATAAATCAGCATATTTGCTTATAAAATAAAGCGTCAAAATTAATAGCTATAATTATGTTAAACAGTTGAGTATATTAGCTAAGAAATGGGCAGATATCAACATAATATGGACTTCTAATGCTACATAAATACGATGGAACAGCTTAAGCAATACTTGCGGAACTTTTAACTCTTAACAATGATTTCCTGCACACTTGTTAACAAACTGCAAATTCTGCAATGTCATCGCTTTAATCAGCAATTAATAATGTTATTTTTTTATTATGATACTTCTTTAATAAAAGGCCCAACTCTCAATTTCAAGCATAAATAAATATAAAACAACATAAGAACAAAACAAATAAAAATAAAACAACAATAATTCTGAGCAAACAAGATAATATTGGAAAGAATATCATAAAGTATTTCTACAAATGCAATTGTTATAAATAATATATGAATACAGTACGGAAATATACCGTATTTCCGCCATGTGTGTGTGAGGGCCTCGGCTTTCCAAAGTTTATTGTATTTTCTTGTGCAATACTTTTATGTTTCAATAGAGTTTTATGTGAGCTAATATAATATAACTATAAACCCTCTCAAGGAGCTTAAGCAATCATTTAGAAGGCTTTTAATCTGCAGACCTCAGCCTAATTAAATGATATAGATTCTCAAATAAAACTTTGAATTTAGGAAACCAACAATCTTTCCATAAGAAACCAACTCTTCTTCTTATATAACAAGAAACCAACTTCTTCGATAATATATTGGTGCACAATCGAAAAGCTTTGGAATGTATTTCTAATGAATCAATAAATAAACAATTAATTTATATGCGCTCTACGCAATAACAGTTTTTTATTATTATTTGTTTTATGCGTAACAAACTAATTGCAATTCTTTGAATTGTCTTCATTAATTTCAAAACTAAACATTTATTTTTTATGGATTTTTTAACTGATGCTCACACTGTGCTTCCTTTTTTTTGTGCAAATCACGCGGGGCAACACCTACAGCTGGGCCTGGGTTAGCTTGGGGATATAGATTCTGAATCAGCTTGGCTTTGGGCTTCGGGTTTTTGGCGCCCGACGCGTTGCCTGTCGCTTTAAAAACACATTTATTTGCATGATTTGACAGTTCTTTAAGGCGATTGACTTGCCGCAGCTCGTAAAAACTGGTCGTAAAATAAATAGCAAAATAGCAAAAACAAAACAAATATTCAAAACACACATTCGAGCAGCTGGCTGATGATATTTAGCCAACATTTGAATTGTTTAAAAAAAAATGATATTAAGTAATAATTGTTGTACATGCGTGAGTGAATGGGACGAGAAGGGGGGAGAAACTTGAGGAAGTGTATCTTGAAGTTGTTGTGCAATTTTAATTACGATACGCGCACTCGTCTATAATGAAGTCAGCAACAGCAACAACTTCTTGCGGGGTTCTTAAGCATAATTATCTTATCGTGTGACTTCATTAAGCGCCCCGTAGACTTCAATCAAGCCAAGCTAAGTGCCACAGACGACAGCAGCAGCAACAACAGCAGCAACAACAGCAGCGGCAGCAGCTGCCAAGTGTCGTCGCCTTTGCCACACCCGCGACACACGCGTAGATAGTTCGGGATAGAAGAGAACAGAAATCCCAAACCGGACTCAGAGACTGGGACTCGGCCGATTACTTGGGGATACTTAAACTGATGAATTGCTGCTGCTGTGGCTGCTGCCGCTGATGCTAATGCTGAGAGGGCCTTCAACTTGACACTTTACCGCACGAGTGTGGCCAAGTCACGTTTTTCATTTAGCTATATAAATACTTGAACCTTTAGGGCTGATCGACAGCAGCTCACATATACTTAAATATATATATATATATATATATGTACTTATATATATACATATAATAATTCTTCAATTGTCCGCTGTCATTATCGCAGATATTCACTTCCTTATGCGCATTGATTTGTGTGGGTGAATTGTAATTTACAATATTATTGTTTTGAGTTAAAGCGCAACTCTATTGTAGTTTTGATTGTTGATCGAACTGTGGACAGGACGTGACTGGAAATTGACATGTGGAATTAGCTTGTGCAATCAATGGCTGATCAAGGAATTATATATATAAAGTCAGACAAATGATGAATGGATTCTACAGACAACTAACGACCTTTTCACAACTTTTCAATTGGCTTCCATTCATAAAGCAGTGCAAATTGTTAAAGCCCTGCACTGCTTGCCAAGCAGTCTATCATTTCAACTTGGAAATAAAGTAAACATTTAGTTTTAATTCAAGCTGATTTTTATTTTTATATAAAATCATATTGTTTAAACACAAAGAATATACGAGCTTTGCATATGGCCCACCCAGAAGGACTTGATTGTTGCTTAAATGCGTTTATTTTGCCAATCGGAGAGGATAAAAAAACATTAACTGACTTGCAGATTTTGATGTTAATAAAAACACTTTAATATATATGTATGTATTCTTAAAAGCTTGAAAGCAACTTTTGTAAGCAAGAAACAAAGAAATTTTCTGAACAAAGATCGTGCATTAAATGTCAATTTTATCGA
Source organism: Drosophila ezoana (assembly GCA_035045725.1). Classification (NCBI taxonomy): domain Eukaryota; kingdom Metazoa; phylum Arthropoda; class Insecta; order Diptera; family Drosophilidae; genus Drosophila; species Drosophila ezoana. The sequence continues at coordinate 8,714,373 of JAWNOU010000005.1, forward strand.
TAAAAAAATTAATATTATAAGTGGCTTTTTACTTAGCAAGTAGATTTAGAGCACAGATGACTGATTGAAAGAGCAATTTTTTCATGTACTCCAAAGATAATTAATACTTTTTCAAATAATATACCCCGCGCTTTATAGAAAAAGATACGCAAATTACGCATGGGGCATCAACTTTAATCTTTGTTATGCTTATTATTATTTTTATTCAATTCTTTCATATTTATTATTCAGTATTCTCTAGTGCGTCGACTATTAAGGTACAGGTCCACTCTTTAGCCAATACACGTATGCGCTGGACGAATTATGCTCCGCACTTAACGAACTTTAGATTCAAACAGGCGAGAGGCGTTAGCATGTTTCGCAACCACTAGCAAGCAAATGTCATGTAGATGGCTCTGCCTGTGCGTGACACAGCAATTAGCTTTTAGACAACAGTGCTTGCCAATTACTGGTTCGTGTCTTCGGTGCGCGTATTTGGTGATTTTATGCACTAAATCTTTTTTATTATTAAATTATTTAAGTTATAAACAAATAAAAAATATAATAAGAAAAGATAGAAATTGAGAAACAATTTCGAGATAATAATTGAATTTTAAATTTCTTAGGAAAGTGAACACGCTAGGAAACATGTATATAGAAATTTTTAACTAAAATAGTTTTTATTTATTTTCATTTGGGAAGATTATTATTTTAGGCTGACATCTTCAACAAGAAATACGTATTAAGGAACATTCCTATAGATGATCCTTTATAAATAACAACTCGATGATGGCTTTGGAGTCTCTCTTTGATGTCATTACCAAAGACCAGAAACTCGACGTTTGGCGACCGGTTTTTGGTTTTCAAAATCGTTGTTAAGAGTCGATGTTGTTGTTGCTGTTGTTGTTGTTGTTGTTGACGTCGACGTATTCAGGTGTCAATGTACGTGTTGGGCAATTCTAATTAATTAATAAATTAAGAATGACAAATGATTTTCAAATGCCTTAATTAATCATTTTTAACGCACCAGCGACAGGCCACGAACGTGCGTTGCGCAGGTGACGCCAAAAACCTGGTGGAAGATGCCAACGAAAATGTTTTTCTCCCACATTCTTCTACAAGTGGGCAGAAGTTCTGTGAGTTTAGCTGAAACTCAAAGCTGTTTGTTTGGGTCAGCAAGTTGCTTCCGTTTATTTTCGACGGTTTACTAAGTACAAATGTGTTTATTATTATATTGAGTATAACAATTTACTTTGTAACACATTCACCAATTCTCAAGTGAGCCTTTTTCTCCAATTGGGTTCATTTGGATCATCAATTCATAGAAACTCCACCTAGACTTCGAAGGTATTTTTTATATTTCTGCCTTACACAATTTTAGGAATTAGGCTTGATCAGAACTAAAACAAGAACTTTGCGTAAAATTAAAATTCACATAAAATATAAGAACAAGACAAAATGCCGAAATTTTATCTAAAAACTATTTTAATATATAAATGTTTGATTAAATATTTTTTTAAAAACGTTGAATTTTAAAAGCGTTGCTTATTTGATTTGAAAAAATGCCAATAAATATAAATATATATATATAAAATATTTAATATAAGAAGTGAAAAATATATTAACAATGTCCCCGTAGGATAATTCTGTACTCAATAGAACAAATTGAGAACAAAATTTACCCAGAGACGCAAATGTGTACATAAAGTACAAACATTTAAAATCTGCTTGCATTTAATAGGTTTGATAATTATAAAAGTAAATTAAGTATTGAAAACACATCTTAATGAATAAATAATATCACAAGTCAAGTTTAATTAATTTTTAAATAAATCTTAGAGCATGGCACGTAAATCAGCTAAAAGTTATTAATTGCCCCGAGAAACGTATTTTTTATATCATTCTCTTAGTCACATAAATTTAAAGTGCATAAAATTGAATTTATTTAAAGTCGAACTGTTTTATAAAACATTCGATTTGATTTCTTTAGTCTTCTTTGTGCCACACAGGGCGCAACAAAACATATTTCAGCTTTAATCCGTTTGGTCAGCCGTTTAATTGGCTGACAATGGAGATCAGTTCAGAGGGCGCATGGCGTGGCACACTTCGAGATACTTTCAAGACGAATGACACGTAGCTCAATCTTAATTTCGATAGCCATCAAAATTGAATTGCGCGACAAAACAGACGCACATAGAAAATATGTCAAATCTGGCTGTGGAATGTCGCGTAAAAGTGGCGGCTAAATGAGCCAAAATGATCGATTGCAGTCACAATACCCTGTAACAGCGACCAGAGTTGACAAAGCAACTCGAAAACTATTTCTGACACTATTTTGCTCTGAATGTTGATTAATTAGATTAGTGGACTGCATGAAGGAGAGCTGGGTGGGGCTGAGCAGAGATTAGCGCATCTCGAGTGTCGCTTCAGGTTTTAAGATATCAGATACGATTAAGTTTTCAGATTTATTTCATATACATAGATATATAAAGGCATGATTGCCGCGTCTTAGCGCAAGAAAACACAAATATCACGCGTCGGCAAAGCGCATTTGATCCGCGATGACTTGCAGTTCGGGATTGGTCTGTTGTTGTTGTTGTTGTTGCAGTTGTTGTTTTTGGTTGGGGGATGATGTGAAATATGCTGACTGTTTGTATCGATCGCCAAACACTTTTTGGAGTAATTTCAATTTCTTAATTCGTTGCGCTAATCTCGTCTTTCTCATGACGATGACGCTGTGATCAATGTCTGGATCTTGAGTTGGAGCTGCTCGATGCACTGACTCAGCTTCAGCTTCAGCTTCAGCTTTGGCTTTGGCTCAATATCCATTTCCATTTCTCCCAGCCCACAACATTTTGTGCCGCATCATGCAAATGGAGCTCGTCGCCTGATTGGTACATAAACACGCGCAAAACCCTTTGGCCGGCTTTTGAAGATGCAGCGGCATCATCTCTGGGCCAATCGCCTAATAGAAATGTTCTGTCCACAATTGCGTCTCTAAGCCAATTGCTTAAATACACTGCAATCGGGTATATTAGTGGGAGAAGCTGTTTTGCGTGGTCGACTGTCAACCTGCCAAAGCAACTGGCAGATTGTCTTAATTTGTTTAAAATTAAAAAGAGTCAACAATTTCTTCTCTAGTTCAATAGTTCTCTAACTCCTTAATTATATAATTTATTTTGTATTATCTAAAAGGGAAATCAAATTTTTGTTAATTAACTAACACTAAAGTTCTCAGAGCTGCAAACGCACACTCTCATTTAGTTGCCCGAAAGACTGGCTAAATTAGAGAAAGGTTGCATCAAGGACTTAAAATCTTCATCGACTGATTTTTAATACTATTAAGATAAAATTAAATCAAAAATTTATTCCTACTTTCTTTAAAATATAAAAAATTGATTTGTTCAAGCCCTTTTATAAATTTAGTCAAGTGTAGCGTATATACTTGTCGTTTATTCTATGCATCGCTTTAGTTGTGAGATCTTCTATCTTTTTTTTTCTGAATTCCCCCGTCGGCTGCCTTTTTGGTGTCTAAGTCCTTCCGTTGCCTTTATCAATAAGGCTGTGAGATAAACTTGGACAGGGAGTGACTTCACTTCCTTTGCTTGGCAGCTGTTTTGCATAAATGACAACCACACACACACTCGCACGTTAACTCACACACACACAAACAGACACACACTCGCACACACACTTAGTAGACAATCAAACGTTGTCTCGCGTTGCGGGCGAAGGTGAGGCAAAGAGTTTGCCAACCGCATGAGGAGGCGTCTGTTCGTCTATGCCCGCCCAAAGAGTGAGAATTGTGGGCGTGGGCGTTGCTTGTTCCTTGCTACTGTTGCTGTTGCTGTTGTTGATGTTGTTGTTGATGTTGTTGTTGATGTTGTTGTTGCTGTAGTTGTTGTTGCTGCCGCTGCTTGAGCTGCGTATTTGGCGCTTCCTCCTTTTGCATACATGAATACGTAATTGAATTTTGCGGCGTGTTGTCAATTTTGTTTTTCCCGCCTGCATTTCAGGTTTACTTTTTTTTTAAACTTTTCCCTCCATTTGTTGTTGTTGGCGATGCTGTTGCGCTTTTTCTTCGCGTTTGCCTTCACATCTACTTAATTTCAATATTTTTACATGTTTTTAAGAGAAGATGAGATGAGTTGAGAGTTGTCTTTATCCTTTCTTTTTTTTGTACCAAAGGAAGCTGACTTGTTGCTTCAGGATGTGTTTCAATTGAAGCGAGAGAATTGTGTGCGAAAAGTGAATAAAGTAAAAGTTTCTTAAAGATGTTCGAAAACCAGAAATATTATTTTAACTATGGAAATAATCAACAATAAATATCTATAAGGTCTATATATTCTATATGTCTATAATTATCAATTTTAATACTTTTTTTTTAATGTTATTTAATTAAATAGCATAAAGAATTGCTGTCTAAAAATGCAACCAACATTTATAAAAAGTAGGCCAATTAAATGCATCTTTTCCCATATACATTTTTAGGTTGTATTATTTGTATTTTTGTTAATATGAATGCAAAAGAACTCCGTTTGAATCCGGCTCAACTCTTAAACTTGCTATTAACTAATCAAGTTTGTTACTCAAAAAAAAAAAAAGTAATGTTTCAATTGTTAAAAGATTCTAATTGATCTAAGTTTGCCATTTTGTTGTTTATCTTTTTATAAACAAAGCATTTCCTTTTAGGATGTTAATTCCACAGCTTCGCCAGCTTGACTAGGGCCCTTCACTGGGCAGAACAATAAGCAAATACTGATTAAATGCCCTTTGGACTGCACTTTAAGTTAATCTTAACAGCCAGTCAATTGCTGTTGCGATTCTTTTCGCAGCTGCTCTTAACTTGTGCTTGCACAAGGATTACTAGCATCATTTCGCTTGTCACTTGACTTAATTGCAATTGGCACAGACTGACTTGGGAAAAGAGAGTGCGAAAGGGAGAGTGTCGAGAGAGAGAAAGAAAAGGCTGCGACTGCAGAATGCCGTCTACGGATTGTTGATGTGTGAGCAGCACTCGAAGTGGGCCTAGGACGAGTAAAAAGCCAAAGGCAGGCCACAATTTTCAACTGGCAACGCATGTCGCCTCTAATGCAACACGCATAATAATTATCTGCAGCATCAGCCGGGGTCGAGGGCTGTTTCAAGAGTTATGCTGATGGTAACTTAAGGAAATGCCATTTAATATAGTTAATTGTATTATTATTATCAGCCTACGATAAAGCTGTTCAAAGAATAACTTTATTTAATTATAAAGTGTAATGTTGTCAAGTAATGTTTTTTGAAGATTTTAGTCTCTTATGTTGGTGTTCGTTTAACAAATCTTCAAAAATAATTTCTTAAAGAAAAACACAAAATTATCTTTCCTGACCGTATACCAAATACCAACATTCAAACATAATTTATATTTATTAAGGCTGCCCTCGCACAGACTTATTGCATGCCCAACTACCTTATCCACCCACCCAGCGCTGTCTGTGACATGAAATTGAAATTAAATTGAAGAAATATTTTTAACAGCCACCGCAACGGCAACAACAACAACAACAACAATAACCCAACTCATAACGACGTGCTTGGTATGTTTAATTATATAGGATGATATTCAAAAACGAACAAAATGAGATGAGTAAAAATACCGATTTTTATATGCGATGGCCGTTTAATAAAATCCAAAATTAGCGGCGCATATGTGAGAGACTCGAGCAGAGGCTGAGTCCGAGGCTGAGAACCGAGGCAGACAGTGAGACGTCGTCTGAGATGAGTTTGAGGCATGAGTCGACTTATCGGCGGCATTTATCGCTGGATGCTGTAGATTTCTAACACGCGATAAGACTACATTTAATTGCACCTGAGAATGGTCCATGTAAGGGGAATGCCATGGGAATGGCCATAGAGTAGTATAGGGTATGTGGAGTATCTGCTGCGATGCACTTGGGATGATTATGATTGCAGTTGCAGCTGGAACGTTGATTGCGCGTGCAATTAGAGCGACGTTTGCTTCTACCACGCATCATCACTCACAATTTTTTAACACTTTTTGGGGTTTCGTTGTTTTTTTCTGAACAGATTTCGGTTGCAAGTGACCCGGCAACAACCGCCAACCAGCCTGGCCGGTGGCTTAATGGCTGTTCATCAATCAGTTTGGCAGCGTTAATCATTACAGAGAACTATTTTCCATGCCGTGTCATATTTCTCAACTTCAACTAAACTGCAGGCCGAGAGTAAGGCGTCATTATTTTAACATTTACTTGCCTCATTTATCAGCATTTTTCTCTCTTTACATTTTGCCGTCTCGCCCATCTCTTACACACTAACACTAACACTCGCTCCCTCTCTTTCACTTTATCACCAATTTTCTCAACTCGCGCCCACAACTTTGATTGCTTGCCGCAATCTCTATTACGAATGCCTTCAAAGCCGTTTCCACCAAGTCTTGACGTGTTTATTATACGTTTTCTTTTGGGTTTTTGGAATTTAGACATTTATCTAAATGCGGACGCATCTGTTGAATTTTCTTGGGACTCCCAATGAAAATTATTAAATATATTTAAAAAGCTGGTTCGTAAAAATAAACAAATAAGATAAAAGTTTTAAAATCTATAAAAATGAAAACCATAAAGAAAATTAAATAAAAAAAAAGTTATAAAAACAATAAATACATTATACATATATTTAAATAGACAAACTTTTATAAAACTAAAAACAAATTAAATTATTCTCATGCTTTGAACATCTGAACTGATAATTATCAAAATTTAAATTCTTTTAAAAAACAAACATGAGCATACCAAAAATTTAGTTGATTTAACAATAAATCTTCGATATCTAATCAATGTATTGTAATATATATTCATTTTGTTATATTTCTTATACCCTAAAATTTTTGTCGAGTATTAAAATTTACTGTCTTAACATATTACTTCTCGCAGATCTATACAAATCCCTTGAGAACTATCTACAGCTGTTCATAATTTGTGCTTGACTTGCACAACAGGAAAATAAAAGATAAAACCCGATAAATCAGCGCTAAAAAACGACCTCTAATACTCAAAGATTTAGCGCTAAATTGAATCCGACACTAAAATCAAGTGAAATATCGATGAGCGGCTTTTGGGGGTCATTTGGTGGCATTAGCCTCATGAGCGTCAACAGTTGAGCCGCTCAAATTACCGCACGTAGCTCCTTGAGCTCTTTAGCCAACTTTCGATCGCTTGGAGTTCCCCCAGACGGGCCGTAAAAAATGACAAGTGCGCGAGAAAAAAATAATACCCAGCAAAGGGTGCATAAATTTAACGAAATGTAACGCAATTGTTTCTAACCTAGGGTAAAGACTGTGCAACCCCAGCGGTGAACTAACTGTCGAGGGTTGTCTACGGATTTGGGCTGGATTTCGGTTACGGTTTTGGTTTTGGTTTTGGGCCACTGCAAGTGTGGGAGTCTTGTGTGTGTTTGTGTGTGTGTGTGTGTGTGTGTGTGTGTGGGTCGTTACCATGTGCTTATGGGTTTGACTTTTCATTTGATTTAATTTGCTATGGTCCTGGGCAGCGAGGGGAGAAGTCTGGCCCCCGGATTAACTGTTAACTTTTGCCACACTCATCAGAAACAATAAAATCAAATAAAAATTTCTTACGCCTACTTAGATTTATGTCTCTTGGCAGTTCGCACTCAATCAGCCTTTGGCACTTGCTACCCCAGAGGGTAGTTTTTTTTTTTGTTGCGGAAATGTGTGTGACATATTTTGAAAATGCAAAAAAAAAGCATATTGCACTGAAAATTATTTTAAACATTATATATACAAGCCCCTGAAAACTTCAAGAGCAAACTATTATAAGCAAATAAAAGTAGGGCATACAAAATTAAGCATATTCAAAGAAATTTGTAATTGTAATTTAGATTTAGAGAAAGTTGTGGTAAAGAGTCCGAAGCATTCTTAACTTTTCAATAAATATAGCAAAAATGCTTTAATTTTTCAAAAGTTGGTATTTTATCTAAATACAATTATTTTATTAGAGTAAAGCTCTGAAAACTAAGACGAAGCTAATACTACGAGTATCATGAAAACTTTCTATAGGAATGCTTTGACTTCTGATCTTCCGTATATAATAGTGAAAAATAACGCTTTCTCCTGGCAGTAGGGCTTGCAGTTGAATTAGCAGTTTAAACTTTTCCCGCATGTCTATGCATAGTAGCTGGAAATCATAAACGTACACCCACGCGTTGGGGTCTTTATTATTGGCCCCTATGAGCGGGGTCCTCGGTTGAAGCCGACGTCAGGCCGCAATTTGCAATCTGCTGTTTGTTTCCATTTTTCTGATTTGCAAATAAGTTCATGTGGTTGCTGGATTTAAGATTTTTGCACATGTCTGATAAATGCCGGGGCAAAAAGGGAGTCGGACAAAACCGCAAAACCTTTTTGCCTGCTGTGCCAATTCATTTGAGTATAATTTGCGGTTTGGCAGCAGCAGCAGCAGCAGCAGTCGCAGCAGCAGCGGCGGCACTTGTTGGCCTTAAGGATCACAGAAACGACACCGATTTTGATTTAAAAGTCTAGGATGAGGTTTATTGCATAGTCATTGCAAAGTGATTTGATGGCTGCCACCGTTTGCTGTTGTGGTCTAGACCATGCCAGCTGCTTTCGAGCTTTGTCACATTTGCCATGCGGTTTCTCGCATTCGAATCGACTTTCGTGCCAATCACGCTAATAACTGTGTCACTGGCGTAGTAGCACGCCGAAGCGTCACTAAGCTGCTGGCCAAATGAATGGACCCACAATGCTAAAGACCTTGAAAGATGTCAGCCGGGCCAAGCCAGGCCAATTAGAGCGCGTATAGAACTGCAAACTGTTTGACTTACTTTCTCCGGCCAATCGAACAATGACAAAATTTTGTGCGAGCATTTTTTTCATTATTTTCGTTTGGCAACTTAATTTGTGATTATTTTGCCAGCCGTTACGCTCGTGTTTCGCTCACCTAAGCGGCTTATGCGTATAAGACACTTCACCACTTCACCTAGACAGTCGGACGACCGCACGGCGGCTTTAATTAACAGCTCATCAAGATGAAGTTGTTGAACATTAATTACACACTCGTACGCCGAGTGGCGGCAACGGCGACGGCAACGGTAGTGCCATGGCCCCACATTCACATCAAAATGCCATTTTGAAGTTGGGGTAAACAGCAAAAAGAAAGAGAAGAAGAAGAAGTAGAAAACAACTCCAATCAATGCGCGGATGAGACTTCGGCATGCGAATCATCTATCCATCCATTCAAATCATAGCGCAAAACGAAAGACTTAGGCAACGAACTTGACCGGCATGTCTCTGTATTTGTGTGTGTATGGATAAGCTTAGTCGCATTGTGAGAGCTTGAGAGAGCCTTCTCATGAGCAATTCGCATTTGAATTTGTTTTGCAAATTACATTATTGGATGGGCAGCTTAAATTGTTTGTCAAAGAAATTTTACTGATTGAAGATGAATTTGTAGATAAGTGTAATGAAGTTATAATAAAATGAGCAAGTATTTGGATTGCAGCTAGAGATGGATGAAAGAATATTTTATTATATTAATAATAACACTATTAAATGCATTATTATTCGGCATCATACGTGAAGCATTAAATCGAATGCTTATACTTCGAAGGCAGTGCGATGTAATAGAATTAAATACAACTTTTTTGTAGTTGCTGAAGAATGATAATTATAGCTTTTTAACATTTTATTGTCGGTGCATTTAAAACATCTTATTTCTGAGTTTTAAATATCCAAATTAGTAAAATAAGAGGTTGGTTGGTTTTTTGGTATATTTAAACCAATTGATAAGCAGAATAGCTTATTATTTGGCTTTCCTATGCGATTCTCATAAATCCAATGCATCTGGAGATCTTTGCTCCGTTTTCTTATCGAGCAGTCGCATCTGAAGCTTTCAGTTTGCTTACCGCCCTCGCAACCACTTGTTTTGGGTTTCTCACACACACCTACACACACACACACACACGCACACACTTATGTACACAACGATGTGTAAATCGATTCATCGTTTGATGCGAACGATCTCGAATTGCGGCTGCCTCGTTGCTGCTGCTGCTGCTGCTGCTGTTGATGATAATGATGATGATGATGATTTGGTGATTTTCTTTATTATTATTACTGTTTTTAACCAACTTCTTATTACAACGAGTTGGGTTTTTTTTCTCTTCACTTCTCTCGCGCACGCTGGCAACACTCGAAAGGTGTTGAAGACTTGGCGGTGCCAGATAAAAGGCGCTACAGAAATTGCTTTCGGCCTGCCGCGCCCCGCCGAAAATATGAAATCAAAAAAGTCATGAAAAAATATACATATAAGAAAACAGGCCAGGCAACAGCTCACTCAGAGCTGGCGTCTCGATGACTCTAGGTACGCGGAATATTTAAAAAGAAAAACATGTGGTAAACTACCGTTCGATGTTGGGTAGTAAAAAAGACAGAAAGAGAGAGTAAGTGAGCGAGAGAGATAGAGAAAAGTAGGCAGTAAGGCGTTAATTGCTCATTATTGGGCACACTTCATGTCACACAGCAAAACGCTGATGCAGATGCAAAGGCAGCGCACGCTGATTGAGCTGTCCATACGAAGCTGGAGGCGATGACGCGCTCTCAGTTCCAGTACGAGCTATGCACTTGAAGCCAAGTGCTAAATTACATAGTTTTTCAAGTGGAAAAACTCAAGAAATTAAGTTTAGGCTGCCGCTTGCCGCTCGCTGCTGCTGTTAATTGTAGGTTGAAGCTGTAACTGCTGCATTTGGATGGACAGCACGTCCGGCTGGTTGCCAGGTTACGGTCCAGTCCGGTCCGGTCCGGTCCGCTCCAGTGCGCTGCTCTGACCATGCGCAGCTGCGGCGGTGAAAAATCTAAGCCCGATGACGCCGTCGACGCTGACTTGAGTTTGACTTTAATTGCTCTTGACAGTCATCACTGTCAGCTGCGCATATGGCAACTGGCAACTGGCAACAGGCAACGGGCAACTGGCGGCTGGCTGGCATCTGGCATGGGGCATGGGGCATGGGGCATGCGACATGGAGCATAGTGGAATGCGCGCTGCCGCCGCCGTTCGCCAATCTCGCAGCTCCAATCAACATGCGCTTGTCCAGGCCATGGCCAGACTCGTTGGCTGACTGGTTGGCTGCCTCTTGCCTAATATGGACGCCATTTTGCAGCGTCATTTGCGTTAATGGCGGCAACGAAGCCGTCTTGAATTTTGCGCCATTTGATTTTGGCTCTCGCTCTGCCTGCCACAGCTCTGTCGCTGTTTCAGGCATATAATTAAAAGAAAATTCATTTAGGTCGTTCTGGATCTTGTTTGCCATTTACTCAGCTTACAGTTTTTGTTCATTCTAACAAATCTTTAAAGCCAGCTACAAAAGTTTAGAATAAGTGGCCGTCTCCAACTACAATCAAACTATAAACACCTATAAACTACTCGAACTGCCCTCTACATTGGCGCCATGTCAACGCAGCTGTTAATGTGCTAATAATGTCACCCAAAAGCCACACAGCGGCACTAAAGTTTTGACAAAAACAAATGTGACCATATCCAGATAATGCTGCTAATATGCTAATTTTTTTGACAAAACAAAAAAAAACAGATAAATAAAAATGTATAAAATAAAATCAAAAACAACAACCTAAATGAAACCGTGAGGCAGCCCGATGACTATCAAAGCATATTTTAATGATCATAATTTTTTTTAAACCAGCTGTCCAGCAAGCGATTCGCTTCGCCTCGGCTCGCTTTGGTTAATTGAACAAGTTCAGTGAGGCTTGTTTAATATTTGTTGTTTTTTCTCTCTATATTCTACTCTTGCAGTGGGTATTACAAATTTGTCACAAATAGAGATATGCCTTGAGGCAAGGTTATATGTTTCTAGTATGTATGTTGGGTAGATAAAGATATTTCCGTCTGTATTTATCTTTGATTTAAACTAAATTGGTGCTGGAATAAATATTTTATTCTTATTTATTAATTTTATTTTATTTGCCCAAAAGTTAAACTTATGTGTGTTTATATAGATATTTTTTAAGCTGAGTAGACTTTCTTTACAATTCTGGGCTACTCCTTAAATTTTTTAAATCTACGATCAGATAGATAGCTATCGCACTTTTGCCACATATCTGCAAGGGTATTAAGTCTTCGGCTGGCCAAATATAGCCTTTCCTGCTTTTTTTCGTTTAGCTCATTGTTTAAAGTTAGTTGTAAAACAACGCACAACGACAACAAATGAGCGCACATTAATTACAAACAAAAACCAACAATTTTTAAAGCGCATACAAATTTAAATAATTTTTTTTACATGTATGTATATGCGCATTATTATTTTTGTCGCTAAAACAAAAAAACTGTAACGGTTTGTGAATCACACACATTTATAATCATAAATCATGAAAATGCGCATAAATTTTCAAAAATGATTAAAAATTAATAACTTACGCTCGCAAAAGGCACAATTAACGAGCTCCAACAGGAATGCACATAAATAAATCTATTCATTATTTTTGCTATGAAAAATTAGCAATAAAAGTTAAGCAGTGGGATGGAGCGGGGTAACAAAAAACGTTAATAGTATTTCTTTTATTTCTTTTATTATAGAAATGAAATTTAAAAAGAAAACAATTTTGACAAATTTGCTGGCATTAAAATAAGCATAAGGGTTTTACAAACATGTTCATATCAAATTTCTGCCCTATGTTCAAAACTTATGCGTCATAGTTTGGAATCAGCTGAAATTTAAATATTCGTACTATTTTTGCCATGTGACAGACCCGCTTTAAAGTGCCTCTGGTGATTTTGGACAGACGATTTTGTAATATGTATTTATTAGTATCGGCTTGGTGTCCATTAACTTAATCTCTTAAAATTTATCAACATCAATTCCAAAATTGGCTCGTTTGTCAAAGGCCACTTGCTTCTGCTGCTTCTGCTGCTGCTGCTGCTGCTGCTTATCAATGGTAGCGCTTTAGATTTAATGAGCTCCATTGATATCTGGTAACGGTTTTGGCTAAGCGAATATGTGGGCTTACCTATTGTTAACGCCAATCCGCACACCTCAAAGCGTCATTATTTTAAATAATCCAATTAATCAATTTCTTTATATTAATAAGTTAAATGGATGCAAAGTGATTTTGTTTTTCGACATTCTAATTTATTTAATATGTGTATATGGGGCATGCTATTTCGTTTATATTACATTCTGTTAAAAATATGAACAATTTTTAAGATTGTTTGTAAAATTCTGCAAAAAAATATATTAAAATTATAAGGTATTAATTTTTTAATAGGTTTAAGCGCAGCATAATTATGAATATTTATCTTGACGAATTCTTGCATTTTTTTGAATAATAATAAAATTAATATTAAGGTTAAGAAATTTATCAGAGCACAAGCAGTTTCCCTAACGTTTGTTTTTTAATTAGATGCCGATTTTATATAGATAGCTTTTTAGTTAGCTCAACCTCATATTTAATTTCACTATTGATCGAACTGAACTGCTGATCACAATTTTAGCACCCAATAAATTCAGCTGATATTCCAGGGTAGCAGAACTAACAGTGAATGAATAAAAATGGTATATCATAAGAGCATAAATAAGAAAGAAGATGTCTTTAAAATTCCAAGATCTAAAAATTTCCGACATTAGTCGCTGTCAATATTTTTCAGTCGGAGGCGACCTCCCCGCCGCCTTTCTTTTTTTTTGGGGGGAACGTTCAGTGCGACAAAATTGAAATGCGCATACGAAATTATTCAAATGCGTTAAGTTATGAAGTTATCACGATGGCACTTGGGCTGTCTGCGACAGTCCCTGACAATGGGTATTCCTGCTATCTATGGCTCATGTCTATTGCGAGCCGTCGGGGGTCAGGGCTGGGGTAGGGTTGACCGTTGGGTCCGGCCTAAGCGCGTGTATCCATTTTCAATAGACATTTGTTTTTGTGCGCTACAGTTTCGTTGACCGACTGCTAAACATTTATTTATGAGGTATTAGGCAGCCTGCGGCGCGACTCCTATCTCCGATTTAGACCTCGGCTACAAGCCGGTCGGGCCTATTTTGACAGCAACAAGTTGGCCAGCAAATATATGGCAAGAGAAGGGACTGTCGCTGTAGCCGCTTCGTTTTGGTACATATTTCATCGATTAATTTGAAAGATGAAGTTATGAGGAACGCTGAAAAGCGTCAATTTGAATATTTGATTGGGCCGCACGCTGGAGGTGACGCTCATCGAGTCTCCCGTGCACAATCATAAATTTATGGATTGTTTGAATTGCTTTTAAATGCGGCGTGAAACGGTTTGTGACTCGATGGTGTTAAGACTTTTGAAAAGGTTTCGCCAGCTGCCAATTGGCATCCAAAAGCCGCCAGCTACAAGCTACGTGACATTAGCAGGTGTTCAATATTATTTTGATCGCACGTTTACAAAACGGAAACAACCAAAGTGGCCAAAAATATATATGCATATGTACATATACATTTTATTTTTGGGTCTCGGTCAAGGGTATGACCACAGCCGAGTTACTTTTTTGGTTACCTTAGGTAATGGTAGTGCCCGATATGTTCGGCTATACGTATTGATTATTCTACTTGTGAAGGGCTTAAGTACGGAACGCTCGTCTATCGCTTTTGATATCATTTTTATACAATAAAAATGGATAAAAGGGGTAATCAAATTTATGTAACAGGCAGATGTAAACACTTCCGACCACATATGGTACATACATATATTCTTGGTAAGCATTAATAGTCAAGTCGATCGAGCCATGTCCGTCCGTTTGTGTTCGTCTGTATGTTCTCCTATCCGACGCTCCTATGGACGCTTTGATTTTAGAACCTATAAGTGCAGAAAACTTACAATTTTGCAGTAGGTTCTCCAAGTGGCCTTCAATTCAACAATCGATACAAATTGACATCGATTTTGTTTTAAGAGCTTAAGTCTTTACAATTCGACATGAAGCTTCTGGAATAGTATATGTAGATATATTCATTCATTCGTTATATTAATTATTAAGCTGTCGCCGCTTCCGCCTACCCTTCGTAATAAATAATATAAATAAATCAATCAATCCGAATATACGAATAGTCTATAGCACAATAAAATTTACTACAGAAAATTTCGGCTACTCCTAACTATTCAATTCGATTGCTTGCAACTAAGAAGTGTCGCCTAGGGGAAAATGTTGTTTTCTTTTCAATTTTGTAAATTGTCACTTAATCTATTTTTAGAAATTAAAAGTATTATCTTTAGAATATCTTCCAGACAAAGGCAAAACTTCATAAAGTAAAAACCCGCATAGACACAAATATTTGTTTAAGATAATTTAAAGTTAAAATATCATGTCAACCGGCAAGAAGAACTTTCAAATAATCGCCTCCCAAATGGTCTTAACCAGTTCAAACTAAATACATATTACGCTCTGGCCCTAATACATTGTATTATGCGCAACTGATTAACTTTTGACATATATACCACTGATCTGTTAACTCTAGGCACAATCAATCCACAACATTAAGACATAAATAACTTTGATGGTCACTTTTATGAGCCTTATCAGATCTGGTCAGACGGGAAAATTCTTTCGCTCAAAGCGACAACAACTTAATTTTCTCGCCTCGACATCAAAACTTGGCACTTTTTATGGGTAAAAATAAATCAATGCCAGACGTCGTGGCGTTCCAATCATGATGAAAGCCACAGCGCTGGGTCAAAGGCAACATATCATAGCACCAGGCTAACGGTAACCAATAGATAGAGATAGAGATAGACAATAAACAAGGGAGAGAGAGAGAGGAAGAAATAGAGCGGCAGAAGTGTGTGTGAATAAGATGCTTACTTAATTTAAATTTACAAGAGGCTGCCCCTCAACTTCAACTACTTAACGCAGCCATTACACGATCGGGTTCCATTTCCAAGCGGCGATCGTTTGTGTTTTTTTTTTTGTAACTTCATTACCACACTCCACGTCCACGTCCACGTTCACGTCTACGTCCACGTCTAGGTCCAGGTTCAGTCCGGGCACCTCATCAGCATCGGCATCAACTTCACCTACTGCTCAAAGTCAAGTCAGACAGTTGGACCCGTTTTGGCTTCGGTTTCGTTTCATTTTTCGAGCACTCGTGCACTAATGACACTTTAATAAATCATTCGAAAGGTGAGACTTCGAGTGCAAGTTAAGGTTGATGATGGGCCACGAAGCAGCTCCATAAAGAAGTCGAAGAAAACAAAAATACTAAAAAACAAATCAACCGCACTGAAAACCAAATGAGAAATGTGGTTAGCTGCGTGCCAGTACGAAGACCACAGTACAAATAGTCATATCCAACGTCTGATTTCATAGTTAATGCTAGAATCTCTATTTAGGCCCAGGAGAATTGTGCGTAGTTTATTTATTTTAAGTAGAAACAGTTGAGATTTGTTTTAGTGACAGCCGCCGTTCTTTGTGACTTAGATTCATTAAGTGCTAATTTAAAGAACTGTTTCCCTGCCATAGCTCTGTCTCACTCGATCTCTCTGTGATTTCTCTCCTTTTCACTCGAGCACTGTGATTAAATTATTTTTATTTTCCCTTGAATTATTTCTATTTTCCTTAAATTTATATTTAATTCTCTTTCGCGCACTTTCTTTCTTTAACTCATTATCATTCTCGTTTATTCTGGTTGTCTGTTCCCTGCCAAATATCGCCCTTCTATGCGATTGTCACTAACCAATTTGACTATGAGCAGCGTTTGTTAGCACAATAAAAGGAATAAACACGAGTTTTTTGTATCACAAATTTGTCAAATAACTTACCCATATTTATTGGTATAATGCTGCAAACTAAAGCTGCGAGATCTACCAAATTAAGGGAACCACTACAAAAACAGACTTAAAAGAACAAAATTAAATTAAATAAACATATCCGTGTTGAAGATCATGTAGGCAAAGGCCACTTATTAACATTTTCTCGTTGACGTCTTATTAATACTTCACACCTTTTTCTTCGGTTTTAAAATCGATCGTTATTTTATGAAAATTAGTCAACGCGCCGCCGAAAGAGTCGAAAAAGGCCAAGACGACTCAAATCTGAAGCTGATAAAGCGGTTCGAGAACTTAAACCGGACCGCAAAACGGCAAAAAGGCAGAACTCTGTGGCGGTTATTTTTGGGCTCCCAGCATTAGTGTGACAGCTTTCAGGGGCACTGGAGCAGGGTTGGGACGTGATAGACGCGCCCCAAATTGGGCCCGTTCGGCTGTTAATTGTTGTTTGTGTGTCATAGTCTCGCCTGTGTTGGTTTATTGATTCTTTATGAGCTGTTGTCGGGAGGAGGCCGACTCGTTTGTTTCAATATTAATTAGTAAATGCTCTCGGTGGCTTATTAAATATTCTAAAGATCATATTAATACACATTTAAATTACCGCAGACACAAACAAATCGACGGCACAACTTAAATGTATACTATGTCTAACAAAAGTCGATGCTGAGAAATACAATATTATGCATGAGCTTCATCTTGACGGTCGTTGGACTGTTAATATGCCACATATTAAAAAAAACACTCATAAAATGTATTATGAATTGCACATAAATTTAAAAATAATCTTTGTTTATATGTGCTGCATGGCTTATTGTTTTTAATAACGTCCCATAGTGAGGCTATATGCCCCTTACCCAGATCTATGTACTTGGTCTTTTGATTTGATTCTTAGATAGTTTATACCCATTGCTCTTAACTCGATTAATATAATATAAAAGTATATACAGTAAGTATTTGCAAATAGTTATCAAAGTCTATTTCTTATAAGAAATACATAACTATTAACTCACATTATTATTATTAGTTAAAAATAAATTATTAAACAATATTTTAAAATGTGTTTGTAATCTAATTATTTTCTCCCCCAACAAATTACCAACCTAAATCTTAACAATAAACTTAACCAGCCAACACATGTCGAGCTAAGCATAAAAAAAAAAGGACACGTTGTGTTTGTCTGCGCAGCTCAGCCTTTCCCTGATCGGCTCATAAATCAGCTTTATGCATATACTTTAACTAGATGATTTGGCATATTTTCGCAGCGCAAGCTCGCTTATTATTTGGGAGCTCTTTAAATGGCCATGACTGTCGAAAAGCCGGGCATGAAAAACATTTGTCATATGAACGCAGGATATCGCCAGCCGCAGTCCCAATGGCCTCCAGCCCCGCCATTCAGTACATGAAATTACCATGCAAAGTGCTGCATCATGCGAGGAGGAGGCAGCAGCGGCGTCTAACTGCCTGGCTCGTTAATGTCCTCGTCGTTGTCCTTCCTGTGCTGCTGCGCCTGTTGCCTGTTGCCAGTGCCGACTCTGAGTCTGTGCTTGTGACTAATGTGAACACCTGAATCGTCGCAGGATGCGCACAGGTGCTGGCTTCAGGCCCAGAAACAGCGGGCTGCCAGGCTGTAGGGTCCCGGTCACATTAACGCCGTCCTGCCAGGCTGTCTGCTATTGCCCCGGGACCCAGAGAGCTGATCGATATATGGCGATTAATCAGACGACTTTGTCGCTAGACTTCATGCCGTGCCGAAGGTGTGAAAAATTTTACGATTCTCTCTGCAGTTTCTGCAGAAATAGCACCCAGGGGAGTTGGGGTGTCTGTGCCCTGCCAATGCCTGAGATGCAGATGCACTGTGCCTGTGATCGCATCGCGTTGTGTGTCCGTGTCCTGGAACCAGGAACTGCAGTAACCAAGCTGCTACGACAACCCAGCTGGTGTGGGAAAATGCCTCAGGCTGTGCATGCTGAGAATGCAATATGCCCGTGCGAAAATTGTTCGCGTTTGGCACTATTTTTTATTTTTCATCAAAATACGCTATTTATTTAGATGGCATAGGACATTTCTGAGAAATACCATGAATTGTAAATCTGAAGTTCGGTGTTCAACAAAATTTAATTTTTCATGATAGCTTATGACTTTCAAATGTATTTGTATTTAAAACTATTAGACGTATATGATGCAGTTATAAGCTAACTCTTACTCTTGTCTTTTTTACTGAAGATACCTTTTGTGATGGAGGTGCACAATAAAACCTGCAAGTGTGGAATATTCGAGATACTTTTGGCCTCAAACTACTTATCAAAGATCTTTGTTCAAAAACATTTGATGGTGTTTCACACTTCGTAAAATCCATTGCTCCTTGGAAAAATGGCGGACTTGGTAATGATTCGCACTCAAATTAATATGAAAGGAAATTTAAGAAAAATCATTTGAGACATGCTACACACTTTTCGCAGAATTCAAGATTCCTCGGGGGAAAATGCGATTTAAAGATTTTTTGGCAAAGTTTTAAGTTTTTCCGATTAATGAAAACGTGTTTCAGCGACTTTGGAAATTCCACCTGCAGTTTTGGAAATTTGGCAGAAAATTTGCAGCTTTTTTGTCTTTTATCGGATCGGCTTCAAACTTATTTTCAAATATCTTTGTGAAAATTTATTTGATTGACATTCAAACTTCGCTGCTTTCTTTTAGGCAGGCATATTTCTTTAGAAACTGATTTGTGTTAAGTACCTTATATTTTCGATAAATTTAAAATCGGCACTTCTGCCCAGCCTAGACCCCTGGCTATCTGTTCGGTCTCAATATATTTACTAATATTTGTAATTCATGGACCTGTTTTACTTCTACCTCGTATAATGCCGTACTCATGCCGAGTGTGTGCTTCAATTATTGCAACGTGAAATAATATTAATTTATTTTTATTTTAATTGACGTAATATGTTCCTAACCGCACTTAAATAACCAAATATTATGCTCTGCTGCTTTTCTGGAAATTCTGAACCAAATCTGAGGGTACGGCTGCTGTGGCTGTGGCTCTGCATTCAGGGATGATGGAGATTTAAACCGCTGGACAGTTGACATTATGAGCGGCCAGTGGCGAGTGGCAAGCCACGCACATTGGCAAGTGACAGATGCTGTCAGCCACAACACATATAAACAAACATGCACACGCAGACACACACGCACACGCACAGACAGGCATTTGGTGCTATAAATATGGCTTGCAGCAATGTTGACGAGGGAGAGGGGATAAATTGTGTCGGTGGCTTTGGCACATGCATTTTGCACACGACTCAGGCGAATGCTCATTAATTATGAAGGTATTAATATTGGACCAAAACGTACACAAATATATATACGTGCATAAATAGATATACACATGCATACATATGTATACATGCATATATGGGCATAAATTTTGAGCAAACATAATTTATAACAACACATATTTGTTGTTGTTGCTGTCGTTCTGCCTGCTGCTGGCGGTTTGTTTATTTAAACGCTCAAAACTCGCATGGGCTGAAAAAAAGTGTAAATATTTATAAATAAATGTTTGAGTGTGCGGCGTTGTCTGTATGTGTGTATGAGTATATGGTTTTCTGTGCATGTGTGTGTGTTGGGGTCAGCGCACTCATGGCGACTGCTGTAACCGCTCGTCGCCATTTTGTTGGCTGCCAGCCGCCATTTTGTCAACAAATATGCAGAATGTAAAAAAAGCTAACAGAAATCTTAAACTGTTCAAGCTTTGCACAATATTGACAGCTTCAACTATAATAAAACTGCGGAAGACTATATTTTTTTTTTTTTCAATTTTTTGTGTATTTATTCTATTCTTTATTAAAGGATTATTAAACTTTTAATACTGTAATAATTTATCAGAATTCTTTATATTGAGATTACAGACTTTTAGATATTTAATGTTATGTAGACAAAAGATTTTTTTCTGTAACGTTTGGACAACATTGAAATTGAATGTTTAACCCATAATAGTTGATTTTTACTGATAAACTAGGAAAGAATCTATCCTATTATTATTTGTTTCTCAAAACAAATTATATTTTATTATGCAATTTAAGTATGGTTCGTATTATAATGGATATTATTTTATATAAATTGGGTAAATTGCAGCTGCCATGTTAACAAAGCCCCACGTAAACATTAATTTAATAAGCCACTCAACATTGAGTTCAATAGAAGCCTTGGCAAAATTGTCATTTCAAATTTTTTTATTTAATTAAAAATATTTCTTGAAATAGAAAATATGAAAAGGGGTCTCAACTTCAGGTCGATTGCCCGCCTTGACAATTATCTACACACATCCGCTTGCAGGCGGCTTTTGGAGTGGCTTAAGCCGCTTGCACTTAATGTGCGTCCTCCACTGTTCGGCAATGGTCCTCGTCCTCGTCCTCGTCCTCGTCACCGTCCTCGTCCGCTGAGGTCACCTCCTTTGTGCCAACGGTGCGCCTAAATCGTGAATGATAACTCGCGCTCAATCACTGCGTTGAAAGGAAATGAAAGCGGCTGCACAATAATCGAATAAGCCGCGCATTCATTGGTCGCAAGTGAAAGAAATAAATCCGCACATGTTCTCGAAAAGGAGTTGAAGACACGACAGAGACATCGTCAATGACACAAAGATACAAAGATCTTTGGGATACAATTGATTGATGCACGCGTTGCAGTTGCTGCAGCTCAAAAGAAAACTCGCCGCTGCCGCTGCCGCTGCCGCTTTCCTATTAAGAATGGGTATTGCGAAATCGAAACGCCTTGACAGCGTCTTTTCGACTTTGTTGCAGGGGTGTGGCCAGAGCAGAGTGTGGGGAGCAGCTATTCAAACTCAATCAGGGCTTAGGCTCGGCAAATAGATAGATGGGTATTAAATTGTACACAATAATCTGCTAAGCAGTTATATAAGACGAAGCAGACTTGGCAATTTTAACGCCCCTCGCGTCGCTGATCCGCTTAGTGAGCAGCTCGCGCGCGTCCATAGTTCAAACTCGTTACACGATTTTATTGCCATGTAGTCCTTTTGGCTAGGGCCAGGAAAATCAAATTAAAATATAAAATTTTAATGACCACCGGGCAGCACGACCCGCCAGCCTGGCCCTGGCCTGACCTGACCTGACCTGGGCTTTTGTTCTAGGCCAACATTTCGCCAATATTCGCCTGGCTTGCTGGGTTCGGCTCGGTGAGCACGGTTGGTTGGTTCAATCAGCGATATGACATAATGCGTTTTGCGTCACGATACATTGCGTTATATGCTATATGCGACTATTTCGCACTCTTTCGCTTCATCTTGCTCGTCCAGTCGCTCGCTGTTTGCATTTTACGTAATTCATTAAAAGAGTTAATTTTTGCCATCCGCTGCATTGGCGCCCGTCCATCCGTTGGCTGATTGTGTGCTGATTATGGCCAGCAAAGGATGTGGCGCCTTATTGGTCACCTCGCTGCCCCACCTCCCTTTCTCCTTGCTCGTCGCGTCAGTTTCAGATAGTTCATAACGATTATGACAGTCAGGCCGCAACACTCGCGGGCATTATATATTTTAACAGTGAGCTTTTAAGTTTTAAGTTACATTTAAGTTATGCAGTGTCATAAAAGAATGCCAACGTTTAAATACCTTTGTGTATTAATCTTTAATATGAAAATATTTGCGAATGTTGTTTTCATGGTGTTGGATATTAGAAAAACATAAACAGTTGGTCATAAGTATTATTATCATCAATTCGTTTCCCAACAATTTCTTCAAAGGCTTGAACATTATTTTAAGAACAGCTTTTCCGTTTGATTGCATTTTTTAGACATGGTGGATCCTTCAACATGTTTTCCCAACCTTTTTACAGGCCCAGACTCAGACTCAAAATAATTATAATTTTTCTTCACTTACCCCTACCCATGCCCAGCGACAAGCCTCCATTAATACTTTTACACACCTTCCTTCTTTTTTGGGCTACCATAAAAATATTTTAATTAAATTTCATATCTTTGGCTGCACGATATCCTTTTTACGCATGCCACACACACACTAACACCAACCTTCCGAGGCCCCTGACCAACCGGAACACTGACATAAAGCGCACTCCATTAATCATTCAAATTACCCATACATCATCATTACCCGCAGTCCCTTCCAGGCACCGTTCTGTCTGTTCAGTTCACAAAAATAAACGAGTATAAAAATAAAAATATAAAATCTGTGCAACAAAACAATGAGTGGAATTTCTGAAATTATTCAATGAGGGCGGTCTCAATTAGTTTTAGGCGTTCCTCTGGGTCGCAGCGCCCTTTGGGCCAACAGGTAGGTGAAAACCATTTTGAGTTACCTGTTTTTATGGCCGCTCAAGTGGAAGATCTTAGACAGTGCGACGGCGCTCTGTACTCTCTACAATTTTCCACGAATTGCACTAAGCCTCTGCCTCAAACCTTAGCCTCAGACTAGCTGACTAGGCGGCTGAATATTTACCTTTCGGTCCAGACATTTGGGCAGCATTAAGACTCACGCTGAAGCTGTGTTCTTAGCCAAAGCTGCTAACTGCTTATGAGTATTAAGAGTAGATTTCTATAGATACATGCATGTATAGAAATGTGTGCTGCGTCGATTGGCAAGCCAGATAAGCGTAAGGATCCTATTGGAAGTTTCGCTTTAAAAGTAAAAATAATTTGTAAATGGAATTTTAAGAATAGAGAACAGAGAGACAGAGAACAGAGAAATATCAAATCCACATTTCTATAGACTTTTCTGTTTAAATTTGCCATAGCAAAATTATGAAATATATGTCTACTTGGGCCAATGTTTATTTAACGTTTTATTAATTTTTATATTTAACCTTTATTTATTTATTCTATTAGTTTTTCTGATAAGCCTGTCTTCTCCATGGTTTTAATTAAAGTAGTCTGCTCCAACTCTGCTTAAAATTTAAACCACATAAAACAAACCTAAATAAAACATTTCACTTAATTTTGATATTCTCATCATCGTATTAGAAATTTCTACAAAATGGGACTCACATTATTTTCTCAAAAATTCTAGAAAATATCTAGTAAAAATCTTGTAAAAAATCTGAAGATCTAATTTAATGATTTGTGGATTCAGATAACAGTTACCTCCCTTGAAGTTGCACTCATAAATTACACAGAAAACCAACTGTCTCCAATGTCGGTTTCGAAACTCTCACAATTATGCAAATCATGGCGCAGCTAATAAGGGCCAAGACTTGCCACACCTCGGCTGCGCCTTTCCCTGGCTTTTGACGCCTCGAAGTTCGGGCCTGCCAGGCTAGAGGTCTGCCCCATTATCACATTTAGTTGCGGAAATGCAACTCAAGTGCTTGGAACTTTGTAATTTCATATGGATATGGACGTGTACATTGCATTTCTCCCCTTGCGGTTCTCTCTTCTCTCTCACTCTCATTGTCACTCGCTCTCTTTCTCTCTGTGTGACTCGCTTTTGGTGCCTAAAGAGCGTTAACTAACCGCAGCGAATGATCAAATATCGAAAATCAATTCCGTTACCATTGTCAAGCATAATTAAAATCCACATCGTGGCAAGGGGTGGTCCAGGACATGGGCCAGGGGGACGGGAACGCCTGCTGAGGTGGTGTCGCATTAAAAGGATGTCACCGCATTCGACTTGCGGTCGAGTCCGACCGAATTCTCTCACGAGTGCCACTCCATGTGATAAGGATAAAGAGCAGCGACTACAAATTGGAAACACATTTGGCATATCGTCGTGGACACAGAGCACAGAGTACAGGGCGCAGGGCGACGAAAAGGGGCGTCTGTCCTACGGCCTACCAGTTTCGGGGTGCCGACCGCAGCTTCCGAAACCTATTTGGGTTAGTTTTGATTCGAGTTCAGTTTTGTATTACAATTGCAACTTCAGTTTCAATGTCAACTGTTAAAAAAAAAGGAAGAAAATTTCTCAAGCGTAACAAGAAATAAGTTACATGACTTTCAACGGAAGCCGTCGGGATGTCTGCGTTGTCTGGGATCTCTGTTAGGGTCTTTCAATTGGTGGTTCGGTTTGGTTTTGGTTTCCGTTTTCTGTTTTCTGTCTACTGCGGCAACCGAGTCTCTCGCATCTAGTTCTTGGCAACTTGATTTTAATTATTGCATTAATGCTGCGCCGACAAATTTGTGGTAATTTAATATTTGTGCAAGCAACCAGTTAGTTTAGTTTTGCAGCCCAATTCCCCCACCCCACCGTCCAGTTGTGGTCCGGTTTTGCCCTTGAGCCCTAAAACTCTAACTCGATTATGAGCCAAGCCCAAAACGTGCTGAAGTCAATGTGCAATTGGTTTGCGTTTTTACTCTTTTACCCTTTTGTTTCATAATTCATAATTAGTGCGTTGAGTTATAGCTTATTGGGGTAAAAACTTGTTTTATCTCCTCATTTTTGGGATGTTACGATTCAGTTTCCTTGTGACTGGACAGCCCGTGGGCTGACAAGGGCCTTGGCAAGTTCAAGAAATTACTTAATACTACAAAGGAATTGAATAATGAGGTTAGCCCAAAAAAAAAAAAAGTTGTAAGTTCCTGAGAGCGGGCACTTCACTGGACAATCATATAGCAATTATTCTTCCTTTTCTACTTTTTTTTTTTGGTGTAATATGACTTATAAATGGCATAGTTTTGGGTTAAGGGTAGTTCAATGGGCGGTCAATGGGACTTACAGCAATTATAAGTGCTGTCGGGATGTTCTTTTTTAAGATTTCATAATTTTTGGCATATGGGAAATACATTTTATTTCTTCCATGCGACAATCATTCGTAATTTAAAGTTTTGCTTTGAAACATTTGTTTCTGGATTTCTTTTCTTTAACACATATTTTGAACATATCGAATAACAAGTGAAGCTGCTCATCTACAGCTCACTTCCATTGCTCACGATCATTAACATAATCGATAGCTCTACGGGTATGCAAATATTTCGTATGCTGTTAAACCTCGCACATTACAAAGCGTTGAGAATATCTGCAAAGAGCCATTAGTCAGCACGGCACGGCCTCAATCTGAAGCCCCCAAACTCGACGTTCTTTCAATGTTGACAAACAGCCGCCGGAGCTGGGCTGGAGCTGTGCTGAAGCTGGGCTGAAGCGGGGGATAAGGTGAGGTTAGGCTTCGGCGTCGGCCAATGGCAATTGGTTTAGCATCATCAGCATATCATCATCATCGAGAGCGTCCTCTGGTTAATGCGAAATAATTACAACTTGTTCGCACATCATTCACAAGAGCTCAAGTAAAAAATAAAAAAGTATCTGTCAGCACGTTGTCTGTCCTCGACAGTGCAGCTGCCCCACCACCCCTCTGCCCGCTGCGGTGTCGCTTTCATTTGTTTGCCAAATGACGAATGTGGCCGCTGATGATGACGAAAACTGAACTCAAGTAAAAAATACCCGAGTGCTCTAATCGGGAGTGCCCGACCAGTAGATACCCTTAACCAAGCGCCGATCATTCTTGTTTGCAGCACATATACAACCGCTAACTTCGGTTCCTTAATAGGATATACCCTTAATAGGATATACCATGATTTTTTGTAGAGTTGAGGGCATGAAAGGAGATATTCAGCGAAATGATATTAATGTGCATATATTATCCGAGATAATAACATGCCAAGCCTGGAGTACCTAATTAATACATTCTTTGAGTTACTTCCTGAAAAATTTGTCTTAAAATCTATAAGTGATAATGGGTTGAGCATAATTAATTAATATTTCAGTCTCTAGCCTATGCAGTTAGACTAGACTAAATAAGAAACAAGCGTGCGTTGGCGACGTCGTCCAGATCCTTCAATCTGTTACATATATTAACACTTAACGTTATACCTTTCAAGCCATTTGCATCGGGTTAAGGGTATACAAAATGTAAAAAAGAAGGAGGCGACACTTGCTTCATTTATTTGTATTTTGCAGCAGTGGGCGCAAAAGTCGGCAAAATTTCAAAGTCGGCATCATTAACACCAATGCGCCATTTTGGTTTGGACTCGATGAGTCGTTGGAGTCGATGTCTCGGCGAATCGTGCTGTTGATTGATGTAGTATGTTACATTGTGGCCGAGCCGCGAGTCGAGTGAGTGAGTTTACCAAATTGTTAAACCAGGCCAGCTGGTAACTGAATGCTACCCTGTAGAAACGCCCCAAGGGTCTGTAGCTACCGTCTCTTGTTGTTTTAGTGTCGTTCGTCTATGCTAATTTGTTATTTTAAACATGTTTGTTTGCTTTTCCAATGAAAATATTGACAAAAAGGTTACGGCAGGCAGGCCCAGTAGATATTTAAGAAATGCTGTATATATAGTTTATACATACATATATACACAGTCAGGGGTAACGGCAACAACAAACAAGCGAGCCAATTAACGCAAAAGATACAATTTGAATTCGTAATGAATTTCGTATAGAGTTTTATTTTGGCCAAGTCGATGAGGGTAAATTAATAAGCAAACAATTAATGTGCAATTGCAAAAGTGTACTAAAGTAATTTAGAGTTTCTTGGCAAATATAGGTAACAAAAAAGAATAGATACCCTAGTTATACAAAAACAGAAGACCTTTCTGAATAATACTTAAACTTAAAACATATAAAATGTAAGCTGTTGAATAACTCAGCGAGAGGAAAAACAAAATAAAATTGTAATATAATACTATTACAAAATTCTATTACTTGAGTTTTTCTTTATGGCCGAAATCGAAATATTTTCTAATTAATTTAAATTTTCTTCACATATTTAATAGACTTTTCAGCCATTGTTTGTCATTTCTTAGGATAGGCTTAGCTTATATGGCTCTTATTCATATTCAGGCAAATTTCTTAATAAGTCATATCGAATGCCAAGTACTTTTGGGAAGGGATGAACATGAATCGAGCTTAGGCTTGTATTTTGCAAGATCATGATCATAATTTTCGCATCGAATTGCACTAAGTAGACCTCATCAGGGGTTGACAGATTAATGTAATGCAAATTATAATTAGTTACTGTCCAATGAGTAGTTATATTTGGCGATTGTAGTTTGTCAAATTTCTTGATTCAATTTTGCTTTTAGAATATTTTTGTGTTTAATAAGTGATGAAGGATAGGGATTCCGTGTTAGTTGACATATGTTTCAGATAGGCTTTCACATTCCACCACCCTCAGTGCAAGTTTCCTTTATCAGGGGCCACAGATCAAAGGACTGACACATTTTGTTGCATTTCATTAAACGAATTGCTGGCGCCTGTTGCCGTCAAAACTTTCCCACGTTTGCCGCCTACCTAAGAGACTGGGCGAGGCGAGGCAAGGCGAGCGCAGATACCACGCAAAGTCGTTACGTGCAACGCGAGGCCAGGTCGAGCTGCAACACTTCCGTAGCTCATTTTTGTCACCGGAAAGGTAAATCACGAATTTGTAGGTTTTGCTGACCGCGCAACAAGCGGAAATTTGTGTGTTGGCCGTTTGGGGTGAAAATTATAGAAAATACGCGCAGCTTTTCAAGTTTTTCCGCGTGCACATTTCCACCCCGAATGACAAGAATATTTTTAATGCTATCCATGGTGGTGGTGGTGGTGGTGGTGGTGTCGGTGTTGTTGCTGTTGTTTGTGCCAAGTGCGTGGCTCGGCGTCTAGCAACCACCGCGAATCGCAGCCTTTTAATTGCATTCGATATGCGCTTTTGGGAAATTTCCCACGATTTTCGTGCAAGATTTTTCCAAGGTAACTTAGCTGCACTCGCAGATGCGGCGATAAGCTCGGCTGCTGGCCCTCCCTCTACCCCAGCCCCTCTCCCGCTCGGCTCAATACGCAATGCTCATCAACATAATCACAGTCATACACGGACTCACATCCTCATCATAATCAACATTCTGCCCGCTGATTGTTTTCGCGACTGACCGCGATGCTTGGCAAAGGGGTTGGGGGTTGATCGAAGGAACGCCCTTAATCTAAATAGCTGCACATACACACACATGCACGCATACACACACACACACACACACCTTGGACAACGGTTAGATTCCTTAGCGTATTCTGAGATTTGTGTGACTCATAACGAGTTTTTCGTATTGTTCTAAATGTTTTGGTTTTTTTTTTCGTTATTCGCTTCGCTTGGACCTTAAGTGGATCGGTATGAAGATCGGGATCGGAATCGCGCAGGCGCTGCTAATGCCAGGCCATTGTTCGGCACCTCGCGAACGCCTTGGCATCCTTTGTTTAGCGCCAGCTGCCGCTTTGTTTGCTCATGGACAGCGGCGAGCGCCCATGGCCGAGCCTATTAATCCAGTTCCTGTTTTCCACTTTAAGAGCAGCAGCGGCCGAGGTAGTTGAGGATTCAGTTACGCCAGCTTAAAGCGGCGCCCAATTGAGGCAAGAGATACTTTATGTAAATTTGATAAGTATTATAGTTACTTTTTTAATCCAGTTTAAATCGAGCCTGGTTGTCCTTTCAGATATTAAAAGGGGTAGCATTTATAACAGAAAAGTGTTGTATAAAATATGAACAGACACTCGAGATTTACTGAAGAAAAGTGTTTGCATTATGACTTAAAAAATATATTATTTACTATGCATATATACGAGGCATAAATATTTACCCTCATTTCTTGCAGTAAACAATTATTTTCTGATTATAAAAACTATTTGATATTTCACTTTTGCCAGTTTTCTCATTTCTTTTCTTGTACTCTTATTTGCAAGTTTTTAATTTTTACACTTAATTTACTTAAGACTCGGATTTATTCATAATTTTCGATCAAAATTTCTATTTTATATAAATTCAAATCTCTCCATAAGCTAACCCAGTGGCTTTCCTTTTTTTTGTTGTTTTATTTAATATGTATTTTGCCAAAAGCATATCGTAAAATTTGCATGAATAAGAAAGTCTTAAAATAGAAAATGAAAAAATAAGAAAACAGGAAGCTTTAATGCCACAATATTTATACAGCTTGAATTGCCAAAAGTTGATTATCAGTTCCCGCAGGTAACATATGTACAAATTATAAAATCAAAAAAAAAAGTATATAAATATTTAATTATAATTTGCGGATTGTTGTTTCACATATCAAATATATCAAATTTTAACTATTGCGAGTATTATAATAAAGCTATAAAATTGCATGTATTATTTATTGTTAGTAAAATGATTAAACTAAAATATAATTTAAAAACATTCCCCGTTTAAAATAAAATTTTGTTGTTTACCATGTAGTGTTATATTGTATTGTCTTTAGTTGTATTTTAAATTCTGATTGACAGCTTTCCCCAGATGCAAATTGTGAACTCTTTGTAGGTGTTATTCGCAATTGAATTGTTTCAATTGAGTCACCTGCTTATATAAACAAAAGCCAGACAATCCCTGTCTATAACAATCGAAATACGTTGCCTGTTTCTTATTTATATCCCTTGGATTTACATTGTTTGGGACCGGCACATGTCTCATTAAACGGATAGCACGCGCTCCTCTACTCAATTCAATTGAATAAAAGTATGTATACATATGTATATAGTATTTATGCATTCATAAAAACAATCAAAAACAGAAAAGAGCTTATACAATAATAAAGCGTTTCAAAGATGTTGTGAATCCATCATCAAGAGCATGTAGAGCTTCACTGAAAATATGGAGCACTCCGTAACAAAATTAAGCTAAAATATTTTTAATGTGGATTTGGGCCTTCTTGAAAATTCCAAACAAATTTTAATTGAAATGCATGTGTTTTTTTTTTATTAAGTGAATTGAATTGAGTTTATTTATGAAGTTATGAAAGTTTGAAAAACTCTTCTAAACTACGCAAAACAATTCTTCAAGACGATCCTAAATGTTTTTCAAGGATAATACACTTACTATATTCATAAGCATACATAACTCTGCTGCCAGGGAAGTTCCCAAAGTGCATGAAAAATATGACTTCCCCGAACAAAGTTATAGTGTTTTACAATTTGTTTACATGGTTCGAGCTAAGCCTAAAACATGAATTAATTTAGTTATTAAATAATCATATCTCTTATGTACTCACTTTTATGAAATATACGTTTTTTAGGCTGTCAGGCTGCTTCTTACTTTTAAACAGTCTAAAGAATGATTATGAGTCGAGGAAAGGGCTAGGATGCGCTCGTGAAGTATCATTTGGCCGAAGAACAGCAAAACACTCAGGAAGATATACTCATTCTTGGGCACATCAAACTGCCGATCGTGAATTATGGTAGCCGTGTACATGATCATCGTAACAGAAGTGATAGCAAAATAATTGCGTACAACTGTGTATATTGCGCTGGTCCCGAACACGTAGGCATTTAGAAAGAATAGGATCAGCATAATATTTGAGAGAGCAACGCCAAGGCTGAGCATCAGGTCACCAGGCACCATACGCATTGGAAAGTAAGCTCCGTAGAAAATAGAGGTTACCACTACGAAAACAACAATAAGACCCGCATACAGATTAACCAGCACTCCCTTAGTGTTTTGCTGCTCCATGGCAATATATAGAGTCGAGGTCTCCACAATGAGCAAAACTAGGGCCATATTCCAGGGGAATTTGCGTCCAAATGGCGTACAGGAAAGCACGCAAAAACCAAAAAATGTGCCCATTAGCCAAAACCCATATCTCACAGGCGGTACTTTATATTTGCGCCAGTCCGAGAAGTGTCCAATTAGGATCCACTGGAGTAGCGCAACTACGGCAAAGACCGCACTCAACAAGTAGATGCGCATGCCGTAACGTATGCTCAGATCGGGTGGTATGCCAAATACTACCGGCTGTTCGGGATGCATTTCAGGGTTTTCGGCCTAACCAATTTGACAGTTAAAATTCGGAATTCAAAAATGATCCAGAGCAAAGAAAAACAATCTTAGAACTGTTTCAATACAAAAAAAAGAATAATAATCGAACTTCTCCAAATTTTGACACCTAAACTACATGAACTAAATGCTGACTGAAATTTTTGGGTCTTGAGTGTTTTAGTTGAAATAGCTCCAAAATTCTTGCAGAAATTGGGATAAATATAATTTACTGTCCTTATAGCAAGTGCTTTTCATCTGTTTTTATAGGTAAGCTGTAGTAGTAAAAATATGATATGCACAGGAAGACCAGCACAAAATCCATGAAAACGGTGAGGACGCATGACGCCAAATCAAACAGTGGAACAATCTGTAGGCGACCGTGTATATACTGTGCATGAAACGGTATTACTATGAGCAGCATACAAAATAGCAGGATAAAGAAAACGAAGCCGTAGATCGGGTCCCTAATGAAAAACATTAGAAACGCGAACACCATGAGCACTATCATAATTATGAGCAGTAGACATCCAGTTAGTAGGCCGCCCGGCAGAACTGTCACTGGGCACATGGCGCCACAGACGTGCAATAACGTGATCACAGCTAGTGTAATTGCAATTCCACAAAGAAGTATAAGTGGCTCGTATCGGTACATAAAACAGCAGCCGCCTAGAATTAAAAATACGACGATGCATATAACCATAATCCAGTTTACGGGAAAATAATAGCGCACTCTCGAACAGCAGTTGAATGTAACGACCGTAACGAACGTCAATATGAACCACACATAAATAGGCACCTTCGTCTCCTCGGCGAAGTCTAAATCGAGAATCGAAATGGTCAGCCAGGTGGCGCACGTGATCAGAATTAAGACAGTGGCAATCAAGTAAACTTTGCGCATAAATGCTTGGAACAATTCTTCGGGAATGATTACCACAATCCGATTCTGACTTTGTTCGCCAATTGGTCTGGTCCCACGCGAGAAAACAATTTGCGGCTCTTGCTGTTGTTGTTGTTGTTGTTGTTGTTGTTGTTGTTGTTGCAAATATTGCTGCATCCGTTGTTGTTCTTGCCGTTGCTGTTGTTGCCGCATTTCCCGCAGTTGCTGCATTTGATCTTGTTGCTGTGCACCCAGATAGCTCGGATGCATATTGTCGTTATTGTTGTTGTTATTAACTTAACCTTAAAATTTTTAATTCCACACGTTAAACGTTATATTATTATGGCTATATTTATAGTGAAATTGACAATCAAATCGAAGCTGCTTTGTGAAAACTTCAATTCAAGTGCATATCTTAACATTTCTCAAACATTGTTAACATTCTTTAACTAATAACTAATAACAATTTCAATTATTTTTTGCGGTTTATAAATATAATTTATAGCTTATATTTGTTTATCATTCATTGAGCACTGATCTTTTTTTTTGTGCTTTTGCACAAATTGAACAAAATTATTCCTTTTCCATTGATCAATACTATGAGTTTCATGATTTATTTTAATATTTAATCAATATTTTCTTTACTAAAAATTTATATATTTCTAAATTGGCTAAATATTTCTATTAGTTTCAAAACATTTTATTTATTGAGAATATCTAAGGTGCCATTTGAAATTGGAGGCGTTGGAAATACTGCACTAATCGCCGGGTACAAGAATATAGTCAAATGGGATCAGTTTAGATGGTTGATTCTATACGATATAAACGACGAAACGACATAAATGAGCGAAATTATTAAACATATATACATATACAATTACACTATTCGATTAATCACATCTGACATCCTCATTTATTTCTTTAAGTTAACTGTTGATTGACGCTCCCCATTTGTGCACCCAGATGAGGTAGTATAAGGCCATGAAGAATAGACTGAAATGCATGTAAATGATTACAGCACAGCTCAAGAATGCCTCCTTGGGTAGCTTATATCTACGGCCATGTATGACTTGGGCATGAAATAGGGACATGGGCAGCGTTACAAACAGAATGAGCCCAAAATAGACAACTCGGTAAACGGGCTGATCCGTTATTATAAACAATATGAGCACAACTCCGGCTAAAGCTGCAAACATGACGAGGATCACGACCAATACTATCGCGCCGGGCAAAATGAACATGGGCAGCCATGCTCCCTGAAAATAGCACACAGTGAGAACTATTAGGGCCGCAACGAGCGCCACCGAGATGTTTTGTATCGATCGCACTGGGAGCAGCAGAATCACACTCATCGCGACGGTCTCCACAAAGATCCAGGCAAAGATGCAGCTGAACCAGCGATTGGAGCGCAGCTGCATGCAGAAGGTAAGCATCATTAGCGCTGTGAAGGCCAATACCAGACAAATAAATCCAGGCAAAACGAATAAACACTGCTGCTTCACCAGGAGAGTAAACAGCAGCCATTGAAACACCGTGATGATTATAAAGATGCCGGCCAACAAATAGCAGCGATTCATAAATTTGAACACCTGATATGTGTCATCATTCTCGGCGGGCGGCAGCTCGGTTGGCTGCAGGAAGTGCATTAGCGGTCGTTCTTGCCGCTCTAATGGCGGTTCATGCGGCAGCTCTGGCTGGCCCGGAAAGTGATGCAGCGGCAGCTCGTAGGGCCATAATTCCCAATAGCGTCTCGAATTCCAGCTGAACATTTTTCCAAACTGGGTTGACTTGAAATTTTGACAGTATAAACTTCGCCTGCAGCCGTTTTGGTGCTCAGCCTTAAAGCTGGACTCAGCGCCTCAACATATCTAGAGCACACAGAGATATTGATATTGGATTGGTGGATGTTCTCGTTGGGCATTTTGTGTGGGAGTTGAACAAGATTTTGAAAGCTCCACTTTTTGGATTTTTTATATTCTGACAGCCTTTACATTCGTTTTATCAATTTATTTATTTATTATTTTTGGACACAGAGAAGATATTTATAAATTTATATGTGTGATTTTAATTTAAACCTTAATAAAACTAACTTTTAATTTAAAAAAATTAATGATTAGCTGTAACAATTTTTTTTGTTATTTTGTTTAAAGAATTAAGCAATAGTTATATTTATAAGTATTGGAAAAATATTGTAGATCATTTTAGACTTTTTTAATATTAAAATAAAATTGTAATATATAAAATGCCCTGAATACGCAATAAGCCATTCATCCATAAACATCTGTCTTATTTTGAAAAAGCCCTATCCTATCCCTAATAGTTCTATCTTTATTTATGTATCTTTTGGCCAAATGTTACGGTTGTAACTCATTGTGGTGCCTCGCCTCGATTGAGTGTCATGAAAAAGGCGCTCTGTTGGCAGCGGAAAATGCAGTGAAGCATGCACATATCACCAACAACAACAACAACAGAGGCAGTGAGGAAAATGCTAAGTAGCAACGATCAAAGCTAACAAAACAGCCACAAAGGATGCAGCGATAATAAGGACAACGAGGACTGCTGCATATGCCGTACGCGCGGCTCTCCCTATTTTCAGACGCTGCTCGACAATGTTTGTTGTTATTTGGCTGATCGCTTGAATGCCGCGCAATGGATATAAGAAAGAAGGAAGTGTATCTTTGAGATGCGCTCACCGCCGCATCTGCGGCCTCCATCACGAATCACGATCACTTTCACAGACGGCGGTCGCGGCATTGTCTAAAAAAATGACTCAATCAGTTGGCTGCTGCTTATCCTTGATCCTGCTAAACACATGCAAATGCTTTTCCATTTCCAGCAGACGGTTGGCAAAGGGCTCAAAGCCTCTTACAGGAAAAAGCAGCTGCAGTTGATATGATATTTCCCTACTTACTTACGGAGTGCTCCTAATGCCACCCTAAGCACATCAGCTTTTGTTAGACTTAAGACTTTTCAATCAAATTGTTAACTTTACATATTTCATTGATCTTGTGCTCAAGTAAATGGAGTCCTTTTACTTAAAACATATCATTGGATAAACAACATTTTAAAAATATTCAAAGATAATCAATTATATATTTTCCTCATTTAAAAAGAGCTTTATGGCCTTGTCTGAATTATCGAATCATATACACATCTGTACCTAACTGAGATTTTAACTTAATGCTGACATAGATTGGATTATTAAATTTTCTTTACAGATTTCATAAGTGTAATAAGAATTTCATTTAGATCAGCTTTCCAGCAACCCTTAGTACAACTATATGAGACGACTACAATGATAAGCTAGTTGAGGTCAATGTACGGCAAGAATTCTTGAATTGACAAAAAACTTGGAAAAAGTGAAAGCGCGCCGGCAAGTGCTCGACAACGTCACGACATGCAAACGAATGCAGTGGAGCAGGCAGCAAGGGAGACGGCTAGGGCAGGGGTACAGAGTTGCCGCTGCTGTCCGGCCACATGACACACATGCAACAAACTAATGCGGAGAATGCGAGTTGGGATTGGGGCACACTGGATTTTGCATGCGAGCCATGCGAGGGCCAACAACATGAAACGCTTCGGGCCACAAAAAGCACAGTCCAAAAAGCTCACAGAAGCGTAACGAACGAGGCACACACACATACACACACACACGCGTTTATATAAACAGATGTAGACACAGATGAGCAGAGTCGTCCGCTTCAGGCGTGGGTCAGTGGAGAGCTTGGGCACAGGTTCATATATATCTAGTCTCTATGTGCTGTCTGTACAATTTATAATATTCTATTAGTTCCACGACCCGAACTCGAGCTCGAGCTGGAGACCGAGCCGGCGAACGACACTGAGGCAGCGGCAGCGGCAGTGGCAGCGGCAGCGCAGTTAGCGCAGATAATACATCCGTTTCCGGTTAAGCCCATATTTTTGTGTCATTTAGCGAGCAGGCAGCAGAGTGTGGAGCAGGAGGGGCAAGAGTGGCAGAGCGAGTGCGACTGGAACAGACAGCTACAGATGCTGATGGCTAGACAGGCACAATGCCACTGACATGCAGCTGGCGGGTTAATGCTAACGGGAATGGGCACGGATCTGGGCAGGGGGCTGGGGGCTGGGCCTGGGCCTGGGCACGGGCCTGGCATCAAGTGATGCGACAAGTGCAGTCGACGCTGCAGCGTTGCTGGAGCGGAATTGTCAACGCTTCCGCATATTTCTCATTTCCACAATTAAACATTTGCGAGTTTAACGTTATGGAAAATGCGACGCCCAACCCCCCCAAGGGTTGACACAAATCAAGCTTGGGGTTGTGCGTGTAGGCCTTAGCGGAGTTGGGGGCTGGCGGGTCTTTACTTTGCCCTGCTTCTTAGATAAATCAAAGCTGCAATTAATAATGCAGTTTCGGGTGGTCAGGGGTAGTCAATTTGCTGCACCCCTGGACGGGAAGCTCAAATGGAGCTTGGCGCTTGAAATGCCATGTAATTATGTGCCCCTCCCGCACCTGCTGCAAGTTACAGCGGAAGTTACGCTGTGCTTCGTGCATTGCCCCCGCCCGCCCGTCTGGCACCTTATCTGCCCGTGTGGCAATACCAAATTTCCTCATCTGGCTGCATTTTTAGGAGTCAGCTGTTAATGAGCCACGCACGTGACTGTTGCAGCAGCTGTTCTCTTGCGATTCACAGGTGAGCTTTCTAGTGAATCACCGGCAAAGCCGACGCCTGCTGTGCAAATATTCGAATACTCGTAAATAAGTTGCTTGGTTCGCACTCATGAATATGCGCAGGTAAACAACTCACGGATTCCGTAATATGAGTGAACAGCAAAGCGTGTTGATTATAATCGATCAATAAGCATTTATTTATAAATCTGTTAATTAACAATAGACTATCTTTGCAGCAAACAGTTCCAACTATAATTTAGAGTACCTTATAATCAAAACACTTATACCGCTGTTTCTCTAAAACGAAAATAAACTAAAAGTAGAGTTTAGACTACATTTAATATAAGTTGAAATATTATATCCTTAAGTTATATGTTATATATATGTTAATTTATTGTTAGTTTTTTTTTAGTACAAACACAAAATTGTAACAATTTAAAGTTTTTTTTAACAAAAATTATATAATATGCTTATATTTAAACAAATTAAAAATGATGTATGGGTTTCATCACTTTATTTTCTTATAGTTATTGATTCTCATTTATCAAATTTGTTGTTATTGAATCTAATTTTCAAAACAAAACTATATACTAAAGTTTATATACTAAGCTAATCACTGTTAATATACCATCTGAGCATATATAGCCTATTGTATATAGCATACATATATGTATATTTAAAAGACCTTTAACCTACACACCAAAAATGCAAATTTACACAACAATTGAAAGGGAAGTTCAGATCAAACCTAAAGAATGACATGCAACAACAACAACAACAACAACATAGAATTTATGCCGCTAATATAAATGTTAAAAAAATAAATTAGCGAAATTCCGGAAATTGTAACAAATTAACATTGGCGCGAATGTAATTAGTAACGCTGTGCTGGGTGGGTGTTTGTTAATACCCTGTACCTAATGAATGGGTGCAATGGGTATATTCAACCCTGCAAGCGTATGTCATAAGCAACATAGTTAATATATATGCCTGATCCGAATCAAACAGCCTTTTAGACCATCTGAATACAAACATTTTAAATTTTGAATGAATATTATACTATTTAATATTTGGGGTTAATAAATTGCTATCCTGGGTATATTTATATTTATATGGGGCAACTCTTTAGATTCGTACAGATTAGGACTATTTGGGTTAAAACAAACCCAAAGTTAACACGGACGAAAAAAAAGGCACACAAAAAATAGGCAAGCAAGCTCTCACAAGATCAACTCGTATACAAACTATTTTTTTAGAGCAATAAAAGAAAAGCAACAAAAATCCGAATAAGCGCGGTGCTTAAGCTTGGCACTTCTCTCTTTGTTTGGCTTCTCTCTCTTTAGTCATGTGAAGGTGAATGTGAAATAGCTGCAAAATTTCGCAGAATTTGCTAGATTTTTATATAAAACAAATAACAATATTTTAAAAAAATGCATATGGTTTTTGGACAGTGAGGACTTTCAATTGAGGCTTAAAATTTGCATTTTAAAATATAACTAAATTTGATAAAAACGTTTAGCCTGCTTGAATGTGCAAGCTTCTTTGAGAGATGTCATATTGTCTACTGAGGTCAAACTAACACACAGTTATATTTCAAGGGGCAAAGCTTTCGAAAATAGACGGCTTACAGCAAAAACACACTTTGCAATGTTGTCTACGTACGCTTTTGTGTGAATGTGTGTGTTTTGTGATGCATTATCCACTAATAAAACGCGCTCACATGAATTTTTGTTGCTTATCGCTCCTTACAAGAGTTCCTATTGAATCGCGTGCTCTATTTTCGGGGCGCAGATTGTTTTTTATCTGCTTTGCGCCAGCGAAACTTTATTCTTTCTGTTAGTTATGTGTATGCATATGTATTTAGATTTTGCATATGCAAATGTGCACGTTTATACATAGTTTGCAATGTCGTCTGCCTGCACTTGTTTGTATGTGTGTTTGATTGTTCGTTATCTAATTGCATTTGATTGCATTGATATAAGCTTGCGTCGATTTCGCGGCCACATCCTTGCGAATCTAAACGAGTCCTTGATCAGTCAGATCGATCGATAAAGCACATCAAAGCTGTAAGCTTTACTGAACTATATTTTGTGAACTAAATTATTTAATAATTCGTGTGCGCCTAATTAACTTATTATTAGACATATAATTGAACTTTACTTGTAATATGTGACAACTTTTGGTTTTGTCACCTTTTCCAAAACCAACTTTGACCCACTAAGTTCCCAAAACACCCACACTTGCCACAACAATACTTGGCCTAGACAAACACGGCTTAAACACTTTGTCAATGCCCAACGAGTAAATATTTCGTGGGTGTTTGAATTTATTAGCGGTTATGGCGATTTTTGCACTCGAAACTGTGACTGCGACTGCGACTGGCGACTTGGCTGACATGCTTTGAATTTTTGATTGATTTTCAAGCAATTAATATTTATTTATTTCGTTGTATTTTTTTATTTATGATTTTTTTTCTAACTTGGTATACTACCAATATATATATGTATGTACATATATGCATATACATATGTACATATTTTTTATATATTTTTTCGAAATGTTCAAATAAACACGTTGTATTGCCGCTGTTAATGGCCGCATAAATTGTTGTCAAAAAATTATTATTATTATTTCATATTTTTCGCTGCTTGTTTATTCATCATAACTCTGAGCTGTTGTTGTTTTTGTTGTTGTATCGAGTCTGGCAGGCAAAGAAGGCGGTAAAGGCGCACGTGCCACACAAGACCAACACAATTTTTGGCTGTCGTTACGAACGTCGCCGTCGCCGTCGGTCTAATGTGTGCATTAGTGTCCCAAATTATCATTAATGCCAAAAAATCAAACTACAAATCGGTTATGGATCGTGTCGGAAAGGTTAAAAGCCTCCCACTGCTGCTGCTGCATGCGGCGCAACTTGTTATTGCTGTTGTTCTTATACCCTATAAAAATCTAAGAATGGTTAGCTTGAGCTAGTTTTTGGGGTGCGGTTCGATTTGATACACTTTCCTTAACTATCCTAGAAGTGTGTCTACTCGTTTTTGGTCGCTGACTTGATGAAAATTCGATAATTTAAATATAGTTATTTGTGCTTCAATTATTTTATCTGACTATCGGTTTTCTAGGGTATCTCCTAGTTGAGCACTCTTCTGCATTAAACTATAACTTCTGTTGTTTTCGTTGGCATATTGCCATAATAAAAATGCGCAAGAAAGTCAGCGAAGTCAACATCCTTTTACTGGGCACATGTCGGAGTTCAGGGCGATATTGTGAATATATATGAATACATACATATGTATATGTTAGCCTGCGTTCTGAGGGTGGGTGCAAATTGTTTGCTTTTAGTGCGTCCCTCACACGTGACTACATAAATTGCCTTTGCAGCCTCATTAAGTGTTTCCATAATTTGTTGATTTTTTGATTCGGGTTGAAAAAATGTATGTCTACTATTTATGTAAGAAGAAATTTATATTTAGGCCCAACAAATAATATATATCATTAAATCATTTTTAATTTATTTGTATTGATTTGCTTTTAAATATTTTTAAAATAAAAAAGTACTTGATTGTTAATAAATACATTTTAAAATTAACATAAATTAAATAAATATTATATTTAAATTTTTTGGCAAGACCTACGTTAAAATATATATTATTTAAAACATGTTTTAAACAAATTTTATAATTTGTATACTTTTAATATATTTTGAATTTCTTTCCAGTTTAATAATAATGGAAATACATTTGAATAAGCAGGCATTGCTGGACCCATGTCCAGCCGATTTCCGATCTTCAGTCAAAACTACAAGTGAGTGAGTCAGCGCCCACTGAAAGACAATGTATGAGTATAGTCGGCGCTGGCCCGCTGTCCGCTGTCCGCTGCCCGGTTGCCATGGTTCATTAGAACCTATTAAACCAAACCAAACAAAACAACCGACCGCCGGCTGAAGCTGAGTTCCAGCTACTCATAAAAATTTCGCAGCTCATAAGCGCCAAAAAGGTAAGCCCAGAGCCAGAGCCAGAGTCAGAGCCAGAGCCGGGCCCAAGTCTAGACCGAGACGGAGCGGGAGAACCAGGTGAACGAAGCGTACAAAATCATTTCCTATTAAAGCGAGCGGACATGGCAGCGAGATGGGAGATGGTGTTTTTTTCTATAGCTGTACACGGAGTTGGAGCTGCAGTTGAAGGTGAGCTCAAAATGCGTGACTGCGACTAATGACCCGCACGTGTTCATGTTACCCGCGGTCGGTAGGGCGGGCGGGCTGGCGACGACTATGTAGCCAGAATTGATTACGATCGCTGGACGCATATTAATTGTGCCACGTTGCTGGCTATGAAAAGGATACGCAAAGGATGCGACTAAAGCAAATTTGGAGCCGCGACTGCGACTGCGCATATGATTAACAACTTAATGGATTCTGGATTCTGGCTCCAGCTGATGTCAGTCTTCGTCTTCGTCTCCAACTCCGACTCTGATTCCGTCTCCTTGGAGCTGAAACGCTGTGCGTGTGGCTGCAGGTAAGCAGCGCATTTGTCTGCCACTCGATCGCCACTGCCATTGCCACCATGCAGCACCAGACAGCACGCAGCACCACACCAACCAGCAAGCTCAAGGCTCATATGGGGCAACGGCATTGGGAATGGGAATCCGAATGAGAACGACCAAAAATTTGTCACATAGTGTCGCACACTTTTGGAATACGCCGCCGACATCTATGTGTTTGTAGTCCCCTCGTATTTTATATATTTATGGATTGTCTCATGCCTGATGGCTCGGCCGTGTTGCAGATCTTATCCGTCCAGTCGGTGTGCGGCCACGTAGCACGCGGTAAACTGGTATCGATACCAGGTAGAACTGAGAGTGCTGGCCCACACAAATGCCCAGCCGCACGGGAATGTTAATTAGCACTAATTAAATAATTTATTACACACTATTGGAATAGTAGTTGTTGTCATCGATTGAGGCTCTGACAGCGCAATGCATAAATAATAAATAATTCTATGGAGCTGAGTCAGCTCATTAATATTTTGAAATATTTTTGGGTATTTTTTGGGAATTTTTTGAGTTGCCTTCATAAACTGGAATTTTGCATATAAACTTGTTATAACTATTAATTATTGTATAAAACCATATTAATTAGTATATAAAACCAGCATCACGCCTTTCTAAAAACATATGATATAATGCAGTTTTATAGAATATTATTTTTTTGGGATTTGGAACTATAGGATCACTAGAACAATATCTATGGTATCATTAAACAAAGGATATATCGGTTATCTAGAATTCCCCAGTCAGTTGAGTAATTTGACATTCATAGCTGTAAATAGCTGTAATGTGTCTAGTAAATGAAGACCTCTTCAGAAAAGGTAAGAAGTTTAAAATCCCGAAATCAATTTTTTCATTTTGTAACTTATATTTAAGTTTTTTATGTAGATCTTTGCAAAATAAGTTTGAGGTAATTCGGACACAACTTAAAACTTCGCCCAGAAGAAGTTTGGATTCTGCGAAAACTGTCTCAAACGAATTTTCTTATAGATCTTTGGAAATGAAGTTCCCCATTCCCAATAAGAAGGGATGGATTTTCCAAAAACTGCAAAACACCCCTGAAATGAATTTCAAGAAAGGTCTTTGAAAATGAGTTCGAGGCCGATCGGATGGAAAGCAAACAACCGTTTTTCGCGATTTTTCCAAACTTGCGTGTGGAATTTCCCGAAACCCCGTGTTAACGTGCACCTACATCACATATGATAACTACAGTGAAAATTTCAGCTTAGTAGCTCTGACAGTTTGGACTGTGCGTCGCTCACCAATCAGTCAATCAATTAGTCAGTCAGGCCAAACAGTTTTATATATAGAGATATACATACATTAAACTTATAAATTCAGCACTCTGCAGTCTGTAGTGCCAAAGAAATGTATGGCTAAGCCCAATGCTATTTGGGCTGCTATCAATCAGCAAAATCTTGATAAGATCGAACAAGCGCCAGCAGTAAATAAATACAGCTCAGAAACAGACTCAAGTTGGGTTATATTCACCAAAAATGTAAAAAAAAAATGTATTGAGAGAATGTGTAACAGAAGCCTAAAAGGCAGGCAGGCGGACAGGCAGGCAACATGACTAACTATAAACGCAATTACCTAGGCAAACGGCAGCAGCGGCAACAAAGGCGACTACATGCTACACCAGACCCAAAGCCAGACCCAAGCCCATATCCAAGGCCCGGTCCCAAACTGGACTCAGTCACTACCAAGTTACTCAAGTTACAATGAAATTTGTCTGAGGCAAGTAAACATTGCCACCGCATGGAGCAAGTTGCGCAGGCGTGCAAGAAAATGGCGTACGGTAGCCGCAGATGCGGTTGGGGAACATGGTTAGCCATGGGGTTTCCGACAGGAAATCCAGAACCCTAAGACGCGGCTGTGCTCGCAACCATGAGGAATGTGTTGGCCGCACGTCTTTTGCTAATAACCGTCATAAATTTAGAGCGGCAACAAATTGAAATTAAACGAAGGCGACCCAGTCGAGGCACGGCAAGATCAAGCTGCTGTTGCCACAGACTACGGTTCCTTAGCCGCAGAATGCAATCAGAGCGAGAGAGGATCGTCGTGATTTTGTGTGGGTAACCATGGAGCAAAGGGAAAAAGAAATGTGTAACTACTTTGTTGTTGTCATGTAGTTAGCACTTGAAGATTTATCCGCGTGAATTAATTGCGATCTTGTTGCGCAGATTCCATGCGAAATGAAGACCGCTCGAATGTGCAACAACAGCAGCTGCTGCTGCTGCCGCTGCTGCTGATGCCACCACATGTGGCGCACAGCCCAGGACCTTATCAAATTAAACGGTAGCACAGCTGGAGCTGATCGCCGGTCAGCTACTTGTTGGCCATACAGAAATTATGACAATTATGGTGCGCCATAAATTCAAGACGCGTCGCCGCCAGTGTCGGTCGACATCAAGCGCAATACCCCGTATACTGCTTTATCCTCAGGCCCCAAACCCCGATCCCGACCCCAACCCTAAAGCCG
Organism: Drosophila ezoana; assembly: GCA_035045725.1. Lineage (NCBI taxonomy): Eukaryota > Metazoa > Arthropoda > Insecta > Diptera > Drosophilidae > Drosophila > Drosophila ezoana. Next base: position 8,758,466 of record JAWNOU010000005.1, read on the forward strand.
ATACCAACCACAACCCCCAAGTGTTCAGTTGGAAGCTCTTCTGGCGTTCAGCGATCTGTGGCATTATTCATGGGCGCATTGTTATTGTTCCCAAATGCTCGTAAATCAAGCAGCATTTGATGTGTCACAGAGTCACAAGCCGTTGAACTGATCACTGATCGCTGATCGTTGATCGTTGATCGGCGACAACATTATTAGGCGAGATCCTCAATCGCCCATTCGAGCATTCGAACATTCGCCCGATCGCCGTACGATCGACACTTATGACATTATGGATTATGATTATGGCGCTCGCGTGCTGTTTATGTATGCCAAGCGAATAACGCAAAATATCTTCACAGTTTCTGTTGAAGCTTTCGCTTTTCAACACGCTAGCAAAAGGGGCTACTCCAATGGGTATATGGAATTTTAATTGAAAAATCTTCAGTATATCAGCAATGTAAAAAATTGGTAGAAAAAAATACTAGATAAAGAAATTGGGATATGCTGGATTCTTAAGGTATGAAAACTCTGCTAATTCGCATTTTTACTAGGCGATCATTTTCTCTCAAACAAAAAAATCAAATTCCCTTGAGCGGACAAAAGGGAGTTTTCTTGAAGAAAAACTAGCCAGTTTGTAGTCAACAAATGGGATCCATAATAATAAAATGAAAACAAATAATTTCCACTCTTAGGTATCTTGCAGAAGTTTTAGCTCAAACCCAAGTATCTTGCAATACGAGATTTAGAATAAACTGTTGAAAATAATTTATTTGATAGCTTTGATTAATAATTTCTAATATCTGTTTGCCTTTTACAGGGCATCTGGCAAGTCCAGATGCATATCCGCTGAATATATATTTGTTTTTTTGGAGTGCGACGTGGCAATCGATGCCGCGTGGATCGCCGAATCGCCGGATCGATGGATCGTTCATCAGCATGCGTCGCAGGCGGCGTTGGCTTGTTGGTTGCTGATCAATCAACGCCTTTAAAAGTGACTGCGACTACGACGGCGATGGTGACTGCGACTGCGACTGCAGTTTCTTATTACGAATACTGCAGGGTACGTCGCGACGGGGCTCGCTTCATTTTGGCAAATATATTTTCGCGCATTTCGCGACGTTTACAAATTGCCGCCATTAATTAGGCAAAAAATGCACGCACCGCCGCCGCCGACGACGACGTCCAGTTCCAAGTCGACGTCGAAGACGCGCCGTGTAGGCGAGCCCAAAAATCAGCTACCAGCCTGAGCTGGCAGTGGCAGCGGCAGCGGCAGCGGGAGCGACTGTGCCACTTGGACTGCGGCTTCGAGCTGCCAGGCAACACATCCAACACATAATAATCAGCGGGTGGACAGCAACAGGATTGGCATGCGCTTGAAATTAATTACCCCTCACCCTCAGGCATTCGGTTGTTGTTGCTAATTAAGTTGTTTGCATTTTGAGTTATTGAACTGCGTTGTTGTTGACGGACCGAGTTCTGATTTTGGGCAGCATTACGTGCCGCAATGCGGCCCAAAACGGAAATGCATGCGATGAGCTTCGGGATTTAATAAATCGAAGGAAGAATCTTAATTTAGGACAGCTCCTGAGGAAATACTATTCTACTATACTACATACTGTTTTTATATAACTAACGAGGATGCAAACCTAACGAAGGTGGATTGGCACATTTGGAGTGCCAATGTTTGCCTTAAGGTTCGGCCTGTGAGCCTGTTATTTAGAAGCTCGTTGGTGTTTCCCTTTCTTGACAATTTTTCACAGTAACAATTTATTTAATTAAATTAAAATAACAAATTCCCAAATAAAATGTCTTATAATAAATATTAATAGATTATAAATATCTTATATAATTGTATAATTTGGAATTAAATTTTAAAATATATGCAAGTATCCAAAAATGACATAAAGCATAGTTTAGGCTTAACTTTTTTTCATCTAAGCCATCAGCTTTATTTTGTGCTTCATAGTAAAGAGAAATTGGGAGCCTGATGCTTAAATTATTTGGGTCCAAATCGGGTTGCAGCCTTTATAGAACCAATTATATTTCTTAGATATGTAAAGACTTTCATGTGTAATATTATATTTAAAATAAAGCACTATTTATAAAAATAAATAAATAATAAATAAGCTCACTATTTATCAAGAGCTATTCTTACCATATAAGTTGTATAACCATGTCTTATTTTTGTGCATAACTTTCGAAACTTTAGTTTTTGTATAATATCTGAGACTACAATTTTTTTAATTTTTTATCAATTTGATTTAATTTGGCAAAACCGTAGAAAGTGTTCTATTTTTTGAGATTGCTTTTTTGTGGGCTAGTTAATGATTTCGTTGCTATTCTGAATGCATATTTTAATCAAATTGCTTTGCTTTTGACTTGCCCTTTCAGCAAACGCTTCGCAATGACTCAGTTTGTCATGCGCTGCTCTCGGCCCTCCTCTGCACAACTTAATCGCTTGACTCAGTTGTCAGGCTGCCCCCGCCTGGCTGTCATCTCTGCTGGAGCTATCCAAACGACATTTGGTTGCACTTGTTGGTCAGCTGTCCAACGGTGGAATGCATATCGCGTGCTCAGCCCTGGACTGCGGCTCACTGAACCATGGCTCAAAGCACCACCAACAACAATAACAATAACAACAATATCAGCGGCAAAAGAAATTAAAGATGCGGCGTGGCTGTCAACGCATTTGTTGTTGTTGTGTCGTATAATTAGTGTCTGTGTCTCCAAATAAATCAGTTGCCTTCAGCTGACAGACAGACCGACATACAGACAGACAGACGGACAGGCAGGCGGAGCGGGTAGGAGGAGCAGCCCAGTGACTATTTCAGTTGGGGTATAGCTTTATAGGGCCCTATCGAAAGGGGTCAGCGTTTGATTTGTTTCGGACTTGAACAAAGTTGGGATATTTATTTTATCAGCGACTGTCGCTGATGTGATTTAAGTGGTTTTCCACACTGTCCAGACATTTTCATGTCTTTATTTACTATGGTGTTATGGCTTTTCCAACATAAGCTCTTATGCAATGGCGTAAATACGATTAAGGTGTGTAAAAACTCAAATAAACTATTGACTATGATAAAAAATAATAAATAAATAAATAATAATAGATGTGATACGATGTAAATTAAACTTTTAATTTAAAAGGTATTCAAGAGGAACACGAGAGATGTATGAATTTTGCCAGTATCAATATTATTTTCAGGTTTATTTTATTTACAATAAATTTAAATTTTAAAAAACGATAAAGATCTGTGTTCCTAGTGGGCAAAAGGGGTAGGCTCAGCGGCAGATTCCTCTTGATTCAGCTAAAAAAAAAAACCTTTAAAAATGCTGAAAGCCATTTCTTTCATACATTTTTAACAGCATATAGTTCAGTTTTTACCACTGTGTGGCGCTTTGTTTCTATGTTAATTTGTTAGCATGTTTTTGGTGTTTGATTTCAATTAAGTGCTGTCGCGTGTTGCCGGATTGTCGGCGGGCCCCATTGGCTACGATGGGGATAAGATAATACGTTTTTAAACCATATAAAGCATGCGTGTAACCTGTCGTGGACTTAGTGTTAGCTGGGCATAAACACTCGTCGCAGCTCGGTCTGCCGCTCTTTAAGTGGTTCAAAGCCAAACTGCAACATCCAACCAACAATGCCACATTATGGGGCATTATCAGCGTTATCAATAAGCACATTAATTTGATTAATAACCACCTGCAAATCATTTCCATGCCACACAAAAGACTGCACAGCTGATAAAAAAAATGTGTAGAAAAAAAATCGCACAATCCCCTAAGTAGCAAAAGTGTCAGCAACAAATGCTGATGATGCCTGATGATGAAATGGATGAAGAAATGCCATTACGGGTAGGCAGCCGCATCAATGCCAGAGCGAGGCAATTTACGCATCGACTTGCGACGACACATAACCAATCCAAGAGCTGGCAACCCTTTCGCTGCTTACACACATAAATCGCTATCTTTATGGAATTTTTATGGGCAATCTCCTCACACACACACCCTCATACAGAAGCCGAACTAATACAGCGCTTCCGTCGCATTCGCGTTGCCAACAGATTTGAAATTGCCTGCAGAAAGGAGTTGGAAAAAGGTGAACACGACAACTGCGCATCATCATTATGTGGGTGTACGGATAGGTTAAGTGGTACATTCATTTTTTTCACCTCTTTCTTTTTTTTTTTTTTTGTTGGGTAGTTTGGGTCTTACGTTAAAATTTCCTGAGTTGCCTGCTGCTGGCGGCGCAATTTGCTTTGATAACCTGAATAAACTGCCTGCCAAAACTGTGTGTCAAAATAACTCAAAGATATGGGATCAGCCCCCACTACTTGCCCAATCATTAAAGAGTTTTCCAGTAAACATTTAGATGAAAGAACTTGACATTCTGTTTAATCTGTATGTACTTTATAATAATATTCGGCAAATTTTAAACGGCCTTTCAAGAACCTAAAAAAAAAGTGTGTCCAAAACTTTAAGAGTACATTTTCGTCAGAGATCTTGCATGCTTTTGAGCAATCATAATGTTCACATAATCTTACTCTTCCAACAACAATAATTGATAAAAATAAATTAAATTATATAGGGTAGTCAAAGTTAAGGATATAAGAACAAATGCAAAGTGCACAAAAAAAAACCTACGAAGGCATAAACTATAATTCAAATGAATTTTAAATATCTTATAAATTATATATAGAAAAATATCGCCTTACTTTTTAACTTTCTGGGGCTTGGCTGCTCCATCCAACAGAAAAAGAGTTCAATCTCTCCAAAACAAAACTCTGCGCAGGATGGCAGGAGCCCCATTCTACGTGCGCAACAGCGTTCTACACAGAGACCTGAGGATCCCCTGGGTTGAAGAGCAAATAAGGACCCACTGCGCCCTCTATAACAACCGGCTAGCCACGCACGCCAATAGGTTCGCCAGCAACCTCCAAGGTGCCCATCCCATCAGGAGGTTAAGGAGGAGAACATTTGCCCACATAATACCCACCCAACTCCACCAACAACGCCCACCCATCCGTAGGGCTACGCGGCAATAATACAGACAACATAGATATTAGATACATAAAATAGAATAACGAAACAAGTTTTTAAATTGTAAAAACATGGCGAAATTAACAAAAGACATCCATTGGTGCTTAAGGCAAAAGAGTCCTTACAAACCAATTATTAAATAAATAAAAAAAAAAAACTTTTTAACAATGCTTCGTAGAGCTTCAATTAAGTTGTAAGTAATAAAATAATCAGAATATCTAAATATATTTCAATTCAAACTAAAATTGACCTTTTTAAGCGACTTGAAAGAAATGCTACTAAATTTAAATGTGCTTACACACCAACTATCTATCTATTAGTCATAAAACGACCTAAGCCTAACGCCTGTGCGGCATAGCCTCTGGTTATTGGTATCTAAAACCATTTAAGCACTTTGTAAGTGAGTACTTCGAGTACTTGTGGGTTTTAGTTACGCCACAAGGACATAAGCAGCGATTCCAACGCCTTATGGTTGTCCAATGCGGCTCCTGGTCCTGTCGCCTCTGGCCGGTGTTCGGTTACCAGTCCAAAGGACCGGCCATGTCGGAGGGTTGTGCCGTCTATTGGACTGTTTGGCCATAGGGCGACGCTTACTTACCCAGTATTTATCGATGGACGCGTGTCTGTTTATTAATTGAAGTATTTGTTCTGCGTGTGTGTTTTTTTCTGGGTGAGCGTGTGTGTGAGTGTGTGTTGTTGCCGCCTGTTGTCTGTTTGTTTTGTTTCATTTTTTTTTTCATGGTTGTTGCCGCTGTTGTTGTTGTTGTTGTTGCCATGTCGCGTCAACACTTGAAACTTGAAACATGCCCTGCTTGAAGTGTTGTAGTTGTTACTGTTGCTGTTGTTGTTGTTGTCGTTCTCTGAGATATTTTCGTCTTCTTGCAGAGTTCGCCAGTTGTTTACATTAACCAATTAGCGGGGGTGGCGAACCTTTGACATTTTATTGACATTTGTGGTCTCATATTTGCTTTGACAGACACTCTTTTGTCATGCTACTGTGTGTGTGTGTGTGTATGTGAGTGTGTGCTTACGTATGGTATATGTTTACAGCTGAACTGTGTTTGTGTGTACACGCTTCTTAAAACTATAGAAACTGCATGACAAAACTAAAATCGATATTTAATGTTGATAAAAAATAAAATCTATATTATATTTTGACAAAAAATTGAAATAGTTAGAACATTATATATTTATAATTTATATGAATATAAAATACCATTTTTGATAAATATTATTTGCTTTCTAGGAAATAGATATTAAAATATAAATATATTTTGTATGCATGTCCTACTTACGCCCAGTGGGCGGAATTAGCCCAGCCATCTACAGCGTTGCTAAACATACACCGCAAAAAATCCTACAACTTAAAGCAGTTACAACAGGTTGTTAGTTTTAAGTAGCCTTATGTGCTCTGAAATATTCCGAGAGGTCTCGTTTATAATTACTTAAAACATAATCTTATGCTTCTTATTATTTATAAAAAGAATATAATATGTGATTGAATATATATTTTAAAGAAATTGAATAAGAATAAGAAATTGAATAGGTTTAAGAACTAGTCTAAAAAACAGAACAGTTATGGTCGACTCTATTATTTAACTGGTCTATTGGATAAAGTGAAGCTAACGGCTTTCCTATTTGAAAATCCCAGCTCAGCCTTTAAAATGCAGCTTGAAATCGAGCAAAGCCTTAAAGTTGGTGCAAAAGCAGCAGCTGAATGAGAAGATAGGAAAATCAACAACAACAACAACAACGGCAAGGAAAAGGGAAATCCTAGCTCAGATTTAGCTGCCGCTTTTGAGCGCTTTGCTGTTTATCGATTTATTATAAAACTGTGCGCTAAATGTGCGGCCCAAGCGATGCTCACACCCCCGGCGACCCACCTCCAACAAGAAGTCTCCCCTGGCCAGTGGCTGCTGACACATCAAACATTGATGTGGATGGGCGATGGGCGATGGGCGATGGTCTATGGCAAACCAATGCCACACCACAAGCTATACACACATGCCACGCCCACTAACACAAGAGCAACAACAGCAAGTGCGATATAAAAAATTGTACATATATATGTGTATACATATGTCAGGGTGCTGATGCTGTTGCTGCTGCTGTGTTTGTGTGTGTGTGTGTGTCGAAGCATTGAAAAAAGTAAAGAACTTCGACAGACGGAAACAGGAAACCGGAAGTCCATCTTGCTCACAGTGTCGTCGACAGCAGAAGCGGGAGTAGCGTGTGGTGTGGGAGCACCAGGAGCAGGAGCCAAGATATTTTTATGCGTTGAAATTTTCAGCTGGACCAAATCACACACATACATATATCATAAATACACACACATGCATAGACTGGTGTGTGCAAAAATCAGAGCCACAACTTCAATAATCATTATCAGCAGCAAAAACAGCCTCAGTCCTGCTCCTGTGCTTGCCCCCTCACACAGCCATCAGCATCAGCATCATCATCATCATCATCGGCAACATCATGTTGCGGAAACAGATAACGCACGGACACGGCACGGGCACGGACACGACGCGGCATGCAGCGGACGTTGTTGCCACATAACATTTAATACTGATAGTTGGCCCTGGACTATTCGCACGCCCGTCCCGCGGCAAGACGACGGCCACGACGACGAGTCGGCGCTTCAAATTGAAATCAATGATGCGCGAGCTTATGCTACATTGCCGCTCCTGGGCTCGGACTGGCAGCTCTAATGTAGCATCTCAGCTGCGGGTGTCGCCACCGGCGACGTGCCCCCTCCACCATTACCGACATCTGCCCAGTCCAGGGCAACAAATGATGCGAAAAAATTGCCAGCCACCCGCATGGCTGGCATAAAAAAGTGTTAATGTATTGGCAATCTGCAGGAACGGTAGAAAAGTATAAAATTGCAACAAAATATGATATCACAGGAATTTTCGATAATCTAAGCATTTTCAGCGGGGGGACTGCCACACGAAAATTGACTTAGCGAAAATAAAGTTTGGCCTTTCGGGACCTACAATTTGTAAGTTTTGCAGGAACAGGTATTTAAATATGCGAATAAATGAGTAATTATAAAAGAGTGTTCTGCACACATAAATAAATCAAAATTAAAATTTTCATAATTGTAAGCTCATATGTTGGTCTTCGCATATAGTTTTAGAAATTTAGAATTGTATTCTTAGAATGCCAAAGCAGGCGTCAAAATAAGAATTTTATTATAATAAAAAAAAATAATAGTATTAAAAGATTATATGTGCGCTTTCTTGTTTTTAGATCGACTTTTTCATGTTCGGTAAATTTCCAGAAGTGAAACAGCAAAAGAATTTTATTCATAAATTCTACACATTTTTACCATAAATGATCGGTCAAAAGCAAAAAATGTTTAAAAAAAAAATTCTATAAATACAAAATTGTCATTCATAACAAGCTTTAAATAATTATGCTGATATTTGATCACACATAAATATTTATACATTCTATATATTCTTATTCAACTTGATTTCATTCATTTAAACGTAATATGGATATAATTTTGTTTTTATAGTTCGATACCACTTAATATCATCGGCTAATAGACTACACATTTTTAACAATTTGCCATTGATAAAGTTCAACTTTGAAGATAGGCGAAGAACTTGTCATTCTAGATTTCTAAGACTTGGCATATAAAAGCTTTCAGCAATAAAATAAATACGACCTTAAAGTTTGGTATTAAATAAATTATGGCGCCACTGTCGGGACTGCTCGACTGGCAGATACCCTGTTACAGTAACATTAAACTTGAAAACTAAGCTTATATTTTAGCAAAATTTTTGCAGTTAATAAATCTTTATTATTTCATTTTAATCGTACTATCAATCAAATCAAAATAACTGGTAATTTTTAACCAAAGAATGATCTCAAAGCCTCAAAATTTAAAAAAAAAGTGGCGTATCCAGGTTGAAGACAACTCGTGCAAATTAATTTGAATTTAAATTTCTGAACTTATACAAAATTGACACTTTAGGCTTATGATTTGCGAGAAGCAAATAAGGAGTCATAAATCGGTTATGTCTAGCCAAAACAAGATACGCCTTTTAATGCTTTTCCATCATAAAAATTTCCATATCTTACTGGGTGCTTTAGATAAGCGAAAGAAACTTGATTAAGAGTGAAGCATCGGAGCACCTGCAGTGCGTCACGTAGCATATATTTCCATAACAATCTTCATCGATCCAGATAAAGCATAATTCAAAGTGTTTATAGCCCAAAATGTTGACGGCCGTGTTATTGTATGTCTTTTATTTATATGAAAATTAAATAGTATGTCAATTATAAGCAAATTATGATTTTAAATGAACCCGGAGCATCGTCGGCCCGAACAATGGAATAGTCAGTCAGTCGCAACAAGATATAAGATTGTATAAAATCTTAATCCCCCCAGACAGGTTGCCATCATTAGGCGAGAAATTCTTCGCTCTACCGTTTCGATTTCTTCCAACTGTTTTGTTGGGTTCCAAAGTTGGCCATAAATTTTACTTATAAAGTTGTTAGCTGACAGCAGCTGTGAATGAACTGACCCTTCGGCCAATACTCAAGTGTGATATCATTTGGTAAAACGCACAGAATCGACCAGATTCCTCAGCTGGTTAGCAGACTGATATATGAATATTTTCTAAGGGGAAATGTGTATAAAGAGTTTTGGGATTGTATTTAATTTTGCTGGTCAAAAATTTAGGAAGAAAATTAAAAGCTTGCTAATCTTTCGTATAAATTGGGAAAGTTTTCATATGGTGGTTATATGATGGTTATATAGGCTTTTAATATTTTTAATATTTCAAAATACTCTTTGATCCCTTTTAATTATTTATCCAAGCCATGTAAAGAACATTTAACTAGTTTGTTTGGTTATGGATAATCGACGAATATCATTCGGGATTTAAAGTTCATGTGTTCAGAGTTTAAAGACAATTTCAAATTGTGATAATGAACTGGTCCCTTGGGTGCAGATCGCAACTAAGCTTGAGAAACGAAGTGCTTTTATACAAGTTCATTCTGAAGCCAATCTGGACATACGGGATTCAGCTATGGAGCACGGCCTCAACCTTCAACATTGAAATTCTGCAAAGATTTCAAAACGAAGTACTGCGCATGCTGGTTAAGGCTCCCTATTATGTGAAAAACAGTGTGATCCACGAGGACCTCAACATCCGATCCGTCACCGAAGAAGTGAATCGAATAAGCCTGAAGCACACAGACCGGCTGGACAGCCCTTGCAACCATCTTGCTTTAAACCTCCTCTGTTGAAAATACCATTGCCATTTTTTTAGTCCAAAAAGTGATCAGATCTTTCAACTGTATTAATATAGATATTGAAATATTCACTATTAGTATATAGCATACTTTATATTAATTGCCAATCAATTATATATTTTAGTTAAATTGTAGTTTCAATATGTCTATAAATTAATTAAACTGACATTGTGGGTATGCAGCTGCTACGTGATAGTTTTTAACAGCCATTCGGAGCCATGCTCCCCCGCTCTTTGTCCATATTCTGTTAGCCTTGAAATCAAATGCAATTGCAACCCTTCAAAATTGCGGCTCACTTCAAATGGGCACTGTGCAAAACTAATGACATTTCGTTGCTGGCATCATTAGAGAGTCATGGCCATGACTTTCACAAAATCAAGCGAAACCCTGCCAGACAACATGACGCGGCTCAACTCTTGAAATTCCTGCTGCACGCATACACACCTGCATCATCAACTGCAACTGCAACTGCAACTGTGGCATGCAACCCCATGCAGCGCATCGAAACTGCAGCCTCGACTCATTTTAAGCGGGGCGTCTAGCTGTCTACTACAAGTTCGTAAAAATCTTTCCCGGATCAAATTTGCAATCGCCTCGGCCTCAAACTGTGCTCGGCCTTCATCTTCCGCTGCCTGAGCAGTGGCTATTCGTGATGAGTCAAGTTGAGGCTGGCGGGAGCTAACTGCATGTGCTCGCACTGACTAAATGCTAAAATTTTACCTTTGCCAGATCTTCGCCCGCAGGCTCAGTGTCTGGGAAGATCCAGACAGCAAGGCGTCAAGTGTCCGAGGAATAGAAAATGGCAAGTACAAAACTTTCATCTCAACAAAAATGTGCACTCTTTACTTTACATTTTTATAGTGTTCCCATAATAAATTTGGACCGCACTTAAGACTTGTCTAGCTATAAACTCGAGCAGCGTCTTATCAGCTAATGGCTCCTAATAGATCATAATATAAAAACCATAAAATGTCTCAGATTTTCTTCTTACAGCTACTTGTGTCTGACCGTTGTGTGTGTGGTCAACATTATTAAAAAGTAGAAAATAAAAATAATATATGTTTTTTTATTGTGTTCTGGAATTGATTTTAATACATGGTTTGAGCTCAGGCTTTACGATAAGCAAACTTTACGAGCTTAACTTACAAATTCAAACATAATATTCGATTCATATAATTGGAATTTAATTTGATAATATTTTTATAGCCGTTGATCATAAAAATAGTCTTTTTGTATTGGAATACTGAAAAACCTGCTTTCATATTCCTGATGATCTGTTGTGTATTTCTTTTGATTTTACGAGCACAAAAACAAAGTCTTGCAAAAAAAAAAGTATTAGAGCTTTATTGATTTGCATAATATTGTACACGGTGGATGCAGTTTAGGTGGGTTTATTTAGTTAGTTAGTTCAAGAGCTTTGAGCTTTCTTTGAAAACCCGATTCTCCATGTCCAAATACTTTATTCATAGTAATAGAGTCTTATTTAACCCTGCGAATTACTTTATACATAACGGAGCTGTTAAGTGCTATGAAGTATCACATTCTCAGGCAAGCTCTGCGAGTTCTATTTGATTTCAGCATTCGCCAATTGTTTTTGCCCAGCATAGGGTATCTTGAAGTTGCACACCCTGCAGCTCCTCGGCACATTTTGACTCTTTCGGGTGGGGTCTTTCGGCTGTGTGTCTTCATCGCTAAACGATTTGTTCTTTGTTCCATCGTAAAAAACGAGAATACAACAGTCGTAAAATCATATCTGAAAAGAGCTCCACAACTAATGCAGAGCTGGTTTCGAAGTTTGAAGACACATTAAGATTTCGCACCTGCCTCAAAACTGAGAGGCGATCGCTCAAGCAGGCTTGCGACTGTGGCTGGGACCAGCCTTTGTTGATCAATCCCTTGCCCTACAAACTTTTTATGACCCAGTGAAAAAAAATCTAAGAGCCTCGGATGCTCATAAAACCCATCTTTGAATCGACTACGGCACTTTAATCGTTGACTTATGTGACATTATTGATCGTTAAAGCCGCTACCTTTGCAAAGAGGTTGCGTTTAGCGTAATTTTGTAATTTGTTTCTAAATCTCAACAACAATATGCTACTTAGAATGGTCTACTATCAGCTAGACAGATCCATCTTGGTGGTCCACACCGAACTTTTCTCCTCTGTTGGTTGGTTCCAAATTTAAAAAGATATTGCTTTTTATGATAATCTATAGAGCTGAGCTTTTATTTTTTATGTCGCCAGGTTTTATGATCAACTTTTATGATGTGCGATGACTTAGATATTGCCTTGAACTCGATTTCATTTTGGGAAACTGTGTGGGGCTTATAACGGTACCGATTTTATAGTTGTTGGCTTTTTATTTTATTTCTCTTCAAAATATGACATGTTCAATGAAATGCAACTAGAAAGCTCGCATTGGGCCTAAGCTTTGGCCGAAGTGTTGCCTTACATGTCATTGATATGCCATTAAGGGATATTACCAAACTCTTCATTAATTTTGAAGCTGGTTTTTAGCTTAGTTTTTACAGATCCGGAAAAGGCTTGTCATAATAAGGCAGATCTCAGAAAACAAACAAGCTGAAAGTACATATTACTGTAGAGAAAAGAAATATTAAGCTCGTCAAAATATAAGCGAAAACTGAATGTGTTTTAGCCGTTTTATACGCGTACACTATTTGCAAATCTTCCTTTATTTTTGGACTATTCAAATGACCCAGTTTTAGTGTAACATGTTTTTGGAGATAGAACCAAAGAAACGAACTCATTAAATTACTTTACTACGCTTATTAGACAAACTTCATATATACAAGAATATTGCCAAGTATTATCATATATCAGATATTTGGTACATAATCCGTATTGAATAGGTTTGAAGTACGCCTTAATACTTTAAGCGGACACTCAATCTTCAGATTGCTTTTAATTTACATTACAAATTTAAGAAAAAAAAAGGATCTTATAGCAGACTTTGATCTTTTGCTGTGACTGCGACTCGAAATAAATATGTTAAGAATCCAGGCAAAGACAGGGACAGCAGCCCAGCTGGTGAACTCCGCGGGGGTTACGCAGGGCGCTGTGTAAATTTTAATTTATCCATATAAGGTGACATTTGGGAAAATGACCTAACGAAAAAAATTAAAAGAATGCTGTGTTTAGTAGGCGTCGCCTTGGAAAAGTCAAAGATTTAAATCGAAGCCCAATTTTAATCCAATATTTTCATTGACTACGCAATAGGCGATCGAGTTGTATGTTAACTTCTTTGACATGGGTTTTATGGAACTGGTCCGGTGTGTGTGCGTGCGTGTATGCGTACGTGAAGTGTGAAACGACACGCATAAAAATCGAAATACATATTATTTATGAGGTTCATCAGGAGTTTACGATGGCACAAACAGGCTCTCTGGGCCCATTCACTGCACGCCGTCGACAAAAAATACCTGACCAGGCCATAAAAATTATAAAAATAACGTATGCGTCGCTCCCTTCGCACCCCATGCCTACTATCGAAAGTCGGTTGGCCACATGCTGTGTCAAGGGCCCAGTTACCCAGGCACAGCCCAAAGCGCAGGATCCCGATTTGACACAGCAACCAGGCCGTCTGCCTCGGCTCAGACTTCATGACGTCCTCGCCCAAAGTGCGCCCCGTTGTAACGAAAGTAAATTTTTCATAACATGCCTCGACTGCAGCCAAGATCAATAAATATTTCTGCTGCAGGTAGTCGCACACCTACGCACACCTACATATACTTGGGAGTGCGCATGTGTGTGTACGTGTGCATATACATGTGAATGCACACGCAGTGTTGCAAGCCCCTTTTTTCTTGCCGGCCAGACAAACTGGCAGCATCATTAGCAGCTGCGTCTTGCTGTTGTTGTAGTCTCAATGACAAGCCAAAAAAAACTATTGGAATCGAGGGGGAAAACAGATAAAGGTAAGAATTTAAAAATATAAATCTTTATGCGGGTTACTGGTTTATATTTGCTCAAAGTTTGCAGTTCTGGAACATACATATATACATATATATATTTTGAAATAGTTTTTAAAACTTTGGCGATAAGCCCTGCGGGAAGGAGTTAAATAAAAATAAAAAAATAGTTTTGAAATTATACGTTTAAGTAGAACACGAGTTTTCTTCAGTTTACAAACATTTACAAAAAATAAGAAGTAAAATTTATTATATATTATTATATATTTTCATTGGTGGTAAAGCCTGGGATATGGGTTGCTCGCAAAGTGAAAGATAGAAGTCATTTGGAAACAAAAATACTAAAAAAAATAGGATTTAAATTACACATTTAGGTAGTACAAGAGCTTTCTTAAGAAATTTTTGTGTTATACCCGTTCACAATTTAGAAATAGCATTTGATGTTCAACATCACGGGAGATGCAAAATAAAGAGGGCTGGATAGTTTTAGACGAATTCGACAAACTTTTCATTCTCTTGATACCAAACAAAAAGTTTAGGACCATCATAGAAATCTTTGAAACGGAAAGAGCCCGAGACGAAACAAAAGCTCGAGATGAAATGTTATGCTTAGAATAAATTAACCAACTACTCCCAAAATTTTAAATAAAACTTCCCAATCGGAAAGAGCTCAAACAAATATTGTAGAGTAAATATACTTTTCCGAAAAGAATAAACAGTTGAGAAAAGCCAAAGCTCCTTCGCACAGGAAAGAGCCCGAGACGAAACAAAAAGTTTAGGTCAATCACATTATTGCTTGATATGCATATTTGTGGATTTTGGAAACAAAAAGAAAATAAAATAAACTAAAAACCAGTCACAAAAAAAACTAATCAAAAGGAGAGATATATTAGATGTCTTGCCAGGGCAAGGCCCAAAGCAGAAATGAGCTATGCTAAAGATGTTCGCCCTAAGCTGTACGAAAAGAGTGTTGTGCAGCCTTGGAAGCTATAAAAGTATTGAAAAACGATACATTTCGGAAAAAGCTCTGGTAGCCAAAGGTGCTATTCGATAATTAGTCATTTAAATAATCAAAGTGTGCTGCACAGTGTTGTATAACAGTGGCAAAAGAAAAATTCTGGTTAAATGATGTGATCAAATTTTACGGAAATTTGATCATTTACAATCGGCTAAAGTTATAAGGATAGAGCAGACTTTGTAAAACGGATTGACACACTTACCTGGACATTTGCTGTTGTTGTTAGTATTTCCACTGCCATTGGTCACACTTGAGTGCAGTCACATTCACAGCAAGCACTTGAGAACTAACAAACATGCGCTACTCTTTTCCCATATCCCAAATAAAGATACCAACTCACACCTCTCAAGTGACCATATATATGTATAAATACATTATTGCTGTTTGTGTAAGGTCAGCGTAAAAACCTCAGACAAATGCAAATAGAGCCATAAAGGTAGAAAATATATTTGGCTTCCCTTTGGCCCTTTGGCGAAGGTGTCAAGTGTTCCGTGGAAAGAGTCGAAAAGGTCAAGTACTCAACTATGCGCCGAGCAGGTCGTAAGTCTGGGCAAATAAATAAATAAGCAAAGCGCCAAGAGTTTGGCTGTCAGCTACATATGAAAGTTGGTCGCGGCAAGGGGATGGGTAGACGGCAATACTTTGCATAAATCGCTTTAATTGGCACCGGCTGTCGGCGTCGCTCATCAAAAGGATAATATCCTTACGGTTTTTACCAACGCAAGCAGCTAATTAGGCGCAAATGCGTCTCGCGTGCGCTGCCAATCGGATTGCGGCAAGCAATTTGGTAACTTGATACAAATTAAGCAAATGTTGCAAGCACGTTGCCACGGTTTACACGCAGCTTAAGGGTTAGGCAAGCAGCCAGCGCCGAGCAGCACCTACAACCCAGAAACCCAGCCAACCCACACACGCAACCACTCAACCACCTTACCAGCAACTGCAGTTGCCATGGTGGCCAGCGGCCAATTAAAATGAATTCAGTTCTGTGGGCTCTGCATTAGCTCAGATCGGGGCAAAGATGGAGATGTTTCGATTGAGATGTTAAGATTTCTTTTTATACCCTGCAACTACTGGCGATGGCTAACAAGGGGTATTGAATTATGAAACAGACCGTGGGAGGCAATTTTTTGTTTAGCCCCTTATGCTTTGCCTGCCTGCCCATCTGTCCGTCAGTCATCAAAGTTGGTATGCAGATACCTAAGCACCGTATTTGGTTAATTTAACTTTAAAATGTTTTTAAACCTTTCCGATCCTCTTAGAATATATTCAAATATATATCATACTTTTAATACTATATATACTTATATATATACTTTTATACTATCTGTTGATAGTAAAGACCTGGGAAAAGGGTATCCACCAGTCGAACAAACACGATCACAGCATGCTTGCTGGCATTTTGAGTATGTATGCCAAGTTGATAGCCTATACTTGGACTGAGTCGCAATCGCAGTCTCAGTCTCAGACCCAGAGCCAGACCGACCTCGAGTGTTGTGGTCCACTTGAAATTATGCCGAGAGACGCTCGAGTGCGCACAGCCGCCAATAACCACGCACAACACTCAACCAAGCGACCACAAACAACCCTCAACAGCAAGTACAACAACAGCAACAACAGCAACAACAACGATAACTACAGGCACTACAACAACCTGAACCTTCGGGTCTGGCATTCGCATAAGGGTTGGGGCTTACATTGCGTTTCGCCTCGTTTTCAATCAAAGCTGCGCACTGCGATCTTTCTACTTGGCCTGGTCCAGGGTTTGAATCGGGTTTCCGGAATCTGTCAGTCAGTCAGTTGCAGCTTTAGCTACGCATCGCAAAATTGCCAGCAATTAAGTATTCCATATTCGTATTTGTGTTTTCTAGTATTTCCTTTTTATTTCTATCCTCTTTTTTTTATGGGACATGTGCATTGTTGGCATAATTATAGGCTTAGCGCAAATTATTGACAAGTGAATTAGAAAATATTTTCGTTGCGTTCTCCATTGTGTTCCTTGTTTAATGGAGCATTGAAATGTAAAATTCGCTTAGTATGGGCGAGAACATATTTTGAGTCATTGGAGTGAAAAGTTTTCAAGGCTTAATGCCTACCAAGTTAATCTGTGCTTACAATAGATAAGCACCAAATCAAGTTCTTAAATAAGCCTACTGCTTGGCAATAATTAACAAAGATGATTTATTTTAATATTCTTAGTTGAAACTTCTGAATTTTAAATATAACATGAATCATATATCTTGACAATCATATATCTTACTAGATATTTATTATTTAAGGACTATCGTATTTTTCCACACTACAGACAAAAAAACTTAATATATCGCGAAATTTCGGAACAATAATTATTCTTATTTTTTACTAGTTGTGGACAGGTTGAAGACCCTTTTAGCTTGTAATCCGTGTATTTGACTAAAAGTTATGCATATGCATGCCGAATGATATTTATAGCTTTTAGTGGGATTCCTAAATCATCGAGTCGCGCCTTAAAACAAACGCAATAAAAAATTCAAATTTAAATGTTTAAAGAGTTGCCCAAAAATAAAAAAAAAATAAAATAAAAATCCACAAACTATAAAATTGAAAAACCAAATATCTGTCAAAATGTTTATTCATAGCCCATGTAATTTATAGGCCCAAGCAGCACTTGGTACGCAGCCCAAAAGCCTGAACCCAGATCCAAATCCATGCCCAGACTCAGTTGATAGTATATATATATATATACATACATGGGTATATGCATATATATGCTTTGCCAGATGCTGCTTTGGGGTTGTTCTGGCCGTGGTGAGGGGCGTTATGTTGAATGCAAAAATAAAGGATACGCTGGCTGTATATATAATCAATTTGCCTGCCGTGACGTCATCATGACGAATTTACACTCTCTGCGTGCGTGTGTGTTTGTGATTTTCACTTTTCGTCGAGTTTTCGAGTTGTTCGCCCCGCCAATGCGTATGCAGCAGCTCAGTGAATTTTGGATGGACAGTGGAACAGGCCTACAACATTCAATTCGTTACGTTTGTTATACATTTTATTCCACTCCACTCCAGCTCACCCCCCTCTTAACGTCTATCTGTATCCGTGTGTGTGTGTCTATATGTGTGTGTGTGTGTGTGTGTGTGTGTGTTGGCTGAGGTAAGTGCTTTGGACTTTTGGATTTGGGCCGCTGCCGATAGACTGTGACGTTGACGGCAGCGGTGACTATGTAGATTTTTATTTTTTATTATTATTTGGTTTTTTTTTTCTGTATATTTTTGTTTTTTATTTTTATGGCGGCAGCGTAACAAAATTCTTATGAATATTAATTGGCTTGCTGTTTGCGTTGGTTGTCACTCAAACAGCTGAATTGGTAAGTGGATGGCATAGTTGGGTTCCATTTCGATTTGTTACGGTTGTTTACAGCTCAGACAGGTTGCTTTACCTTAATGCTTGAATAAAACCCAAATATTTTGTACTGCGTTTCTCAGTTGCTCTGTGGAAAGAGTAATCAAACTTATCTAGCTGAGGCCCTAAATTTCGATAAAGAAACATTGGCTTATAAAACAATCTGTTTTTAAGAGATTTTTATTACTTTCAACCTGAACACTAAAATGATCTCTATCGCGGATAAATACATATTTTTACTATAACGAGCGGTAATCTACGAAACCTTCAAGCGAAATCTTTGATTGAACAAATTCTACTTTAAGCCTTGGTATATTCATAATCTTAAGCAAAAGTTATCAAACCCATTTGATTATCAAGTGAATATTTTGTTTTTATAATAATATTCCCATCAGACGCTTGGACGAATATTTAATATAGTTTGAATCATTTTCATTTTCTCATGTTAAGGCTATATCAAACCCCAAACGATGCTTTACCCTTTAACACCTTTCGGCGCGCTTCATTTATAACGTGTTAATGACTGTTCCCATGGCTACGATTTGAATGAACGCAATAAATATGACTCATTTTATGAAATATTCACATCCCCATAAGTATTTGGAGGAGTATCAATCGCATGACAGACAGCGCACAGAGATTCTCACACTCTGTAGTCCCAGGTCTCGGCACTCGCTATCACGAATTCATATTTCATATCAACACAGTGAGTAAAAAATTAATGCGCCCACACAGTGCCAGCCGTTCGTTCCCCATACTTTTAGGGTTGAGCATGGACTGACGTCTGACTGGCTGCTGTCCAACATAATCTACATCAATGCGTGATGGCGATGGCTATGGCGATGATGTTCCTGGATGCTGCTGGGTCTGCCTGAACATTAGACCGATGCCAAATGCCACTGTCTATCCAACAGCTGGCGGAAAAACTACAAAAAAAGCTGACTAGGCAGATAAGCTGATGGAAAAAAAGATATCCTGGATACCTCATGTCTTTGAAGCCACGTAGAGAAATTTTAAAATGATTGTGCAACAAGAATTGTGTTTCAAATATAATTTTGGGCTCTTAGGATTATAATTAAATATTGGAGAAATTGGAGAAATATACAACAACAAAAATAATAATAAAATTAATAATAATAATAATTATAATAATAATAATAATAATAATAATAATGTATACACATAAATAAAGTAAACCAATTTAAGCTATTATATATTTTTATTTATATATTTAAATCATCAAATAAATTTTAATAAACTGTAAGGCAAACAAAATTGGTTATATTTACCACTTTAGAGTGTTAACTTACATTCAAACGCAACTACACCATAATAAATACATGAAAGGGTATATCTGCAGAGATTGCCTACAGGTATGTTCTGTTAGTGTAATTATCTCGCGTTCGGCCGCCCACACAACACATGAGACGACACCTGAGTCTGCATTTATAGCCCAAGGCCCTGTTGATAGCACGTCTCTATTTCTATATATATATATAGAAATATATATGTATGTTTTTGTATATCTCTGAGAACCCAACACAGACAGTTGCAGGGTTTTTGTTATGTTAATTGGCATTTGCATGTGCCCAGTTACGAGATACCAGTTGCCAGTTGCCCTGTCAGCCCCTGGCTAGGTTTTGAGTAAAAAAAAAAATATGGAAAGAGAATCGAGAGAGAAAAAAGTGCACAAGTGGCAGACAGCCTTTAAAACGCTTAACCAAACAAGAGCTAAAATAGTTTCACTTTTTTCACGTTGGGGCCAATGCGAATGCCAAGGAAGCCCCATTTCAAGTGGAGTGCGGAATGTCGCCATTTTCTGCCAGTGCTGCGAATGGGAATGTGAATGTAGATGTATGTGCGTGTGCATGTGTGTGTGTGTGTGTGTGGAATACTGTACGGGCTCATGGTGTTTGTGTTGGCTGTTAAACTCAGCGCTATTAAAGGCTAAGGCCGACTTTTTGTCAGCCATTATGATGCGCACCTTTTGTGCCTCATGTGTTGTTGCTGCAGTTTTCTAGGGAAACCCTAGCATACACACACACACACGCAGACATTCAGGTCGGCCCCTCGACACATTCATGAAATGTATAGCATAATAAATCTTTACTAGCACACACACACACACACACATGCACGGCTAGGGGCATATATTTTTTTGCTGACTGGCTCGCAGGTAGCTGTGAGTTTTTGCCACCTTTGCCACAGGATGTGACAGGCAGTCGTAGGAGTTGCTGCTATCCCCTCGTCCTGGCTTGCGTGCCTCTTCTCAGAACAAGACACACATACACACACACGCACACACACAACTAGTTGGCCTCGCATTTTTACGTACCATTTTACGATTTTGATTTTTATCAACTCTTGTTTTCTCAGTTTTCCTTTTTTGCGGTATTTGAATTATTAGACAATGCCTGCGCTGCCTGGGTAATCATTGCAGCGACTACTGTGCACTGGGTTTTTCACATATTTCCCAAATTTTCATCTTGCGGTTCGTTTGATTTGGACAACTGCTTATCGATAGTTGCATCGCCAGCGATAAGATTGGCCTCGCCCGATCGCACAGCCCCGCTGCCTGACGCTTCGCAGACTGCCTGTCGCGTTTTCTAAAGAAATATATGCGGTTGCGGGTAAAAGGAGATAAGATGCAATGGATCGTATGAAAAAACCACTCGGTTATATTGTGGTCTAAAGGCGTTAGCATTGGCAGCTTAAGACTCACCTATGCAGTACAAAAAATCTTGGTAAATATTGTTTAGGTCTTAAGGCAATGTATAGAACTTTTCTTCAGCAATAGACGTGCCCAAATCAAAACTAGGACTAGCCAGAAGATCGTGGAACATCTGTTTTGGGTTTCTTCTGCTCACTTAAATCAAATCTTAAATCAATCAATCTTAACAAATTATTCCAATCAAATTGTTTTTCTTTTTACATTCCCCACTTCAACACTTGTTGAATTTTTCTTTTTCTTTTTCTTTGGCTGGCCACCTCAAAATTGTTTATTGCCTTGGTCAAATCAATAGTACAGAGTATAAACGTAAGCAAATCGAGAATTTCCTAAACAAATGATGTCAAAATCTGGCAAGGCTTTAGTTAGTAAGCTAAGCAAGAATTCAAACAGACTACGCTGTTTTTTGAATATGCAAGAAAGTAGTTTGTTTGCATGCACTTATATGATTTTTAATCCGTATAATGGAACGCTTAAATCGATTTAGTCCGTTAGTCGGCAATTTCTATTAGGACAGGTCAGTTTAGTTGGCTTTCACACAGACCTGCGACAAACTAACTGTACAAAGCGAACAAACTTCACTTTCCACAAATGTAAACAACAATTAATAGAGATTTCCCAAAGGCCGAGGCATTGCAACAGCGCGCCGATTATCAAAGCCTAACTAACGCCAGATCACAGGTCCCCCCGACCAAAAGATAACCCAATACTATTTATGAGTTTTAAATTTTGAACAACGGCAACATTTTCGAAATTTGTTTTTGGATCAAAACCAGTTTGGCGACGTTTGTTGTCAAACTGATCCATCGATTGATGCTGCCTAAGAAAAAAAAAACTCAAGAAAAAGGCAAAGCCAAAAAATATCATAGACCAAGTGAAATAAATAAACGCGTTGATTTTTAAGTGTTGTGCATAATTTTAAATATGTTATTTGAAAAGCCACGCGAATGACATTTGGTTTCTGTTTTTAAATTATGCCCGACGAGCGAGTTCAACAAATGTTGCTGACAGTCGAGTTTTTTGTATTTTGCTTTTTGTTTTTGGTTTTTTTGTTGATTTTTGTTTTTAGTTTTCGGCTTGCAAACTCTGTTGTCTACCAAGCTGCCGGCTCTGGCGCTGCGAAACCGTTAACAACCATAATAAGTACCGCTATGTACCCTAATTTTGTGTTGGCTTTAACCAAGCTGCCTCGTTTTTAATAGCCAACTCTGCATAATGGCCCAAACACTATTTTATTATATTTTTTGTATTTGTTTTTGAATTTTCAGTGAAATCGGCGAGCGTTTCTCAATTTCCAGTTTCGGATGCGCTTCGGTTTTTGGTGGCAATATTTCTAGTTTATTTGTAAAACGCAATCAACGACGCGACTGCAACTTCAGACTTACTCTCTTTCTGGAATCAAGTCTGAGGGTTTACAGCATTGGGTCTG
The DNA here is from genome assembly GCA_035045725.1 of Drosophila ezoana. Taxonomy (NCBI): domain Eukaryota; kingdom Metazoa; phylum Arthropoda; class Insecta; order Diptera; family Drosophilidae; genus Drosophila; species Drosophila ezoana. The sequence continues at coordinate 8,781,252 of JAWNOU010000005.1, forward strand.
GCTCTGGGTCTGGGTCTGGGTGTGGGTCCGGGCGAGGGCGGAAATTATTTAATGGCGCGTACATGTGAACGCTGCTGTGCGGAAATCACGCACTGAATGTCTGCGTCTGCCTGGAAGCTGCGTCCCATTTTTTTTTTTTGATTTTATTTTATTATTTAATTTTATACGCTTTTGGAAATTTTATTAGCCGCCTGCAAAGGCGTTGCAAGCATGAAAAATATGTTGTTCTTTTTTTTGTGTTGGCGAATTATTTGCCATGTGTAAATTGAAATCGAAGCGGGAAAAGTGATTGGTGGGCGTTTTCTAAAGCAATGTACGGGCCTGCCAGCAGTAAAAAGTGGTTTGAGAAAAAGTCAAGTTAGGTTAAGAATTGTATATCATGATAATAATGATAATGATTTGATTTTATTATTGTATAATATATTTTTATATACATAACATATTTAAAAAATAAATAAAAAAGTAGGTTGAAAAATAAATAAAAAATTTCGGAATGTTTATCTTAAGATAGAAGTAAGATTAAATTTTCTCTGGATAGCGTTTAGTATAATTAAATATTGGAACACAAATATGTTCTCTTTACTCAATTCAATAATAGTAATCTTCCTAAGACAATTACCCTATCAATAAATAGAACATTAATATTTTTAAAATCGATCTACACATTCGAAAAATTCGTAAAAAATTATGCTACATGCCTTTCGATCAAATGAAATCAGCGTCTAATGCCGCACAGCAGTCGCTTTATCAATATTATGATTATTGAGCCAACAGCCGGCAGTTTGTGGGCCAGTCTAATTACACTGTGACACCTGCTTGACGCAAGCAGCAGCAATAGCAGCCGGCGCACAACGCTGCGTATGAGCAATGCGCAATGCCTGTTGACACACACACGCACCACAGTACACACAACAAACTGACACACTTGCCTTCAACTTGAATTGCCCACTTGAAAATTAGTTGCAAATTACCTACTTAAGTTTGTTTGCAATGACAGTAGCAGCAACTGTTGCTGTGGCTGTTGTTGCTGTTGTTGCTGCTGCAGTGGCAACAACTGTGGAGTGTTGCAGTCCAAAGACGCAACTTGGTCGACAAAGTCGATGGCATGTGCGCCATTGTTAGGGGCAAGTGTACGCCCTGTTAGTTGCGTGGCTGCCACGCCCAGCTCGTCCATAGAGTGTGTTTTGGACAAAAGTTTGTCTTATGCATTGGCACTTATGCAACGCTGCAATTGGACGGGCAGGTGCGGCGGAGTGGCGCGGTGGCAACCTGTTATCAGGCAATCAACAAGTGCAATTAGCAGCTCTCTGGGCCGACACAATGTGCGTGTGACAGAGCAAACAAATTGTTTAACAAAACGAGCAGCGCACAGCCAACAATTGGAAATATACATATAAATATGTAAACATGTGGCTGTATCTGCAACTGCATTTGTATCTGAATCTGAGCTGAGCTCAGCGAAGCATAGAAATTTTCTGTTGCAGCGTCTTAGCCATGCTTGAAATTCTGGGAAGCGCTTCCTTTGTCTAGCATAATGCTGATTTAAAGCTATGTGGCCAGTATTGAAAAGCAGCTGCCAGTGCACTTGACATCCTGCTGCACCCACTTCAACCCTTTCCCTGTGGGTTTTACTTTCCTTGTAGATCGCGCCACCAATTCAATTTCCAATTGTCCTGCCTCTGTGGCTGTTGCTGAGTTCCTGCAACTGCTTGTGGCTGCCACTTGTTTTCTTTGCCACATTCAAAGCAATTTGTTGCGCAAACTCAATGCACCCTCCGCCCTTGCCACAGTGTTGCAGCTTGTGTCTGCCTTGGACAGCAATTATTGGCCTATTAGTTCGGCTCAGCATTCAGCATATGGCAGATGCCTGACAAACGTGACTCAATGCGAGTTGTTTTCAGATTGTAATAAGAAGTTGATGCTCTTACATAAAGGTGATGTTATGTTAAATGGGATATTTACATTTGTTAAGGATGTTTGCTTGTTAACTCACGTTGCAAATTATATAGACATATAGATATTTAAGCAATTATTTTCTTTGCTATATAGCTAGAATTTCGATTAATTATATTTCAAATACAAAAATTAAATTGTAAATATTTTTAACAACCCAGCAATTTGTGAACTTTTTATTAACCAATATTCAGGTTTACTTGGATTGACCAAAAATTAATAATTTCTGCTTAAAGGAAATTCAATTAATTCAAAGAGGCATGTAATTGATAATGCTTTTAGGCCATGGAAATAATTGTCAGATTAATTTAGGACTGTAACTATCTTAGCTGAATCCCTTAAAAAATGTTCTAGCGGCCGACGTACTTTACTTACTTACTCTTTTTATCCATAGAAACAATAAACAAAATTCAAATGTTTGTTTAATGCACTTACTCTTTGACTTAGTTGTGAGCTCAATTGAATTCATTCCAGCTCAGCTCCTGCATATACATATTTGCCTGACAATTTCTAGAAGGTTGTATACTGAAATTGAGAAAAAAGTTGATAGTATATGTTGATATGCTCTATAAGTACTACTAAGTATTAAGTAATATTAAGAAGTTCTTATTTTTGAAGAAAAATAAAATATTAAAACGCATTACTTTAGTCACTTTAGGGAGAAAATGTAAGCTACAGTATTTACATTTTGACTACTCAATTTCCCTACCCATTCCCAACAATTCTTGTAAATATGTGAAACATCTGTATGATTTTTACTACAATAGTCATGTTTCAATTTTAATTAGTCAATTTCCGTGCCAAATATTTACTTCATTACCGAATGTATTTGGCACTTGAGCCAAATTAGTTAACTGCCTAATGCGATGGCTCGCACAATGCCGCAGAGACCGCCAATTAATAGGCCAACAATTTACCACTTAAAAAGAGAAAAACTGCCTAAAAAAAGGAAAAGCGGATTCGAATCGCAGCTGTTGAGACGTGTTGAGCTAAACGCGTGTGTCAACAAACCGCAGAGTGACAGCGACATAATGAGGCGTGCAGGGGGTACATTTGCCTATGGGGCGTTTGGGGGGTGGGTGTGAGCCGGAGAGCTACTAGTATATGCGAATGGCCGGGCAGGCTGCACATTTGATTGACATGTCGCCGTCGGCTGGACGTTGACTTGCATGTCAATTAAAACTAACGACGGCGTGTGACAGTTGCCTGGACGAAGGATGAGGATGGGAATGGGAATAGGAATGGGAATGAGAATGAGGACGACAGTCAGGGCGCATACGAATCACTGGCACACTTTAATAGGCTCAAAGTGGATTTTAATTTTATTTGATTTCATTTGATTTGATTGCACAGCCCAAGCACACGCCCAGCATGTGGCTGCTCAGGGGCGGTGGGGGATGAAGGGTGGTGGTTTTTACGGGCTTTCGACCCTTAACGGCATCTGTGCACGACTTGAGCTCAAGTTACGCGGCAGGATTACAGCGTGTTCTGTGGCAGACGCAGCTGCTCCCTCTCTCTCTCTCTCTATCTCTATCTCTCTCTGTCACTCTGTTCCCCTCTCTGTCTGCATTGGACAGGGCACTGGATAAGGCGCATTATTAGCGCTAGACTGCGGCGGGCGTACTGCCAAATTTTGCAGCTTGCCCAAGAACGCATTCCAAATTTCTCACCTACACAACCTGACGAGATTCCCACGCCAGTTGCTGCTGAGAATGAGAATGAGAATGCACCCGCGGGGCGACAAACGCTCTCGTTTGATAAATTGGGTGCCAAATTTGCCGCAAAGCTTGTGAAAAAGTTAAACGTACCGCTTATGGATGCCCAGCAGTCACGCAAAGATCTGAGCTGAGATCTGGCTGAGATGTATTTTGTTTTCTTTAGGCCAGGTAGCCGGGTCATTACTTTATGAGCCAATTAATGAGATGCGAGTGGTGCTGCCCGTGGGAGTGTCTCATGTGTAACACGCTGTAAACGGAAAACGCAAAACTCTCAGCTCAACTCTCAACTTAGACAGTTTACAAACTGAAGCTGAAGCGGGAGCTGGAGCTGGAGCTGGAGCTGGAGCTGCTGCCCCTGACAGTTCGTGACTTGGCGCTATGTGAGTTATGGGACCGTCGTCTGCACGCCAACAACGAAATTATATTTAAAAACACATAACTCAAGAGATTATCATTAAAAACTGTGGGCGCTCCACTCCACAGCTCCAGAGGCTCGAAGCGGACTGCGCGTGCGCAAAGCTCGAACGGAAGTCGTTAGGCGAGAGGCGACACGACGCGACGGTCGTCAGATATGGCGCAAATGCGTTAAGGAACCGCCTTAGGGGCACGTAGCCCATTCAAGGATTATGCGGCAGGACAATGCATGAATGAAATGTGCCCGTTGACAATAAATTGGTGTAGCATTTAAATAAGCAGTTCAGCACCTCTTAGGACCTCAGCACCTCGGCTCGCCACCTTAGGGTTATATTCGGTACACGCGTATCGGACTCTGATCTGTCTGGCATTGCCTCTGGCCATCGTTTTGCTCGTTTGGCTGTTAAGATGCTAATGCGTTTTCCTCTTCTCTCTCTCTTTTTTTTTTTTTTTGATAAAGCCTCTTTGAATGGTTACGACCCCTGTAATGCTAGCAAGTCAGGGGGCAGCAAGGCGCAAAGTTACTTTTTGGCCAACGTCAGTTTGACAGGTAAAGTGACATTATATATATGAATTGATAGAAGTAAGAAGTATTAAGATATTAAATATAACCTAGTCAATTTATAATTCTTATCAGTCTTCCATATCATGGCTCAAGTGTTCATGAATGTATCTCCAGAAAAGTCAATGTTAGGCAGCCTATATATAAGAAACCTGATAATTATGCAAGATAATGGCACATAAATGCACTACCAACATAATTGTAGCAAAAATACGTCCACACAAATTTAAGCCTGATTGCGATTGAAAGCCTGTCAGTCAGCTTTCGTTAGCTTTCGACTGAGTCATTCGCATCTAGAGATGTTGAAGCGACAAGGTCAAATTGTAGCATTTAGATTAAAGACCGGCTTTAATCACGGCTATAAATCCACAAACAGTTGCATCTATCAGCAATTAGCGGTCTAGAAATCATTCTCATTGATAGCGTGACTTTTTCTAATTAATGAGATACAAAAGTATCTCGATATGTTAAGCACAGATTAAGTTAAGTGCGTCTCAGCTTCCAGTTGGCTGGTGAAATGCTGGTTCAAAGAAAGTTAAAAATATTTTGTTATACATGAATGATAAAGCGTTTAATACGCCATAAAACCGACATCAAATCTCAACTAATAAGTAGGTGGTCGCTGGCATATCAAAATGAAACGAACGGTAAAAAAAAACGTTCATAAACAAATCAGCCGAACATCTCGTCCTATTGTTATGGCCAACGTTCGATGCTGGAATCTTGGCTGCCAACGGTATTTTGGCGCACGCTAAATTATTAGACTCAATTTGTTATAGTTCTTATAAACTGAAGAGTTCGATTTTTAAAGTCTTTAACATATTTTTATGTGTTTTGGGCTTTTTGTCGTCTTATAGGCTTAGAAGTGTGAAAACAGTTATTTTGATTTGATATATACGATAATTTTTATAAATGACCCGTGTTCCATCTTAAGTCTGGCCGCTCTTTAACCTATTAATTTATTTCGTTTGTCTTGTGCTCTCTAAATTTAGTGCGCCCAATAAATTTAAGTCTTTGAATTAACTTTAAAACAACTTCTTTTGCTGCACTGGACCTGGTGATAAGTTTATGATGGTTCCATTGTTAAAGTGATGTCAGAGCCTTTTAAATAGATTAGAAAGGCTTGACGGAATGGAAATATAGAAAAAGATATATTAGAAATTGTGCCTACTCAATAGGAATTCATTTCGGTTCAGCTCTATCAAAAAATGCACTCAATTGTTTTTCGCTTGTATCCATCTATGATATTAATTTGTTTAAATAGTAATAGATAAAAATATTAGAGAACCATAATTACAATTTTATTTATTCTTTATCATCATATAAAATATTTATACTTGATGAAGTATATTATGGAATTTTCGCATTTTCAATAACTTATTTTTTTTTTTTTTAGTTTTTTAATAATGTTTATTATATACACCAGTTTAATAACATTTCTGCTATATAGCTGTAGAATATTTTTCGATACTTTTCGGCCACAACATATTTTCAATTATTAATGAAATACCACAAATTAGTTTTTTTAATTAAATATAGCGTATCAATGAAAGCAAGCGTTTTATGTAAGCTAAAATAATTAAATTATTAATTTGTTTATGTGGATAAGTAAAATGGGTCAAATTTGATTTCGTTCGTGTATGTATAAAATGTACTTAAAATAATGTATATATAAGTCGAATGTTGCCATTATAAAGAATCTCGGCGCAGCCCAATTGACGGCCCAATCACGGGCCAGACGCATTCAGGCCTCACCTGTCTGTACGTTAAACCAATTAATTTGCAAGCTTATGTATTAACTGTTGTTTGTTGTGTTTATATACCGCACACACACACACACACACACTCACACACGTGAATGTGTGTGTTGCAGACAGTCAACTTGGCGGCAACATAATATATAAGCAAATTAATTAAAGTTGCCACTTCAGTTGAATTTTCCAGGTGAGTGATGCGGAACAAATAATCAATCAATCAGCTCGGACACACACATACACACACACACACACACACACACACACACACACTCATATATATATATACAGACAGACACATGCATAAAGCTGCAGGGCACACTATCTAGGCAGCACAGGCGGCAACTTTTATGGCATTGGTCAGTCAGTCAGTCAGTCAGTCAGTCAGTCAGTCCATCTATCCATCAGTCTCTCCGTCCAGCCAGTCACTCAGCCAGCCGGGGCTTGTCATTGACGTCGCTTTGCCGGACATGGCGAAATGTTCAAAATAAGTATGTGAAAGGCTACGTATAAGTGTGTGTGTGTGAGTTGTGTGGAATGCGTATGTAAATGTGCTCTACAATAACAACATATTCAAATTTGCACAGTGGTTGCAGTATTAAGAAAAACGGCAATACATTACAATTAATGATAATGATAATGATGATAATAAAAAGAATAAATATACAAAATATAGTTAAGACACCAGGTTATAAAAATGGTTAAAATGTTAATTAGTCAGAAATAATAAATGTATTTCTGAGTAAAAAATAAAATTCTTATATTACCTTACAAATTTTCGCTTATATATCGAAAACATATTTTTTTAAATTAAATTGAATTTATTATTACAAATTAAATTTGATAAAATATAAAAAATATGGATTGGTTTGACATAAAAAGTATTATTAGTATAAAAAAGCATTAATTTCAAAACTGTATGAATATTTAGTAGAAATAAGTTTTGCTTAAAAATAATGCTAAGGTGCAGTTTCATCTGAATTTAAATGCAGACAATTTTCATTAAGAAATAAATGTATAAAACTTGTTCAAATTTTCGCGCTCTTTTGCCCCACTGTTCATTGGTCAGTTTCAGTTAAATTCTGCTGCAGTTGTTGTTGCATTTATCTGTAGCTTTCGAGCTCATGCATATGTCTGCTCTGTTCCTGTCGAAGTCTGGGGCCTGGGATTTGGCTTGGATTTGGGGATTCGGGTGGGGTCTGCCATTTCGGCGCCTGGCTCTCGGCTCTCTGTGTACCCGTTTGAACTTTTCCAATTTGCAAGCGAAAAATTGAAAATGCGACGACGACTACGCCTGGGAGCAGCAGCATCAGGTAAATAAATAAATACGAGCACGTAGAAAAAACAATCTGTAGCTGCTTTGTGGCGCAACAAACTGCCGCCCAGTCGACATAAAGGCAACAACTGGGCGCGGTTGATTAAAATAAATACATATGTACCACGTGTGTATAAGTATATAAGTATATGCATATATATACTCGTAAACATGTACAAAAAAATGGTTAGCAAAATTGAATTGGAAAAATCACAGCAAAAAAAATGTGTAATTAAAATTCAATTTCGCTTTGGGTGTGGTGCCACATGTGGCACCCCATTGAGGTGGGGCCATGGCTCTGGCCATGGATTGCAAGTGCATTTCACGTTTAGCCCAAAGAGAAAAAATGAATAATTCGAGAGCTGCTGCGGCTCAGTTGTCATGGCGCCTCAGCAACTGACTAGCCGACCGGCTGACTAGCTGACTAACTGACTAACTGACGAGAGGTGCAATTTATTTAATTAGATGCATAAAACTCATTAAGATAAGAGCTGAAGACTGACGGCTGACGGCTGTTGGCTGTTGGCTGCCAGCGTCGACTCTGCCCGGGTTGCCATGTTGTTCAAGTGCGCGAATCAACAAATGCGCCAAAGTGCAGACCCGCCCCCAGCCCCAACCCCCAGCAAGCAGCTGCCAGCTCTCAGCGCCCAGACCCAATCCCAGGCGCTGGAAGAAGTTTGCCAGCCAGTCGAGGAATTGTTATGCTCACTTGCCAGCCAGTAAATGTAGTGGCAGCACCAGCCCAAAATGGGTGTGGCATGGGAAGCAGGTGCCGGGTACAGGTCGCTGCATGGAGCTCGGAGTTGGAAGTGAAGCTGCTCTGCCGAGCGCTGAGTAATTAACTTGAGCGACGCTGATGACGACAATAAAACGCCGACTTAATTAAGTGACACAAGTGCTTTGCAGTGTGTGTGTGTGTGTGTGTGTGTGTGTGTGTGTGTGCGTGTGTTTGTTGGTTGTGCCTCCCAAAAGCAGCTTCAAGCTTAATACAATTTGTGCGTTTGCAAATTGTCATAAATATTGCGTTGCTGAGAGTTTGTGTTGAAATAAATAGAGCAGGCAAAAATGATCTCAAGCATAATTTTCGATTCATTTTTTATTGCTAATGTCAGTATGGAATAAAAGCGGAACCAAACTTTGTAAGCTACTGAGCAGGGTAAATCCGGGATATGCCAATGGCAAATAAATCGAGCAGTGGACAGTTTAGAGCAACAAAACTTAAAATCAACATTCAGAAAGCCTTACTTCTTTCGTGGTCTTAACATTTGCTTGTCTAGAAATTAAAATTGCAGCAATTCTGTAATGAACTATGTTAAATTCCTTAAATTCACATATGTTAGCAGAGCACACGCATAGTTTATGACTTATAATAAACTACTTTAATATGCCTTCGACAATTGTAGCACATAATGTTAATTTATGCAGAACTGACCTTCCGACTGTATTTTTATCTAATGCTTCCGAGATTTTCTTTGTGTTTTTCGGTTGCATTTTGGGTTTTTTCTTATCAACTGGCCGCTGCCTCCGCCGTCGCCTCCTCTCCCGGGCACCCGCATAGTTACATAGTTGCATTACAGCTACGGCGCATATCAATGTCAAATCAGGGCGTGACTAAACGCCTAATTGCAAGCGGACCGCAGCCATATCTACCCCCAACAAAACTCAAGAGCAGGCCCATAAAAATGCAAAAATATACGAGTAATTTGACAGCGATTAGCATGACAGCAAAAATATAACAATCGGGGGTGCTCCCCTCTCCAACGCCGCTCTCTCTCTCTCTCTCTCTCTCTCTCTCTCACTCTCCTGGTTCCAGATGCAGATTGTGCATTTTATGCTGGGCCCCGACAGCCCCTCGCTGTCCATTACAGTGATTAAATTACAGTATTTGAACCATATGCGGGTGCAAGATATGCGCCTCGATGCCAATACTGAGAAATCGCAGAGGAAGTCTTAGGCATAGCTGACAGCATTTTGGCTACAACCTGTTGAGCTGGCTAAGCCGCTGGCTAAATTTTATTGGTGATTATGATAATGTGCCCTGTGTTTGCTTAGGCCTTATTGTTGTTTTCCTCTGCTGCGACCCCTCGCATATTCGCATATAGCACTGTTATTGCAGCCCTTTAATTCAGTTGCTGAGCCGCATCCGCTGCAGGGATTTGCATTGAGGCGTGGATTTTAGAGGTTCATTACCATGTGCTATACCTGTCTCTGGGTTTTTCCCCGACTGCAGGTGTGCGCAGGTGTCGGATTAGGCGACTAGAACTGTACGCAGCGGGTCTTTCGGGTCGCCAGGCAGTCTGACAAATTTTGCATGTCTGCCCGACACGTAAATCAATGTGCGGTCCATCGATCAAGCGACCTATAAATTCTTACGCATGCCACACATCCATCAAATCACGCACCGAAAAAGAAATAAACAACAACAAAATAGATACAGACACAGATATTTATGTATCTTTGAGCTGACAACAGTTTAAAAGTGTTGCTATTGCACGACGGTGCACAACTAATTGGATTTTTTTTTTATTTTTCCCCATTTTTTTTTTTTTTTGTCAACTAATCCGATTTGTTTATGTACGTTTCAGTTTCAGTGTCGAAAACCTAACCCAAACCCAGAGCAATGCACAGAGCATTGGTTACAGTTTTAGGCTTACGAATCAGCTCGAGTATTTATAACATTGCGCCGTCTGTTAACCTAGTTTTGAAAAACTGAAATAGGAAAAAAATAAAATACAAATAAATGTGTCAGCCCATAAGTGAGTGTCCCGCTTTAAAGGGCGCCATCTCTTTGGCCCCGGTCGAACTGAACCCGAACTGCAAAGCAGACCCAGACAGTCCTGAGTTTATGCATAATGACATTTGTTTGCTAACTTTTCTATTGTTAAAGTTTAATTAGTTGTTCAGTTCTCCACTGGCTCCGCAATTTATTCGCTTATGAGATCGTCTCTCTCACTCACCCAAGTCTGTCGCTGTCTCTCTCGCTTTTACAGTAGTCGTTTTTAAGGCGCCGTTGAGCTTTTGTTTTGATAATTGAAGGGAGCACTCATTGAGGCATAGATTTACTCGAGTGACATGACATACACGAATTATGCTAACAATCATAGCGAAAGCGAGAGCGAGAGAATAAGACAGGGGAAGAGAGAGCGAGAGACATTCTCATAAGCGAGAGAGTGAAGTGGGCAAGAAAGGAGAGTGGGAAATAGTTTATAATTGTTTGAATCAATCAAATTAAATCCAAATAATTGTCTACTTTTACCGAAAAAATTAACATTTTCTAAAAAATTTAAAAAAAATGGCATATTTATAAAAAAAAAATAACATAAATGTACTTCAGATAACTCAGATCTAGTATAAAAGTACCCTCAGCTATAAGACTTTCAATACATTCAAAAATTATTAAGAATTGTAAATCAAAAAAGTAGAAATCATAAGATATTCCAATTATTGCATTATTTTTTAAAATCTATTAAACAAGAGCTTGAGCTTGATACATCAAAACGTGAAATGAGAAACATGATATATTTATTAAGAAAAGAAAATATTTATAAATTTGGCAAATAACTAAACGTCTTATTTAAATAAAATAGTTTGGAAATTTGTAAAAATTCAACATAAATAAACAAACCAAAAAAATAAGTTTGAGTGAGTTAAAATTCGTTGAATGTAGCGCTAATATGACGCATAAGTAACTATTATCGAGCTCTAGTGCTAGCTGTTGGCGGTGCTTGAAATACAATACCTACTTGGTATTTAGAATTACCCACAAATTCCATCAATGAGTAAGAAGTCCAAGCACTTCCTAAAATATCTATTCCATGATATGCTGCAAAAAGTAGCTAAGCAACTCAATTGAACTTAGCCCATGCCTATCAAGGAATATCAAACTTTTAAAATATATTTAGAAATGCTTTAGGTTAAGCACAAAATGCTTGTGAATATGTCTAAGAAATATATGTTTAAGTGTGTGCAATAATTATTCGGGGCACAACTGGTGCTCAATCGATTAAAATTGTTTAGGAATAGACATAAATAAGCTTGTGCTAACTGCGAAACTCTCACGATCTGCCGCTGTCTGCGATGCGGTTTCTGATTGCGATGATGACTCAGCTGCAACACTCGAACCTGAACCGCAGCAGCCTCAGCCACAGCCGCAGGCCGAGAACGTTGTTAAATGTGTGAGTTTTAAGGTAGAACTTAATTTAATTTTAAGGCTGATTGCATCGCAAAATTAAGTGCTGATGTTTAATTTTCTCACTGATTGCATGAAATGACAGCGACAGCTAGAAAAGCCGCGCAAAATTTAAGCTAATTAGAAAAAAAACCCAACAATGTCAACAAAAACCGCAACAACAACAACCACACAGCTGCATGGCAAAAAAAATATATGTATATAAATCTAAATCAAACATTGCTCCAACTGGCTGACGAGCGAGAAAATAAACAAAACGCTCCGACAAACGATTTGCATGTCAGACAAACTTGAATTTCAGCCGAAAGATTTGTATCGGTATCTGTATCTGTTGTATCTGTATCTGCTGTGCATTGCATCGTACAAATGACGCCCATATAACATTAATAAATTTTGTTTTTTTTTTTTTAAACATTAAATTATGCATGTATCTCAAGAAATCGCCGCTTTCAACATACATCAAAACAAGCCAAAACAATAACAATAAAAATAAAAATAAAACGAATTGCGAAAAATGTAAATTTTGTCTCGTTTTTAATGAACATAATGTGAACTATGTTGACTGCATAGAAAATCCAGAAAACAAAAAAGAAAAACAAATTGATTTGTATTAGACTAAAATAGAAAAATCTGTAATTAAAAGCTGCGCCCTAATTGCTTGCAAAAAGAAAGGGGGAGAAAATCAAAAATATTTTAAATGAAATTCCGTTCAGCTTTTATTTTAATTTCATTCCTAGTAAAATATCATTTATGAAAATTACAATAATAAAGCAAAAGTAACAATCTAGCTAAGTGTATTAAACTTTGTTTAATATTTGCACAATTTAAATAATTTGTTTTGTTTGCTTTTTTTTATTATTATTTTTTATTGCTATATTTTTTGTTGTTTCGACGTCACGTTATTAAGCTCAGCTCATTTTAGTCGTTTTTTTTTATATTTTGCTTGCGCTGAATTTGCAATTTTCATTAATAACAAATAAGTGTAATAATTGCTTGTGTATTTTTCGTTTAACTATATGGGAAGGGTATTAAAAAGTTGATGAAATGTATGTTTTCAATAGTAAGGAGCTTTGAATATGACAAAAGCACAAATGTTTGATATAAGATAATTAGTAGAATACTTAAATAATAAAAGAGAAAATCTAGGAAATTACTTCAATATATGGGCCCCAAATTTAATTTAATAACTTAACGATTAAAATAACCAAATAAATATTTGATTGACATAAAATAAAAATATTATCTACAAATTTAAAGGTGTCCATTGCACTCGAACAATAAAAAACAAGTAAGAAGTCTCCCGACAAGGGGATACCCTGAACCCTCTGCTTTCAGCACCAAATGCAGATATATATACTATTCTCTAGTTCTTATAGGTTCTCAGATCCTTGCGTTCATACATACGGACGGACGGACGGACAGATGGGCAGACAGACTGCCAGACAGACGGACATGGCTAGATCGACTCGGCTATTGATGCTGATCAAGAATATATATACTTTATGTGGTCGGAGATGCTTCCTTCTGCCTGTTACATACATTTACATTTTGCACGAAAATCCCATTTTTAATGGGTTCAGGGTATAAAAAAAACAATTAGAAATTTATTTTACGCTTAGAAAATGATTATCTCAGCTGATATGATTATGGAGTTATGGAGTCTGCCACAGTGGAGCATTTAAAGAGTATCTTACAGTCGTCCACTCTGCTACTGCCACAAAGCACTTTCTTATTTTGATTTGTCAATAAACAAAATGTGGGCAATTTCTGAGGCGTCTGCCAGATGCCTGTTGCATAAATTAGTAATATCGTGTGAATGATATGGATTGTTAATATGATTGCGAGGTCGTTTTCCGAAGGCACATGCTGCCAAAAAATTGAAAAAAAAGAGACTGGATTCAATTTAGTGACTGTAGACCATCATCTCTGATCTAGATTCCAAAGATTAGATACATAATGTGTTTGGAAAGGCAGAGCTGGCTGGCATCATAAAATATATTTGAAAGTTTTGTGGACAAATTTTGAATGAGTAATAAGTATTAAAAGTAGTTAAGTAATAAAATATGAATAACTTAGCATTTTTATTTTTAATTTATATACATGTGGCATATATGTTTATACAAAATGCACTCAAGTAGATCACAAATTAATATAATTAGAGTTAAATCAACGGCGACAGCTACAAAACTCCTCCTTCCGGTCACGTAAATTGCAGGTTTTAAAAATTTATCTAAAAAAAATAATGGAGCAAAATGTATTAAAATTAGGTACTGATAAATAACGACTGATATTCGCAGCATGGCATACCAAAGCGAAAAAACACCCTGCAATTTTCTAAGTGGGGTTTAGTGAAAAACTAAAAAAACAACAATTTAGTTAGTTCGTTTTTGTTCTAAAAAAATGCTCAAATAATTGAAGTTATATTAATTATTTGGTAAAATATGGAATTGGAAAATCAATTCAAACTAATCGGCATTAAGCGTATATTAAAACGTATTCTCGAATTTCTAAAAGATCTCAATAAAAAACTTAAGCAGGGATATACAATGGCATATAAGTTTATATTAAATACAATTCTGTACTCAAACTTTTAACTGCTGCAGTTGATCTTACATTTTTCAAGTTGAGCACTTTTTTGAGAACTCAATAGATACAAATTCTACTCAAGTATCAAGTATTATGGTAAACATAATGTCAAATAAATGTTGAGACTGTTGACTCTTCAAACACAACTTAATACTCAATAAAATTGATATTCTGAAACACTTATTTCCATAGTCGCCCGTTTATGCTGTTAACTTTTAATGGCTAATCCCAGGTTTTGTTGAATCATTTAATTTGTTAATGATTCAAAATTCGTATTTAAATACCGCAGCCAATACGATTTTTATAGCTCCAGTGGGTTTTCTGTATCAAATGCGATCTGCCCGAAAGAAAAAAAGTAGAATAATATTAAATATGAACAAGTTTCGTTGCGCTCATCCTGAAATCAATTCAATATCGTCTTTTGACGGAACTAAATGAGCGCCATAAAATATCATCGTAAATCTTAAATATCGAAACAACATTTCAACATTATTTACTTTAGCACATTTGCAGACCTTGATAAAATAGAGAGGGAAAAACTGAAAGTATGCACTCATAAAAAATTGGCTGTTTTGAGATTTTAGAAATTATGTCAAGCTTTGAGAAATAAGCAGAGAACATTTTAGCCGACGGCAAATCGTGGCCAGCCAAATAATTAAGCATATAAATTTGACTTTGTACAGAACAAAATAAAAAACATTTGGTTTAAATATTTTTTGTAAAGATTTTTCTTTTATTTGTGTGTTTTTTTGTGGATTTTTTTTCTCTGGTTTTTATCGTTTTTCCAGACGTTTCGGCAGCTTGTTTGCAGTTTTCGTCTGCTTTTCGAATTTGCCTTTTTTGTTTGCCTTGCGCCTGGTTTTAGTTTATCATTTTGTTGTTTTTACTAAATTTTCATTAGGTTTACTAACATTTTGTTGTATTATTATTATTTTTGTTTCTGTATTATGTGGTAGATGCTTGCCTTTTAATAATAATAATAATAATTTTTGTTTTATTACAATTAATTGTTTGTTTGTTTGTTGGTTTTTTTTTTTCGTATTTTTTGCTTTTTGTTTTTCTTTGCAGTATTCATAAGCATAATTAATAATTATAATTAAATTGTTTATATAATAGATAATAATTATAATTACTTAATGTATAAGAGAATCTATAAAATAGAATGTGGTTGATTCGTTTTTTTTTTTTTGTTTTTTGCATTTTATATATTTTTTAATTTTGTGGAAATTCGAATTATTTTTAAAGTTTTTTTTTGTACAGCGCAGAAAAACAGAAATCAAAATAACATGAAACAATTTTTTGTTTAGTTTTTGTTAGTTTCTTTTCATTTTTTTTTTTTTTGCAACAATTTCTTTGTATCACACAATTGTCGTTTAGGTTTTTATTCTTTAGCAAAATGTTGTGGAATGCAAGTTTTGGAATGTGGAGGAGTATGTGTGTGTGTGTGTGTGTGTGTGTTTTGTGGAAAGATGTTCGCTTCATATGGTACAACAGTGCGTATGCTTAATTGTAAAATGCTTTTATTTATAGGTTTAATTTTATAATAATTGTATTTATTTATCAATTGAATTCATTTTGTAATTACAAGTGCTAAAACGAATTATCTTTTTAAAACTAAAGCTAAAAATTGTTTATGTTACGCTTGCAATTAACGCTAAATGTGTGTGTGTGTGTGTGTGTGTGTGTAGAGTAATTTATATATATTCAATAATTTACAATGTGGATATATCCAACAAACCAGCGCTTGCCTCGTGCGCGTGCAGCTGCTGTGGATGCGTGGCATGATAATGATACAGCTGATGCTGCTGGCTGCTGCTGCTGTTGATGATGCTGCAGTTGCTGCTGCTGCTGATGCTGGTGTTGCAGATGTTGCTGGTGTTGCAGGTAGTGCTGGTGGTGTTGTTGCTGCTGCTGCTGCTGTTGCTCCTCCAGTTGTTGTTGCATGTCCAGCATGCTGGCCGAGGCCACAAACGCACTGGCCGCTTGGCAGCTAGAGGCAGCGGCCGTGGCGGACGCGGAGGAGGAGGCCGCTGCTGCTGCTGCTGCCGCCGCTGACGTCGCGGACAGCTGGTAGGCGGCAGCGGCAACAGCAGCCGCCGCCAAGGCGGGTGAATGCGCGGTGGCAGTGTGACCACTAGAATGCGCCGAGGAGCGACCACCCGACGAACCCGAGCCAGAGGCCGTCGGACTAGGCCGGCCGTTCAGCAACTGTTGCTGCTGCTGCTGCTGCTGTGCTGCCGCCGCTGCTGCTGCTGCTGCCGGCATGTAAGTGCCAGCAGCTGTTGGCGGCGGCGACACAGTTGCAGACGCGGCCACGGCTCCATAGGCGCTGGCCATTTCTCACATATGTGCCAGCGGCGCCATTGCACGCAGCGATTGCTGATGCAGCTGATGTTGCTGCTGCTGCTGCTGTTGCTGCTGCTGCTGTTGGTGTTGCTGTTGCTGCTGCTGCTGCTGTTGATGATGCATCACATGCTGCAGTGGCTGCTGCTGCTGCTGTTGCTGCTGCAGCTCCGGCGAGCCCGTCTGATAGTGCATCAGGTGCCGCTGCTGCTCCGGCGCGCCGGAGAGTCCGTCGTGCAGATGATACATGTTCATCAGATTGTTGAGATCGGCGCCAGCGCCAGCTGCTGCTGCCGCCGACACGTACTCCCGCTTCATGATGTGATTGTTGTTATTGTTATTGTTATTATTAAGCGCAATTGCACTGGGACTGGGCGAGACGGGCTCCGATTTAATGCTCGAATCGCTGGGACTGTGACTCTGGCAGGAAACTTGGGCACCATACGGCGCCGGCGAACCGGTGCCCGTCACCGCGCCCGTCGGCTGCTGCTGCAGTCCGGCGCCGTACGGCGATGGCGAGCCCGGCTGCTGCAGGCTGCTGCCGTAGGGTGAAGTCTGGCCGCCGGCGACCGTGTCGTACATGCCGTAGCCATTGTACATGTGGCTCATCTCGTAGCGCGGCGCGTAGTTCATGTAGTGCGTCTGGTAGCCGGCGGGATCGGGATGCATATAGCCATTGGGCATATAGCCGTTCGGCACGCTCATCTGATGGATGTTCGGACGCACCTGCTGCGCTGCAGCGGCGGCGGCAGCAGCTGCAGCCGCCGCGGACGCTCCGCCCGATCCGTTCAGCGCTTGGCTCTGGGACATGCCCTGCGAGACGCGGGTGGGTGTGCCCGGCTCGGGACCCGGTTGCTGGCCGGGCATTAGGCCGCCCATCGGATACTTCTCCTTGGTTTTGGTGAGCGTTTTGGTCTTGCGACGCGGCCGATACTTGTAATCCGGATGCTCCTTCATGTGCACCGCCCGCAGACGTTTCGCCTCGTCGATGAACGGTCGCTTCTCCGCCTCGGACAGATCCTTCCACTGGGCGCCCAAGCGCTTCGAGATCTCCGAATTGTGCATTTTCGGATTGTCGGAGGCCATTTTGCGGCGCTGGCCACGTGACCAGACCATAAATGCATTCATCGGCCGCTTCACGCGATCCGCGTGCTGCTGATTCTTGTTGGCCGTGGCACTGTTGTTGTTGTTGTTGTTATTGTTGCCGGCATTGGTCATGCTACTCAGGGCGCTGCCGGCGCCCATCAGCGTCGGATGCTGCTGCTGCTGCGGATGCGGCTGCGAGTGCTGCTGTTGCTGTTGCTGCTGCTGCTGCTGTTGATGATGGCTGACTGGGGAGGTCATGTGATGGCTGCCAATGCTGCTCTGTGTGGGACTCAGCTCGCTGGAGCTGTGCAGCGGCGAGCTCTGCTGCTGCTGCTGCTGCTGTTGTTGCTGTGTCGCTCCGTTCAGCGTGTTGGCAATGCTCGACTGCAGCGAGCTGAGCGGATTGGGACTCTGGCTGGCCGCAATGTGTGCGCTCATGTGATGGTGATGATGGTGATGATTGTGCTGGCTCAGATGCGAGTGCGTCAGATGCGACGGGCCGAGATTCATGAGCGGCGCCAGAGCCGAATACGACGTGGCTGCTGCCGCATGGGCATGGCCATGCAGCGGCGGCATTTGGCCGGGCAGTATGCCGCACTTCATGTCCGCCTCCATGGTCAGCATGTTGCTGTCGGGATGCTGGCAACTGTTGCTGCTGTAACTGGCAATGGGTTTAAGCTCTGGATTGCCAACGAGGGCAATGCATGAAGTTTTGTATGCCTGTAGATACTTTTGCGTGTGTCTATTACAGCTGTAGATACGTGTTGTAGCTTCTAGATACTTTGCAAATCATAGATACATTTGTTTATGCTGATGCTGGTTGATTAACTACGATCTGTAGATACTTTTGCGTGTGTCTTATGCAGCTGAAGAAACGCCTTGAAGCTTGCAGATACTTTTGTGGCAGCTTTAAATATTTTGGTAGCTGATTTTGCAGCAATTGAGATAGTTTCTAAGCACCTGTAGATGCTATGTATCCAGTTGCAGTTGTCCTTGTTGTTGCTGCAGAGCACTCCAAGTTGTTAAATCCGTAAATGCACGTTTTGTATCTTAAAGATACGTTTGTCAAAAAATGTCACTTCAACAGCTTGAGAGATACTTTTTAGTCTATGCACAGTTACTTTTCTGAGTAAGTTAGTTTAGTTGATGTTGTTAGATATTATTATTTTTTGTAATAAGAAGTTATTTATTGGCTATGATTTGAACATTTTGTTTGGAAACCATGTTGCACTTGTTGGATTTTGGAATTTGTTGTTTTCTTTTGATTTTTGTAGGTAAATTTGTTCGGAATTGCCAATTTCTGGCAATTGACACATATAGATGTATATATATATATATATATAGTTTTCTATATATATTTATTTATTTCTTTTGCCTTGTGAAACAGCTTTTGCTATTTGTTTTAGCTTTTTGATCAAATATTTGAACGCAAAAACACTTGAAATTTATTTGTTGAAACGCGTCGCGAAATATGCTTTGATAATAATGTGAGTTTACTGTTTTTTTGTTTTTTTTTGTAGTAAATTTGTTGTATTTTTTTGCTATTTGGGCAAAAAATCAGCGCGTTGCGTGAGACGTCGAAAAATACCTCCACACAACGCGGAATTGAGCACCTTTCTGTTTCGCCGTCGAGCGAGCGGACAGCGGCGAAACCTGTTCCCAGCGTTAACGAGCGCCGTCACCGAAGCGAATAACCGACGACGTGTGTGCGTGTGTTTGTGTGTGTGTGTGTGTGTGCGTGCGTGTAGTACGCTGGGCGAGGTGAGGGCGAAAACTCGTACGCGAAACTCTCGAATCCGTTGCTCGTTGCGTGCGCGTGTGCTGACGACAGCGAATACGAGAGACGAATGAGAGACTGACTGGCCAGCAGCTGAGTCTGAGGCCGCTTGGCGATGCGAGCCAGCGTACACGCACGCACACACACACAGGGTGGCTAGTCAAACGGGTCTCGAGTGAGTGAGTGTGTGTGTGTGTGTGTGACGGCATTTGCAAACCAGTTTTGCTACGCTGCTGGGCAGGCGTGAGCGCTAGACAGAGACAACGCTAATGGCTGCTGCACACGCTAATAAATCAAATAAACGCTATGCGCTGTCTGTGCAGCTGTGTGTGTGCGTGTTGGTGTTGGTTTCATTGCTCGCTTGGATTATGCGCAGCGCACAGCGCCAATCAACGCTGAGCGAGAGTGAGCTAGCACTATATGACGTATTCGCTTGCGCCACATATCGATCTGTGGCGTTGTTGCTTGCGTTGCCAGAGCTGCCATAAAAATGTCGTCGCTGGGCAGTCGTTTTTATGGCATGCAACGTTGCCAGTTTTCAGCAGCAGCAGCGACAGCAGCTTCTAGTCAAAGTCTGGCGGAATTTTTGCGCTTTCGGACGCTTTAAATATGGCGGACCAGGCAAACGGGCAGCCGGGCACCTGGAAGACAGCAGTCGGAAGGGGATTGGGGAGTGTACCGCAGTGTTTGCGGCGTATTTACCATTGGCGCGTCTCACGCGCATAGTTTGAATTCTTCTACTATTTTTATTTCCATTTTTTTCGCTCATTTTTTTCTACTTATTAACCTAATGGGTTTGCCAAGGTAGCAGCCAGAGCACGAAATAATAGTCAGCCAGTCGGCGGTAGCTGGCAAAATGTATTAAGCAAGTGCTGCCAAGTGCACTGCAGCAAACAGTTATAACTAACGGTATCTGTGTGTGTGTGTGTGTGTGTGTGACTTTGATGCGGTCTGGCATCCTTTAGATGGCAGATACTCTGGCTCCTCCGAGCATGTTGCCACGTTGTTGTAATTATAGTTATACACATGTGAATAGGCAACCGCATTGTCTTGTGGCCCCCAGCCAGAAGCAGCTGCAGCGGCAGCAGCAGCTGCCACGCGGTTTTTCGGCGTGCTCCACTTCAGCAGCAAGCCGCCTACCCCTACACCCTGCCTGCACCAAAAACCGCACTTATTGCACATGTGCGTAATTTATTTTTTGTATACCATTTTCGCTCGGTTTTCATTAGTGCAAAGTAACTCGGAATTCTGGTTTTGGCGCAGTTTCTGGTTCTGTTGCAAAGTGTGCGTCAGCTTCTTAATGAGCCACAGCTAATGGTAACAACATTTGGATCGCTTGCCTTGGAGCTGATTCATTTTGGCGTAATGGATCATATGAGGTTTGGGTCTGGTCTTATGTGACTGCGCTTTCTTAGTAATTGTAGATGGCATTCCTGAGTACACTACCTAAGCGATGTTAATTGAAACCTTTGTCGGCAGTCGATGATTGTTGCAGCCCAAATCGTACACTATTTATAATTATAAGGAATTGTGCCTGTGCCAAAATACTAAAACAAATAAGGCTAAAATTAAACTATGCGAAGAATCAAAAGGCACATATATATAAAATAACGAAAATCTTCGAGAAATTTATGAAGTTTCAAAAGGCAGACATATTAACAAAAATGTAAAGCTGTTTTGAGAAAAGGACTTTTAGCAACAACTTTAGAAAGGAAAGCACACTAAAAACATGCCCAAAATAAAAGATACAAGAAATTTACACGATTATATTATCTAAAAGCTTTTGAGTACCAAACTTAACAAATACTTAAAAGTAATTAAGAGCCGTTTTTAAGATCTCAAATATCTTAGTTGATTCAGAATATTTAAATATTATTAAGCTTAGTACTTAAAGGACAATTTTAAATTCTAATCTTATGAACTACTTTATAATATGAAAAACCGGATTCGCAATAAAATAGTAATATTTGTATATAAAATGTAATGTATGTATGTTTTTTTTCTAAACCAAAATTGCATAATAATAATAAAAATAAAGTTTACATGCCTGTAATCGATACGTTATACTTACTTTACTCATGACTTCTCCACTGATTCACTTTTACACATTTCCGATGTAAATTTCATGCAAGTCATTTGGGCTCTGTTCGAGGCAACAAACGCCCCCTTCCCCTGCCCCTCAAGTACTTGGCCAATTCGGGCCACTAACCCAGAAATGTGCGCATTGCGCGATCTCGGGAAGAGTCTTAAAATAAAATGCGATATGTGGACGCAGGCAGAACGAATTTATGGCCAATTGCAAATGATTTGGCAATGAACAAAGCCCAAAAACAAACCAGGCGAAAACAATGAGAGAACAAAATATAAGTATATATAACAAAAAACCTGCCCCAGAAACTGACCTACAGCAAAAACGCAAATCTTAACCACAAAAAAAAAAAAAACGCCGAGAACAAAATTTGCCAAAAAGCCTTTTATACAATACGGAAAGAAAAAAAGAAATAAAATACGAAAACGTTTCTTGTTCATTATCAGAGCACTTGTTGTTGTTGTTGTTGTTGTTGCTGTTGTTGTTGTTATGTGTTATTATTGTATATTTGTGCAGCCATTCGATTCTTTGGGGGTTTTCGAATATACAAAATAAAGAGAAGAACATAATAAGCCCAAAACAAACCAAAAGCCGAAAAAATGAAAGAAAACAGAACCAAACCCAGACCCAGACTCATTTCCAGACTCAGACCAAGTAGACACTCAGACGGCTTTGTTGTTGCTGTTGTTATTTGTGTTTTATGTTTGACGTTTGAGCGTGCTGGGCGCGTGTGAATGGGAAAAGGAAGCTCACACACACACACACACACACACACTTAAAAAAACAAAGTCAAGGTCATTGCAAAGAGTTTTAATTGTTCGCACAAAAAATGAAATAAAAATACAAACACGCACACACTGACACACACACACACACACACAACAACAACAACAACAATGGCGCCGAGCATTACAAACAAACATTTGCACATAATAAAAGAAATAAAAACGCAACAAAAACAGGCAGCGGCGGACAATGGCAAAAGGCAACAAGAGCAGCCAACAACAACAACAACAACAACAACAATAACAACAACAACAGCAATAACAACAGCAACAACAACAACAACAATAGCGGCCACAAAAGGCATTTGGCAAGCAAACAAGTTCAACAAAAATATTCGCACAATTCACTCAGTTCGCACATAGAAACATCTTCCTCTCTCTCTCTTTCACTATTTATCTATCTCACACACGTTCTCCCTCTCCCTCCCTCTCTCTCTCTCTCTCTCTCTTTCGCTCTCTCGGTGTAGCCCATGTCTATCTCTATTGCACACATGGGCACCTGTTAAGCTAACGCTTGAACTTCACATGAAAAACTTCAAAAGAAAATAAAAGCAACAAGGAAATTTTCTAAAAAAAAAAACATTTAGAGTAATAAGAAATAATTAATAATTAAAACTTAATTTTCTAAGCCTTGTTCTAATAAAGTAAAAACCATTTCATGAAGATAAAAGTTATTAAAAAATGGAATATGATTTCTTATTCTAATAAAGAAAACACCTTTACATGCAGATAATTGATATTAAAAACAAAATAAATGATAATATTGTTGAATAATTTGTTATTCTTATAAGGTAAGAACTTTTTCTTTAAAGTATTTCTTTATTTTCTAAAGTTGAGTTTTTTTTTCAAAGCATGTTGAAACATTCTCTTATTTTTCTCATATTGTATTATTATTATTATGTTATTGTATGTTCAAAATACTATTTTTTTTATAATAATAATAAGAATTATAATATATAAATATGAATTTTACTTTGACGGAAACCAAGCTAAAGAGTGAAAAGGTTAAGTTTTTATACCATACTTACATTGAAATCAGCTTATAACAGTTTATAAAAATCACTTTAGTTCCTACCTGTATAATACAAGACTATGTACATAAAAATAAATTAAGTGTAAGCGTCAGCTAAAATTATTTGAAAATATTAATTTAAGCTACGTTTCAGTTGTCAGCTCTTATTCCAGTTAATTTCACTTCGCTCTGTTCCGTTGTTGAGCTTTCATATTGCACTAACATGAACTTTTGGCATGATACATGGCACAACTTTTGTTGCCTACTTTTCTGGCCAAAAGGTAAAGGCTAGCAACGGCCTTGCAGCTAACTTCAGGCTAAAACTAGAGTCAAACTTGTCTGCGACTATTTCTAACCCTGAGCAAATATCTAAACGTTGTTTCAACTGTTTTATGAGTTTATCCGTTTACCAACACCGAAAAAAAGGCAGCGAAAACAAAAACCCAGCGCAGAGTGCAAGAGAGAGAGAGAGCGAGAGGTAGAGAGAGCGAAAGGGCAGAGGAAAAGAAAAAAACACGTATACGACCTGTCTCGACACTTGCAGACTGAACCCAAACACACACACGCAGGCACACACACACATACACAGACACACACATACACACACAGGCAAAGAGATGCTATTCAGACGTTATTCATTTTACACATTCATTTCCTCATTCAATTCGCAATTGTATACGAAATTTCAATTGTTTGTTGAATGTATTATACGGCGGGCATGGCTTGGAAATGGTTTCTACTTGTTGTTGGAGTTGTTGTAGTTGTTGTTGACTGACTGCCGGCTTGGCTGTGTGTGTGTTGTTGTTGTTGTTGTTGGTGCTGTTGATGACGTTGTTGAAAATTGCATTGCCTGGCGAAGTTCAGTTCAGTTTCAGTTGAGAGTCGGCAACAGGTTGCTCTGTGTCTAGCTTTTGAAAATGCAATAGGGAGACAATACCAACAACAACAAACAACTGAATGAATGAATGAATGAATGTTCACTGTGTGTGTGTGTGCGTGTGTCTGATTGCATGATGTTGATAAGCGCGAAGTTCTGGCCATAGAAATTGCGAAACGTGTTGATGATGAGGGAACGTTCCAGCACTTTGACTTGATTGTTGACGCTCTCTTTCTCTCTCTCTCTCTCTCTCTCTGCCGCTCTCAGTCTCCCACAAGCAGAGAGTGAAAGTTGCCGTTGACAATAAATGGCGTTTAGTTTTTGGGCGCTGAACTTGGCAAACAATAAAACGAGCGATGGCAGCCGCAGTAGAAAAGGGCTTCAGCCAGTCATCGATTTTCTGCGGTCAGTCAAGGCAAAGTGCGAGTGAGCCAACGCACGAGAGCGAGCGAGAGCGACCCACATTTGGCTGCCTAATAAAAAAGAGTTGAAAAGCGAAAGATGCAAATAATGGCGTGCGCTAGCTGGCGCCTCTCCTGCTATTGCTCTCCCGTTCGCGCACATATTCCGATGCAGCACAAAAGGAGTTAGCGTGAATGCAGACGCTGGGTCCGCAATGGCAGCGGGGTGGGCGGAGAGGCAGCGGTAGCGTTGTGCGATGAACAATGAAAGAAAAGGCAAAGAGCAAAAGATGTTATTGTTGCTGTTATTGTTGCTGCTGCTGTTGTGATTGTTGTTATTGCATTGTCGTGCATTACTTTTGTGTCATTGAACTTATTTTGCAATAAAAGTGAGTAAGCCGCAAGGCAAGTGGAACACGAAACCCAGAATATTTCACAGTTGGCAAAGCGCAAGAGTGAGACAGAGAGAGTGTATAGACCGCAATGTGAGAGCAAAGTGCAGCAACAACATAATCATTATCAACCAAACACAACAACAGCAAAACAATAGGTGAGTGCACATTGAGCATATCAGCAGCAACAACAACAACAACAGCAACAATGAAAGGTCTAAAGGTATAAAAGTATGTGTTGGAAAGTGAAGAAACAATTGATGAAGCGCAAACCGGCGATAATCCAGTGCGAACAATTTAATATCAAAGTCAAGAGACATTTGTCATATTAAAATGAAAACATTAAATACAGTAAAGAAATTGTGAGAGTAGATTAAACAGCAGCAGAGATTTAAGTCCTTAACTTAAATTGTATTAGGCGCTTTTTATTTGAAACTATTTCTAGTGCAAATATAATGGAATAAGTTAATATGATATTGTCACGAGTTTATCGAGGATTATTTGGTCGTTAGGAAGTTAACGCTATGAGAAATAAAACTCGGTAATATTGTTTAATAAGAAGACCTACATTTTAGTGTTAAACAATTTTGTGAGCTTTAAAAATTGTTTGTTTACTAAAAATTTAAAAAAAAATTACTATAGTGTTCTTTGCTTGGACAAATGTGAGAGCAGTAGCCTAAAGCATTGAATGAAAGTTGTCTAGATCAGAAGTATACTGTTATTTAGCAAAGATAAGTTCTTTTGGATTCCCCATAGCAATAACAATATAATTTCACACATTTCGAAGTACTAAGAAACCCATTCTTCAAAAATGTTTTTGATTTGAAAAATTCATAATTGAAATACTTCATAACATATTTAAATGTTTAATCAGCCTTGTTAGTTATTAAATATGAAATAAAACTTATAAATATAAGAATAATGCAATATTTCAAAAGTACATATTTTAAATAATTTTTGAAAGTTAATTGAAATCAGAGTGAGCATACATACATTATGTCAACATGTCTTATTAAAGAAATGAAGATTGATTGTACTGTGACTCATATATATCAAAAAAATAGAAATTAAAATTGATTGTGTCAAATGCAACTGATAGAAATTTTATTCACTGTCACTCTGTAAGCGTTTGTACGTTTCAAGAGTCTACAATTACTGCTAACCTACGCATGATATATGTACATATTATCGCAAATACAATGTATCTATTTCCTTTGACAAAGAAAACTTGAACTTTAATATTATTTCAGCTGAATATAATATTTGTACATGATTGATTCACAATAAATGAATCACAAATAAAAACGTATACACAAGAATTTATTGGATTATTGTAAATTTGATGCTAAGTTAGTTGGATATGTTATTTTGCTCGCATAAAGTTGGTATGATTAAGTCCAATCAAATCCAAATCAGTTGTTTAAGTTGAGTCGAGTGCCTCAACAAGTTGGATGAATTTTAAATTTATTTAAATTGAATTAAATGGCTGCAATTTGTCGTGGGCAATCGCGTATAAGTTCGTCGTAGCTTATAATTCCCTCGAAAAGCCATAATACTCACACACACACACACACACACACATACACACACACGCACTTGTACTTGTAGTTGTACTTGTATCGCACTCAGAGACAGTCATCGTACCATTCAATTGGCCGTATCCGCTCTAGAAGCTAAAATGGAGATTGTCAACGGTTACCAGGGAACGTATTATTTCTGATTTGTTTCTTGGAGCAGCGCAGATTAGTTTTATTAAATGAGCAATTGCCCAATAACAATGTCAAGAAAACTGACGAATGACCACAAAATGAACAATATATATAAATATATCAACAAGAATTTGAATAAAAACTGTTAAAGCTACTTTCAATTAAAGAATAAGCTTATTAAAACAAAACGATGAAATATATAAAATATATATATATGCAACATTTAAAGAAATTGAAATATCAGATAAAACTATCTAAAAATTAAAATTAAAATCTCAGAAAGTATAAGAAAAGTAAACAATTACGCCAAAGTAAACATAGCAGGCCTCAAAATACTGACGACTTAAAAATTATGGGAAGCCAGCTCTAATAGTAACACACACACAATCTATAGGGAATAACATTTGAGGCTATGAGAAATTGCATAATTCGTTTTTCAATATTAATATGTTTCACAATAGGGAAAGCATCAATGCAGGTGAATGAAATCAGTAGTGAGTAAAACTAATAATAAGTAAATGATACAATTTTTACATATAATTGTTACTATTTGATTATAATTTCAGATGTTACTAATAAATGTGCCGATTGCAGTGCATACTTATCATGTACTGTTAGGCAATATGGCCAGCTAATAGAATTGAAGGATGATACCGACAAGCTTAAGAGATGTAATTCAAAAGTAACTACTGTTAATACATTAATTAATTGTGTGCCAAGGGTTTATCGTATACATGGTAATTAATAGAAGTATTTACATCAAGCTAATGCTCTAAATGTATTGCATATGCAGAGCTATTGGATGGTTATATCTGCTTCTGGACGCCACAGAAGGGATGTACAGTTGTCATTGGCAGGCGTCCACAGGAAAGCAATTACACTAACTACTATTGTGAACAATGTATGATGCAATGCCCCTGTTCTGAAGTCACTAGATTGCATATAGGGCTTAAGGCACGTACAGCTATATGCATTGGATTAATCTTGGGACTAATGTGGGCACTTTAATATGTAAATCCTTAGATCTAAATTTCATAATGTCCAACTAAATAAAAGAAATTTTAATAATGTAACAAAAGAAAAACATAAACTCTATCAATACCGCTGGGATAATCAAGGCGGCTGCTTACTTTTTAGTTAACTAATTGTGCAACACTGCAAAAAAAATGTTCACACTTTAACGGCCTCAAACATGTGTTGAAAAGTTGCAGGCTAAAGCGTTGCCAGATGTTTTAATATGTTTTTCGTAAAAAGAAATGCGGTCAAAACAGCAAATAAAGTGGTGTTTAAAATAAAAAGACATCTAATTTAGCAAATTAGCAGCTTTTATAGCTAATAATAATTATAATATTGTTAGCTTAGCTTTCTTACAATAACTTAGGCTTTTTTATTGTACGTCTGAATCGCTCAGTAGTCTCAATAGCTCCTAATAAAATAATCGGCCTTACCCGGGTAGAGCCTTTTCTTTACATTATTTTCTTAAAATTCAAATCTTAAGTTATATTTTACAAAGGTATTTGATCTATGAGGATGGAATCATGGAATCGCGTCCAAAGGTTGGGTATTAGCCATTGTATATTATTTTTCTATACTTCCTGTACTACAGTTTTATAGAGATTTTGTATAAGCACATTAATCATCATAGTTTCTCAACATCCGCCAAAAACTGGGCTTTCTTTTATCTAAGCAAATTCCTTTGGGCAAGTTATGCATTTGATATTTGTGCAACAATCGTAGCTTAACCAAGCAAGTGACAAATCGACGACTTTCAACCAACACCCGAGAAATCTCAATAGTTTCGCCAGTTGCAGCAGTTGTACAGCCTGTCGCCTGTCGAAAGCTTCAAAGTTGGTCAAAACTGGAAGGCAAACAGCAGCAGCAGCAGCAGCAGCAAACGGGTGCCCAATACCAGTGGCCAGGCGGGAGCACAAGATACTCAACTCAACTCTACTCAGAAGTGCTCCGGGCGTGAATAAATGAAGTTTGCAAATTGCACCACGCCTGACCACCACCAAAAAGCAGTCGCAAGACGCAGTAGCTAGACATTACGAATGCAAAACTTTGTCCTCATTACTCAAAGACTGAATAACTGGGCGAGATTGTGTGAGTGTGTGTGTGTGTGTGACTGTGTGTGTGTGTGTGTGTGCCCCTAGGTTAAGGCGTTACGCCAGAGCCCAAGTTATGGCGTCTGTCAAAGTCACTTCGCTTGCAAAAGTTGTCGTCGCCTTGGTCGACGCATTGTCCGGCTCTCAAGTTGCCCGCCGCTTGGGCAGCTGCAGCTGAAGGACAACGAGAATGATGACGACAACATCTGCATTGGGTCGTGGTCAGGCTCGCAGCTTCCCAGCCTGTCCGACGGTCCAGCTGTCAGCCCGTCTAACAAGTGTCACTGCAACTTATTTTTTTTTATTATGTTGTGCCCTAACCCCGCCCCTTGCTGCTCGCTGCCCGCTGCTGCTGGACACTGAACTGGACATGGACCCTCTTGGTCTTGGACCCTCTTCTCTCTCTTCCTCTGTAGCTGCTTGTCTGTGCGTGTGCTCGGTTTGAGTTTGTGAAAGATTAAAATCTGCAAACAGTTGGCATCAAGTTTTCAAATTCGCAAATATTTCATGTGAATGTCCGGAACATTTTCGCATACCACCAGCCCAGCTCAGCTTGGCTCCTCGACTTGGCTCGGCTTGGCTCGGCCCTAGGGCTGCCTTTGCTGATTAAATGATTTAAGGTCAGTCGGATTTCTCGGATGCGCAGTCAGAACTCATAAATAAATGTTGCCAGCCAAACTTTATAATGCGGACGACATCATCTAATTGACAGCAAGTTCTTGTAGACTATTCAAATGCTGAAGATAGCAGCAAAAACACTTGAGTTTAAAGTTTCCCAAAGTATTTGTGCAAATATTTATTTACAAATATCGTACGATATAAAAAAATAGAATAATGTATATATTTAATTTAGTTCTTAATTTAATTTCATTGAATTCAATCCATTTAATAATTGTATTTTTATAAAAGTTGTTTGTGCTTAACTAGGACAAATTTCGAAACCTTAAAAATTTAAGAATTGAAAAAATGTGGTTTTCTAATATCAAAAAAAATATCAATACTTTGCATAGATTTTATTTTTGGATATTAACTAATTAATTTTTTGAACAAGTCAGCTTTAAATGTATTATTTAAGGTAATTAAGTGCGAAAGATGTTTATGATTTATTTTAAACAATTTGAATATTCTGAATATAATACTGGAAAAACAGAATTTATAAATAATGCAAGCAAAAACACGTTAGAATGCTACTTTCGGGTGTGCCCGACTAGGAGATACCCTTAACCTCTTTTATTTACTATTGTACCCTTTTTAAACATTTTTATTGGGATATTTATTGGAATATTTCTGCTAATGTTTGATCGAAATAGTATTCAGATGTTAAGCGGACTTATCTGAATATTAGAAATATATAAAAGCTTTTAATGGGCGAGTTTGGTGTAGATTTAAGAAACATATACTTTTCTACATACATAGCTTCCATTTTCGATAGATAGTTTTTATGCAAGAAATATTATAATGTGGACTAATACTAATAATGTATTGAACATAAATAAAAAGCCCTTCAAAATAAGTTTATTTATTATAACGAATTTTTCAATTAATAATAATAATAATAATAATAATAATAATAATAATAATAATAATAATAATAATAATAATAATAATAATAATAATAATAAATAATAATAATAATAATAATAATAATGATAATGATAATAATAATAACAATAATAATAATAATAATAATAATAATAATAATAATAATAATAATAATAATAATAATAATAATAATAATAATAATAATAATAATAATAATAATAATAATAATAATAATAATAATAATAATAATAATAATAATAATAATAATAATCATAATAATAATTAAAATAATGATCTATTTTAACATTAAGATATTTTTCCTGTCCAACTTGTATCTGTCTATGATACAATTGCATCCAGTTACGCATTCGGACCACCTGCAACGCTCTTATCCCGCCCAACCATCGACATGCACATTAAGTACATCAAAATAATAAGGCCTAAACATCGTTTAGGGTAACATTAAACTAGAAACTGCTGACCGCATGAAATTGTATACATTTGGGTAGACGAATTTTTAATGCTCGACAATTAGGAAAACTTACTGTACAAACTACCCTAAGGTCTTGCAGATCAATCAAGACGGCGCTTTGATGCAAAAATCTAAAGATCTGCTGTTATTTCGTCTAATTTAGCAGAAATTTAGATTTTATATTTCTCGAATACCCTGGACAGCTGGCAATTATGTGCCGCTGCCTCCTGCCTCCTTTCCCTCTCCCTCTCCCTCTCTCTCTCTCTCTCTCTTCAGCGCCATTTAGGCACGCAAATTTTTCCAAGTATTTTGCCAGAGACCCTCTGCCCTCTATGTTGGGGTAAACGAGGCGAGGCCGAAATCGAGGACGAGTACGAGACGCTGAGACTGTGTGTGTGCGTCTCTGTAATTTGAGTCGATTTTTCCGGCATGCTGTTCGGGCCAAGTCTCCGCAACAGACTCCGAGCTCAGAGCTCAGAGCGGAGACCTCAGACTGGGACTGAGATTGAGACTCTCTAAATGGTTGCTTGGCTGGTTGGTGGTTCCATTTTAATTGCAGTCGCTGAGCGAAAAAGGTTCGTCATGTTGTTGTGTTGTTATTGTTGGGCATTTGCAATTAGATCCACAAGTAAAACGAAGCCGCAGACGAAGGATCGCTAGATGCGTACCCAGCGATACGATACGATACCGATACGGATCGCAAAGTTCGGATGCCGCTGCCGCTGCCGCTGCTGCTGCGTAGTTCTTACAGTTTAAGTAAACTGTAATTACACAGCTCGTGAGAAAACCTGCCCCTGCCCTGCCGCTGCCCCTGCCGCTGCCCCCTCTCAGTTGAGGGTGAGTCGCAGCCATGCCTCGCCCATCATCATGCATCATTTGAATAAGAATACGCGCAAAATTCATTTGGCGGAAGTTTGGTTTTAAATATTTTGTAAATTTTGTGGGCGTCCAAGATTTTTAATAAAATTAACACAAAATGGCGTTGCTCAATGGCAAGTTATATATGCATAAAACTATATATATGTATATACGTGTAAAAAACTCAAGAGTTAAACCTGAAGCTGTGCACTCAAGCGTTTCAAAGTTCGACGCATGTGTTGGACACTCCCTCAACGTTGCGCCAAGACGCAACCCCGCGCCTTCTCAGGGCAGATCCCATCCACAATGTCGCTGTCCAAAGCGACTGTTGTTCTTGTTATTGTTGTTGTTGTTGTTGTTGTTGTTGTGTGTGCTCATTCCAGTTGGTCGCTGATGATGGTGATGAGTTTTTAATGGCTGGCGCACAGTTGCGCTGGCGCTGAGCCAATCTGAGTTATTGTTTTTTCTGCGTTTTTTTGCGTACTCCGACGGGGCGCGTCTCAGAAACTGGTTATGTTTTCGTCTTGGACAAAGTGGAGCTAATTTGCGCAGTATTTTGCAGAGAACAGATTTGATGCGAATTAGGTACAAAAAACAGACAAAATTTGGTAAGAGGAAAAAGCTTGATAGGAGACAGAGGACATTTAAAGATTTAAGTAATATAACTCTCTAGCTTAAGATGAAAATGCAGAAAAGTGTTCTCAATTTTCAATTAAAATAAATTATCTTTCGATATTAACAATATTACAATATATTCATGTGCAAATTCCATTTATAATATATTGACAGCTTATTGTTGTCAAATTACTTTCCAAAGGAAATAATCAATCTGCCGATGTTCAAATATACGTAAGAACTCTTCTAACATCCCTGTTGGGTCGAAATTTTATTTCAATCCATAATATATGAGAATTTTTAAGTTTTTATTTAACATACATAATAATACATATATGTGTATCTTAGTATTTAATGACGTGTGCAAAAATCTGAATAACAATCACAATTTTAAAAGTTTTTCAACAAGGTCATATCAATTATATAAATAATAAAAACTATATTAATTTTTTCAATAATTATGGAAAATATTAATAACAATTACTTTGAAAGTAATAATAACAATATATTAAATTATTTCAATACCCGACAGAATTTACATAAAAAAAAAATATTATACAAAAGCAATAAAAACCAAAAAAAAAGGAAGCTATAAATGAAACATTTTAAAATGTATTTAGTTTGGTTTTTTATATTTATATTGATTTTGTAAATTATTGTTTAAAAAATAAAAAGAATATTTTAATACACATAATGATCATAAATTAGCTATCTTTAACTGATCTGTTGACAAGTTAGTTGTGCCAAAAAATATATATAATAATGCTCAGAGTTTCATGAATTTATATCTGCAACAATATCAGCGAAACTTATCACTGATCACTGATCACTGATCACACTGCCATTCACTTTAGAGACATAAGCACCTTTGAATAGAAAGAAGCGTGGCGAATAGAGAGACAGCTGGATACAATGGATACCTCTGTTTGATTGTGCTGAGGTGTATCCGTTTGGGTCTGTCGGGGCATGTTGACCCGTCAAATGTGCCATGCTCTCCAGATTAAGCGTTTCATATGCAAATGTTCATTCGGTTCGCTTCGGCCGATAGATAAAATATCTACGCATGCTGTCGGTTTATTTGTTAAATCCATACTATCAATATCACATCGTAATTTACAGCGGTTACAGTTAAAACTTTCCGTGTCGTATATTATACATTTTATACGGTCCTCAAGCTTTATGTACTCAACCAGATATTTCGCATAACTTAACATTAATAATGCAAATATATATATATATATATATATATAAATTAATAAATTAAGAAATCCTACAACTGACTATAAATTTAAAACGCATTAGCAGCTCTGACAAAATTTGTGTTTTTCACCTTGCCAAATATATTTAAGAAATAAATAACTTAACCGTGTATCAATTGGAATTCTGCATATAAAGATATTCACAGTTATGACTTCATTAGGTGAGACCTCAAATAATTTGTATCCAGACCCTCCCAATAAATAAGCGCCAAAAAATTTGAATTTTGTGCAAATTTCGTTTTAAATTATTTTATAATTAGGCAGTTCCATAATCAGAGGCACGCATCAAAAATCGCGATACAAAAGTTGAATGTGATTGGTTTATAATTTATGGGACCTGAGATCTGAGATCTCAATGCTAGAGCATCGATGTGGTTATAAGAATTCTGAAGAAGAAGTAGGATTAGCAAGCACAGTGGAACAAACTTATGCAAATGAAATTGATAAAAATTATTGAAGGATTTAATATATACTAGGAAAACAAAATGTATCCAAATAGGTAGATAAAAGATTTGTTAAAAGTAGTTGCAGCTTTTAAATGTTATACAATTAATTAGAAATTAATTAAATACATTGAAATACATACATTAATATACATAGTATAGTTCATGGAACTTTGAACTTTGAAAAGGCAGCCTAAGATAATATAAATATTTGTGTTTTTGTTTTAGTTTTTAGTTGGAATCCTTTCGGAGCTTTGCTAACTCACTCAATGCTCGTCAATTTTAACAGCTGTTTATATATATATTTAATTTAATTTTTCTATGTGTATTTCATCCAATTTTTGACAGCGATCAATTCAGCTTTGGCCCATTGTCAGCAGCTCTAGATACGCGACGACTATCTTTAAGATACGCGCACGCACATTCAGCGGGAACAAAGAACTTGCTGACCGCGTGGCATGTAGCTGCCCGTTGGGCTGCTGCTGCTGGCTCCCCTTCTCCCCCCCTCCTGCATGAAATAAGCAATCCGACGATGTCGCCGTAGTCGTCTTCTTCTTGTTCTTCGTCTCGGTGAGCCATTGAAATGCTGTTACAAGTAACAGAAAAATGCGAACAATGAACGTGCCGGCCGGCCAGGCAAGCGAACAATGTGCAGGGCTCAGTGCAATGAGTCCCCGCCCCACCAAATAGCCTCCCCTCCACCCCACCAACGGCACGTAGATGTTATTAATATGGCTGCCAATTTGTCGTTGTCGTCCATGTCCACGTACAGCGAGCGTGGCGCAGGGGCTTGAGTAGGGGGGGGGAGCACGGTAAAATAAAATATCTCTAAAATAAAAAGCAAGAGCAGCTGAAATTGTCGCACTTGCAGCGGCCATTTGCCATTTCATTCAATTAAGTTCCGAGAAAAATAATACAAATGAAAGCTATATAGGGTATATATATTTGGTATATATAAATGTATGTGTGATTGTGTGGGGAATCATCTTGTAGGAGCCATTTTCAATCTGCTGCTGCAGCATTTCCACGCTCTGAATGGAAAGTGCATCATCAGCATTTGCATTGAATCTTGTGACTTGAAATTACTTGAACTCTGGCAGCGTAAATTACCAAAAAATGGCCACTGGCAATTGACACCACCAATAATCCAAATCCAAAGCCCAACCACACACACGCACACACACACATACAAAGGGAGCCGAAAAGTTCGACAGTCAAATTTTTGCTGAGCTGAGCAATTGTTTTGTTTAGTTTTTGCCAGCCAGTTGCGGATTGTGGCTTTTAGGGTTCTTCCGGCTGGCGTGGATTGGGGAAGTGGAGGATGTGGATGTGTAGTGTGATTGCGGGCACACTCTCAGGCTGCCATTTCATTTGTGTACTCTTTGTAGCTACGGTTTCGGTCATCGTCATCTAATTGCCACAGTTAAATGCGCTAATTTTCTGCTTGACTTAAGCAATTTATACTTTAATAGAACTGATTAAATCAACTGATTATATTCAAGTAATTACTCCAGCTGGGATAGGCGCCAAGTGAAGTAGGCTCGTGTGGAAGGCAATTTGACCTTTGGGCGACTTTGCAAATTTCTAGATGAGAGACTTATAAAATATCTGAAAACTTCAACAAAATGCAGTATGTACATTTCTGATTGGATATATCCTTATTTCTAAAACATAACAAAAAATCAAATTACTTTACTTCATTAATGTTGTCAATGATTAACTGCAATTATCACATATCTATTAGGTATTTCTAACCTTATCGCAAATGGTTAATATATATTTTTACATTTCTGTAATATGTACCTTTAAATTGTGTATCTTTAAGATATCCTTAAACAATATAGCTTTTAATAGCACGGACAGAAAATCACAGATAAAAATGTTTTATTTAAGATTTACTCAAATTGAATATTTATATAAAATGTTCTTAGTCAATCTCTTAATGAATGAATTAAATGAAAAAGTGAAATTAAAACATAATTGAATATATTTGAAATATTCTGTTGAATCACTTTTGCTGACAACTCGATGTTGAACAAGTCTGCAAAGTTTGTTAATTATATGCACAGCATTATCATAGCTCTCCCTTAACATTAAATCTTAAGCACAATGAATGAAGCCACTTGTGGCTACAGTGTCAGCTTAAATAGGCATGAGGCCTGCGAGTATCAACCACTAAGTTGTCTCAACTTTACAGGCACATGCAAATGGTCAAAGCCAAGTACATGGCGGAGCACTTCAGGGTTTGTCTAATTGCGGCAACTTAAACTCCAAATAAGCACTTAATTTAGCAGCCAAGTGGCGATGTTTTTGTTGTGATTGTTGCCACTTGCAACCGCCAAAGATTAGAAGAAAAAAACACATGAGCAGCAGAAATAAAAAATCTAAATACTAGACAGAGTGCGCGCGTAGCATGAAGCCAGTTGACGTCCAAGGCGACAAGCGACTCATTGCCAAAGACCCAGACCAAAACAGATACCCAGCCCGAGCCCCACGAGCCGACACCCGACCAGACCAGGAGGCCAGACCATCCCAGCGACAGCGAACTACGACGACAGACAAACAATAAGCGACAGTAGCACTGATTACTTGAGCACAACAACAGTTGCTCCAACTCACGCCCCGTGATGCCTCCCCTTAACAACTGCTGCTGACATTCGAGCCACGTTTGGTTACATTTCAGACAGGTTGACTGGGCAGAGTGGCGGCGGGGCGTGAAGGGAAGGCGTAGTGGGAAGGGAAGGGAAGGGGAGGAGAGTTAGCTGGCGCTGACAGCCCCATAAGGTGCATGTGCCTTGAGAGTGGAACGTTAGATGCCGCGCAAGAACTTAAGTAAAATAACTCATGTGCAGCAAGAAAGAACAGTTAGCTTCGGTATAGCCAACATTGAATACCCTGCCAGTTATGCTATAATAAACATAATTAACATTATCCAAGAATATACCGAATTTGAATCGATGTTGAAAATTCACACCTAACTTGCATAGAATTGCTTTGCATTATCTCGCTGTATTCAATTTGTTTCATGATTGATTTCCAATTGGATTGTTAAGAATATACTTAAAGAAAAGCTTCTGGATTATGTGAAAAATATTTGCTACAAGAATTTCAAAGCTTGAAATAAGTTTTAAGTGTTTTGAAAGTTCTCAGATTTTATCAGTTATTTTTGTAATCGGAATCGTTTTCAAGTGTTCATTATTTTTGCAAAACAGCTTCAAATAACATTCAAATGATTTTAAGTTGTATTCAATCCATTAAAAGCAACATAAAATAAAATAATTATTATGAATATATTATATTCAAATGCGTTGCATATAACGTCTTGAATTTATAATACCCTTAACAAGTGCATAAAAATGCGAATACGAATGCGTATGCATGTGTGAGTGTGGATGTGAATATGAATATGTCTGCTGATGCCCTTGCCAGAAGCTGCAACGTTCGTTGCACTTCGTTGAAGCACAGTTTGAAAGGCACTGCCTATATGCAGACATATGTATATATTTTATATATATATATATGTATATAGACACATTTAGTCGGGCCCAAAGTGCTTAGCTTACTTATGATGCTTGGCCCACTCGATGACGACTTCTTTGGATTCTGGTTGGGCTTGGGTCTGGGTCTGGGCTCTGGAGCTACCTAGGCCAAAGTGCACTCTGCCGACCTGGAGCGGGGCCAACTTGGCTGCCATATCCGTCAGTTTGTTTGTTTGTTTGTTTTCAGATTGCTTTTAAATTACTTGAACTTGCTGCAAGCAAAAGGCGTTGGCAGGGAATGTTTTTCCTTCTTTTTTTTTGCATTTGTTTTTGATTGATTTTGTTGGATGCATTTTCTGTTTTCTTTGGCATTGTTTTGCTTTTGGTTAAATTGCTTGGAAAGTGCGCAAAGTAGATTTGATTTGAGGGGCTCAAAGAACAGCTTTTTATAATGCTGTCGGAGAGAAGGAAACCCAGGATTTCAAGCACAAATTGAATGAGCAGCATAATAGGAAAATATGTGTTTATGCTCCAGTAATAAATAAGATCTTACACTCAATATTCAAATTGCTTTAACTAAGGCTGGACAAATCTTATAGCTAGCTAACTAAAAACATAAGTTAAAATTAATTTTGGCTTAAACTTAATAGTCTTTTTACAAATTATGTATAAAAATATCTAAATTATGATGGAGTGTAATGGTAAATTAAAAACAATACCCTTGATTTAAAGAAAACTTTTTACAATTCAACTCTATATAAAAAGTCTTAATATGAATCCTTATTTAGAATATTGAAGTTGACATTGACATTTATTAAATATACATTTTTTTTTAAAATTTTATTTATATTTTATTTAAATTCCTTGTTTCACTTGTTCCACATTTATTTTTTACTTCTGAGCTCCCAACTCCTTCCCATTTAAAAAGATCTTAAAAAACTGGATATGACCAAAAAACAAGCTAGTGTCCTCCTGACTCACTGCCTCAATTTTGAGCATTAAGGTAAGGACCATAAAAATATTTAATTACCATCGTGTTTGCAATGCTTGGGCCAGTTCCGAGCACTAAATCAGCAATAATCCCAATGAGCAGCATCTGGAAACGGAATCTGATGTTTGAGCATAAATCAATGCTGGCATAAAATTTCACACCTTGCCAGTTTTTATGATTCCACGCTTAATTTACTGTCTTGATACAAACTGAGAGAAAGAGAGAGAGGCAGAGTAAGAGACAACTTTAAGATTCGCTGTGCTCACTGGAATGTCATAAAAATAAATTCAATAAAAATTCAAAGATGCATTTCAAGTCGCATCCTTTTGTGTGGCAAACAGCTGCCGCGTCAGGTTTTTCATCAACATCAGTAGGGGCCAGGGTTGCCAAGCTGCCAAGCGAAAACTTGCTGAAATTTTGAACTTTTATTAAAACTTTGAGGCCAGACAAGAAGACGCCAATGCCTGGGCTACTGTGGCAACGGCCGGGGTAGCACCTTTATGCTGGCAGCTCGTAAAAGAACTATAAGATTTATGACTACCCTAACCGAGCGAGTGTGAAAGTGTCTGCTCGAAGGACCAGTTCCAATATTACATGCCAAATGCATAGAAATGTAAGCAGTGCAAAGTCGATTCAAGTCATTAGCTGCCCCCCGGAAGCACGCCCACTAAGAACAGCGACGACGTTGACACTTCTAGCGAAATTTGCTGCAATTTTCAATTTTCTTTTCATTTTATTTATTTGGAACTTTCCTTTTCGTGCGTGTGTCTGTGTGTTTGTGAAAATGAATTGCATTTCTGCTCATAGTGCAAAAATCAATAAACAATGCCAAACGATAGCCAACTTTATACAAAGGTTTTTTTTGTTACCTTTAACAACTTTTTATTTCATCTCATTTCGTTTTCTCGAGTACCACACACACACACACACACACACACACACACCACACTCACACATGCACACACAGATACATTTAGACGGTCAGAGGCCGCATTGTTGGATTTGCTAACTGTTCATCGGGTTCAGTAAGAGAGATTCAGAACAGGCACTTGTAGCTTGTAGCTTGTAGCCGCCGCCAATGCCGCTACCCATTTACAGCTGACAATGAGCACAGCAACAACAACAACAACAACAGTAATATCATCAACAATAGCGGAAAGAACTGCCATGATATAAGTACTATACACATACATTCCCATATACTGTCTATGAAAAACGCAACCAACAGGTATTTATTGTATTTGCTCAAGCTGAATATATCCTGCGGCTTGGCTTGACGCATTGTCAATGGGCCCGAGGTGAGCAGGGTTGCCTATGCTATTTATATGCACATATATATATATCCATGTACATATATTGGGTTAGGGTGTGCAGCCCCTTTTTTGCTGTGTGTTCTGTCTGGTGGGAAAATTGTGCATAGTCGTAAATTCTGATTTCCAACTGTGTGGGAGTCGAATGCTAATAAAGAGCTCTACATTATCCATGATGATCATTTACGGTTAAAATCATTGTGCTATTGCATGGAAAACTCTGGATGGATCTGCGAAAATTGTAAACTCAAGTGTTCGTGGGAGTAAAACTGAGAGTTGAGAGAATTTATGTCCTCAAATTCGGGGAACAGCTATAAAATTACACGTAAATAGTACAAATCCTGTTTTGTAAATCAAACATTTAAAATAAAAATAATTAAATAGACTCTAGTATAAATTAATTACATAAAAAATATCCAATATGGAATTCTACTTATTAGTATTAAGGTATATAAATACAAGAATAATAAAAATATTCCTTGTTGTTTGTTAAGTATTGAAAAAATAATCAATATCAACCTCTAGTCGGTCAGCTGTATTTAAAAGTACTTATTTTTATTTATAGTTGCAATTTACTTTCATGATTTTCAATTAATAAAAGCCAAAGGCATCTCTCTAATTTGGTATTTAAATAAACTCTTAAAATAATTTATACCCAAACTAGAAGTGTAATTATTGTCCCATCCATCAGTAATCTATCATTTCGAATAACATGTAATTTTATATACTCTTCTGTAAAACTCTGACTTAAGCCAAAAAGTCAATGACAAAGTCGGCAAAATCCATGAAAGGAGTTCACAATTGGAGAAGAAAACCAAGGCAAATAGCCTTCAGCAACTGCCAAAAGCCAGCAAGAAATCTGAAGCGAATGGAAGTGCAGAAATGTCTTGCGCAATGAGTAGAGGAAAAAAACCAAGAGATAAATAGAAAAATTCCCAGCGGTGCAATAAAATGACAAGTATTCGTATCTCTATCTCTAGTTGGAAAATGCATCTGCATGCCTGCGGGCCTGTGTGCTGCACACCTGAAAAGGCGACGGGCCTCCGCCATGACGATGATCGATGATGTGTTGTAATGCCGTTTCGGGTTGACGGGGAATGCTCAGAGTACCTTCAAGTGTCAGACAGATCGGAGAGACACAGGGCACTGGACTTAATCGATTGCCAAGCCACTCGCCAGACTTTGAGGCGCAGTTGTGACAGCCTCGCCAGCTTAATTAAACTGCACACATTAACACACACGCACACACTGACACACTGACACACGCACATGCGTAGATTTATAAATGGGCCTGGTGAAGGTAATTTTGTATCTGCAAGATACTTAAGTATCTAGAAACTCGTTGCTACTGCGCAGTAGCTGTGCCAAAATGTTGATCATCCCCTAAGAAGTATACTAGAGGCCCACCTGGCAAAACATGCCGTAACTTGATTTGGGTAGCTAAAATTGAGAGCACTGTTGCCAACTGGTGCTGGCTTTTGATGTGTCTGAGATGTAGCTGGTTGTTGGCCAATTACCAAGAAGCATGAAATTTGTATGCCTTGCCATAGAGCTGCAATTTCAATTTACCAATTTTGCGGCAGTTGCTCAAAGTGCGCATTGAAACGCAAAAAATGAAAGATTTATCCCCTCTGCTGTGTATCTGACAGATTTTACGGCTACACCTTTCCATGCGTATTTAGTCAGCAAATTGATCCTCCTACATGGCCCTGGAGCAGGTAGGCAGCTGTCCCTCTCATGCTGCCTCTCCCTCTTCCTTTTCCACTCCTTCCTCCCTCACTCACTCGCTCACTCACTGGCTCACTCACTCATTCCCTCAATGCAGCATGGTGCGCAGTTTAATCCTCACAAATCGCCTACAAAGCTGATTGCGCACCGGCACGGGCACACCTGGCCTCGGTGCTCGGTGGCCCCGACCTGAATGGAGGGTTGCTGTTTTGGTCCTCTTCGGCCTGTCGTCCTGATTTGCAGTAGCGGTGTCGTGTTTTGTTCTAATTTTCTGAAATTCTGATTTCAGTTTTTTTTTTTTTTTCGCAGCGCAGATTCTGTTGGCCGTCGGCTCAAATTTAGTGCAGCATTTCCTGGAGGCTTAGACCGAATTATGCAGAAAACTGTGCCTAGGCTTGGGCCTGAGCATAAGCCGACGACGAGTTGACTTGATGGCTGTCAGCGGTCGGCAGAGTCCAAAGCAATTGGTTCTTCAACCAAATATCTAAAACAAAATAATATTTCTGCAGTGTTCCAATTCCAATTAAGGTTTAAGGTATAATCTCGAAAATGTATTTGATTAGTCTGATAATTAATGAGAAATCGTAATAAATATATCAGCATGGTTCAGTTCGTAATATACTCAAAATATGGAAGCTACCTAAATCTTGCCCATAATCCAATTTTATAGCACAAGCTCCATGCTTTGCATCTGCCCGATATCCAGCAGCCCTAACCATCCCCCCACACTTCACAAAATGTCAACATAACTCAAATAAATCAATAACTTAAACACAACCCACCCCTTTCTGGCATGAGGCATTCGGGTCCATTCCGCAATCCGCGCAGCTGCCACGTTGAATGCCGCTGCGCAGGCGCAAACTGACAGCCCGAGTGCCTGACAGCCTGGCAACCATGGTGAAAACACCTTTCAAGCGCCGCGCCGTGTGCCGTGTGTGCGCCATATAAATAACATAAATTTTCTATGAAAAACCTCTTCAGATGGCACAAAAAAAAGTATATTGTGTATAAGAAAAGAAAACTTCCATTCAAGTTCCACGGCATCTCCGCGATCGTCGTCACCTTTTGATAACCCTGGCCAACAATGGACACGATCGCATTGTCTCCACATCTTTCGCGATCGTTTCGTGCGTTTTGGCATTGTCTTGGCCTGTGAATCGAGTGATTCGGGTTTGCTCAATGAACCAAGCGACATAAGAACCCAACACGTGTTGCAATTCATTCAAGTTTCTGTTTATTATTATCAATATTATTTACAAAAAATGTCAGCACATTGGCGCTGATTTATTGATTTTGATCGGGCCAAGGCGAGCAGCTGCCATTTTAGCTTATTTGTAAGAGTGGGGCCCAGAGAAGAAGCAGGGAACTCATAAAAGTATTTAACATATAAGAAATAAAATTGAAAAATAAATGTCACATTAATGAATTTATATTTATAGCTGCTTTTGAAGTTGTTGACTAAGGATCAAACCTTTCAAGTCGAGATCATTAAAAAAAGTGAAGATTCTACATTTTTATGTTCGAATACTATATGCAAAAGCTGACCATTTTAAAAAAGAGAACAATAGGGATGTATCGTGAATCTTCAGCGACCACTTTACTTACATTTTAATTTTTTTTAGACAACATATACCAAATATAATATAAATATATTGTTCTACGTGGTTATTTCATTTGTTTAAGAAAGTTTTTTTTTAAGAAACTTAAAATAAACCGATAAAATTTGTTGCAAATAAATTATAAAAAAATGGTTACGGGTCCTACTCAAAGCTATCTATCGAGTAATTGAATGCTAAAAATGCTTTTAAGAGAGTAAAAGCGAAAAAAAAAGAAAGTGTCACACATATATATATATTTTTGATTTTCTAAATGCTTTAAATGCCTTTAAAACAAAAATGTCTACGTTTTAATGTAGTTAATTAATTGAATTGAAAATTTCTGCAATTATGTGAAATCTGTCTGCGCTTAACACTGACTGACTTTGAAATTAATTTAAAGAAAACATCAAACGAGCACAAATTACACATATATACATATATATATGTGAGTATTTATATGTATTCGCTACACGACTTACGGTTGTCCATGTCCCATGAACCCAAACGGTCTTTGTTCTAGCTGAGCCTTACTTGCGACTCAGTCTATGCGACATGCTGCAAAAACACATCCTGTGCCATGTTGCCTGCCCCATTGCCAAACCCCCTCGAACTCGACCACTCGAAATCGTAACCAGAGCGCTGACCAACGTGTGCAGCCAGGCAAGAAACCAAAAACGAGGCAACAACATAAAATAAACTCACATGTTTAGTTAACTTCCCATGTGCAAATTAAAACCGAAGCATAACCGAAAAACAACTAAGAGACTCCGTCCCCTTCTCTACACTGGACTCGCCCTTAACTAACTCCCAGGTACTTGGCTTCTGGCCATGACTGGACTGGACTATGGGCTGGACTAGGCCCTTCCTGTGCAGCCGAAGCATTATGCAGTGGATTTTTAATTTCTCGACTGCCCTTAAAGATTGAGCCAAACGGGTTTCAACTTCATGCCATTGCATACTTTCGGGCGCATGCAAATGTCACATTGCTATGCAACACACACACGCACACACATACACACACACATAGAGGGACAAACACACGCACACACTCGCTCACATGTGCAGAGTTTAGAGTTCTTTTTTGTCGGCTTTGGCATGTTTGCAATTTGAAATGATTTCAACAGGATGCCGGCGTGTCCAGTGCACTTTAGCTTTAGTTTACTTCGCCTAACAGGAAGAAGCATGCACAAACAATAACAACAACAACAACAAGAATAACACAAAAACAACTGACATTCGAGTCAATGACTAAGGGCGCCCCCAGCAATCAGTAGCTGCTTCATCTACAACACAAACAAAATGTATCCATCGACTTCCTCTATTTGTATAACCCACTCTCTCCAGCAACAGTCACAAGCCAAAAATAAACTCAAAAGTTGTTGGCACTTTGACCGCTACAGTTATAAATGCACTCATATGCCATGTTAATATTTATGCCCTGGAAAATGGCTAAACAAAGGGTATTCTGATTTGGTAA
Source organism: Drosophila ezoana (assembly GCA_035045725.1). NCBI lineage: Eukaryota > Metazoa > Arthropoda > Insecta > Diptera > Drosophilidae > Drosophila > Drosophila ezoana. The sequence goes on from JAWNOU010000005.1 coordinate 8,826,091, forward strand.
TAGTCGTGCAATCAAGTTTTCACATAAGCCTGTATTTCGGCTGGTTTCAAATGCACTCTTTACTTAAAATAAATGACCTGGAATTTCTAAAAATCTTTTTTATTTAAAGAAATTGCTAGAAATGCCGAAGATAAAATACCCTTATGGTTGACAGTTCTATAGATATATCAGGAAAGTTTTGAAGCTCGTATACAAAAACACATTTTTCGAGCGATCCTTTCTATGGACCTATATGATATATTGATCAGATTTTGAAGGGATTTTTTTATGTTTGAGGTGCTTGGTAGAGCTCGTAGATGCCAAGTTTTCTGACCGATCGTTCCTATGTTAAAGCTAATCGGAGATCGGAGTTGTTATCTTCTATACAATACACATTTGATGATAAAGTCAAAATACTATCTACAAGGACATGCTGCATGCCAACTGCATAAAGAGATATCCTATAAAGTAAAATATAAAGGGTATATTGAAAATGATGAACTTAAGTGAAATTTGAATAATTATTTTAAATTAAAGTATGTACAAATTAAAAATTTTAACAATATAATTCCTAAATAAATACCCAAACAATTATATCAATAACAATTAAGTGTTATTGCAGGGTATTTCGCAGTCTCTTATGGCATTGCTTGATAGTTTTGTGCGTTGCAATCAATATCAACAAACGTATATTGATTTTACTCGAGGCTTGCGTGTTATCTAAGGCTTTTAATCAACCATAAATTTGTCTAAACATGCATTAGCACAGTTCAACAAAGATAGTTGGTGTTCATTCGGCTTATATTTGGGTAGTTGGGTAGCTATTTGTAACGCATACGAAGTCAGACACGCATTCTGTGAAGCATGTGGCATGTGGCATGTAGCATGCGGCCTGCGGCATGTGGCATGTATCTTTAAATCGTAAAATATGAAATTGCGTGCAAGTGTAAAATTATGCTCGTAATTTCGTTACAGTTCACGCATTATTCGTCTAACCATCTAATGGATTCCTAAGTAGTTTACTTTACGAGCATACGCCGTTTTTTTATGTTTGGCTGTATCTTTTCGTATGATTAATGCCAAAGGATACCCGGATACAACTTAAGAATTTTGTGTGTTTGTATTTAGAAAGAAGAGCTAATGCTTGGGTGCTAACGAGCTCTCAATATTTCTCAATGTGTCCCCATTAATTTACAGCCCAAATCATTCAATTGTCTGTACTTTTTAACATCTTAGTTCAAGTTTACTTTTTGTCACATATCTATTGAAATACAAATTTTTTAAACTTGAATAAAATGTATTCAAGTTTAAATGTGTAGAAGACGCACTTAAAGCCAAATATAGACTTAAAGCAAACATTGAGGTGTTTAAATTAAAACTCAGCTACAGATAAATTTCAAAGTCATTTTTTAAATTTGATTTCTTTAGTGCTGCCACAAGGATACTTCACATACGGAAGCTGCAACAAGGCGGGCGCAGGGAAAAGCAATTCAACTGACCATACAAAGTGTGGACCCCATTGAAATGAAGTCGTCTTTCTTTTTTTTTGCTGTATGCTGATTGAATAAATCAACGCTTGAAAAATTCCAACTAAACTTAACGGCTTTCATTGGCCCTAAGCAAACAAAGTTGACTGTTAAACAAAACAGTAGCCGAAAATGTGAGCGTTATGTAGAAGATCTAGGAGGGAAACGAGGGATGGGGATGGGGGCAAGGTTAAGGGAGGAGCGTATGTAGGGGACTGCACATGGCCAAATGCAAATACGAGTTTATAGTGAAAATTCAATGAAGCTTAGCAAACGTCTGTGTAGTCTAAACGACTAAACTTGCGCCACTAATTGGGCGTGTGACTTGCGAGGCAATGGGTGGATGGTCATAGCGGGCAGGGTATAGGGTATATGAGTGTGTGTGGGTGGGTGTGTTGGTGTGTGTCTGGGTGTGCTATGTGCATCAATGAACCGTAAAGCTATTTCGTCATTTAACGTTAAAAGCAACGAGCGCACAAAGGCGGCCCGACAAAAATGCGACCAAAGTGAAAAAACTAATTTGCGCTGCTTCAAAAGCAAACACTGACAAGGGGGCAGAGGTGAGTGCCTGGAGGGGTGGGTAGGTGTGTGAGTGTGTATAAGGGGGCAGGTGTATGCTGGCTAAAGAAAAACATACACGTATTTTGGCCAAGCAAAAAGAAAATTGGGTAGCGCTGAGTGCTAACCGAAAAAGTTTTTCATTTATGCCCCCCACCGCAAAAAGGTGGCAACGTCGTGTAGGTGCACAAAAGGTGGCACCTACAGACAGCAGCCAGGAGCAGGAGCACCAGCAGCACCAGCTCCACCAGCAGTTGCCAATATGATGACGTGCAGCACAGTTCCAGTTCCCTCAGCAAAGAGCTGCTGTGTTTGCCTTGCCTGGCATGTCAATATTGCATAAGAGGCGCCACAGGCGGTGCAGACTGCCAAGTGGGAACGGAAGGCTGTGGAACTCTGCTGTAGTTAACGCGCAGCTTTACTTTGTGGCAAGGTAGGGAACAGGGTGTATGTGAGTGTGTGTGCCTGGCCTGAACCGATGTCAATCAAAAATTCCCATAACCAATGCAGCGCTTGCTGTGTGTGTGTGTTGTGCGTGTGTGAATGTGTGTGCATGTGTGCCTGGCTGTTTTATGAAAGCTTTTGGCACATGTGGCGCATAAAAAACGAGACGAGAGCAAGACGAACCAAAATGGACGAGATGTGTCAGTGGGTGTTCACCTTCCCGTTTCGTTGTGTGGCCAAGAAACATGCGCTGAAAAGGATTTCGTCCTGCGTCTTTCACTAGCCCCTGACGAGGGCACATACACACACACACAAACTAACCCAACCACTCACCCACCACAGCTGAAGGCAATCCGGCCAGCATCAACCAACCAAAGGCAACGCCTTTGCAATATTAAATTGCCAAAAAAAAAAAAAGTGTAAAAAAAAATCAATTAGGAACATGTCAAACTGCAGGAAAAGCAGGTTTTGAAAATTGGTGTCAGCAGCAAATTTAATTTCAAGTTTTTCTCCATTTTACACGCTGCTCATGTGGCGTTGACGGACAATGCCCGCAAAATGAAGTTGATATAAAGAATAGCTAAAACAGTTAGTGTGAGTGCACGAAGCCCTTTCACTCTATCCCCCTCTCTCTCTCTCTCTCTCTCTCTCTCTCTCTCTCTCTCTCTAGCTCTCTAGCTAGTTGTAACGGACGAACGGTGTTGATTGGAACATAATGCATAGAAATTTATTTCGTATTTAATTTTAAATAATAAATAAATAACAAGAGGTTCTAGTCGGGAGCTCCCGACTAGGGGATACCCTGAACCCTCATATTCCAACACCAAATGCAGCGCGCGCTTATAGATAGAGAGCAGCGGGGAGGTGGCGATAGGTATAAAATGAAAGATAATCGATATATATATACTTTTTTAGAAGCTACATGTCAAGTTTGGTAACTCTAGCTCTTATTATTTACCAAAATTGCTTAAAAAACAGGATATCGATATACACTTTTATCGATTACTTGGAAACGGGGCAAGTTATCGATTATCGGAAACAAACTCGATCTGCGTAGGAACTAGGAGCACCTACATCTAAAATTTCAAGTCCCTAGCTCTTATAGGTTCTGAGATCCTTGCGTTCATACATACGGACGGACGGACGGACGGACGGACGGACGGACGGACGGACGGACGGACGGACGGACGGACGGACGGACGGACGGACAGACAGACGGACATGGCTAGATCGACTCGGCTATTAATGCTGATCAAGAATATATATACTTTATGGGGTCGGAGATGCTTCCTTCTGCCTGTTACATACATTTGGATTTTGCACAAAAACATAATACCCCTTTTACCCATTTTTAATGGGTTCAGGGTATAAAAATCAATTATTTGGGTACAGAAAAAAAAATGTTTTAACCATTTTTCCGCGACATTATTTGTAAAAGTAAACAATTACTTTGGTTCATATTTATTAGACGTAAAATACTATCAAATTCTTTAAGACATCTTTTTTAAATTTATATAGTTTTAAGTTCTGTGCTTTAATGTATATATGTACCTATCTTTTTATAAATACTTAAATACAGTTAAATCGTCAGTTAATCCTTTAGAACTGAACATTTAAATGCAGCAGACGCTTCGTGTACACGAAATCTCTCAAATCTATGAACTCTTACACACACACGCACACTTTTTAATAAACACTCACACAGAAACAAGCGAATATATATTGAATCGCATGCATGCATGCATAAATTGCGTAGATGCATTAACATAAACCGGAACTGAAGGCCAGTGAAGCGTAAGACGCACAGGATTATTATTATTATTATTATTATAAATAATAATAGATGGCAAACATTGAATCATTTGTGGGCGTAGGCCACAAGTAGGCGCTACGGGGAGCGGGGCACGAACAGAAATCTCATGTTCATGATGCGACTGATATGATTGAAAACTGTAGATACTCTGGCGTGTATCTCGTATCTGTGAGTTTGATGAAGATGAAGCGAGCCAGCTGAAGTGAAAAGCGTGCGGAGTGGCGCGCATTCTAGCGCAAAGTGCAGATAAAAGCCATCAAGACGACGACAGCGACAACGACATATAAAGATACATAGATACAAATTTGTAGCGCTGACAGGCAAGTGTCAAATGCTGCCCAGCTAAAAAGAAAAAAATAAACAACAACTCATAGATACAAATGGCAATTTATAAGCATGGCCAATGATGGACATGTTGCTGTCGCCCGCTCGGCTGGTCATTAATGTCAAAAGTTATTGCGCAGGCGGCATCGCCGATAATGTTAATGTTAATGCCCGTGAGGGGCGAGGCGTGGCTGCATTGGGCGGTCCGCACTGTTGGCTGACCACAAGCACTCACACTTGCGGCTCAACCTTATCCTCCCACCCGAGCCGACTCAACTCAACTCAGCCCAGCCCAGCCACGCCACAGCAACCATCGTCATCTTCATCGTTGATGATGCTGCACACGCTCGCCCAAGTTGGCGGCACGTGTCTGGCCACGTTGTGCCCGCTGTGTGTCGCCCGGAGGCATCAACATCGCCATCACCGTCAGCATCACCATCACCAACGTCAACGCCATTAGCTGCCTGGTTTGGCTTCCAGGAATCTCGCTGTGGGCGGGGGCGATTGCCCCGCAAGATGACTACTGTTTAACGTGGAAGGTTTGCCTGGGCTTAAGTGTGAGCATTGCCCAAGCATTTTTAAATTAAGAATAAAAAATATAATATATTCAGATTCTAGTTCTGATTCCGATTCCTCCGTCTGCATTTAATTAGCTAGAAATTATCATTAATCATATGCCTGAGGGAACTTCATCCCATCTAATGACAGGCAGACACTCAAAATATTCAAAATATTCATTTAACTTTTGAGTAGATTTTTGAACGTTTAACAATCATAATTCAAACAGAATTATGTTTGATTGAAGAGTCTTAAGCAAGTATGCAATAAAATGTTTAGGCAAACATTTCTTAATAATACAATTTAAAATTTTGAGAGTACAATATCAGGAAAAATGTTATAAATTATATTAACTAATGAAGCCAAGATAGAACTACATTAAAATAGATAGATCTATATTCAAATTCAAATTTAGTTGTAAGATCAGATATAAATGTTAAATATATTAGTAAAATATATAAAGAAATATCTTTAATATAATTATTAATAACAGATACAAAACGATGTAAATAAATTGCATTTTAATTTATGCTGGCTATAATAAACCATCTAGCAAATAATAATGACCTCTAGTTTCCAACTTTATCAAAAAATTAAAAAAAGAGATCTTTGAGATCTTTGAGCAATAATCAAAATACAGCCGACTAAAAAAATGAACTACACATGCACATTTTGCATGGATAAGATCAAAATTAATTTGATATCAATAAACAAGTGGGGTTACATTAGCTTGTATTCAAAAATAGCAACTCAAAATTAGTAACCTGTTTGTACATTTTATTTTAATATTTAAACTATACATGAAATAAGCATGTAAAACCAAATTCAATATGTGTCAATTGTATGTCTTATCCGTCTGTCTGTTCGCCTGTAGGAGCTCGACGATCTCAGGAATTACAAGAGCTAGAAACTTATTATTTTGATAGACCATATCTTGAGAGATGTGCTTAAAGAGAAATTTGAATGCAACCGGGTGCCGGGTATCTCTTTCTCCCTTCGTAAAATACTGTTACATGTTTTTCTTCTAGAACAAAGCTTTTTAATTACTTTTTGTCTTTATCATATAAGTCTCAAGTAAACAGTTTAATATATTTTCCACTTCCGTTTCCCATATTCAAATATATATTCATCTATCAATGCTTTAAGCTCTTTCGCTCGTTCGCTCTTACGCCTACAATTTATCAACCCTCAATTTATTCTTTAATGGACAGTAAATTAGCTATGTATATTTCTATATATATTTCTATATACACATTGCTAACGTGCTGTCCACAACTTGTGCTCCATCAAACCAATAGAGCCCCAGCCATGCTTATAAAAAAAAACCCCAACATTTTATATATTTACCAAAGCTCGTATCTAAAAGGCTAATTAAATTATTTCTATGTGGAGCATTTTACATATTTATTTGTGTATTTAAGCGGCCGCCTTAACCGAACCTTAGCGAAGCCGCACTTAGATGAGGATTCAGTTAGCTGCCGCTGCCAGCACGCTTCATTTGCTTGACGTGCGGCTCTGGTGCCTCGCTGCTTTGAGGGATTCCGGGGCACATCCCGGGCCACACTTGCACACACTTCCACACTTTGCTGCATCGCCTGGTTAGCATAATAAATCGATTAGCTCGCCATGAGGCGCGGCTGAGCTTAAGGGGGGCGGTGGGTTCGGGCGCGGGTTCGGGTTCGGATTTGGGTTCGGTTTCGGTTTCGGGACTTGGCATATTTAATAATCATGAGGCTTTCAGTTGCAGCCCCACAGCTGGCAATGATGACGCTGATGATTATTCTAATACGCTGATGGGCCACCAAGCACCCACCCACCCCGCTCGACAGCGACTCCGACTTCAACAGAGATCCGGCTCCAGGCTCGGCCTCCGCTTGCCCCTTTCGCTCAAAATGATTGATGGCTTTTGTGGCACGCAGCGTTGTAGTTTGTTGTTGCTGGCTTGTCCGGGTCCGTACTTATATACACTTTTGCCTCTGCCACGTTGCTTTTTCCATGTTGTTTTGCATTTTTTTTTTATGGTCCATCATCTGCCGCTGCCGCTACCGCCGCCGCCTCCGCTGCGTAATAAATCTCCTTATATATGTATATATAATTTTTTCATTCCATTCTTGTTTATCATTTTGTGTCATGCGATTTTCACTGCTTCTTTTTTAGCCCATGCTTCCAATCTTCGTGCCTTTCGTGTTATTAAAAAACAGCCGCATAAGCATCAGCGTCATATTAAAGCATTCCCAGGCATTAAAATCTCACATGAGCTGAGCCTGACAACCAACCATCCAACCATCCATCCCTCCAGCCATCCATCCATCCAGCCATCCATCCATCGGCCATGCCATCCATCTCGGCTTTGGCATTTCATATTAATGCTTGAATAATTTTCTGTATAATTTTGATCATCGCCTGGGCATTAGTTACATAAGTTTTCTGCTCTAAGTTCCCCCCGCGATTAGCAATCTAAAATAGGCGGAACATTGACGATATCCGGGAAATTTTTGAAGATGGCCGGGGATCATAAACGTGGGGCGGGGATTTACATTAAAGTGTTTCTTCTATAAGTTTTTAACCTTTAAAGATACCGGTATTTAATATAAATATGAACAAATATTTTTTATATTTAAGGAGAAGCCATTTCTGTAGCCAACAATTTTTGAATACAAGTAAGACTGCTCTAGTTGGGAGTGCCCGCCTAGGGGATACCCACCAACACCAATTGTAGCTCGTGCTATGCGCTCGTTTGCCTTAACATTAAAAAAAATATAAATATTTGTTTGGCTGGCTCGAGGTCCGGAGTTTTTTATTCAAGACAAAAAAGCAAACTCAACTTTGTTTAAATATTCACAATCAGACGAACGGACAGTCGGATTGACAGAATGTCAGACATGGCTAGATCCACTCGGCTACTGATGCTGATCAAGAATACATATACTTTTTGGGGTCGGAGATAATTCCTTATGTATTAGAAACGTTTGCTACACACATATGCACAAATTTTATACACTCTTTACCCACTTTTAAACGGTTCAGGGTATATAAAATGGTTTAAAATATGAGTTGCTTATTTTCCAATTTCCATAAGAAAATGAACTGACTTTTTAAAAAGGAAGAGCTCATTTTACATTTCTTATAATTTTAATATTTTTCTTATACTTGTATTTAGCAAAAACATCCGAATTCCTAATACCCCTTTTTAATAAAAGTTAATATAAAATTCGCCACCCCTTTAACAACATACTCAATCTCACGATTCTTGACTTAACCACCCAATAAACCAAAACACACAAAACATTTAAAATGCACAGAGAAAATATTGCGATTCTCGACAATGACAATAACGATAGCCGCTAGAGATGAGCGCGTGAAATAAAAGTGTGTGCATAAAAAGTATTGAATGTTGAATTATTTGATTTATTTATTAATAATTAACAGCCCAAGAAGTGCATTTATTATAACATTTCTAACAACATCAGAAACACGATGGAAGTGTTTATGATAAAGTATGAAATTTGATTTGGAGATAGAACCTCCTTTGTGAACAGATTAGAAGTTCGTATTCGAATAATCAGTTTAATCAGATTAAATATCGGTACGTCTGCGTTTGCTTATTGAGGTAGGTTTTAGGTTTTAGTATATATCAGATTTATTACATCTGTTTTCAGCCCAAAAATGATATCTATGCACAATCCTTTATATAGGGTATACCACCAACAGTGAGCTAATAAATTGTAGACATGATCCTTTAGAGGAAATTAATATTTAAACTGGTTAGGATTTTATTAACACGCTGTCATCTCTAACTGCACGACTTTTTGCCGAGTTCGGTTCTTATAATGTTCACATAGAAGTACGCATGTTGTAGTATCAACATCAACCCATACATTAATTTATTAGGTGCCCTGGGGACATTAATGACGAGATTTACACAGCCACCCCCATACATACACACCCACACACACACACATACACCTATATACTTATATAGAAGATTACATTGGGCTCTTATCAATTATTCAGAGAACATATACACGGATTTTTCAGAGAGCTGAGCTCTGAAGTTCGAGGCAACCGCAGTGTGTAAACATATTTGCACTAGGCGCACGTCAAATTGGGCGTGATTTTCAAGTGGCCGGAACTCTGGCACACGTACTGCCACATACTTTTGATTATGTTTGTCTATTTGTATGTGTGTGTGTGTGTGTGTGTGTGTGTGTGTGTGGGTGGCTATATTATGGCTCATGCTTTGTTGAGCCCGTTTGGCTGAGAGCCGCCGCTGTTTGCGCACGGTCAAGGCAATTAGGTTTTTTCAGCCGCAGGCCAAGCAAATATTCAATAAGTAAGCGTCTTAGCGACTCACTCAACCCACACACACACACACACACACACACACACACACACAAACAGCACAGGTCCCACTACCGCACACCTACTACCTCCCCTTCCAGCCAAGTGGTAACAGTGGGCCTGTTGCTGTTGTGGGTTCTGTTCTGCTGCCGCCTGACATTTAATTTTCGATTTTAATTGGATACTAACAGCAGGATGCTCGCCAGCTTCGTCCTGCTGCCACTGATGGACTACGACTACAACTGGACGTACCTAGAGAAAGGAACAAAATAAAAAAAAAAACGGAAAAAGAAACTAGTCTGGCAGATGCAAACTTCAGCTGCTCGACGCTTTTATACCCTGTTGTGTGTTGAAATAAATGTTATAACATGTTTCGCTTTAGAAAAAATGTGTGAAACATTCATATCATATATTAAAAAAATAAATAATAATTAAATAAATAAACGACTTTTCTAACAAAACTTAGATTCAATAAATTGTATTATTTTAATTATTCTTTTTATAGATAGTTACGAACTATCAAACTTTTTGAGAAGCAATGGCAACGAAGGACTACGGCTAAGACAATACTACTTTCTAACCTGAGACTTAAGCCTAGAATGACTAGTTAAACTAAAAGGGACTTCTGATGTTTTTACATAAATTAAACTTATCTGAAAGTATTAGAGGTATTTCCTATGTATCCTTAAAACGACTAAATCAATCAGAAACTAGCTCTAGTTTTATTTATTTATTAAAATAAATTTTAAATTAATTGGAAATGTTTGTTTCATGATGATGAATAGATTTTATTTTTAAATCGCGGCCTTTTATACCCTTCAAACCCTTTTGGCTTGCTGGGTATAGAAAGCAAGTAAAAATAGTAAATTAAAAGGTACACAACATGGTTGCCAGCCAGACGCAGTAGGAGCTGCTGGCTGCTGCTCCAAAAAGGAGTTGGCTAACATAATTGAAAAAGCGCTTTTCTATTAAGAACATTGCCAGCTGGGTAAAGGGGCGCTGAAGGAGCGGTGGGCCAGCAAACTAAAGCGGGTGCGGGTAGGCGCCGAGGCGGCAACTTGAAGCACTGATTGGCAGCGGCGCCTATTGACTGACTTAACACGCCATTGAGTAGAGGAGCTGCTGCTGCTGCTGCTGCTGCTGCTGCTTCGGTCTGTAGGGAGGCAACCAGGGACTAGTGGGGCAGGACGAGTGCGGGCCACGCAAATTGGCGCGGCCGCATGCAAAAAGCCAAGCTGCAGCAGCGAGGCAGTGAGGCTGGGGCAATGAAGGAGCTGTGGAGCTGGGACAAAAAGCGCAAACGTCGACATCGAGTGGCGTCGTCCCTGGGCAAGGATTTAAAGCAGCTACCCAGCCAATTAATGGCAACAAGCGTAAGGCGAGACGAGGCGAGGCGAAGCGCTGCAGTGCCTAATTAAAACGATGCTGAGGCAAAGAGTTTTCCAATCAATCAGACGCCAGTGTAGAGCGTACAGCTTGTGGGAAAATAGGGAAAATTAGGCAATTGGCAAATGGAAATTTTCCTTCGCCGACTGAGGCAGCGACCGAGCCAGCAACATTTTCTGGGGGTACACAAATATTGCATAATTATTGCTGATAATTGTTAGGCCCCCCGCCTCACGCTGCCTGCCTCGAGGGTTGTTCGGCTGCTGCTTCCCTCGAGACATTGACAACTTGATGTGGTTGTTGTTAGCTGTCTTAAAGCCAGCTTGACATGTCTAGCGAGCTGGTCTTTAAAAAAAAAAAAATGAAATGAATGAAAAAGAAAAAAATATTGTAAAGTCAGTAAGGCACACACAGAGTGAACATTTTTGGTGAAAGACATGATTGACAGTCGTTGGCAGGACTCAGCACGATGGCAACGGAATTATAGCTTAATTGACATATGCTGAGCACTCGTAGGGAATAGCTCTTATGAGTGCTGTCACCCTCCTCCCCCTGCCCCCTCTCCAGCTCCCCTATATCTTCAACATCATCTACAGTCCCTTTCTTCAATCCTGGCCAAGTTGTTTTCACCCTTTCATAAATACACTTATAACGACGGCATAAGCACAATATTTGTATGTCTATGCCGTACGGGATAATATTTCTTTAAGTAGACACCAACTGACAGCGCAATTAAGGCGAAGTAATTATTTTAAGTAGGGTTACATTTCTCAATACCAGCCCCGAGAGTGGTCTCCAAGTGGTTCGCAACGCTGGCCAGCAGCCAGCAGTCGTTATCCAGCCATCAAGAGTAGGCACAAATTCACAATTTGAGGCCTCATTACTTTTGTTCTAACATACAACGATCTGTACGCAAATATTCTTTTATATTTACAAAATATACCTATTTATCTTTTTTAAATTTTGAATTGTATTTTAATGGAGTTGGGTTTTTTAAAATGTTTATTTATCATTTTTCTATATTTTTAAATTGAATGCAACTCTCTTTAATTATCGTTTTAAAATGTATTCTATCCAAAATTTCTTAAGATTCGCTGCTCAAGCCATAAGTTACTTACTTATCTAATATTTTACTAACATAAGTTCTTCTATTACTGAAGTAAATTTTTTAACTTTTTTCATTCAAAATATTTCGTACCAGAGGCAAGCTATTAATTTGCAACCAAGATTTAGAATTCATACTAATTCATAAATAAATTCTTATAAGATTCAAATCCAAAGTCCTTCTGTATGACATGTATATTGATTGCCATAAAAAACCTTGGACATTGACTAAAGAACCTTTAGGTCTACATATTAACAGCTTTCTTACTTCAAACCTCTTCACATTTAGCTCCCCCTTGATAAATGCAAAATCATTAAATCATAAACAATTAGCTGTATATTACTTCCTCTTAATCATGCGCCATTTGCAATTAATTTAAACGCAATTTGCAGACCCCAAGCTGAGGCGGATGAACAAGCTCAAGTGCTGAGACCCAAGGAACATTTGCGCATCCGCTGGCCAAAGACGAGAATCTTACAGAGAGTACAAAAATTAGGCAAGAGCCTGGCCTCAGGACTATTACCCACCCACACACACACACACACACACACACACCCACACACACGCACTCAGCCCGCAAATCTTTTGCACAAACATAATTTTGAAACAGACACACGACCTCCAAATACACGCCACAGTTTGTCCCCCCGAAACGTGGGCACATCTTAGAAATCTCGAGAGCAAATTGCTGGCAATCCACGCAAATGGCTTAGAACAACGGGTGGCATTAGAAAAGAAGAGAAGACAGAAAGTGAGTGGAGAGTGAGCGAGTCGGAGTCACAGATACAGATACGAGTGGCAGCTACTTACTTGTCGGGCCGCATAATTTTTGCGCGCAGCGAAAACTTTTGCACGGGCACGAACCACCCAGGCAGGACACAGGCACACAGGATACTCAGGAACACCCTCACCCAATGGCGTGCCAGGCATAAATCATTTGAAGAAACAGCAAAGGCAGAAAACTTGCTACCAAAGTTTCTACCACCCCCTTTACACAAAAAAAAAAATACGAGCCAACGGCGGATCTGCAAAATTTGTCTTGGCGTTTGGATTTATGTTTTTGCGACGCTTCTCGAAACAAACACACGAACACACACCATACACACACACACACACACACACACAAATAGGAAGAAGGTAAATTCAGGAAATGCTGTCTTCGCAAAACAAAGCCCCAAGTACGAGAGAAGGAAAAAAATGATACCAGGAGAAACCAAATACGAGAAACGGAGAATACAAGCCTACAACTTGGCGGCCATGATTTATGGCAAAGGTAGCAAAAGTTCCTGGCGGGGCTTGGCCTGCAGGGGGTGTTCAAACTTTAAAAAGTTTGCTCCTTGCAGGTTTCACAGGATTTGCATTTGAGCACGCCACGAGCGAGAGAGAGAGAGAGAGAAACAGAGAGAGGGAGAATGGCACAGAGCGCACGCAGGAAGCGCCATGGGGCCCTCCTTTAGATAAGATATACATATATATGTATAAGCAGGTATGTTTATTTGTAAGTAGGCATTTTGTTCGGCTGAGTTTGGAGCTGTTTCCTGTTTTGTTTAGCCGAATTTGTCATATTTTGTCGGAGGTCTTTTAGGCTAAGGCCAAGTGTCGCATTTTGTTAGTAATATTCTTTAAAATTGCCTTTTTAAATTTTTCAACTTGGGACCAAGCGAGGGGGGCTAGAGGAGTCGGTTAGCAGTCGGAATTAGTAAAAGTACCCTTTTAATGACCCATTAAGATATTATTATCAAAGATTGGTTATTTTTAAATAGACTTATGATTGCACAATTTCTTTGTATTTGTGCGTACCTTAGTTATGTGTTAAGTATTTAAATGGAATTCATAAAGAAAGAGAGACAGGATATATCCTACAATAGTGGGTAGAGGGAGAGAGAAAGAGTGAGAGAGAGAGAGAGAGAAAGTGAGAGTGAGAGAGACAGAGAGAAAGCCGGAAAGAGCGGAATATTAAAAAAGCTTAGAAAACGTCCAGAGCGAAGGAGAGAGAGATACAGGATATTAACAAAGTCGTCAAATCACATAGAAAGGCTAATTTTTAATTTTTTTACGGTAAATTAAACTTTAAATAAAGAAGAGAGATAAAGACAGGTCCAAAAAGGGTGTAAGAAATAGTTAAGAAGCGAGAAAAAGCGACAAAGCGAAACAGAAGTACATGATAGTTGTAAAATAAATACGTAAAGCAAGCAGAAAAAAAATTCGACTTTATTTGAATATAATTAAATTAAATTAATAATATAAAACAGAAAAATGTTGACGTTAGTTTGAGTATAATAACAGAGTTATCTAGGAAGGATCAAAGAAAGAGGCCATGCGTGAGGCATAGTCAAGTTTATTTTGGCATAAGTTGATTTCATAATAACCAAAGCCAAACATATCAGTGAAAGGCGACATTTAAAAGACAAAAACCGCATACAGGGCATTTATTAAATTATAATTAAGTTAAAAAACCAATTATAAATTATAAAATAAGCTTCTTACAATAATATGCAATTGGATGGCGGCCAGCACAATGCTAAACAGAAACTCAATCAAATATAATCTTATTAGAAGTAACAACAATGACTCCGAACCAAAGAACTGCACAGCTGGTACTTGTATTTTTTAATTCCAAATTACAGAAAACAACACAGTAATAAGAATAATAGAAAAAGCAGCAGCCAGCCAGCGTCCATATAAAAATGGGGGAGCGGAAACAAAAAAATTAAAAGAGAAACACTCTTCAAAGCTAGAGAAACATACGTTTGCAAAAAAAAAGTCAAAGCTGTAACATGGCCAAAAAGCCAAGAGGGGGTCATCAGCAAAGTAAACTAAAAACAACAACATGGCCGAAACCGAATCCATGAAATGCGCCAAAAATCGAAGCTAGGCGGCGACAACTTCAAGAAGGAAAACTCCCAAGCGACAGGCAAAACAGACGAGGCCAAAGTTTTCAACTGGGACGAGTAAAGCTGAAGGCAGAGTTTGTGGGCGGTAGGCGCGCGGGGCGGGGGCGGGGGCGGGGGTTATCGAAGTGCGCGCATGGCCAACGTGGACCTGGACGAATGTCGTGTGCGTCCGCCATTTTGTTTACAGACTGCGACATTCGCCCGCATACGCACACAACAACAACAACATCAACACACACACATACACACACAAACACACACTCATAAAATATGCGGAAGTTCAAAGTATGATGCGGAAGTCTGTATGACTGCGATTGCTAATGGATGTCGGCGTGTGGAATGACGCCGGAGAATCACGACGTTGACGATGACGGAGCTAAAGGGCGTTGGGTAACTTGGAACTGGCGCTCGGGCAGCTTGTACGGTCGAATGCATTTCAAATTTCGAGTGGTGGAGTATTCGACGTTGTCGTTGTCGTCATGTCGAAAGCTGTACGAAAAAAATCGGGGCTTTTAAACCACGCGCTGCAAGTTTCGGCATCGAGTCCAACGGTGTACGAAGTTAGATAAACGGATTAAGTGGCAACAATGTCACACCACACGCAGCAACTGCCAGCGAGTGAGCCACAGCTGCCCCAACAAGGACCCAGTTCTCGCAACCAGCATAAAGGCGGAGGGACCTGGCAAATGGCAACGCCTTTTCATCCGCTTTTGGCCAGCTTGACAACAACAACAACAACAACAACAACAGCAGCTCAGGAGCATGGTCATAAACAACAAATCGATATGGCATTAAAGGCGTCCAATATTAATGATGCTCCTGCAGCAGAACACAACACAATGGCATATAAATGTAATAGATGACGATAAATAAAAACGAAATTAATCTAAATACCTGGGAAATACAATTTATGAACAACTGCAAACCGCCAAATGACCTCAAATTTAAGTTAGTTTTTTGCTAAAATTAAATATGGACTTTATTCGATTTTTATAAATATAGATAGAGCTATTTAATACCTCTAGAATCTCACTAATTTTTTTTACGGCAATAAAATATGGCCAATAGTGCTGGCCGATTCCTGACATATAATCAAAATAATTATAAAAACAAGTAAGAGGTTCTAATCGGGAGCTCCCGACTAGGGGATATCCTGAACCCTCATATTCCAACACCAAATGCAGGGCAAGTTATCGATTATCGGAACAAACTCGATCTGCGTAGGAGCTAGGAGCACCTACATCTAAAATTTCAAGTCTCTAGCTCTTATAGGTTCTGAGATCCTTGCGATCATACATACGGACAGACGGACGGACGGACAGACGGACGGACAGACAGACGGACATGGCTAGATCGACTCGGCTATTGATGCTGATCGAGAATATATATACTTTATGGGGTCGGAGATGCTTCCTTCTGCCTGTTACATACATTTGCATTTTGCACATTTTTAATGGGTTCAGGGTAGAATGATCTCATTTAAATTTATATTTATTATACAATTTTTTTAAGAACCATTTAATTTTCATTATGTATGTATAATCTATTGAATAATGAATAAGACAATCGTTTTGTCGACCATTAATAAATAAAGTATCAAATATTGTTATCATATCTTCAATATTATACGAATTTATAATAACATTATATATATTATATTGCCATTTATAATTCTTTTTACACAGTCAACCCATGCTTCCTGCCACATTGTTCCCCCTTTGCCAGCTACCACATGAAGCAATGCATTTCAGTTGGGTAAGAGAATTTTTGTTCAGTCGGACGAGTTCGGATGGGTATTTTTTGGCTCGATTGCTAAACCCCACGCGTAAGTGGCGATGCGAGAATTTTACCTGCTCTTTAAATCGGAGCAGAAGGACCAAGCCGCTTGTCCGTGCTCGGCGGTAATGCTGTTGTCCTTCTGCGTTTAATCAAACACACTTCCGTTGCAAACGGCTTGAACCGCTTCAATCAAACAACAACCACAAATATTTCAAGTGCGGCAGGTTGGATGACTGGCTGGCAAGTGCAGAAGTGGCAGGACGAGCAGCAGAAGCACCACGAAGAAGAGCCAGGCGGGGGTGCTGGCAAAAATGGCAAAAGACAAAACTCCTCAACAAGAAAATACCCCGACGTTGATGATGAACCCTTCGCCAGCCACTCGAGTGCACACGGGCATAATCGAAGGAAAGAGAAGCACATAGACAGTTAGACAGGCAGAGAGATGCTGATGCAGAGTGAGAGGGGAGAGCAGAGTAGGGGGCGGCAGGAGCACAGGCTCTCTATGATGCTTGAGGCTGTGAGGCGCAGTGCTCGTCCATTGTTTTCCAACGAGACGACCGCTGAAAAAGTGGGTGAACGCAAAAAGAATCATATAACCAAAATATAAAATGCCGATTGCCACTAGACGAGCTGGTTAGGATTCAGTCAGCCTTTTGGCAGCCACTCGAATAGCACGTGAAAATATTTCATAAATTACGCGCCTAATTAAAAGGGGGCAACCCCTCAAAAACCAACACAAAAAAAAAATAAACATAAAAATCTCATTGAACTCAGCCAACTCGAGTGTCTGACCAGACCGACCTACCCGTGCCCGTTCCCATCTCTCTTTCTCTCTGTCTCCCTCTCCGAGCGCCACACAGACGTCGCTCTCCTACTTTATTGCTACACTTATTAGCCCCCCCCCCCCCTCACACCTACCCGCCTCCTTCTTTGCATAGCGGGCGCAACCCTTTGGCCAATCCTTGCGCCACTCAATTATTGGAGCCTTTTGGCCAACGCGCTGATTTATTGCAGTCGATGCTGCCGTCGCCGTCGCCGCCGCCGTCGCCGTCGCCGTTGGGCAGTTCCGCAAGGGGTTTGGTATACGAGTGGGTCTAGACGAGTTATTGGCATGCTCTTCCTTTTTTTTTTCGCTGGTTATATATGCGTGTGTGTGGGCTATAATGGGCATGGCTGTTCATTTGCATTCGGTGGCTGAAGCCGTGGAGCTTATTGGTGGTTGACCAACGCAGTCGAAAAAGGGGGCGCAATTTTCAAGTGTAATTTTTCTTTTATACAGAGCGCATATCGATGCCCAGTCGATAAAGATAAAGGCAGCAGCAACAACAGCAACAATGCTTTAAAATTCCGATTTTAACTGAAAATTTAAAGGCGCATAAAGACGGTTGGTTTCCAATTCAAATCATTTTGAATCTACCTTTATCTGTACATATGATAGACTGTGGTGTATGTGTGTATGCAAGTTAATTCCAAAGTTTATTAAACGATGAAAAAAATATATTTTTTTAGCGGAAGCAAGTCTTCCTTTTATTGATGTCAATTTGCAACTACATAAACTTAAATTAATTCTAGCCCTAGTAACCTGTGGCTTAGCGGCAGCGGCGTTGGCAGCGGCGTCGCTGCTGATGTTGTTGGCCCGTTGGGCAATTCTTCTTGGAATTTTCGGCGGTTGCCAGTCGGCGCGTGGAGGAAATGGCACAGACACCAAGTCAGCATTTTGCTGCACTTCTTATGAGGTGTTGCAATGCTTATTGGGACTGTATGAATTTATTTGTTGTTAACTCTTCCCCCTTTGATTTAAGCTTGTCCTCAAGCGATCATCAGAAGAAAGGTATGTTGTTGAACCTGAGGTTGTTGGCATCTGTATTTTGTATTTGGATATGCGTTGGTTCTATTCTGGGGCCTTCTTGTTCTTTGTTCAGTTGCAGTATTATATTTTTCTTTTTTCTCTTCAATACGTGTAATACACAGGTAAGAAGGATGGCAACTGTGAACAGAGTTATGAAACCGACTCTATTTGCTATAGAGTGCGTCTGAAGTTTTTGCATGTTTTTTATGTTGTTGATGTGCAGTTCTTCCAATGCTTCGAGAGAAAGAATCTTAATTCTTTCGTTTTCTATTGGGGTTATTTGTATTATAGGGTTCCCTGGGGTCATGACTGTGACCTCCAAGTTGCTGAATTCTTGATTATTGATTAATAAAGTTTCATTCCAGAAGTTGATCATATAGGTGCCTCTCACGCTTTTTTTCTCTTCTTGCCATCTAATAGTGCCGTTGAAGTCGTTCACCAATATTAGTCCATCGTCGATTTCTTCGATCTCGGGGATATGATCTGCATTGCTAAAGCCACAGAGCGCTTGTTCTCCACTAACTAACTTAGGTATATAGTTATTAGTGTTCAAGTTTACAATATTTGATTTGTTACAAATTTTAATATTATGATATCTTTTACAATTGTTGTTTATGCCATAAATTGTTTTATTACAATGAAACAGTTCGTTAAATTCTAAATTTATAATATTGTTATTTTTCACTACTGGCTTTATTATGGTATTCTTGCATTCTATTTCTTCTAAATTTGGAATTTTTACAATATAAAACAAGGTTGTTCCATTATGCAAAATGGACACATCTGCAAATTCTAGCATTTCTTTAATGTTTAAAGGTGACGTATTGCTTTAACTGTCCTCATTAATAGTAATCTGTAATTTTTATGTATTTTTTATGTTGCTTTTATGGATTATCTTGTCAGTTGTTGTTAGTACGGTTGTGTTTCTATTTTCTTTAACTATTTCTTTTTTGTATCTGGGTGATAGTTTGGTACCTAATCCGGTATTGACTTTGACGAATATTTCTTGACCTGGTGTATAGGTGCGTATGTCGTTACGTTTTTTGTTATGATTCTGCATGTCAGTCGATTGTTTCTGTTTGAGTCTGTCAATGTTCTCTTTCCTAGCTTTTTCGTATTGATCTGGGTCTGTAGTTACATTTCTGCCGAAGAATATGTCTAATGGTCTCTTGTTAGTTGTCGAGTGTATAGTGTAGTTGTAGTCGTATATTGACTTGTTAAGAAGTTCTTCAAATGTTCTGTGTTCTTGTTTTCTTTTATTACATCTCATAATATCTGATAGTGTTGAATGAAATCTTTCTACCTGACCATTCACTGCGCTTTTGTAGGGTGGTGTTTTATAAAAGTGATTGAGGCTGAATTAAGGGATTTTTCGTTATCTATTACAACGGCTTTAGGTACGCCAAAATAAAATAGGATTTCATGGAGTGGTTTTTTAATGTCTTCTATTGCCCTAGATTTGATTATTCGTCCCTGAGCTAATTTTGAAAATTTATCTACTGCTGTTAGTACTAAGTTCTTTTCTGTCGTGTATATGTCGATATGGATTGTATGTCCTGGGTATTCGGGGATTGGTGTTTCTTTGAGTTTTGGGTTAGTTGGATGTCTATCGTATTTTTCTTCTTTACAAACTTGACACTGTTTGACTAATTCTGTTATTCGTTGCTTCATTTTTGGGAAATAAAAACTTTCGGACAATTGCATTTTGTTTTCTAGTGCGTTGCGGTGAGCTCTGTTGTGTGTAACCAATATCTTCTCATCTTGTTCTGTTTCATTTGTTAAATCTTTTACTTGAGACTGCGTGAATCTAATCTTGAAGTTACTAAAATGTTGGGGATATATCTGTTGAATTTGGTTCATTATTTCCTCTGAGGTTATTATTCCGTTAATTACGGATGGATTTAGATGAGCTTTTAGTATTTGTGTAAGGTCGTGTTCTGTAAAGTCTGGTCGAGTTATTGTATGTCTGTGAAATGTTGGGAATGGGATGTGGAACTTGTAATCTGTTTCGTTGGCTTTGCTGAGAAATATCTGGTTTTTGAATACATTTATTGGGGCTTCTATGCTTGGTATTAAATTGTGACTTGAACTGTCTGCACTGTGCTGGGTGGAGGCCACTGATCCGATATTATTGATTACAGGGATTCGTGATAGCGCATCGGCTACAATATTATCCCTACCTGGCTTATAGAGGAGTTCATAGTCGAACTCTTCCAGGTACGCTTTCCACCTTTTTATTCTTGCGTTGCCGTTCCAACTGCTAAGAGAGTGGGTTAAGGGCTGATGGTCGGTGTATATTTTTACTCTTGCCTTACCGTAAAGGTAATTTTTGAGGGCTTTTAGGGCCCAAATTATTGCCAACATTTCCCTTTCGTTTGTGGCATAGTTCTCTTCTGTTTTAGAGAGAGTTCTAGAGAGAAAACAAATGGGTCGCTTATTCTGGGATAGAACAGCGCCAATAGCAAAGTTGGATGCATCTGTTGTCAGATGAAACTCTTTGCTGAAGTCCGGGTAATGGAGTATTACCTCGTTTGAAACCATGGCGTTTTTTATTTTATTAAATGCTTCAACTGCTTCTTCGTTCAGATTAATGAGTTTTTTAGCGGATTGGTTTTTGGACACACGTCCATCTTCCCCTCTTAAAAGAGAGGTAAGGGGCTTTGCCAACTTAGCGAAGTCTTTTATGAATCTTCTATAATAGCTGGCAAGGCCAATAAAAGATCTTAAATCTTTGAGGGTTTTGGGAGGTGGGTACTTTCCTATGGTCTCTATCTTGTTGGGATTGGTTTCAATACCTTTGTCTGAGATGACAAATCCCAGGAATTCTACTCTGCTTTTAAAGAACTCGCATTTGTCCAACTGACATTTCATGTTGGCTTCCTGTAGAGTTCTGAATATGGCGCTAAGGTGACGCGCATGCGATTCATCATCTTTGCTAAAGATAATGATATCGTCAATGTAGATGAAGCATATTTTTCCAATATGCTCACGAAGGATGTCGTCAAGGGCTCTCTGGAAAATTGAGGGCGCATTCTTGAGTCCGAAGGGGAGTCGTGTAAACTCGTATTTTCCGTTGTTAACGGAGAAGGCAGTTTTTTCTATGTCTGACTCTTTGAGGGGGATTTGGTGAAATCCACTTTTCAAATCTAAGACAGAGAATACTTTATTATTGCCTAGCTGTGCCAATACCTCGTTAATTTCGGGTATAGGGTATTTATCTGCGGTAGTTTCTTTATTTAGTTTCCTATAGTCTATGACCATGCGATATTTCTTTTGCCCGGAGGCATCTAGTTTTTTGGGGACAATCCACACAGGTGAATTATATGGGGAGCGGGAGGGTCGGATTATTCCGTCCTCTAAAAGTTCCTTAATTTGGTTGTGTACCTCGTCTTTTAAAGACATTGGGAATTGGTAGAATTTCGAGTATATTGGGGAATCGGTTTTGGTTCTGATTTCTGCTCTAACGTTAGTTGTGTAGGTTAATTTTTCGTCCGGATTTGAGAAGAGACTTGGGTGCATTTTAACAAGTTGATTTAGGCTATTTTTTTGTTCGTGTGTCATGTGGTCTGTCCGTGGTATAACCGTGTTTACTGCCTCGATTCTTTTCTGCTTAATGGGTATGCAAATATTATTCTTGATTATGAGTAGATTCTTGCTGCTTTGTATTACAGCGTCTAATTCTTTTAAACTGTCGTTACCTAATATAGCGTCAAATGATTTTAAGGTGGGTAAGAGAAAGAATTTTATTTTTATGTCATTTCTATTAAAAAGATTAGCGAACTTGTGGTGTGTAATTTTGATGCTTCCGCCGACTGTGACGGCTTCGAAGGGCTTTTCGTTTGGGATTGGTTCGGACACGAATTTGGGTTGGATATAATTTCTGTTTGATCCTGTATCTATTAATTTTTGAGTAATTTTCCGCTCCTCATCTTACATTCTACGTAAGGAAGAGAGGAGCTCTTTATCCTAAAATTATGTCTGAATGTTCATACTGGCTATTTTGTCCGTCATCTGCTTCTTCAATTTGTTGGGCATATTCATTTAATGGCTGCTCGTATTCGGTTGCTGTTCGTGATTTAGCATTGATTGTACGTATTCCTCATGGTCACTAGTTGTCAGTGTTTTCTGTCTCGGTCTGTTCTTCCCCTGTTTGTTATTGAAATTTCTTTGTTTTTTGTCCGTGGCGTTTGTTGGTGGTGGAGGTCTTTTGCCTACTTCAAAGTTGGGTCTGTTCATGTAGTTTATCATCCTTGTGCGGATGCTTTGGTCCACGTCCATTGGTTCAGGACGTGGTTGAGGTTTGGGTGCAGAAGGTCTATTGGGTACGTATATCTGTTGTGGTTGTGTCTGGTAAGTTCTTTGATTAGGGTGTTGTGGAGTCGGTCCATTTTGTTATAAGTCGGTGGTCCGTAGTTTGTTTGGTTGGCCAAGGTGTATGAATGGGAGTTGGGGCCTGAAGCTAATAGGTGGTGGCCTAAAGGTTTGGGCGAAAGAAGGATGGGCTGTTCGAGGTGGCAATATAGGTGGTGGTACATTTCTATTCTGGTTTCTGACATGTGTCTGTTGATTCCTATTCAAAGCCATGTTAGTGCGATAGCTTTGATTTTCTAATTTCAAACAATAGTGAAGGGCTGAAGGTAGATCTGCTGGTTCCTTTATTCCAAGGATCCGTGGTAAATCTCCCTTCAAACCTCTAATGAAGGTGTCTAATGCTTTATCTCTGTTATTTTTGTCATAAGGGTTTCCGATTCTCTATTTAATTCCATGCAGCCTACTTTATTTAGTATCAGCGACAAGTGGTTGTAGACAACCTGGTAGAATTCTTCTACTGTCTGGTTGTTACCCTGCACTAACATTGTCATTGATATTCTAATGTTCCCAGATCTCTTTTGTTGCGTAGTGCAGCGTGAGACATTTGGAGATAGCGCTCCAATTAAGGGGAAATTATAGACTCGAGAGCCGTGTCAGCATTGCCAGTGATTTTGTTTCTCACTTATGCAATATGCCGAAGTTTTCGGGAACCTGCTTCAGCTGCATAGGCTGAGAGTATACGATCTACACTCTTTTTCCATGAGTAAATTCCGCTGGTTACCGGAAAATTCTGAGGCTTTTAACTATGTCCGGAACTTGTCCAAGTCGTTCAATTGTGGTTGGCAGTTATCGTTTGGTCGTCTACGTCATTAAACTCCCTAGAGGGGTTGACCAATTGCTTTACTAACGTCGGCAATTGTTGTGCCAGAATCTGGCTAACCGTGGTGCTATCACCTCTTGCGTTATTCGCCATGCCTCTATTTTGTAAATGTTCGTTTTGTCTGTCGAGATGTCGTTGTTGCTGTCTGTTCAAGTTATGTCCGCCTACCTGTGGTTGATCTGATACTATTGGGGGCCTAACTAAATTGCTTTATTAGCATAAACAAGAGATTTACTAATTTTTTTTTAGGTATTTTGAAATATTTTTAAACCTATATTAGTTTTCTATTCTATTATTGTTGATTTTTATCGTTTCTTTTCTTTTTTTAAAACCAGTGGCTGGTTTCTTCCTTCTACTTGGAGGGTCCCTTGGGAATCGCAAAGTTGGATTTTAGTTATACTACGTTTGTAGTCTTTATATTTGTTTATCGTTTTACACTTTTTTATCTTTCTTATTGTTCTAAAATGTTTTCGTAATTTTTTTCTTATAATTCTATTTCGCTTTTGTGTTAGTTGTTGTTTTTTTCTTTCACTTAATTTCTAACTTACAGTACTTTTTTGATGTGGCAACCTCCCCTGCCGGTCGGATTTCATCCTTTTGAAACTTTGGGTTTATGGGGATCCTGCGACAGTCTTCGTGAGAGTTCCTGGGGCGGGCTTACAAGATGTGTTGTCCACCGATGGGAAATTGCACATTAAGTTCCATTGCCTTTCGCGAATTTTACCAATCGTTGATTTAATAAGAGAGTTGCACTGGTGTTGTTTTCGCGTATAACCGATAACGCGCACGTAGAAGCGTTTTGTTCTTTTGTAACACGAGCCGGTCCTGTCGGGCGCCAGTTAATTCCAAAGTTTATTAAACATGAAAAAAATATTTTTTTTAGCGGAAGCAAGTCTTCCTTTGATTCAATTGCAACTACATAAATTAATTATTCTAGCCCTAGTAACCTGTGGCTTAGCGGCAGCGGCGTTGGCAGCGGCGTCGCTGCTGATGTTGTTGGCCCGTTGGGCAATTCTTCTTGGAATTTTCGGCGGTTGCCAGTCGGCGCGTGGAGGAAATGGCACAGACACCAAGTCAGCATTTTGCTGCACTTCTTATGAGGTGTTGCAATGCTTATTGGGACTGTATGAATTTATTTGTTGTTAACTTGCATAAGGAAGAATATTTAAGTAAATAAGTTTTGCTTTAGCCAATTATCAGCCATATTTTGATGATCTTATGATGATATAGATCAAACTTGATCAAACTTCGTTATATATCATTTTAGCACTGTAAAAACAATAAATAATGATATTAATAATAATCATAATAATAATAATAATAATAGTTATTAATTAATTAACGAAAATAAAAAATATTAAATATATTTTATAAAGCAAAAATTAGTATAATGTATTTATTATTATTAATTGTTCTTACAGTTCATATAATGAAATAATCGCTAATTTAAGGTTTCTTAAACCTAACAGCTTAATTAAAGTAAAAAATACTTTTTATAATTTAAAAATCAAAGAGTTATAATTTTATCGAATTTTTATATATTGTTAAAACTATATATTAACTATTTATTTGTACAAATTATTTTCTCCTTAACTTTTATTTAACTATTCCCAACTTATGCACCTAATGCTCTAGTTAAGCCCACGTTTCAGCCTAGTTCTCAGCCCAATCCTTATAATAAACTACCTGCCATAATACACACTCAACATGCACATGAGGGTAGGGATGAAGGAAGCAAAAAATACTCTACAAGTTAATTTCTTACAAAAATAAGCAAATGCGGGCGTAATTGAATTTGTTGGCAACGTGCGGCAGGACCCTGCCCCGGCATAGTCCAAACGCAATTCCAAGCCCAAATGCCCAGCACCAAAATACCACTTTATATAATACTGTTGACATATGTTAATCAGGCGCACGCACACGCGCCGCAGACAGAAGCTGGAGATGACGACGGCGACGGCGACGGAGGCGATGCTAGGCAAGGATCAGCAGCGAAACGTGTGGGCGATGAGGATAATGTTGGGAACGATGATGAGGTTGGGCTTGGCGGTTGCCAAGGGGGGGTTAGTGGGGCGGGTCAAAGGAATTAATTCGAATTCAATCCGCAAGGCTGTTGGCAGTGCGACAATGTAAAAAGCCTATTTGAGGACTACACACATACACACACACACAGAGAGAGAGAGACAACCACGGAAACAATCTGATTGGAATAAAAGCTGTGTCAAAGGGGGAGGCGAGGGTGTAGAACTTTGAAACAAGGGTTGGCCGACAGTTGGCAGATAATTTAATTTCGGATTCGCATGAGCGATGAGATAGCGCATCGTTCAGCCCCGCCGCATTCGGGGTGGCCACACACACACTAACACACACACACACACACACAAAACAACTCCCACTGACAGCGAGCATATTGATGCAATCAACTAATCTTCTCGCTTACCCGCTCGTTTCACCCCTCAACCCTGCTCACTGATATTAACTTGGCTGATTAAACAGCTTTCAATTGCAGCGCAGCGTTTGATAGTGCCGATCTCAATGCGATCTGCAGTTGATGTGTTTGCTCAAGCGGTACAAAAAAAAGTAAATACTATAAAACAATGACAAAAAGAGAAGAAACAAAACAAACTCTTTAGCACGCCGAATTTGAAATACTTTAACCGTCAAATGTTTATATTTATATCATTAAGTGAGCTTGAACAAAAATCTAAATACATTACACTCTTCTTAACAAAGATATTATACTCGGCAAGCTTACAATTCAGGCACAGTTTAGCAAAAGTTAAACAAGGTCGAAGAATAGTTGAGGCACTACAAAATATATATCACAGTGTACACGCACTAATTACTTACATAAAGCTAAAACAATTTATTTATTATAATCGAATTAATCACATACACACACACACACAGATTACAGCCGATCAAAGAAGATGACGCGCATTAACTAAATGAACTCACTAAGCTTGCATCTACACTAAGCTGGCCTTCGCACTAATACAATAACAAAAGACTATTGCAACTTCTGCGCTCACACCATCGACAAAGCTCAGTTCTGGTGCCAGTGCTTGGATACACAGCCAGGCAACGGGATCAAAAGCGCTATGACCAATGGCGTGAAGCTCGCTCTTTATTGTTGCTGCAATATCATTGGATAATTACTCAATGCTGCAATAAAAAGCACAACAGCTGGAATGCTAGTGATGAGACAACGAGAGCAATAAATTAGGTTCCTCGGTCACGATATCCGCAAAATCGACTCTCTGAGAAAATGGTCTTTGCCAGTGCGACATCGCCCTTATCAGAAACTATATATCAGCTAGTGTTGCATATAAAAAGATTTAATTTACAAAATCGAATTTTTCGACCCATTAACGCTTGAGGACTTTATTATAGTCCAATATGGCAATTACATTTTATTCATATACTATAAGCATAATGAAGCTCGCAACTGACAACTATGTTAATTTAATCGTATAAACTTGACTACTGATCAAGAATGTTTATGTTTCAGGAACGCAGAGATGTCTCCTTTGCGTAACACAGTGTGAGCCAAAACTTATACACCCTCTGCAAGGGTGTACAAATAATTTTCAAACAGTTTGTTAAGTAGTTGGCCCATTGCTCGGCTTCAGCTGCCATTTGGTCATTTGCCAAAAAGTTTTTCCCACTTTGCGTTCTTTTTTCTTCGTTTTCTTCGCGTAATTTGTCTGACAGTTGTTGCCGCTTTTGCAATTAAACGCAATTGCGTTCCCGCTGCCCATATAGGACGCGCCGAATGCGATGCGAATTCTGTGTGCCACACCCCACCCGGCCCCGCCCCGGGAGAGGAGACGCGCCGTCGCCTGCCGCCAGTTGTCTGCTGCCTGTCGTTGTCCTCGATCCTGGGACGCGCTTTTAAAACTGTTTCCTGTGCGCTAAATGGCGTTTTTGTGTTCGCGTTTTCTTCGTCGCCAGCGATGACGCCGCTTGGGTCAGCCTGAATACCCTATACCCTGTACTGATTGGAATTGAGTGGGTATATCAAACGCAAGGCGAAAATATATATTCCAATGTATTTGGAATATTTCATCTCCAAGCAACCAGTTTTTATCGCCTGATGTACTAGATGCATCGGGTTTGCATCGTCATAACAATAGCATACAAAATGTTCAAAACATTATTTGTATACTCTTTAAATATAGTTGTATTTATAAAGCAGATATTATAGTATTATATTATATTTATTATTTTATCTTGTCTTTGAGAACATACTACATACTCATCTCACTTATCATATGATATTGACTGCATGATATGTGTTATATTATACAAAAAAATTAAAATATGTACAGTATTATTGCAAATTATATTATTATTATGTGTTTAATTATATTTGCCTACCGAAAATTTATATGTTTATAAATAAAACAGGGTATCTTATAATCACAAAATGCAGCTTTAGCTCAAAATTCATTGTGGGATAGTGAGGCGAGATGTTCAACAGTCTCTCCCCAGACTATATTTTATGGCCATGTATCAGCGAAAATGGCGACATTAAATGAGCAAAAGTTTTTATATAATTTATTTTGCTCCTCTTTTCGCCATGCTGCATTATTATACACCTAAAGAATTCATAGAATAATAATGTAAAAACTATGGGAATACAAAAATTGACTTGGATTCGGAGACATCATAAAATAAAATTTACAAAAACTGGAATAAAAAATGTAAGTGAATGGAATAAAATATTGTAAACAAATATATTTAAAATGTTATTTATTTTATTAAAAATAATTAAAATTAGAAATGAAGTAAAATTTTAGCCCAGCCTAAACAGAACTTCGACGAATACAAAAAAAAACTAGAAAGATAAGATAGATATACAACGAAGATTTGATACCCTTGTGTCAAATACCCTTGTGCAAAATTATGATACCCTCTACAAGGGCATAAAAACTATAAAGAAATGATTTTTAGTAACAAAATACGTTCTTCATAATTTTAATATATTTTTTTATATCTTTCTATATGTTACCTACGCATTATGTCCGCTTATGATTGTTTTTTTTTTCTGTTCGGTTCTCTGTTAAAAATTGATTGATTTGCGCAGAAGAGCATTCACAATTTTTGGCAGTGTATGTCTTGGAAACTTGCGCTGCATTTCTTAAACAATTAAAAACTTTTCGCGACTACCTACAAAGTTGCCAATTTGGATAACCTCCAAACCAGGGGCGAGCCTGCAGCTGCCAAATGAAAAAGAGACACTGTAAAATGGGAAAACGTTAAAAAGAGGAGGCAGCATTGAGGCTGGGCACTAGAACTGCGACGACAATGACATGAAGCGCACCCACACCCACCTACACACACTCACACACCACACACACTCGCACAGAGGGCAGTGGAAAACTTTGGCGCAGAACAGTCAAAACCAATTTGGAGAATTTAATTAAAATTGCAAAACTTTGGCAACTGATTAAATTTTCGAACAAGAACAACACACAAGCTGGGGGCCCAGGTAAGAGCTTAAAACAACCATAAGCCCACCTTCCCGTCCCCTCCCAACCACCTGCCCCAGCACCGAGCCAAACAAACGACAAGTTTAAATTTTTAAACAAACCAAAAGGCAACGTTGAAAAATTTACATTCGCTTTCGTTTGCAACGACAAGGAAAAAACAACACAAAAACAGTTCAAATATAAAAAATTGAAGTCCCAAACCAAGCCGGGGACTGGTTGGCTCAGCAGGACGAGGATTGGATTTAAGCCAGCAGCAGCAGGACCAAACCGGCCGACCAACCGAGCAAACCAACCGCTGCCTGCTGATGCTTGTGGATGACGTTGTTGATGGCTGCCATCAACATCGTCATAATTATGCTCACTCGCATCGTCATCATCATCATCATCATCGGGCTCATCATCATCATCATCATCCGCATCCACGACCAACGACTGCTAAAGTTTCCCCAATTTAATTTCATCATACTCCCGAGTGTGCGTTGAACTAACGAATGGAACGAACCGTCGCCCGAAACGAACGAACCAGAGCCCAACTGGGCGCTAGGGGGTGTGGCAGGTTCGTCCATGGAGTCCATGGCTGGCTGCCACAGACATTTGCCAGCGCAC
Source organism: Drosophila ezoana (assembly GCA_035045725.1). Taxonomy (NCBI): domain Eukaryota; kingdom Metazoa; phylum Arthropoda; class Insecta; order Diptera; family Drosophilidae; genus Drosophila; species Drosophila ezoana. The sequence continues at coordinate 8,855,939 of JAWNOU010000005.1, forward strand.
ACAGCAATCACGTAGACGCAGACGAGCAGCCCAACCCCCCAAAACTCCTCCCCACCAACAACAGCAACAAAAAAAAAACTGTTCGACTCGAGCCTTTTGGCACTGATAGGGAGGAAATGGTCTCTGTGTGCGGGCGGAGGGGATGCTGTAACAGGGAGCGGAGCTGCTTTCGAAATAATGGCCGCCCAGCGCGTCGGCTCTGTTATTTTAATGAAAATTGGAAAGTGCCGGCAAATGCTGCTGCCCATTTACGCCCCATGCCAAAAAAGCATCTTGACCATGTCTCATGCCAAGCGCATTAATTTTAAGATCCTCTCTTGTTGGTTTTCGGTTTTGGTTTTTGAGTTTTGGAATTTCGAGTGTGGCTGAGGAATTGTTTTTATTATGGGGTTTCGTGTTTGAGCTTAGAAAAAAATCTTACCTAAAACCATTATATTTATCAATTTTGTATTAAATTAAAATAGAGCATGACAAATACATCAAATATATGTTTTAAAATTATTATGACTTGTACTTATGACATTATGTTGAATAACATTATTGTATTCATTCTTTCGAGTTGAACAAAAATATTTGTTCAAGTGTTTTATTAAGTTGTGTGTTTAATTTTTATTTTTAATACTTTTAGTGCGATTTAAGCAATCAAATTGAAATGATTAAAGCTATAGGTTGCAAGTTTCACAATTTAACATTAAATTGTGTTCATACAAGCTTTAAGAGACAAATGTATTCGCCCTTAAGATACTCGTAATTCATTGTCAGCCGCAGACTGGAAATCAGAGCCCATTTTCGTGAACTGTTGGCTTGGCCCCCGCTAATTAGCGGCCATAAAACGCACATAAATCGGAGCAGGCCAATAAATTATAAATTATGATTTGGCCAACCAGGCGCAGACATGGCAACAGTTTCATAAAATTTCCAGACGAGTGCGCAGGCTCAGACTTGAGCCGGATGCATAAAACAGTGCGATGACTTCCGGTATTAACTAATTTTTTTTATTTATATACACATATATATATATACTTTATCTCCATTTTAGCGCCACTTTAAAGCGTAGCAAGGGATCAGCCAGCAGTGAGCAGTGAGAAGTGAGCAGAAGCAGCCCAAGGTTGTGCCTTCTGTGCAAAAATGCCTTCCGTTCCGAGGACCATAGCACAACCCAAGCCAAAGCCAAAGCCGACTGCCGAGTGGGCACTAATCCCTGGCACTCATGATGCCGTTGGCAAATACTTTGCACCGCCGACTGCGCGACGAATTGGAAGCAATCCGCTGTCTGTCTGCACAGACGCCAGCCAGGCGGGGTACGGGATTGGAGTTGGCGTCGCTTCGTGAAGTGCATGGGCGTTGCTTTAGCTGGCTGGGGTTGGTTTGATACTAGGCAAGCAAAAACTTAAACAAAGTATCAGGCAATGCAGCCAAGCGCAAATCGAGCCATCTCCCACTCACCCACTCGGCAGCAACTCCTGTCGAGCACTTGACGGCTCCATGCTCACCGGGCGCGCCTAAGCGTAAGTCAGTAGTCGCTGAAACAAGTCCCTGTCAAGTGGTCCGACTGACTACTCCACTTAACGTGCAAGACAAGCGCCACGTAATTTCAGGTTCAAAGCAGCTCAACTGATTCGATAAACCTGCATATCTGTATCTGTTTATGCACATGTGTTACAAACATAAACAGTTGACATTCCGTTTCAAATCAAAGTGTAACTACATTAATAAAAGTCTATTCTTATCAGGTAGCTAATTGATAGCTTAAGCTTTCTCTTTCCCCTCTAATCGCTAAGCGCTCGTTTAAGCGATTTTCAAAAATTCAAGTATGCATTTCTTATTATTGTTTTTATTTAAAATATTATTTAACAAGATACATTATTTCTCTTTCTTTTTGTTGTTGTATGCTTATTCGCTTTTAACTCTCTCTCTCTCGCTCTCTCTCTCTCTATCTCTCTCTCTCTCTCTTCCTATTAGAAAACATATGTTATTAGTACAACAAAGTTTGTTTGCTCTACAGAGAACTTGTCATATCCATATAAGCTTTATAAGTATAGATTGGGAATACATGGATTTACATAGATTTACATAATTCGATATTTCACTTCGCCATCTGCCAGACAACTGTTCTTATTTTTGCCTTAAAAACATTCTTTAGCACTTTGCGCTTCATTGAATGGAAAAATTATGGACAACTAATCAATAGAATCTGAAGACGTCTACTCGAACGCTTCTTTCAGATGATTTTACCCAACAATTGGCAGGTGTTTGCGCTTGTTTTACCAACAATTTTCGCATCAAATGAGGCGCGCCAAGGAGTGCCAGGAAAAACTCCGAACTTCCTCGCTTTCCCCTCTCTAATAGGCAGGCAAATGTTTTCCACTTGGCAAACGGCAAGTCGCTTATTGCTGTTGTTATTTCTGTCTGGCATTTATTTTGTTTGTGGGTGCAAGTGCGAACTTTTTTGTTGCATATTTCTATTATTATTTTCATTTTTTTTGTTTGTTTGTTTATTTTTTGGCAATTTTTTATGCATTTTTGTAGGAGCAACTTTTCAGGCAGCATTTAGCAAAGTTTTTGGTTTACATGTGAGTCGGCGGCATATGGCGAGGAAAATGCCACGAGCTGGGGTTTGTTCTCCGCATATACATATACATATAAAGTTACAGGGCTAGTGACAGCTAAGAGCAAATAAATATTTGGCACAGCCCTCGTTTTTAGAGCACTCAGAACCGAAACTCACACAATGACATTAAACTTTTTACACAAACACATACTGGAGTGGTGTATTTATTTTTCTATATTTTTTTTTATACAAGTCAGACACTTTGCGGCTTTTAAAATGTTTGTTTGCGCAAAGTTGTGCGACCGTAAAATTTATATGTTTAAAAAATAAAATAAAACTCACACATATCATGGGCAAGGGCAGGCCATTAAATCAGGTCGGGAAAACCCATTAAGAAAATGCCCCAAAGAAAGGTAAAACGAAACTCAAGTGTTTGACAGCGCACCCAAGGAAACTCTATGAATGAACGATTACAGTGCCAATTCATTAGAAATTTTCTAAAAAAATTCTACAAAAAAACTGGCCAGAAGGGAGTTTGGGCAATCGCACGAAACAATAAAAAGTAGCAAACAAAGTCACAAAAAAATTATATATATATACTCGTAATAATAACAAACAGTGTTTGACTTTTAGCCAGAGACCTGCTACCTACTCGATTCGCTTGAAATGTGTCGTGGCCAGGACGAAGGACACAAGCAGAACAGGACAGGACAGGACAGGCAACAATAAGAATGACGAATGACGTGGATTTTTTTCTTTGTGGTTTTCGTTTTTTTTTTCTGCTCTGATGTCATTGACAGCATCCTGGCACATTTTTGCACTCGCTTGAAGGATGTGTGGGCGAGTTTTAGTATCATAAATTATGCCAATGTCATGTGTAATGCGCAATCATTCGATTTGAGCTGTCCATGAAAAATGTGAGAAATTTGAAAAGTGCAGGTGAGAATTTTGAGTGATTTAGCAAATTTTTCCAAAAAATATTTTTCTTGTTTGCAATTTTAATATTTTACAGGTCGTTAAGCGCAAGTCCTGCCAGCTCGGGGGGTTGTTGACAGCGCCGCTTGGTCTGTCAATTCGTCAGTTTGTCAGTTTGTCAGACTGTCAGTCCGTCAGTTAGACAGCAGCAGCAGCAGCAGCAGCAGCGCATAAGAACAAAAGGCATTTCCGGTGACGTTTAAATGCGTGGCATGTCAACGCGTTGGCAGCTCCTGGCAGACAGCCGCATCCTGGCGAGCGCGTACCCTCCTTCTTCGGCAGGAAACACGCAGCAGCATGTAAGACCCCAACGGCGCAACACTAAGGACATCCACTGAAGCCAGCAAAACTTGCATTTAGTTTATGCACATTTTTTGATTAACATTTCGACTAAGAAAATGTCTATCAAAGTTGTTTTTTATTAGTTATTAAATATGTATATAATACATATTATAATATATATAAATAACATAAGTTGAATAAATAATCTTAAACACAACAAAATACTGTCAACTTTTTAGACCGATCGAATTCAGAATTTCTATATTATATATATTGTACGAGCCTAATTAATAAATAAATCACAAAACCTTCTTGAACTTGCCTCATATGCAATTTATCAGGGGAATGACGTTTAGGTTTTTGTGAATAAGTTTAATAAATATTTATATTTTTAATAATAAATGGCAACATTTCGGCATTGTTTTACATATCAATATCAAAGTTCAATTTAGATAGATTCCCACAAATCCTTAAATGTACTATACAAATATTGTTGGCGGTTTGTTCACGCACTCACATATGACCTCGGATCTGCCCATACTCGGGCACATTGCCACACGAATCGAGCCCAAATCCCAGTTCAATCAAGCAAGAAACGCGCAAGTCTATCAACTTATTAATTTTGTGAAGTGCTGCGAGCACTTCGACAGCGGCGGCAGCAACATCAACGTTCCGAGCACATCAATGTCTTCCAATTCAGGCAACAACAATGGGCGAACGCCTCTCCCACACGGCCTAAACATGCCACACACACACACACACACACACACCCACGCCCCTGTTGAGGATGTTGATGACGACAAGTTCGACTACTACACATCATCACGTATGATTACGCACATTGTTCGTGCGCAGCGCCAAATGCTGTCGAAAAATTAAAATTCAGAGACCCTTCTACTAAACTTACCTTAGCTAGGGAAAGACCAAAAAAAAAAAACCAGAGGAAAAAGCAGCAGAAAAAAAATCAGGCAAAACAACGACGTGATTGCATTACACAATCAAAACAGGCACAAGGGTTGCTGCTGCTGCTGCTGCTGCTGCTGCTGGGCCAACCCGGCAAAAATCAAAGTTCGGGCACTAAAGTAATAGACCAAAGCGACCTGCTGCTGCTACCGCTACCGCTTCTGCTGCTGCTGCTGCTGCTGCTGCTGCTGGCCCGACTGAACGTGTGCGTGGGCGTTGCAATTGCTACGCCCCATCATCAGAATCCAATCAAATTAACAACAACAGGCCACAGCAGCAGCGGCAGCATCAACTACAACGCGCTCAACTCCCTCCCCTTTATGTACCCTACCTACCGCCCAGCCACCCCCTCGCACGTTAATTTCAATTTGATTTCCGTGGCAGCCAACCCCACGCACCGCCCACCCACAACAGCCTCAATGAGCAACGTCTGAGCAACAATTATACGGCAACTTCATTAGGTCAACATGTGGCAGGACGAGCGAGGGGGAGGGGGAGAGAAAGAGGGAGAAGGAGTCCTTGTCATAGTTGGACTAGAACCATGCAACATGGTTATGTGTGGCTCGAGCATTTCATGCGGCTTCAAGGGCGGCGCACAGGGCAGATTAATCAGGGTAAAACTATTAATTAAATACCAATTCATTTCCGCAAATTCAAAGCCAACACACACGCACACACACACACACACCCAGCTAGTATGCTGCGTATGTGTGTGCGCGCGCTTGTGGGCTTCAGTTGGATTTCTCCGCACCGGAGCGCACAATGCGTCGTGGTTAGTTTGATATAGGATTTGGGCTTTTATATTACAGACCATGAGACCATATAGCATTACATAAAGCCCTTCATCTGGTTAGCTGAAATTGGTTAGCCAGTTGACCAAGTCCAATGGGGGGAAGGTGGAGCTTTAAATCAACTTTCCGCTTTGGAGGCAAAAATTTTGTTAATTACATTAAATAGTTGTCAATACTAAAACAACATATGTATAAGTATATAGATAAGTGAGAGAAATATATGAATAATATTGTTCAAATCACATCAAAATTTCTTGCACATAAAATCTAAGCTTCACAAAATATTATATCAATTATTATTATTATTATTAATTTAATATCAATTCAAAAACAATAAAAGCATAAATAACCTATATTCGTGTGCTCTTGTAAAATAACTATTAATCTTAGCTTTGAAATGTTGCAAGAAATATATTAATTTATATCCAATTAATGAAGCCTTAGACATATTTATGCTTTGCTTGGTATACAAATTAAAATTATATTTATTGAAATAAACAATATTAAAATATTTGAAATATTTTTACTCTTCAATTTCAAGCCAGTTTTATTTGTCAAGCTAAACTGTCAACTATTTATATTACTAATAATAAAATAAACGGGTTTTTGACTTAGTTTAACATGTTTTCCCCGCCCTTGGGGATAAATACAATTTTAAGACTAACTATACTTAACTAGTCTGTTAATTTATAGTTCTTGAAGGGACAACAGTATGAGATATATAAATATATATAAAACGAGGCTTATGTTTCGAAAATAATCTACAATAAGCTTGCTTTTCTTTCTTTCAATTCGTATATATTCATTTCAAAGCATCTAAAATTAGCCTTTAATCATAATTTTCAATCAAAGATGGAACTTCATAACCCAAAGCATCGAACAAGCTGCTAAATAGAACGAAAAGCAGTCAGCGAAAAAAAAAGTCAGCTCTGGGGAGTATGAAAATAAAAAAGAAGTAATAATAAAATCCCCAGGCTTATCAGTGAGCGCAGCAGTCAGGGTATTAAAAAAAAGCCATACGAAAATGATATATACAGATGCTCCGGCAGATATCAGAAGAGAGAAAGAGAAAGAAAGAGGGAGAGAGAGGGAGAGAGTGAGATCTGAAGCGGTACGTTTATCCGGTGTGTCAACAATTCCCAAGCTTCAACGCTTTGATGTTGCCTGACTTGGCCATAAACGAAGCTGCAGCCAAAGCTGGGAGCCTGTTTGTCCGTGCAGTGGGAAGGTGGGAAAGGGGAGCTATGGCTGGAGTTGGAGCCACTAAGCCAGACAGTGTCACCAGTTCGGGGTGTTGTTGGCAATGTTGATGATGGCATCATTAACGCATTTGCCCAGCCGCCTTTGGGCAATGGCAGACGTCGGTGCTCGACCCGTTTCCGGCTTTTGAAGTTCGGGCCGTAGCTTTTAATTTTCTTTGTTTTCACGCTGGCGTTTGAGGCCAAAAGGCGTAAATTAATCGAAGGCTTAATTAGTACACAGCCAGTCAGGCAGCCTGCCAGAAGCAGCAGCATCCACAACAACACACATACACACACACACACACACACACACACACACACATTGACTGGTAGGTAGCATGGGACTTGCGCGCAACGAGACTGCGTCAACATGGCGTATGATTAATAAACTGCTCCCATGCGGCAGCAGCAACGGCAGCGGCGGCTCCTGCCTCAATTTCTCCTATATTTTTTTTCTCGGTTTTCCCTCATTTTTTTCTGTTTTCGATTTGTGTTTTGTGCACTAATTATGGGCATCAATGAAGGTGAAGGTTGTCAATATTTGCCGCTCGGGCGCGCTGCTTTTATGTGCGAGTGGAAAAATTTCCATTTGAAATGTTTTGTAGGTTGTGAAAACAATGGAAACCCAGAGGTGCGCAATGCCCTGCCCCTCCATATTTGCCCCGCTTACCCTAGTACAAGTGCTGCGGCAATGTTTCTAGCTGCCACTTAATGTGTTTTGCATACTAATTAGCTTGTTTGGCGGTTGCCACTGCGCGGCGCTTCAAGTGCCAAAACAGGTGACAGAGAACACACTGCCAACTTAGTGCATCAACTGGGTATAACAGCAGCAGCAACAGCAACAACAGCAGCAACAACAACAACAACAGTTGCTGTCGCAACGGCAACAGCAGCAGCAGCTGCACTTGAAGCTGATAGAACGTATGTATATATACAAACGTAAATAGCAATAGACACATATAAAACCGTGGGATATAGCAGTTAAGTGCACAAATTAAAATTGATTAAAAATGGGTTAAATAATAAATAAACATTCTATTAATTTTCTTTGCAGGTTTATCAATTTTGTAACTAGACCACACATATAGTATTCCAAAAGGTGCCAAAAAATGGATCGTTTATTCAATTGAAAACTTTTCAAAAAGTGACAAACTATTTTTAAATAAATTATAACTTCAAATAACATAAATATTTCTTAAAAATGCACACAATTCAAAAAGTTAACACATTACTAAATTTTCAATGATACTTAAATTAAAATATATATTATTTTTCTTATAATTTTTTTTTTAATATTATTTTATTTTCATTGCCTTAATAATTCACATTCCTAGCGGGACAATTAAAAGATTCCAAACCAAACAAGAAAATAATTTATGCCAACGTAGCGCCAATGAGTGCCTGTTATGAATGTCCTCTTTCCAGCGAGCTACTCATCAAGCATCTTACTTTTTAATTGCAAAAGGCAGAGACATAAAAAAATACCGAGCAGAGGGCGCACTCGGCAAAGAAGCAGCTGAATTTTGTAAAAAGAAAAAAACAAAACATAGCGCGTTAGACAAAACACAGAAAAGTGTCGCGCAAAAAAGAAAATGCAAAGTGAAAAATGTTTTAATTACTCATTCGAAGAAGGGCGAAGCGACCCCCTTAACCTCCTATCCCCCCTCCACCCCTACCCCCTTACGACTATTGCCATGTCGATTGATGCGCAAAGGCGTAGAGTGCATTTTGTCGCAGTGTCGAGAGCTAGTCACAACATTATGAGATGGTGACACGAAATTGGAAAAGTTGATTGCCTTGTGGTTTGCCTTTGTTTGAAAAACAGATTAACAATTAAAAATATAATATATAAAACTAAATAAAAAGTTGCAGCACACAGAATTTGTTTATCCTCCTTGCTATTTGATCATGCGCGACAATTCTCAAGAAGTGAAAGCTTCGAAGGATTGTTGATAGCAAAAGTTAACCGATGATAAAACCCACAGGAACTTGATATACATTAATGTTAGCTGATTGCTCTAAAATAACGAAAATTAAGTTGTATGAGCAATTAATGGAATAAATAAAAAACTTAAAAGGCGAAGTGTAAAATGATTTATTTCTGCCTGACCTATCCCATTTTGGCAAGCCAAACAAAAACAAGAGCTCAATTTGAACAATTGTCGTATTTGTACGGCGTACTCGGCGCACTCAAATGAATATTTTTCCATTCTCTCTTTATTACTGTTGTTGTGTGTGGCTGTGTGTGGCTATGTGTGTGTGTGAGTGCTAAATAGTTCCCCGAGGGCGAAATCCACTTGAGTCGTGCTAATGAGAACACCCAAGCGACGAGGACGTTGCTAAAGAAAGGAGCCTGCCTCAGTCTCAGTCTCAGCCCCAGCGACATGGAGCTAATGCGTGGAGCCTGCATTATGCAAATACAAGGCAAAAATGTTACTGCATTGCCCTGGCGTTTGGTGAAGTGGCTCCTCCTTAGCCGTCCGAGCCGCGGGCAATGCAGGCGCTCCATTTGCACACATTTCGACACGGCAATTAATTATGCTAAATTCGTTTAGAGAATGACAAAACGCAGCACAATTGGACAAGTGGATGACTTACTTGGGTTTTTAAAGTCAAATCTACTATAAGCCACGCTCAACTAATTAGAGGCGTTTTTATTATATTTACTTTTACTTTACATTTTCGAAACAATAGACTTCGATTTCTTAGATAGTCCGTGGATTTTCTATTATCAATTAAGAAAGTTCATATAATATACTGCCAAAGCAAATGAGCTGGTAGCGAGAGCTGGCTTAGAGGGTCCAGGGTATCCTCTAACCGGGAACTCCCGACTGGAGCCTCTTACTTGTTCTACTTGCATTTTGTAATATGTATAAAAATATGTATTTTCTAAAGTGTTGCAATATTTGATAATATATATTTGATGCGTGGGTATATTTGATGTTGTCTCCCATGTTGTATTTATATTATAATATAGTTTTATAGTTACGATAGCAATAGTTAACCTGCTTAGCTAGGGTTAAATTGTTTCTTTAATTCACGCCAAATTGCCACAACGCGTCTACACATGAGGCCCACCTTAGAGGTGCGAGTTACCTTAGAACTGAAAGAAGGGTTCTTGAAAAATTGCAACTCCCAAGATCACATTTGGCTTAACAACAGAGTGGAAACTCTGCCATTTTAAGCAACTGTCAAACATTTAACAGCAACTTTAACATTTAACAGCTCAGCTGAAGTGTAGATGAAAAAGCGATTCATGTCTGAGGGATCGTTAATTTGTCAGTCAGATTACCTGAACAAGCCAATAAGCTTTCATATTCTGATAAGGCAAGTATATTATTTTTAATAAATAATAAAAATATATATAAAAATCCCAAAAAAAAGTCAGAAAATTCTCCTTTTGACTTGTGCCTTTACCGCTAAGGTAATCGCCTGGACAATAAACAGCACACGTTCCGGGAGCACACCTGCTGCCGGCAAAACGCTTTGGCACCCGCATAACCTTTAACAAGCTAACACACGGGGCAGTAGGCAGAAGGAAGCAGGGAGCAGGGAGAAGGGAGCAGCTGCAACTGGCTGACTTTTGCCGGCCATGCGCAATTAATTACAAGTGTTTGCGGACAAATGGCTGGCACAACAAACACACGCGACACGTGTGAGCACTGGACATGGCCCTGGATGACAGGTTAGCCCCAGGCAGGGGCTGAGACGGTTGGGGTCAAAGCGGAACATTTCTTTTAGCCAGCAGCCGTGGTTCAAGTGCCAGAGAGAGTGCCGCTTGCTTTGAGGTTATTTACTTTTAATGACTCGCCAACTACACATAGAGCTGGCGACCAGCATGTTCCACGTACCACGTTGCGTATACGTCATGTGTGTGTGTGTGTGAATGTGTGTGTTGCTTAAGTGTTTTCAGATATCGCGCATCAGTGGGCAACACTGGCGGCTGCGGCGTTGCCGTCTGTTTGTTGACTTTTAAACGGCTGTTTGCTTGCCAGATTGTGCGCAGATCTTGTGTGTGTGTGTGGGTGTGTTTGTGTGGATGTGTGTGGCTTTTCATCTTTGGCCAGCAGCAGCAGACGCTCACATAAATGAGCTTTGAAGTTTGCATAGAGCGCATGAAATGCATTCTCTCCGGCGCTACGGATAATACGGCGCAATTATAGACATGCGGGCGGGGAAGGGGCTGCCAGCATGCACATATATCCTTGAAAATAAATTGTTTTGTTAATTATTTATGGTTGGTTTAATGAGTGTGCGTTCTGTGCTCAACCAACCCCTACCAACTACCCCCCACACCAGCCCCAAACGAGTTTGTTATATTTTTGCATTTTGCAATTATTTTAATGAGTTTTGCATTTAAGCGATTTCGAGCACAATTCTGACTGCCAGCACATGCTACCAGTCAGTCTCATGTCATCATCATCAGCAACATCATCAACATCATTAGCAACATCATCATTGTCATCGACAGCAGCAGCAACATTCGCGATAGTGTTGTAAAACGTGAGTAATTGCCGTTTTTTGCTTCATTAAAAATGTGGCTTTGTTGTTGCAACTCATTAAAATAAAAAAACAAGAAAAATATAATAAAAAAGAATGCAACAACATTCTATGTGTACGCATAATGAATAAATGTAATCGGAATTCATATTCGCTAATTGTAGTAGCAGGAATTAAATAAAAACCATTTATTGTGAACGCATTCAAAACCCTGAAAAACCTCTCTTTGCTTCTACAATTTCATAGTTTCCTTAAAAAGTATAAATACTTTTTTTTTCGTCTATTTATAGCAGTTACATTTGATTATTAAGCTTTTACTGTATTCAAATATATTTTGTTTTAAATAGTAACTATTAATGGATTAATTTTTTTAAACCTTTTTTGCTTGAATTTCATCCCCTTAAATAAGCCTGTATTATCATTTTAAAGCTTTCATAAACTCTTGCCAATAATTATCAGTAATTTTATATTTATTTCATAAAAACTAATTGTTATCTTGAATTATAATATCTATAATATTATAATAGAATATTCGCCTTTTTTTTAATTTTTATGCAATTCCCGTTAAATCTGAGCAAGTTCGTAAATATTTTTTTACAAAGTTTTTAATGTCAAATTTGTCAGTTTTAGTTAAAAACGTATCCAATGCAAGTCATAAATTTTAAGTAGAAAGTATTAAAGAAATTAGACAACACAATGGAATTGCCCAATGAGCATATTTTGGATGTATTTTTTCCACCGACTGCCGAATTGCATGGCGAACCAGCTCCAGAACACAGAAATGAAATACAGCCCAGAGTTATCATGCCCGATATTGATGGAATGCAACAGGTTGCAATAGCACACGAAGTGCGACCGCACAGTTCGCTAATTGGGGCCGGCGATGGGCCACAGAATAATCAAATTCAATGGGACGAAAATCTGCCACCGTTAATCATCGTGCGAAGACGGCAGCCCTCCAAATTCTGGCGTTATATGCCGCTGATGATATTAACGTCCAGTTGTTTCTTTCAATGCATCTTGAGTTGTCTCGGAATCGATATACAGAGTGCGGGCATATTGGGCCTATCGTATAATATTCATTTCAGTATCCTTCAATGGCTTATTTTAATTGCCTCCTACTGGTTCAAGGGCTTCAACGAATAGAGTGTGTTTCAGATATGGGCTCTGCCAATAACTCTCAAATTACAAGTATTAAATGAAATCAGTTCAATCATTATTTTAACTTTTTTTACTTTAAAAGATCATAAATAAAAGTCAATCAGCAATATAAAAAAAAAAAAATAGCGATAACTAAATTATGCTCCTGGTCAACATAAACTTACTATTAACATAATAAGACCTAAATAAAAATAATCGAACAATAATTTAATTATTAAAAGTTTTGATCGACCTATTAAAGTGCCGCTGATATTAAATTATATAACGATTGTCCTCAATTTCGAAGATCTTTGTAAGATCTGTTGCAGGTATTATAATATATAACGGAACCAAATCGGGCCACTTTATCATACGGATGCAATAGGAAAATGAAGTTCTTGTAACTGAAAGCTCTAAAAGGATATTATATTTTTGGCAACCCACTAACAATTGTTCCCATTTGCCTTGACACTACGGCAACTCTGTAAATTTATAACTGTTAATGCAGCAACTGCCAACACACCCCGCACTACTGCAGAGCTTATTTCCCATATGCCCGCCTGCTGGACCAAAAATCTGCGGCGCTTTTGAGCGGCTGAGCCGACTTAAGTCCTTTGATTATTTGGCGCTCTTTGCTCTGCCCATCCAATATTTGTTTTTTTTTTTGCATTTGGGGAGTGGCTGCAGTATGCTATAAGTAAGTCCTGTTCCAAACTATATGCCTCTTGTTGTTGTTGTTCTTGTTCTAATGCTGCTAATGTCTCGCACTCGAAAAAAGATTTGCGCTGAGCGCTCCACCTACCCAAATACTCTTTTGCCGTTGTCCTGCCCAGGGCTCGTCCTGTGCTTTTATATTAAGTTCGCCACGGGAGACTTTAATCTGCGGCTTCGAGAGCTGCTGCCGCTGCTGCTGCTCCTGTTGAAGCTGAAGCTGAAGCTGGTGGGCACTCGACTCGATGCAAAACAATGAACGAATTCATGGCATATGTGTCCTGCGAGTCCTTTGTATGTATGTGTATGTTTGAGCCGGTGAAGCCGACGGAAAAATTATTTAATATTACCCATCTGAGGCGATGAGGCGATGAAGCGATGAGGCGTTGTTTGGCCTAATCCTTGTGCGAGCATTAGACATGGAATTTAATTTAGTTCAGCTGAGCCAGCCATACTTTTCGAGTTGGAGGACGGGCCAGCAGGGTTTTTTCGCCAGCTGCTTTCTATGTGTGCCAAATGCCCCATGCTGTTGCAGAAATCTGTCAAACTTGCTGGCGCTTTTAATTCAAATGAAAGCCGTACAAGTACCGGGACCCAGACCCAAGAATATTCCAAATTCCAATTCCTTGCCCAGTGTTTACTTGCTGTTGCTGTTGTTGCTGGGGCTGCATTGCAGATAATCCAACTTTGATTAAGTAATTTCGAACGTCAGAGTCTGTAATAAGTTTTGGTGTTCAAATCCAAGTCTCAGCCGTTTATTCCCATGTGTGTTTTAGCGGGGGGCGTGACCATACAACAGGGCGTGGGCGTGGGCGATGGGCGTTGTTTTGTATGCAAAATCCCTAGAGCCACCCTGTCGCGTGTCTGAGACAATAGCGGGTAAATTTTTTGTGTTCCTACCTTTTGGGCTTCCTGCTGCTGTTGTTTTTGTTGTTTTTTTTTTTGCTTTATTTTTTGACATATACAATTTACAGCAATTATCATAATTACGAGCTGAATGTTTATTCAACTGGAGTTTTAATAATTGATTGGCATTTTAATGACAATGTGTGGAGCAATTAGAGAATGACTCCAGTTCAGTCGTCATCTGTTTAAATATTTTTAAAAAGCAAGTGAAGAATGTTTAATAAAGCTTGTACTTTGTTTAAAACAAAATAGAATAAGGCGCTTTAAAAGATTTGATTTGCTCTACGTCATTAATATTTGTATTTTATTAAATATAAATATTCAAATTAATTAACTAATGAATCATACTGATAAATCTAGTAAAATCGAGGCATTAGCTGATGCCGATCACTAATATATATTTACACATACATGCCAATAAATGTACAGGCGAAATGGCAGTGAATATTCGTGCATGCTCGTGATTGAACGTGACACGATCGATTAGCTTATATTCCCGTCCCAGGTGGCAACGCAGCAAACAGCTGTTTATTGTTTTTCGAATCAATTTCATTACAATTGGAGCCGAAATGCAAGCAACGCGCAAATTTGGCGGCTGTCCCTGGCAACTGGCGAACTACAATTACGGCGACGGCATTATCGGACTTCACGAGGAGATCGAACATTTCTATAGATACATACTGCCTACACCCACTGAGCATGCCGTGCGCATTGAGGTGGTGCAACGCATTGAGAGCATCATCCACGAGCTCTGGCCACAAGCGCTGGTGGAGATCCTTGGCTCCTTTCGCACTGGCCTCTTTCTGCCCAACTCGGACATTGATCTCGTCGTGCTGGGTGAGTAGCGCCGCGAGCAGTTCCAAACAGTTTTGACTTTACTTCACTCCACACTTGGCAGGTCGTTGGGAGAAGCTGCCGCTGCGCTCCCTCGAATTGGAGCTCTTGAGGCGTGACATTGTGAAGGCTGGAACGATGCGTGTGGTGGACACGGCTGCGGTGCCGATCATAAAGTTCACGGACAGTAAAACACAGATAAAGCTGGATGTGTCCTTCAATATATCCGACGGCATTCAGTCTGCGGAACTGATCAAAGGCTTTTCCCGCGATTATCCAGGTCTGGGCAAGCTGGTCCTGGTGCTGAAACAATTCATGCTGCAGCGCAGCCTTAGCGAGGCATTCAGCGGCGGCATCTCATCCTATTCACTGTTACTCATGTGCATCAGCTTTCTGCAATTGCATCCGCGCGACAATTTCCATGAACAGGCAAATCTGGGCGTTCTGCTCTTGGAGTTCTTTGAACTATACGGATTACGTTTTAATTACGCACAAATTGGTATTTCCATACGACATGGCGGGTGCTATAAGCGAAAGGAAAACATGTTCATCGACTCCAAGCCATCGGCCTTGTCCATCGATGATTCGCTGCAGAATGGCAACGACGTGGCGCGCTGCAGCTTTGCCATTGTTAGCATCAAGCAGGCCTTTCAATGGGCCTATCGTGTCCTCAGTCAGGCAGTGAATCCACAATCAACGTGCGAGTTCCAACTACGTCACAACGCCGTCTCCTCTTCAATATTGGGTAAGTGTAGTTTCTATACCCCGGGCCCTTTGATAATGGGCTTAAAGGGCATACTGAAATTGAGTAAATGTTTGTAAGCCATCTTCGATCTCGTAAACTATATTTTTCTTCCTGGTTAGCTTCAATAGCTTAGTCGATCCAAGCATGGCCATCTATTTGTCCGTAAAGTCTTTAAATTTAATTTAATATCTCGTATGCCACACGCAGATCAAGTTCATTACAAATTCTCTCTAATGTGTTTCATTACTTTAAAATCCATAAGTTTCGATTAAGGCCTAAATTAAAGGCGCCACAAATTTAAAAAGTAAGACCCTCATCAGGTATATGACTACGATTATGTTTATATTTTATTTAAACGCACACTTTGCTGCCATTTCAAAGGCCTCGTAGTTTCATAAAGATTGGACAAGAAACAAAACTAGTAAAGAGTGTAGGTGTAGGTAGTAGGTTCTGGGTATCTGCAAGTCGATCATCCTCGATTATCTTATGTTTATTCTAATATTTATTTCGCATTTCCCTAACCACAGGTTGCATTATTCAGATAACCGATGAACTCGTCGACTATCGTGCCTGGCTGCACGACAACTTTGACCACTTGGTTGTCGTGGAGCCCATCTCACCCTTGTATGGCCAGATCAATGGAGCCGCGTCGTATGTAACCTTGGCATCGGGTGCAGTGGAGCAACGGATTTATCAAACACAACCGCAATCAGTTCCGGCTTGTCATCATCTAAGCAACGCCTCTCCTAGGCATGAGTCGAGCTCCTCCAGTACTGAGGAGCCTACAACAGCTCTTATCGTAGACTCTTCTGATGAAACGGATGTGTGCTCTTGACATTTCTTTGGCATATATTTGGAAATATTTAATTTATAAATAAATTAGAATATAATTATAACATGTAAGAGATTTCTCTAAAAGCGAGGAATCCAAAAATATGCATAAAAAACTATTAAATGGGTTGTTGAACCATTTATATAGTGAATGTACATTTAGAATTTAATAAATAAGTAAATGGAATGTTCATGTCGAGATAAATTTTTTAAATTCTCGCACAATATGAGTAAATATTGAGTAATTATTTCTTACGCCTTTTTATATTTTTTTTTATTGTTTAATATTAATCAAAATAATCTTATTAGCAAAGAACTAACTTATCAAGTAATAGATACCTTCGCTTGGAAACTAATTATATATATATATATATATCTGGTAATTTCTAAAATTTCTTCGATTTAAAAGAATCGATTCTTGTTCTTATTTCCACTCCTGTATATAAACGGATACAGATATGGAAAAACCAACTTAAAGGCTGAGAAAAGCGTTCGACATTTTGGTGGTCCAGAGTGAGCGAATTCGAGCCGAACCGAACCAGAGCAAATCTTGACGGCTAACTTTGTTGTCAGCAAAACAAACGGAAAAACAACAAAAACAACAGACAGGCTTACACAAAAAGTTCAAACGTGCACAAATCGAGCCACAATTTATTTGGCCTAAAACAATGGGCAAATGCTAAACTAAGCGGCTAAACAAATAGCAGCAGCAGCAGCAACGGGCATAAATCCTTTCACTAAAACGCGCACTCGACAACACTGTAAAAAAAGAAGAAGAAAAAAGGGCAACAGCAATGGGCAAAGTGCGCTTTTTGGCACTTCAAATACTGCAGTCGATGGGCAAACGCGGAGCAGCTTATAGACAATTCAAATCAAAAAAGCTCCCAACTAACACCCCCTCCAAAGGCTACGAGTGTGTGTGTGTGTGTGTGTGTGCGTTTGTGTGTTTGTCATGTCATTTTAATCAAAAACGGCGCAACGGCAACATGCAACGGATTATCCGGCCGCTAAACAACACCCCTGGCCCAGAGCCGGGATGGAAGGAGAGGCAAAACCGAACCCAAGCCCAGTATAATCCGAAAGCAAGCCGTGTGTCCCAGCGGTGTCGTCGATGGCTGCTGAATGGCCTGAACGTGAAGAGATTCGTGCTGACAATTGCCATGCAGTCATCCATATAACAATTAAATGCGCAGTGAGGCTCAGCCTACTTAGGCGTTATAAACATGCTACATGGATACACTCAAAAAAATAAGGAAGACTTTTTCTAGCAGAAACTCACACCTAATTTCAAAATTGATTTACAAATAAAAAGAAACATTCTCGTTAGGAGAAAATTATTTCCTAGATCGAAAAATGTTTAAGAACTAGGATTAAAACATGCTTAACTAAAGTTACGACCCTAACGGAATACGAGCATCGCTTTTACTTGGCTTTTCTCTAAGTGTACGGAATATATATTTTTTCCCAAACGCTTGCGAATTTATTGAACCGCAGCAAATGTCATTGATGTCATCATCATCGTCATGATCAACTGCTTTGGCAGCCGTGTCCGTATATTTTATTAGCAACAAGTTTTTAATATTGCTGCAACAGCATGAGCTCCAGAAGAAGCCGATATGTTGAGGGATAGAGGGAGACAATGGCATCATAAAAGTACCTATAACAATAGCGCCCTATCGTCGCCCCTACCACATATCCTCGAATCGCGCATTACCGCCGCGTATCCTGCGCGCTGATTTTTATAAGAATTTAATATGCGCCACGTATTTTTTATGTGTTTTCGGCTTTTATTCTTTAGCACATATATTTTTTTGCGTCTTTCCTATATCATTTATGTTTGAGTTACGTTGTGAGCTGAAAAGTTGGATGCATCTTTGAATTATCTTTCAACATTTTCAAATTTTACTTAAGGATTTTTTATATATTTCACGTATTACGATAGCTATAGTATATTTATATGGACTTAAAATAAATACCTACGTGTGTACTAATTTTATTAATAAATTAATCATTTTATTACACTCTTACGGCCTTTAGCTAGAAATACATAAGCATAGACTAGCCCGGATTTTCTCTGCCCGAACCCTTTGCATTTGTATTTCTTTTTGACAATTGTACAAATTAAAAAATTTGTTGTATCTTAAGCGCTGTGCATGATCTTAACTGTCAGTTGGCCGAGCCTTACATCAGCCTCGGCATTTTCTTCATTACTTCATAACGATTTATGAAATAAATACTTCCGTCTCCATAAGCGGCACCTTGACATCGATGGTAGTTGGGTATTGCGACAGACTTGGCTGGCTTTGGGCTCTGTGATTTTGCAAGGCAGAAATAAATCAACTGCATGTCCCGTAGCTGTTGTATCGTGTATTTATTGTTACGTTTTTGAAGTTTGGAATTTTTAATTTATGGCTCATCCTTCATTGTTAAAAGTTATATTTCTTCTTCGGCTGCTTGCCATATCCTTGAGCCGGCCGCTTATCGCTGGGATATGGCAAAGAAAAAAAAACGAAAATGAGAATTAGAAAAAGGAATACATCTTCTCTTACCTACAAGAAGTCGTAATAAAATATTTTCCACATCCCCCCTTCAGATCTTGGGCGTTGCCGTCAGAGGCACAAAATTATGATGTATGTGCAATAAATAATCCCAAATAAATAAATTATCACCATGGCTGGGTGTATATATGCGGCGCCGAGTGGCGCAACTAATAGTTGCCGGTTAGGGGAACGGGTTCAGGATCTACTTTGACTAGGCATTTTGATTTGTTGACTCTCTCCTTCCGGATTCTCCATACTTTTCACGGCGGTTTTACAGTTTTACAAGGGTGTTAATATGTGCGCCTTGTTAGTTTTCTGAGTTTTCTCTCGGCTTCGGTGCCATCCTTTTCTGCTCATAAATCAAAGCTTGATTTGGCGACTTCCATATGTGTGTGTGTGTGTGTGTGTGTTTGAATCCCTTTGTCTATTTGCCTAGCACACGGCATCCTTTTGTTTTAATGTGCCAAATATACTCGTCGCCCGGCAGCGGCGCCTACCTCATCTTCTTCCGCAGAGTCTTCCACGTTTTTTCTTCTCATATTTTGTTTTAACAGCCATTTTTGCATGGGGTTAACCCGTTTAACCCTTGGCAACTGCTTTTGGTTAACCACGGACAACGTATCTGACATTTTTCCCTGCCTGACTATATGAGTGCCGACATATTGCCACGACACTGAGGTCAACCTTTTTCATGTTCATTGGCTTACAGCTCTGAATGGGAATTTTCGTTCCCATTATGTGCGACAGCCATTATATATGTAAATATTTTATCTATTCTTATTCATGTGACACCTAACTAAATTTTAATGTCTATTTGGTGTAGATGATTCACTGTTAAAAATGTTAATAGATACACAAATTATAAATTAAAATATACATATATCATGTATTTTTAAAAAACATCAATTTTTCCCTTGATGAAAACCAAAATAATTAACTATATTTATACACTTCAAAGAGTTAATATGTGTTGGTAAAGGTCAAGATTTGTATCAGAGCTAATCGGAGAAAGGTACTTTCGTGGGAACCATTAAATAGTTTACGATAAAAACATTGCAATATCAATTATGTGATAAGAACTTTGAGCGTGACCCGTAAAATAGTTGGAAATAAACCAAGAATCAAAAGAGAATTTGTTTTAATGTTTTCAATGCACATTTTGTAACAAATTTATAGTATTGTCTAAACAAGCAGTTAAAAAAAATATTTAAAAATTCAAACACATATATAAGTTTCTAAAATGAAATATTTAAGGTACTTACAATATTTAATAGTTGGCACATCTAATAGAAATGCATGCGAACAAATTGGAATTTCTCTGGCATATGACCTCAGGCCGTTGCATGTAATGTGTTTTTTTGTGTTTTTTTTTTGTTCTCCCCATTTTGCACAATTTTTATCCAGTGCGACCAACATTTTGCCGTAAGTGTCTTTGTCGCAATGTCGTAAATAAAGTCGGGTCAGGCTCGTCGCTGAACATTGGAATTTATGCGCGTTGATTTATTTGCTGTTAGCGATTTATTGCTGCCGCAGGATGAGCGCAGGACGAGCCACGCCAAAGGACAGAGCGAAAGAGCGAAAGAGAGAGGGGTTTGTGGAGAAAGAGGGCTTTAGAGCGGAGGGAGCCGGAGGGAATATGTGATGTGTGTCTGCCTGGACAGAACAGCAGAACAGGACACACGTACGTATTGGGCATGTCCTGGTTTTGTGCGAATCCGCACGCCACGCTCGTTATTAAGTTTTTAATTTATGGCCATGTGAAATGCAGAGCTAACCGGTATTCGCTATACGGTATTTCATATTATTATTTTATTTATTTTCTATTGTACTTTTTTCGACAAAAATTACATTTTAATTGAGCGTCTGTTCTGGCGCAGCAAACACCTCTAATCCGCGCCCCCGCCGCCTGTCAAATAAACGCCCCGCGATGTCAGTTTGACGCTGACAAGCGTTACAAAAATATTGAAATTATTATGATTTTCCCCGACACCCAAGAAAAATATATTAAATTTTTGTCGCAAACTGTGGACGCCTTCCACTCTGTGCCGGGTGTCAAGGGCCAGAGGAAATGTGAACGCCGGAGCGTTGGCGGCTTCCGTCGGCGTCCACCGGCGACCGCAGACACCCACAAAAATTCTAATTTCTCCACTCAGTCGCAAAACAACGCAAGGCAAGAATAAAATAAAATAAAATACCAGAAATATTTCTAAGCATGCGTTGTCGCCGCCGACCAACGGCTGGAATGCTCCCTGGTTAGCCCAGGGCTTCAAAAATGAAATTATATTTTATGTGCTTGGGTTTGTTTGGTTTGCTTTATTTATTTTTATTTTTTTGGGCTACATACCTTTTTTTTTTTTACCCTGATCGCCCTGTGGCCCTGGGCCAACTCTGGAATCACATTAAGCAAACATTTAAATTTAATTTCGCATGTAATGAGGCATTTGTTTGTTTATTTTTTGCAGTTTACACCCCGTGTCGTTGAGATTCTGGTGTGGAATTCGGATTTGGGTTTCAGTTTTGGGACGAGTCCACAGTCCCTGATTTCGCTTCACTTAGTTAGTGGGAAAAATATCTATGTTTTGAGTATGAGACAATTATAGAGAAGACATTTTTAGGATGAGTCTGACTAAATATAAAATATATAAATTAGAGCTAAGAGCGAATTGAAAAACCTACGATTCTCATTTGACAAAATATTATTTATCCAATAATAACAAGAAAGAACCTCTATAAATCATTTTAGAACTTTCTTATTTCTTTTTATACAACAACAAGCCCAACTTCCAGTCTTTTTTAAGAGAAATTAACGACCTGACTAATTACTTTCAATACCCAGAATCAAATATTCTGTTGAAATTGAGTTGTTCACATTTTGAGCCTGCTCCAACTCAGAATTCGTTCACTCCATAACAAGCGGCTGTCAACAACCTGACAATGGCCATACATACCCGAATCCCACAGATAACTGAAAAGTCATCAGCAAAATATGAAACCATATTTATCATACTTATGACTAACAACTCAAATGCTTCTCTGTTTGCAGAGAAGGCACGACAATCGGTCCATTAGTAAAGAAAAAATGCCTTAAGGGGGGGCAAAAGGGGTAAAAATTTTTTTGATTTTGTTAAAAAAAAAGGGGTTTTTAGGGTTTTGTTATCGATTATTCATCCAATGTTTTAACTCGTTGCGAATTGTAACGAGGCAAGCGACGAAACATACTCAGCCCTGCTTAAAACTTAAATTGAATGTTATTTTTAAATATATATACAAAGTTTTGTATTAATTATCATATTAGTATACCCTTCTAACTCAAAATAATTATAAACTTTATAAGCAACCCTCGCAGCCGAAACTATTAGCAATCTATTTACTTACATCTAAAATCTAAGCCGATGTGAGTGGCGCGTATATAATCGCAGACACCTAGAGCCTATAAAAAATTCTGCAAATCCATTAGTCTCTGGCTCATTAAATCAGAAATAGCCTGCTCCATTTTGCTAATGGACACCCCCGCACACACCCCTTACACTCGCACACACACACACGTGCATGCACGCCATCTTGAAAGTTGACTAATTTTTGGGGCGAGTAGCGAGCAGCGGCAACAAATCGCAGTTAGCCATTGTTTTTGCTGCCGGCTGCTGTGGCAGCTGTGGCAGCCACTTAAGCCAACCAGGAAGGCAGCCAGAGATAGAGATAGAGATAGAGAGACAGGGATATTAGCGAAGACAGAGACAGAGCCAGCGGCAAAAGTGCGCTGAATTTTTAAAATTGAAAATAGCACACAATTTACCTAATTGGCGGGGGAGATGACAACTGGCTGTGAGAAGGGGCAGGCGGCAAAAAGGGGAAAGAGGCAGGCAACACGAGTGGCATATTACGAGCATAATCATAAAAATGTTGACGATGATGATGTGCATGCCGCGCATAATTATTACCCTGGGTATGCGTGTGTGTACGAGGTGTGTGTATCTGCTAATGTGCCACCCAATCCACACCTGTCAATCTCACATAGGTGTAAAAAATAACAGAAGGCAACAGACAGGCGTCGCATGCGCATAAAAGCACAACAAAAAGGCAAAAACAACAAAAAATAGTACAGAAAAGAAATGCAACAGCCCCAGCGGAGGCATAAAATATTTTTAATATCAAACAAAAACAACAAAGCTTATCAAAATGTGTGCAAAATTAGCTGATTGTAGCACTGAAATTAATGGCTGGGGACTGCAAATGATGAGGTGTGTGCTTAAAAACCTGGAAAGCAATTCCTTTTTTAGCTAATTTGAATGTGTATGTTAAAGGACCGCAAATCCCCTTTACACCAATCTAGAGGGTATCATACTTTTGTCATGAAATGTAAAACGCATAGACTGAGACATCTCCGACTCCATAAAGTATATCTATCCTATAACAACCGAGTTGATATAGCCATGTCCGTCTGTCCGTATTTCTGTTTTTCCGTTCCTATGCGAACTAGTCTCTCAGTCATCGTCTGGATAACTTTACATAACCATATCGGTCAAAAAGTAGGCTCTTGTATGACTAAATATTCTTTTTTCCACATTTCCATTAAACTCAGTACATATACTCAATACCGTAAGGAAAGTGTCAACAAGGGTATTAAATCTTCGACTACCCGAAGATATTCTTACCTTTTTTTTCGACTTAGATACAATTTTGTAGACTAGATTTTGGACACACATATAGCTTTTCTGCATACTTTTAAAAATTGTAATATTTTAGGGAAACGCTTTATTTTTTACACCAAAGTATGACTTATAGATAGATGGAAAAAATTAATATGTCTTGTTTCCGTAAAATATTTAAAAAGAGATATTCTGAGTTTTGTTTCCAATATTGGTATTTAATTATTTTATAGTTCTCCCGACCTTTTCTATTTCTCACAATTTTAGTATTTATTTAATTATTATTTTTAACAAACAAAGTGAGATACATATATAGTGTAATTTTTTAAAGACTACGTCAATACTGAATTATGTCTCTTAACTGTGGCTTTAGCAATTTACGTAAAAAATTGAAAAATTGATTTAAAATTGCACTTAATTTTTGCGCTGAACAAACGCACATTTTTGCGGCTTCATTTTTTTTTTTTTTTTTTGTTATTTTTGTGTTTCAGCCATTTTTGTTTTAATTGTTATTGCTGTCGCTGTTTTGACCGCTAATTACATTTTAATGTAAATTAATGAATGTGCGCACTTAACTTGGCCACATTGGCTTCAGCCGTTGGCCTGTCAACTTAACGGGCCGGCGAGACGAGGCGGGCAGGCCAAGGCGTCTACGTCCCCAATTCTCCAGCCGAGTCAACTGACTCACAGTTCCGTGGATTGACAGAGACGCACTTGGCTCATTAGCCGCTGGCTGGCTTTGAGAGGCCGAGACTGGCCAGTGAGAGTCTGTGCCCAAAGTTTTGATAAATGATTGAAATAAATGATGCTGGGGCTTCATGCTATTGCCAAATTGACAGAAACCTCAAATCGTGATTGCTGCGTTTTTGCCAAATGATAATTTTCAATACGTTTTGTTTAAACTTGTTTTCTAGTAGCCATTGGGCAATGGACGAAGTACAAAGGGTGTAATGGGAGCTCGCTCTTATTATTAAATTAAAAGCGAATTTCAACATTTTTGTTTATCTATATATATCAAGATTTTAGTCCTGAAGTGATCGACGTCCATATCGTAGCAAGGAAGTTCAATTCCACCAGAAAGCGTGAAAAATGGATGGAAAACGGTTATAAAAAACTTTTTGTTTTTTATCCAATCGACTTCTGATAAATTTCTTTATGAGCTGATCAAAAAGAAAAAGGAACTCCAAGGTTGAAGGGAATAAAGTTGAAATTGATCGGCTTGGAAACTTTTCTTTTTAGCGTAAGATGAAAAGATGTTAAAACAATTTTGGAAAATCGAAAATAACGTTATCTGGGTAAATACTTTTCGAGATTTTTATCAATGAGCTTCTAGCTCATTTTAAAATATCCATAAATGATATCATTTGGACCCTGTTTATTGCTATACAAAAATCCACCTTTTCTGGATGCAAAGGACGTTTTATTGAGAAAAAAAAACAGTTGAATCAAGAAAAGCTGGGTAATATAAGTTTCTTAAACAATGCATGCAAACATTTACTGCTAAAATATGCTGTTTTCTAATTTGTTCTCATTAGGATGCTTTGTGGCCCGCAACAGCTGCATTGTAAATATTTTAACCTGACCCGTTGAGCATTTTGTGGCCATACAATGCGTTTTCGTAATAAAAAAGAAGAAAATTAAATAAAAATAGTGTACGAAATTCGCGCTTGTTAGTTACTTCCGCTAAGAAAATGGCGCGGGTGACCAAAGAAGCAGCTTTATAGAGCAGCCATTTCTTATTATTTAGATTATTATTATATTTTTTTTTGTTGCTGCTTGTTAACAAATTTTATGCATTTCTTAACTTGTACAGAGGCGAGTTAACGAGTACGCGGCAAGGCTGTGTAGAAATGCAGCTTGCTTATTATTATTTACGCTGTTTCGCACTATTTTCTTTTGGGGGCGTGGCTGTTGCGGATGGGGTTTGCCGTGGCGGCCAGCATTGTGGTTATCATAGTTTAACAAGTTTTCAAAGAGCATGAAATTTCTTTGGCCTGGCTAAAATGCAAAATGCTGAAAATGCGTGCATAAAACTTTTTATCGTTAGCTCAGCGAAAATGCTGGAAAATATTGCATTAAAAGCAGCCGCTGCTATGGCAGCCCCCCCCCCCCTCTGCCCTTCCACACCCTCTTTTTTGAACCTGCCCGCCTGCAGGTGTATTGTCCGAGCTGGCGCCATTTTGTTTGGCCAGCGCGCATTTTGTTAATTTGCAGCGCCCAAAAGCCAAAAGAAAGTTGCCTTCGCCTTCAAGAAACTGCGCCCGTGTCCTTTTCTTCTGCTATTTTTTTCGTTCTTCTTCTTCTTTTGCCTTTGCTGCCAACTTGCAGCAGCGCCATTTTGCTGTTGTTGTTGTTGTAGTTGTTGTGCCAGTGTGCCAAGCAAAATGAATTCATAATTAGATGACACCATCCGTGCGTAAATAATAATTTTTGCCGTATATTCTTTTCTGTTTTTTTCTTTCTTACCCTCACTCTCTCTCTCTCTCTCCCTCTCTTAGCCGTTCTTCTAGTTAGTTGAAACGCGCGAATGAGTTTTCTTGAGTTGAGCTGGCAACATCCCACACCCACACCCACGTCCCCCTCCCTCCGCCCTGCTGCTGCTGTGGCATTGTGAGGAAAAATTTTGTGGCAGCTCAAGTTTTTTGCCAGCCTGGCAATTTCTCCAGTTCCAATGACTGCTCTGTGCGTAAGGTTGAGCAACTTTTTATCCAATGTTTTTCTCTTACTTTGCGTATACACTACGCAAGATCGGGCCGAGAATACAAACAAGTCTCCTGTTCCATCTTTGGTGTCGCACAATACTGAACAAATATTCGCAAAGGAAAACATATATTTTACATTGCTTAATGTTTTACAATATTCATTTGTTAACATCCTTGAACATGCAAAAGTCAGTAAATGGCCATAAGTGAAGTTTTTTTCGTTTATCATTTGCTTAACTGTTTATAAATAATCTTTTTTCAAAAACATTGAATGAAAACTTAAATAATTAATGAATTATGCACAAAATTAACTATTTAAAATATTTTTAAGAGCTTGACTTAACCATCTTTTTCAATTCTATTTAAGAATATAGTCGATAAGATAATTTCTTAAAACCAATGTACAAAATTTGTGCATAATAAATATTAAATATTCAAAATAATTAATCATATATTTTGTGCAGTACTTTTTAAAAGTCAACTTTGTTAATATTTTACATATAATAATAATATTTTTTTTTAAATTCAACACATTTAATGGGTGCAAACTTTTGCTGGCTTTACCTGGTATCAATTCTTACAGCGAATTGTTCAACAAAATAAAATTCTTTGGATTAAGCAAGACAATTAAAACCTCCAGCTACATACTATAATTTAAGATGATTATAAATGTCGGCGACTGTGTCTTTAATTGTTTATTATAATTTTAATTTGAAAAGTAGAGCATTTTAATATCGTTATATTGAGTATTACCTGTACTTGTTTTCCATTGGCGCGTTTAACTCTCTTTTTGTTTCCCCATTTCGGTTCCCATTTCTTTTTTTTTCCCCCTTTTTTCGCAAAGTTCTATCAACGTGCCCACATCTTCAACTTGTAGTTTGCCTGCGTCCTCTTCCAGTCCTCATTCTTATGCGCTGCTCTTCTCTGTTCTGTTTGGCTCTGTTCTGTTCTGTTTTGTTTGTTTCTTTATCGCGCATTTACCAAGTGCCAAAGTTTTCTCGTTATAAGTTTTGTAGCCTTTGTGTGTCTCTCGCGCGCGCTCATCTCGCAGTTCGCAGTTCTCGGCTAGGAAACTCGCAGTTCTCAGCTTTGAAAACTTTCGATATTTCTTCAAAGTTTACGGGCTCTGCGATTTCGGGGCTTCGAAAAAAAAAAGATAATATTATATTATTTTATTGTTGTTTGGCTGGTGCATAACTTTATGGCAAACACTCCCGTTTTTTGGGCTCGTATTATCCAAGCCAAAGTTTCGCGTGGCGCAAATAAGTTGAAGCCCTGCCGCAGCACGGCGGAAGTCCAACTCCTGTGTGCATGTGTGTGTGTGGGTGTGTGGCTGTGTGTGCCTGTGTGTCTGTGTGAGTGTGCATTTGGCCCGCACGACCATAACTTTGGCTCCATTTGCTGCGCCATTTTGCTTGCAACAGCCGGATTGCTGCAGTTGTGGCAGCTCGCAGATAAGCCAAAGTATTTTCAGAATCACATGCAACTGCGCGAAGTGCACTTTAAATTCTTGCAAATGACTAGCTTAGCCTCAATGCAACTCAACGTAGTTTACATCCGTTACCGATTCTAACTGTCCTCTAAAACTCCGCCTGTGCTCCAAGTTGGATTACATTTTGAGAAAGTTAGATTTTAAGCGGCATTCGATAGTAGCAGGCAATGTGATCCTGAAATTGGTAAACTTTATAATATTTATATTTTTGAAAATATGTAGAATACCTATCAACAACAGGAAATCATCTCAGATTATGTCTACGGAAAGGATCCCGTAATATACAGTAAAATATTGAACTACATAGATTTATTTAATAAAATTTGAAGCAGTGTTAATTTCATTTATCATAGACTGGGGGGCAATGTATTAAATGTAATATAGGCACAGAGGTAAATCTTAAAATATTATTATCACAGAATAGAAATGCTTATAATTTTGAAAGATTTTTGAGAAAAAATGTTTTAGTTTCATAAACTGATATTGAGCATATTAACTAGAAATTCTTTTGCTTTATCCACTAAATTTATTAGGAATTTTATTACTTTTCCTGAATTCTGAAGCTAAGTATTTGGTGTACATAGTTTTCACATATTTTGTAAAAATAAATTGAATATTTAATAAACTGTCATGGCTCTTTAAAATTGGTTTTGATTTACAACAACTATGGTAAGTAACAAAATTACGGCGAACTCCCCAAAATGAGCTGCAGAAATATGCTACATATTTTCCACCTTTTTTTACAATCCTTTTCGCTCCAAATCTATAAAAAAAAAATTTCGTTTTCAAAAAGCGAGGTAACAAAAAATTCAATTATGTTGCACAGTGTTATTAAGCCTTAATATTTTCGCAAAATTCTATATACCATAATAAATGTGAATATAAATGGCCACAAATGCAGTCTGATTATGGTCCGCACTATTTGGCCTTAATGTTTGTTCCTGCATTACCAAAACCGGAAGCACTACGAGATCCGCGCCATATGCCCAGAGTGCGGCCCATATGGTAAACATTTAAATAAATTGCATTTATTTAACGGCACGCCTTGAAATGCAGCCAAGCAATTAATATGCAATAAAAGATAAATAAACAATAATAATGATGCGTAATTATTTTTGCCCAGCTCTAGCGAGTGGGCGTGTGCCAAAGATTTATGTGCGACACACACACGCACACACGCACACACACACACACACAGTCGTACACCCAGAAAGCAGGAACTAATTTTCAAGGTCATTTGAATGCGCAAATAGAGACTCTCAGGCTCGAGAGACTAAACTGACACTGGCAGCGCCATCCTTTTGTTGTTAATGTTTATGATAATCACAACAATAGACCAGATTCCATTGTTATTGTTGTTGCTATTGCTATTGTTGTTGCTATTGTTATTGTTGTTGCTGTTGTTGTTGTTGTTGTTGCTCGAGCGTAACCCATAAATACTAGACGCAGTCAAAACAATTGCACAGACGACGCGACGTTTATAGACAATAACAAGGCAAATCGACGCAATCGATAGGCACTTTGATATGGGCCGCCATTCAGAATGGCCTACGAAAAACCTCTAACCAGCCGCCCCGATCCGGTTCATTCCCCGGCCCCGTTCGCCTGCTCGGCAACTATTGTCCGTGTCGGCGTTGGTCTGTTGTCCTTTTCGCAGGCGTGCAGCAAATGGCATAACTTCCGTTTTTGCTTTGTCGCTGAAATTACGGAAATTATCAATAAATATGCGAGACCAGGCCCCCAACAATACACCCGCCCCGCCCCCCTCTCCATCCTTAACCAATGCGAGCCAAAAATTCGTACGCAACTGGCAAATTTTTCGTGCTCGCCTGATTTTTATGCTGCATGGCGTCCAGTTTTGTGTTCTGTGCTGCATGAACCGGAAGCATCATTATCATAAATTATCATTTTGTAGGAATTGCATCCGTTGTGACCCAACAACAACAACAATAACAACAATAACAGCAGCAACATCAACGGCAGCAACAACATTGACAATTTCAATTGCCGCCTCACTCCCACAAATTTCTGCATTTGCCGCCCCATTCATATCCTGCACGCTCTCATTGACATTTATTTAACGCCCAAATATTTTTCTAGTTTAATTTATGGCTGACCAATGTGACCAACGGCCATATTTAAGTGCCTCTTCTTTATTTATATTGCTCAACCCAATTCAATTCGAAATAATTCTAAAGCAAGAGGGAAACTTTTTTTCTGAAAAACCAATTTAAACGAATATTCGATATAACTTTTAAGCCCCGTATAAAAATATTATTATCATTAATTACTATCATTGCATTTGTAGAAACTGGCTAAGATACCGTCTCCATTTCCCATATAATCATATTTAATCCGTTTTTGTAAATGTTTAAAATTTGTTTTAAGACGATGCAAATAGTATATGCATAAACGTCTTCTAAACAAGGCTAGAAACTAGCTTCGAATCGCTCCTGAAAAAGTTGATTGCAACTTAGCGTTACTTTGCTACCCCAAAAAAAACAAGTAAGAGGTTCTAGTCGGGAGCTCCCGACTAGGGGATACCCTGAACCCTCAAATTGCAACACCAAATGCAGCTCGCGCTAAAAAATTAAAGATACTTGATATATATATACTGAAAGATACTAGATATGCATACACTGTTCAAGTTTGGTAACTCTAGCTCTTATTATTTACCAAAATTGCTTAAAAATCGGGATTTCGATATACATTTTTATCGATTACTTAGAAACGGGGCAAGCTATCGATTATCGCAAACAAACTCGATCTGCGCGGGCACTAGGAGCACCTACATCTAAAATTTCAAGTCTCTAGCTCTTATAGGTTCTGAGATCCTTGCGTTCATACATACGGACAGTCGGACAGACGGACAAACAGACGGACATGGCTAGATCGACTCGGCTATTGATGCTGATCAAGAATATATATACTTTATGGGGTCGGAGATGCTTCCTTCTGCCTGTAACATACATTTGCATTTTGCACATAAAACATAATACCCCTTTTACCCATTTTTAATGGGTTTAGGGTATAAAAATACCAAAAACGATTGTCACATAGATTTTAAAACTTGAGCTGTGCGCTGATCATCGATCAATCAATCAGTCGTTCAGTCGGTCAATCACCACAAACATTTTTACAAATAAATCACATAGTACATCATTCGTATGTAACGTGGACTATAGGTAAATTAAAAATATTTGCAAAAATAAGAATACTTTAATTTGTGCTTTGAGTACAACGCATGCGAATAGTCTAAAATATTTGAAAGAATTCGCTGCGAGATCAAAACGAATGTCACGTACGAAGCTCAGCTGCAGCGCAAATGATTCAGCTCGAACGGATGCAGAACCCGCTGAGAATGCGACGTGATTGAGGCTGCGGCCTGGAAAGGGAGCCGGCGGCAGCAGCAGCTCGAACGGTACGATGAGCGCAACAACAGGCGGATGAATCATTTGTGCCATATGCGAATACAAGCAAATACATATATCTATGTATATATATAAATAATATATATATATGTTAAGGCAATCTGTGGGCGCCTTCGATGCGTTATTGAGCCACAGCCTTGCATGCCAGCACGTCAGACAGAAGGTGAGGTGACGGCGGCCTTTCGGCCGGATTTGGATCTGCTGGCAAAGTTGTTGTCGACGCGTTGGTAGAATATGAAGCAGGCCATCAATACCAGCACATAGTTCACATAGAGCACAAAAGCCACAAGCAATGCATCGTCTCGAATTAGTACCTCGTGGTTATGAAAAGAGATCAGCACCAGGGATACCATCATAGTCAGCACGCTTATCAACAACACCAACATAGCCAGATCCGTCCAGTGCTGCCAATAAAAAACGGTGCTCACGGCCATAATCACGGCCATTTGGATGAAGCCCAGAACGGCCAGGCCAGCCAGCCCATAGGGATTGGGAAAATGGTAACCATTAACTATAAAAAAGCATAGCACCAAGACAAAGCTGCAAATCAATAGAGCCACGGCGACCAACATCATCGTCTGCTGGAAGTCTGTGTTCACCAGCAATGTGCCCAGACCAAGGGTCACCAGCTCATAGCAGCAGCCAATGGCCAGCCAGTTCCACGGCCAATTATACTTCAGCGCACTACTCTTCTGTATCGCACTCAGCAGCATGAACGATCCAATGAAGCAGATTAGCGTATGGATCAGATGATCTTTCGTCGCGAACATCGCCAACAGCATCCATTGCGGTATGGCAAAAATTAACAAATACAAATCAACATGCAGGGTGGTCCTCACAAAGCTTCTCGTGCTGACGCAGAATAGACAACGGTCGTCAGACATGTTAAACAAGTCGATATAAATATTATTTTCTGACTTTAATGGCAGCTTGCGTTGATATCTTCTTTATAAAATTCGATTTATTGCACTTATTTTCAATTTTTTTTATTTTGAGTAACAAGCCAAAGCTAAAATGTTAAAAAGTTACTTAAAAAGTAGCTTATCCTTGAAAACAGTCGCATAAAAAAGAGAATTTTCAAATTCTTCAACCTGTTTCTATGCGTTCTCAATTTGAATTACACGGAAGTTAAGTTAGTCTACTTATGTTGTATGGGTGGCGAGATTGAAGCTATTGGATGGTTATATCTGAAAATTGTACCTCTCGGATTGTCTCCCAAAAAAGTAGGCGATAATATTGCATTCTACTTTTGCCTTCTTATTAATCATTGAAGCGTTGAAAGAACTTCCACCTGACAGAAAAAACCCAAATAATATCAAACACAGTCGACTATATTTTAGCAATCGCTGTCCAACGCGATTTCCAAGATATTTTTATCAAACTTAGCATTAATGAGCTTCGCTTTTCTCAAATATCTGCAAAGCCGTAAGACAAATGTCTACAAGGGCATTATATCTTCGACGTATCGTTGAAGTTAATGAAATAAATCACAGAATTTAAATAGGATAAAAAGAGGCTCGAAACGCTCGTTTTTAATAAACCGCATGCTGGACAACATGTGTGGGTCGTAAAGCCCTCGACACAATTTCGCACAATCTGGGACAGTGTTAAACCTCCAACCTCGGATGGCGGCAGCCGCAAAAGTGCCGACTACTTCGTACCTCAAGTTTTGGGCCATCAAATTGAGGCCGACAAGAAAAAAAAAAATTGGAAGCTGAAGCCCTACTATAAAACGCAACGCAACATAAATTGAAAAATTTGTCGCATAAGCCGACGACCGCATGAAGGACCCAATACACACACGCTCACATACACAAACACACACACACACACACACACACACACACACAGCACAAGGACACTTGAGCGGCCAAAAGTTCTTTGAAGTTAGACAAAAAAAAAAACTGCGTCCTGTGGGCGGGCAGTTTGTCTCCAAGGAAATAAAACGTAATAATAAAATCAATCTGCGGCTGCTGCTGTTTTTTTTTTGTTTCCTATTCTGTTCTGTTTGTGGCCAGGTCTTAGCCTTAAAAAAAAAATACCCTGGGCAGAGGAGCTCAATAAAAATTGTGTCCAGGCCGGCAAAGAATCGAGCATGTTGAAATATACAGTATATGGAAGACATAATGAATTAAAATAAAGCAGAAACTCACGCTGTTTGCAACGGGATCGAAACGTAAAAAACGTGTGTAAGGAAGCCCATCAAATAAGGGACCCAACACGGACTGGACATTACCTGTCCCGCGTTTTGTCTTAAATTTAATTGAAAATCCGCTTAAAATTGCAGAGGCAATATTATTATTATTATTATTTTTTTTATAGCAGCCCTCTTACCCTATCGCTATCTCGCTCGCCCATAATTACAAACGATTAAAATCAGTGAAAATTTATGAAATTCCATAAATCAGTGGTCCACAGTGTTCCCGGGCAATTCCTTTGACAATTATAAATTATGCGCCCGCCAGGCTGAAGGGTAAATTGCTTAACCACAAAAATGTCACCAGGGTTCGCTTTTCACATTATTGTGGAGTGTTGCGGTGGGGTTGGACGCCGCCCAATCCACCCACTTGCATGTAGTTTGCATATTGCGATAGAAATCTTTACCCTACTGGTTGATATAATTATTATTATTATTTATTTTTTCCAACCACCAAGCCAAACCATCAAATCATAACTGGCATCGCGCTCACCTATACCCTATATACATATAAGTATATATTCTGCACATAAATTGATTGTATTCGGAACTTGACAGTGCAGCGATGCGTTAATCTGAAGCTCGCTTCACGTTGTTGTCGTTCTTGGCAACCTGTTGTTGATGAGCCAAGCAACCACAAATCCATATGCCCAATTAGTCGGTTTTATGATTCCATTTTTTACACTCCAGCCAAAGAGAGTGGTGCGTTTTTATTTTTAATGGGGTGTTAACGAGCTCTCTGAATGCATAATTGGCAATTCAAAATGTTGTGCACAATATATAACATTGGTAAATTTAAAGATAAAGTTCAAGCCTAGTATACATATGCACATGACATTGATGTTTGCCCAAAATTACGAGTTCAAAACTTTCTAAAATTGCTTCTTTTTTGGGAAGAAAAATGCAGCAATTTCATAAACTTTAATTAATTTTTATCATTTGTTTGTTGTTTTGTTTATGGATCTTCAAATACGTCTTGAAATTCTTTGCGGAATATCACAAAAGGTAAGTACCTACCTGGAACTTTTCAAAGAAAATTTAGATATCTTAATCTTGGGCATAAATATTCAAAAAAATAGTTTTTTATATTTTTATGAAAAACCAAAAATAGTTTTACTCAAAAATGTTGACAGATGATCTTCTGTTTTCTCTCAAGCCGCACAAGACATTTAAAAGAAGTTTCTTAAACTTTAAATCCTGTTTTTAAATATATTTTCATCTGATGTAGCCTCAATATACCCCAACGGGCAAAATTGCAGACCTATTCATGGCTAAATAAAATATTAAAAAAATAATAAATGTTGCATAGTGTTATTTTTTGTAATAAATATAATATCAATTTAAGATCTTTAAGTTATTGAGGGTTTGAGTGGTGTATAATAAGAAACCTGTTCAAAATCCGAATTCAACAATATTTGTAGCTTTTTATATTAAGAAATTTCTCAGCCTTATCCACCACCCAGCGCACTTATGTAGCGAGAAGCGAAAAGTACGTGAGGAGACGCCCCCAACCAAACGCCAGCTCTATAAATGATTGTTTGTACTGAAGCTTAAAACAACAGCAGTTGGGCAACCTGTTACCAGATCGCAGATAAAATGAACAGCCCAGCCCAGCCAGGCAGCTTGGCCATAAAATACAGAAATAATCAACTTTAAATCTAACGATTTACAACTGCTCCTCCGACTGGCTGTGCGGCTCTCCAACTGGGCTGGCAGTGGGCAAAGCGGATTTGGCAGCATATTTACAGGCGGCTTAACGTGCGTGAGGGTTGCATTTTCGATTAAAGGCACAGAACATGGCACTGATACAGATAAGCTACAAAATTTACATACATCAAAGAGTTGTTGCACAAACGAGCCAGAGTAAAAACACACACACACACAATATAGAGGAAGACGTGTGTGGGGGTGTGTGTGTGTGTGTGTGCGCGCAAAAACTTGACATTTTGCACTTGGTCAGGCATGGACAGGAGGCCAGCTGAGTCGGGGGGTGAGGCTGGTCTGAAGAGCTGCACAACTTATGGCGACATCGATAGTCCAAATACTTTGCTCAAAAAACGAGAAACCACTCGACAAGCTGTTGGCATACATACCACGTTCTGAAAGACACTTCAAAGTATGCTACAGTTGCTGGCAAATGTCCCGCTCTCCCTCTCTCTCTCTCTCTCTGTCTCTCTACGCACACACACACGCACACAACCACAAGTCTCAATACACAACCTCAGCCGAGCCGCTGGCCCCATAAAAGTTGCTCGCCCGTCATTTATCTTCGCCGAGTTTCTTTTTTTCGGTTTTTTGACCCAAAAAAAAGTTGATGCTTCACGTTTCTTCTAGTTGCCGAAGCTTAGATACCCTTGCAAACGTTTACCTGATGTTTCTTCCAATATTTTGTTAACTAAGCTGTATAAGAATCTTTTACTTTTTCATCACCCTTTCATGAGTATGAATTGGTTTTATTTTTATTGATTGCTGGTGAATGGGAAAGCGTGAAGTCTAACAGAAATTTATAAAGATACTATGACTATCATATCTAGAAGTAGGAGAATTATGTAGAATTTTTCGCTAAGGAAAATAAAAAATATAAAAATATTTTATAATTATTTTAATTTAAAATTAGCTATGCCATGTTTCTGATTTGGAGATATAATAATATCTTAATCAATTCTTAATCGAAAATTTGTTTTGTAGTGTCATTCTAGATAGTTCTTAACTATATAGAGTTTTACCATCTTGGTCCGACATGTATATACTTTATGGACTACAATATAGATCCTTCATGTCACGTACTTGGCAACAAAATGAAAGCACCCTTTGCAAGGGTATATAAAAAACACATTAACTAGAGTTGTCGACCAGTCCGAGTTTTGTTTTTTTGCCCTCCTTATTGTTGTTGCTGCTTTTTTTTATCTTTTACAATTAGAAGCGTTGTTCATGGGCTTGTTTTCGCTCAGGCCGATTTGTTTTGCTTCTGGTCAGATAAATGCAATTTTCGTTAGTCCCAGTTACCATGTGATTAAGGAAGGAAATTGTTTTGGACACAAACACACACAAACCAAAGGACGCGCCTAGGGATGAATGTGTAGAGGTCTGTGCTGCTCG
This sequence comes from Drosophila ezoana, assembly GCA_035045725.1. Lineage (NCBI taxonomy): Eukaryota > Metazoa > Arthropoda > Insecta > Diptera > Drosophilidae > Drosophila > Drosophila ezoana. The sequence continues at coordinate 8,892,516 of JAWNOU010000005.1, forward strand.
TCTTCTTTTATTTTGTTTTCTGTCGCCGCTGCTGGAGGTCGTGCTTATCGCCTAAGTAGCATCATTTAACTGCTGCCTGTGGTTGGGTTTCCTTTTGCCGTTCATTTTTATGGCCAGTTGTTTCGTATTGTAATTTGTTGTAATGAATGTTTTGCCAAGTTTCTCGAAAACAGTTGGGCACTCTGATAAAAATCTAAACAAATCTAGAAAGTTGTTCTCTTTCAAGCACAGCATAAATAGTTATGCCATTATGGGATTGAATAGAATTCAGTTGGTTTGAATCCATTAATCGGCGATAGAATTTTTCAGAATTTTAACATCAACAAATTTGAAATGAAAGTGAAATGTTTTCTCAATCTATAACATTTTATTCCTAGCATTTAATTAAATTTACTTAAAAATACATTAATTTAAGCCCTGAAAATAAATACAAAAAACGTTTTAAAGATAAGTTTTTATAATAATATTTTCGACGAACTTCTCAATTTATTATAATGATTAATTTTTTAAAAACAAATATAATAATTTAATACTCATATTACATCCAGTCTATTTCTTAAACTTAGTTGAAAACTCAATGCTATTTATTTTTTTAAATAGCTTATTTTTTAATAAAAGATCCGAGTGAGAATACATTTTTGCGCTAAGACTACCCACATGTGGGTGCAGAAGATTTTCACATAACTTTCTAAATGCTATTACCAGCTCGCAAGTAATAAAAAAGCGAAACGCCCATTAATATTATTGCCAAAATTTCCTAATGACATTCCTGACAAACCAGAAGACGAGAAAAAAAAAAAATACCGACCAAAATTACAACACATAAACAAAACCCAAAAAAAAAGTGGGCGTTTCCGCATGCCACAATAACTGTCAAATATCAATATGCCCACAAGGAAAAAATAAAATATCATAAAATAAATAAATTTATGTGACACAATAAAAATAAAATCCAATAAAAATTGTCTAAGGCAATTTCTATTTGATTTTCCATAGCAAAAAAGGATATGGAAAACGATAGAAAATTATGCCTAATGAATGAAGGCATGTATGAATATTGCATGAATGGTAAGAAAAACAGAAAGAATAAAGACCCGCATATTCAAATGGCATTGCTGAGAACAGAGCTCCAGGCCCTAAGCCATGCCCAGTCCCTGACCCATTCCCAGGCGGAAGGTCAAGTTCAAATGCAGCGCACCGATAATTACGCATAATTAGACAACAAATAGAGTACAAGATTTCTATGGCTGCTTTTTGGGACAAAATTAAAAATATTTACCACTATTTTGGTTGCTTGCCCGCATTTGCAGAGGTCCCGCACCCGTCCTCCGTGCCTTTGTCCTCGATGTTGGCTGGCAATTGCAGATATTTGCCTTTTGATTAATTCGATTTTGAATGTCGCATTGCTGCCTGGCATTAACCGCAATTAAAGCCCAGATGACAGATTGCCGCAGTGACCAACAGGGATCGACCCTCAGCTCCACCCTGACACCCCTCCCCTCCCCTACCCTGCCCTACCCTCCCCTACATCCATCGTATGCATAAAAACAAATGATGTTCGTTAGGCCTGCGCTGAGGGTTGATTCAGATTCTTTCTGTTGTTGTTGTTGTTGTTGTTGCCACCGCAGCGTAATAAATTTAATGATTGTTAATCTTCAATAATTTGCCATGAGAAAATGCACAGCTATTGACAGTTGTTGGTTTGCTATGGATAGTTTGGGTGTTTATTTATGTTGCCCTGGTTGATGGTAGATAGCACTTAATATGGTTCACCGTATCTGGAAGGAACCGGAAACAGTCTATGATATCTAACTAAAACAACAACACAAATTGTTCTTTTTTTAGACATTCCATAATTAAGAGACACTTTCTTTCCAGAACAGTACCTGAAAATTACACGTTTTTATAGTGGGTATTATAAGTTTGTCATTTAATTTGTAACGCATAGGATGAGACGTATTCGACCTCATAAAGTATATACATTCTGGATCAGCCGAATTTATTTCTATGTGTTCCTATGCGTCTTGAAACTTTCCATAGCTCCGATTTTATGTTGCAGGTCGGAAATACTACTTCTTATAGGAACGATCGGTCAAAGAGTAGGTTATTGTATTGGCAATTTGATTGTTTATCAAGATATCTTGACCCAACTCCCAAATCCTATTAACATCGGACTATTAAATCAAATAGCTGCCATGGAAACGATCGGTCGAAAATTAACAACTATTTTTAATTTGAAGATATGTTTACCAAACTCGACGTTTATGAGTTCCACAATGCTCCCTACATACCATATGAAAAGTCATATCAACATCGAACCAATTTATAATTTAGCTGCTATAGGGAAAGCTATATAGCAAGTAGATAGTCTTCAGATAGACCTTTAGTCTTAGTTTAAAAAAGTTGTTGTACTTCGCGACTAGTGTCGTACATTACACGACTGCGTACCTTAGTCGGTTGGGCGGGACGTGGAATGTTGAACATTGCATTTTGCGAAAAAAAATGTTGCTCAAAATAAGCAAAAGTCGATCTTTATGTAAAACCCATTGGTAATGTATCTATTTTTAATGGAAATTTAGTCTAATTTCATTTTCTATTTAATAATAAAACGAATTTTTTAATATAAATTGTTAGATTTGTTTTCTAATTAGTTAATGTTTTATTGTAAGCTTAGTTCTTTATGCATTTTTGTTTTAATTACAATAAATCTAAAACAAACGCTCACAAATAATCTAAGCCTCTAATAAATCAACTGGAAAAATTGGCAATATTTAATCTCAAACAGGAAAATACAAATTTGCCGGTCTCAAAATTGCTGGTAAAAAACACACACACAAATAATAATAAAAAAAAAAAGAAAATCAACAAAGCCGTAAGGCTCTTTAAACTTTTGAACCCGGCCAAAGCCCAAACGCGATGCCAATTCAATAACCTTTGGCTGTCGCCTGTCTCTGCGACTGCGGAAGTGGCAGGGCCAACAAATGTAAAAAAAATAAAGAAAAAAAGAAGGAAAAACACAGATGAGAATTCCTTTTGTTCTTATTGGAGCACGCGCTGCAAATGCCAATACAAATGGCGCAAAAAAGCACACGCCGCGGCAAAAACACAAAAACAAAAACCAAACAAACCTTACGCAGGGTTGCAACCACTTTTAAGTGTTGCTGTTTGCTCTTCTTCTTCTACTCGCTGTTGCTGTTGTTGTTGTTGTTCTTTGTTTGGCTTTCGCTGGGAGCAGTCGATGAGGTTTTTTCTTAAACATGCGCACTAAACGCTAATAGTTTGCGTCTGGCTCTGGCCCCAAACAACCCCCAGCAAAATGCTTTGCCGCGCTCCATTTTGTTTGTGTAACCTGTAAGGCAGACTTTAAAGAAGCAAAAAAAGAAAAGGGGAGTAAATGCTTAGGGACCCACAGCTGTTAGATGATTTCCGTGGCAGGTTTGCTTAAATAACCATTTCAAATTATTTCTGCGTCATAAAAACTCTCAAAATTGTATTTATCCAGCTGCGAACTGCGACTTGACACACACAAGTCTCGGACTCGGTTAGATCTGTTTACTTCCTGTGTCCGTGTCCGTGCCGCAAGATTGATTCACAGCATGACCAAAGGTCCTGCTGCAAAATTATTCACGTGTCCGGCCTGGACATGCGAGCAGCAACATCATAAAAAACGGGACACGTGCAATGCTTGATTTTTGTTCTGTTTTTTTTTTTTTTTGTGGCGATTTCTTTCGAGTGGGTGTGGCGGCTTTTTATGGGGTGTCTGTTTGTACAAGGGCGTTACATGGCCTTATACTGCCAGCTACTAGAGTTGCCGTTATGAATATCTATCTAATTTTGCTATATTTTTGATAAGTATATAACATATGAATAAATTAATATATACCTAAATCAAACTACATAAATTGATATCAAACCTGAAACTAAATTTGTTTTATGCGTAGGACAAGAGATGTCATTAATATTGTCGTAGGACAATGAGATGTCATTTTAATGAAAATTGTCCAATGCATATGCAACTTGTCAGAAATGCGTTAACGTTATCCTTAATGAGATATTATTAGGCATTATCCTGTGATAATATGTTATAAGCCTCATTTTCAATTAATTAAATTAAATCCTAAACTAAGCTTATGATTAAAAAACTACAAAGACAGCTAATATTTCTCTAGACATAGGACATAACTATCTCTTATCACTTAAACTAATTTTGTTTTTAATTCTTTTGCTTTAGCCTGTCTCTGCCTGTAATAACCTTTTTCGTATTCAATCCCAATTTTTTAAACGTGAACCTTATTAAAGTATACATTTTTTGATCAGCTTTGTGTTCAATTCAGCTGTTGAAATCCCTTAAACTTTGTATAGCATACTTTTTGGTGCTGAAAATGAATTCTTGTTTATTTATTCATTAACATTTAAATGAAATACTTATATTTGTAGTTAATTAGCATCAATGCTTAGCCTCCAAAACTTTTGCTGAAATAAATTTGTTACAATTTTCAACTTTTTTATAAGTGGAACATAAATTTCGCTCACTATACAAAAAAAGTTACATACATTAAGTTGAAGCTCTTAAAATTGCTCTACAATTACTTTGCCCTTGCAGTTTAACTTAAAATTAGAAACAAAATAAATCAAAAACTCACTTAAATGACTTTCAAGTTCAGCATTGAAATGCGGGAAAATCCTTGCAAAATGCAACACACAAAAACTTAAATTGTCAATTATTTAAATTTTGTGTGGCAAACGCAACACTTATGTGTAACTAGTTCTAATACCCAGCCACACACATACACACACACACACACACACGCACACACACACAAATATATGCATATGTATGCATTATTGTGGGTTGAGGGGTAACTCTTCAATGTCATTGACTAGTACTTGCCCCCAAAGTGTTGCAAAAAAGTTTTTGCCTTACAATTTGTATGCGTAGTTGTTGTTGTTGTTGTTGTTTTTGTTGCTATTGCTTTTTTCTATATACACGTATTTTTTGTTTTTGGCCAGAGAGCGCGCGTAGTATTACGTTGAACTTTTGTTGTCTGCCATTTATGTATACTCTATAAAATATTTATATAGTATATAGCGACAAAAGAGCGATTCTGCGCGTTATTTGTAAGACTCACACACACAATGAACAGGCACATTGTCTCTGTGTGTATTTGGCTAGAACTCTCTTTTTGGCCAGCATTGCCAGACTCTAATTATTTGATTGGCAATGACTTGTGGATGTTACAAGCAGAGACCGGCCCCGCATGCTGTTGCCAACACCCTCAACGATAACAACAACAGCAACAAAAACCATTTTGCCCCATTTTGTTGGCTGCCGTCTATAGAAATTAGTAAGTTTTGTTTTTGGGCAACGAAATTTGACCTTGGCTCGTTACGTCGACTGATTGCTAATTGTTTATTGCATATTGTTTTCGAATTTGGGAATATGATTAATTAACTGGCCAAAATGGTATTCCAGGGAAAGGGAAAGGGCATTGCCTTGTGAATGTGGTCAAGCAATAGAACTCTTGCTGAATCTGACAGTTTTAATTCAATTGAGATTTTGTTTAAGCAAAACTTGAACAAGAATTATCTTTATAGGTAATAAAAACAGGAATATATGGTAATCGTGCCATAAGGCAAAGATAAGATAAGATATTGCTAAAATATAGTTATTGAATACCATAATAAAGAAAACTACAAATCTGTTATTAATATAATTAATTTTAAAAAAATACCAAAAAAAATTAAATGGAAATCTTATATAAAGTCAATGAAATGTAATCAAATACATATTAAATTCAGTCCTTAGATAATTAGTCAATCAGGCAAGACTGATGAGAAAGACAATGAGAAGGCAAAAGAAAACCGAATAAAGAAGCTTAATTTATAGGATTAATAGATGAATGGGCTCTAGTAGAATAAATATATAATGCATTTATTAAATTACTAATAATTATACATAATTAGAAAAAAATATAAAAAATAAAGCCTTATAAAAAATATGAAATCTTTATCCATAACTGTCTACATTCTACAAAAACATAACTTTGGATATTCTGCAAAATTAAACTACATATGTTTGAACGTATATTTAAATACAACTTGCTAGAGACTAGTTAGATCATTCGAATGAAAGCTATGAGGCAAACGATCTAGTCAAACCTGAACATATATCAAAGATTGTAGTTGGTTTATAAAAGATATTGCTCTCGTTCTCTCCCTCTCTATCTCTCTCTCTCTCTCTCTCTCTCTCTCTCTCTCTCTCTCTCTCTCTCTCTCTTTCTGTTTGAAATCTGATTTCTATTTCATCAGCAATTGACGCATAAATGTTTGTATATGTCAAAACCATAAGCAACACCCGGTGCGACCGCAGTCTTCTGCTTCTTAAAACGCCTATGTGAAACCACAGCAACAACACGTCAACATCAAGAAATCATCATCATTATGGTCATGATGAGCATCATGGCTGTCAGGCCACGTAGCCATAAATGAATCTGTCATATTATTTCGGCAATGATGTTGACAACAGCAGCAACAACTGAACCCACAAAAATCCCCCCGCGTGCAATATTTATCATGTCACATAATATTTTTCTGGCATTTGCACGTCTCAGCACCAACCCATCCAAAACCGAATAGGTACACTTAGCGATTAACTTTGTTCTGAATTATGAGCTGCTGGTTTTTGTTAAATTGAATGAAGTATGTATTAAAACATAATTTTATTAAATAATAACTGATTCAGTTTATACAATATAAACGGCTTAGATTAATTTAACTAAACAGCAAATACTGTTTTCAATAATTTAAATGCTTGTAAAAGACGCGAAATTTCTTTAATGTAAGAACATTTTTGACATTAAAAATTTCTTTAAAACAGGAATCAATAAGTAAAAAACAAAAAACTAAAAAAAGTTTTTAAAATAGAAATCAAGTTTTAAAAAAAGACAAATTATAGAAACATTTTTGCTTGAATTTTGTACAAATTTATAGATTTTTCTCTGAGTGTTGAATATTTGAGTCCAGCATTTGGATTTGCGAAATAATAACAACTTGATTTGGTTAAAAAAGTATTGATATTTTATCAATAGAAGTTAAAGTAATTGATTCTAGACTTTTAGAATCTTGGGACTTGAAATGAGTTCTTGAAATAAGAATTTCGTTTTGAGTTCTGTCTTGGCATTTTTTCTCTGAGTGCAGAGCCACCCTCGCCGCAACCCCCTAACCCCCTTAAGCAGCTGATAACATTTTTCACACACGCAACAACAACAAAAACAACAACAGCAACAGCAGCAATCACAACCCCTTCGCTGGCAAACCATGTGGGCGTTGCGTGCGGGGTGTGGGGCAGGCGTTGCCACTGCCATCAATTGCAGTCATCAACCACCGCCAGTGCTGCCAGCTGCCAGAACGTCGTCTGGGCACCGCAGCCCCCGCACCTGCCCCTCCCCCCGCCCCATCATCCCATCTCATTCTCCTTGCTGCTCATTGAATTTTCTGCTGATTTCATTTCGACTTCTTTTGCTCCGCTGGGAACAACTTTAGAGACTGAAGCTGAAGCTGATGAGGATGTTGATTGTTGTTGTTGTTGTTGTTGTTGTTGTTGCCGTTGCTGTCGTTCTCGCTGTTGTTGTTGTTGGTTGCGTCTGTTTTGGCTGTAAATATTTTTGGCAATTGTCGACGCACCACCCCGCACCACCCCCTCCCCTAACGCTCGCTTAGAGCAAATTAATGATGCTTTCCCTTGCCGCTGGCTGAAAGGGAAAATTCCAGCCAAACGGCAATTGCTTATAAATTAAATGACTTGTTGTTGTTGTTGCTGCTGCTTTACCCCGTTTTTATCACACTATTTAGCCTTATATATTAACACTTTCGCTGACTGGTTACTGGATGTGCGTGTGTGTGTGTGTGTGTATGCAGAGGGTGTTGTTGTTGTTTGTGCTGATGAAGACATTAAATTTAAATTTGCTGTTTGTCGTTTGCCATTTGCATTTCATTTGAAATTATTTTGCCAGCTTTAAGCATAAGACTAAAGGTCAATGGAGGTCACACAACTTACTGCACAGGAATTAGAAATATAAAAAAATTAATATTAAGGTAATAATAAAAGGAAATATTTAATGACAATTGGTTTTAGGAATATCTTTAGTATATTACTAATAGACTTCAAAAAATCGCTTGAGCTTTGACTGCGTTTTGGCGGTGGGAACTTTGGACCTACGTCTATGTAGGATATTTGAGGGTACCATTTACACATGAATTTTGAATAAAACTAACGTTGCCAGATTTAGATGCCAAAATCTAGAGGCCAAAACATGGACATAGAGCCAAATCTTATGAAAATCGGTTGAGTTTTGACCGAGTTATGGGGGTGAGAAATTTTGATATAAATAACCAAAGTAGGGAGAGCTTAAATGGAGGCTCGATAAGTTGAAAGTTAATCAAAATGTTATATTTGATATTTTTTATAGTGTCAAAAACTCAAAACGGAAAGTATATCGAAATTGCGATCTCGTCTGACTCTTTCTATGAATCTGTGTCATTCTCTAACTTTCTGCACACATTGAGGCCTATTTTCAATTCTTTAAGGGACAACGAAAAGGAAGAAAGAAATATCACACTATCTTCAGGCCGACCTAACACAAATAAACTAACTTAATTTCATAAATTTCTAGCCAACAAAATCTTATGCGATGTAAGCTTGGATACTTTGAACTGAAGATGTAGAACAGGGAACTGAACCCTGCTACTTGAGAAGAAAAAGGAATTAAAAAGGTGGCTAGAACTTTGCCATGGCAATTCGAGCATTTCATCCATCAACACCTGCGCTGAAACCAAAATCAAGCAGTTCAGGACAACTCTGGCAGAATCAAGTCAACAAGCCGTTACTAAGATGAGAGCAGCGAGTAACTAGATGAAGAGAAAGAGAGGGAGAGGGAGAGGGAGAGGGAGCGAAAGACTGGTGATGAGAGGGCAGCATAGCGAGCCGCACTTAATGCAAGCGCAGCTGCCCAAGTACCGCAAGCATTCGTCCTTCTTGTCGTCGGCGTGGTCCTTCTGGCAACACTCTCAATTAAAATGTCCTCGCTTGGTAAGCGTAAACGTTCAAGAGGCCATGAAAACTCCTTATTACACAGTGTCAGCGCTGTGGGGACCGGTTGCCACGGCCAAGAACCACCCGAAAGAAAACCGCAAGCAGGCAACATGGCGGTCTGGCAACCCCCTTGCGGTATGGCAGCACCTACTACGTGTTAATAACGCGAAATGCTCTGAAAAATTTTTGTATTTTGAAGCACGCACTTGAGCGCGCCACACGCCTCACTGCCCGGCACGGCCGGGATGTGTCCGCCACCCGCCACAGCTCGCTTCCCCTACCAACCCCCCTTGCCCCACACTTGAAACACAAAACGCGCCACGCAAAATCATCGCGCCAGTTGGCAACACTCGGACGCACAGGTCGTCGGTTCGACAACCAACTGCGACTGTTTTACAGCACTTTAAAAATGCTTTTCGCTTTTTCTTTTCTCTTATCTTTTTTTTAATATTGTTTCTCTTTTTTCTTGTTGTTGGGAAATTCGAAACAATTCAAATATTTGGGCTGAAGAAAGCCACACAAAGTGTTTGGACAAGTTGTCGCCAAAAAAAAAGAAATAGATGGAACAACCGCGACATGAGAAATTTTAAACCCAAGCGTCAGCTGTGCCACTTAAAATATATGTCCCCGCCCCCTCTATGCCGAACCCCTCCCTGTTTACTTTTGCCATATTGACTTGAAATAGAAATAACAAACTGTTAAGTATTTGCACAAAATACAAACAGCGCGCGCCTGTCTTCCAGCTGCCCCCTGGCGCACATCCGTTTTCCAGAACATGTGTCTCGCTTTTCAGTTTTTCACGTGTGAGTGTGCGTGCGCGTGTGTGTACATGTGCTTTTCTTGTCCGCTCTGCCACCCAAAGAACTTATATGCCTCAGCTGCAGGGCAATAAACGTCAGACATCCTTTTGTATATTGACACCTCAAAGGCGGGCTTCTTGTCCCGAGTGAAAAGTCGGGATGTTGAGAAGTTGGCAGCACCCAGGTCCAGGTGAGGTCCTTACTCCTTGATATGCCGCGAGATTTGACAGGATGTATTTTGAGTTTTATTGCTTTCAAAAAGTTTGCCTCGTTCGACAAATCGCTAAAGTTCTGCCTGCCCCCGACTGATTGTGGCTATTGAAGCTCATAAATCTTTCGATTTGTTAGCGGATTTGATAAAACCATAAAAAGTTAACAATTATTTATACTTTTCCGGAATACTAAAAATCATTAATGAGATTTGGTTCAAAAATGAACTATTATGTTTGGAAATTAGGATGGATTCAGGAAAAAGTAAGCTACATAAAAACTTTCAAGTATTATTATACATATTTCATATATTTATTATTTAAGTAGGTCTGTTTATCAATTCTGATTCATATTTATTTTGATGATAATAAGATTAATAATTTCCCTTTGCACACAAATATTATGGATTGATTAAAGACGTTCGTTCCGTAACTCGAATCAATTTTTCTATTTAGTTATTTACCTTCAATAAAGTTATTTATATTATATATACTATATATTTGTGAATATATTTTTGTGTACAATACTATTTGAGGCCTGAACTAATGCCTGTAAAGAAGGGGTATTACAAGAATGGCTTGTTTTTAGCTGCACAGCGGCTGAGTAAAGTGTGCCAATGTGTGTTTAGAGATAATTTGACCCGTTAGCGAAAGTGGCTGCTGTCCCTAATCAGGAGCATCAGCGACACGAGTGCAAACAGAGCTGGGAAATGCATGAGTTGGAAAGCTGTTCGACTAATAGAATTAAACTGATAGCTAAATCAAACATTTAACACGCAGGCCTGCACACATGTCACAACCAAACCCCCCTTTACAACAACAACAAAAACAGAAGAAGAAGAAGAAAAAAGTATGCAACGAGCCCTTTACGTGTGGTCATGCGCCCGTTTGCCACCCCCTTTGGCTAAAACTCGAAACTGGAAACTTATGTCAATGGCACGCGTCGCCAGCACGTGACCTCAACATGAAAATCACGCGCAAGATCAACGCCAAGGGGGATGCGGACTGTGTGAAGAAGGGGAAGTGCGGGTAGGAGGACTTGGAATTGTGGGGGCAGGGGCACAGCACAGGCACTCACTGACGTCGACGACGTCTTGCAGATGCTTTTAAATTTAAATCGAATCAAATTGATTTGCAGCCGGCTGCCAATGCCCACGACCCCCCCCCGCTGCCCCCCGTTCCTTAATTTCGTGCCCGTGTCAATAGGCACGCCCACTCAAGGCTTTCGGCTATGGACGGGCCTCTTCAAACTGTATCCACAGGCTTATTTACTCGGCACCCCCGCCCCCAACCCACTGCCACCCAATCCGACGCTTTGTTTAGCCATTTGACAAGTGTTTTGACAATATTTATTGAGCCGACCTTACAAGCCCTCACCCCCCTCCGCCACACACACACACACACACACACACACACTGTCCCACGCCAGCCCTGGTAATTTGATTTGTGTCGCGTTCTGTTGGATGTTGGACACGTTTCTGCCTAATGGAGTTGCTCGAGTGGCGTGAATTTCAATTAAATTAAATCAAAATGTTGCATTTTTTATTAAGTCCATTAACACGCCGCTGGAAGGGTTCTCGCAGATACCAAAACCCTCCCACCCTCCCTCGCTGCCTAGTTAGGCCAAATTAAGTTACCCAGCTACCGAGCCAGCCGGGCATCTTAATATGCATAAAGAAGTGCCACAGTGCCACAGTGCGACTGGGTGCCGGGTGCAGGGTGCCTACCACTTGACAACCACTTGCACCACTCTTGCCGAGTGCTGATAGCGCCCCGGGTGGTACTTCCCCGCACTGCCCGGCACCACATCAGGCCAAAGCTACAAATGTATCTGGCTCTGTGTGTTTGTGTTTTATTTTTTATATTTCCTTTTTATTTAATGAACATCAAATCAAATTTGCACTCACATTGCCGACATGCATACAAATTTATTCGTTTAATGTAACATACGCAACTTATTTTTGGGCTATAGAATGCAGAGTTCATACCTTGAATACGAAAACTTACCTTTGAGCACAAAAGAAGTGCAAGTAACGCGCAGAGTTCCAAATAAATACAATGGGCATTAACAAAATTCTTAAAACCTAATAGGATGCACAATAAAACTAATTCGTTCGAACCTAAGTGCATTCAAAATAGGCTCATAACAAAAGATGTGTTTAAATAATAAAATTAGTTAGATTTGTATAATAAGGTTTACCATTTTTTCATTATTGTTATTCATTTTATTTTCATATTGTAAGTGAACTTATTTGGCTTACCTTTTTCCACTCTAGATAAGAACCTAATGAACACGTCTTTCAGCGATTTGGAAAATTCCAACCACAAAAATGGTTATTTAGCGAAAAGCGGTTGTATGCAACGTTGTTTGCTTAATGTCCGATCGGTTTCAAACTCATTTTCAAAGATCTTTGAGAGAATTTATTTTAAACGTGCCACAGGCAAGGCCGGGGTACACCCGATATTGTCCAACATAGACATAGGTCAAAGTGTCTCAAGCCCATGGCTCTGTAAAAGTTCGTCAGATTTTCACGAGGTTTGAAACATTGTTCACGGCTTAGCCTCTTATATCAATTTGGCATCTAAATCTGGCATCATTATAAAATAAATCGTAAATAGACATGGGTCAATTTTCAAGTCCCATAACTCGGTCAAAACTCTATGTTTATTTATTTTCTACGTAGAACGGCAAGGCCCGGGTATACCCGCTATTATTTCATATACCTGTAAATCCTTTTCTCGCTTTTCTGGCATTTTTAATTTTCCTTTATTAATTGCTGCGTCATTTGATGGATTTGTTCTATTTTTCACACTTCCTTCAAAATGTTTTCGGTCTTAAGCCACATCGATTTAATGATTCAACAGACACAGTGTGGCAAAAAATTTAATTGCACATGAAACATATGCCCACCAGGACACGTACTGTCGTGGGCGCGGGGGTCGGGAGGCCACCCACATTGAAATCTTTTAAAAGCCAAAAATCAACAGAGCAATGGACCAAGTCGAAAACAACATCAACAACAACAACAAAAACAGCGGCTCAGTTACCATTTCATGGGGCGCACCCTTAGAATAAACAAAGCCCAAATGCTTAAGTAATTCAATTTGGCCAACTTAATGCCACAAGTTACCACCGGAGGGTTAACAAGGCGGCTTCATATTTTGTTATTGTTTCCCCTCCTCTTCCGTTCTTACATTTTTTTCCTTCGACCCAAAATTAAATTGCATAACGAAATTTTTCATAGCTGCTGTTTGCCCCACATTGTTGCTAAGTGGGGGGCAGCTAACGAGCCATGCGGTGGCTTCTATCCGCCTGGCTCCTGGTGGTCAGCGTCTGCTCCTCGAGGAGCTGTCGTCCTTCACAGGAGTGGGATCTGCCAAAGTCCATTTATGCGCACTTTTGACGCTAATTGAGCAAAAGTTGTTTAATGCATGAGTCGGGAATTTTTTAAAGTTTTAAGTATGCGTGCACTAGAAGATATCCTGTATCCAGCTAAGAAACGTAGGGTAGTTTTATTGGTCGATAAAGAAGACATACACTTTTCTTCCTTAGCCCTGCACTACGTAAAATTGTATTCTTTATAACTTCTGTGTATATTTAATAAGTATTAAAGATTATTTTTAGTTGTACAACATTTCATATGTAGAATCTTATGTCAATACTAGCGGGTATTCCCCGGCCTTGTCCGTTGGGCGCTTCGAATTGTACATACCATTTAAATCTGCCCTTAGTTATATTTTAAATAAGTTCTTAAAAGTATGTGTTATGACTATCACATAAATAACCAAAAATTCAATATATCGTTTCTACCCATTTGGCATAAGGTTATGGCAAGTAGTTCAACGGGCTAAAGACAGTTGCTAGTTTGAGACCTGAGCTAGGGTAACTTATCCTTTTCCGAGTGCTATCCCGACTATAGCACTCTTTCTTGTTATATTTTAGTTTTCTAGCCACAGTATTTAGTTTTTTTTTATGCCAAACTAAGTTTTATTATTTTATATTGTCTCTTTTAGGACTTGCACTTCTGCTCCTGTAAAAGAGTCCATATGTCCTCAAGTCGCTTTCTGGTACTCACTTCGTCTTCTTCCTTTATCTCATCGTAATATTTGCATTTTATAATTTCCAAAGCCCGCTTCACAGTCGTATGATCGATCGTTAATTCTCTGTACTGTTCGCTGTACATTTCGAATGGATAAATGCAATTATCATTTTTGTTTTGACCAATTTCGATATCTTCTTGGCTGTTATAAACAACTTCCGGCTCTGAAGATTGCGAACTACTGTCGCCATCCTCGTGATCTGGATTATAGAAACGTAGACTGGCACCTTCCTCCGAATCTGGAAATCTTTCGAGGCTCTCATTTCGATGTCTCCGACCATAAACTAATGCTTTGTTATCCTGATTGGGAAGTATCGATAGATAACCATAGGAAACATTCGTTTGAACTTTTGCAAGCTTGTGGAAGATTCCACACAACCTTTCGCAGTTTTTCCAATAATTCTTCAAGGCGGCCTCATAGCGACTCAGCATATCTGTGCGATATATGGCGGCATTAAGCTCCACCTGGGCGCGGATGGTCTGTAAAACGAGTGAAATGTGTACATAAAGTACATGTATTATTGATCAGAATCAACAGCCGACTCGATATTGCCATATTTATCAAGATATATTGACCAAACTCGGTACTTATTAGTTTTACTATGCTCCTCATATGTTTCCAAAATCCTAACATCATCGGACCACTATTTTATATAGCTGCCATAGGAAAGTTCGATCAAAAATTAACTACTTTCCCTGTGATTCTAAGATAGATATATATAGATAGATATAGCACTATGAAGAGATTGGGTCTGCAAGGGTATTAAATCTTCGGCGTGCCAAAGATAGCCATTCTTTCTCGTTTAAGCCTATCAAGTATTTAATATAAAAAGATATAAGATTTATAAAATAGTGACCTGATCTATAAGCTTAACATGACGTGCAGACAGACAGGCTTTACTAAACCGATAGGAATATATTCGAATATAAAGTAATATATAGATAACATTTGTATAACACCCGTAGGTAATTCGATTAACTCACCTGTGTATCGCCGACAGCCAAGCCGCTTAAGAGATTGGTTAGAATAATGCACATGAACATGAAGAGCAGCAGAACCAACGAACCGGAGTAGCTATTAAAATCCTTGTACTCAAACTGGCCCGTAAACATGACCAGGGTTTGGATGAACCCACGACCCAGCTGACCTAATGTGAGGAACAGCTCGGATTGATCCTCGGGTTGCGCCATTTGCGGCTGACCAAATTGTACGTAAAAGCAAAGGCCAAAGGTTAACACCAAAATTGAGTAGAGCGCCAAGCTGACGAGAAAATTGCGCGACACCTGACGCAACATCAGCATGTGCGTCGATATGCCCGGCACTGGCAGAGCACCGATCATCAGCATCAGCTTGCATGCCATCAAAATGATGGCCAAAACGGAAACGATACGCTGCGTCTGCGGGTCGCCCCACTCCAGGCATGCGAGCAGGACCAGCACCACAAGCGGCGGGTCTATGGGACTGGGCATATCCCTGGCCATTAAATAGGCCAACAGGTCCGCCATAACCAAATACAGAATGAATACGCTGCAGCTGGCACACAATAATCCTATGTAGAGCTCGTGTGTGCTGCGCTGTGGAAAGCGGAGCAATGTATGCGCGATCAGGGAGATTCCAAAGTATAAAAAGATTGCGAAGTGGGTGAGAAAGATCCTTGAGAGATTACGCCATTTGAACAGCAGAAAGCAGGTGATCAACGGGTGCTTCAGCAGCGGGCACAGCTCCTTGCAGCTTGCGATATAAGCAATGGGCGCCATATCTAGCTCGTGCTGCTCATTGGTCAAGTTCATAAAGTTCAACAGAATCTCGTAGTTCTCATGGCTGGGCCTCTGGCCGCGACTTGTGATACAATAATCGAAATGCTCCTCCAACAGCTGCCTCTCCATATCCTCAATGAGCAGCTTCTTCCTGTCATTGCGCAAACCCAAATGTGCTCCATGACGCAGTAACTCCCGTATGGCCACCTCATTGCGGCATTGGACCGCATAGTGCAGGGGAGTACACCCATGCGAGTCTGGGACGTTGATGCAAGTCTTTGGATCCATGCGCAACAGTTGCTGCAGGCAGCTTTCGTAAGTGTTGCGCTGGAGCTTTGGCTGCACCTGTTTGATGAGCGTGACAACCAGCTTATCAGCCGATTCCAGTTTGAGGCGATTGTTTTGCAGCAGCCTCAGCAGACAGAGCACCGTTGTCCACTCGCCCTCCTCTATGCTGGACTCGAGAAGCCATTGATTATCCGCCGGCTGATTGGTTGGCAACATGGCTTCTATGGCATTCAGAGCAATGTTGTTGCTGTTCCTCCGGAACTCTATGAACAGCACGCACATCATAATTCGTTTATCCCATCCTTCAATCTCTTGCTCGTAACGCGCCATCGCCTCCAGCAGCTCATCCACGTTGAGCCCCAGGAGCTGCCGCACCAGCAGCTTGTACAGCATGGGGCTGTATCCATTTGGTTGGTTCTGCAGCACATATTCCAGTCCCTCGCCATAGTTGGCTAGGTTTAGTTCGGGCATTAATAGCAACTCATATACCAATCCGATGCGTATCTCCTGGTGAACTTTGGTATTCTGAAGCACATGCTGCATGGCCGTCTTGCCCTCTGCGTCGACTATGTTGGGCGAGGCTCCATAAGAGATCAGTTTCTTAATGCATTCGACGATATTGAGGTATTCTGTCCCATCCAGTTGCTTGACTAGCATAAGCAATGCGGTCTCCTGTTTATACAGATAGTCCGCATTGACCATGTGCTTGTGCCGATCAAGCAATGCGCCCAGATTCATTACATCTTTGGAGTCTGCGGCATAGTTAATGGCCGCCTTTTCAAACTGCGGATTTACCTGAAATCAGCATAACCCTGGAAATAAAGGCCTCTAATCTTTGACGTCTGCCACTCACGTAGTTGATGTCACACCCAGCCAGCAGACAGGCTGTTATGAATTTGCCACAGCCCGCAGTGGACAGCGCCTGCTCGTAGATGCTCATTCCTTGACCGAACTCATTGCAGCTGGCATTCGGCTGTGCACCTTTTTTGAGCGCACGTCGAAATCTAGCCAAATCCCGGTAGTCAAATGCATCTTGTAGCTCCCGCTGGGCATTAACTCCTTCTGCATTCATTTCTTCAGTTGTTCTTTAATCAAGCGCCGCACACACAATGACCTGATATAAGCACCAGCTTTCGTATATAAGGGCTCATAAACCATAGCTGTACACTAAGGTCACCGCGAAAGGCCCATAGGCAATAAAATAAATATTAGTAATACGAATTAAAAAAGTAAAGAAACTAACCGATAAGGCCGAGGTTAAATATAGGAGACCGTAGAAAGTACGGGTGCCCCGAAATAAAACAAGTAACGAAACACAATGCACAATGCACAATGCAGAACTTTAGAGTTATATACATGATCCCTTATATACGAAAGCTGCTCCCGGGATTTGGCTAGATTTCGACGTGCGCTCAAAAGAGATGCCCAGCCGAGTGTCAGCTGCAATGAGTCCGGTCAAGGAATGAGCATCTACGAGCAGGCGCTGTCCACTGCTGGCTGGGTGTGACATCAACTACGTGAGTGGCAGACGTCAAAGATTAGAGGCCTAATTTATTCCCTGGGTTATGCTGATTTCAGGTGAATCCGCAGTTTAAAAAGGCGGCCATTAACTATGCCGCAGACTCCAAAGATGTAATGAATTTGGGCGCATTGCTTGATCGGCACAAGCACATGGTCAATGCGGACTATCTGTATAAACAGGAGACCGCATTGCTTATGCTAGTCAAGCAACTGGACGGGACAGAATACCTCAATATCGTCGAATGCATTACGAAACTGATCTCTTATGGAGCCTCGCCCAACATGGGCAAGACGGCCATGCAGCATGTGCTTCAGAATACCAAAGTTCACCAGGAGATACGCATCAGATTGGTATATGAGTTTGCTATTAATGCCAGAACTAAACCTTGCCAACTATGGCGAGGGACTGGAATATGTGCTGCAGAACCAACCAAATGGAAATAGCCCCATGCTGTACAAGCTGCTGGTGCGTCAGCTCCTGAGCCTCTGAGTGGATGAGCTACTGGAGGCAAGAGCTCGTTACGAGCAAGAGATTGAAGGCTGGAATAAACGATTTATAATGTTAAGGCTGATGAGAGTTCAGGAGAAAAAAATGAGATGGTGGGGGGGGGGGGGGGGGGGGGTTGGGGGGGGGCGCAAGGACAAGAAGAAGCTGCTCATTGAGGATTGGGAGATGAATCTGTTTCAGGGGCTTAGATATTTCGAAAATAATATAATAACAGTTTTATTTTATTGACATCGATTAAACAAATCATGTTAAAAGTAAAATAAGAATATGTCAATTTGGCGTGAAATGCACTTAACGAAAGAGCATCTTCTTCCTCTTCACTGGCACTTCAGCATCTCATTTACAGCTGGTGCAACTGGTGTGGTCAGAAAGGATAAGCACCACGCAGAGTTGAGTTGAGTTGCCATTGTTGCACATTCATTAAGAAATGCGGCACTTTAACGGCTCGTGTGAAAATGAGAGGCCCAATTGTGTAAGTGTGTGCGTGTGTGGCCAGGTAGGGGGCGCTTTGAGTGGCAATTAAACAATGCAAATGTGTTGCGCTGTGGTTGGCGGCAGGTGGCGCCAACTGCTTGTTGTTGCTACAATTAAGAGGGAGAAGTTGTGCATTAATCTGACAGGTAATTGCAATTAAAAGCAAACAATAAGAAGAGCAGCTTCTGAAAAGAACGTCTGATATCGACACACACGGCGGCGAGCTTGCAATTAAGATATTGCAAGTGACAATGAAAACCAGCAGCTAAGTGGTAAAACCCTAACAAAGTGATGGCAGAATATGAAGCCTCCACACATTACCGGTTTTTCTTGTGTTTAATTAAAGTGTGGCTTCCATGTGTTCATCATCACTATGCGTTTTTATATGTGTATATACATATATACATATTTTTTTTACATTTACACAAGTATTTGAACGGTGTATCACAGTTTCGCGGCATTAACCTGTTGTATTGCTCGATGCTACATCACTCTTATAAACATTGGGCCATCTATAACTGCAACTGTGTCAACTCTGTAACATAACAGCGGTGCCATTTTGAGCAAAACATTTATTTTACAGAAATGTTAACGTTATAGCGATTTTTTTGAAAGTTTGCAAACTACATCTATGGATGCCCAACATTATACTTCAAAAATTCGGTTAGTCGCTTATCAGATATGCAACAACACCAGGAACTGATTGTATTAAAGATTTAACACAAAAAACAAATATTTCAGACTATCTGTTTTGAAACTGAATTTAACAGCAAAGATGTGACGAAGTATCTTGCAGCCATCTGAAACTTCGGTTTGTGACTTCCGATAGATTGGGGTGGCCACACGATTAACAATTGCCTTTAAGGGACAGCTGTAAACTTTTTCTCACACCTATGACAAGAAGCTCAGTGCTACGACAAAATCAAAGCGAAAAGTAGTAGATTTGTGTGTGTGCAAAACAAAACCTGCGGCTCGGTTTAAACAAAAGCAAGAACGCGATATCCGTGGCAATGTAGTTCAAACTGATTAAATGTATAATAAAATAAGCGTGGCAAGAGCGAACGACAGCCATTTAAATAATGCCAAACAAGATGGTTAAAATATTCTTCAGGTAAATAGAAAAGTGAGAACGCGCAGAGCAGCAGCAAGAACAAGAACAACACTCGAAAACGCACAGCAGCAGCAACACCAACAACAAAGAGAGTGTGAGAGAGAGAGGGTGTGAGCGGGACAGCAAGTCAGCGGCCCTGCTCGTTTGCTCTCCGCGCTGCGTTTTTATTTTTATGAATGACGTAAGCGCGCACCGCTTTGTGCCGCACAGCGGCGCTACAGAGCGACAAAAACAACTTTCCTTTGTATGGTTGTTGTTGCTGCGTGTTATTGTTGCTATTATTGTTGTTGTTATTGTTATTATTATTATTATTATTGTTGTTTGCTTTGCCAAAAAAGCAAAGAGGCAACCCTCATAGACCGTGTGTCGTCGTGTGCGTGCTTGTGGGAGAGCTCCCCGCACACACGCACACTCAAAAAGTGGCGTCGTTGGCTTTTTCTTGGAAAACGTGCTCGACGCCAGAGCGAGAGAGAGGCGGAAAGAGAGCGCCAACGGCAGCGCTTTTGTTGGTCGCTCTCTCTCGCTCTCTTATTGTTTTTTTTACAATAACATTAATTCTTTTTTTGGTCAATGACCTAAGCAACGCTCTTTGCTCCGTTAGCTTAGTTTTTTTTCTTCTTCTCGTATTGTGCTTTTAGCTTTGCAGCTTTCAGGAAATTGTTAACAAATTGTTCATTATTTATGCCAATTTCGCCAGTGGCCCGTTAGATTGGATCACCGTCTTACGGAATGTAGACCTTGGTTGGTTTCGTTTTTGACCGCGTATCTGGAAGAATAGGTCAATAAATAAAATACAGAAATCAGACGATGTCAAAATTCAAGGCAAAGTCTTAAAAGAAAAACAATTAACATAAACCAATAGACAAATGTGTTAAATGTTTTAAACAAAACGAGATTTTAAACTTTATTGAACTGCACAGGAAAATCTACTTACAATTAAAAAGTCTATTTACGCTAAAATGTAACAAAGTTATTGGGTTTTATCAAGAAGTTTGAGATCTTATGGAAATCATTTGGAAATTGGAAAAGAGCAGAAAGGATAACATTTTTAAATAGAATTAAGAGTATATTTCATAAAGAAGTTTGTATTAGGATTCCACAATTACGAAGCTCTTCAAATATTTCTATATTAAGTAAAGCAATAATAACAAAAGTTATTTAAATAAGTCTCATATGCTGGTGGAACTTCGTAATTTTCCTTGTAGAAATAGAGCTCACGCTTCTGGAGATAAATGAGGAGAATTACAAAGCTCTTAGTTACCGAATTTCGGAAGATATATTGGAATTCAAACAGATATTTTTTTGACCGATTCCTCCTATTGAGCTTTATTACAATAATTGCTGAGTTTAAAAATAAAAAATTATCTTTAAAAAGAAAACAATAACTATTAAACAATCAAAATGACAAACTAATACATGACTTTATCGACTCGGTTATTGATACTGTTCAAAATTATGCATATAGACTTTGGGGTAGACGTCCCCTTCTCTGCGTTACACATATTATTCAATTATAACACATAGAATAACACAGATAAAAGAAGGTTTTAAAAAAGGATCGATTTTTAATCGTTTAATTTTAATTAAGACAACGCTAAGAATTATAATATTTTCATAAATAGTATAAACTCTAAGGTCTCAATACAGATTCCAATACCATTGTAGAGGATATTATAGTTTTGTGATATATAAAGATTCATCTCCGACCCCATACAATATATACATACATATGTATATTCTAGATCAGCAACAACAGTCTCTCAGTTTTAACGTAAAGTTGAGGTAAGGTTCTAGTATGAAAAACCTTGCTTGGTTTCCAGTATAACTTGACCAAACTCGGCATTTAAAAGTTTCAACTTGTTCCTTATATGTAAACAAAATCTCATCAACATCGGACCACAATACCATAAGGCTGCTCATAGGAAACAGTGGTCGCATAAGTAGGCTCTTTAATGGCAAAATATTCTCTTTTCCAAATATTCTGTTTTCCATTAAACTCAGTATTTATATCCCTAAACTTCCTTGCTAGCCAAGTTATGGGCTATAAATAACCTTTTAATTGTCTCAGAAATTTCCGTATAATAGTTTCCAAGAACTAATAGATCAAGCCGTTGCGATAAGCTATTTTTATTAATTTTGAAAAATTACTGCAATCTTCAGGAAGATGATAGCGAAAATTATTTATTATTCTTATACATTTCTGGTATGACATCAGCCAATGTCAATTACAATTGCAATATATCTCATTTTAGCTATTATATCTGTAGCTATATCTATATCTGCCCGTAAATTGCAATGCCCGCCCGACTCGAGCCGAAAGTGCACTATGCCCCCAACGATTTATCATTCCCATTTCGGGTCGTCCGCAAGCGAATGGCTTGTTGTTTTGTTATTGTTTTTATTATTATTTTGGTTGTTTGTCACATTTTGACAATAATCCACTTTCGCACTTAATTTGATTAACACGGAAACACACGAAAGACAATGGCTCGCTGCAGCGTTGATCAATTTTAGGCGAAAACACAAATTCATTATTAAACATCAACAAAGTTGCCAACAAAAACAAAACAGAGAAAAATTTCTAGTAAATAAAGTGTGTGCTGCTTATAAAGATTAAATAAATATTTTTGTTGTCTTAAGCGAATTACACACGAACGAGCATTGTTAACAAAGGTTACGTAGAAAAAACAACTGCAGTCCCAGTAATAATTTATACCCTAACCAGAAATATATATACAATTCTGTGGGCATCAGGAAGCCAGCGACGTAAAAACAAACAATAAGTTTAAGCATATCATCATGCAATTTTGGGTCTGATTTTCTGCATAAACTATTTAGTTCAAATTGTTTAAAAGAAATATTTCTCAAAGTCGTTTAAGAAAGTGTAGAATACTATTATATTATAAAAACTAATCCGGAACCTTTAATGATTCGGACCCTTAGATCTAGCTAAAGAAAAATTTACATTAAAACGGAGTTCCGATTAAAGAGAAAAGACAATTAAAACTTCAACTTTTAACAAGATCTTTAAACGCAGCCAACTTAACGTGCACAGATGTTGCCAGATCAATTGGTTTATTAAGTGATTAAAAATATGAATTTTCTAATTTTCGTTTATTTTAGTTCACATTTTCTTAAGATAGTATGGGAAATATAAAAAAAAAAATAATATATATATATATATATATAATACATATTTATGGCTTTAAAAGTTTTCAATTATAAAGTCAAGTTTAATTAAAGTAATATGCAAGGTTTTTGCAGAAGTAAAACAGAACTTAATTCATGTCAAACATCATAAAATAGTTAATATTTATTAGTGAAACTTTTCTACATTTTATTTTGTACTTATATTTCATTATATTCGATTTTGCCTCATCTTTTTTTATCGAAACTGCAAAATTTGTTTCAATTCTTACAAGAGTATCAAACTTTCTGCTTTGCCAGAAATAGGCTTATCACAATTCTCATGTCTTTGTTTGCGGATACTTTTCTGTTTAAGCTTAAAGAGAGAGAGTGCAAAAATTTCAGAATTGTCTCTCTCTCTCTCTCTCTCTCTCTCTCTCACTGTCTCACTGTCTCTTTCGTGCTGGAAGCGTTGACATTGTAAACAATAACAGCAGCAAGAGACGTCGCAAAAAACGAATATTAAAAAAAAAATTAACGCATTTATTACAATAACAATAAAAGGGGGAAATATCATGTAGGAGTCAATAAGAAGACTGCAAGGAAGTGCAAAGCCCAAAACAATTAGTGAAAAAGCAATTAAAGCAAAACGGAAATGAAACGCGTCGGGCAAAATTGGCCGAGAGGAGGCCGCAAAGGCAAGGCCTGAAGGTCGTTTGTGTTTGCGCGCGATAAATTTGTATTTAACTTTCTGGCGTTTCTTTTGCTCTTCATATTATTTTTTTTTAGTTTTAAATAAATATCACACATACGCAGCGTATGCAAATAATATGTATGGCATACAGTTTCTGGCTAGGTTTTTTATTTTGTTTTTTTTTTGTGTTTCTGTTCTTTTTATCTGCGCCCTGTTATCCAAGCCTTTGGAGACTTATCTATATATATGTATACACCCATATGTATATATGCGTGTCTATGGAAGGCTTTCTTGATTGAATTGTCGTGAAATATGCGCATAAAGTAATCGGGCCAGCGCTTATCACAGCCAAACAAAGCATAACAAACAACTGAAACAAAAAAGTAAAAACTATATAAAAGTAAATAGTCAGCAGAATGTGAGCAATGCCAGACTAAGGCGACAAACCTTCCAAGGTGCACATACATGCACACACACACAATCGCACAATTTGTCAATCAACTGGCAATCAGCTGCCAATCAGCCCATCACCAACTCCCCAAACCCCCCGCCCACAGGTACAAGGGGGACGCCAATGTGCTCGATGCGTCGTTTAGTTTTGGCGTGACCAATTTGCAAATGCGTTCAACTATTTAGTCTAAGAGCTTTGTTTACACCCTGTACTCAAAGTCTTCCAATGGGGTATTATGCACTATAGTTTCCGATAGATAATTCTGTTCGATTTTCGATTAAGCAAAAGCTGATCGATTGACTTTTAATCACTTTTATCGATAAAAATCAATAGTAGACCCTATACCCTACACTCAAAGTCTTCCAATGGGGTATTATGCACTATAGTTTCCGATAGATAATTCTGTTCGATTTTCGATTAAGCAAAAGCTGATCGATTGACTTTTAATCACTTTTATCGATAAAAAGCAATTCAATTATCGATGTTTTCAAGTCAAAATTAGTTTGTTGATTGCATTTGATGCAATTAAAGAAATATATATAGGAAACATTCTGACATTCTGACATTCTGAATGATATAGCATTTTTAATTTTAATATATCTTAAAGTAATATTGAACAGCGTACTCGCTCGTCGTTATTTTCCACTGACTTACTCACCCCATCTAACAAATAGCTATTTGGCAGGCAGAAAAAAACACACAGTCGACTGACGCTAATCAAACGCCTAATTTCTTGCAAATTAGCTGACACGGTTAAATGATTAACTCTGATCGAGATTTAATGTACTGCGCAGTCGGCGTCAATATTGTTCGAGATTGGTTTTATTAGCTGAATCACTCATTAGAATAAAATAGGATCCCATGAGCCAGAAAAACCAACAATAAACTATATTCAATTATTGTTACTCAGTTATTTCATTGTTATTATCAAAATTATGCAAGCTCTAAAAACGTTTCCTATGCACAGTTCATACTTTAATATCAGCGTTTTATAAAAGAAAAGCAATTAAACTATTTTAAATTAATTACTATTGTAATAAATGCTTAAATTAAAAAAATGAGGAACAATCGTTATGTGCACATTGGTTTCCAGCTCAATGCGCAGTTGTTTTACTGTTATCCGAATTTATCCGAACTCTAAATACATCCTCTTGATTAATTTCCATAGAAATTGATTTCCAAATTGATATTGAATTAAAGAGTTTTCTTTATTTTTTTTCCCTCAAAATACACACTTCATAATTTAGCTTATAATACTTTGTTTCCCTTCCCTTATCCGGTATTCTCCGAACCCAGGAATCACAGATCCTTAAGTTATAATCCGCTTTGGAATGTTTCATTAACACACTTTTATTGACTTATCCGGTATTATTCGAACCAAAAAATCTTAATTTATTCCCTTATTTATAATCCGTTTTCGGATGTTTCATGTTTCATATATCCTTATCCGGTATTATCCGAACAAAGGAATCCTAGTTTTAGAATATCAATTTTATAAAAGATCTCAAGGTTTTCGAATGTCAATTAAATCGCTAACTCATAATCCGTTTTGGGATGTTTCAATAATATAAACCTGTTCTAGTCAACTTTTGCGTTATCCGAACCTATCCAATTAAAATTTATCCAAATCTTTACTTGGCTTATCCCATAGATATACTTGTTATCCGTATTTATTTGAATTCACAATTTGTAAGCTATTTTTATTAAACGAATTCACCTTTTTCACAGTCCATTCATTTTTTGTTTTCGCTCTTTTCAATAGATCATTAATAAGCGCGAAAAAAAAGGCAACCCACAACAAAATGGCATCATCGCAAAATGCTCATTTAAGGCGCGTACATGACAGCATCAACAATATCTCTAAAATTATTTTGGCCAAAAAATAGATATGTGTATATATACATATATAGGTGTATAGATGTGCGCAAATCTTTTTGAACTTTCGCATGGCACAAGTGCCAAGAGCAAACCCTGACATACATTATAATATTTAAAGCAACGCCCTCTTTTCTGTGCCAGTTTTTATTTTGTTTTTCAAATATTCATTCACCTACACGCGCTCATAATCTCATTTCGAGCGGCGTCAATAAATTATTGTTTGTATTTAAATTTGGCTTTTAGACTGTCATATATATCTTATAGATACATATTTATGCATATAGGCTAGTCTGTCTTTTACACACGCCCACCAACAGCTGCTGACAATCACATGAAAACATAATTTGTGGCGTGCGGAAATACCTTTCGAATAGAATTCATATTTACCTGTTGGTCCTATTTAAGGAGCAGCTGTTGGCATTTTTTGCACTCACGAATCCACTTTCGGGCCTTATCGGCGTAACTTATCTGGCCTGATTGTTAGTCACATTGGCCCAAACTACCAGTTTTTTTTTGTATTTTGCACAATCTAAAATGCCAATGAGTAATCACAATTGTTTGCAATTAGGAGCAGTTGCAAGAGTTAGTCATTGTATAGTTAAAGCACCCCGAAAGAAAAAAGGGAAATGGAGGAGAAAAAAAACGATGATTCCCATTCGTTATAATAACTTTCATTGTTGCAGCCCAAACGATTTGTTTGAAAATGCATAGTAAAAAAAAAGAGAAAGCCACGCACAATGGGCAAAACTGTGAGACTTCTAAAGTGAAAATATTTTATTTGAAATTATTTTCGGACTATCCGATTAAGTTCTTTAATAAATTTGACACGTAAATAGATATGATTCAAAAATAATCGAATGCCCTGTTTTGTTGTAACTTTCTTTAGTTATAAAGCTATTGTAATTTTTAATTATAGATATAGTTTCATATATTATCAAGAAATATATGAACAAATATGAATGTGTAATGCTTTTTAATTTTATTTTTTATTGTGAAAGATGTACCTTTGGCATTAAGATTTTCTTTGAAAAACAAGTACGCAATTTGAGTTTTGAGATAATATATATGAGATTGCAGTATGTCATATTAAATTAGGTAAATTTGGCTTGTTGAAAGACTTTGCACACCAGAAAAAGTATTTGCTGCACTTAAAATACAAAAGTTGGTAATTGTATATCATATAAATTTCAAAATTAAATTTATTATCAACCTTTTATGTTAAATTTTATGATGTGCACGGAATGCGACTTCGATTTTTGTTGGCCATTTTATAATTTTGCTGCCATTGTGCGTTGCTTCCAAATTGTGCAAATTACGAGCATTTTGCTTGTTGCTATGAAACCCATTCGATCGATCGATCGATATGGAAAAAAACACAAAAAAAAAAACTTTTCGACAATCGAAAGCGGCCCACGCGCGCTGGATGCTGAGCACAAGATGGACAGCATTTGATTGAATGTTTGTTTTAAAAAAAAAAAGGAAACAACAGCAAAAAGAGATCAAACGCCAAAAACAAATAGCACATAAAATAAAACACGTTACGCTGCTGTACGAGAGCGCGCACATAGGCGAAAGCCGCAAAAAAAGAGTGAGAGAGAGAGAGAGAGGCACACGTGCGCGCGCGCTCCCAGCAGCAGAGCTGAGCAGCAGCAACAGCCGAGGCGCTGAGCGCAGTACTTCTGCGCGCTTTGTTGTGCTTGGGAAGTCATTCGGCAACGTTGGCTCGACGCGTTCACAACGTTGCGTATTCGCCGTGTGTTCGTGTCTCTGTTAAAAGCTGCGCGCTTTCGAGTGCTTTTGTGTATGTTGTGTGAGGCGACTTCCGTTCGTACAAGCACACACACACACACACACACACAACACATACATGCATATCAAATCATTTCTAAATTTATAATAATATGAAAAAAGCGCTGGCGTGCGCGCTTCACAGCACAAAAAAACATATATAAGAAATCAATTTAAAACGCGCGCAAAAAATTAGTAGCAAAGCCAAATATTTACTCTCAAATATTTGCCAGCGCGCACACGCCCACCGTTGCTAACAAAAAAGTAAAATAAAAGTGACAGAAAATAACATAATTCTTTTTTATACAACGACTTTATCAAAAAAAAATATTGTCTTGCATTTCGTTTGTTTTTGTTGTTAAAAACTGTTTTGTTTTCTTTTGCGCACCCAAAATTCTTTAGTTGAAAGTGAAAGCTGCCACTGTGAAATGTTGTCGCCGGCAAATACGAAAAGAAACAACAAACACATAAATACATAAAACATTACAAACAAAAAACAAAACACACCAGACAAGTTGTGCGTTGTATTGAGAAATGTTTGCCCAAAATGGTGTGCGCAACTGACATAAAGCCTGACACTCAATTCGATTAAACATTGTTCAATGTGCAGCAAATTGGCCAAAATGCGTTTGCAACAGCGTTACAACAGCAACAACAACGCCAGCAGCACAATGGCCACACAAGCAATTGGCAACGGCAATGGCAGCAACAACAACAACAACAACAGCAGCAACAACAACAACACCAGCAGCAGAATCAACAATCAACGCGCCAAAATACCAAATCTCATCAACAACAATCGCAACAATCACAACAACAACAACGGCTACATCAAGCTGCGGAGCAATACCAGGCCAACAACTACCAATAACAACAACAACAATTGCAGCAACAACAACAACAATGGCAACAACAACAGCAGCAGCAGCATCATCAGCTCCTGCAGCCAGCCCATGCAGCTCGACAATGACGAAGATCTGGTCGAAACGCTGGAAGAGACCACAACTGCCGTCGAGCTGCGCTCAACATCTGCCGCCGCCGCCGCCGCTGCTGCTGCTGCGGCTGCTGCGCCTGGGTCTGCTGCGCATTATCGCGCCTACACAACGCTGCGCAGCAACTCCACATCGGCCATTTTGGCGGAGGCTGCCTGTCTGCCCAGTCTGCTGGGCAGCAGTCCCAGCATGCTCTTCGCCCGCCCCCGCACCCTCAATGTGCACAATATCTGCCAGACGCCGGCGCAAATAACGCAATTGTTTTTTGGGTATGTTTTTTTTTTTAGTTTTTCTTTTGAACCTTTTATTTTTTCTAATTTTGGTGTTTGGTTTCTTAATCCAAAGCAACAAGTTGTGTACTTTTAACTGTGACTAACATTCGGTTTAGTAAATATATATATGCTGTTATAACTAACTTAAATCAAGGACGTTTTACTAATCTATTAATGATAAAGTATTTTATGCAATTTATGTTAAATATCCTATGAAATTTATGAGGTAAATACCATTAATATACATGCTAGGCAGTCTATAAAGATTATACTTAAGAAGTTCAGCTCTCTACCTATAATATTGTTTACTGCTGGCTTTTTATATATATATTTAAATAACCCAGATTTCTAACTGATTTTATATAAATTTATATTGTGATTAGATAAGCTCTTATCTATAGTTGGCCCAGACGATTATCCGAAAACATTTTTTTACCTGATGAATTTCTGTTTTGCGCATACAAAATTTACTGACACACCCACAATTGGACTTTGAGCACGCTTTCTTTTATCTTAAACTACACAAATACCAAGTAAATAATTATTTATTGCCCCCAATTCCAATTTATAGTTCTTTTTGATCCGCTTTCAATACCTTAACCCAGTGCATAGGTCAAACTCTCTTCAATTATCCAAGGTCGCAATAGCAATTATCGGAATTATCGCGTTCGCATATATAAATATTTATACACTTTTAACATAATTTATGAGCTTTCAAATTGTATTCGTATGGCGTCATATTCAATGAATGAATGAATGAATGAACCATAAAACGATGCGGATAAAAACGGATAAATCTCTCTTTTGTTGATGCATTTTTGCAATAACAAATGCATAAAAAAAAACGCTGACGCTTGAAAGGTTTTACACAATGGCAAATTTATCGGATGCCCAACGTAATTGGCTTAATAATAAAGTAGAATTAAATAAGAATGTAATAATTGAAACTGCTTGACTAGCAGATGCCCTATCTATGCCAGATTTAATCCGTATCCGTATCGAGATAAATACATTAAATTGAAGCTACCAATTTCTATAGGAATTGCTCATACCATATATTCGCACCCATTAAAAAATAGCCCCAGCAAATTGAAATTCCCATTTAAAATAAAAAAAATGCATTTTTTATACAGTTTATCGTAGAACCATCCCATCTAGATAATTTATTCAAGCCCATATACATATGTTTAGATATTGCAAATAGATTCTATTTATTCAAATTTGATCTTTGCGATCATAGTCAATATTTAATTAAATATCCCTTCCTATCCGCATATCACCAAAGTGCAATTAGATGAATTAGGAGCAGCGGATAATTCAATTGGATTATCCGTTGTCTCAGTTATTATCATCGTTGTAGAAATTACCGCTTGATATTCACATGACTCTTGAAATATGTCCACGCCTTTAATCTAATTGGGCTGCCTTCCTGGGCGAATGGCCCCGGACAAAAGCAAGAACAACGAATTCTGAATACCGTACAATCCAATATATCTTGCTGTTGTCTTGTTTTGCGCTTTTGTTTCATTCTTTGGCGTTGCACAAAAATACATCGGGCAAGATTTTGTCATCGTTATTTTAAAATTCTATATATTGTTTATATATAGTTATATATATATATATATATATATATATATATATTCGATTTTTGCGCACTCTCGCAGCACAAAACACTAAAAATATTCAATTAAATGACAAGGCTGCTTTTATTTTTCACACAGTGCAAAACATTTTTTGTTTTCTTTACTTTTAAATTTAAAATGTTATTTCTTTTATTTGTCGCCGTCTTCGGCCAGTGTGAAAATTCAATGAACTTGATCTCTCGCCAGCGCGTGTGTTGCATATTTTTTCTGTATTTTTATTTTATTAAATTTTGTTTATTTTTCTTAATGCCAAAATAAATTGTGTTTAAATTAACAGCAATAACAATGTATTAAAATGTCAAACGCTGTAAACAAAACGCGCGATATATACATATATCTCTATTCCTTTTTTTTTTCGTATTTTTGCATATAATAAAGCCATAAGTCAGCCGACAAATTGTCATTCTCATAACATATTTATTGTGCCTGCGGCGCTGACAATTGATCAGTCCAGCAATCGAGGTTCAAATAAATCAAGCCACGACTTGGCTAGACCCGTACCAAGTGTGGACAACATAGTTTAGATATCAGTCACTTTTGAGTATACAATTTGTTTTGAGATAATGGAATTTAATGATCACAAAAACTGACATTATTACTATAGTTATTGAGTTAAATCAAATGGTTTTTTTCTTAAGTACATGATGTGGCTTTTGTGTAGATGTTAAGCTGTATTCCCTCCCGTAGATTGAAAAGTAAGAATCATAAACGATATACAGATCTTAGGGATTATCAGAAAAAGAATTAATGTTTTAAAGGTCTATAGGCTATTTATTAAATAAAAGGACCCTTGTCTCTATAAACTTGAATGAAACTTGTTTTATACATTTTAATATCATATTTCCACGACTTAAATGTTTTCCTATTTTAAAAAGAAATTCAAAAAAAAGAAACTTTTCTAAATGATTTTATTTAAAGCTTATCAACATTGTACGTAAAACGTTTAAGAATATGATAGAAAGTTACAGCTGAACAAAAGCTCTCTTGAGAGAGCAAGGACCTCAAAGAGCGAGAGGAAGGGAAAGGGAGAGGAGAGTTCGTATATACTTATTATTTGTGTAGAAACAAAGTGTATGAACAAGTAAAGATAATTGTTCTTTAAAGATGAAAACAAGAACCTTTTATATATCAAAATCAATTTACCTATGTGGTACATACATAAAGTATATGCATAATATCAGAACTTATAGTATGAGAATTTCCATCAAAATTAAATAAAAAAAAATTATCAAAAGGGAATTAAGTAAATATAGATAGATACATTTAAAAATAGTAAAATTCGAATGCAAAATATATTAAGTATCTAGAAAAAATGAAGTTAATTGACCCTTGAAACCAAAGCATACGCTTTGTTCTACATTTACGGGTATTTGAAAAGCGAGTCATTGAAAAAGTTCATTTAATTAAATGATTTTTACGACTAGGTCTCCGGCTTTGTTTTATTCTTGGCAAATTGAATTTGAGTGCCTGACTTGGTTGTGTTTTTTTCGACTCATATTCGTGATTCGTTCGACCTTCTTGCAGACGGACACGTGTTATTCATTTGCAAAAAATGTATATTCATAGACATATTTATTGAATGCACTCAAAGCTGTGAATATTGCAGGGCACACGCCCAGTTTTTAATTTTTTATTTTGTTTGTATTTAATGTGCCAAATGTTTGACGAAATTCGAAAAAAATTAAGGTTCGTTTTTTTTTGTTTTTCGCGGCGCAACTGGCCCGTAAAAACGTTAAAACGGACGGCAACTAATTCAAACCCATAAATCACAGAGCGGCGGCTATTAAAAGTTATGGGCTCCACGATGCTAAATTAAAAGAGTTGCTGCGTTTCATTATTAATTTTTTGTGTGCTTTTTGCTGAATGTCGCTTTAATTCAATTTGTGCAGTCACAACGTACAACGTTCATCAAACCGCGGTCATTGTCTCTGCCGGGTTGATGCTTCAATTTCATTCATTTCATTCATGCATCAATAAATCACGCATTGACCGTTCGCAAAGGCCGTCTCTCTTATGTACATATATACATCTGTATATATATAGTTTTTTATGAGTTTATCAGTGGCACTTCAATTTAGCAAATGCCGCATTCTTTTGTCAATTGTTTTATGCCATCCATATATACTATCAATTCTTTTATTATTTCCCTTTTTCAATTCAATTTTGTAATTGTTTTTGTATTCCACATCGTTTATATGAACTGCATTTATCGCTTTGGCTTATAAGTACTCGTATTTTTTTATGGCTTTTTGCGTCGTGATATTATGCTTTATTTTTAACTTGATTATGACATAGTGCAAACATACATCCATATAGGAATCTACAGCAACGACAACGACGACGACGACGACTGCATGTGAAGATAATAATTAATTTCATAAAATAACAATGCCTTTATAAGTAACCACTCGGGCCATTATGTTAATTATCAAGCATTTATCTTCTAGGAAAAAAGAATATTATATATATTTTTGCAAAAGGCGTGATTGCTTTAACGATCGTTGGATAAAATCAGTTAATTAATCCCATATAATTTCACACCAAGTCTGACGAATAGTTTAGGTTCAAGAATTAATTGCAGTTTAAACACAAAAATTCACACCAAAAGCTCGCTCGGATAGTAGCTATTTGTAATAATAACCCATTTCGGCTCGGGTTGCGCCAAAACTTATTTATGCAGTCAAAAACACTAATTTTAAATGTTCTATTCTTCTAAGATTCATGCATATGTATCAACAAATTAATTAACACACAAATTCACACCAAAAACTAGTTCGAATAAAGATTATCTGTAACTAATATCATATTTTGCATAAAATATTGTGAAAGTTAATTTTAAGGCCAGAAACGTATACATAATGACATTGGAATAAAATTGGATTTCTTATCCGAATGAAATATTTGGCATGCAAGATAATCCCTTTTTAGATAGATTATACGAGTATATGATCATTTATCCGAATGTTTGTGCTATATTTTAAAATTGTTGCATCAACAAATTGATTACACAGATTATCTATAAATGATAGAAAATATTTGTATAGTCAAGTCATAAAAGTGCCGCAAGTTCTTTTTAGATGTTCGGATAGAAACTTTTACCTTATCCGCAAGTTTATTTAGTTTGTGATACGAGATGTTTTTTGAAATAAGAGTCTTCTAAGCTAAGCGGATAAAAGTAAATAATTTATTCAATTACTTTAATTGTCTTAGCTAATAAAACGGATAATATATATTTTATATTCCATTTTATATCATTAATCATATTGGGATTGCCACTTCAACCAACTAAATGGGCAAAAACCAAGTCAAATGATATTAACTATTGATGAACTTCTATTATTGCTTGTAAAAATCGATTAGGCAAAATAACTTGGCACTTAATCTTCACACAAAGGCGGTCGTCCATTGCGGAACTGCGGCACGTTTGCCAATAAATAATAATTAATGTTGTGGAAAAGTGCATTAATAAACAAATGTGTGCACTCACTTATTATTCATTGAGCTTTTCCAAAACGCCTCGATTGCGAAACACGTCTGTGTACCTTAGGAACTGCAGACGAAACATAAATAAAACAAAATATCAAATAACTTTGCCCGATACCCTCAATGATTCCGCTCAATTGAGCTAAGCGTTTATTAATAACAAATTGCAGCAGCAAAAAGAATTTTTAGGCAGCTGCAGTTGCTAAAAATAATATCATAGTTCAACGTCAAGCGAACTACGTATAGAGGCTTTTCCGCCCACCGATTACGTGCACGCCAGCTAAAGGCCAAGTTGACGCTTTAAGCCAGAGTACTTGGCAAATATATATTTTGTTTTATAGCAGCCCCGATAATGTTAACAAATGTCGCCGTCTTATATGGCCAATAGATGAGCCCATTCGCCAATTTGATGGCTCTGCCATGCTGTCACCCATACACAAATAGATTCAGACAAACAAAGGGTATTATCAAGTCAAGGTTTATCGATTGTGGACAAGACGAATTATGTCACGAAATGCAGCAAAACATTTGTGTACTCTTACAAGAGGTATTATTTTTGTGACGGCACAATATGTGCTGCATTAACTATAATTGTTTAACTCTGTTTGTTATCCATAACCCACTTTTGTTTACATATTTATTTGCTCGACGTAGGTTATCCATACTTTTCTTAGTTCTTACTTTTGGTCGGGCTGAATTGCATATTCTAGCTTAAATTACCTTTAAGCAAGTTGGCGTGAACAATCTTTGTGTCCTAATCCAAAACCTATTTAGATAGATTATCCGTGAGCAAGATCGTGAAGAGCCTTTGTATCCTTGCTTCGCATATTTAAATATTATCCCAAATAATAAACTATTCCCAATAATTATATATGTTATGTGTATATTTGTATGTATTTTGTGCATTCTTCTAGTCACCAGCATTTGTTTTCTCTATTTTTGGCACATACACACACAACACACACACTCACATGAAACACACATTCCATAACACCCATGGCCATAGATCAGTTTTGTTTATGCTCTTGCATTGCACTTGATTTTCATGGTCTGCGCGAAGAGTTTCTCAGTGCCAAAGTTTGTATACAAAAAAAAAAAAACTAGAAAACAAAAGCAAAATTATTGTTTAACAAATTTTTGTTTTTATTTTGTATATTTCTTGCATTTATAATCATAAGCATTTCGTTGTATTTACGCGCTTCTAAAAATAGAACCCGCCCAAGTAGTCGAAAGAAAGTGTGAAAACTGAGGTCGGCTGAAACTGAAGCTACTTCATAATTTGCAAGGCAAATAAGCGCCACAAATTAGCAACGTTGATCGTAAAAACTTTTTTCAACAATATATAAATGCAAAATAATAAAAGAAATATACAAAATGCGCGTATATATAAGAAATCCCATTAAATCATGTGAGCGCCAAAAGAAAAACAAGAAACCGCCAACAAATTAAATCAAAACGAAAAAGTTTATAGAATTTGTTCGTATGGAGGCGTATTTGGCTGCTGTCAGTTTTGGCTGAGCCGTTGCGATTGTTCTGCATTTTATGATTGACGTATAGACGTTTCGGAAGCTCTATTATTTTAATGGGATTGTGTTCTTAAAGTATTTTTGCATTCCAAAAGTATTGAATGCCGTCTAAAGACAGTAGCTAAATGCTCTCGAGGCTTAAAGGCATGGCAATCGATTGAATGCGACTGCAAATTTGAAGGAGTGGTGGTATTATTGCTCAGATGTTGAGTTTCTTGAACATTTCGGATAATTCGGATAATGTATCCGGTATAATATGAAACTACAAAATGCGCTTTACTCTGTCAGAGCTGTCTGTGCACTGGTCTTTAATACTTTGTCAAACTTTGAATAACTTATCCGTTTTTATCCGATACCCCATCAAGAAATTGTTGTTCACATTTGATGACAATGAAATGATTCTCTCTCTTACACCCTGGAGGAAAACTATGTAAAACTTTGGATAACTTATCCGTTTTATACGATACCCCATAGAGTATTTGTTGTTTAAATTTGATCACAATGAAATGATTGTATTATAATCTCTCTCCCTCGCTCACTCTGTCTATCTCTCGCAATCTTTCTGAAGTGATGGCTCTTGACCTGGCTGTCTATAATAATCTTTCCGTCGATTATTCATCCAACCATGCATCAAATTATGAGTAATCTATGTAAAATGCGTGACTGTATTCTTTGCTTCTGCCCATATGATCTCACTCTATGATCATCGTGATCGCGGCTTGGACTTATGCATCGAACAATAAAGACTGCCGCTTTGAAGCTTTTGACTTTGCCCTTATTAGTCATTACAGCTTTAAAGCTTGCCACGCTAGACTCTTGATTGTGTCACACCCACTCGATACCTGTATACACCTGTCCCATTCACTTCCACTCCGACAAATGCTCGTTTAATTGAAACGCTGCGTTTGCAAATGACCTCAGACCACAGCTGAGTTCGATCCACATGCAACAAACACAACTGACTCACTTTGAACATTTCACCCATTTACATGGCTGAAAAAAAAAAAAAAAAAACAATTCAATTAATGTGCCGACAATGGCAATAGAAACTCTGCTAGTTACCCTGTAAACTCTACGATCTGATTGAAATGTATAACAAATAACAGAGTACAAGTCGTTTCATAGAGAAATATTTGATCAGCTGTGTTAGCTTGTAATCATTATGAAGAAAATCTATAGAACAAATTTTAAAAAAAATATATGTATAGACTATTTCTAACAATATATAATCTTATAAAAATATAATATAATAAACAGTCTAGCCCTTAGAAAAATACAATAAAAGGTGAAGAACTAACACACAGTTTAAATCATGTTTAAGAAATAAATGTTTGTCAGGCTACTAAAACACATAATTCTAGAAGTGCAGCCTAGAAGATAGATTATATGTCGCCATCCTTTGAATTAGTCCTAAGGCAACTAGATCTCTCTAACAACTCTTCTTAAATTATGCTTACTACAGGGTATACGAAATAAGAAGAAAACATTTGTGTAGAGCAACAACTGGCTTACTAACCTTGCGCAAATTACTTTATTATTTTGTTGTTGGTTCGAGATTAGAACCAACTTTCTACGCGTATGACCAACACAATCGATGCTCCCACACACTCACACGCACACACTCCACTCACACACACACACACACACACACACACGCACTCACTCATTCACACACAATCTAGTGTGGTTGATACTAATTTGTCGGTTTCGGTTCTTTGGCACATGTAACCCATTTATTTTTGATATGTTGACCTCATAACTAGACGCAGACCAAAAGTTTGTTGAGCCTATATAGCGTGCTTTAAAATCGAAATTGACGTACCCCTCACAAAAACCCCTCCCCTGTTGCCAACAACATTCCCCTATTGCTTTCCACGGGGGAGTCAGCAACGACGACAGCGTCCAAATGTGGCGATGACAACTTCATTCCGTAGCATGTGACAGACAATCTGTGGGTTTGACGGGGTGCTTTGTTCTGAACCGACAGAGTCGGCAGTCGGCAGTCGTCCGGGTCGACGGTTCGACTGGTCGGTATCGATACTTTCAATCAGAAAACGATAATTCATGACATCATCAAATGCCAACAGGCCGTAACATTGCTCCAGAGACAGACGAGAGAGAGAGAGAGAACATACAAACTCTCTCTCTCTCGCGCTCTCTCGCCCCCTCTCTATCTCTCGCTTGAGTGGTCCGCTTAATTAGTAATTTAACACAATATTAACCGAAGCGGTGCCTTGTAATGCCTATAAATACTTACATATATATACTATGTCTAATCCCAGCTACTCAGAGCATACAATTTTTGCCATGACATCAAAATTCGTGCGCCATTAAAAAAAAAAAATACGACAAAAATTCATTTTTACTACTTTAATCGGCATTTCATTGAGCACATTTTGCATGGCTTTGTTGCTGTTGTTTCTCCTGATGTTGTTGTTGTTGTTGTTGTTGTTTTAATAGGGGTTTGCGACTTCCCGATAATACACTGCAACCGCATTCAATATTCAGTTGCCCGTGTGCGCCTCTAAAGTGCGGTACTCGTCTCGTATTTCTGGTATCTGGTTTTACGGTTCTCGCGGTTCTCACTTATCCTTCAGCCCGGAAGTTGATAAATACCATATAAACAAGAAAAATTTATGTATTTTTAAAGTATGTTTTAATGCAGACACGTCGTCTCGTCGCGAATGTGCTGTATTTTTTGTGGTTTATTTTAGAATCCGATATAACTAAATATCGCATAACCAAAGCTGAAGTTTGGTATATATAGTTATTATTTAAACTATACCTAACTATAACAAATTTAAACTAAGAAAAGAAGCAAGAACAAGTAGTTCCCTTGGTAAGCAGAAGTATATTACGATTGATTTCTATATAGAAATTCTTAGTATTTCAAATTATTATTTCAACTCAACTCAAACCAATTTTTAGCTAAATTTAAAGAACCATACCAAAAAAATTAAAACAAGTAAGAGGTTCTAGTCGGGAGCTCCCGACTAGGGGATACCCTGAACCCTCATATTCCAACACCAAATGTAGCGCGCGCTTATAGATAGAGAGTAGCGGGGAGGTGGCGATAGGTATAAAATGAAAGATAATCGATATATATATACTTTTCTAGAAGCTACATGTCAAGTTTGGTAACTCTAGCTCTTATTATTTACCAAAATTGCTTAAAAAACAGGATATCGATATACATTTTTATCGATTACTTGGAAACGGGGTAAGTTATCGATTATCGGAAACAAACTCGATCTGCGTAGGAACTAGGAGCACCTACATCTAAAATTTCAAGTCTCTATCTCTTATAGGTTCTGAGATCCTTGCGTTCATACATACGGACGGACGGACGGACGGACGGACGGACGGACGGACGGACGGACGGACAGACAGACGGACATGGCTAGATCGACTCGGCTATTAATGCTGATCAAGAATATATATACTTTATGGGGTTGGAGATGCTTCCTTCTGCCTGTTACATACATTTGGATTTTGCACAAAAACATAATACCCCTTTTACCCATTTTTAATGGGTTCAGGGTATAAAAAATAGTTTAATTCTACAACCCACACGCTGTCAGGTTCTCGGGGAACTCCAAAACCGGGCTCATTTCTCAAATTCATTAAAAGAGCATAGAACCCTTTATCTTGATCACATTTTATGGCAATTTTTAGGAGTTTCTTCTACATTTACATTTTTGAACAATTAATCAATTTCTTATACCATACCGAAATTTTAATTTAAAAACAATCCATCATTATTTGAAGAAATATAAGCTTTTGCACGTGCGGACCTAACTGATCAAATATTTGTTAAATTTCCTTTAAAAAACTCGAAGATTCTTCAGATATCGCATTTCGAATTGTTACACCAATTAATATAAATTCTTCTTGAGTTAGATTGGCTTCTAAGCTCATGTATTTTTTAAACAAATACAATGATGAACTATTATGCAAAATAGGAATTGGAATCTGGAATTCTTTTAAAACTTCCGCAAAAGTGCCCACTAGCATAAACATATAATTCTACATATATGCATGGCATTATGTTCTTACATGGAAAACCATTTCGACAAAAACATTTGTTTGTTTAACATAAATGGGGGGCAAATGCTTTAGTTTGAATCATTTGTGTTTGTTTCAGGGAACGCTTTCGACCGTCCTTTACCGAATAAAAACAAAACGAATTCCTGGAACCGAACCGAGCTGCTTGACCAGCTGTTTGGCCAAAAGCATTGCGATGATATTTCAAAAAGGCATAAAAACCATCATATTCATAGCACATCAAGGTCGAGTAAAAAACTGCTCGAGCAGCTGACATAAAAAGCTCAGCACATTCGCCCATATACCAAATCTTGGGGTATTGTTTAGATTAGATTATGGCTTGTCGATAGCTCGAATTGTAGTTGTGATTGACAAATAGTGGGTAAGAAGCAGAGCCCAAAAGGCCATTTAAAAAAAAAACCTACTTTTACCTTGATGGAACTCTAAACAAAAATACTTTAGCCAAAAAAAGAAATGAAAAATTAAACAAAAACATAACAAATTACTGCCAAAGTGATATCATAGCTACGCTACAATTTTGGCACACAAATAAATACAAAAATGGGCAACGAATAAGAAAAGCAAAAAATATATAAAAAAAAAAATTATATATATATATATATGAAGAGCAGGCAAAATGTTAACGAGTGAAAGAGCATTCGGTGTGTAACTTAAAAATAAATGTTGATGTCACTTTTAAATTAAAGCCAAAAAGGTTATAGGACAACGACATGCCGCCATGGTCTAAACAAAGCGCAGAACCCGAAAGAAAACTACACAATGATCATCATCGTCGTCTTCATTATCATTATCAGCATTATAATGTTTTTGTTAATGCGATAGTCATCTCTGTGTCAATAACCACAAAGCTATCTATCGTGTCAGCGAGCTGCGTGTCTTGGTGTGGGGGGGAAAGTAATGCCCCCCAAGTTGGAATCATGTTTTGATTGTCTTTAAATAGATATCTTCCAGACGGTCGTAGTATGGGGGTTCGCATTAAGACAGCGTTATAAATAAACAACCAATTCAAGCAGATATGGGCCTTACTTGGGGTAGGCTTTCTTTTGTTAACTTGTTTCAAGTTTGCTTGAAAGCAACGACAAGCTGTTTTGACAAACCGATTGGGGCTTATAAATGTTTAGATATTTATTAGGTTCGGGCATATTCATAATAACAATCTTGCCACTTGATAAGATATCCATGATGTGAGAAACAATACTGTGTATTTAGTATTCTATTGGGTATTAGTATTTGGAAGAGGCGTATTTTATTTTCAAAATCTACATAAACTGCCAAGATATAGTATGGTTAAAACAGCTCGATTACCATTTACCGATCAGATCTGTTGTGTTAGAAACTTGGTAAAGGCAATTTGTGTAATCCTGAGATGGTATTTCGAATTAAGAAAATGATTTTTTGTTTTGGATACCATAGATTTTAATATACCTTGTATATATACTTTGATCATTTCTGAAACCTTAAAGATTAAACTTATTTCTTTTAAACAGCATTGTTTACAAACAAATATACAACGTTTACAGAAAATATAAACAATGCAAATATTACTCGCCCATTTAAGTCTCTCCTTATCCTATAAACTATTAAACAGCTAGAAAAACATAAAAATTATTAAAATCAACAACAAATTGTATTAGATGTTTATTTTAGTTGTTTTATACGTGCCTTTTTTTTTAATCTAGCGAATGTTTTGTCTTAACTACAAAACTGCAAAAATATTTAGAAAGATAAAATTCCATTGCCACACGTACCCTCAATCAGTACAATTGATTACCTTAATATCTTTTAGACGTTTATGTCAAGCAGACAATTCTCGTAGGCTCCCATTAGGGTATTAAGACTTTGATTTATTGACAGAGTGCTGTGTCCAGCGAAAGAGACCGCAATCTCTCTATGAGATATGCGATAAATGCTCGAAAGTTCAAAGAGCAACGACATGACGTCAGTTGGGGCCAAGCATTGATGTGATAACGATAAAGTTGCGACAATTATTAAATAAATATAAATATGAGGCGTTCTTAAGTGAAGGTGTTAACAAAAATCTGTGCCTGGCCTCAAAAACGGGCCCACCAAAAACAGCTGTTGGGCCAATTTCGCTCTCGTGAGTAGGAGAGCACCCACTGCCAGGCTGTGCGAGAGCGAGAGCGAGAGAGCGTGTAAAGTTCTTTGCGCCATTTCCTCAAGTTGCTTTTCTGCTCATTAGTGCTCTTTGCTCTTATGGCTTTTGCCATGTGCTTTGCTCGCGGCTGCTCTCAGAGCGGCGTCATTTTTATTATTAGTTATGACCTCATCATCGATTATTGCTTTGGCTGTGAGCGTTTGTTTGCGTGAGTGTGGCTGTATGTGTGTGTGTGTGTGTGTACGTGCGTGTGTTGATACTTTATTGAAACGAGTCGGCGGCGTCGTCGAGCAGCTGCAACCTGGCTGGGAACTGTGAACTGACCAGGCGGCGGGCAGCTGACTACCTGTAGCTCTGTAGCCCGGGCGCCACGAGTGTTGTGCAAACAAATTTAACACACCTCTTGTTCGTTTTTTTTTCTTATACGCGAATGATTTTCATACCCTGTATCTAAAACATTATGATGATATATTAAAGACATTTGTGTTCAACTAAATGTTGCTAACACGAACATGGCGGAAGAAATATTAGTCAATTTTTCTTATTTCTAGAAGAAAAAAATCAACATATTAAGTTTTTGCCAATATAAAATGTTTGAAAAAAGTAACACAACTACTCTAGAGAGCATTTTGTATTGTTGAATTAAATTCAAACTCCAAATTTATTCACTTAAATTTCCTAAACGTTCATAGTCAGGTTTTGTTAATTGAAAAAAAATTAATAAATCCCAAAATAGCTTAAAATTTAAAAACTAAAAGATTAAAAACTGATTATTAAATAAAATTGAAAATTTATTTATCGCTACAGGGCATTAGCATAGTCGAGCACACTGCAACCAGCTGCTAACTGACATAGCTGCCTGCTGATTAATCTTCATCTACATAAGGCAGACCAAAGCTCAGCGCTATTTGACATGTGTAGCGGCATGTTGTTTTGCAGATTTGTATGCAAATATTTTGCTCACAGGGCGGGCGTGTGTGCGTGCGTGTGTGTGCGTGTGCGATGTGTGTGTGTGTGCTTTGTGATTTAATTTACAAGCTGTTAAATGCAAATGTGTGCTCAGTGATTTGTTTAGGCGCCTATTGTTTATACAGTTCTTCTGCTCTGCACCTCCCCCACCCAATCTCCCGTTCTGTCTGACTCTCTGGTATGACATGCAACATCAGACATCACCGTCATGATGATCATAAATATCATCATCGTCTGCTGGCTCATCAGCGTCATTAAAAGTTCAATGTACATTTGTCTCTTGCTTAATTGCATTCGGAAATTGTTTATTACTCATTTGTAAGGCACTCGCGCGTGGGTCAATGAAATCATTTATGCAGTTGCATTATTTTATTTTATTCTTCTTGATAATATTTCATTTTTATATGTATTTAATAGGTTTCGTGCGACGTCATTTGACTTGGCCGCAGGCCAACAGATAATTGCATTTGCAGTAACATATTTTTTGTCTATGTAAATTTATCATTTGCGGATGTTTCCATTTGACTTAAGCATTATGATAGATCTGACTTATGACATTGCTCGGTTATCCGGTGGAAATAAGCTGTTCGGATAGCCACAAATGTTATCATTTATTTTCATATTGACATTTGTACAGCTTATCCGCTTGTTTTACGTTTAACAAATTGGGGCTTTTATTTATAATCAAGGATTTGCTTGTCATTCGTTTATATATCTCTTTATGACTGTTTAATTAAGCCGGATTAAGGCCTTTGAGTGAATGCTTGGTTAGTCGCGAATAAGGCCCGAAGATAGTCATGCGATGATTTATATGACGTTTAGTCAACGCCAAACGCTTGTATTTACATTTACGGATAGATTCTATCGACTTTCTCAGGGTATTAGTCATTTGAGTAGCATTGGAAGCTTAAATTTAAGATGAAACCATTTAATATAGCTACGCATTATTATTTTGAGTATTTGTGCGTCATAGTTAAATTGTGGATAATACTCTAATGAATGGGCTTTATTAAGAGTGGATTAATGGGGTTTAAAGTATATTCAAAGTGGGATTTGTTAACTAATCGATCGCGGATAATGCCTTATTATTAAAAAGTCAATTCTTTATACAGAATATTATAATTAAATTAAGCGGTAGCTGGATAATGCTGGATAATGTCATTATCTATTGAATCTACTGTACGGATAAGGGTTTGCAGTAACTAAGCCTTTTATCCAGTAAAACAACGGATAACAGCGCATAACGTCTTATCTTATAACTCTTCCATGCGGATAAGGGCTTACGCCGCCTCAGCTTATTATCCGGAATATAATAAACCAATTGCTTACTACATTTTAATATTAATAAAGATAAAAGATAATATTGGAATTGAAGAGGTACTGAAGTGGAAAAACACTTACAGTTAATAGAGAAAATTAATTAACTGTTGAATTTGATTAGAATCACGAATAGATATTTAATCGTTTGCTGAGTTGGGTGAATGACACGGGTTTTTTAACGTTGAAAAATTTAATATTCTTTATGATAATGTAAATGATGTGATGTCTAACTAAAAACTAGCTAAACAGTTAATGTCATTCGCCCATTAAAAAAGAAAACACTTCATGAACAGATCATCAGCTTGTCTGGAGTCTATTAAATATTGGCATTAAATATGGCATTGTAAAGTTATTAAATAAGAAATATGACGTCTTTGGTTTTTACTTAAGATCTGCGCCAAAGATTGTATTTCCGCAGATTTCTTATCGCAGCGATATGAGGCCTATACCGCCTTATAGATTGTCTCAACTGATTCACAAATTGTCGCCAAGGGCCACGCTATCAGAAGCACGTAGAACTCTTACGTATATATACATACATATATATCTATGTACATATGTATGTATTTATGTACACACACACACACACACACAAATGTGTCCTATATAAATATATATGTCTTTATATTAATTGGAGCTTATCTGCAGACAATTCTGTTGAGGTTCTTGCCATTTCTACCTAT
The DNA here is from genome assembly GCA_035045725.1 of Drosophila ezoana. Classification (NCBI taxonomy): domain Eukaryota; kingdom Metazoa; phylum Arthropoda; class Insecta; order Diptera; family Drosophilidae; genus Drosophila; species Drosophila ezoana. The sequence continues at coordinate 8,937,382 of JAWNOU010000005.1, forward strand.
TTCCGGTAAACTGGCGTACATGTTGTTTACAAACTGATTTTACAGATATTTATCTCACTTTCTCTGCCCCGCTCTCAGTTATTATTTATGGCGCGTTATTATCGTATCTGTCCCACTGTTGATTGTTTATGAATGCAAGGCCTTAGCCAAGACAAAACAAAAAAAAATTAAATAAAGCTGAAGAAGAACGCGAAAACTTGTTTACCACAACCGCCGTCCCCGATGGGGGCCGGGCAAATTGGCTCATCATGTCAAGTTCTTAGAACTGCGTACAGAATTTCATCACGCAGCCGTGAATCACAGTAGTAGTAGCCGGCATACTATCGAAACCACCGTAAAAACCAAGTAAATAGTGCTATAAACTAACAAAATGCTCGACATTCAGTTATCCTATACTTATCAGTTAAGTAACGTCTGAATGAGATGTACTTAACGGATACAACTTTTAATAAACATATATAATCTTCATTAAGCTCAGCGAATACAAGGTAGAAGAGTGTTAAATAAGATAGTTAATATAATATTAATACAATATTTATATTAATATATAAGAAAACTTTACAGGGTATATAAGAGGATGCATACCTACGCTTCTTAAAGCAAAAATATGCTTAACCTTTAACTTATAGCTCATATCAGAATACAGGGTACTAATAAGTGGGTCTAAAGGTTTTTTATCGTAAAACCAAAAATACAGGGTATTAGGAAACGGTTCATATTTCTTATAGCAAAGGACTCGTTAATTAAATACCCTGTTTCAGACATTAATGTGTGGTGTTTTTGAGAGCACTTACATTTCTTATATGTAGAGGGCTTCAGGCAAAACTGTTACTGCATATGTGTATGCCTGCATTAAAAAAATACAGGGTATTAGAAAAAAAAATACACATTTCTTATAGCAGCAGGAGTCGTACATTATATACATTGCTCGAGGCAAAAATGTGGCTGCACATGTGAATGTATTCCTAAAAGAAAATAAACAGGGTATTAGGGTTCAAATTTTGTATAGCAGAAGAACTCCCTAATTATATACAGTGCTTCAAAAATAATGTTGACGCAAATGTATACACATATTTACTCGCATACAAACTCGAAATACCGAGGCATAAAGAAGAGGCTGCATTTAACGTTGAACCAAGCAACTTCTCTCTGATAATGCACTTCCTCATTGAGTGTGTGCTATGCCGGAAATCTTTCAACATCTGAGCAATACGTGTATTTCGTGAATTCTGCGCAACTTTTGTAAACAAAACATAAAATTTGTTGCGTCTGTTTGCCGTTAAAAAAATCAAATAACAGAACCGAAAACCAAATACGTTGATGGCGCAACCTGCAGCAGCGCCCACGCGGCAAACGAAAACGAGATCGGAATGGAGATCGAGACAGAAAGCGCTCCCAAAAATAGAGCCCCATCTCATTAAAATGCCAAATTTAGTGTGGCCAACACTTGAGCGTTGCCAAGAGCCGTCAACCTCCCTTTCCGCCCCCTTTGGCCTATCCGCCTCTAAATGTGTGGGCGTGCCATCTTGTTGGCCAACATATGTCTGGGCTTTGCGGCGATGATGCAGTCATGTAATTGGCATCTTTCTGGCCCACTCGCCTTCTCTCCCTCCCTAACCCACCCCACTCTCTCTCTGGCCATCTCTTTTGCTCTCTAGACATGTTTTGACCAGCCAACGGATCCGCCTGCACTTGTTGGCCGCCTTCGGGTCTCTATTGCCATTCAGTTTCTTGGCAATGACATAATCCATTTGCATTTGCAATTCTCTCACTTCTCAGCTGTTGCTCAACATGTGTCATTTTTTTCGAGTTTGTTGTTTTTTTCTTTTTGCCTTTTTGTGGCATATTTTGAGCATAGCTTATAATTTAATTTTCTATTATTTTTTTTTTCCTTTAATATTTACCTCGCGTGGGTAGCTGCAAACAACCAGACTAGTTTGTTCAGCCATAAAAATGTTGTCACCCTGCCTCAGTGGCTAAACCATAAACCATAAAAAAGAGTTAACAACAACAGCCGAAATGGCAACTGCAAAATATTTGCTAATTGGGCGTTATATTTAGTCCGATTCGTATGCCCAAACTTAGCGACAAGTCAACAGGGTATATCAGATGCAACTTATAAGGAATTTACATGTGCGAACTACAGACAATTTTGAGAGATTAATAATTTATTAAAGATGTTTCCTTATAAACATACTCTTTTTAAGATGTTAGTTTATGGAGTATACCTCTTATATAAACCTTTTTAAGCAGTTCAATTTTTTAAACTATTTTTTAATAACAAATAAATAGTTAAAAAATAATAATTTTTGAATAATTTTGGAAATTCAATAACCTGTAAAAGACACCTTATAAAGTAATCAAAAAATTATCTTTAATAATAGTTAGTAAATATTTTTTAAATAGTACAAATTAAAATTATTATAACGAATTTGCACAAATGATTTGTTATCAATATTAGCAGGCAATCAAACCTCAAAAAAATACATAATCTTTTAAAACTAATTGGAATAAAATTATTTAAAGTTCTTGACAATAATTAATATTTATATCAATTGGTAAATCCAGGCGCATTAATTATTACATTTTTACCCCAGCAAAAAACACACTCGAATGTGATTATTATCAAAGTATTTTTTAATGGCAACTTTAAATCAACAATTAAAGATTGTTGAAGCAATAAATAAAACCCAAAATCAATAACAAACAAATTTAAGAAGCTGCCGTTTTGTTGGTGCGCTCAAAATAGAAACAAATTTTGTTTGAAATAATCTTCAATTGAGTAAAGGTATTTCCAAGTCGAGCTTTTTTTGGTTATTTCTAATTCGTTTCTAATCTTTATTTAATTTTTACGACGTTTACAAAAGTGTTGTCTTAACTTTTATAAGCTGCGAAATGTTATAAAAATATTTAGCAATTTGAGGACAAAATGCTTTTGACATAAACGTCAAAGAAAGCTCAACTGAAAAGTATTATTGAATAGCTTTCAGACTTTTTACTTGCGTTTGCAATTTATTTGCCCATTATGTTTATCAGCTGGCGCTTAATTAGCTATTAATTTGTTTATGAATAAATTTGCCATGGTCGACATTGAAGCTTCAGACTTGACGTCAGCTGCTCGGACCGCTGTCATTGGCAGCTGATAAGGCTGATTGTATGCCCAAAGTGGGATTGAAGGAAGCAAAATTGTTGAAACGCAAACTAAATTTAGTCGCCGAACGTAGCTCAAAAGGCGCACGCCTAAGGCAATTAATTGAAAAAAATATATATATAGAAAATGTGTGCACTTATATATATTATTTCCACTTCTGCCTGTGCATTTGAAACTCATTGATTTTTACTTAATTACAATTCAATTATGTGCTTACGACGCAAAGATTCGAAATAAAATTTACTTGTTAATAGTTTTTGACTTTTGTTGCCAAAGAAAACAAATTGTTTCTCTCTTGTTTTTGTTTACGAAATAGCTTTTACAATTTAAATTGTGTATGATATCACTTTTGCGATTTCCATTTCACGAAAACAAAATTTATTATTAAACAAAACATATTATATACCAGCAGAAGCTTGCGTCTGTGTGTGTAAAAATATATTTAAAAATGAAATGGAAATCAAGTAACTGCGTCGCGAAATATTATTTGCCCAGTTTGAGTCGCCCATAAGCGCATTTAATAACAGCTCTATATACATATCTGTGTGTGTGTGTGTGTGTGCGTGTGTGTGTGTGTGTACACATACATATATTATAATATTTTGCTCTGGCACACGCTAATGTATGCGCAATATTTGCAATATACAAAATATTTCTTCAGCTCGCTGCACAAATGATGCAATTGCCGTTGTTTTCGCTGTCGTCGTTGTTGTCGTTGTTGTTGCTGGTGTCTTGCTGCCAATCTGTGGCAGGAAACGCGGAAGCAGACTGCGCAGCCGCTGCCATGAAGGAGGCTGCCACAGCGGCCACAACAGAAATAACGTAAAGCTAATTTCTTAGTTTTTCTCATTTTTACAGCGATCTTTTAATGCATTGTTTTGATTTTGCACGATTTTTCTCGTTTTCTTTTTATGGGCAAGTTCTCGTTTCGGCACTTAAACGCTGAATATGACGCGATTTTGACTCGTTTTGGTGTTCTCGAAACATGGAACGTGCCTCGCATCCGATTCCTATTGAAAACCACTTCAACATTTATAGCTCACCATTTTTTTGCGTTTGTTTTTTTATTTTTGTTTTGTTTTTCTTACAACGCACAACGTTGTTTAATTTTGTTTTATAGTCATGTTGTTTCTTGTCCTTCGCTGCGTTCATTGATATTCTCATCTACATATAAGGAAAGTGTTGTAAGGCATTTGTTAAGACAGGTAGTAAAAATGCTATTGGGTTCCTGCATTGACTTTTTGATTTTATTCAAATTACTTTTCACAATCCGTAATTTAAATGTGCTTGTTAACTTATATTAATCATCTAGTGATAAGACAACCTTTATTAAATGTTTACTTAATGCAATACAATTGCTCAAATATAGACTTACTTGAGGCATGGAAAGGCAATTCATATTTAAGAGAGTGGGAAAAAACTTTTAATATATAACTTTTATATACACACGCACTCCAATTGAAGTATAAAAGCCATGAGAATTGCATAGAGAGGCGGCAACAGTGTGATAGAAAGAGCACGTAGGATTAAGATAAGTTAATGGTTGTTTGATTTTAACAAGGGGCTAACGTGACTAAATAAAATGTTACATAACTTGCATAAAATAAGTAAATAGTACATGACTTTCTTACTAAATAACTTTATTTTCCCTTTTCTTACACTTGCAGAGAAGTCCTGAATGCCTGGAGAGCTAAAGCGCGTTGCAATGTGGTGCCCGACGAGCGCACACAGGAGCTCTTCCACGAGCTAAGCTTTCATCCCAGCCAAAAGCAGAGTAAGTAACAATCAGAAAATGAAGGAAATTGAAATGAATTAATTAAATTTCTCTTGAAACAGTCTGCGAAATGCTGCAAACGGCCAAGAAAGTGGCACGCAAAGGCCGGGGACAGGCAAACGGCTTGACATTTGGACAATTTTGTGTGCTTGCTGCGGACTTGAAGCGTTTTCGGTGAGTTTCGGTGCAGTTTCAATTTGAGAAACTTTATTAAAAATAAAATTCCTACTGCCTTAGCGCCTCAACAATATCGAATGCATCAAACTTCTGTGATGTTAGGTACCAACAACTCTCAAGCTCTCTACTGCAGCAGCAGGACGATGCCAGCCAAGCGTCAGATGGCTCCAGCAAAACGCAAAAGCCTTTGCAAGCCGCAACCACAACCACAACACCTGCCTCCATGCATTACAATAAGAAGTCGGAGAATTATGGCACCGAGCTGCGCAGTACAAAGTCCTTTAGCAGCGTCGACGACACCAAGAAGAAGAAGAATGCCAACAATGAGCCCGTCGAGGTGTTTCTCGGTGGCTCCTGCAATCCAACCACATGGCGTGCGGATGTCGCCATACCCGCACTCAAGGAGCTGGGCATTTCATTCTACAATCCTGTAAGTAAGCCAAACTCTTTCAGGCAGACTCCCAAATTAATTATATTCTATTTTGCGACTGCAGCAAGTATCCGATTGGACGCCAGATCTCATTGAACTGGAGCATCGAGCCAAGGAAAAGGCACGCGTATTATTCTTTGTTATGGATTCGGAAACACGCGCATCTGCTGGTGCCATCGAGGCGGCACACATAGCGGGTCAAAACTGCAAGCAGCTGGTGTTGGTTTTGCATCCGTATAAACCAAATCAGAATATCCTCAACGAGCCTATTTCGCATCAGTATGTACCTGCATCCACTCCAAAGTTCATCAAAAATAATAACTAACAATTTTCCTTTACAGAGAATACCTCGATTTAAATCGCAATCAATTGATACTTAAGGAGCTGGTCTCCCGTCGCGGCTTGCCAGTGTTGGATAATATACCATCTGGTCTGCAGCGCACCAAGGAAATCTTGTCTGGCATCAGAGATCCACCGTCCAAAATATCTTCTATATTAGAGTGAGTATTTGCATTTAGGGATTAATTTATAAATTGCTAGTTTGCTATTTAAAGCACAGATCTAATAAAGATGATGATCATGTAATTTTTCTTCTCTTCTCCTTACAGTACCGTACGCGGCGCCTTTGATCGCGTGAATCCCCAAAGCGAACTACTCACTGTGGAACAGTGTAAACGTGCTCTCTTATTTTTAGGCTATGCTCAGAGTTTAGTTAATTTAGATAATCTAACTAAGATAATAATCAACCAACGCGAATCATTGAAACTGCTTCAAACGCATAGTACAAAGGCTGGAGGCGAGGCGAATCTAGAGGAGGAGGCGGAGGAGGAGGACGAGGACGAGGAGAAGAAGAAGAAGGCAGTTCGACAGCCAAATTGCCAGAATACGCCCGTCATGCCAAACCATGAGCTCATCGATTTCGATCTATTTTGTGTCATCTCAGCGTATCTGTCGGTGCTGCAGCAGGAGATACACGAGAGCGGCTGCATCTCGCCCATCAAAGGCACAAATGTGCCGCCGCCGCAGGTTTACTTTACCAATGGTGAGAGCATATTTATATAAGCCCTAATCCTAACTAATCCTGCTCCTTAAATGCTTGTTCAGCTCCTGATGTGGACATTTATTACGCGGCCAGCAAGAATATTTCGCGCACCTCGAGCAATGCCAGCGTTCCATCGAATAGCAGCAGCGGCATTGGCCACGACTTGGAGCGTCAGAGCTTGTTCGAGCAGCTGAGCCGCGGTCGGGACAGCGGCACCTCGTCGCCGCAGCCGAGCAGCACGGCATTAGGTAAAAAAGCACAGCCACAGATAATGCTGAATGTCGAATCGATTGAAACAACTGAAATAATCACCACCAAAACGATAGAAACCAAACCGTTTATGGCTGTCAGCAGTAATGCGACGCCGGCGCCCGCCACGACGGAGGAGGAGGAGAGCGATTCGAATGATTCGGTCTTCTCCAGCAGCAGTTCCATAGCCAGCGGCGGCGATGCTCTATGCTGTTCCGGCCTGGATCTGCGCGATGTCTATCTTGGCGGCAGCTGCGTCATGCGCACCAAATGGCGCCAACAGCTGGCTGCGCCCTATCTGCAGGCCAAGGGTGTCACCTTTCACACGCCCGCGCTGCACGAGAGCATACAGCAGCAGCAGCAGCAGCTGTCGACGCAGGAGCGAACGGCTGGAGCGGCCGCCACGCAGGACACAGCACGTCCGCCGGAGCAACAGCAGCAGCAGCGCTCGTTTGTGCGCACGCGCCGAAAGTGTCGCGGCAATCAGCTGCAGCTGGAGGAACAGGAGGAGCTCACCGTTGCCGAGGAGTCGCTCAGCTGGTCCCTGCCCCCCATGGCCGTGCGCCAGAGTCTCTACAATCCGGCTCTGTTGGATTCCAGCCGCGTGCTGCTCTTCGTCATCACCAACGAGACGCGCTCCCTGGCCCCAATGACCCTCGCGGCGCACTGCATCGGACTCATGTACAACGTGGTGCTGGCCGTACAAATGCTACCCGAGGATTGCGTGCTGGGCGGTGAAAAGGTAGGAAAACACGAAAATTATCTCACATATATTATGGAAATTGTAGGTCATCCCTCTTTATGACCGAAAACTAAGACAAATTTAAATGTTTCCTTCTGGTTTCTTTTTTGGTAGCTTTTAAAAGAAACTTATTTGAGCTTAAGGATAGGAATGTGTTAAACACGTTCTATTTTCTAAACCAATTAATTCGTTCATAGTTATTGCAAAGTTTCCAATTCGTCCGATATTATATAAATATAGTGATATTTGTGATATTTATATATATAGCTGTTATATTTGAAAGAGTTTATTAAGAGTTTACTTGGATTGCTTGCAGCTAACCGTGGCGGCTATCAAGGACTACAACCGGGGTCGCTCGTATCTCATCGATCTGGCCAAGCGGCAGGGTGTGCCCGTATTCAATGACATCCAGGCGGCGCTCGAGTGCACCGTGGCCAAGGTGCAGGCGTATAACAATCGCGAGCGCTGCTAAATTCGTACCTGTTTCAGTTGCAGCACGTGACAATTTTAAGCTAAATCTAACTAATACTTAGTGCAATTTATATATTTGTGTTTTTTTTTTTTACGACCTAACTTTAAACAAAATTTACTTAACAAGTGTGTCTTAATTGTATTTAAGTCTAATCCAAATTCTATGCTATGCAAACTGTACTAAACTTTGCTACGCATTACTGTTCCCACTATGCTTTATATAAATTAATATCTACAAATACGTAATATACCATAATTATTGTAAAAGTGTAAATGAAATATGTCGTTGCCCAGGAAGCGCATTTCAAACCAACAACGGAAAGCATTATGCTTTATGCTAATTTATTATTTATTTAACATACCATAATTGTACACGTTCATGTGCTAAATTGAACAACTGTAAATATTATAAATATAAATATTCGTATGAGAAGCGTGTTAAATGTAAGTAAAGAATTCAAATATATTTTATATTTAGTGAGCATAAAACCATATACACATACTTAAAATACATAATAATTTAGTGGCCCACTGTACCCAGTTCGCAGGCAAAAATATCTCAATAAACAAGTTTTTCTAACATAAACTTAAATCCCTTTTAAATGAGTTTGATACCAATTAAAAAGTTTTAAAGCTCTGTGACAGATGGAAACATTTGGCAGCACTGTTCGGCGCTGCCAGATTACACACTTAGCGCCAATTGGCTGTTCACCAACTAGATGGCAGCCCGAGCATCCGATCGTTGCTGTACACGAACTCTTAACTATCAGCTGCCTAACATATCGCATTTAAGGCATTTGCTTAAGCACTTGTAAATTACAGTTGCAGCAGCACTGTACAGTCACGTACTGATATCGATTGCTGTTATATCGATACTTTGTTTGGCCATTTTTTGAACAGCTGGCAGCGCTCACTTTCGATCAGCCGCCCACAGTGTGGCGCACTATGAGACGTGACAAGTGACCCAAACACACACACTCGCGAGTTGTACACAACATATGTGTGTGAGAGAGAGAGAGTGGGAGAGAGCGAACGCGCACAATCTTACTCTCTCCACAAATATTGTTAAATTGTGCTTTGTTGCTATTTTTGCGTAGCTTCTTTTAAAACGCACATGGTAAAAATATAAAAACGACAATTTTATAAATCGTTTGAGATTCCCTTTAAATCTGGTTTCGCCTGCCTGACAGTTGCTACGTTCTTGGCATTCCCTCACTCTACAACCGATTCGCGTTGTCGTTCAATTTTGCCACTTTGATTTCAGTCGCCCATTGCTCGCATTCGTTTCTGGTACGTATTGTGCCCCGTCTAGCCCAGTAGGCCCGAGAGTGTGTGTGTGTGTGTGTGTGTGAGTGGGTTCAGTCAACCCACTGCCAGCGGCGGGCCCCCGCTAAAATAATGCAAAGTGTGTAAAATATTGGCTTTAAAAAAAATCAAGCACGCGCGTTTTATGCAATTCTGACGTGTTTTTTAACAAGAAAGTGAAGAAAAATAAATGTACATATGTATATTGTTTGATTTTTGCAAAAACAAATACGTAACAGCGACAGCGGCGTTGCTGCCTGGCGCGTGTGTGTGTGAGCATAGGAGCTGATGTGAGCGTGCCAAAGAAAGAGAGGCAGAGCGAGCGACCGAGTGATAACTGCATGCCGCTCTCTCCTTCTCGCTCTCTCTCTTCGAGGGGACTTGTTGCTGTCGTCGCTGGCGACCGTTGCAGACAGAAGCCGTAGTTGAGTTCAAGTGACGACGTCGCACTGAGAACGAGCAAAAACAAAAACAATAACAAATACATAGCGTTTTTGATTGATATAAATGAATATGCAGCGACAGAGTCGCAACTGAAAAAAATCACTTTAATGTGCAAGTGTTCGCCGTTACGTCTTTAATTGGCGCGCAGCATCAAATACACAAACGCACACACACACAAACACAATGAATATCAAAACAACAACAGTAAGGCTAGCAATTATGCGACCGAAAGCCGCTTAAGTGCAATAGTAATAATAATAAAAAAAAAATAATAAGAAAAAAACCAAAGCAAAACAAAGAAACAGCAATAATAAATAGGGGTGAGCGAGCGTGTAAAATACGATTTGAGTGCCAAAAAACGAAAAAAAAAAATAAAAGTAGCAACAACTTTCAATTAGAAAGACGAACCATGAAAAAAGCACAAATAGGAAGGAAATCAACAAGTGTGTGACGCTCTGCTTGTGCGTCTGCTCTGCTTCGCTTTCATTCATGCGGTCAACTAGAGTCAACAGCCATAACAACATCAGCAGTGGCAGCGGCAGCGGCAGCAAAAGTGCGCCCGATAAAAACCAAAAGCAACAGCAAAAACAAAAGTAACTGCAGCAAATAACAGCAGCAGCAGCAACAACAACTGTTACTTCCAACGGCGAGCTTTCAAGTAAGTTTCCATATGTCATGTGAATGTGTGTGCCTGTAACTGTCTGTAACCGCACACATGCACACACACGCTTGCGCATTTGTCTGTATGTATGTAATTTTTGCCCATTTGCTTAACATTCTAGTTATTTAAGCTTTTAGTCTTGCCTAGTATATTGACTGCCATTCAACCATGGACACGTGTGTCGCGTGCAAACAGGCCGCTTCCCATTTAGAGCTTTGCATGCGTCTAAATCTTGCCAATAGAAAAATAGCATTAACAAATAGCTGTACTATATGATATAGACATTACGTCAGGGTAGAGCCTAGGTCTTTTTGATCTTTTTTAAAAATACATATTTTATAGTATATATATTCTTTAATTTCTAAGAGTATATTTAAATTGCGGGAATTTCCTTTTAATTCCCTAATTTTATACTTGCTAAAAGAAAATAGATAAAAAATATCTTCCTTACCTGTCACTTTTAATAGATTTGTACGCCGGTATTAAAAAGTAAAAGCAGCTTTGAAATCGATCCCTCCATTATTTGGGGAGTTATTCTATGTTATACAATGTCTATGTCGTTGAAATATTTATATAGACCATTTTTGACGGTTTAAGAAAAGAAGTTCTAGCGCAGGGATTAATGTAGAGTTACTTTTAGAGGCAATTCTAAATTACACTTTACGTTTACTATTAGGAAAGTTTATTAATTAATATAGTACAGTTTTCCGAAAAAATACAATTTTAGTTTTGCTTTAAACATATTTTGTTCGTTTATTAAAAACGCAATACTTTTTTTCTGTAAATTTCCTATTACCAGACGTCGAAGTTTGTGAGAATAAACTGTTTTAATTGCGAATTTATAATTGTTGTTTTTTAAAAAAATACAAGTATATACATGTGTTGTATTGTATTGTTTACTGTATTGACATTTTTTTTAAATTTATGCATTATAATTTTGTGCTGGGGAACGAAATCGATTCTTATCGATCTCGTAGGAAAGTTACATACATTTACTCCGAACTATTTCCTTCCTATTTCCTATAACGGATTTTCTCTGCATAGTTTGCAGAAGTTAGAAAGTTGGAAGAAAAAACCACCTCCAACTAAACCAAAAATATTTTCAAATACTTTTCGAAGGCCAACTTACCTTAGTTAAAGTTGAAGCAACATTGAGATTCACTTCAAAACTGGTATTAACAAATCGTTCAGTTTATATTCTAAAATCAACAGACATTTTTGAAAATTTCATAAGTTAACACTAATTTGAAATAGTTCCAATCTCGCTCTCTCTTTCACTCTTTATATATCAATATATTTATATTTATAAACCATTCAATTTAACGAAATTAAAAATGTGTTCACGTGATCCGGCCTCCAATCAGCTAATTGACTACAAGAACAACGATGCAGCGGCCCAAACGGAATGCACCAGTTCGGGAGGTGTTCCGATTGGGGTCAAGGACGCCATACAGACGGTGGGACCGCGCGGCCCTGCACTGCTCCAGGATTTTATATATCTGGACGAGATCTCACACTTTGATGCGGAACGCATTCCCGAGCGTGTTACCTATGCAAAGGGCGCTGGAGCCTTTGGATATTTCGAGTGCACCCACGACATAACCAGATTCTGTGCGGCTTCTGTTTTCGACAAGGTCAAGAAGCGCACAGCTGTTGCCATGAGATTCTCGGTCGCCTGCGGAGAGAGTGGCTCGGCGGATACGGTGCGGGAGCAGCGGGGCTTCGCTGTCAAATTCTATACGGACGATGGCATCTGGGATTTGGTGGGCTGCAATATGCCCGTATTCTATATTCGTGATCCTTCCCTTTTCCCCAGCCTGATACACGCCCAGAAGCGCAATCCGCAGACGCATCTGCGGGATCCGGACATGTTCTGGGACTTCATGTCGCTGCGCGCGGAGACGCTTCACTCGCTGCTCATGTACTTCAGCGATCGCGGCACTCCGGATGGGTATAGGCATATGCATGGCTATGGTGCGCATACGTATCGCATGGTCAATCCCAGCGGGGAGACATTCTATGTGAAGTTTCACATGAAGACGGATCAGGGCATTAAGAACTTGGATACACGCCGCTGCTCGGAGCTGGCCTCACATGATCCGGACTATGCCATACGCGATCTGTATAATGCCATCAAGAAGGGAAACTATCCCAGCTGGAGCTTGTTCATTCAGGTCATGCTCAACGAGGAGGCCAAGAAGAGCAAATTCAATCCCTTCGATGTGACCAAGGTGTGGCCCCAAAAGGACTTCCCACTGTTGCCCGTGGGCAGACTGGTCTTGGATCGCAATCCCACCAACTACTTTACGGAAATTGAACAGCTGGCCTTCAGCCCGGCACATATGGTGCCTGGCATTGAGCCCTCGCCAGATAAAATGCTCCAGGGTCGCCTCTTCTCCTACGGCGATTCTCAGCGCTATCGCCTTGGCACCAATTACATGCAGATCCCTGTCAATTGTCCTTATCGCGTGAATGTCAGGAACTTCCAGCGCGATGGCGCCATGACTGTCAATGATAATCAGGATGGTGCACCCAATTACTTTCCCAACTCCTTCTGCGGACCCAAGGAGAGCTCTCGGGCTCTCGCTCTGCAGACCTGTTGTCCCGTTACGGGCGATGTCTATCGCTATATGAGCGGCGATACGGAGGATAATTTCAGTCAGGTCACCGACTTCTGGACCTACACACTGGACAATTGTGGACGCAAGCGACTTGTCCGCAATATATCGGAGCATCTATCGGATGCCAGTCAATTCCTGCAGGAACGCGCCGTTAAACTCTTTACCATGGTCCATGCCGATTTCGGCCGACTCATGACTGAGGCTCTGAATACGGCCAAAATATCGAAGTTCTAGTCGGGTCGAAGGGCCTCTGCTTGTTGTGCATTTGTGTTTTCGATTATTATAATGCTTGATAATTATATTGACAAATTTTAAAGTGTTCCTTAAAAAAACTGTTTTGAAAAAACATTAAATTTAAAATTAAATTAAAGTGCTTTTCCTTAAAGCAACAAAATCATAAAATAAAGAATTTTGAATATTGATTTTGATTTTAATATATATAGTATATAGTTTCAATAAATTTGGAATAAGACATACGTATGCTAGAATATTAGAATATCTCTTAAGAGTTTAAAACTTAAAAATAACTAACTTCTTTATGAACATATGTTGTATGACTATCCCAATACTAATTCTATGATATTTCATTCTGGAATACAGCAGGATAGCAAAAGAGTAGAGAACGAATTTGGCTAGAGTAAGACGTCTAGAATAGGATAATACCTTGTTATATCCCATACTATCCTTTCCTATCTTCCTTATTGTATCCCCATTCTTTTCCTTCCCCCTTACTATCATATTCTATCCTGCCCGCGTTCTATTTCTGTATCCCCGCTTTTCTTCGCATTTAACAGTCGTATCCCTAATTTTCGATATCCCTATTAAATACCTATAAAGCCGCGGGAAAGCGAGTCACGTTTTAGGCACGATCCGAAACCTATTATTGTGATTAGGGGTCGGGTGAAGTTGCCTCGATTTGATATTTAGGACCACGTATTTAGCTGCCATTGGCTTATCGAACATTTATTGCAAAGAAATAATAAACGGTTGATAACAATCACAAATTCCCTGTTTCCCGCCTTATCAGAGAACGCGAATTTTGTTGTTCTCTTTTCTATTTTTTGTTTTTTTGACGCATTGCCTCCGATAGAGACATAAAGAAAGCTTTTTCGGTGGAGTCTCATAGTCGCTTTTTGGGCGTTTATCTGGACGGGCTTGAAACGATTATTATTTCAATATTTTTGTATATGTATGTACTTTATTTATTTCGGCGCTACGAGTCAGAAATAGCTCTCCGCATGGAGTGTGTCATAGAGTTGTTTTGGTTTATGAGTAGCCCATAAACTGGCCAACTATAGCTAGAGATAACGCCTTTATATTGCCAGGCAGGTGGGTGATAAATATATATATATATATAGACATATATACAAATATCAGCAGGATCATAAAGTTTCCCCCACCAGTTTCGTCCAGGTGGACTGTCATGTAACCAGAACTAACTTGTTGTTCTTTTTATTTATATAAAAATTATATGGACGATATTGATGGCTTATCGTGTGTTCGGCAACCCATTAGAACACAGACTATTGATAGACTAGTTTGACTAGCTGTATTACAGCTTTCGTGTTGATTTACTTTAACTATATTGACCACTTATCGTCATCGTTCATTTACAGTTGCTAAGCATGACTCGCACATGATTGTAAATCGTATTCGATAAGAATTATGAAGCACCCACAAGATCTGACAATTACCGATGGACAGCAGCTAATGGAGATTAATAAAGTGGAGCAAATGGAACAGGAGCTAAATGAGCACGGTGAGTGGAATATAAAAATATGACATAATGGCTATTAGTTATTAACTTTTGAGCACCATTATAACTAAAACGTCGCATTACGAACAATTTGATAACCAATCAACTTATCAATATCATAAATTTTAGTCCTACCTGAAGCTTGATCCTAAATCATTCAAATCAGATTCGTCTACTTGCGTTTATTATCCTTACTTACTCCGAAAATCGCTTTTAAACATTAAAGCTTTTATTATCTTACTTCGAAATGGATTGTTTCAATCAATGAAATTGAAATAATTATCTTTTCAACATTTAAAGTCAAATTTAATTTGAATGATAAACGAAATTTGAAACGAACCCCGAATTGCAAATAAGAAACTTATACCTTATAATGCATTTGAAAGTTCTAAAGAAAGAAAAGAGTCCGAAATTACTCCGAACTTACTCCGAATCGTAGAAAGTTAATTAATTGCAAAATCGTCTTCACAAGAAAGTAAGACATAATTTTGAAAAAATCTTAACCATAAAATATGGTTAATCATTCTCTTGAAATAAATACTCCGAAATCGAGTAAACGTCTACGTTGAGAAAATAAACTCAAAGTTTCGGATAGAACGCAATTCATAATGAGTTTCAATCACTCCGAAATTTTTAAGCCACTAACTCAAAAGTTCAGGTCAGCAATTTCACTTAATCGCTGCGTTGCACGTGGCACGTGCCTGGCCTTAAATGCCCAAAACAAAAATGTGAAAGGTGCTCAAATTGCGTTTTTGAATATTTTGTAATGGGTATAGTGCATAGAACAATTTATGAGTATGTTAGGGGGGAGAATTATAAATAGAAGCGAGATAGCCTTGATTAACTTGATAAGCCAGACGAGCGCAATCATTGTAAATGTTTATAATTTGTTTATTGATCAGCAAGAACTTGTTGTTGGCGAGCAGATTAAAAAACTGATTAGTCGTGATATAAGCAATTGTTTTACGATCCAATAATTACAAAAAAAAAAAACTTGCTCGCCTGAAGTTTTACAAGACGGCTCAAAATGTTGCTGTTCGGACGACAAAAAAAAAAAAAAAAAAAGAACATGGAAAATAAATCGCAAAAAAGCGCGCAAAATAAAACAAAATAAAACGTAAGCGTAATGTTTAACTTAACCCCGAAGGGTTAAATATGCGCAATAGCAAACGCAAGCGACTTAAAAAATAACAAAAAAAAACTTGGAAAATAAAACCTAGCCAGATCCGCTGCCGTAGTCGCAAGCGATCTGAAGTGGCCCGGGCCTGGGCTCGGGCTCGGGCCTGGGCTCAAGCTCAAGCCCCTAGACATAGCCCAGCATTTAATTGTTGAATATTTATAGCTGGCTGGCCAGATGTTGACGGAGCAGACCCGGGGGCCAGTCAGGGACTGGGCTGGTTCTGTAGTGTCACCTTTTGAGCGCTGCGCTGACATGACGAAAACAATTTTCAGCTGAAACGCACTCGGACTCGCACTTAATTTGATTTCCGAAGCGCCGCGCCAGCATTGAAATGAATCGGATATTATGCAAAAGACAAACAGCTAAACAAAAAAAAAATAAAACCCATGCCAAGTAGTTGAGGCAACTGACTGACCGGCTAAACAGCACGACCTATAGCTTAATATATTTACCCGGTATACACCCTGTACTTCTATTTAAATGTGTATGTGTATGTGTATGTGTATGTGTATATATATTTAACTGCCAGACAGTTCTCGGCGCTGATATTATAAGGAGGTTATCGCCGAGACGCGAACTCAATTGATTTTTGCATTGATTTCGTTTTTGTCTCTTTCCTCTGCCTATTTGCCCCGATTTAATAATATTATATTCCCCTGTCTGAAGGTTTTGTTTTCTTCTTTATTTTTTTTTATTGGTCTACTTATAATTATAATTAAAAATTTTAACGGCTATCTAGATAGTATTTCCGTGCTGGTTGCCTATTAAGAAATATACTTGAAGATATCAACATTGCTCGCTCGTAAGTGAGCATTTTTATTTTTATTATTTTTTTTTTTTTTTTTTTTTATATCCGCTTCGGACACTCATTAATTTTCAAAAAGATAATTGAAGCGTATTGCGTCATTTTTCATAAATGTAAACAAATATGCAATTGCTTTTGGGGTCTTGAAACGAATCCAGAACTTCAGATAATTGTCGCACAGTTCGCCTAGTGAATATCTCTGGGAAGTGTAAGAAATTAGTAAGATATTAATGAGATTTCATTTAACAGATATCATTTTTCATATTAATTTGACCAATTAATTAAGATAAGCGTTGAAATTACAAAGAATTTTTAAATTTCCATTTATTCGGAGTGTTAATTCCGAAAATCTTAAAAATGTTTTATGTTATAATGAAAAATAAAATGATATTATTTTGATAAAACACCATAAATTTAAAAATTGTAAATGTTTACAGTCAAAATACAGAAAAATACAGGTCGAAATATACCTACTCCGAAAATGTTTACACCGAAAAACAATTAACTAACATAAATTGTCAAAGCGTATTAAAAATTGATGACGATTTAAGAATTGCGTCAATAATAATAACAACAAAGTCTACTCCGAAAACAAAATGCTTACTCCGAAATAGTAATTTACTCAATAAGCGACAAAGCATGTTTAAAACAATTATGTCAGCACTTTTAGTACCGCTCCGAATCAATTACCTTGACTCTGAAAAATTTGTTTCCGCACCGTTTAACCTACTATTATCTCATTTGGCAGAGTTCAGCTCTCAACTTTTTTCGAGCTGTTAAGTGTTAAGTTTTAGTTTTCTAGTCGTTTCCACGTTTCAATGGATTCCCACACTTGAGCTTATTTCCCAATTAGGCGGCCACCTTTTCTCAATTTAAGACCCGACTGGCAGTTCCAGAGAAAGATCTTCTGGCATTCTGGTATTCATACTCGCCTATATACACCTATGAATAAAAGTGATACCATCGAGATACAGACACAGATACAGATACAGATACAGATACAGATACAGACACAGATACAGATACAGATACAGATACAGATACAGATGCACACAAACCACTCAACAATGTGGACACATTTCACTTAAAGTTGTCGCCGCTTAATGAAGTGTAAATAGTAAATTGCAGTCAAACATTATGAATATCATCAACAATATTCATCGTGATCATCATGTTGGTGTTCATTATTGTCATGAATAACCACAACAACAACAACAGCTTTAATAATTGTAATTGCAATTGCTTAATGATAATGTTGTTTCTGACGCTGGTGACGAACAACACATGCAAATCACATGTGCATCCTATGGATACAACTCGCACACTCGCACTCACACTCACGATTCACACTCACACTCACACTCATCGGTTTTTGCAAAAATAAACGCGGCTCCATTGCTTTGCATGGTTAATATAAATATGTATGCAAATAAAATAATAATTTTCGCACAAAACTCACTTAACGAACTACTGAAAATGTTAAGGGGAGCGGGTAAAGAGTTGGTCAGGGGGGGGACGTTGGGAGGTAAATGTCTTTTGGCTTGGCTAATTTTCATATTTCTCTGGAAATTGACAGGCAGTCAGTTGTCCACATGTGCGCAGGCCGGGAAAATGCGACAGGCAAGCCACACAACACACAACAATTCCATGCACATGACATGCATTTTATTATACCCTGTAAAATCACGAAAATAGGGTTATCTAAATTGCGACACTGGTTATAACAAACAGAAGAGGGCTGAATTCTATTTAATGTTTTTAGCTGTAACAAACCCGGAAAATATTATAATACATTAGATAGTATTATAAGATTAGATAATCAATATTTAACAAAGCAATATACAGAAGTTTAAACTGTGAGCGAACTCAGCCCTGTCTCTTGGACATGTGCTGCTTACCTTATTAAAGCCTTGAGTTTTGATACACATATTGTTAGTAAGTTTCATCGGTCAAAAAGCATATAAAACAAATGAGATTGAATTTTACATTTGGCTACAGAGTATTTACCAATCGAACATGACTTCTGACATTTACTCTACGCTTAGTTTTATTTCTCTATCAGAAAGTGTATTCAAATAGTTTATTTCCAACTACAGGGCATTTGCTAGTCGAGCATTTTTAGTTGCTTACAATCTACTTGTAAATTTGTTGGTATGTCACTTCTTCAGTTGAGTTTCCATTATTTTCATCATACACACAATCATTCCTACACACACACACCACACCCATGCAGGAAACGCCGGCTGTATCTCTTGGCTGTCGGCTGTCATAGGGGCGACAACTGTACAGTAAGCACAATTTGTGGCGATCCTCCTCTGGCGCATGATTCATTTAACTCGGTGCGTTCGATTTCAAGCCAAAACATATGCGTCATGTACTGCATGCGAGATACGAGGGTATATGCATGCACATACATATATATTTTCATATTTATGCGCTCATATTTTGTAATTGCAATTAATGCAATCTCTGCCCCATATGACAGTTGCACATGCCGCAGCTCCGATTGCATTGCTCAGAACATTGCGGACTCATTAATATGGGTATTTGTCAGTCAAGCACTTGTGGGAATAAGTTTTTCACTTTTTGCAAAACAAAAATGATTAAAAACACCACCCATGTTTACAGTTATTGGGAGCCAGTGGTTCGAGAAGGATCAAGAGATCTCTCAAAAAAAAACGATTGAATGTAAGATCAACACTATTCAGAAATATGTTGAATCTGATTAGATCAAGGCTTGTAAAAGCGATCGAATCAATGCTTTAACTACGCTATATCAAATCATGCCTAGTTATATTCTATCCGGATATAGTCTAAATTAATTTAAATTAAAATAAACAAAATAAGGCATCAACATCCAGCGGAAATTGAGATATGGCAAAATAGTTAAATATGATATAAGCATATCATATAACCTACATGATTAAGTTAAAGTTATCAATAGATTACAATATCTATTGTAGCCTTGTGCCTATGTGGAGTTGTGCAAAATTGGGTTAATTATATATTCATGTATTTATGAATGAGATTAAATATTTATGATATAATATATGCTGCAAGGGACAGGAACTTGGTGGAAGTGACTTACAATTATTTTGATAGCGTATCACGTGAGGGATTGATAAGCGGAAAGCCCGATTGAGACAGGTTGGCTAACCGTTGTGACGTCACAAGTACAACCTTTACCCATTGCCGTTCCCAACGCCAGCCTCAATCGTGACGTAGCCAAATGCCGGCCATTCAAAATAAAATCAAAGTACAACGGCAAAAATGCCATTGCCGGCAAAACAACGCAGCCGCCGCCGCCGCCGCCAACGCCGGTTGATTTCGTCACAGAAATTCCGGCGTATTCAGCCGCGCCGGTTAAAGTACAAGAAACGCGAACGCTGTCGCTGGCGTTGGCGCTGCCGTCGCTCTGGCTCTGGGCCTTAGCTCTGCCGGGCGATGATTGTGCATGAGTAAATGGCCTGGCTGTTGGGGCATGGGTGTTGAATGACAATCGCGGAGGCGCACTCACACTCCGAGCGAATCATATTCAATTGAATCACAAGTATCAATCAACGCCCGTCGAGCTCGGCTTTGAAGAGCAGCAACAAATTCGAGAAAAAACACAATGGCTAGACTAATAAATACCCTATACCCAGGAGAAAAGTGCGCTACATTAAATTAGCTTCGATTGCAAATATGTGCTCTGAGTTGGTTTCTATTTCCTGATTGGGCAACCCATCATCATCAAAACAATCCATCCTGAAATAACCGAACATCTTCTTCATAATATTCGGTATATAGCAATGGGGCTAGATCATCTGCTTTTGTTGTAGAGAGCCCACCTTTTAGATCTCTGCATATTATATGATCTCGGAATCTAAATATAATTCTTTAGAAAGACACTTTCATCAACATACAAAAAAGAGTTAAACAAAATCAACTCTCTGTACAATAATTCAAATAATTTAATAATACTACATATTAGGTAATATCTCAATTCTTTAAGATCTACTTGACTAACCTTTAAAGAAACTACATCTATTGATATAAAATATTTAAAAATTGAAAATTTTGCGCCTTTTGATGCTAATAAATATTGTGAACATCTGATATATAAATATAGTGTGAAGTTTTCTGGCTGTTGCCTACATTTGTACAGCATCTATTATACCCATAATTTTGCAAACTTTACTGGGTATACGAAATACCGAACAAGGTATTGCACTCGTACATCTGATCGAATGGCCGAACAACCGGCAAATTCCTTAGTCTCTGTAGCAAAATAAAACACAACTTGGCAAAGCTAAGCAGCGACCGGCACCAGAGGCAGCCTATCAAAGCGAATCATTAATCTAGGTACGATTTCTGTTGTCCGGCTGCCAGACACAGTCGTGCCCATCCCAGCCTGGAGCTGTGTCTGTTTCGCATCCAGACTTTTCTTTTTGCTTCATAAATACGTATATATATTTATGGCCCGTGACTGATAACCGAGCGCCTTTGACAGCTCAGCTTGGCTGACTACTTCAGCTACTATCAACAAGCAGAGCGACCTATAATATACATATATACAAATATATATGATATATATATATATATATATATATGTATGTATATATGTGTCTGAATGTAGTCACCGCTGCCGCCAGTCGCTACTGAACTCCGGGATTCAGATACTGATAAGAAGCGGGGCAGTCGACGCTGTCGCCGCGCTCTGCGATATGATTGTTTGCCAAGCTGAAAGTGAGCTGATCAACAAATATGAGGCCTATGATGAGTGTTCCTATCAGAACTAGAGAATACTCGAACAGCACATACCCTAACGTATAAAAATAAAGGTGTCGCATTACATAATATTTTTGTTAGCTTTGTTTTAACAAGTGGTATAGACCTTATGGTAGGTTAGGTTTCTTTGCTGCCATTAAAATAATCACATACCAGGTGAATACCAACTGAATATTAACTCAACTGAACTTATAAAAACTTACCATGAACAATTTATATTATTTATAGATATAACAAATATTTTAGATATTAAAAATATCTTTTCAAAATAGCAAATTTGAATTTATTAACTTCAAACTTAAAATAATAATTGAAGTAGTATAAAAAACTGGTTGCAAATCATTTGACAATTTCATCTAGCCGTAACTTAGGGTATTCAGGCGTGACTAACTGAATCGCACTACAACTCTATTTCCCGCTCTCTCCCTCTCCGTGCCTCTCTTTAATCTTGAATCTCCATTTGGGGTCTTATGCACGACTTCAAAATGTACACAGAGCAAATTTGCGCCGTCTTATCAAAATGATTTAAGCTTTGTATTGTTTTGAAATTCTTTAAAGTGGAAAGTGTATTTATTATATGAACGTTTACCCATGTCAGGAGTTAAGTCATATTTATATGCATAGTCATGGGAGGCTCGACTGGAACTGGTCTCAAATAAAGTCTAAAAAAAAGCTGAAAGATTTTGCAAACTATTTTTTATTTGTCTATAATTTTGAAAACGTAATAATAAAATATATTTAATTACTTATACTACAAAAATTTAAAAAAATATTTATTGCTACTATTACTAACCTAACGTAAAAAGTTAATCACGCTAGTTACCCATCCTAAGCCATCTTAACTTTAAAAATGACTTAAAATAATATACTGAAAGATTTGAGTAGCCCCCAGTTTCAATCAATTTGGTAAAACAAAAAACTTTATAAACTTGTACTCACACTTTAAAAAATCAAGTTTCTTTATTGTTAGAAACTTCTAAGAAAACTTAACTAAAGACACATAAGGCAACAGCGACCTTAAAGGACATTTAACTAATGAAATGGTTAAGAAAACAATTTTAATTTCTTGATAATTCAAATTTCGAATAGTTCTAGTCGAATAGTCTTTAATGCTCGTGCGTAGAAAAGCATTAATTTGCGTTTCAAAATCAAAAGTTAAATATATTCAACAAATACGATATGATAATCCGCAATTCACAATGAGATAAAGCTCTGCTTTCTCCTTCAATTCGTAGAGCACACCCAAAGTTTTTTTTTTCGCCAAAATGCGTAGGTAAATCTGAAGTACAGTCACGATAATCGCGCTGCAAATATAAAAAAAAAATAAATAAATAAATAAAAACAAAGTGCCTCAAATGATTGTATGCTATTCATGTTGTTGTTTATGTGCGACACTTTATATGTACATATGTATGACAGCCATTAAACAATTAGAACTGTGTGTATGTATATAAGCACATAAATTTGTACACGTATATATAAATGTATATATATATATAGAGTACCAGAAGATTGATAAGAGGCTAGCACAGCTCGACTGCGCATGCCCCATTGGCAGTCGGTTGGCTGGCACGAGAACAAGGCGATCCGAGCCGAGCTGTAATCGGCGTAAATTGTTAACAATTTTGCTAAGGCAACAGCGACAGCGACAACAACAACAACAACAACAGCAACAACAACAACTAGAACAACAACAACAATGGTTATAATATTTAATAAACTTTATGTGCTTGCTGCGCGGCTCGGACAGAGCCAAACGAACGGCGATCGGCACCGGCAACGGCAACAGCGGCTGTTGCTGCTGCTGTTGTCGCTGACGTTCACGTTAACGTTGACAGCGACGCTGACATCGACTGCGACGCCGACTGCTGCGTCGTTGTCGTTGCTGAGTCGCCGCCCGACGTTGACTTCTATATCTACAACAAATAATATTAAGACAGTTAGTACGTGCTGAGAACATTATTTGAGGTTTAGTCAGTGTTTCGCACTGGGCGGTTATAATACATAGAGCACCGAGAGACTACCCGGTGTTAGACCGAAAGAAAGCGCCGTGTTGTGCCGGTCGGGATCGAGCGAACTAACAGAATATATATATATATATACATATGTTTGGCAAGTTGCCTAGCCAGCCTATAAGAAATAATAAATGGGAATTTACCGATTAGCATAACGTCAATGCAAAGGACTGTGATAAGCAAATAGAATAATATTAAAGAAAACACAAAACCCTAATTGATTTGCATTATTTATTTATGTGGTGCAACTCGTTAACCCACCCAAACCACCTCCTATACATATATATATCTACACACACAAATATATATCGTTGAAAACATTTGCCGCTGGCTTTTGAGTGTCGTCTTCGCTATTTTCAATTTTAATTTGTGCAAATATTGAACTTTACTTAAGTGTGTGTGTGTGCGAGTGTGTGTGTATAAAAAATAAATATAAAATATACAACAACAACAAATATGCGCCAACAGCAATTTGTGAGAAAATAAATTTGCACCAAGTGTGAAGGATTTTCAAATATTTGCCCCTTGGCGCGTCTTCAATCTCAACGAGGAACACAACCCGGTGCATTATAACTATTTTCCGTACTATTATCGAGGAATCCAACACTTGCTCAATGTACGCCTCAATGTTGCCCAATTTGTTAAATATGAAAACCGAAAATTTAACAAATTCGGGCTACGACGATGCATTCCTATTGGAGGAGAATATACTACAAATGATGGGTGAGTTCAGCTCGGGAATAGGTCTTCTAGGAATTTATGAATACTCTCCTGAGTAATTGAGTCACAATCAGGTCCAATCATCTAATCGTATATAGCTTTCATTGTGCAACGTCGAGTTTTCGATATAACTTATCATGGGCTACACATATCTCAGATTTTATATCCACGTATGTGTATATGGGCCAATAGACTTCATGGTTAACTTGTTTATGCTTATCTACGCATACACTGAAAGAATATCATTTGTAATTGAAAAGTTCAACTTGTGTAGTCATTATTACCTGGAAAACGAAGAAAAGCTGCATAATTTGAAATACATGTTATTATATATATATTTTATTTCAATTCATAATTTATTGAAATGAAAATAACATGAGAATTTTAAAGTTTTCGAGAACCTGCTAAATAAAACCATAAACAATTGGAAAACATCATTTCTGATCCGATTTTCTTCTTAGCAATTGCATTTCTGTAGCATACTTTTGGCATAACGTAATTTGTTTTTTTTTTAACACCTGGTGGGTGCAGCTGAACTTTACTTATCTCAGCCAAAAAACACATATTTTAATAAGCAAGAACAGTTACTATCGCTCTGGCGTAGATTAAACGCCCTTGCAGACATCTAGCACATGTACAATACAATAACCCACAGCCACATTCGAATATTAATTCGAAGATTGATCTAGCCCAAGTTTCATTAGGATAGTTTAAAAACTGTGTACATGGAAACAGACAGACACAAATGGACTAAATTAATTCAGCTATTGATGTAGATCACAAATAAACATTCCTGATAAGGAAAAAACAGATTTGTAATACCCTAGGCTAACTTTTAAAAATATACAAAATTATGCAATAGCTCAAACAAAAAGTTGAAAACTAACCTTTTATTCGATTGAAATGAAACAAAATGAAACATTTAAAAAAAGAGTTTTTTTGTAATTTATAGGGCATCCACGCTTCGTTGTTGTGCAACTAATTATGCTTCTATCATTAATTTCTTGTTTTTGATTTTTTTTTTTTTTTGTGATTTGCTTGCGTACATTCGCTTCGTTCTGATAAGATACATTTTAATGGCGCGGGTTTTGACATGAAATCCAAAAATAACTAATGTATTTGCTTTGAACACACGCCAAATCACGCGATCTATAAAAATCCACTTTTGGCCATTATATAAAAAATTACACCTGGCCCGTGTCCAACTATGCAAAACGCTGTCACGCCCTCGACTAAAATTGTAAACCATATCTGGGAACAATAAACATGTATTCATACACTTTATAATCCACCATACAAGTTTTATCATACTTCTTTTTTTGTTCTGCCTAACCCCCCCGTGATAAAGTCAGCTTTATTGCAACGCTTATCAGAGATTAGGCCTTGCATTTACATATAAGCTCTTCTTTGGCGATTAGATTCTGTTCACAGCAATCATAAAAGGAGAAAGCCAGCAACAAGAATTATGATTTTATGCTCTTTTGAGCGCTGGTATGTGGCATCAGGTGTTTATTTAGGTCTGAAAGTGAAAATGGGACTGAAAACATTATAAATATTCATTTGAATATACTCTGATTTAAAAATGCACAATATTCCGAGCTCCATTAAAAATGCATTTGCAAATAAAAAAACACATTAAACAACAATTAACAGCAAATAATTGAGAATGGATTTCATTATGCCGTGTCACAACGGTATCTACATTTATCTAGACTAAACTTAGTTAGCACGAAAACAATATTACGTAAAATGGATTAATCAAAATATTAAATACCTGAATGCTCTGCTACAAATTCAAGAAATTCTTCTTTAAGATAAATGTGCAATTAATTGTATATTGTATATTTAATTAATAATAAATATTTAAAAAATATTGAAATTTTACTTTTTGCCGAGTTTCTTGACTCTAGCTAAGTTTTTGGAGAGTATCTTTGAGTATTTCGACTGTGGAGTCTACTCTATCTCAGTTTTAATTGATCTTTTATGGCTTTATTATTTTGTTTTCATTGGCATTTCACACACGAATGCTTTAATTAATTATTAATTGCATCTATAGCAAATGCGAATACGTCAAATTATTGATGCGCTTCCCTCCTCCAGACTGCGGAGTATCGGATACTCGTTTGTAATCATAACGACTCCCGCCCAACAACAACAACAACAACAACAACTATTTTAACTGCACGTGTTGCTTGTACGTACTCGAAGTTAATTTCTTGTAATTATTCAGCTACCTAATAAAATAATCAATAGGTTGGCTCTTTGCAGTGATACAACCGGAAATACTAGACATGTCTACACACACAGATACACAGATACACACGCACACTTCAACAAAATGGCGCATTTAAGCAGTTAAAAGTGAGGGGCACTTGAACTTGAGACATACTCGAAAAACTAGCGTAATTAGTAGTTGATAACAGAAGAATAAAAGTAAAAATCGCAAAGTATTCGTAAAGCCCCACACTTGGGGAGGATCCATAATTAAAACTGATAACGCTTGAAAACACACAATGCCAAAAGTCTTTGATTCAGGAGCAAAAATAAGTTCTTGCTTACTGGTCAATCAGAGCACAATGGAAATGGGCATATGATAAGCTCATAAGTATCTGAAAAGTACACGGCGAGAAAAACAAGTAGAGGTTGTTTAAAAGAGGTACCACTCCCTTATAGAATAACTCTCTCTGTTTTACTTAATACTTTAAAATGCTAACGTCATATTTCAAGATAAATAACCTCTTAAAAAGAACAAAAATACTTTTTAGATAAAGTATGTATAAAAGATAGATTCAGAACTTGTAACTTATACAAATAATTATTCCAATATTTGCGCACAATTTGCGTTTCACATGTACATTTTCGCGCAGTGTACTAAAGCAGATTTAGATTTAGTCATTAAAAAATATAAATGTAAACTTTTGAAAAACCTAATTTATATCATTCAATGATATGTTATATTTCGCTCAGTGTACTGAAACATGTTTTTAATTTATACTCGTGAAATCGTGAAATGAATATCATCAAAATACTTTATAGCTAAGAATCAAAACGATAGCAAACGAAATTTGAACTTTGCATTCTAATCATATTGACTGCAAATCTATTTTTGGGGTAGGTCCAGACACAAATGTTCACCCCCAGACGATTTTTGGCTTATCATACTGAGAATTCGATTCTGGTTTTTGGGGCAATCATCGTGACTAGCCAAAACATAATGAAGTCGATCACATAATCGTGGCCTGTTTAATAAAACGTGGCTTTAAAGGTGTTGGCCATTAAAAGATGATGCTGCTTTGAGATACAGTAGAGTAAGTATATGCGGAGGCTGGGCTTAATGGAAAAGCTTATTAGTTTATACGAGCAGCTGATTGCTGAGACAAGTCAAGTTCTAAGTGTCGCCGTCATTGGCAGCGCAGTTCAAGGCAAAGACGTAATTTAATTGCACACAGCCTCTGTTTGGAGATACAAATGTATCTGAAACAAGTTAGCGCCCAATTAAAAAGACAAGACACTAAGACTATAGCAGACATAGTTAATGGAAATTACACTTGACGAGGTATTTTTTTGCTGGTTTTTACTTACGAGGCGCCAGGTCGTTTGATAGCCGGTCACACACATAAAGATACATATACAAATGCAGCTAAAGATACAGATACAGATACAGCTACAGATACAGATACAATAGCCTGCTTACATATCGTTATAGAAGTTATTAAAAAAAAAAGCAGCAAATGCTATATGATTGGTCCAGCTTATTGTGCCAGCCGCTTTGACTTTTTGTTAATAACAATTTAATTGAGACGCTTTTAGCATTTTAATTATAGACAATATGCGCGCAATTATTAGTCATAAAGATAATGATAATTTCAATATAAAAAGTTGATTCTTACATTTGAGCGACGTCAACTAATTGGTTCAAGTCCGCTTAAAAAATATTTTAATATTAAAAACAAAAATGCAATGCAAATATCGGTCAGATATAATATATATATATATATATGTACAGCAATTGTGGAGCAGGTGCAACTGTTCGTATTTGCTTTTCGGAACCGCTCGCTAAACGATCCGATATTTTAATTACCTGTAAGAATGAGCGCATCGGTAATTCCTCGCTTGACCACAAGCATTTCCCTAGTTAGCTCTATTTAAATATTTGTCGGTTAAGCCCTTTTCACAGTGACATGTTGTGATTTCAATGTATTCACAAATCTGACATATCTTTGATCGGCCGATCGTCATGGGGTCTCTCTCAATATGTATTTACAAATATTTCTAATGTTTAGCACAAATAGACGACCCACGGGTTTTCGGCATTATTGCATTTCATCTAAGATAATATACAAATAAATAATATGACACAAAATATTGTTGACAAAGAGGTGACAATGACGTGATAGAGCCCTTCGCATGGGCTCTAATAAAACCTCGGAATATACGCCGGACAGGGTCCGGGCAAATGTACACATACGGATGAGCTCAAGTTTATCTTTGCATTTGCAGTGGGGTTTACCGATATGGTTCTGTTTGAACATTAAACACTATGATAATGTAAGACAATTCGATTTGGAATGTTTGTTTTCTTCTGTCATCCCACTCATCAGCATCTTTTTATAGATAGACTCAAGGGGTCTGTAAGTTCAAGGTTGTTTTACATTTTTACAGCTTAAATAACATCATCAGCTTTGGCCAGGGATTGCATTTGCATCTAGACATCGTAGTAAGCTAGTCTCTATTTAAAATAATCATTTTCTAGATAGAGATAGATAATATTCTTGGTCCTGTATCTTTCAAATATATTTTGTATCTTACAATTTGTTTGCAGATATTTGGCAAATACTTTTGCATCTCGCTGGTTCTTTCTTATCATATTGTGTATCTCACTGTTACTTTTGTATCTCTAAGATACATTTGTATCTCATTATCTCACGAAACCGTTAATATGGCTTCCAAATACAAGATACACATAAATATTTAATTGCTAGGTGGAAACGAACTAATATTATTATAAGTTCAATAAAATTATCTTTTATTATTTTACCGCTGCTCAAGTTCCTGAATACCCTATCTGAAATATACTTAGTCAGCCTCCTTATGAATTGAGCTATGATTTATTATACCTCTAAATGAGCCGGTCTTAGCTAATTGCTCAGCTTATTATTCCGTTAATTGTGCATGTTATATGGTTTTGAATGGATTTTAGGAATTCCACGCAACAGTTTTTAATTTATTCAAATTTGTAAATTTTTTATGGCAATGCTCGTGGCTGTTCTAATGAATTTTTAAACAGCTCTATCAGCTATATAATTCACTATTTTTTAGATGCAGCACCTTGCCAATTAGCCTGCTGACCTATGTAGATGCTATGTAATGCCTGGTTGTAAAGTGATTAAAACATTTCGCAGTTAATGGGCGAATATAAAAAAACATATATGTAAACATATAATCCCTTAGTAATTGACAAAACAAAATTCAGTCGTAATTTTTTGGGAAATAATTAAAAAAAAGTTGCCTAACTGGAGAATGATCCTGAATGTAACCTATTATACTTGTATATAGTTGGTAATTATACAACACTGGTAATTTAACACTGCAGTATATAAAGGCGGACTTCTAGATTTCAACAGAGTGTTGCCAGATCGTTGTTTGTGACCCCAACAAAGTTGCATCAGGCTATCCCTATCATGTACAGGCAACGTGGGCGGGCGTTGACAAGCTCGATACTGCCTGATAATGGCACTTGGGCTGGGGGTATATTGAGTTTCTAGGCTTTACCTTGCAATCGGAAACGTTTTCCTCTTTCGCTTTGTTACGCATACCCAATGAATTTGATCTTTGGCACGCAATTCCCAATGAATTGAACAAAAACAGCGAATTGTATTTATTATTTTTTTTTTGATATCGCTTCGCTCGTTGACTCACTTTTATATGTATATATACATATATATAAATATATTTTTTTTTATAATCGCTATCAATTGACAGCCCAAACATGCTACGGTTCGTGCCCATTAAGCCCATGTGCAATTTCTGTGCCCCAATATATTCAGTTGATTCGATTTTAAATCGAGCATTTTGCGTCGCACTCGATTGTCTCAGTCGCCGCAGTTATCAGCTTTGGCATTAGGCACGTTATTGAAATGTAGTCGTTGTTGCGGCGATAACAGCTTTCAATAGTTGGCTGGGGGTTATGCGGGGTTACGCGGGGTTCAAACCGGCCAGATTGTTGGCTATGAAATTACATATGTAGCTAATGTCAGTTGTTTTCATTGTTATTGTTGTTCTGGATGGAATAAAACAAATACAATAAAAAAAAAAGCTAAGCAATAATTGAAGTTGATGTTGAAATGGATTTTTGTTCTATTATACACATCAGTGGCAACTGTATTTAATCATATGAGTAATATAGATGCATATATAAATATATACATTGTTTCGCAATTTTACACACTCGCGCCTTGGCACACTAATCTATTCTTTACAGCTTTACTTTAAGTATACAGAGTATACTTCGATTTATAAATTTTCCTAAATATTCTTCGAGGAGAAAACTGGTTTACTCCGTAACTCCGTATCTTGATGTTATTTAATGTATCTCTTGCAGCTCCAGCATTTTGCTTGATTATAGTATTTATAGTCTGTCTCATTAAATACTTGTACTTGTTTTATGGGTGATTAACGGATAATTGATACAACCTTAGTAATAATATTTACATATATTTACTTATTAATTCGTATGTATTAGAAACATAAAAAGTGCTTGAAGAGCTTATTATATTGAGAAATAAACACAACAGATAATGACGAGAATTAGATATTTGCTTATGAGGAAAACTTAAAACACTTAAAGATATAAACTATGATGACGAAATCAACGATAGCAAGCCTTAGTTCGGAACTTAATATTTATTATCAAAGCTCCCATTTGCCAAATTTTTAATTATACACTTATTATATCACATAATTGTTTGAAGAAGTATAAAAAACAAACAAATGCCGAGAGGGAATTGATTTGATAATTAGTTCACCTCTTTTAAATATTCTCACATTAAAGTTAACTGGTTTTTCTTGTTATTTTTTCTCATATTTACATAACACGAGTAGTACCTTAAACATATGTATATGTTATCTGTGTAAAATGACATATGATATGTTGATACTTTTATCAGTTTCCACTGATTAACATTGGAACATAATTATAGCATTGACATTGACTTTCCGCTCAAATACACGTGAATATTCGTTAATGTAGAGAAATCCATAAAAACTATGTATTTGCAATACACTAAAATTTGATAAAAATGAATGATTGAAAGGAATTTATGTTGTGCCCAGAAATGACTACAAATTCATTGAATAATTATAATAATACGGTTAGTTCCCACAGATTCTTATGAGATATGCATACATTTTACTGTACTGTACCTTGTCGTGTTATTCTTATTCGCATGCTAGATGTTTTATACGAATTGGCATTTTCATAGATCTCTCTTTCAGAATTTCAAATAAATATGTTCGAATTTATATTTAGGAACAAAACCAAAAAATAAATTAGCTAAAAATAAAATCCAAATTACGTAGTTCGTGCAAAGTTTGCTTTCAGGCAGTCGCAACAAACAAATACACAAAATATAGTATTCACCTCTCGAAAAATCAAACAAATCTATATCTGTGTATGTGCCAAGCTTTATGTATATGTTGAAAGATATGGATAGAGGTTTATCTATTCTGTACTGCGCGTGTTTTTATCTTGTTGAGCAAATTATAAAAACTTACTTAATTGCAAATTACTTAATAGAAAGCCTTTTGACAACTTGTCACAATCTCTCAGAACAAAATCATAAACTAAAAATATGCGTAGATCTTATTTGTAACCCTATAAAATGTCTATAAAATTTAACAACATACATAGGTGACTTTTTTGAGTTTCATTGTAATACAAATGATAACAAATGAACATTACAATTTCGAAATCGTTTTTTAATTGCTTATAAAATCATCATAAAACAAAAACAAGCGCACACGTGCCCAAAATGTATCTAAATACATACAATATTAATATCTAGATATATATCTGTACTTAGTTTCCATTTTTGTTAGTGTATTTCGGGGGCTCGACCCGAACGCCGTATGGGAAAATATAAAATGAACAGACTAGAGCTTTATAAAGTAATAGATACATATGTATGTACATCCGCTTCATTCTACGGCAA
This sequence comes from Drosophila ezoana, assembly GCA_035045725.1. Lineage (NCBI taxonomy): Eukaryota > Metazoa > Arthropoda > Insecta > Diptera > Drosophilidae > Drosophila > Drosophila ezoana. The sequence continues at coordinate 8,969,905 of JAWNOU010000005.1, forward strand.
CGACAACAACAACAACATTGTGTATCACTTGTTGCGCTTATCAGCGGCACTCGAATGAGCTTTTTTATGGATTGTCAATAAAAAGTATTTGCGAAAAATGCAAAACAAAATAGAAAAAAATTCGAAAGAAAAATTGAAAAACCAAGCGTTGAGGGGTAATCATTTCTAATCTCAGATTACGAATCGATATGGACAACAACAACAACAAGAATCTATAACAAGAAACTAAGAAGAAAGCATGCAGCAACAATAACAATAACAACAACAACAACAACAAGTTCTCGTTTTGCAAAACTAACGGTGACGCAGCATATCAAAAAAATTGAACTCTAACGATGACGCTGCACAAATTTATGCGCCCCACTGAATCGCTAGCGAGAAGAGACAACAACGAGTTGGCAACTCTCTCAGACAACGACAGACACACCGAGCGAGCGAGCTTTATGGCAAAACTAAAGTAATTTATAGCACGACAATATAGGAATTTCTTTCTTTTTTTTGGATATACAATATAAAAGCATAAAAAAACTCAAAACAAAAACAAAGATAAAAAGTGTTCATAACAAAATTTGTTGTTTGACTTTTTATTCTCTTTAGCTCTCATCCTCTGACTTCTATCTTCAAAATTAAAAGTATTTGCACTATCTTCTCTTTCAAGTGCAATCTTTAGGTATTTTTTTGCTACTACAAATGACAATAAGCGGTTGGGTAGATTAGTGGGTGGGTTAGTTCTGGCTAGGCGTAAAAAGGGTGTTAATTGAAGTGTCTGTCGAATGATGTAATTAATGTCTGCGAGTTTGTTGAACTAAAGTGTTAAATTGTGTATTTAGTAATCACCGAATGAATATTAGATAAATGAGTGCTAATTAGTAATATACACATATCTCGACCTATACTAATTGTTGAATCATAGTGATAAATCTAAAAGTTGCAATTAATTTTCATTTAAAAATAGATATTTTAATCCTACGCTCAATAATATAAGATTAACATGTAAATACATTTTAATATATTTATTAATTTTTTTTATTCTGACACGGATTTGTTGACAGTTGTGACTAATTAAAATTTATTACGTTAATTTTATAAGCAACCCAATAATCTTTAGTGCGATTAAATCAATCGGTTATATTAAAATTCTATACCATAAACATTATAGAATTATAACATGTTCATGGCAATATTTTAATTGGGTTTATACACTTAATGAAAAATGTTCTGGTTTTGTTTTTTCATAAATTTTGTTTTGTTTTTCATAATATTCCACAGTCCCCAATGCATACATTAAAATAATAGACGACTTTTTGTTTTTTTTTATTTTATTATAGCAGCTTTTCTTTGTCTAATTCTGGTTCTGTTTTTCTGTGTCTATCTCTCGCCTTCGCACACACATAAGCCCATAGAGAACTCTCAATTTAAAGCCGGCTTTTTTATATTTATTTGTTTATGTGCTTGCCTTCCCGCTTGCTTTTGGTTGCGTTGTCTTCAAAACTAATGCCTTACCTATGTATGTATGTGTGAGCGTGTGGCTGTCTCTCTTCTCTTCAAACATGCATTCATGTGCGCTCCAAGTCTGGTTTTGAGAACTCTCTGAGAGCGCCACACAGCGACAAAAATATGTACATATGCAAACACAGTGAATTGATTTAAGCGTCGATTAACGCACACAGTCACACACACACACGCATACACGAATAGAGACAGAGACACAGAGCGAAAGCCGAAACATACGATATGGATATGGGGCAGCGGCACTGGCGTTGCGAGCAGCGACAGCGACCGCAGCAGAGGCTTGGCGCTGTGTGCACGGTCAGCCAGCTAGGCAGCCAGCCAGCGCGCTCAGTGAAAAATTTCGTGTCGTCTCGTCGCTGCGTGTTTTCATTAATCAGTAGCACTAAAATGGTGCGCAAGTCCGGTAGAGTTAAAATTCCTACTAGTCGCGACGTTGGCAGCATTCTGTTGCGTGGAACCAAAGGGGGTGCCAGTGGTGGGCGTGTTAACGATGAGGAGGCAATGGTCAGGCGACAGCACCAAAGGCAACGGCGACGTATACGACGGGACAGCAGCGCCAGCAATTCAGCCTCAAGTGATGGTGTGTGTTCATGTGTGTGTGTGTGTGTGTGTGTGTGTGTGTGTGTGTGTGTGTGTGTGTATGTGCGTGTATGTGTGTTTTCTTTTTGCTATTTGTGTTATTGCGCGATTTGTTGCCATTTTAATTTATAGTATTTACCTTGTGTCTGTTTTTCTGGTACACACTTATATAAAAATGTTTGCTTTATAAATATTTCTGAGTAGCTTAAAAAGTCTAAGATCAGTTCCCTTCAAACTGCGCAATTCGAATACTGCATTTTGCGCATGCAAAGAAAGTGAACCTCTAACAAACTGTGAAAAACAATTTGTGGGCTACCCAAACTGTAAGCAGTGCTGTTCCGCTGCGTGTACATGCATATTGGTCAGTGGCTGTCCAACTGCTATTTTTGTGCTGCAATATTGTAATTTTAATATTTGGTATACAGCATTACAAAGTTAAATACAAATATTTATACACATAGGCTGATATACGCATCTATGTACAAATGTTTCCATATTTGTTTTTTTTTTTTGTTTGAGCGAGTCTGCTGGTCAACAGATATTTGACCAGTGCTTTTTAAACTACACATACGCTTATTGCATTTGTTTATTTGCATTTCTGATGCTTAAGCTGTAAACTGTAAAACAGTTTTGCTTGACTACAATAAACATCAAACTATTGTTTAATTATTTATTTATTTTTGCGTTATTCTATAATCTTACCTGCTTTCTCTCCTGTACAGAATCGGCGGAAAGTCAACTAATGCATGCGGAGGCGCTGCCGGTGGGTCATCCCGCTGGCTCGCCGATTGGCCATGCCCTCAGTCCCAATGGCGTTGGGCTCGGCCTTAGCAACAGCAGCAATCAGAGCAGCGAGAACTTTACGCTCTGCAATGGCAACAGCAACGCCAGCAACAACAACAATAACAACAACATGTACTCACCGAACAACAACAACAACAACAATGGCAGCAATAGCCAACAGCAGCAGCAGCAACAGCAGCAACAACAACAGCAGCAGCAACATCAGCAACAACAACAGCAGCAACAACAACAACAACAGCAATCGCCCACAGTATGCGCAATTTGTGGAGATCGGGCAACGGGCAAGCATTATGGCGCCTCCAGCTGCGACGGCTGCAAAGGCTTCTTCAGGCGCAGCGTGCGCAAAAATCATCAGTATACCTGCAGGTGAGTGTAGCTAAAAGATATCCTCAATGAAGCCATCTATAAGTCTGCGCCCGCACAGATTCTCGCGCAACTGCGTCGTGGACAAGGATAAGCGCAATCAATGTCGCTATTGTCGTCTGCGCAAATGTTTCAAGGCGGGCATGAAAAAGGAGGCGGTGCAAAATGAACGCGATCGGATCAGCTGCCGACGCACCTCCAACGATGATCCCGATCCGGGCAATGGCTTATCCGTTGTCTCGCTGGTCAAAGCGGAGAATGAATCACGCCAGTCCAAGGCTGGTGCCGCCATGGAGCCCAACATAAATGAGGATCTCTCGACCAAACAATTTGCCAGCATCAACGATGTGTGCGAGTCCATGAAACAGCAGCTGCTCACCCTAGTCGAGTGGGCCAAACAGATACCGGCCTTCAATGAACTCCAGCTGGACGATCAGGTGGCACTGCTGCGCGCCCATGCGGGTGAGCATTTGCTGTTGGGCCTCTCGCGTCGCTCCATGCATCTGAAGGATGTGCTGCTGCTCAGCAATAACTGTGTCATCACCAGGCATTGTCCAGGTAAGACAAAACCTAATTAACTTATTCGTTTCCTTAGCTAATTCCGCCTCTGTCTCTATAACTACCTGCAATTGCAGATCCACATGTCTCGCCAAATTTGGATATATCGCGCATTGGAGCGCGTATCATTGATGAACTAGTGGTTGTTATGAAGGATGTTGGCATCGATGATACAGAATTTGCCTGCATTAAGGCATTGGTCTTCTTTGATCCCAGTAAGTAGAGTTTTTAAATATTTAAACAGCTGCTATTAAATGTTTTTTCAGTTAGTTTTGAAAAATTAACAGATTTCTATAAAGAGACCGAAGTTTCGCATTCACATTCCGACTGTAGACTGAATTTTTTCTAAACCGGTTAAGCGCGAGATTTTTGCATAGATCGAATATTAATCTTATTCAATTTTTTGATATTGGCAGTGGACTTTTAAAAATCGATTAAACATTTATCAATGAATATCTTATGCAGAACTTTGAGTACGAGCTTAAGTCTCTTTGTGTTAAAATTAAACATTAGCTTATTTTCCAATTTTAAGGGTGGATTTTACGAAACCCAGTCTTTAATTTTAAAAGATCTGTCAGCAGAAATATGTAGCTATAGATTTTGTTTTAAATAAAACTAATTTGCTTACTTAATTGTAGATGCCAAGGGTCTCAATGAGCCGCATCGCATCAAATCGTTGCGCCATCAGATACTCAATAATCTGGAGGATTACATTTCGGACCGACAATATGAGTCGCGTGGTCGCTTTGGTGAGATCCTGCTCATCCTGCCGGTGCTGCAGTCGATTACCTGGCAGATGATCGAACAAATACAATTTGCCAAAATCTTTGGCGTGGCGCACATCGACTCGCTGCTGCAGGAGATGCTGCTGGGTGGTAAGTGGATAATCCTTATCCAACTATAACTGTTTATTAAATATATTCTTGACTGCCAACAGGTGAGCTGGCGGACAATTCGCTGCCGCTGTCGCCGCCCAATCAGTCCAACGACTACCAAAGTCCTACGCATGTCGGCAATCTGGATGGCAGCCAGGTGAGCTCCACACTGGACACTTTGGCCACAGCCAGCAGTGGCACGCATGGCCTGGATCTGGACGTGCAGCATATACAGGCGCTCATCGAAGCCAACAATGCGGAGGATACATTCCGCGCCTATGCGGCCAGCAATGCGGCAACGGCTGCAGCTGCTGTTGCTGCTGCCACGCCTACGGCTGCTGTAACGCCCCCATTAAGCAGCGCCGCCTGCAGTCCCAAGTCACAGGAGAACGCCTATATGGATGCAACGGCTGCCCGTCAATACAATGTGCAGCACAAGAGTCAGCTAATGCACAGTCCGCAGAGAGTGCATCCCTACCAAAGAGTGGCCTCATCGCCGGTCGATGCCGGCCTGGGCATGCGCAATCCGGCGGATATAACGCTTAACGAATACAATCGCAGCGAGGGCAGCAGCGCTGACGAGATGTTGCGTCGCACGCCCCTTAAAATTCGCGCGCCGGATCTGCTGGCGCCCACCTATGTGATGGGTGTGTAGCCCTTAATCTACATATATATATAGAATGTCTAAAACTAATTTGTGTAAACTCTCTTTTTCAGAGCCATGTCGCATGACGCTCAAACAGGAACCCGAAACGGGCTATTAACTGGTGCAATAATCTTAGCTACACACATACACTACTCTACTACCCAACCCTACTGTCTCCTCCCCATCACCTCTACAGGCCCCGTCTTGCTAGCTGCTAAGTGCTAAAAAAAAATCAAAACACAAAAACTTACTTAATTGTTATTGCCTTGAACTTTTTGATACCGTTTTTATTAGACTTTAAGTAGGTATTTTGGAAATTGTTGCTTAATTTGTAAAACACGCAATTGCAATCTATTTTTATATTTTCTTATGATTTTTTTTTGAGCTGAAATGAAAAAGGAAATCAAGTCAAAGGATTTGCTCTACAGTTTATACTAAACATAGCACGTACTGTTGTCAGTTTGTTGGTTATCTTTATTATACATATTATGCAGATATATGTATATATATGCAATACTTTGTTTTAGGTTAGGGTGTTGTTTAGTAATATAAAATATATAAGTACGTTTAATCGATAGTTGATGAAAAATTGAAGAACTATTTTTATATGAATATATATATATATACTGTATGTATAAAATACAAAGTAATTTAAAGTGGCTGAGTGAATAAAAAAAACAAGAGAAAACAAGTATTGTACACAAATTTTAAAAACTATCGTTTTTATGTGATTGATCTGTTAATTTGATACTTTGGTTTATTGAGATAACAATTTCTCTTATGCAATGCAATGTTGATAACACTTATTTGAATAACGAAACTGTCGCGCGCCAATAATCGCAATTAACATTTATTAAAATATATCGAAGAAAGAATCTGTTTACTTATCGATATTAACCGAAGTGTTAACATTCGAACAAGTGACATATCGATGTAAATTCATCGATATAAAGTTCGACTATCGATGGTTCGACACAGAACTCTCAGCTGACGAACAGCCCAGCACTATTATTTAATGTCATTTCATTTTTCGTTGTGCGCAATAAAGTTTGCTGCTAGCAGACCAGAAAAAGCAAATAATATCTGCTAAAGCAGAAACACTAGCTTGTAAAAATTGCAAAAATTTGTAAATTTTGCTAACAATTTGTAACTCCTTATAAAATACAAATACAAAAAAAATCTACAAAATACACAGTGCAAAAGGCAAAGGCTAGACGAATTAGCGAATCAAATATGTTTGGCCATAAATTCATAATATGCACCGCATTGCTCCTGTTGAGCAGCTCTGGTGAGTAAGCCTAAAACTAACCCCCAGTCCGCGTGACGCCCGCAAAAACCTGTGCAACTCTTTGTTCAATTTACTTTTGCTTGTTCATCGCAATTTAATTTCTATTTTGTTTTTTTTTTGTTCGCCTATTGGCGTCTCTCTTGCACGCACGTAACCCGTTCGTCAGGCTGATGTTGGCTGTTTTTGTGGTTTTTATCTACAAGGGCTGATGAAAAACAACAAAACTAAATCGCATGTAGAATAATTAATACTTATTAAGCGAATGTATGTGCTTTTGTGCATGTATGTATATGCGTTTGTGTATTTTGCAGTGCATCGACATTTATCTGGTTTTAGTGTGACACTCTTTTTTTTCTTGCGGTTTGTGCAGTGTAGGACAAAGTGCTAAAGTAAAATCTAACAAGATGGTGGCTTAGTACCGCTGCAACAAAGGCGAGCACAAAGGCAAAAGCAAATTGCAGCCAGAGCGCTGCTTCGGCTTGTCTCCACTTTATGCACTCACACACACACACACATGCACACAAATGCTGATGCATTTGTTTGCTTGTATTGTATGCTGCGCTTATCTAACCAACAAGAACAACTAGAACGTCGGTGGGTCCGTTCTACCTGCATAGAGCATGAGAAACGCAAATGGCAGATAAAGCAATTTGATTTGAGGAAAGGTCTTAGCTCTGTCTGCCGCCAGCAGCAATATCTACCCGCCCCCGCATTTACCCCCCCGCCGCACTGCACACATATACACTAACATGCAGGCATATTCAATTTCTCACTTCTGTCTGCCTTTCTTTCCGCTGTGCTCTGTGCCTACACTTTGCCGTCTTCTTTTGTGCCAGGCATCAACTATTTAATTATATTTGATTCACAACAGCGTTTAAATTGTTATTTATTTAACTTACTCGTTTGCCCGAGGCACAACCGCCCCTCTAGATATCCCCCTTATCAGTTTGCCATATGCAGGCGTATTTGTGATATCATGTAGCAGACGGACTTTGGTAATCCCCTCCAGCTAATTGTTGATTGTTTATGGAACTGAACACAGTTGATGATCTGTCATTATTTTTCTACCCTACCCATTGGAAATGTGTAAATGGGGTATATTGTTTATTATTTCATTTAGTTTTAAACTAGAATTCTAAAAATGCATCCTTAAAAAAAATATTCTAGTGAAAACCAAAGTAAATAGTGTTCTATGTTTTACATTTAAAATTTGGTCAATTGGATTTCCAAATTGCAGCAGATAAAAAATGAAATACTTGTTCACCCATTTCAAACTGACTCGAACTATATGCTCTTTGCATATATAATTTTGCCATTAAATCGTGTTGCCAGCTTTGCCTTCAATTTATAGTACTAACTATTTGTTTGTTCGTATCAGTTTAGTCTATATTGTATTTATATTTCAATTCTCTACGACTAATCTAACTCTTCGTAATTGCATTCCGCAAACAAAGACGCAGAAAGTGGCCCATTATTGTAGATTATATATATAAATATTTGTATATTCAAGTATTTAGTTTCAACTGCGGACAAATCAAAATAAGTTTGTTTCATTCGACGCCAATTTTGCTGATAAGATTTGTGACGCATACTTGAATATTTACTCAAACACAGTTGTCATTAATTGTTTTAATGCCAAAAAATGATCAATTTGAGTGTAAATAGATGCATCGTTAAACCACAAAATGGAATGAACTATATGAATATATAATATAAAGTCCTATAAAATAATTAACAATATCAAGCTAACTTTAATACTTCTTTCATACCCTAGCCTGAGAAACTATATACATTTATCCTATCTTAAGCCCGTCTATACCAAATTCTTTTCGTTTTGGAATCTTGAAGAAACGTGGAATGTATTCAATTTACATTAGAATAATTTATTTGCTATGGTATTTTCTGAGCTCAGCTTAGTAAATGCCTTGGCTAAGTCAACTTTTTCATTTTGCTGCGCTTTTCCATAAAAAAGTTGCACAGTGGGAGGAAAAGCTTAAAGAAAAAATAGAAAAGGAATTTGCTTTCAACTTTAATTAGAGGCTCGTCTTACACACAAGCCTTCGCATGCCCATGGCCAATAAATCTTATTAGCTGGTGCATTTTCCCGGAATTTTCCAGTGACGCCTGAAAATTGCATGGCCTGTCCGTCTGTCTGACAGGCGCATTTGTTTCTCTGGGCTTGTCTGGTTATTTGCTGTTTGCTGCCGCTTAACTTGCATTTAAAGGTCATCTCTGGGCTATGTTTGCAGTGGCATTGAACTAGAACGCTGGGCACGGACAGCCGGATCGGGGCGTGACCGCAACCAGCTGAAATGTATCTGTGAGTGGGTGTGTGTTAGTGTGTGTATGGGGGGAGTCTAGAAGAGGGCAAAATAAGTACCCATGCCTTGCCTAGAAGAACAAACACAATGTGTTTATAATATATTTAAGCCGCGCTGAGTCATTAACAAGCTGGCAAAAGGCGACAATATTTTAAGCGAAATTTGTTGTGCGAAATGTAACAACAACAACGCACAGAATACATGCAGCTTGTTGTACGCTGCTCAAATAGAGAAGACGAGTATATTCGTCCGTTCGCAGTCACCAACCCATTAATCAAGAAGGCCCTTTGATAATCAAACTCTGCACACCGTTTTTTTGGCTCGCTTCAGTGCATTTTTATCGCTAGGAAAGCGGAAATAAAGAGTATTTATCAGTTGGATTTGTCCTTGGAAAATCATGTGCTGTCTTTTTTCTGTAAAAGGGGCAAAGTGAGAAGGAGTACGAAGGTCCATTTGAAACCCTTTTTCTCCATTGGGCAATAATCGGTTTAAATAAATTTATGTCATTTGCTGCCACCTTCGCACCCTCCCCCGGACCCCCTGCCCCTAATCGTTGGTCAACGCAACGTTTTCTGGTTATTTGGTTATCAGTTGTCGACTGTGCAAATATTTATATTATTCATAATTATGACTCAGACTGCGCTCACAGCTGGGGCAGGCAGCCCGAAAGCCAAGAGGCCGATACAATATAATGAAATACAAAGCCCGAACAAAAAATAATGTTATTCATTGCAACATGATAATTATATTAAAGTTGACGATTCTGTATGAAATGGACGGACGGATAGAAAGCGCTGTAAGCTTTGTTTTCCATTTTGTTCAAAGCATATACATATATGTGGATATATATATGTGTGTGTGTGTGTATATTTTAATTTAATTATAAATTTGTATATTTCCATAGCTATTAGCAGATATCGTGTTTAAGCTTATATGCAAATATACTTTGGCATACAAAATATACCAGGGAATATATATTATAAGATAAATATATTTTTATATACGTATATAGGTATTATAGATAACCCTTTGAAACTAGAGAGCTTTGTGTATTGCAGCTCGTATTTTGCAGCTCGTATTTTGGAGCCCTTTTGAATATCAATGACACATAATAAATAGGAAAAAATCCTCTAGGTTGGTAGTTGTTAGAGTGAAAATAGCACAACTTATGTTAGAAGGCTTGAATTCCTTTATCACACTCTCTAATTTTAGTTGAGGTATTCTTGGTAAAGCCTCTTTTAAAAACTACTAAAACAATATTTAGTTCTGCGAAGACTCTTTCGACCCCCCGAAGAGCATGATGAAAAGAAGCTTCGAAGTAATTTAATTATAATTTACCAGCTCGTGAAACGGTTCAATTCTGCATTAAAGTAGATCCCAGAGAGAAGAGAGTGACGGTTTAATATTCATTCAAATCTGCAGAATGTGGAGAAGTGCATGAAGAGTGTAGACCTGAAAGTAAATCTTATAAACTGATAAGCTCTCATACCATTTAGTTGAATGTAATACAATAAGGGAAATACATATTGAAACAAAGATAAGAGTTGTTAAGACTCTGTTAAACTATAAACAACTTTTAAACGCGTCTCTTTTTCCCTTTTTACAGCTTACTCGCAGATTTTTAGCCTCAAGTCGGCAGAATTTCCCGCGGTGAAAGATCCACTTCAATCGAACGATTCAACTTCCACAACCCCTACTTCGATCAGCAGCACGACTACCAAGCCTAAGCCAACCAGCTCGACCTCTTCAACAACAACAACCACCACCACAACTACAACAACAACAACCACTGTGGCACCAACAACCAGCACCGAGGCACCAGTAACCACCACCACACCAGCTCCAGTGCCGACCACCACGCATAAGCCGCAACCGTATCCAGCACCAACTGTGGGCTCATGGAACTGCTCTTGCATTATGCTCAACATGGCAGCTCAGCTGAACTTCACCTATGAGACCAAGAGTGAGTCCAAGTCTCAAGTCTGTTGAATAATCGAATACTAACTTCTTTTATATCTCTAACACATCGCAGGCGGCAGCATGACCAGTGGATTGTACAATGTGCCCAGCAACGCTTCTGTGGATCATTGTTATTGCAACAGCGAGACCACGCAGTCCATGCAGCTAAACTGGGGTTCCAGCATCTCACCAGAATCGATGGTCCTCCGAATGGAGGACAAAAACAAATCCATTGCACTCACCTTTATTTCAGTCACCATGATGGTGCCCACAGAGGACTTCCCTGATGCTAAGGGTGAGTGCTTATAATATATATGGACCGTTTTTTACACCTTCTTGGCAAAGTTGTTGACAGTCGTCGTGCGGTTCATGACAATTAAAATTTCAATTTCTTGCAATGTAACAAAGCTGATAAGTTACCAGTTCTTTTCAAAAAGTGCCTAGAATGTCTCAAAATTATCTGTTAAATTGGCATTTGAAGAGAGGCGCAGGACATATAAAACTTCTATTTCCAGATCTTTTCAGTCAGACAAGCTTATGAAAACATAGTTGAGTTGAATGCATTACTTAACAATGGTAATTGATATACACATATTTAACAAACTTTTACAAGTGGAAAGATGCATCTCTACAAAGAAAAGTCCGTCTGTCTAAACGCATAGCTTATATTTATTAAATCGAAGAAGTTGTCACTTCCGCCGAGCAGGTTATTTTAACATGAGCATGAGAAAACGAAATTGAGTAAAACTGCATTTGAAAGTGTGTGATAAATTTGCCAAGAGCGTGCTCTAAACGGTCCCAAGAGGTATATTTATATTGTTAAGTATTATTATCGTAATATCGCTTTGTAGAGAATCAGACCATTCAGTTGGTCCACAACAGCCCGAACACGGACTTCAAGACGCCCGAGAAGATGTCCTACCACTGCACACGCGTCCAGAAGTTCAACATGACGGAGACAATCAGCAGCAATAAGACCATTGGCACCATCAGCGTCAGCCATGTGCAGGTGGAGGCGTTCCGCAGTGCAAATGCCACTGGCTTCTCCACGGTGCACGACTGCGACAGCTCGGAGACCTCCGATGTGGTGCCCATTGCCGTAGGCATTGCCCTGGCCGCCTTGATTCTGGTCGTGCTCATTTCGTATCTATGTGCGCGTCGTCGCTCCACTTCGCGTGGCTACATGAGCTTCTAAGCAAAAATAGGGCAAGGAAAGCTACACAGCGAGAAGGGAGAGAGAGAGAGAGAGAGAGGGAGAGAAGAGAGAAGAGAGAGATAGGAGCGGAATATACGCGAGTGTCCAGGCAGTTCGCCGTAGTATGCGGGGGTTATTAAGTGCGTTGTAATCTGAGAGAGTTGTAAGATTGATTTTGTAATTGGCAGGCACTGTACGAAAGAAAGAAGGAAATTAGACATTTGTTGTGTAACATACATATATAATTTGTAAACGGTCCTTATAACTATTTGGTTTTGTTTTGTTTCTCGTCCAAATTGATTACGCGCATAGCTGAGAGCAAGAGTTAAATGAAAAATATCAAGCAACTGAAAATATGTCTGTATGTGTGAACGTGGCATTCTTATACTTATCTTACTTTACTATCCAAATATCAAATGGCATCTCTTCTTTATCACATCTGCGACACAAACAATCTAATTCACAATACGCATATTTAAAAAGAAAATACATTTTATGAACGTGTCAAAGGTGAAAGCGAGCGAACAGAAATTAAAACGACACTGAGGCAGGTAAAGGTTATTACGTAAATGACAACAACAGCAACAAACGAGAGGATAGTAGCATTTTAATTAAATATATATATTGATTTTAAATTGTAAACAGTTAATTAGTAAACAGCAACAAATTATGTATTATTTGCCACTTTTTGCGTAATAAACGATAAACCAAAATAGTTTCTAATTGGACGCGCATTAACAAAGCAGTGTAGCAAGTTAACTACACCGTGTTTCCAACTGGAACGAATACAAGCAGTGCGTTTGACACACTGCTTACGACTGTCGGTTGAACTGCTTGCACATTAGCGGAAAAATTCAAATGCATTTTCTTGGGAGCAACCCTCCCCAGTTCAATTATATTAACGAATAATTATTGAAAACTATATTTTCTATGAAACATTAACGTTTGGGATATGAATAATGATTACGATCATTTCCGAGCGAATGTTAAATTTAAAAAAGCCTTGCACATTATTTATCACTTAGTATTTAAATAGTTTTTATTAAATGGGCAATAAGCTGTCGGCATTCATTTCCGCATCATCATCGGAGTCGTTGCTGTGCTGTGCACGATGCATGCCGGTGCGAGGACGTTCGGCCGGTGGGCCCAGAGGATCCACATACTGTTTGACTATGAAAACGGATGAAATACGAATCTACTTCAGCTTTAGGTTGCAGCTTACCCGAGTAGGAGTTGCCGCTTTGCACGAACTGATCGCCATTGTAGCTCGCCCGTGAGTTGGATACGATTGTAGCAGAGATATCGCTGTTCTCCTGTAGACGTTCCTCGTTCGACGGTCGCACTGCTGCGGATGAGGAGAAAGATGTGATCAGTTTCAGCCCTTTCAGTTACGGATTACTCACTTCTCAAACGACTGCTACCCCTGCCGGAGGTGGCCGAGGAGAGACGCTGCTGCTGATAGAGCTGTTCGTTCTGTCGTTCCTGCTGCTGCTTGTGCAGTCTGGCATACTCCTGGCCATAGCGTTCGTGCAGCTCGCTCATGCCCAGCGATTTGGTTACCTGCATCAGGGCGCGCACACAGGTCAGGTTGTCCGGAAAGCGGGCATATATCTTCTCGAACATGCCCAGATATTGCTTCGGCGGCAGATACGAGTTGCGAAAGCAGCTGGCGATGCGCAGCATCAGATTCGGATCATTGGGATCCGCCAGCACCGCCCGCTCATAGTAATACAGCGCTTTCTCCGTGGCCTGCAGCTTGATGTAGTAGGAGCCAATGGAGCTGGCAATGCTGATGTCGCTCATGTTGATGCGATAGGCCTCGTTGTAGTACTGATTGGCCTCCTGGTGATCCTGCCGCTGCTCGTACATGCTGCCCACCTTCTCGAACAGGCGCGAGTCAATGTCGGCGGCCGAGATGCCCAGCACCTGCAGATAGGCCTGAAGTGCGCCCGGCGAGGCGCTGGACTTGAAGCCGCCAGCAGAGGCGTTGCTCAGACGCCGCTCCTGCAGCTTGGCCAGCTGGTAATAGACATGGCTGTGCTGCACCGAATGCGGTTGCATGAGCTGCGCCTTCAGCAGCTCGAACTGCTCCTCGGCCAGCTCGAAATCCTGCTGCTGCAGCGCCAGCAGGCCCAAATTGTAATTGGCCTCAAAGCTGCTGGGATCCAACTGCAAGGCACGCTGCAATCGCTCCCTAGCCGAGCTCAGATTCTGACTCCGCATATCCACAATGCTGGCATTGACCAGCGCCAGGACGCTTGTCTGCAGTGCTCCGAGCTCCTGCAGCTGATTGAGGCAGTGAGTGGCCATCTCCAGGTTACCTAGCTGCAAGTTATCACCAAGTCGAACGGTTAAGGATTACAGGAGGAGGGCGATTCCGGGTTCCAGACTCACATTGATGTAGATAAAGCTGAGATTGGTCAGCGCACTGGCCGTCATGGAGCTCTCGCTCTTACGGTCGTACATTTGCAGCGTCTCGATTGCCTGGTTGACATCGTTCTGGCGCAGATAGACGAGCGCCTTGTTCAGCTCCAGCTCGTTGGCCAACCAGGACAGATTCGATGTCCGTATCACCTCAATGCACCAGTTATAGCCTGTGTGTGGACCAATGCAAAAGCTGGGTAAGATTCTGACTATCTATACTAAAGGGATACTAGATGGTAGGTTTACAAATATCTGTATAATATTCAAAGCAGCGAAGAGAATTTTACAATATCTTTTCCTTAGATAAATTTATTTTTTTTTTTTTTTAAAGGTTTGGGAAGGTTTGGAGAGGAAAAAGGGGTGACAAACAAAGCAAGCTAAGGAATTGCATAAGTAAGATTCATTTTAAACCTATTTTTGTTTAATTCAGGGAATGTTCTCTAAAATCCTTAGGTCTTAGACTTTTGCAGTAATTGAAAGAAGACATGTTATATAAGTTTGCTTTAGAGTATTTCCGTATTCGCATAGTCAAATCTTCCTGTGCTCCCCATCGACAGGATTTGCCCAAACTTAGACTACAAACTCACCATCATTGTAGTTCTCCTCGATCAGTGGGGAGATCAGATCGACAATCATTGTAATGGAACGCTTCTCCGTGTTGCGCCTTTGCTTTGTATAAATGGCCAGCTCGTCCGTTTTGAGAGCCTGCAGGACGTAACGATTTTTGGCATTCGCAGAGATCTTGTTGGGCTCGGTCACCTGCTCGTAGGAGCTGTTGCCCTCTGCATCAATAATGGCCACCTCGGCTGCCTGGTTGCCGGCAGCAGGCACCTGATCCGCGCCCGTTTGCCCGGCCTGCTCCGCCTGCTGCTGCAAGCGTATTATATTATTCTCGTTCTCCAAGTCGCGCTCGGTTTCGACGGGCTGCACATCGCACAGGCTGCGGAAGGTGCTCTTGATTTTGTCCACGTCGCCCATGGCATAGTAGCAGAGCAGCAGGTGGATGCCGCTGCGAATGTCCGCGCGTTCCGACATGATAAACTCAAAACTGGACGCAGCATCCGCATACTGACCCATCCGCACAAATAATACTCCAATATTCTCGGTAATTTTCAAGCGCAGCTGCTTCAGCGTGTTCGGCACCGAATCCAGTGCCATGCGATACATTTTGATGGCCTTCTTGTGCATCCCCATCTTGAGGTAGATGTTGCCCATGTTCAACTTCAGTTGATTCACATGCGGGAACATTTTGTTCTTGGTCATGATATTGTACGTGTTCAGGGCCTCGATGTGCATCTCATTGTGCTCGTATTGCTCGGCAAGATTGAAGAATACCTTAAAGAAATCTATATTAGAGAGCAGAACTAGTAGAAAATATCCCTCGCATTCTATATTTATATTTATTTAGAAATCCGAAGCAAGCATTAAAACCTATGAGCCGCATTTGGGCTAATGAAAATCGCATAGAAGGGCAGTATTATTTTTTTTTTAAATGCTAGCTTCAGCAACTATTTATGTTATACAAGACATCTTAGAACTTCTCTCAGATCAGAAATGTTTCTCCCTTTACCCTTTGCATATATCATAGTGGCTAGAGGCAGGCCACTTCTTGAATTCTTACCGCATAGGTCAAGTCAAAGTTGTGGAAAACATTTTCGCCCTGTTTATCCTGTTCATGATGGAGTATGCGATCCAACGAGGATGCATCTTTAGCCTTGTTCAGAGCCTCGGCCAGCGCGGACTTCACTTCCGTAATGGACGAACCATTTGTGCGATTTGAGGAACTGCGCGCTGCCAGCACAATTGAGGACTCCAAGAGTTTCACAATTTTGACCTCCATATTCTTGTACTTGATCTGTGGACTATTTGAAAATAATTGTCGCGCATTTGGAAAGCAGTTTAGGTTGAATCTACACACTTAACCTCCTTGGCCGCATCGACGGCGGCATTGGCCGAGGACAGCGTCTGCTGCTTGACCTTCTCCAGGAAGAATTGATCAAATCGCTGACCCGCCGAGCCGCTCGTGCTGGCCGCATAGCCCACGGCCCGCACCGCTGTCGAGGGTCTGGCCAGCGCCGTCTTGTCGCCGCCCGTGCGACTGCTAACCAGATTGCCCCGCTGAAAACCCGAAAAGATATCTCCCTAAAATCTCCGCTCTCAATCAATTCTGCAACTGTTTTGCACCTACCGAAAAGAGCTGCGAGGTGGGAGGCCTGCCGGCGGCTGTGGGGGGCGGCGGCGGTGCCGTTGCAGTCTCCGCCGGGCTGGCAGCTCGTTTGTCTTCCGCTTGCGTAGCACTCATTGTCTCTTGTATCCTTCTTATTATTATTACTTTTCGTGAGAAACTTACTTAACAAAATTCTATGATAATAACATTTGTTATGATTAGGCGTTGCCCAGGCAATTGGCCTGCCGGTTTGTTGTGGACATTGCCGTTGCTAAGGGAAAGGGTTGCATAAACGATAGATTTTTACGATGTTTGCTTTATATATTTTATATATATTTCTTAAAGTATCAACCATTTCCTATTAATTACGTGCCCATATATGCAATATCACTATCCCAAAGTGAGTTTCTTAAATTTGATCAATTCTTCGAATTCTGATCAATTCCTTGCATTATTGGATCCCTTTTCAGAGTAAAACAGATCAGGAACTTCCATTAACATTTAAAAGTTTGCATTTTATCGCAATCACGCCAGGCAATACCTGCGCACTTCGCATCGTGGCACAACTAACTAACCATTAGCAACCCGTTGCTGAGCAGAATTTTCAGCCTGCTTGAAGGAGGAAGATTTTACGGCCGCAGCAAATCGCCAACTGGGTCAAAGTAACACAGGAAACGAGAACGCTCAGCCGACGAAATGAACGGCGCTCAGAAAATAATGCAAGCAGACGATCGTGAGAGAAATTCGTACACAAGCAATAAATAATTACACCAATCAGCGATGAGCAACTCCAAGAATTCTTATGAGCACACATATGCATACGTAGATAACGCTCTCGTGAGAGGACGCCAAATAGAGAGATTATCTTGAGCATCGCGCACGCAAATTTTGGCTGTTGCTTATTGTTCTTTACAATGATTTCTTTTATATGAGCTTAACAGTTGCATGTTAAATGTGCAGATCTGGTTAACAAGAAACGCAACATTTTGGATAAAATTCAGTTTTGGAGTTTTAAACAAATTTTAATAAAAATGTTAAGGTTCTGACAAAATTAGAAGCATGTTAATAAGACTATGTTCTATGAACTTTTACGAGTTCAAAAAGGCATCTCTTTCTTAATATCGTATTTTATTTACCTGAGACATGTTAATTTAAACTTATGTTTAACTATGTTTGTATATACTTTTATCGTTTCAGATGGAAGAATTCCAAACACGTGAGGCTATAATCTATTCAATTGATTAACACGGGTCCAAAAAGACATAAGGATCGGAATTCAGATACCCGAGACATAGCTATATTAAATTTAAAAAAAAAATAAATAAAATAAAATATGATAGCTGTTCAGGATTTGTTATTTTTCAGCCGAATTTTCTGCGTCCGCAAAGGAAAACCTGATGGTTACCAGATGACAAATATATCCTTGATTTTATCATATCAGAAATATAGTGCTGGTGAACCTAAATAGCCGAAAAGTAGCAAAAATCGCTGGTCGGAGAATATGCGTGATTTTTCTTTCAGCCACCCCCAATAGCTTCGTTCCTTGGTGGATCCTAGTTGACTAGCATATCCTTGGTTATATCGTACCATCGAAATAGTCCTTTGGAACCTAGGGGGCCTGAAATGGTCCAAAACACATATATGCTTTTCCTTTCAGCAGCACTTGCAGCCCTTAAAAGTAGCCCTTTTACATTAACAGCAGCTGCTAACAGTGGGCTGTAAAGAATTTTGCACGTAAGCAACAGTCTGTTATTCTTACCCCGCGCGGGTATGCAATGAATTTTTTTAAACGATTTTCGTCTACCTGCTGATGCCGATCTCACCCAATCGATCTCCCAGATCGATTTATATAGTCAGCCTTGTGAATTTGTATATAAGACTTACCAGTAAAATAAGTAGTTTGTAAATATTCATATAAATTTAATTTAAGTTGTTTCTCATAATAAAAGAAAAAATAAAGCAAACAAAATGTACATGTTAAAAATCAAATTAGTCGGTAAGTCGAGTTAGGGGTAAGATAATACCTGAATGCAGGGTATATCCGGGTCGGTCACAGTTTTCTTAAGCCTATAAGCTGATTAATATTGTTGTTGCCGCAGTAGCCTTTGAAAACTATGCTCTTCACAAACTCGGTGACAGACTCTTCGTTGCTATCAACATGAATCCCGATTGCCAGACGGACATCAACAGTGCCGAGTGCCAGAGATGGATGAGGGAGGTGTGCGCCCATTGCAGGGAGCTGTTCGTTATGGAAGTCACCGACAAGTGGGCCGCCTGGTGGCACGATGCGACGCCAGCCTTGTTCAAGGATGTGCCGGACATGACCGTCCATGACTGCAACAAGCTGAAGCATTTGCTGGAGCTGGAGGTGGCTGCCCTTGAGCCACCAGAGCTACCCATGCAATTTCCAGAGTTCACGTGGTGGCAAAAGGCATTACTGATCTCGGTTTACGTTGGCATTCTTGTGCTGATGCTGCTGATGTGCCGCTACTGGAGAAGGGGCCGTCGTGCCAGGGTGCAGAGCGTGGACGAAGAGAAGGCAGGCCCGCAGCGGCCGATAAATAAAACGCCTCCAGAATCTGAACAACAGACACAAGCGCCTCCACCTCCGCCGGCGCCGCCGCAGCATGAAGATGTACAAAAGGCCAAATCGAGGCACACCTTTAAGGCTTGGATGCGCCACAGATGCCGTCCAATCTTCGTCCACAACGAGGCTTCACTGCGCCGTCAGCAGGCCAAGTACAACGCGAACGAGATGATTAGGGAGGCCCATATTCAGCAGAACATTGAGAAATGGACGAGAGCACGAGGGAAATTCGAAAAGAGGCGGCAGGAAAGAAGGGATAGCTTGGATATGGATAGTAAGCGGGAGGACACAAAACATTTAGATGAGAATCAACATATAGTAAGGTCTAATAATTCTTAAAAAAAAAAACTTAAGGATTCAATATTATTTATTATAAATAGCATTTTATTGCAATTTATTTGTGACTTAGTAACTCTGAGATGGACAAGGTGACCCAGAGTCGAAAGAAAGCCCAGCCGAAGATTTACCCAGACTAGGACATGACGAAGCGCGATATATTTCAACTGGAAAACACTTGGACATTACTTATAAACAATCATATACATACATTTAATGGAATTCTTTCGAATCTAAATCTGGCTTCAGTATGTTGCAATCCTCAATTCATACTAGCCAAAAATAAAAATAATCGAATTGAATTCTGATAGTAATTCCATAAATAGATCAAATAACTGGGTTTCCATTTATAATTTCTACACGATTAAAAATATCACAATTATCATCGCAAATATTAATCATTGCAGTCACTTGGACGTGACTGTACTTTGATGAACTTATTTTTCATAGAGCTGGCATCTCTCAACTGAAAAGCAGCTGATTGTCCGATTCTAGTGTTGTACAACTTTGCAACGATTTAAATGTACTTCCGGTCTAGTGTGCGCAACAGCAACAATCAGTTGGCTAAGTCTTTCAATTTATTATTTCAAATTTGTGTTAAAAGCGTTTGAGTAAAAGTATTTTACAATTCTAAAATGTGTACTCCATTTACAATTGGAACGTAAGCATATGTGACAAAATGCATGCTTTTTGTGGGCAAACAAAAAGTTTATAGACCCAAATTTAGGTTATGTGTTGGGTACAGCGCTTGCGCGCAAGTTATTTGCAACAAATAAAACTAGTTTCAGGAAACAAATAGCTTTATCCAAACAAAACACATATTTGGGATGGCATTGCGTTCTTGCTCGTCCTGCTGCCTTCGTAATACCCATTACAAAGATTCAAGAAAACGCACCGAAGTGAACCACGTGGTCCTTGCAAAGTTCAACTGACTTTTTGTGTTCCAGAACATTCGTGCAAATTGTTTTTCGTATGACTTATTTGAATTTGTTGAACGGGAAACAATTTGTGCAGATTGCCTGGAGAAGCAACCTAAAACAAACATTAATAATTATCTAAAAATTACTGCATTAGATGCAAATCTTAAAATAATATCTTACCTATTCAAGTTGATTTCACAGCACTGGGACTCGAGGTACCTGACTCTCAGCTCGTATCACAGGCCCCGTGCTGAAGACAAACTTGGAAAGGAAAATATAATTAATTATTTGATCTTAATTGAGATTGTAAATACATAAATATACATTTCGAAGTCTGATCAGTTGTGTAGCGTAGCGTATTATGAACTTGCTACGATACCAACTGGCCAGAAGATCGAGATAGAACAGAACAAAATGTAGTTTTATGATTTTCAAACTAAAAACAAGTGACATTTAATTGGAATGAAGCTTAACTAATTATAGACAGCATCAAACATTAATTATTTTCACACTTATTAAAGCTTGGTGCAGTCTGTAATTAGTTAGGGGCTTAACGATTCCATCTTTATGTGTAGCAAAACAAAATATAAATTTGCCAAGTATGCAGCACGTTGATGTTGTTCTCGTTGTCACAACGCATTGCATACATGGCATATTTTGTTAATGTGAACTCTGCTTGTGGACATAAAACAACAATTAAAACTACTCTTTGAATCAGCTTAGTTCCTGTTGTTTTTAATCACAATTAATATTGCTCACTTAGAATTAGTTTGTTATGCAAAACAGGTTTCAGCACTCCAAGACGCGTTAAATGATATATAAGTATATCTAAAAAGTATTTTTGGTTTACAAAAAGTACAAATTTAGCTGCTTAGGCTTATAATACACATATCTAGCCTGGCTTTTAGTTTACATAATTTAATAACAGAGTTGTTCTATTTGTCTTTTTTTGGTTTTGTTTTTTTTGCATTTAATACTAAACTGTCAAAAATGTGCGCACTAAAAACGTTGCTTAGCTTCTTTAAAAATAGTTCACTGTCTTTTGGTTTAGTTAATATAATTACATGTACACATATATTAATGATTTGTTTGTAAGGCAAAATTGTAAGTCACTTTTTTGATTGCATACAGCGCCTAATTTATAATGTATATATCTTAATTTATATAAATAAATTTATACTTATGGGCTTTAAAGCTGTTGAAATGTATTATAAGTTATGTAGTTTTCTTTTTAGGATTTGGTATCAAAATCGTTGCCATATTTAAGCTATTTGTGTCTTTGTAAAGTTATTAAAAAAGTTTCGTAAACAGTTTAAACAAGCTTGTGCCTGTGCTAGTTGTACATATAACATATTGTCTATATGTGTTAAGGCTCACTCGTAGTATATAATTGTAATATTTTATGAGTACAGAGATCAATGCGTGTGCAAGTCTATAAACAAATACATAAACAACAATTCGCAAAACAAATTTTACTTAACTGAATTATTGATAACAAACTTTTTAAACTATTAACTAGGTAATTTTCTTTCTTTCCATTTCAGTGGTCAGACACTTCAATATGAATTATAAAGGCTTATAATATTTTTCGATGTGGAAAATACAAATAATTGTTGTTGCGAGCGACTTTTGTTGCTCTCTTTGGTTATATTTGTTCATTCTAGCAATTGGCAAGCTTTGCTAACGCTGCTTGGTCCAGGTTCTATATACAGTCGCAGGACAGCATAGCTATGTGAGTTTCTTAGCCCATTTCAAATCATCGTCGCGTGGCTTCAGGCCCGTAAGGCGTTCTATAATAAACTCAAAGGTTGACCAAAATCTACAATAAAAATGTACATTATTTATTATATGAACTGGACGACTATTCTCAGCTACTCGAACCTAAGCTGCTCCAGTGGCCAATTTAGCCAGCCGGTGGTAATGCAAAAGTACGTCTCATGCGGCGCCACATGATGAATCCGATGATGTTTGCGCGGTAGAATAATGTGACAGCTCTGCAGCAACAGCACCCACCTTGGTAGGCCCCAGTACGTGTGCGACCATTTGTGTATCTAAACAAAGAAAACATTTTTTCAGTTGAAATCCTTGTATATTGTGCTGCTTATTGTTAAATATTTCATTTTAGTTGGTTAATTCTTGTAATGATCACAATTCTGTTAACCATACAAGTACCATAATGTTATTTACATACATTGATGTAAAATAAATGTTAATTACTGACAGCTGTTAAGCTTAACATACAATAGTTTGCAGAACTACAGCTGTTAAACAGAGTCTTAGATAACAACTTCTGAATTGAGAAATATTCTTATTGAACAAGTAACCGTAGCTTCCTTCCGGCAGCATTAGCTCACACCCACCTGATTTGTCATAGCCACAAAGATGGAGCATAGGAATACATAGGCTATCCAGCCGAAGTTCTGCTGTATTTCGCACGGTGACCTCACATAAAAATAGTGCGCCAAGTAGCCAAGTATGGGTATGCCCACCATGAAGTTATCGCCATTCGTCTCAATGAAATCGTGACGTGTTATCGACGTCGGATCCAAATGATGCTCGCGAAAAGGCCGCAAAAAGTTCTAAAAATCGTTGCAAAATATAACATTCCGGTTAAGCCTCAGATTCTAATTCCTACCTTTCCAATTATGGGTAAGTCGACCGAGCCCCAGGTATCCGCTGCCCAATGCACCAGGCCGGAGGCAAAGTCTGCCGTTATGATGCCACACAAGGCGGAGATGAAGGTCACGCTGATTCGCTCCAAACGCAAGTGCTTCACAATTAGTGCTAAATTGATGATCATCAGGCCGATGCAGGTGTAAACACATATGATTTCCTGTGCACGTTTACCTGCAGAAAGTGTTATACTCGAAGATTAGTTGTCTGCAAATTGCGACTTGGGAATAAAAGAGGTACTATATTACTGAATTATCTGTTGTGCTAATTATGACAGTGGCGACGAGCTGCCAATAAATTGATTGTATTCCTGATTAAAATTGATTGCAGTTAATCTATTTTTACGATAGCCTAATAAAATGTTTCTCATAGAAATAATTGACTTTATACTGCGGTCTTCGTGTTGTCTCTTTGTTTCTAAAATATTCCATTGCTTTGAGACACAGTTACTTTGTTACAACTGTTATATTCTCTGAACTGTTATACGTTTTTCACTTGCAGCGCAGTTTCTAGATAAACTAATTGCTACGCTAACAAAATTGATATGTTATAAATTGTTAATGTAACTGATTGAATATTTAGACAAAACTACCGCTGATTGATAATTTGTTATAAAACTGTTATACGGTCTCACCTGGACTATAGAGAGATGCCAGCTCCTGTGCACCTTTGTTCTGTGGCCCCCAACGCGGAGAAGTCGCTGCTGTCGCTGGAATTGTTGTTGTTGTTCTCGTTGTGCCCGTCGCTGCTGCCGCTTCATTTGCCGCCGCCTCCCCCTCCTCCTGATCCGATTCTGTGGGCGCTGAATTGCCATTGGGATCATCTTCGTACATGGAATTGGCGAGAATTTCCTTATCGCTTTTAGACGTCATCGTCTAGAAAAAAGAAGGACATAGAGAAAACGAATTAGAGCAATTTCGGACATGGACATTTACTTCTCAGCGACTGGCCCTGACTGACAGCGTGGCTTTCAAAGTCGCGCCGCTTCCAAGGACCTGGGGAAACTGTCAGCTGCTCCTTGCATTATTTAACAGTTTGCTGGGAAAGCGCAGCCTGTTAAATATATTTAAATGCTCTTAAATTCGCCGCTGCTGCAGCTCGTGAATTTATAAAAGTCCGACACAGGCGCAAACACAAAGGTGACCAGAAGAGTCAGAGACTCCGCGAACACCCAACCATTGACCTCTGCACATGTTGATGTCATTTACGTGGCCTGCATTGTCAGGGCACAGCGCACACCCTCGCCTGATCCTGCTCCGACCGTATGTCACGCAATATTTTGGAACCTATTCTCGGCCCCGTGGGCGGGAACTGAGTGAGCTGTCAGTTGTTGGGAGGTGCAGTTTAAAGGGGCCTTAATTAGGCAAATTGGTATTTAAATTGTTGTGAAGGCTAACATTGAGGCAGGTATATTTAACGGGTTTTACGCATAGCAACATGCTTGTCAGCCTATTTTCCTTCTTATTTATTTCTATGGTCAGTGGAATTTTTTTCCCTTTTGACAAATGGGTTTCAACACGAAATGCTAGCTTCGTGTATGTATGTATAAGACTATAAATAATTGGAAATTAGATAATTACTTATAACCATAGATTAAATATTCTTAATAGAAAAAGGCAGCTTATCAGTTTTTGATCGCTTTGAGCTCGACTCAAATTGACTTCATTTGCCATTAGTTAGACAGAGTCAACTATATATGTTTGATACATGCGCCATATAAAAGCTGACTGCTACAGGTGTCTGCTGCCCGTGTGTGTGTGTGCGTGTGGTTGCGTACAAGTGTTGGTACATAAAAGCTTTCTGATTGGCTCGTCAGAAGCATTTCGCATCTGGGATCAACAGCTTAAGGTGCCACTAATGCAATACCCTAGAAGGTACAAATCTGTTTAAAGCAGTAAAGCTTATTCCATAATTAAACGTTTTTTTTTGTGTAAGTGCCATGTTGGTAAGTTTTGAGAGCTAGTCAAAGTGCCGTTGTTGGGCACTCAATAAACTACTTCAATTAAAAGCGCCTGTGAAGAAGGTTCTCTATCAAAAAGAAAAACAACCTATCAATGATTTATATGAAACTTGAAATATTACAAGTGATATGAAAAAGCTCGTTATCTCGATTAGCATTGGCTAAATTTGCTTTTATCAATATTTAGTGGGCGCGAAAATCAATTCGTTGAGCCTTAAATATTTATTGTTTTAAGCTACCTAACATACATAAACTTAAACAAAAATGTAAATTTAATTTTCGTCAAGTAACCTTATCCCTTGATTAAACAATTTTCCTGACTGAACAATATTTTAGACAATATTTTTCTATCAAACTGACGTTAAAATTATACTTACACTTTAATAGAAAAGTTTCAAGAATTTTTCTACTATTATGGGTACAAATGAATATGTTAGCATTAGGAAAAGTATGAATAATGAGTTAGTTTGAACAAGTAAATAGTACCTTTAAATTCTTAAATATTTTTTTACTTTTTAGTTACTTACTCTTAAAAGTAATTGTATGATGTAACAAAAAGTGTCAACTAATAGAAATAATAAATGGCTCGATCATGCAAAGCTCAAATGTTTCATATTAATTTTATCTTTCAGACCTATTTATATGAAAGTTAAAGCAGCTGCTAGCCTGCTATCTATATCAGTTCGAGCAGAACTCATAATGTCATCGAATACCCCACACTTGCAGGTAATACAATCATAGAAGGGTTTGTTGTGTGGGGTAAAAACGTGCGTGATCCCCTTAGTGCGGAGCCCATTAATTGTAGGATTTCCACACAAGCTGACTATTATTAATGCATTAGCTGAGCTCTTCCCCACTGGAGTTCAGTTAATACCACATGCATACAAATTACTTTAATATTATATAGTGTTATTCTGCCGAAATTCCAGCTTTAACAAGTCCCATTATGTCCATTATTGACAAAACAATTTCTATTCCAATGTGTGTATAAAAATCAAGAGTAAATAAACAGCGCTAATGATTGTGCTTATAGCAGGAAATGTCAAGCAAATTACACTTATGAAACTGTCATATTCGGAAATCGGGCCGGTTTATTGAAAACGCATTAATTAAAACTGGCAACCGCTATTGATAAAGCACCCAGAAGTACTACGTAAAAGAAACTGACAGGCATGCGTGGGCATGGTTGTCAAATCCAGAGGTGAGCAACGCCCCCACAAAGGTCATGAAAACAAAACCCATAATCGGATGGCTTGTAACGCCCCACAAGACGCAAACATTTCCTTTTGACGTGCAAATATATATATATGGAAGAAGAAGAAAACGAAAGAAAAACGTTGATTCAAATTTCAAAAACGAATGCGAGGCTCTGTAAGGCGGGGCACCGAAACGCAGGAGGCCTGAAAGGTGAGCCGAAAATAAAAATGAATATGAACAGGTCGGCAGCTAAATGTTACCGACGGCGTCAACTCCCTTGCTCTCTAGGATATTCGTTGTTATTTATTGACAGGGTATATTACTTATCAATGCCGTAGATTAGCAAAGAATTGATTAACAGCATTATTAATATACTTTATGTCGCAATAAATAAAAGTATTCACCTTTATGAACAAAGATTCGAAGCTCAAACTAAATTCAGCTGCTAACTAAAAAGTTTTCGGTAACTTTCATCATAATAGAAATCAATTTCGAAACTCTGTAATTCGACAAACAAATCTTAACACTTAGCGAATAACGGCACGAGAGCGAAATACTCATTCACAATAGCTATAATGTGAAACAACAGGGTGTTCGTGAAGTCGTTCAGCGGCTGACACATTTTATGGTTTGTTTGTTACTGTAAGGCATAATAAAGGGGCCGCACAGCCAACAGGTACTAATTTAGAACAACGTTACGGGGATTTGCTGTGTGTTGTGGCAACGAAGGAAGTACAATTTATTACACGAAATGCGCGAAAAGTCACTCGAAAGTTTTGTGTGTTTTGGGGGCAAGAACTTGGGACTGGCGCCTCAGTCGCGCACCTCTCATTTTCAAAGTCAGCGCTTTGTCGTATTTATAGTTTTTATTGTTGTTAGCTTTTTGCAATTGATAAGAACTGTTGATGGCTTTGCTTTTGCATACTCTGCACTCACCTAACTATTTATAAAAATGAAAACAACACTAACAATACACTCGCACACATACATCGTGCACACAGATACGTTCGCCGATTGAGCATTTGACTCACCTTTTGTGTGTGTGTTTGTGTTGCTGGCGTCGTCGGCAGGTGGCGGCAGCGGGCGGCTAGTAATGGCAAACACAACGTTTTGCTGTTCTTATTGTCGTTTCTGTTGTTGTTGATGTTGTTGTTGATGTTGTTGTTGCTAGTGGCAGAGGCACCTGCAAAGAGCAGAGCAGAGCACAGTCATG
The DNA here is from genome assembly GCA_035045725.1 of Drosophila ezoana. Taxonomy (NCBI): domain Eukaryota; kingdom Metazoa; phylum Arthropoda; class Insecta; order Diptera; family Drosophilidae; genus Drosophila; species Drosophila ezoana. Next base: position 8,997,482 of record JAWNOU010000005.1, read on the forward strand.
TGTGGGTTTTACTTAAAGCAATTAAATTTAAATGAACCGTCTAGTAATATTGATTAATATTAGAGTCGAAAATACATTTTATGCATGCAGAGCAGCAACAAAACACGCACACACAAATATAGCACACACACACACACACACACACACACTAAGGCGCAAGGACGCACGCCATGAATTACGGCAGAGCTACATACGTCAGTGACTACTCCTTACTATGGACAGAAAGTAAATAAAAGCTGGCTTTATGCACGTGATTTTATGTTGTCACAGGCGTGAAGACACACACCCACACCCACACGAAGCAACCCGGAAAACCGACAAGAACGATGACCGCAACTCGTCTGCAACTGCAGAGGCCACTTTGCACCAGTAAATACCGACAGCAACTAAACAGAATGCCAGCGGCAAGCAACATTTCATTCATGCCCTCTGTGTGCGCGTGTGTGTGTGTGTGTGTGTGTGTGTGTGATCGGTCAGCTTTTACCGTTATATTGTGATGAGTGGGGGCATATACTCACACTTAAATGCTGAACCTTTGCCGCCACAAATGATGGTGGTGAGAAAGTTTTTAATGTTTGCCAAAAAATATAAATATATATACACTTTACATTTTGACAGCAAAAGCACATATATAAGTGTTAAATATATTAACCAAACTAAGCGCAGTGCCTGTTATCGATTAGCGCATCGATTGCGCGAGCTGTCATAGCAGCGAGCTCATAGGCAGGTCTAATTCGGTGTGACCTGTCTTAAGTCATTAAAAACATAAACAGCTGGTTGTTACGTCGCCGCACGCATTTATAGCTGACAAAAAATTAAACTGCAATTAATTAATAAAAATGTTACCTTTAGCACGCGGCATTTACGGCAGCTTGGCACAAATAACCCGCAACAGTCGTCTGGCACTACACACGGCCAGCGTGGTGAATTGCAAAGCAGAAGCAGCTTCAGAAAATGTGGCGCCGGCAGAAAACAGTGAAGAAACTGCAGCGAATGCAGCGCCAGATCCCAAGGATCGCACAAACAAAATACCCGTAGAGACTTCCATACGTTACCTAAAAAGCGCCGCCTACAAAACAACCTACGGAGAAGAATTTGTATGGACACAATATCGGTATGCAGCAAAAACTATTTATTATGAATGCCTAACCAACTTTTCTTTCTCCTATCAGTCGCAACCACAAGGGCATGTATGCGCCGCGCAAGACGCGCAAAACCTGCATACGGCAGGACAAAATTAGCACCGGTAATCCGTGTCCCATATGCCGTGATGAGTACTTGGTGCTGGACTACCGCAACACGGAACTTTTGCAGCAGTTCATCTCGCCGTTCAGCGGCCAAGTGTTGAGCTACTCCAAAACGGGCTTGTGCCAGAAGAGTCATCTGCGCCTAACGGTCGCCGTGGAGCAGGCACGCGACTGTGGTCTGATCACCTACGATGTGCCCTTCCGGGAGTACGACTACAGCGAGTACTATGGAAAGCAGGAGGAGCAGAAGCAATAAAAGTTAAATATTAAAAGCTAAACTGATTAAAATTGGATGGTTAAAATGCTAAAAATAATCTTTTATTAAGGTTATGTTGTCAGCTGTTCCAACAGCTGGTTTTATACCCTGCAGTCATTGAACAGAGTGTATATTGGGTTAGTCAAATGTACGTGAAGCAGAAGAAACTCGAAATTTCGCAAACTATAAGGGCTTCATATTTAGTTGAATATATAAGAATATAATATTTGAATATATACCGTAAATTTCAAAAGAAACAATTATTTTAAATATGTTGTTTCACAGCTGATTTGAGAACTGGTTACAGGGTATTTCATAGTCGAGCAGTGCAAACAAAACACACAAATATTAGTTGATTTTTTATTTGTGCGCAGAAATGTCTCGGGATTGCACTTTCCTAGTTGTCGGCGGCGGCATAGCTGGCGTCTCTTGCGCGGAGGCCTTAGTCATTTGTTGCCCCAGTGCATCCGTTTTGCTGCTTACCGAATCGAGCATTGTCAAAAGCGTGACTAATCTCGTGCCCGTGGCGCGTTATCTGCACAAGTTCGATGTGCGGGAGCAGAATGTTAAGGATTTGCGTGCTGGCATTGGCAACATAGTAGATCAGCTGGTGCACATCAACAGCAGAGAGCATTGGGTGCGCACCAAGGCGGGGCTGGTCATCAAATATCGTTATCTCTGCCTGTGCACAGGTGGTGCCGCCAAACTGTTTAGCACGGGCCAGGCAGAGCTGGAGGCACGCATCATTGGCATACGCGACACGGATTCGGTGCTGGAGCTGCAGCGCCGGCTGGCCAGCGCCAAAGATGTGCTAATTCTGGGCAATGGCGGCATTGCCAGCGAACTGGCGCACGAGCTTCACGACGTCAAGGTGCACTGGGTGATTAAGGATGGTCACATATCCGCCACATTTGTGGATCCTGGCGCAGCCGAATTCTTTCAGCTGGCCAAGCAGGAGACGGATCAGACAACGCTGGCGCCAGCAACTGCCATCAAACGAATGCGTTATAGCGAAATGCTACCCACAGGCGAACAGCAGCAGGAACGAGGCGATTATAAGCGTGGCGCCGCCTTGGGTCCCGACTGGCATCGAAGCTACGACTTGAGCGGGAGCAGCGCAGAGAATGCTGGCCGAGAGCTGCCCAAAATCTATTACAAGTCGCAAATAAAGCAGATAGAGCAGCTGCCGGATAGCGGCGCATTGTGCATCACTTTGAAGCACGACGATGGCAGTCTGGAGCAGCTCAGCTGTGACTTTGTTGTGTCCGCAACAGGCGTGCAGCCGCGTCACGATTACGATACGGATGAGCAGCTCCAGCTGGCTGAGGATGGTGGCGTTAATGTGGACGAAATGATGCGTACGAATCTGAGCGACGTTTATGCGGCTGGGGATGTGTGCACCGCTGCCTGGGCAAAGGCGCCGCACTGGTTCCAAATGCGCTTGTGGACGCAAGCCCGACAAATGGGCGCCATGGCCGGACGCAGCATGGCAGCCGCACACGAAGGCGAAACCATTTATCAAGATTTTTGTTTTGAACTCTTTGGTCATGTTACCCAGTTGTTTGGCTTTCCTGTGGTGCTGCTGGGGCGCTTCAATGGCCAGGATTTGGGGCGTGATTATGAGCTGCTCGTGCGGTGCACACGCAACAAGGAATACATCAAGTTTGTTCTACAGAATGGACGACTGCGCGGTGCTATACTTATTGGCGATACAGATCTGGCCGAGACTTGCGAGAACCTAATACTAAATGGCACAGATCTGACGCCATTTGGCGATGATATACTTAATCCAGATATTGATATTGAAGACTACTTTGATTAATGTACATTATTTTTACAAATAAAGTATTAGTTATGCTTAAGGTTACGATTAACTCTAGTTTGTGCTCCGCTTTTTCTTCTTGTGTCATTTGAGCTTTCCCTCGGTGCCTGGACAAAAATAATTATATTAACTACTTCTGACTCTTTAAGTTAATAATTTTGATACGTACCCACGTACTTAATCTCATCGAATGCCTTGCGGGCCTTCTTTAATTCCTCGTTCATGGTCAGCAAATCCTTGACCCTGGCATACTTGCGTTGATCTTTGCGCACCAGAAATATGATGTCCTCCACTTGTACACGTCCAGTGCGTCCAATTTCCATGGCGCGATGTGTGGTCTCTGCAATGTACTCAATGACAAGATCCTCGAGTAGATCAACTGTTTCCGTATAGGGATTTTTATCGTCACCAAAGCCAAACATCATACAGCGTAGCTCCTTGCTGAACAGACGCTTACGGCCCGCATTTGTAGAAACCATTTGCTCATCATCAGCATCTTCATCGAACTGAAATGGGTTCATAAATTAATAATTGCACGCAAATATACACTTAATACTTACATCGGCGCCTTCGAAATGTTCGTCGGGCGTATTATTTGCAGCCATTATGTGTTTTGTTTATTATTCGCTAAAAACAATAGTTCACGACACAACTGCAAGTATCGATGCCGCAAGTATGCTGATGAAACACTGTCAGTAGCTGACTGCTGTGGCACTGCCAAGACAATCGTGTTCAATATTATTATCGATAGCAGAAGCGATAGCAGCTCTGTGCTAGCCGAGGCAGGCGAAGCTTCAACACAAGCGCATTCAAATTTAAACGCCTGTTGCTTAAAAAACAAACACCCCAAAATGGACGTTTATACATACGAAAAGTCATTTCTTGATCGTCTAAAGGAAGCGGAAGCTGTTCTATCATGGGATAATGCACCCATGCCCGCCTCGCAAGTGCGATCCGAGTGGAAGGCCTATGTCGAGTTGAAAATTGAGCCAGCGGGTAAGTGAATCCCACACGCATGCGCACAGTACTTACACACAGACACACACGCAGGCTGGCAGGCTATGTGGAAAATACCACGCGTCATCTGCGAGGATTTAAAGCTACGCTATCCCACCATTGTATTCGGCTACGTGGAACAGGTTATATTCGATGAGCTCAAGGCGGTGTTTACGGTGACCGCGGTCCAGGATCAGGATGTGCATTTACCGGAAAGCAATGAGGTGTCACTAATCGAACTGTGGCCCACATTGCAGCAGGAGAACTCTGCATTGAATGTGGACACCACGGCAGAGTGCATTGATCGATTGCGTTTCTTCTACGCACACGTCTGGATGCCCTGGGACAAGGACTACGATGACGATCGTGATTGGGTGCAGATGCATTTGCAGGCACGCATACAGCTCGCCTGCGACTTACGCAAGAACCGCTTGCCACGCCCACTTGCGCTGCATATGCGAACACTATTAATGGAGGCGCGTTATATACAACAGCGCCTGGAGTATCTCGAGCTAGACATGAGTGATGCCGAGGACGAAAGCGATGATGAGGCCGTGGAGTTAAATGACAATGCCACAGACCCACCACGCAAACAGCCCAAAACAGGCGGCAGCCCAAAGGCAAACAACTTGAACAAGTCCATGTTGCCAGTTACGGATTTGATGTGCCTGCACTTGCGCCTAGCCATAATACGCAGCGAGTTCGAGATACTCGAAAACCCGGAAATGCGACGTGCCTACAGTGAGCTACAGAGCAATGTCTTAAAGCGGCACTTGCTTCAGCGCAGCCCAGGGCGTCTGAATCAGTTGGCAGAGCATGTTGAGCATGCGAGCATGTGCCACCTGGTCACAGTGCCGGGTGAGCTGCAGACACAGATTGCTTTGCTCACGCTGGCCGAGAAGCTTGTAAAGCCGCATACAAAAGTGCAGCTGGGCAACACCTTGCAGGTTAGTGTTTTACTAATTTAGTTATCATTTATTGTATTCAAATTTTGCTAATTTCAGGACGTGCTCAGCATCTCGCAGGCCAACGATGATATACTTATATCACCCGGGCAACACACCATCAAGTTTCTGGAACATCTCAATGACAACGGCAGCATCAAAGGTCTAATCGAAGCAGAGTCCGTGATAGCGCCCAAGCAAGACCTAACCAAGCTTCCGTTGATCTGCTCAAGTGATGAGGATAGCACCTTGCTGGTCGTCGATGGCGACTACACACTGTCCCAACTGGTGCTGGACTGCCGACATGTGCGTCGCGGAATTCTCCTGCGCTACGGCACGCTGACGCTGCGCAGCTGTCGTTTGTTAGGTGATGGTCGCTCGAGCACTCAGGAGGCCATTGTGTGCATGCCACAAGCGAGAGTTGAGCTTCAGGATTGTCTGCTAGAGAACTTTGCCATTGGCATTTCAATGCGTGCCGAAACTAGCGCCCAGTTGAGTAATGTGTGCATTCAGAAATGCAATACAGGCTTGGAATTGCTGGATCAATCGACCAAGCTGAAAATGCTCGACAACAATTGCAATTTTCATACCTGCAAGCTGGGCATATTGGCGGATGGCATAGCTCTGCCCAATGGCAGTGAAAAGACCTTGGCGCTGAAGCATTTCAGCGAGCTGCAACGGTGCATAATCCTTGAATATTATTCGAAATTGCCAGCTAAATCTAAATTTTGTATTTCAGCTACAATGAGAGCAACTGGCTGGGCAACTGTTCGTTTAATAGTTGTTTGCGTAACGTGCGCGTTTTCAATGAATCGGAGCAGCTGTTGGCCAAGCGAACTCATCAGAATCTACTATTGGAGGAGCTGGATGGGGAAAATAAAGAGAATATTAATTAGTTTTAGTGTGTCATGTAAATCGTACAGTAAAAATGAAAATATGTAATTTTAACGACCCCTTGTTTCGTTTAATATATAAATATGCTTGAAGTAGGTATTTAATGTTCTGGGCGACACATTCGACACTACTTTTATTTCCTATTAATTTCATTATTTTTTTTTTTTTTGTAGTGTATGTTTGTTCAAATTATTTGGTACGCTTAAATTCAAGTACAAGCATCGATAGTTTTTTATCGAGCAGCCCGTTTATCGATACCCTAAAACGAGTACTTTGGCGCATGCATAGAATGCCGCTGTTTACAGCCCAACTGTAGCTTTTGCTGTTTAATTATATTTAAAACGCCGCCATAAAAGCACAATATTCTTCTCCAACAGCCGAGATGTCCAAGGAGCACTGGATGCGCGACCTGCCGCCTGAGCTGCGCGATCTACCAATTGTCAATCTGGCCATACCAGGTACATGAGATCATCCAAAGCAAGCAGCGACTCAATTTGACTAATTAATATTAAAGCGATTCCGCCGTAGGTTCACACAATTCAATGACCTATGGAATTAATAGCAGCTCAAAGCTAGCCCCAGATGCAGAAAGTGCAATACGTCGTTGGCATCGGTTTTTTCCCTTCTTTGTGCGCCGTTGGTCCAAAAACCAATCGTCGACCATTTTGGAGCAACTGCATCTCGGTGTGCGTTACTTTGACCTACGCATAGCACAAAATGATGACAAATTCTATTATTGTCATGGTCTCTTTGCCATGGAAGTGTTTGAGCCGCTGCAGGAGCTGCGTCAATTTCTAGATACGCATCCTGGCGAGATGTTAATACTGGACCTGCAGCATTTCTACAACATGACCGTGACACAGCACCAGCAGCTGCACAAAGAGCTGTTGCAGTTCTTTGATCAACGTCTGTATGCCACAACAGATGGCTATCTGCTCGAATGCTCCCTGACGCGCTGTGCTGAACTCCAGCGCCAAGTGGTGCTCATCTATAGACGTTGTCCGATTGGCCTGCCCCCACAATTCTGGCCCAGCTATGCCTGGCCCACGCCTTGGCCGAATACGGCCAGCGTCAAGAAGCTCCAGTCCTTCCTTGCCGATTCGCTGCTCTCGCGGCAGCCACAACAAGGCTATGTCTCCCAATGTCTGCTCACGCCAACGGGACGTTATATAGCGCTGCGTTTTTTCTTCACCCTAAAGAGAACGGCAAAGCGTGTGGATAAAAAACTAAAGCCTTGGATAGTGGAACAGTTACCAGGACCCTTCGCAAGCGGTCAGTCACCGCGTGTGAATGTCTTTCTGGCAGACTTTGTTAATCTGAAAAATGGACAGTTCTGCGACTGGGTTGTCGAATTGAATACCAAACTAGAGCCAGCGCAGGATAAATCCGAGTCTCAGGATGATCCTTTATAATCCCCACGATCCAAAGATTATTGTTGGATATTATTATCGTACAAATATTGTTAAATAATTTTATATGGTGCTGTTTATTTTTATGATGCTCTCTAAAATCGAAGAAGGTTTCAATTTTTATGTATTTAAAAAAAAAAGCAATTTGCTACTTCATTGTTTTTTTTGTTTTGATCTAAAAATTGAACCTGGCCCTATTATTTTATCCACTATTAGGCATTCACTTTTTATGGTGCTAATTTCTGTTTATTTAAGGAGCTTCTGCTAACAATGAGTTATGGCCTAGTTTTTGTTACTAAATGCCTGTCTTGTTTTAAATGTTTCTTTGTTTTGTTGCGTTGAATCACTTCACAAATTGGTTTTTTTACAATGTTCGCAATAAATGAACTTAAATGTAATTATGTGATTTGTTTGTTATCGTTAGGCGATAAGAAAATGCAATTAACTGTAAAGAAAAAGATAAGTAACATGCAATTCTATTATTGAACGCCCATAATTCCATAGTATCTATGAGTTATGTATATGGTAGCCTGGTTACTTACTTCTTGAGAAAAATACGACCTACAAGCCTTGAACCGTGACCGTAAATAATACAGGCAAACATTTAATTCCCATGTAAGCATTAACATTTAAAATAATGACAGCAATTCCTTTAAAATATATGCATATATATTTATATTTATATATTCAAACATACATATATATTTAAAAAACGAATAAAAACAAATACAAGACATTGCATTGAAGGTCATAAATGAATAGAATGGGTTTAGTTTCGTGGTATAAGGTATATAAAACTGAAACAAATTCGTCAATCGATAAGAAAACGCACAGCCTTTTGCGCTTTAGTTGGCGAACTCACCTCAGCCGACTGGGCGAGCAGGCCGTGCATGCCCTGGAGCACATGGTCCAGTTGGGTTAGGGCAACCTGCAGATTGTCAGCCAGAGTACCGGCATCCGATTGATTCTCCCGCTCCCGCAGCGCCTGCTCGCAGTGGCGGTACAAGCGCTGCGCGGAACGCTGCATCAGCTGCAGCTCCTGCTGTGCTAGCTGGGATAAATTGTGGCAGCTGCTCGCCGGATGCTGCTGCTGCTGCTCGTCCAGATCGTACGTGAGCAGGCGCTTGGTATATTGCGCCAGTTTGCTGCTGGGCGAGCCGCTGGCTGGCGTCTTTGCCGGCGTGGAAGTCTTCTGGGGCGTATTGTTTGCGCTGAGTAGCCGCTTGAATGGCTGCTTGAGCAGCGCATCCTTCATGGCGCTCAGATTGAGGGCAATGCGACTGGAGTTGTGTGTGTCATTGAGCGTTTCATTAAGGGCCGCATCCAATGGCTGCCAGTCCACCTCCACGCTCTCGAATATATTGCAGGCACTGCTCGGCAGCGCAGCGTCGCGTTGCAGATCGAGCCAGACGCCCAGGCGAGCTGTGGGCCATTCGGCCTTCAAGGAGCGCTGCTTGTCCACAATCAGGATGACAGTGCGTAGTAGTCCGAACTCGTCGGGCGTTTGGGTCTGGCGGAATTCTAGCTGCTTCAGGCCGAGCTGGCGACACCGCTGCGTTGCCTCCTTGACCATCAGCTGTGTCTTGTGCAGACTCTCTTCGCTCGGATTCAGCATAATGCGCTGTATATCCTCTAGCAGCGTGGACTTTTGCGCCGGCGTCGTGGCGCTGGGCGTCTGCTTCAGCTGCTGCTGGGCCAGCGCCTGGCGCTCCGTTTCGAGCATTTCGCTGTTGCACTTGTACTTGAACTGCTCCAGTTCGAGGCACTGCAGCCGCTCCTCGAAATCGCGCGCATGCTGCACACGCTCTTGCTCGATGCGTGTGAGTGCCGCGCGCTTTTCGGCCTCCAGTTCGCTGCGCAGCTGCTGCTCCTGCTTTTGGAGTATCTCCTGATGCGCCAGCTGGAAATCCACATGCAGCTGTTCGGCTTTGCCGCGCTGACTGCAAAACGGATTCGAAATGCGAAAGTAATGCGAGCCGCCAATGACCAAACGATCGCCATGGAACAGCTGTCGCCGCTGCTGCAGCAGCTCTCCATTCACATAGGTCTCGAAATCTTCGCTTCCCGGACTCACGTACAGCTTGCCCGAACGCTCGTGCTCGATAGTGCAGTGCTGCAGCGCCACCAGCGGACCGTCCAGGACAATGTCCGGCAGTGAGCTGGCCGGCGCTCCCGGCAAACGGCCACGTCCAATGCGCACAGTGCCCGGCGGCAGCAGATAGAACAGGGTGCCACTCAGCATGGGATCATCCGTCAGATTGACTAGACATGCCTGTTTCTGATCGGCGGTTAGCTCCAAGGCGAGTCCTTTGCGCTTGAGCAGACGCAGCTCCGACTTGCGCTGATCCTCGGCCTCTTTGAGCTTCTCCATCCATGACTTTTGAGCCCGATTCAGCTCACGTTCGCGTTCCGCCAGCTGCTGACGCAGTGCCTCCACCTCTCCGTCATCCACGGAAGTCTCAATTATGATCTTGCGCGGCGCCGGCGGATTGTTGTTGTTGGCCGAGAGTCGACGCTGCCGCTCGTATTCGTTCCGCAGCGATTTCAACCGATCCACCTCAGCTCGCAGATCCCTGATGATCTTGTCATGCGGTGATTCATTCACCTTTACCCGGTTCACTATGGAGCGCGCCTTACACGCATACCGCAGCGTGGCGAGCGTCTCATCCGCATGCAGGCTGGCCGGTGAAATGGTGGCCAGCATCACCGTCTTCGAATTGCCGCCCAGGTTTTCCTGCAAAGAAACAGAAACGGAAACTCTGTTAATCATAGCTACTTCTTGGGTTTTCAGTGAAAAATATAATTCAATTTATAATTCAAATATGTAAAATAGACATGTGAAGCATTTAAACTTGGGTAAAACAAAAGTACAGAGAGGTCTGCCTTGAACGAAACTACACGCTTAATTCTTCTAAGGGACATGTACGTTTTTGACTTAGTCGAAGAAATAACAAAAAGATACTCAGGAGTATATAAAAAAAAATATATATAAATAATATATATTATAAAAATATATAAAAAGGTACTGAAAAGATCCTGTTAAGGGTTATTTCTGCAAGTTTATTTATATTTTATTCCTCGTTAAATTTTCATCGTTAAAAAAGTATTTTGGGCTCTCTAGAATTTATAAGGAAGCAATTAAACCGTTAAAAGGAGATGCCAGACCTTTCAATGAGCAAACAACTAAATATAAACCGTTATTTCATCCGCCCTGCTTGCTAAATGCAAAAGTTGCCATTTGTTTCCATATTTAAAATAACCGCTTAATGTATCGATCAATTAATTTACTTGCTACACTTATTTCGATAAATACTTAATCCAGTTGGAGAAACAGTTGCATAGAAAATGATTGGCAGGTCGTTGTTTACATTTTAACGTTTACTTATCACCGACGGAACGCAAACTAAAGCTAGGGCAATAATAAAGAGCAATTAAGATGATTTACAGAGCGTGTACCTTGGTCAAGGATTACACATACATATGTATACTTAAAAAGCATTTACAGCAGCAAATGAATAAATACTTGTGAGTCTTAAGTATGTAAATATACTAGAGCATATTATGTTTAAACTATGTATGCATGCTTTATTGTACCCACATATGTATGTGTACATATGAACATTTCCACATGCCTGGGTAGTCTTAACAAAAGAATTATGACCTCCAAAGATAAGGGCTTATCAGTGTTGGCAGGGGAGTCTCTTTTGACAAACTTTAAACAGACAAGGCAAAGGCAAAAGCAGCGACAGCGACAGTGGCGACCGTTAACCGTTATCGATGCTTGCAATCAAGAGCGAGATAGCTAGTCTGTTAGTTGTGCCAACAAAATAAATAAATATGTGTGCTTATATATATGTATGTACGCATGTTTGTGTGCGTATGTAATAGACACTTGTTTGATTAACGCTCCGCTGTGCAGGTCAGCATCGCTAGAATAGAACGAGTGTGATAGAGAGAAAGGGGGCAGAGCGGACTAGTCACGAGAGTTTATGTTTGCATAAACTGCGCAGCAGCAGCAGCAGCGACGTGGGCGTGGGCATGTGTGAATGAGCGAGCAAAGGAGAGCGCCAAAAACGATTGTGTTTGTGGGGGTGTGTGTACAGTGAGTTGAAAGCACTCAAAGAGAGTTCAAAAAATTAAAAGGGTTGCAGTTTATAAACTTATTGTTAATTTTAAAACGCACAGCGCAAATTTTCAACGCATTTTAATAGAGAGGCAATGCGAGTGTCAGTATATATGTACATACATATATGAACCTTTAGGTGACCTCAAAGGGGTTAAGCGTCTAAGGGGCCGGTCTAGACAAATTTGCTTCAATCACGCAACTGTTAGCTGTGTTAGGCTGGATAGGAGCCATCAGAAACATTGACACTGGAAATATCATCAATGTGTCATGGCTATGTGGTTAGTAAGTCAGTTCGTTCCATATAAATATGCATTTTTCGGCTATATTTTTGTTTCAAAACCTGTTATTGAGGAATCTGCTGGCTATATATAGCTTTTGTCATTTGGAAATGTATGCCCGCCCACTTCTAGAAGCATGTCACGACATCGCACACTGAGTCGTGTGGGCAAAATACTTAAACCACAAAAAGTCGCTAAACGGCGGTATGTACTGTCAAAAACAGCAAACAACTTGATTAATATACGTCAATATGACGTAGGTTAATCAATTAACACAAATCGTTCGCAATTTATATCTATATTTAACCTTTAGTTGAGACAAAACTTTAAGCCCCATATTATTACACATGACCCAAACGATTTTTCTTTAATAAAACTTCGGCCTGATGTTCATAAATTTCGCTCAAACACCTAACATCAGAGCTAAAATGACGTCTTCGACCTAATTCAAGCATCCGTCTCATACAAAATTGTATAGCCTAATTGACAAAGCATGGGAACAAAATTTTTCGCTTGGCAACGGAGTTGCAAGAGAAATATTAACCTTTCGTTATATGGCGCATAGTCGGCATACAGTCTAGACTTCGATTAGCAAACCTGTGGCAACAATTGCCTCGAGTTATACGAAGAAAAGTACCTCCAAAATTTGTAGCTTAAGTCTTGTTATATGACATCGAATTTGTTTGAGGTGACAATTTGTATATCAGCCATTTGTTTTAGCAACACGACGCTAATAAGAAAAACTTCCTACGTCAGTACGATGGTAAAAAATATTTTCCATGCCACAAACAAATTAACACGAATTATATGTTTTTGACAAAAATGCTGATGATTCATATGGAAAATTAACTAAAAATTTTAAAAACTTTCAAGTTACGCGTAATTGTTTTTTGCCTGCATGAATTGATGGTATTCGATACTTTTAATAATACAATATCCCCACTGTGCGGCTTCACGCGCGTGTGTTGGAAAGAAATAGCAATAACCGATATACATACAGCAGGGGCAGCATGTGTCAAAGCTTAAAGCAGAGCACGAGACGTCAAAACAACAAGGAAAAACCTTTCAGCATGTGTCTCGACCTTGAGATACTACGCATAAAGATTTAAATACTATGTACATTACATAGACAATCACCGATTGCAAAAGAAATAAGTAGATACAATAGCGTATATTATTTAATAACTTGAAGAAAATAAAATGGGTGCGAGATAAGGTGTAAAGGCATGTCCTTCTGCTGAACGGTTACATAAATAGAGTTCATCGATATGCCCACTTGCACAAAAAACACACACAACAGCTATAGAAATAACGTAGGCAAACAAAGCGAGGCAAAAGCAAAAACAAAGCTACGCATCGCGAAACGAGACACGAAGATGACGAAAACAACACACGAAGCGAACGGACGACTCGATGGCTACAAAAATGCAGTAATATGGCGTTCGGCTTTCAGTTTCAGTTTTGGACTGACAACGTTAAGAGCATAGATAAAGAGTTCTCCGTGCTGTATTATAAATAAAGTGCATTTAAATTCAATGCATATATAAACTGGTTCCATACCTTGACTTGGTATGAAAAAGAAGTGAATAAAAATTATCAATTCGCGTTATTTGATAGAGAACGTGAAGCGCCTACGCGAAGAGCTAGAGTTCATTGGACGTTACAAAAGAAACGTACAAACAACAAAAAAACAAAGGCAAAGTGAAACGACCTCGCACAACGTACGCGCGCAAAAAAACAATACTAAAACAGAACTAAACAACACCTATAAAGCACAGCACACACATTTGCAGTGCAACCTACATAAACCACCTTTCTAAAATAATAAAAACAAAAACAAAAACTACAACTATGGATGTTTGGGGCGTATTTGTTGGCGACTCGACGCTTTCGTATGGCGGTTCGATGCGCAACGGCTATTACCGCGACTATGAGCAGTTTCCGTATGGTACGCTGGAGCACGCCAGCAGCGCCAGCTCGTATCCAGCCAAGGACTCCTACAGTCGAGTGCAAGGTAATTATCAAAAATATTATATAAAAAGCAAAATCATAGTATTCACATAAAAGTAATAATAATGGTATGCTGCCAAAGGCGGCCGCCATTCGCGTCAACTCACAATGCAGCAAGCCTCAGACAAATGCAGCGTGAATGTCATGACAGCCAGCTTTTGTTTAGCACTTTTTTATGAGCGCGGCATGTGCATGTGTGTGTCTGTAGGCGAATTGTAGTAAAAAGCGTTAATTGCAAAGTACGCGTTGTAAAAACATACATAAAATGCATTAGTATATGTATATGTGCATATATACACATGACAGCTACATACAGACGCTCATTTGCTTCTGTTAATACCCGCATTGTGTGTTTTTGCAAGAATTTAAAAATAGCCGCAATGCTTATTGAAAATTCATTTTCTGTGTATGTACATATGTACGGTGTGTGTGAAACACGCCTTAATTTGCGCACATGCGAAAGAATCTACGCGTGTGGGTGTGTGCAATGTTAATAATAAGGAATTTAGGCAATCACAGGGTGCCGCAAGACTCAAATTGATCACATTTCTTATCGTGTCACATGCATTTATTTCTGTTTGTTCACATTTATAATCTTTGTTTACTTTCATGTTATTTGTGCGACAGCACAGTAAACACGTGAGAAATGAAAGCGGCGCTCGTTTACCATAAATAAATGAAAACAAATATACTTAAAAATTACCGAAATGCTCTCGAATGCTTAAAGATGCTTTTGATGAAAGATTGAGATAATAACAGTTCGAGGTGGTTCACCTTTTTTAAAGGTTATTTGAGTGCAAAAGCCGATTCCAATGTTAAACATTAAGAATGGCTTTATTTTGAAAAATGTTGACTAAAAAATTTGTCTGCATAAGCAGAAGTCGACTCAAAAGAGCTTTACTGTAACTACATTGCTGACTGTACCCCACACTTATAAAACCAAGCAGGTGTTTGAGTCCAACACCAAAACAAGAAAACGGAATAAAAAACTGCGGCGCAATAAAAATATATTTGTCAGTAAAAGTTTTTGTGTGTGCGCTATTTAAGCCAACACACACAAAAACAAAAGAGAATAGCATAAACAATCAGATGACTAATTTATGCATTAATGCAGCGCAATTGTAAGTTTTATAGATTAGGGTACATACAATGCGTTAGTCAGATAAGTCAAGGTTGCTTATCAAACATTTAGCGAGCGAAATTGCTAAAATTGCGGCTATTTTTAGGCCGGCAGCGCTTTAATCAATGAAAAAACACATTTCAAATGCTCAATTGCCTGTGACAACATTCAAGAAATCTGTAGCTTAATCAACAGCGGCATGCCTAGTGAACACCCTGTGTCAACACATGTCACAGGGTCAATCAAAACAACACAGAAAAGCTTGCCGCTACGTGACGTCGATGATGTGACGTCACATTTACAGTAGCGACAGCGGCAGCTGGAACAGGGCAAAGTATGCGAGAAGGCACGTAGGCCACATGTGTGAGACCGCTTGTTTCAGATGCGTGTGAGTGTGTGTGCGTGTGTTAGTATGTCAACAGCAACCTCGCTATGCGTAAACAAATTAAGTAATAGTCGATGCTTATAGATTCTCTCAATTAACCTGTTGATTTGCCTTTTCTTTATTTACAGAAAAATGCAAACAATTGAAATCGGAGAAGCAGCTGCGCAAGGATTGTCCATTCTGCAAGGAGCACAAGAAGCGGCCATTGATTAATTATATGCGTAAGCGTGAGTCCCGCAAGCACCACGAGAGCATCTGCGAGGATGAGGAGGAGATGCACGAGCACGAGCTTGAGCACGAGCACGAGCACGAGGTGCAGCATCAGGTGCCAAAGCTGTCGACTGTTGTGCCAACGCAGCAGAGCTGCAAGGTGTAAACACACATCAGCAGTCAGTTGAGAAGAGGAGAGACAGACAGGTGGCAAAATTTAAGCCAAAAACCAACAACAACAACAACAACAGCAGCAATTCACAATGCCATATAAAGTTAGATAAAGACAAAACAACAAAACAAACGAGAAAAACAACGTTGTAAAGATGCTTAACGCGCCTGCTGGGCAGACAGCGCAAGCGAGAGCGAGAGCGAGACAACACGGGACAACTACAATAATCTAATGCAACTGTACCTACAAAAACAATTGCGTGCATTTCCGCCTCTGACGTAACACTACCATTTACAAAGCAGCAAGAACGAAGAAATGGAAATAATTTTTTCTGTTGCTGTTAACTTGATACCAATTTATACAAGCCGTTTACTATTTCTTTACACCCTTTTACAAATACCTTGCAAGTTCTGGTTTTTTTTTTATACGTACGTATAAAAAAATTGAACGTAGTTATTAATTGAGATACAATCCAATAGCAGCCGCCCGCTTGGCTAACCCCAAATGACCTTAGGCATATTTAAAACAAACAACACACAAAACGGAACGAGGGAAGCAAAATCGCCAGAAATACCAGAAATATTTTTCTATTTTGCGTACGAGACTGAGTAAAAAGTTTGCAGTAGAGTGCATTCAATATTGAATCAAATGTTTTTAATATAGAAACAAAAACAAAAACAATTGTTTTCAGTTTCTCCTCTTGATTGGGCAACCTGATACGTTATTTACAGGAAAATTATATTTAAAAGCATAAGCAAAAAGCTTCATTGGCGCCAAAACCAAAAAAAAAAACACGAAAATTAAATATTTAGTATTTTCTTTCAACAAGTGTTTAGCTACATGTATATATAGTTTTGACCCAGATTTTATATCCTTGTCTATATTAGACACCCTAATCTTAATTAAAACCCAAAACGAAACCCCTAGCCAACAACAAAATATGCACAGTTTGGGCCCAAAGTCTGCTCGACAGTGTTAAACAAATTATAAACGGGCGAAAGAGTAAATTTATATAACTATTATAATCTAATTGTCAGCTTCAAGAATGTTAAACAAATATTAAATTTATGGTTACACGAGTTATAATTGTTAAAGAATTTAATACTTGTTACTAAATTATATTAACTACAGAATTATAAAACAAACGAAAAATATACTTAACACAGCCCCAACTGTGCAACTAACATGGACAACAAATAAATCAAAAAAAAAAAAAAAAAACTAAATGAAAACGAAAAAAATATATCTATTGTTAAAAGAAAATCAAAAAAAAAACATTTTGCTTGCGGGAATCGAAAAAAATTTGCAATTTATAAATTATTATGTACCATTTACTTATTGTATTTATATTTTAAGTCGAAGAATAAACCATTCTAAACATACAAAATAATCAATAAAAAATGTTATTGGTATTTACAAAAGAAAATAGACAGCTTGAGTTTTTATTTTCAGAGAAAGAAAATTTGGACATTTAGAAAACGATACGTTTTTAAAATGCAACAAGAGATTGTCTCAAAATCATTCAATCTTTTATTTTAAGGTATTCTATTAAGGAATCCTTATAGCAGACCTGACAACAATTTAGGATATTTTGAGAAAATAACTGCTATATATTAGCTTACTTTTAAATAAATCTTTCAACAGAATTTATAAAAATGATATGAGAGAAGAACAGTTTATCTGTTTATTCCAATACATTTTTGTCTAACTGATTTTTCCCATCAAGAAGATTTAAATGCATTGGCATTCCTTGATAATGAAAATGCGTCAGGCATAACGTGACGCATTTTGTGGGGAATGGGAATAATGATATCATTAGAGATACTCGGGCGACATTCAATTGGATGATTTTGTGTGTAATTCCCTGGGAATTGACGAATTTAAAAGATTTAACAAAATGAGCGTAAATTGGCTGGGCAAATCTCATGATTGCATCAGCTTTATAATTATTACTTTTCGATCTGGTCCAGACTTTTGTTTGGCATTTCACGAGTTCACGAGTTTAAACTCTACGGAAATGTTTTCGTCTCGCACCAGTTTGTTAATCAAAATCAAATTAAAGAGTTAAGATTTAAGTCAAATGTCTGGCAGCCATTTAAGATAATTTGTACAAGATTTCATAAAAGATGCGAAAGGTGCTCAGATGACCTAAAACCTGACAATACAAGCCTATTTTCAAAACTAACTAAACTGACCTGGAACTTGGACCATGAAAAGCTATTTCTCGTATATGGAAGCCCTCGACAATATAGTATAAACGGTCAAAGTTTTCGCTTGTCCCACTTAAATTCAATTAACTTAAATTGAATTCCATGCGACATTTGACACAATTGAATTTGATCTAAAGCCTTTAATCATGCCAGGTTCTAACTACTCTTCAAGTACAGTAAAACCTCGGAAATTACGTTATCTCTGCTAAACCGCCCGTGACAACAAAGACAACAACAAAAATATGTCTAACACATAGGGAAGCCATAGAAAATATGCAATTTACTTATACAATGAATTTGATTCATTTTAAATTCAATGTTAACTAGTTTGTGCATGGGAACGCAGCGGGAGACGAGGTTTACCTGGGCAAAGGGGAATATGCATATATAGAATGCTATCACAGTAAACACTCGGTTATCAGAAGTTTCAGCACATTGAATTGTCTAGAAAAACAAATTGACATTTCAAATAGATTATAGCTCGATGAGCAGATGTTCTTTTACTTTTGAATATAGACGCGATTTAAAGGGCTCAAAATAATCAATTCCTTAGATTAAATCATTTTCAAAGAGTGCGTAAAATAATAAAATATAAAAACAAAAGATATAAATATATACTTTATTTGTTGTTGTTATTTGTAGTAATTACATACACTGCATTTTATCAAAGTCTAAAATGTTTAAAGTTTCTGTTAATTCAATTGTTTTCTATCTTTAAAAACTTTTGAGCAACGAATTTATAAGCAAAAACTTTAAATTTGGGCTGCTTAAATGAAATTTAAATTAATTTCAAACTTTTGATATGAATGGAAAGGCTTTCGAAAAATACTTTTTTTGTTAAGCAGATTTTAGCCTTGAAGCGGCAGCGTTTAAATGCGAGGGAACACTGTAGAACAATTGTTTTTAGAAGCGGTAACCGCAATAATTATACTAAGCAGGTGCTAAGGGCACGTGGAAAAAAAAGCAACAAATCAGTTTTCCATACTGGCGCCAAACACATACATATGTATATTAATTATATATGTATATCTAGGGGCAACAGCACATGAACAATAGATTTGCGCTCCCGTACGTAATTAGCACAAATAAACCTGTTAAATATACATAGTCACAGTATAATCATAATATCATGCCAGGAAACGTGCTCTCCAAAGATCGTACCGATTGTTGCCAATTGCCAATTCCCAAATTAATGCAAAACGATGACGTAGTCAAACAGACGGCACGCGTTTTCCATTAGTTAAACTAGTTAATAGAGCTAACATAAAATAATATTTGTGCACACAATTTCCCATTCTAGAAAAAAAAAGAAACCCTACAAGCGGGCAGATAAAACGCCTTGTTTAACACCAATTTGTGGTAAACAGGGCTTGGGAAAATGAAAAAGTGTTGTGCGGTCAGAAAACTTTGCACACGAAACCAAAGTTTATAATATATGTAAATGAACTTTTTGTGGGGCCCGCCGCAAGCAAACGTATATTTAGAAACGAAACTTTCAAATGTTTGCTACAGTTTACATTGAAGTTCACAATGTGAAGGTTAAGTGTGACGAATTCAAAAACAAAATAAAACACCTAAACTTCTGAAGTCAAGGATATTTTAGTCTCGTAACTGCGACTTTCTTAAAATGTTACGTCTATTGAGAAAATTAAAAGCCCCCAGGAGCAAAAACTCCAAAGGCAGTCAACCACACGATATGGGTGTGCTGAAAAAATCTCAAAACTGTAAGTTTTCACAGCTATCTAACTGGCAAGAATTTGCCCACTTGGCACAAAAACGACAGTTTATGGAACAAAAGAGCGCACACTTTGCCCATTAAAAAGTTAACAGGCTTATAACATGAAAATGCTCTGTTAAGCACCTGTTAGTGAACTGATCAATGTATAAGATACAAAATTCTGTTCTGTACAGGAAAATAAGTATGGAGAAAAATCCTGGGCTTATGAGCTTGACATATTTATATTCATAGTGTTCTCGCTCGACAATTCTATTTACTAGAAGTTCTAATATGTAAACGAGCACGGTAATAGCATTTGGGTTGGGCCAGTATAACTAACTGCTAACAAAATGTCATAATAATATACAAAATAACAAATAAAATGTGAATTTTTAAAAGTAAAGCTCGGTGATTGTTTAATATGTACATTAGATTGTCAACAGACGGGCATTTTATTTCAAACATAAATAGACAATTTCTAAGAAAATAATAATATTTTAATTAAATTCCATATAACTTTGATCATTATAAGAGCGAATAATCAAAATGTTTAATCTCGCGTGGCAACTTCTATATATTTGTTTTGTTTTGCAATCTGTGCGTTATAATTTCTCACTTATGATTTTTATTTAACTTTTATTCCGATTACAGGTCATAAGGATGGAAAGCTGACTAAAAGCAATTGCAAATGTGAGCCAACGGCCTGTAAGTGCAGCAAGAGGAAGCAGCAATATCAGAGCTTGTTGTTGTCGCAGCTACGACGACGGGGCGCTGATAACTTATCAAGTGTTATATTATTCTAGTATAAAAAAAAAATGAAAGAAATAAAAATAGCAACAAAATAAAAACTAACAACAGCGGTTGAATCTGACACGAGGGTGTGTAAATGAATATTTTTTAAAATGTGCCGGCTTTACGACCCGCTTTTAACATGCATAACATGCATCACATACAAATTTGTGATATAATATGTATATAAAGTGAGCACATATTTAGATAAGTTAAGTGCTCGAGAGTTGTTGCTTTGGGTCCCGACCTAACTTATCTATAGCGTGCACTGGAAACTTCGGCCAAATAATGCCACTTGAGAATAAAATAAATTAAAAAACAAATGAAAAATAGAATGAGAATTAATTTTAATCGTAAACGATTGCAGCGCCATATCTTAAGAGAGAAGGCCGCTTTATTCCAGGTAATCAATAGGACTGTAGTCCCCCCTTAAATGCACATGATATGGCGCCGTATTATTGATATTGGTTTTCAATTTGATTGCGAAACGCCCCACACGCTACAAGTATAGGGTGCTAGCCAATGAAATAAGTGATCTTAGCCACCAACCAGTAAATGAAAAGAACTTTGGTTTTAACAAACACTTAAGGTGTACTTCACGTTTTGAGAAAACAAGCACCCATTTTAAGGGCCTGCGGACTTTGTGATACCTGCTTAAAAGAGGTTTGTAACCTTCTAAAAATATATTGATTTATTTATCGGCCTAACGTTCTGGGAACGACGCACTTTATTACACTGGTCAATAAACACTCTTCATTAGAGTATCTGTGTTACATTGTGAAGTACTGTTGTAAAAAGCAGGAGCGGATCTGCCACATTGAGGTGAATATTAATGAAACAATTGTGGAAGAAAATCCCTTTTCTAATTTTATTTCTTGTAATTATAATTGCAATTTGTTTCATTTATATTTAAAAAGATGTTTTTTTTTTTAATTTTAGCCTAGCTGGCTCGAGGTCCGGGGTTTATTGAAATCAAAAATGAAACACAATGTTATTTTAAAAAATTCTTATTGTCTTAGTTCTTTTCTAAAAGCATAACACTTGCCCATGACCAAAATGCTGTATATTACATATTTCTGGTAAAAATATTTATGGAAATTTTGAGCCCGGAATTTCCGGGATCGAATAGCCTTCTAAGCATAGGCCCTCCCTTTGTAAATCCGCTCCTGTTGCTATGTTGTAAAGCGCAATATAATACTATAGCAAGGTCAGTTAAATATTGATTACTTTAAAAGTGCTAAAAATAATTTGAAACTCTGAGTTATGAGGTTTGGTCAGTTACGCAAAGCCTACAATATGACAAGCACGTTAACTCAGCGGAAGTAGTTCATAATATTGTCTTTTTTATGACATACTTATGTATTTTGCAACCCTTCATGGTATCTAAAGATACATCCTACATGTAAATACTGATATCTCTCTGATATTCTAGATGCTTGTACGTATGTATACTTTTATGGCTTTCCTTTGAGTCACATGATTTATTACGTACTTGCATTTTAAAGGGTTTACAATGTGAGGTAATTTCAGTTT
The DNA here is from genome assembly GCA_035045725.1 of Drosophila ezoana. Taxonomy (NCBI): domain Eukaryota; kingdom Metazoa; phylum Arthropoda; class Insecta; order Diptera; family Drosophilidae; genus Drosophila; species Drosophila ezoana. The sequence goes on from JAWNOU010000005.1 coordinate 9,019,600, forward strand.
AAAAGATATTATACGCGAGAACATTCAAGTACGTTGCCATATAAGGAATTGCTTTTTATTATTTCTGTGTCTTTATCTTTTTGCCAGCTAAAAGTTAGCTGAAAGTGCTCCAGGTTCACATATCAAGTCGTAAATTTATGAACAAATAAAAAGCAAAATGCGCATTGACAAATAATATAAATATTATTAAAGAGCTCGTAAGAATATAAGACGTAGAGTGCACTTTTTTTGGGGAAGACTCGCCTCTGTTTGGGTAGAATCTCCTAGAAAACAACCTTATGTATGGTATATATTTAGATTGTTTTTATGGCCAAATAAAAACAATAATAATAAACAAGTCTAGAGTTTAAATTTAACTCAAGATAAGAATAAAGTGTGAATTCAAAAAGAGGCAACACGGGCAGCAAAGAGCCCCAAATGTTGACGTTTTTCCTCATTAACTTAATTCCATATCTAGCTAAATTTCGATGCGCAAAAGTTTTCTGGTTATATTTTAAAACGTGGCAGATACAAATTATATACTTTCAAGGAAATTCTTCTTAAACAATTATTGCTATTCGCAATTGACGTCTTAAGAATTCAACGAAAATTAAAATTTTAAAGCATATTTTGAGATGTGCTTTCTCCAATATATTTGGAGAATATATTGAGACAATATATTGAGACTATTGGCTTCTAAATTTGAGCTAATTTTATGTCAATACTAAAATAATTTTGGTGTATTACTTTTATACTCTTGTAGGAAGGCATCAATTAAATTATCTTATTAAACGTGTAACGCACAGAAGGAGGCATCTTTGATCCCCGAAAATATATACATTCTTGATCAGTATAATCATTTTAGGTCGGCAAAGCCATGTCCGAATATCCGTCTGCATCTATCGATATGTAACTTTTCTTATGTCCTGCTGGATCGAACCAATATATCACATATAGTATGCATCGTATAGCTGCTATTCATATGGCATTTGAAAATTAAGTTTTCACATAAAAAACTGTTTTGATTTTCAAGATATTTTGACCAAACTTGGCATTTATTGGTTTTGCTTTACTCCTTACATATAAATACCATACCACATACATAACCCTAAAGAGAGTCGACAAGGGTATATATAATTCGGCGTGCGGAAAATAGCCATTCTATCTTGTGCTAATCAAAGTTCGAATGTATATTCTTTATTGAAAGGATTTCCTCTGTCTTAGTCATTTGCGAATTAAATTCCTAGTAACTAATCTTTCTCGACACCACGATAAACCAAAGAAATTAAACATATATTTTGTGAGATACGCGACACGTGTGAACTTGATAAACAAATTAAGAAAATATAAGAATATTTTGTTATCTGAAGCCCTTGGCCACAGGTTAATAACGCCAAGCAAAGTCGACTGCGGAACCATTAAAAAATATAAATATTTTTATAAACAAAGAGATTATCTTTGAGGGCTGCATTAAAGTACCTGGCCTATGAGTTATGTTGCTTGGCTATAGATCAATCAAGACATTAAGAAATGCCAATTGAACGCGATATAGTTGTGGAAATAAAATATGAACACATAATTAGTACGTTGGGTCAATCGGCCCAATAAGATAACGCATTAAGTAAACCAGGACGATATGCGATAAGCCTCTTGTTTGATAAGAAACTAGGTAAAAGAATTTATAAAGTGCATTGCTTCACTTACCCGCAGTAGCCAGGTGAGCACACTCTCCCGATAGGGCACAAACGTGCTGGGCGTGGCACTGCCGCCCATCTTGCGCGAATCCGCCAGCGCGGCAATCACCTTGCCCAGGGTGAGCAGGCTCTTATTGATGCTCACGCCTTCGCGTATACGTTCGCCATTTGAGCCCGATACGCTAATGCGCTCGCTGCCCGCCAGATCCACCAAACTGATCTTGCTGCGTCGCGTCTGGCGCAGCGAGACGACCGTGCCGGAATCGGTGTCCGAGGACATGCCATCATCGCTGCTCAAATCTGTGAGATTCAGCACAATGTTGAATATGGAATGCGAGCGGGAGCTTTTGTCATTCATGGCCGTCGAGGCGGTGGCCCGCTGCGAGTTGCCCACGGCCAGCCAGTTGCGCAGTGCCGAATATGAGTCCACCGAATGAGCGCTCAGGTCCACAACGTATGGCCCGAAAATAGGATGTTCGCGCACCTTCAGCGCATGCCGCTGCACGGGCGTATCCGGCGTGGCGGCCATAGCCTGCTGCACACTAAGCAGATCGTGTATTTTCTCATTGTAGATCTCAAAGTAGCTGACCTCCACCTCCACCTATGGGCAAAAGAGAATACGCATTAAAGTAAATATAAATGGGAGTATATACATATATGTATACTAGCAGTTAACCGGTTTGGCCTGGGCCAAGTAAGTCAGTTTTATATAAACAGATGGACAACCTGTAGCTGCTGCTTGACTGCATCAATTCTTCTGAAGAGCTCATGACAGAAACGTGGTATAATGCCCGCCTCAATATGCGGGGCATTGCCATCTAGCGCCGCATCATCCAGCCCCTCAATGCCCATCATGCTGTAGGATTTGCCCGATCCGGTCTGTCCGTAGGCAAATAAGCAGGCATTATATCCCTCGAAGGCGGTGTCGATCAATGGTTGCGCTGTGCCAGAAAATACGGCCAGTTGATCCGCATAGTTCTTGCGATCCGGGTCGCATGAATAGTAAACCTGATCGTAGCTAAAGAAGTGTGTGACTCCGGCCGTCGCATCGGCGCTGCTGCCTGCCTGGACGCTCAGCTCGTTGTTGCCATGGACTTGCACCACATTCGTGACGTTGACGCGCTGGCATTCCGGCGCATTGAGAGGACGCACGCGCACCGCAACAATCATGTTGCTTTCCTCTGCAATGCTGTGAAAGGACTCGACCATGGCATCTTTATCCTTCATCCTGCTTGCGGATTTCACGTTATTGCTGGGCGTTTGCTGTCCTCGCAGCGGCGTCGATTTACCTGCATTTCGGTAGAGCGACGAGGGCGTGTAACATGCATTTAGTGCGGTTGGCTTTGGCTTCGGTTGTGGAGTTGGTGTTGCAATGCCGCTGTTAAAAGCCGTATTTAGCAGCTGCTCTGTTTGTGTGTGCCTCGGCTTCTCGGCGCTCTGTTTGGGTGTGCGGCACAACACCTTGCGACGCAGTCCTGTCGCAACGGTTGCAGGCGTTTTCGTGGCGCTGCCACTGGCACCAAAGCTGCCGCGTGCACGTGCTTGGAATTGGTGTATGCGTTGCTTCACAGGCGTGCTTTTGTTGCTCATTTTACTAAATATATTTACAAAGTCTTTTGTTTAAACAAATTAAAATGCTGTTAGTTTCGAAAAGAGCGCGCGTCGCGTCTGTTGTTGTCAATTTTTTCATTCTAGTGAAGTGAAAGTTTCGATAACAGTGTCAGGGTTGCTTCTACTAGTCCACACATGTGTTTTCGAAAAACAGAGATCTGGCAACATCATTCAGTTATTTTCAAATGGTAATCGATTGATTTGGTTTGCATTATTATAAATATATTTAAAAAATCTACGCTTATATTTGTGGCATTTAATAAACATGTTAAATTTAGATTAATTTCGTAACGCTCTGTTTTTAAAGTAGTTTTTGACAGGGAATGTAGCCAAAAATGTACACTGACGACTGACGACCTATAAGCCGATTTAAACATTAGATTGCATAAACTTTATTTTTTTTTATATTATTTGGCCAGTTATTTATTAACATTTTAAACTCTTACGTCGTGGGCAACTGTTTTCCATTTTTTTTAGGCTGTTTGTTTTTTTGTCATTGGAAGGAAATTGCGCCGTGCAAGCAAAAACAAAAGCACATATAGCTGCACCTTTCACACGCATTTAATTACAAGACCTCTAATGATGTGTTTACGGGCTTTAACTTTTTTTGAATTTGCTAGTGCTGGCACACGTCAACAGCCGTATCGATGCCAATGCAACATCGATACTTTCAGGTTTGTTGTTGTTTTCATTGCACTAGTGCATGTAGCCGACGTAGACAAAGTTATTTAGAATTGATTTGAGATTACATTCTATTTGCCATATAATACAAACTTAGTAAGTCAGCGCTGCTGCCGCATTTCACATTTGTAAGTGCATTAACAAGTCGAACTCTCGCTTCGCAGCTAACAAATTGCTTCTTCCACCTCGCACACAGTCAATCATATAAATAAGCGCGTTTTGAGAGCAGGTCTTGCATTTGCAGCAAAACAGTGCTCGCGCACGTGCAACAGAATACCTAGACTCCTGCAAGCCCGATAAAGTCGAATTCCTCCCATAATCAGCAACTGCAGCATGTCCCAACAACCTGTTGCATTTTTGACGCGCCGCGAAACGTTCAGCGCTTGCCATCGCCTGCACAGGTAATAAATAATAAATAAATGAATTCAATTCAATATCACAATTGACAGCTCGCACAGTTGTGTTAACTTAATTGCTTTACTTTGATAGCAAGTGTTTTGAATTCTTTATTCAATTGTGTTTTCTATTCCATTCATTGCAGTCCTCAGCTGAGCGATGCCGAAAATTTGGAAGTCTTTGGGAAATGCAATAACTTCAATGGACATGGTCACAATTATACGGGTACGCAGCATCTCTGCATATTTGGCATAAATATTTTCGTAAATTGTTAAAATTAAATGCCTGATTAGTTGCGATTAGTAGCAGCCATATCAAATGACATTTGGTTTGCTCAACCACAGCCATTGGAAATGTGAGACGAAACAAACAATCTGTTTATACCATAGCCAGGCAGGCCTTGGCCGACAAGCTCGCCTATCAAGTTCATCATTCATTAAATATAAAAGGCAAGGTTGTACATAAAATAATTGATAATGCAAAAATGACATTATTGCATATGAACAGAATGAATCTGTTGAAAAATAACAATTACAAGGCTACAGAAGTGTCAACTCTTTGCGGGATTTGATAGCTTGCGTTTCTGTTTAAATTCTTGAAGCTATAATAAATTATGTTCTTTGTCTATCCCTAGTGGAGTTGACTGTGCGCGGTCCCATCGATCAACGTACTGGCATGGTGCTGAACATAACGGAATTGAAGGATGCTATTGAGGCGGTCATTATGAAGCGCCTGGATCACAAGAATCTGGATAAGGACGTGGAGTACTTTGCTAAAATTGTAAATATCCTGCACCTGCCAAAAAACGAATTATTCAATTACTTACCCTCAATTCTTGCAGCCGAGTACCACAGAGAACCTGGCCGTATATATTTGGGATAATATACGCACACATCTCAAGAAGCCGGAGCTTCTCTATGAGGTAAAGATATTCGAGACGCCAAAGAATATTGTAACCTATCGCGGGCCGTATCAATTGAATGGCCTTTACAACTCATTGAATAAGCGCACGGCACGCGATTCATGTACCAATATCTCATCCGATTCGGATTGAATATGGGGACATATACTTACGAATTTTTGCTTTTTGGACCAATGCTCAGTGAAGCACAACTAAAATACTTACACGTACTGTGAAATTGCACATAATAACACGTATTTAGTTATTATCAAGCGAGTTATACGATTTACAAAGTATATGTTTAGAATTAAATGTATTCAAATGAAAATCATGAGAATTATATGGAATAAATACTGTAACAACAGAAAAGAATTGTTTACAAGCTCTTTTATTATGTTAAGTTTGCATTATTAACTCAGTACATGTCATGTTTATATATTTTATACTTATCTTCAGTTAGCCTTAAATTAACTTCTAAATGACAGCTAAAACTGTAATTTACTATTGAAAACTTTTTCATCTATATATATATATATTATTTGTTGTTGATCAGGTAAGCTAATAATAGTTGTTCAAGTTTGTATAATTTATTTCATAAGTATTTGCAGTTTGGATATATAATTTAGATTGCTTAGGCATCAGTTGTACCACTAATTTATATCACGTTGTCTATGCTAAACGCTCCATACAATCTTCTAAACCAGTTTACATTGATTCACCAAGATATTGCTTAGTTTTCTGTACGGCCTATACAAATTATTGTTACAGCAGATACTCCAGGATTCTTAGTTAACAAACAAGGTAAAAGCATAAGAATTATTATTTTATATATGTAGCCAAGTCTGCAGGTTTCTATAGATTATTAGATATAAAAATATCCTAATGAAACTTGACAAGTATCCTTATTTTAGTGGCAGATTTTATATATATTTGGGAGTCGGATTGAACCTCTGTATTATATAGCTGCCTTAATGTTTTTACTTTTACAAAATTGTTACCTTTTTCAAGATATCTTGACCAAACTCAGCATTGACGAGCTTGCAATTGTGAGCAAACGTTCGACTAATTTAGTTATAGCTTAATCAAAGACTTTATAAACTAAGCAATATCTCATAGACTTTTTGACTTTCTTTAATTTAGACAAATTTGTTCATTATGCAAATTTCCTTAAGTTACACATAGATGTTGGCAAAAACAAAAACAGTTAATTAATTTTGTAAACTTTCCTTTTCTTTTTGTATGGCGCATTTTAGTGTAATCTAAATAGTATCAAGACTTTCAGCGCAGAGCCTTTAGGCCGTTGTCGTAATCCTGCACGTATAAGCTGCAGTAGATGTGCCAATCTTTCGAATCTGTGGGATCAGCAATTGTATGCATTTAAGAGCAGGTATTGGAATTTCTCAAATTGGCCAACAACAAAACTACGTGGATTAGTAGAAGTCTTATGCATGTGCTGATTAGTGGCTACGTGGCTGCAGTCAAGGAACAATGGCTTTTAAAAAAAGACTTTCTTTGTGCGACTCTCGAACAAAGCAATCGGGTTTATCGTACTCATATAAGGCAGTCAGGCATTCAGGTACCCATAAAAGTTTTTAGGAGTAAGCGTCGAAATTAAGAATGTAGGAACGTATATTGTTTTTCTTTCTTCACTCATATGCGGTTTTTATTTGTCTTTTTTTTTTTTTGTTGGAAGTCTCAGGGGTGCATATTGAGTCAGTTTAACATATCACAGCCTGTTCATACAGATTGGGGCAAAACGAGTTTTGTTTCGAGTCTGTTGTTATTGCGCACCTGACTGCAACCATATTAGTGGACTTACAAGCAGTTAGTTTAATGACTTTTTTAGGATCTTTGGGATATGTGTGGGGCAGTACTAGAGATACATATACATATATAGATAACTATGCTCCATTATACTAGATGCTAAGCAATACAGATTAATGTACATTAGTTCAAACAAATCTTAGGATTAATACTTTAACAGCCTTAACCTCCAGTTACCAATCAAACAAGTTAGCTACAATTTGACTAATACAATTTGACAACTAGTTAAATAAGGTCTAAAAATACATCATAATTTACCAACTAGCTAAAGCATTTCTGTAAGTGTCTTATTTGTTAAATTTGGTTTCATTTCACTTTTGGTCTGTCATGGCATTTTTGGTTTGCTTGCTGCAACTTAGATGGTGCTGCGCAGTGTCTTACCTGGATTTCTTATCGATATGAACGGTATGCCGAACTCAAACTCATTCTTTGGCCAATACTTGAGCAGCGGCTGCCGCTGCGGCAGCTCCGATTCCACATAGAAATATGCGAACAGCACCAGCACCGTGTATGCGGCTATGAATATGAGTATATGCCAAAAGCCGTGCAGATATGGAAAGTTGATTGCAGACCAGGCCTCGCAGAACATGCGATCGTTGATCCAACAAAAAACTGCCACGCCCCAAACTGTCGTCGCACGCAGGCCCAGACGATAAACGCGCTGATCACGAACTCTGCGGATGAGAGAAAACAAAAGTTCCAAAGTTTTTTAGCTTCCACAAAGAACAACTACAAAATGCCATGGCAACTTATAGAAAATATGTATGGATATATGTGGGAATTGCTGAAATTATTATATGATACTTTTATATTATTTCTATGGTCAAACATCTATTGAACTATTGAAACAACATTTAAGTTATAAATAGGGTGCCGAAGATTTAATATTCCTGCAAAAATATAGCTGATTAACGATAAAGTTAGCCACAATATAAGCCACAACATATATACAAATAATTTTTAATGCCAAATTCTTAAAGCTTAAACTAATTGTTTCCCTAGAAACTTTGTGATTCTGTTGTTCGATACAGTTTAGAATTAACTTATCTAGTTTATCTTAGTTGAATTGAGATATCTTGAAAATAAAAAAGGAGTTGCAAAAGAAAAATCAGTTTTAAGCAATAGTTTCTTGACTTATACGATTTAAAAGATAGAAAGATATGACTATATCTTCTTAGTTCTTCTACTTTTTAGAATCGCAAATGTCTCCTTTACTACGTAACTTATTTAATACAACCTTTTGATTGTGGAGAGTTGTTTAATTTCCTTCTATAGCATATACTTTTTTCATTTACCCTCAAACATTTACTTTGCAGATATTCGAAACCCATTGTTAAATTTGATAATTTGCCAAATCAGATAAATTATTAAAATTATAAGCAACGAAAGTTAAATATTATTGCTATTTCTCAAGTAATTTACTAAGAAGCTGAAACAGCAATTTTTCAGTTATATTAATTGTCTGCTATTTATTTGTTGAAAGAAAGTATACAAAAAACTTGTTGGACTTTTTTATTTAGGACCATATAAATCACAATCTGGAATATCGTTCAAGCTTCCGATTGAAATAAACTCCCTATCTTTATGGGTGTCAATTATTTTTTTTTTTTTTTAGAGACTTTCGACTCGACTAAGCAAACATTTTCCATTTTAATTGATTTTGGATGACAGAGCTTCGAGTACTGCTTCAAGAGCGCTACAGTAGCTTATCTAAGAGAGTTTCTTTTTTTAATTTAAAGATAATAGTTTAGCTTTTTATACCCTGAACCCATTAAAAATGGGTAAAAGGGGTATTATGTTTTTGTGCAAAATCCAAATGTATGTAACAGGCAGAAGGAAGCATCTCCGACCCCATAAAGTATATATATTCTTGATCAGCATTAATAGCCGAGTCGATCTAGCCATGTCCGTCTGTCTGTCCGTCCGTCCGTCCGTCCGTCCGTCCGTCCGTCCGTCCGTCCGTCCGTCCGTATGTATGAACGCAAGGATCTCAGAACCTATAAGAGCTAGAGACTTGAAATTTTAGATGTAGATGCTCCTAGTTCCTACGCAGATCGAGTTTGTTTCCGATAATCGATAACTTGCCCCGTTTCCAAGTAATCGATAAAAATGTATATCGATATCCTGTTTTTTAAGCAATTTTGGTAAATAATAAGAGCTAGAGTTACCAAACTTGACATGTTGCTTCTAGAAAAGTATATATATATCGATTATCTTTCATTTTATACCTATCGCCACCTCCCCGCTACTCTCTATCTATAAGCGCGCGCTGCATTTGGTGTTGGAATATGAGGGTTCAGGGTATCCCCTAGTCGGGAGCTCCCGACTAGAACCTCTTACTTGTTTAAACGTTCCTTTCGTTCATTCAAAATTGAAATAGATTAAAAATCTTAAAAGCCATCAGTCTTTTAGCAGTCTTACAAAATAAGCCTGTGATTTATGGCCCAAAGGTATTTCAAAAGTTGCGCTCATTATTTCAACAGAAGCTCTATTGAACTTTGACTTGCTCGGTTCGTTAAGATACTAAAGGTAGTATGATGTATTGGAAACACACAAAACAGACATATATAAATATATAGATTAGGCAATGGGTACACCTGTGCCCAGTTGATAAAAAAAAAAGAAGAAGAAGGGAAACCTCGGGTAGCCATGGGCTTTGTTAAACATGCATGAAATTGATAAGGATTGAATGATATGATATACGATTTAGCTGGCATAGTGTTTGTCTTTGTTCAACTTATCGGTCAACAAGGCAAACGCTGCTTGTCGGCTTGAGTTTTGGGCATATTTTGGGGACATACGCACCGCTGCAGCTCAGTGTAGAGCATTATCATAGTCGGCACGCCCATGAGCATCAGCACAAAGGCATTAACAATGGGCTTCCACCAGCACAAAGCCGTTGCGATAATGGCCGATGTCAGCATGAGCCAGCTGAAGGCTTTGCTGTTAAGCAGACAAGAGTTAAGTTAGGAACATTCATTTCTATATTCTGTTAGACTTACCGATCGTTCTTGACGAACTTTGGATAGTAACGCTTGGGATAGAACAGCGAGAAGCCGGCTATAAACACCCAGAGTATGGCCAGTTCGTCGAGCAGCTGGCCCAATAGACTCAATGTCGCATGGAAATACATGGAACTGAGACCCACAACAATCAGCAAGACCCACAACAAATGTATTCCGGGCGTCACAAATCTTCCGTATTCCTTGAACAACATTATCAGCACGGGCGGCAGTAGGATAAACAGAAAATTGCTGAACTGCAAAAGAGAGAAGCAAGCGACAATTAGATAAGCTATACACAACTAAAGTTAACCAAAGTTTAAATTTAATTTATTTAAACATCATTAAGGTGTTAATTAAAGCATTAGATAAGGTGATAAATATTTTGAAAAATGAATAAATTTAAAAAAAAAATAATCTTAGCTAGAACCAAAAATTTTAAGAAGCATTTGAATTAAAATAATGATATTAAGTTATTATTATTTTAACAATAATAATAAATATATTATAAGAATTAATATAATCGTTTTACAAAAACTGAATTCAATTTTGAAAATGAATTCGTTATTTGTTTTTGAGAGATAAACTTTTTTTAATTAATTTTCTTATAAGCCTCTAAATTTAAATCAATAAATAGTAAATATAAATTAATTTTTTTTTCAAAAATATATAACACCCAAAATTTGGTAATTTTCTGGTAAAATAAATGGAATCTTAATTCCCAAATTCCGATAAAAAAGGTATTTAATAGAAAGAGTTAGTTAACAGCGAAATTATTGTGGGGCAGCGAAAATATTTGAATATTCGTCTGAATTAATTAGTTACGAGCTTTTATGGACCAAGCTAACGAGCTGAGCTGCTGAAAAGAAAGGTAGCCAACTTTTTTTAAGGTCAAGAAATGTATTCAAATAGTCAAACGCGTTTTTATACCCTGAACCCATTAAAAATGGGTAAAAAGGGTATAATGTATTTGTGCAAATGTATGTAACAGGCAGAAGAAAGCATCTCCAATATAAATGTTCTTGATCAGCATCAACAGCCGAGTCCATCTGGCTATGTCCGTCTGTCCGCCTGTCCGTCTGTCCGCCTGTCCCTCTGTCCGTATGTATGAACGCAAGGATATCAAAACCTATAAGAGCTAGACTCTTGAAATTTAGAACATGGTTCAGGGTATCCCCTTGTCGTGCACTCCCGACTAGAGTATTCTTACTTGGTTTTAATTACTGCCGGTCAGTTTAAATTATTTATATAGAATGCGGACACGAAACAAGCAAACGAAGGCCTCGAATATACCCTGTTTATAGCACGCTGGCCTTGTTCAATAAAAAATAATGACATTGGGCTAAATCCTACCCCCCGCGAGAAAGCGAGCAACCAACCATATCCATGGCTCTATGTGTGTCAAACTGTTTGTTATGCCATTTGTTCGGGCAGAGTTTTTAAACAATTTATATTTCGTGTCATTTTAACAAGTTTTCACCCGAAGCACGAGAATAAAGTATGACAAGAATAATTTGTTGGACAAAACCCAATTAAATGTTGAATTGTGTGGAAGAAGCAAATAAAAACAATTGAAATAATGTGTGGAACTTAAAACAAATGCAATTACAACAAGTAAGAGGTTCTAGTCGGGAGCTCCCGACTAGGGGATACCCTGGACCCACTTCTTCCAACACCAAATGCAAATATATATACTGTTCTAGAAGCTACATGTCAAGTTTGACTCTAGCTCTTCTTATTTACCAAAATTGCTTTTAAAAAACAGGATTTCGATATACATTTTTATCGATTACTTGAAAACGGAGTAAGTTATCGATTATCGGAAACAAACTCGATATGCGCAGGCACTAGGAGCAACTACATCTAAAATTTAGCTCTTATAGGTTCTGAGATCCTTGCGTTCATACATACGGACAGACGGACGGACGGACGGACATGGCTAGATCGACTTGGCTATTGATGCTGATCAAGAATATATACATATACTTTATGGGGTCGGAGATGCTTCCTTCTGCCTGTTACATACATTTGCACAAATACAATATACCCTTTTTACCCATTTTTAATGGGTTCAGGGTATTATTAGAGGCCATCACGAAATGGGGCTGGGCAAGGCGAGTCGGTGTTGATATTGTAGAATATATTTTTATATCTTATATAAACACAACTAGGCGTCATATATATCATATATGTATGCATGCCTGACCCCCAAGCAGTTCATTAACTTATTGCATTTCAGAAAAGAAAAAAAAAACTGAATTTAACAAAAGGCAGTGTGAGCTTTAAATTAATTGCAGCTGACAAAAAATGAAGCAATTACTCAGGATAATAAAAAACAAAAACAATTAAAAGTTCTTTATCATCGTTAGCGATTCATTACGATGAAAGCATATTGACCAAACCAGATATCATTAGACTTAAATAACACCTGGAAGGGCCAATAATGAAGGTATAAAGAGGCAGAGCAATATGTGTGCAGGTAATTGCAAGAGTTCTGTTTGTAGAGTCAATATTTGTTATTGGTAAATAAGGTTGTATATTGATTGAACATAGTTTCAATGTACGAGTTATATGCACAATCTGTATAATGGAGGGAGCTATGGCAATGTATATTTAAGATAGTTTGATATCGTGATGGATTGTGTGAAATCAGTGCAGCCATCAATCAAAAGATATCTAAGCTCAATCAGATAAGATGGGTGGGAAAACAAAATGATAAACTGCTGTTTTCTGAATCACTGTCAACATTTAAGCTTAATTTGTTTATGTCTAACAGAGAATGGCTTTTTCAAATGAAAAATTAAAATAATAAATATATTTTAGTAGCTTAAATTGATATAAATTTATCCCAAATACATTCATGAGTATAATATAATTATACAGTGCTTGCTCGCAAATTTTTGGTTTCAGTTCCTAGCTCTATAAAAACAAAACCCAAGATGTTTTTAAGCTTAATTCTAGCTCAAAAATATTGAATTGAATATTGAAACAAGGCAGTAGATAAAAAAAATTTGATTATAATCTTGAATTAATAAATAATTTTAAAGTATAAACATTAATCAGCCCGTATTTCTCGAGATAGCCTAATTGTAAGCTCTATATGGTATTTATTTTTATTCAAAGTTTAAGAATTAAAAATTTGTTTGAGTAATTATCTGATCATTCAGCTAGTTAATAGTTTGGTGTCCCATTTTTGCTTATTAAAATAATATATAAACTGCCTTTTGATTTGATAACGCAAGCTTTGAAAAAAAAAAAATCAAACAGTTGTTGATAACAAATGCGCAAAAGAACGAAGAAAAACTAGAAAAAAAAAGAAAACAAAAAAAAAACGGGTACACACGTACTTTTATTTATACAAAGGAATCACGGCGCAGCTTATTACGCATTTGTGGCATGAACTTTGAGTTTGAGTCTGTGATAAATAATTAGCTCAAGAAATGCAATACGAAACCCCGATAAGAAAATCCAATAAGAAACTCTAAAAAGTACCACAAAAATAAAGTATCATATTTTAGGAAAAGCACGTTTTCATACTTATTTCTAGTTCTATCATGTTTTTAATTTATTTTAATTAAATTAAAACAAAACATGAGTTTTTCTCAAACAAAGCAAATAATTTTGTAAGTTTTTCAATAGAGCCTCAATTTTTTATTTGTAGTTGCTAATGACTTCTAAACTTAAGCTAAGTTTTAATTTATTTATACTAATGCACTGTAGTAAACAGTTTTCTTTTTACAATTAAAGTGACCAATTGCATTTATCAATTTGTAAAACAAAAAAGTTCCAATGCACCATTAAATAAAGTACCACTTTTGGTACAATTGGTACCACATGTGCTGCTCGAACTAACTGTAACTATTAGTGTTGACAAGTGTTTGCTAACAGCATCGCTGTTTTGTTTACAATCAGCGTTTATTGGTGTGAGTGGCTTTCACACGCACAGAAAGGTCAAGGTCTTACAGCGCGCTGTAAATGGACGTGTGTGCGCGTGCACGCGCTTGTTTCTGCAAGTGCAATTATAAGTACCACAAAAGGGGTTATGCAAAAAAAAAAAAAGAAGGAAAACAAAGAAGAAAAGATATACCACATATACGCACCGTGTTGACGAACTCGGCAATATTCGATGATATTAAATAATTGCCCTCGCACCAATCAACGGGCGAACTTCCGGGTCGAAATAAATAAATGGCATAAATATCCATTACGCTGCCCGTGTCCATGTTGACTTCAATAAAAGTTAATAATATTAACAAATGCACTTGACGCTATAGTTGGTGTAATACTAATTGCTTTGATTAGTTATCCTTTTGTTCTATATTTTTAAGGCACTTGTGTTCTTATGTACTTAATCTTGAGCAATTGTTTGCATAATGGCCAGAAATTGCATACAGGCAGTTATTTGCGTGCCTTTGTTTATATATTTTGGGTTTCAGCGATTTTGCATGTTCGCTTTCATTGATGTTGCATGCAACTTGTGTTTTTGTGTGCTAAGTGCCTTATATAAGTTTCTTTGGTTCATTTGTGCGATGTCGAGGGATAACTAGATTACATCTCGTTTATGTGTTTTATCATTGTGCGCTACTTTTACTAAATTTGCCAACATGCGTAGTAGTTAATTTGACGAAAAAATTAAATAAAAACACAAATACGCAGAACAAACACGTCTGTCGCGTTGGCGTACGCTTTGTTTACTGTTAATACAATGTTATGCTCGTACTCGAAATGTCATTTGATGATACGAGTAACTGTGGCAATGAGTACTTCGATAGAGTAAACAGTGCTATAAAATGCCACATAACTATCGCATTACAGATTATTTAAGATGCAGTAAGGAAATGCAGTAAAACAATGATGTATAGAAATTAATATGAATATATTTAATTATATAAATGTTTAAATCAATTTTGACTAGCAATATGTTTTATTTTCAATTAATATTTTGTTGAAAAATTTAAGATTTTTATTGATATTATTAATATCTAATAGTGTATACTTTTTCACACTATATGTATTGCTTACAAGAAGTTTTTATTAAAATTTTAAATCCAGTATGAAGTATTGGCATTATTTAAACTCAATTTTATTGTAATCCCTACGAAAGTTTTGCGGCGAATAGAAATTAACGAAACGGAAAAGTAACGGCTTAAAATTTCGTTCAAAAGTATCGATGTATGTTAATCGATATATTGTTATTTTACCAGACTGTTTTTTGGTTTGTTGCCGGCACGCGTTGCCTTCCGGCTTAAGATTTGTTATTTTGATTCTGCGTTGATTTTAAGCATTTATGATGTTCCCACAAAGGAGTTCGGTAACATATCGCACGCCCGAAACGCACCAGCCACCACTGGCCCAGGAACTGGCCGACAATGTGGACTATCCCAATCTCAATGTGGCTGATATGAATGCCCGCCTGGAGAATCTGACACCACGCCTGCACGACTGCTTTGACAGCATATCCATGAATGAACTCCAGCATTTTGCGCTGGCCACAAACCATCGCGAGGGTGCCCAGTGGTGGGGCATGCTCTTTGGGTACAATCAGACAGATCACATGGCCGTGGACAATGCCGACTTCAAGCTGCAGTGCGAATGTACTGTTAACATCTTACGTTATGCTGATAACAACGTGCTGCTTATGGCGCTGGGTGACACCAAATTGCAGGCCTGGTCTACTTACTCTACGGTGCGCAATCCTGATGCCCCATACTGTTTGTTTCTCATTGGCGAAGATGCAGCACACAAGGCGCCCATCAATCAGCTCTGTGTGTTTAAGTCGAATCCACAGCAAGCGGCTACCACTTGCCTGGACAATACGCTCAATGCAAGTAGCTAAAAGTCGGTTGTTTATATTTCTTACAATTTTCACGCGTTTTGTAATAGGTCTGGGATCTCTCTGGTGCCGATTTGTGCAGCACGTATCATGCGCGCGCGGCACACACCAACAAACTAACGGGATTAGCCACTTCCGTAGCAGCTGCCACACAGATTCTCACCTGCGACCGCGGCGGCTGTGCACGTCTGTGGGATGTGCGTGCTACATCTCCCTCATCGACGTGTCTCTATGACGATAAGTCGCATTTGCTTAGCTTCAGTTGTGCCGCTTGGGCATCGCCCAGTGAGCTGCAGGGCGATAACTACGTCTATTTGGGCGATTACGATGGCAATGTGCACACGCTTGACATACGCGCGCCGCGAAAGCTGCAGCAAACCGTGTCCTACTTTAAGGAGGGTCATGTTGCGCAGCTCCTCGTGAATGGGTAGGTGAAATCAACAGTTTTATCAGACCTTAAATAAAACGGCTTCTCTTACAGTACCCATCTGGCGGCCATGAGCAATCTGCCCACTGCAGTCAAGATTGCCAAAGTAGGAGTCCAACATGATTTTATTTACACCAACGAAAACACGCACACACGTCTTACGGATGCAGTCTGGCGTGATGATAGCACACTCCTGACCATTGGACACGGCCGCAAATTGGCTACGCACAAGATCAAGGACACCAGATGTACATATATAGCTACCTAGTTTTAGATATCTAACTATTTAATTGTTTTCCGTGCTATCAAATATGTATATATATATAATTTTTTACTTTATTTTTTACCAGCGAATGTTGTATTAGCTTTACATTTTTTTTGCATACATATAAAACAATAACAATAACTTGCTTGACTGGAAAATGTATGATTTGTCTGGCTAGTCACAAAAATAAATAAATATATATATTTTGATACATATACATATACATGCCCTAATATACATCAAACTTAGTTATATATAAATATATAGATTAATATGCGCTTACCAAAAAGTTCACTTACCAGGCCCACTTTTTACTAGCACCAATTGGGAAAGATGAAAACAACAGTAGAAAGTGCGTACAATTCTACATATGTGTTAACATAAACTCTCGACGAGGATCTGGGCTCGAATCCTAGGTTTAGTTTTAATTGATTACATCAATTGTGGGGCGAGTTTTTTTGGGGAATAGTAAATCTGTGGATTGGGCATTCGGGTAGTGAATACCAGTTGTCATATAGAAATATTCAAACTTAGCTGCTAAAATTAAACTTCAGCCATTTTAGTCAACTTAACTATATACATTTAATCATTATTATATTTATATTATAATCGCGTCAATAAATGTAATAATTATTCAAATTTGTTTCATTTTTTTTTTTTTTTTGGCACGCAACGTTTAACAAAAGACGCAAATGCAAAACTTAAACTAAACAACATGTAAAATTAAACAACCTCAGAAAAAAAAAAATACTTTTCAGTGGGAAATCATTTAAGTAAAGTGTCGGCTGTCTTTGCTGCTTCAATGCGCAATGGGGAAAAATGTTTCGATTAATTTTTCCAGAAAATTAAAACTTTTTCACTTCAGCTCTGTATTATTGCCGTCGCCGCTTTGTGGGCGGTTCCAGGAAATTGTTCTCCTCCTCACCGATCTCCATATGCTCCAACTTCATGAGTTGCTTGGCCTTGTAGAGCATCGTTGTATCCCGCAGCCAGTTACACTTGAGCACGGCATCAATTGAGGGTCTCTTCTCGGGATCCACAATGAGCATTTGTTTGATCAGCAACTTGGCGCGCTGCGACACTCCCTGCCAGGCGGGATGGCGAAATCGGAAGTTGCCCTTTTTTATTTGCTCGCCCGCCGGTGAGCCATACTCATCCGAAAACGGCAAAGTTCCACTTAGGCTGCAATTAGACATTTATTTGGTGTCTGCCATTAAAGCCAAATCTTAATCACTGCCTTACCACGTATAGAGCACCACGCCGAGACTCCAAATGTCCACTTTTTGTGTGTAGGATTCACGTCCGCCGGTGATAAGCACCTCGGGTGCTACGTATAGGGGCGTGCCGCATAGCGTACGCATCACTGAGTCCTTGTGCACAAACTTGCTTAGTCCAAAATCGGATACCTTGAGCAGTGTATCCTCATCGCTGGACTCGAGCAGCACATTGTCCGGCTTCAGATCGCGATGTGTAATACCTTGAAAGATGCATTATAATCATAACTAGAACCTTTGCTAAAGATTTTTGTAGATTTGGATGGAGCTGCCCAATCTGTTGCACTTAACTCACCTCTGTCATGCAAATACTTGACGGCATGGCACATCTGATAGAAATACAATTTGGATGTATCCTCGCTGAGCAGTTTCTTGCTTATTATGCGATTTAGCAGATCGCCGCCGCGCATAAATTCCAGCACCATATAAACGGAATCTGGCTTATCGACAATATCGTGCATGCGCACCACGCACGGATGCGAGAGATTTTTCATAATCTTTGCCTCATTCAGCACACGCTCCGGATCGTTAAGATTGTTGTTTGGATGTGCGCTCACCTCCAGCATGTTTTTCTTAACAATTTTCATGGCGAACTGTTCGCAGGTGCGCCGCTCATAAACCAGCCTGACCAGCCCATATGCCCCTGAGCCTAGTTTGCGATTTATATAATAGGTAGCGGTAATTTCAGCTGGCAGGCCGATAGCCTCGTTCGGACTAAGATCTTTAAAGACAAATGCTAAAAACAAAGAGAAGCAGGTGCTCAAAATGTAAATCCTACGCTCGAATTTCTGCAACAGCAGCAGGACTTACCCTTGTAGGTAGGATGAGAGAGGGCTATGATGTCGTCATTTTGTAGGATGCGCGTTTTGTTCGTGCCGATCCTTTCGCCATTCACAAAAGTCCCATTGCGTGAGAGATCCTGGGGGGTTGTTGCGAATTGAATCGGATTTATTGTAGTTCACATTTTTGGGTGCGTATTTTGAGCTACCTACCTGTATATAAACCGGATTTGTCAGCTCACAGTTGGCGCGTTTTATGATAAAATGCACCTTCGATATGCGCGATAGTATTTTCTCAGGTAAATCATTAAGCGTCAATATTAAATCATTTAGTTCTCCGCGTCCCGCTGAAAATTCGTCGTTGTTCAAGTCTAATAAGAAGATGAGCGGAAATGAGAAATTGAAAGTAACAAACACGTCTAGTCGAGAGTGCCCAACTAGAAGATACCCTGTTCCAGCTACACATATATAAATATGTTAAGTATAACGTTCCTAAAAATCATAGAGGGGGATAATAGAAAGAGAATGCAGGAGAGGAAGAGAGTAATCCACAATAGAAATGAAGAACAAGCAAAAAGCTCAACAGATCTTACACATATATATACATACATACATACTCATTTACAAAGAATTGTGTGAAAACCACGTAGGTATTTGCTTCAGTTATTGAGAATCGCGTAGGAGGACGAATTGCAGATATCTTATAAGAATTGTCAGTTCAAAATACAATACACAAATTTTAACTAACAGGCGACTTTGTACAGACATACGGAAATAATAATAGAAACAGGGTATAAAACTTAATGTATGTACATAAATATAACAAATAACATTTAAATTTTGCATATAACAGTTACCAACACAAAAGGACGAATGCGTATAGATAATTTTGTAGGGCTTTATGCTCGTACCAAGGGACTTGATTTTAATATTCTTGCCATAAAGCCGGCCCCAGACGATCTTCTCCATGGGCTGGCTTTCGACTTGGGTCCAAATGTTGGACGCCTGACTCTGGGTGGCCTGTGTACCCTGTGTGTCGCGAGCCATGTTGTTTGTTTCTCTTCCGTTTTCTATTGATGTTCTAAGTAACTGTTTCTTTTCCGTTTAAGTTCGCTGCGCAAATATAAATGTGCAGTTATCCCAATTCATATACACACGCACATACAGAAACACAAACGCACAATCGACATGGGCAGCGCGGCTATAAACTTTGTATATGTAAGCGCGCCGCTATTCCAACGAGCACTACATTCAGCGAATTGTTTACATTGACTTATTGCTGAGTTTGCAAAATAACTTCTTACTATTTTCATACAAAACACACGACAATGTTACTGAGCTGCGCGCGAATTACAGATGTATGTCTGCATGTTCACTGTTAGATTGCCGCCATCGAGGGCTGCATCGATAATTTGGCATATATGTGTTGCATAGCAGCACTATCAAACATTTTGACTTTTGACGTCGCAATATTATTTTCTATAAGAATAAAAATATTTGTGTGTGTGTATTTTTGCTTGCTTTTAAATGTTTGCATACAAACACTGAATAATTATAAACTTCGTACTTATCGATATATTGTTGCATTTAATGTTTTTTATTTTCGTAAGTCAAATTCAACTAGTTCTGCTTCTATAAATGAATTTAATTTGATTTTCTATAAAATGCCAACGATTGATTTGCTTTTGCCGGTAAAGTTTTAAAAGTTATTTTTCCGTTATCGGTAGAAGCGAACGATAGGAAAAATACTGCCCTTAACCTATGTGTGCTGTTATTCAACACTAAAATATCGATATTATCGTTGTAGCCCTAGATTGCGGCGTCGTTTGAAAGCAACTGTAAACTATTACCAATACAAGCATAATGCCAAAACGAGAGGCATAAAAGAAAACTGAATAACAAGGCACGAGCAATAATTAAGTGAAATTAGTCAAATAATAAATTTCATATAGCCATATTTTCAACGCTAAGTCTCGGCTGCTTACAAGTGTTGCACAGATAAAAGGTACGCGTGCCCAAATTGTTAATAAGAAAACAACCAACATACGTTCGTGCCTGGACTCTTTAGATCATGACGTTACCGCGTTCCGAGACGCCATTGCGTCGCTCCGCGGTGGGCAGCCACCGAGAGAGTATGCTGCGTGACCTAACGACCATGGTGAACGACGATGAGGCGGAGCGTCGCGAGGCACGACGCCGCACGCTGCTGCAGCAGCAAACACGACCCCGAGACAGCAGCGTTCTGGAGTCCATCGAAGAAAACGAAACCATACGCAAATGCCTAGAGATCTACAATGGTAACAAGCTGAGCCGTGACAATGCCTGGAGCCTGTCGTTGATCGATACACTATCTAGTCTGCTGGATCGACATCACAAGACGCTGAGCAACTTTAAGGTTAGTTGAGAGGCTTATGTTGAATCCAATTATAATGCTGGTTATCTTTTAGATGGCTGGTTCATCATTGGAGGCTTCCTCAAAGGTGTATGGCCTGCGCGTGGATTCTATTTATCTGGATGCCATGCGCATGTCTGCCGGACTTAGTGCGCGCACGCTCACTGAGAAGCAGCTAAATGCAGCCGCCGACCGCGACGAGAGCATTGCGGACCAGGCAGAAGGTGGCGCTGCCGATGACATTGAAGCAGCTCCAGGCGCGGCGCCAAAGGCTAAAAAACGCACACGCAAAGCCGTCTCCACGGTGACCAAGAATAAGGAGACGCTGAATGCACGTTTAGATACGGCGCCTTTGCAGGATCCGGTATTTGGTAAACTAAACTCTACGGTGGGCTCAATAAACGCCTCCAATCGGCTTATGCACAACATATTGCCAACGGTGGACTCTGAGCTGCGGCTGCGTACAAACTATCGATTCTGGCAAGATCAAAAGCTGCCGGAGGAGGTGCAAGACTATACGATAGTGGAAAGTGATATAAAGAATTTGGATACACAGACGCTGGTCAGCGCCGAGTGGGTTAAGAAGTTGCGGCGCTATGATCAACAGCTTAAGCTGCGACCTCTGCACACAGGCTACATTATAACAGATGCGCCCAACCCGATCAATGCCAACGATCCGGCAGCTGCGAATTCGCCAGATAATAACGATATGGGTGTGGACAACGCTGATGATTTTTATGAGAATCCAAGAGAGCTGTCTATGGCCTTTGACATCAATGCCGAGTGCGAACCGATGCCGGAGCTCGATGCGCCGGCGGCTACAGTACTAGAAGTTGACTACAATGAGCTGGAGGAGCTGACAACTGAGGAGCGCACGACGTTGCAGCATTGTCGTGCCTTGCGCAAACAGCCAGTGTTGATTGAGGATCTGCGACCCGTTGACGGCAGCTCCAAGCTCGAGTACTCCTATCGGCCAATGGACCAAATCTCCCAGTTCTGGGCGGGACCGTCGCACTGGAAATTTAAGCGTACACGGGCACGTAGCACCTTGGGACACACCAATGCACAGGATAACATAGCCGCGGGTGGCAGCGGCGGCAAAGTAGCTGCGGCACGAATACGCCGTGCTGCACTGCAGGCGGCGAAACGACGCAGCCAGCAGCTGAACTTTGGCCAGTGCACGGAGAATCTTTTCCAGACGCTCGATTCGAACACAAAACTGCGCAAGGCCAACTATCAAAAGCGATGGGATGCTCGCAAGCTTATGCTGCCCACCAAGTTCGAGTTCGAGCCCAATTATTTCTATCGATACGATTATGCGCCCAACATCAAAGTGAGTCGGCGATACGGTGTGCAGGATGATGACGAGGACGACATGGATAGGGATACGAACACGGCTGCTGACGATGCTGCCGATGATGTGGAACTCTTTGACAATGATCACTTTGAACCGGACACGCCTCATTCTTTAAACGAAATGAATGTGAGCACCATGAATTTGGGCGGGGAGCCGGGCGCCACGTTCTTGGCCGGTGAGCAAGCCACATGCGGCAATCTGAGCCAAGGGAACACAACGATGCGCAATAACTGCAATGATACGGTACTCGAGATTGCCACCGATTTCGAGGGAGCACCGACGCAGGTGAGTGCGCCATTAAATTAAGCTCTTTAAGAATTGTTAAGATATTTTATTCACATCTTTTTTATGCTACAAAACATTACTAATATCTGTGACAACTCCTTCTAAACAGGTGACCAAAGTAATTGTGCCTTTTGCGAAGCGTGCCAAGGTAATTGACATGAAGAATCTCAAGCGCAGCTGCAATTCGCTGATACAAAAACAATTGCTAAACAATGCCAGCATGGAGGAGGAGAAAATACCTGCTCATGCGAAAGCGAAGGAGGAGCATTATGCCAAAGGCATGGCCACCTTTAAGGAAGTCTACGACAAGTTACCCAGCGTGCTGTCCACCAAAATGGCCGATTCGCTCTCGCCCTCGGTGGCGCTTTATGCCGTGCTGCATTTGGCCAACGATATGAGATTGCGTCTCATACCACAAGACGATTTTGAGAACTTTACAATAAGACAAGTAACGGAATAACATAGAAAATTAGCTGTATTTAGCTTTAGAAAAAAGTGTACAGTGAAGTCAATTTTCTTAATCACATCAAGCAGTATTCCCGCAAACAAATCAGCCCACACTCCATATAAATGAACTGCTCTAATTTCTTAATATTCGTAGTGCATCGTGTTCTATATATATTCTTTTAAATGTTAAGATTAGTTCAGAACCATCGTCATTTGATAACAGACAACATTGTAATTGAAATTGAATATTAATTAATGCAACGGCTTAATATATGTTTATTAACTTTGTATGTGTTCGTCATGTTTGTCACAATTTAAAAGTAAAATTTTATCTCCAACAGACACAAAACTTTAGAGTATATTTTTAAGATTTATAATAAACCTAATTATAAACTGTACTTTTATGAAAGTTCTCAAAATCTATCGGATGCTCACAAATATGGAATGTTTTTTATAGGATAATTTTAGGTTGAATGTTTTAATTTTACAGTACCTTGGCTAAGGATCTGCAGCTGACAAATTTTATTCCAGCTCAACATTTTCTGCGCGCACTTTGTTGTTGCTCTGTTTTCCGGCTTTAGAAAACTTATGCATTAGTTTTGTCGGCCCGATGTTGACACAGACGAAGGAAACAAACAGCCATTGTTGCTGTCCCGTGGCTTTGTTGTTCGTTGTTCTAATACCCTGTAAACAAATTGTGTAGTAGAGTTGTTGCAATTTTATGAAGAGTTTGGTGTCGATAAAGTCCCTGAGTAAGAAATAAAAAGTTTTTTCCAGTCATATTAAGACAAATCAGTTGTGTTTATGTAAAATTGGGAAGCTTTCATACAAGGCTAGCTCTAGGGTATCTTAGAGTCGATCATCAAATTTAACATTGCTTTTGTTGCCATTTGCATACGTTTTGCCCGTTTTCGCTCGCGATTTAGACGCGCCTTCACACACTTCCATCTGTTTGTTGCTCTCCCAAGTTGTTGTATGTGTGTGTGTGTGTGTGTGTGTGTGTTTCTGACACATTTGCGCTGCATGTGTGTTAAAAAGTTCAGTGTTTACAGAGCGCTTTTAGGCGCCGCGAATGTGTTTCTGCACTCATGTGTGCGTGTGAGCGTGTGTGTGTGTGCGTGTATAATTGCATATTATTTGCATAAATATTTGCTAAGTACAAAGTACAAAACACAACAGCAACAATAACAAGAGTCGCATAACATTTAAATAGCTTCATCAAACTTTTGATATTAACAGCAGCAGCAAAAGCAAAGTTTTATTTAACATTTTTCTCACCTGCTCTCTGCGGCGCCCCCCTTTTGCGCTCAAATCTCCTGACACCTGTGCGACATGTTTTAATTGCATTTATTACGATTTGTACTAAATTATTCAGTCATTTTAGAAGTTTAAGGCCACATTTTAGCTTTCACAGCGATTAAAAATAGACTAATTACTTTCTCTCGGTCGCCAAGTCTTATTATCTCCCACAGGCCAAATGCCTTTTCGGCAATGTGGCAAATGTGCGATAACTCGAGAAATAGGCTTCCACTTTGAGAGGGTATATATTTTATACATAATATATTTTAAAATAAATGTTAAAAAATTATAATTTGAGGCTTAGGTTGACTCCATTAGCTCATAACCTGAGTGCATTTTCGTGTTGTCAATGTTAAATGCAATTACAGGCTGTAAAACAAATGTACGCCATGTAGAAGATAATACGCTGAATATGTTGAGGAAATACTTTACGCACCTATCCGGCGCGCATTCTCATTTACAGGTGAAAGGTTAATTATCAGTACAAACGTAATTGAGGCGGGGTTGCGGGGGGGTTGGCATATAAGACAGCCAGTTGAGCCAAGTTACAAACGGGTGAATAGGCAAAAGTCCATAACAATCCAGGACGTTGTTAGCCACGTTTTAGCTCCGGGTTCTGTCTGCCTTGTTGTTGTCCTCTGCTCGGGTTTTGCTTTTATTTTCATGGTTATGATCTCACATTTGTTGCTTAATTGTGTTACGGCGGAGCTTTCAAAGTTGATAATTGTGTGGATTTCCGGCAGGTCTTTTGGCGGTTGGCTTTTGCTGCAGTTAACTGTGCTGTAAAACTTGCTGCTGCAGACACTTTTGTTTATATTTTACTAATATTATGATGCAGAGTCTATTATACATTTGTTATAGTTTTTTATTTTGGCAAGGGATTTTATAGATATTATGATGTGCTCTTATCTTACCAATCCACAAATGACCGTACCTTAGTTACGACTAAACAGTCCCTACGGGTCTCAAAACAATCCTTTCTAACAGAATCCCTTACGATTTAAAATTGTTCAGGTAAACCTGAAACGAACGAACAATACGCATATAAATGCGATATTTATTCTGCCATATCTTGTCAAGATTGTATTATATTTCATAAAAGTTTTAGCTTTGAAATATCTAGCGTAAATATTTTTCTATTTAGGACCTTTTATGTACCTTTTAAAACTGGCATAGAATCAGGAGAAGAATTTCAAAAAAATATGAACTTAAGATAAGATAATAGACGAACCCTGGTCTATCGACTGGCCAAATGACATATGCCAAATGAAATTGATTTTCTTTTGTGTGTCCGATAGTTCCTGCCACAGCCAACTTATTCCCGGATATTGCCATTTTAGTCCAATTGGGATTCACTTCCTAGAACATTTTTCTCCATATTGACTCACCTGTTGATTTATTTGAGGTTCGACAAACAAAAGGTGCACATCAGAATAAAAAACCACTCAAATTATCGATCCAAACAAAATATGTCTGACTATTTTCTTCGGTGTTATTTTGATCCCAGCTGACAATAAAATGCCATTTTCGAATAAATTTGCAACATTGTTTTTTTGTTCACTCCCTACAGAGTTTCACCATTTATTATACTGTATTTTGTAGGATATAGTATGTATCTTTTATATCGGGTAAAATATTTTGCGTGTATTCAGCATTCTGCATATTATTTACATTCATGACAGTTTGTTAGATGCATATAATTAATACTCGTACAATATATCGCTTGCTGCGTGGAGAAACTGTTTAGACAATTTTCTCAAAAATTGTCGCCTTTGCCTTTGCCTCTGCATTCCTAGTACCCCTAATATATATTAATTTGTATGATATTATATTAAGACATTTCATTAGTAAAACAAATATAATTTAATAAGTTTTGTCGTACTTTCAATGATGGTGTAAATAAAATATACAAAAGACTTTTAGCTTTCAAAACTTGTTCTGTTATCGACGGTCAGTTTTAAGTTGAATTTGTCTTGTTTTTCCTTTATTTTTTTTTGTTTTTTTTTTGCATATTTTGTGTTTAATTTGTTATTTTTGTTTTTTAAAAGTACATCAATAAAATTTCAATACATTTAGTAGACAAATATTTTTGTTTATAATTTTATATGTTTGTATGTAGTATTTTATATACTCGTTTAATATAGTAGTAGATAAATGTATATAATTCTTTTTAGCACACAGAAATATAACAATTGTTGCAGTAAAACACCTTTCGGGGGCCTTTAAATGTTTTTTAAACATTTTCGTCATAACTTTAATAGAATTCGCTTAAAATGTAAACAAAATAATACGGTTTTACATATTTTTCAATATTTTCTTCATTTCTCTTCTCATTTTTTTTTTTTTATAATGTTTTTATTATAACAAATTTGCGCTACATTTTAAAAACTGTTTTGCGGTCGCCGTTATATACATTTATTCTGGTATTACGATTGACGTGTTTAGAGAGGCAATTTAATTGAGCTTGTTAGGATTATAGCCTGGGGAACTTTCTATAAGGCTAGTCAAAACGAGCTACATAGAAATTTAGAATAAGTTTTAAAGAATACAAAATATATGAGTAAATATTATAAATTGTAAAAATATAACATTATCATAAAGAAACGATTATATTATTAGACGATTAAAATTATTTTAATGTAAAAATTATAAGAAATATATAGAAAAACTATTAAAATAATAAAATATAATTTAAAATATGTTCATATACATTTATATATAATTTTTTTTTTATAAATTTAATTTATTATCTTTTTGGTATATAACTTGCCAGCAACTTATTAAAGTTCATGGTCTAAATTTCCTATAGAATTTAGTACTCTTTAGTACATAGCTGCACAAAACTAAAATGTACACGTAATCGGTTATGCATATATATTTTTATATAGTATATGGTTTATATGTATGTATTCTTTAGCCTGTGTCCTTAGCTCCCTGCGCTTACCGTAGATGCCTTCAAAAACTGTCTCTCAGTTGAGTGTTTGAAATAAGTTCCATTTTGTGTGTGTGTGTGTGTGTGTGTGTGTGTGTGTGTGTGTGTGTGTGTGTGTGTGTATGTGTGTTTGTTTTTCCGCCTAGTTGTTGTTGTCCTTTTGTTCATTTCCATTTTTCAGATTTCAGCAACATTTTTGTTATTTAATTCTCGGACTTGGGCGCCACGGACGCAGTCTCAGCAGCCAACGGCATCTGCAAAATGGAAATGAGAGACAAATATGAGTATCCACATCCGACTTGGCGTCCAGCTCATGCTCTGCCCACCTTCTGCTCGGCTGGCGCCTTGCCAGTGCTGCGGCCCCAACGCAAGCGCATGGGCTTGCGTGCCTCGCGCTGGAACTGATACTCCGAGTTGTCCTCATCCTGATCCTCATCGGTGTCCTCGCCAGAGCCGCCAGCAAGCTCACCGGCAGAGCTGTCATACTGCTGCTGCAGCGCCAACAGCATGCGGGTCATCTCCTGCCACTTCAGCCACTCCCGTTCCAATTGAGTGCGTTCCCGTTGCTAACGGATATAGAAAAGTAAGGGGGGAATTGGGTAAATCCTCCTAAATGACACTTTTGTAACAGAGCAAACACTTTAAATGATTTAAAGGATCAAAAATGACTCGTTCAAATACCGCCTCTCTAGGCACTTCTCATGGGCTCTCATTTAAATTTGTACAACTCAAACAAAAAAACATTTGAAACTCGGAGGATATGCATGGTAAACAAAATCAGATAAAAATTAAGTCAACTTGGGCTTAAGAATAATTTAAGTTAAAAATAGATAATTCTCGTTGAAAAACTAATTAATATTGAAATTGAAATAAAACTAACATAATAAGTTCCAAATAGATCTGGGAATCTATCCACTATTTTGATATTGAAAAAGTTTACTGTATACTATTCAAAAAGATTACATTTGCATAAAGCTTTTCAACATTGATTTTTGCTGAAAACTCCAGCCCGACATCGCTTTTATTAGATCTTTGGCTTACCTGATCCTTGTCCACACGATTATTGCCAATATCCAATGGGCTGGACATGACGCTGCGTCCCCAGCGCAAACGTTGGGGCTTGCGGACGGCGCGCTCGAAGGCCACATCATAGTCATCGGATAGCTCAGCATCATAGCCAGCACCTGGTTGATTCACCTGCTGGTTGTTGAGGGTCAGCTCACGCTCGAGAAGATCATCGTAGGCGGTGCGCCGCATTTGGGGCAAGTTGGGATCGCTGCGGCGACCGAAGCGCAGCCTCAACGAGGGCGACCTAATGGGCTTCTGGTTGACATCGCCGAACCAACGTTTCTCCACAATGTTGTTCAACATGTCCGGATCGCTGCGTCCGAAGCGCAGGCGCAAGGACGGCGAACGCTGCGCCTTGCGTTCCACCTGATGATTCGGAAATACAATGGGTCCGGCATATTCACGCTGCAGTAGATTATCATACAGGCTACTAATGGGAGCGCCTGTAAAATGCCAGAGATCAGTAAACAGCTGAACAGGTCCTTGCCAGGGTATTTGGTGCTCACCTTGAACTGTGGATAGCTCGGCGCTGGACTGCTGCAGCATCAATAGATTTAAGCTGAAGAGCGCCAAGGCGCAGCCGTAGCTCAACTGGGACTTGAAGTACATCATTTTTGGGTTTACTTTAAATACTTGGATGCTGCAAGATCTGGAAGAAGATATATATTGATTAACATTTCTGTGATGTGCCTAGGAAAATAACACAAAACAACAAATCGCTCATGAAGATAATGTTTTTTCAATTTATTAAAAAATCTGCTCTCATTCTCCTTATTAATTTGTGGTTGAGATGTAGAATGATATAAATCTAGAATATTTTTAAAAATCATGAAAGTTCTAAGCATAGTTTAAATATATTAAAAAAGGTTTTCGAATTACAAATAAAATTTATGTAAGTGCTTTAATTGTTTTAAGATGTTTAATCAAAGACTTTTAAAAGTTCCTCAAGCAAATGAAAATTGAGCGAAAGTTGGTTTTAGTCATCGAATCCAAAACGAAGATTCTTAAAAATCTTAAGATATTTAGATAAATGTAAATTCCAAGATTGAGAAAACATTTTTGTATGCAAATTAATTTTGATACATATTGCAAAACATTATTCAAAGGATCTTCGAAATTAGAGTCTTTATTTTTCCCTTTTTCTTTATTTTTATACCCTGAACCCATTAAAAATGGGTAAAAGGGATATTATGTTTTTGTGCAAAATCCAAATGTATGTAACAGGCAGAAGGAAGCATCTCCGACCCCATAAAGTATATATATTCTTGATCAGCATAAATAGCCGAGTCGATCTAGCCATGTCCGTCTGTCTGTCCGTCCGTCCGTCCGTCCGTCCGTCCGTCCGTCCGTCCGTCCGTATGTATGAACGCAAGGATCTCAGAACCTATAAGAGCTAGAGACTTGAAATTTTAGATGTAGATGCTCCTAGTTCCTACGCAGATCGAGTTTGTTTCCGATAATCGATAACTTGCCCCGTTTCCAAGTAATCGATAAAAATGTATATCGATATCCTGTTTTTTAAGCAATTTTGGTAAATAATAAGAGCTAGAGTCACCAAACTTGACATGTAGCTTCTAGAAAAGTATATATATATCGATTATCTTTTATTTTATACCTATCGCCACCTCCCCGCTACTCTCTATCTATAAGCGCGCGCTGCATTTGGTGTTGGAATATGAGGGTTCAGGGTATCCCCTAGTCGGGAGCTCCCGACTAGAACCTCTTACTTGTTTATTCAATGAAAAGTACTTTTTATTTCAATATCATGAAAAGTTCCAAGTGCGTTTAATTTGAGGAGCTTGTGACGTCCGCAATTAGCTTCATCCCTTAAACCCCTACTCAACCCTTTGCTAGCTGCATACTATACATTTTTTGCCTGCTGCCGATCTGATTGCCCGACAGGCTCGCTTTGACTGCATACAATTCAATTTCCGCTTGCCGCTGCCATCACGTATACGCACGCTATCACGTATACGACACGTTGCATAGCATGCACCCTTAAAAAAATAATTCGCATGCACTTAACACCCCTCAGTGCAGAGGCTGCTGCTGTCGATGCTTATGCATTTAGAATTCCGCACCCGAGGCTGGATTTAACTTTCAGCTTTTGCCTGGAGGGAGAAAAACTTTATGCCAATTTTTTTTGTATAAGGGTTGCCCCTGGAGTGTCTGCCTTTTGTTGTTTCACTTTTTTTTTGCTGCTGTGAAACCCAGCTCATTTGTTATCATTGTTAAGAGAGACACCCGCATATGTGCACACACAGACGTCTCTACACACACTCACACCCACACACACACACACTTCACACCCCTTTGTCACATTGTTGCTGTTTCTTCTTTTTTCTTTTGTGCGCCGCCTTAAGGTAAGCTATAAGGAAAACTAGGCAAAGTCTTGGCCACTTGACTTGTCTGCACTCTGCAGCTGCTTACCCCTCTCCACCCCCCTTTCCTCACCCAATTCCCGCCCTCCCCCCTCTCCACCATGTAACGTCAGCTTATAAATAATTCAATTGCCTGCGTTTTTTGTTGCCTGTTGTAAAATGAATTTATGACGTTTGAAATGAATTGCAATGCAAAGCGCCCGGCGTAAAAGTTGCTCAAGTTTATTTACACCGCAAGTTTTCCATTTCCATATGAGTTTAAATATATGCCCTGGTGCCACGCCCACTCCCCTGGCTGGCAGCCTACGTCTTGTTTTACTGTAGCAAGACGAGCATTGAAATTGCATTTTTATTGATTCGGTTAGGTTTTAATGATGGGCACATTGCTTCCTGTCCTTTAAAAAGGGGTTTGTTTCTTTCATTGACTTGATAATGTGTGTGTGCGTGCGTTTGTGTGCATGCATGTGTGTGTGTGTGTGTGTGTGTGTGGTCCGCCCATTAGTAGTCCATGACATCATTTTCTAAAGCCTTCGCTTTTGCCACATGGGCGTCAATTTGCCATAAATTAAAAAATAATAAAATAAAAAGATACATTGAACAGGTGCGCCGTTTTCCTAACCTTTCGATGAGTTGACCTCTTGAAAACCCCATTAGAAAATAGGGACAGATATCAAGTATTTAGTAAGTATTCCATATTCACGTCGGTATGGATGCGATTTTTCAAACTCAAGCTATGTCATTAAAGGCAAACGATAATAAAAAGATAATTTCAGTTACAGATAATCGCAAATAAAAAAAAACCCTCGATTTAGATAACAATAGCTTAGCTTGCACGACATTTAGATCAAGATAAATTTGAAATTTGAATTACAATCAAGATAAATTATAAATGAATAAAAATGAATATATCGCAGATGTCTCTCTCAATGCGTTACATATTTTGTGACAATTTTATAAGACCCTTACCAAAAATGGTAATTACAGCTCTACAATTCTCCTTAAATATCTTAAAAATCGTAAGCAAGAGTATTTAAACTTTAAAAAAAATGCAGTTTTTATACCCTGAACCCATTGAAAATGGGTAAAAAGGGTATATTGTATTTGTGCAAAGTGCAAATGTATGTAACAGGCAGAAGGAAGCATCTCCGACCCCATAAAGTATATATATTCTTGATCAGCATCAATAGCCACGAGTCACCAAACTTGACATGTAGCTTCTAGAATAGTATATATATATCGATTATCTTTCATTTTATACCTATCGCCACCTCCCCGCTACTCTCTATCTATAAGCGCGCGCTGCATTTGGTGTTGGAATAAGAGGGTTCAGGGTATCCCCTAGTCGGGAGCTCCCGACTAGAACCTCTTACTTGTTTGTAAGTAGTATAAGAGCTAGCAACATGCAAAATACGTGCTCTAATCAAGTCAGAAATATGTCACACGCACAATGTTCTTAGCCGTTTCTCTGCTATGACAATCTTTGCTTTGACATTCTTGCTTGCTTGCAAACAAGTTAATAGTTTGGCGAAAATGCGCAAATAGCTGAATAAATTCTTTACCCAAGAGAACTTAACCAATTTCACCTGAATATTAACTTGTCTTGTTGCCTCGAGCTTGCTCAAATATCATGCAAGTTTCTGTCACTCGTTAGCAGTTTTTGTCATTTTTGCTTTCGCTTTTCCAAGAAATATCAACGAATGCTGTTTTATAAATCACTACCGATAAATTCTCACTAGAATCCCCAAAGACCCCGCCATATCTCTCGCCATGGCAGCAGCCGTTGTCGCTATGCAGGGCAAAAAATTTAATCAAGGGACTTCATATTTGTGCCAGGACCCAGCAACAGCTCGCCCAGACACGCCCACCATACGCCTACAGCAGAGTGTGCAAGTATTTCGCCCAGCATGTGAATGCAAATATGTAGTTTTTTTTTTGTCACACATATGAATTGAACATGGGCGAGTACTTTGAAGAAATTTTACACCAGCTGTTGCCAAAGCTCTGTTTAATTACTTGAGTTTTTAGCTCCGGCAACTGAGCAAAAAAATACTTAGGCAAAGTTCTGGCTATCAATACCTTCTCAATATTTTCTTGCATTTTCCAAAGGCATTTACCAGCTGCTGTTACAAGTGCTTTTATGACACGTGAATTTTAAATAGTATCACTTGTGATACGCTTTTTGAGCGAGGGCAAAAACTTGATTTGGATGCATCGCAAAAAAATTGAGCTAAATTGAAAATAGGGCCATCATTTGTAACAGTTTCAAAACAGTTTTAGATGTAGATACAATTTGAACAGATGCTCTTGCTATGTTGTGTTAATTTTGTCAAATGTTTTGCTTAAACGTTGCGAACATAATCTCATGGGTCGCATATGAATAAAAAACTACGCACATGTCTCGCACGGCGAGCGACGAACATCGCCCGGTACAATGGGGCGTATGATTAACGCCTCAAGCCACAAAGTAGGCAAACGCAAAGCCACACAGAATGGCAACAACAACAACAACAACAAGAAAGTTTAATCAAATACGTTGATAAAACACAAAAGATTACGCCGTTTCCCTTCCTGCAAGTGTAATAAGGCTTTTGGGACGCAAAAGGGTCGGGAAGGGTCGGGCAGGGTCAGCAAAAGACTGCCAAAACTGGGCACCTAATGTGTTTGTCAAAACGCTCTAATGCCAATGGCCCGGCCGGGGTGCTATAAAGCAGACACCAGCAACAACAACAACAACAACAACAACGGCAACAATTCAGCTCTGTAGCCGAGCATTTTTTTGGCCAACCGACCACAAATGACCTTTTTGGCACAACGAGAATAAAAATTGTTAAATAAAAGGCAAATAAAATGTGTGACACAAAAGAGCGAGAAAAAAAAACCAAAAAAAAAAATTGGAGCCTCGTCAATGTCGGGCACGAAACAACCTGTTGTGGGTATGCGTGTGTGTGTGTGGGTGTGTGGGTGTGTGTGTGTGTGTGTGCGTGTGTGTGTGGGTGTTAATGTATTAGTTTAGCTTGACCAAAAGGCTATTTAAACGTGGTCAATGTGTTTTTACGCCTGAGTAGCAAATGCGAAAATATTACACTATGCAACAAAGTGTTCGGTTAAATGTTAAATAAATATTAAATTGGATATAGGGATTTTTCCCAGATAAACAATAATGGATTATTTAAATTATTTGTTAAATTATTTTATATTCTCTTAATAGATCTTAGAAAATAAGATAAATATAATACATTTTTAAATATAAATTACAAATTAAGGAAAACAATAGTAAATAATTATATATATAATATCTTAGAAAATATGATAGTAAAAACGCAAAGAAACTTGTTAAGAAGAGCATAAAAGGTACAAAGAATTGATTTGCTTTTAATGCATTGAATAAAGTTGTGGCAAAAGCAAATAAAAATCCCTCTAAATGATTATATATATGCAATATATATTCTTTACAATTACACAAAAATGTGTTGCATAGTGTAAGATTGTCCAAATGGCAGCTTTGGGTTTTTGTCTGTGCGATGAGCCGTGATTTAAGGCTACTCAACGTTGAACAATGTGTTAATGGCTTGTTTATTATATATATATATATATATATATATCAGTTTTCCCTTCGATCTCCTCTTATTTCCTCGTCATGTTCAATTTGGCGCACAATTGGCTATTTGACAGTTTTTAAAGCATACTTTGCAGCGCGCGTGGCCCGGCGTATGTGCCTGGATAAATACCAGCATTATCTGGATATATAGCAGAACTCATTCGTCATTTATGCGTTAGCCGGGACCGGGATGAGAAAGGACGACGATGATAAATCACTTTCAATTTTGACAAACGTCACAAGTGTCGCGCTGACGGGACGCACATTTCATCACCCACACACACACACACCACACACACACACACGCTCACGCATTTACATACTCGCCGAGCAGGCCAATTGTCCAGTATTCGCAAAGCTTCCGCTAGCTGACAAGCCCACACATCATTGCCAACCAACATTTGGTGAGTTATCTTCAACAGAAGAAGCCCGAAAATTGGGAACTGTGGATGCTGCGGTCAGAGGGGGTCAGAGGGGTTCAGAGGGGGTCAGAGGGGGGACTAATGATCAGTTGATGATGGTCAGACAGCAAAACAGTTTTGTTAGATTAATCTGGCGGTGACGTGGTCGTAAACTGTAAAACCAATCACGAGATTTTTAGATGGCGTTGGCTGCGGCATCGCAGACCATCAAATGAAACTAGTTTTGGCTTGCTAAAAGGCATTTGCATAAAGTGTTTGTGGAAGTAAAATAGTACACATAAACATATGAGAAATAAAACTAAAAAAAGAAGTGAGCATAAAAATATATTGTTAAAGGATACTTAAAAGTTTCTGGTTAAAGGGGTTTTAAAATTAGAAATTGTTAGTTTAATATTAGACATATTTTACAAAAAAATCTGCAGATTAAATAATGTTTATATAAGTTGTATTATATAAAATTGAATGTATAATTTTTTATTAAAAACAAATTAAAATTGCAGCTATTTATAATAAGAAAGAAATAATGTAATATTTTAAGTATTTGAAAAATATTTCCTCTGATTAAATGAATTTTTTTTGTAATTATAGCTTGAGCATATCTTAAGTAAATTTTTTGTTTTTACGTTGCCTAATAATAATAAATAATTAATAAAATATAAAAGCGGATTTTATAAAATGAAGAAATAAAGTAAAAGACGTAATTAGCTTAAACACAGTTCAAGGAATATTGTACAATCAAAATTCTTTATGCATAGCTCATCAAATTTGAATATTAAAAGATTTATAGATCAACCCCAATTAACTAGGCACTTAAATTCCAATTTCAAATATTATGCAAAAGCAAAAACTTTTAATAGCTTACAGAAAAAAATGCATTTTGCTGAAAAAACATTGTTTTTCATTATTGCATTGCAGACTGAAGCGCATTAATAAAAGTCAAATTTACCCTTCTGTTGCTGAAAAAACGTATTTTTAACGAACTTTCCAAATTATTAACAAGCCAACGCGCCTGCAGAGCCCCTCCCCCTCCTCCCCCTTCAAAAGCCGGACTATTTACAAATGCCGGATGTTGAGAATTTGGTGCCCAGTTTCAGTGGACTACGCTGCGGCTACGTGATGCCGGAAGTCGGAAATGAATGTAATTTTCGGTTGCTGCTGCACAGCATAAAAGTTGCCCCAGCCCAATTGTTGTGGCATTGTCTATGTTATTACAGGCCGGAGGGCGTGACAAGGACCCAAGTTCTGTTTTTTATTTTTATTTGCCTTGTTGGTAATCGTTTTTCCCTGGCGGCTGTTTTGTTCAGAGAAATCTTGACTGTCTACGCAAGTTTATTTAAAGTTAGTTTGAATGTTTATAAACTTTAATTTTATACAATTTGGCTGTCAAAAATGCAAAGCTTTTGCATTGATTGATTGGCCAGGCCCAAAAGGCAGCCCGAAATCTACAATGGAAATCGGATAAAGAGCCCCTTGGTGACAAGGGCAACAAACAGTTGTCCCGACGGGAACTGACTCCTGGCTGGAGTCAGCAGTGGATTAGCCACAAAAGAGCAGCAACAACAATAAGAAAGTGTGCTGAGGGTACGAAAATCAAATAAGTGTGTGAATAAGTAAGTGAAAAGATAAAGTAGCCAAAGCTTGTGGCTGGAATGCACTTTAAAAATTTTCATTGAATTTTTATAGCGAAAGATACTTTAGCATTAACTGACTTACACTCTTTACGAAGTTGGTTATAAGTATATAAGATATCTCTACTCAACACAGGTGAGATAAAAAATCTCAATCTCTACTCGTTACTTAACATTCATGTTAAATAACATAATAAATAAATTAAATATTGATAGTCTGGTACTACATTTTATTTCCTTACATTGAAACTTTCCCAAAGTATATACTCTTCTTCTTGGAAGCCTTTCAATTAACTATAAGAAAGAACTAAAAATCAACTGAAGAGAGAGAAGCTTAAGAGTTTTATGAATTCGCTAGATTTTTAAGCAGCGCATTTTATGTAATTATTTACATTGCTTAAAATATTTACGCCAAGCGACTTATCTTTGCCGTTCTTTCAGTTTTTCCACTTGAAATGAATTCAGAGCAGCTTTTAATCGATTTAAAGCTGCCGCCGGCGGCGTGTGGCAAACGTAAAGCTGCCGCCGCAGCCATGTGGCAAAAGTAATTCTCTAGGAATTTTGGCAAACAAGGCCAGCCGCATAAAGGGCATAATTACAGGTTTCCAGGAAACCATTGGACAAATGAAAATGAAAGATGACTTTAATAATGTTACAGACAGATTTTTAAGTTTTCTCATGTAGTGTATTTCAAAATATAAATGGCAAAGGCCATGCCAATAACTACCCCCAACCCGAACAATTGCTGAGCATTTGACTTAGGCCCAGGACCACTTAGATTCATTTACATAAGCAGCTTTAGACGGCCGATGCGACTTGGTTTCGGAGCATTTTTTAGAGATTAGCAGGGAGGGGCTTTGATTTTGTAGGAAGTTTTTTTTAGATGCCCGGACACGTGTCTGGCCAATGCATTTTATTTGTGGCGGGTAAGCTGACAGAGCACATGGGTCATCAATTTGTGCATGTTGGCCAAAACTCAAATTACAAATAACAAATAATGACAAATAAGCACTTAAGCTCGAAGCTCAAGGAGTCCTGGAAAAGAACAACGGCCGCAACACAAATCCAATATAAATTTATCAATATCCACTTCAAAATAAATGCAGACAGGCCAAAAGCAAAAGACGTCAAAAAATATATAGGCCAGGCCAGGCCAAGCCGAGCTGACCAAACCGGGCCGTAATATATTGGGCTTATGAAAAATCTAACAAAATATTTCACGGCGCGCGTGTGTGTGTGTGTGTGAGTGCGTCTGTATGTGTGTGTGTGTGCATTGTCAAGAAATGTCTAAAATTACACAATTGATGTCTTTTTTAGGCTGCTTTTTTCTAATAACCTCTTCAAGCGGAAAATGTTCAAGCCTTAAACATAGGAAAAACCTTGAGCTTCAGCTGCAGTTAATGGAAAAGCTGTTTCCACTTTTTCTGTTATCAAAGCATACGATTTTTAAGACTTATATATATATATATTTTTTTTTTTTTGCTGTCTTCCGCTTTATCCGCCCACAGCTTTTTTAACAGGAAGTTACTTGGCAGTAAGATAAGTTTGGGGCAACAGTTGCCAAAGAGCAGCTGAAATTAATACTCCCACTTGTCTGCCTCAAGCTCTGATTCGTGATCTAGATTTAATACCTATTTACTTAGTTCAAGAGATGTGCTATATAAATAAATATACGCAATTTTATTGATAAACATTTATAGATAAACTTATCTATATTTTCATTAAACTAAGACTAAGAAGCTTTACCAAATTTTCTATATGAAGCTTTTGATTAATCATTTGAAAATTTTATTAAAAAAAAAAAAAGCTACATAATTTAAATATAAATTATATATAAATATAAAATATTGCTTCTTGTTATTGTACATATATTCATTGTCATCAAAATGAATTTTTCGCTCTGGAAACACAATTTTCTTTCTACTTAGAGTATGAACTTGAAGTCCTTGGTTATAACTTTAAACTATAACAACTGGCTGCAATTAATTTATGCCAGACCGAATAATGGGCAATTGGCAGCCATTGGACGCAGTCAATGTCTCAATAATGACATCAGTGCTCAACCCATTCGAAGAGCTCTCTTGTATGTTGTTGATTTTGGTGTCCTGGCAGCCCGGCAAAACTATTAAACCGTGTGGCACGCCAAAGGACATGGCGTCCAAGAGATTCGAGCATGACGCTGGATGCGACTTGGCTGATAATAATAATAATAATAAAAATAATAATAATAGTAGTAATGGCAATGGTTTCATTTATAAACACAAGACAAGTCTGGCACACAAAGACAACCAATCTATAGTTGTGCTGATTTAGATAAACATGCGCGACGGGAAAGTTATAAATTGAAAATGGGAAATGGGAAATGGACTGGCGTTTGAGGGAGCTTAAGTTCACGTTAAGTTCAAGTTAACTTCAAGTTCAAGTGCGTTTCCATTGACTGCCCCTGAAAGCAGGCAATGCTTCATTTGAAATGTTTACACCTGCCCATTTATCAGCTATTAACACGTTGTTTGTTTTGCCATAAAATGTGAGCCATAAATCGAGTATGCAAATTTATTGAAAACCGTTGATAAAACAGCAATTTACTGAGAGCTCTCGTTAACCCCGCCCACAACTCAGCCTTGTGGCATGTTCGGACACGTGCTTGGCTCAAAATTAAATGTTGCTTAACACTGGGTCGGGCAGTGCTGTGGCATTTATTTTATTTTTTTTATTTATTCTTTTGTTTATTTTAATTTTTCTGTTATTATCTGGAACAACTTAAATTAAATTTATATGCATATTTACAACTACTTATTCAACAGGTAAGTCTAATATACAAAATTTACAGTGTCGACTATATAAATCGATCTGGGAGGTCAATTGGGTGAGACCTTCGCAGTCTCCTCCGCGTTCGGACTCCTCCAATTCTACGCCTATTCAGAAGACGCCTAGCCAGACGATTAGGATGATTTCTCAGTCGCGCTATATAATTTGCGGCCTGTATATTTATTACGTCCCCGACTTTGGGCACTCCTAAGTCTTTTTCCAAGTCGGAGGTTCTCATATACCAGGGGGCACCAGACAGATATCGGAGCGTTTTTGCTTGGAGCACCCTGATTTTTGAAAGACTGGACTTTGCAGCAATGCCATATATCTGAATACCATAACGCCAGGCGGGAGCTATGCAGGATTTATAAATGGTGACTTTATTTTTCAATGACAACGCATTTTTACTGCTCAGAAGCCATCTTAGTTTTCCTATTCTGCTCTTAAGGGTTACAGAGACACTTGTGATGTGCTTGTTGAAGTTCAAGCGTCTGTCTAAGTGCACCCCTAAGTATTTGTGGCTGTTGAAGTGCGTCACCAATTGACCACGCAAGAATACTCCAGGACACATGTCCCTCCGTAGCGCATAGGTCACATTGGCGCATTTATTTAGATTAATGCCAATATTCCAACGCTTGGCCCACATTTCAAATTTGTGCAGATATTGCTGCAGGACGTCGGTAGCTTCGTAGACACATTCATTTCTTGATAAGACGGCTGTGTCATCTGCAAAAGTGGCGATGGTAAGATCGTGTGGATCCGCGACTTCAATTGTAGAGCCAGTGGGCATGTCGTACGTAAAGAGGGTATAGAGCGTGGGCCCTAGCACACTCCCTTGAGGAACGCCAGCCCCGATGGCCTTCATGTTCGACTCAACTCCATCGAGTACTACCGAAAATGACCGGTTTGTCAAATAACTCTCCACTACCAAATATAGTTGAGGTGGCAACAAGGGCTTGATTTTGCAGAGTAGTCCATCATGCCAGACTCTGTCGAAGGCTTGTTTTATATCTAAGTACGCTGCCACTACGTACTCTTTGGCTTCGAAGCCCTCGAGGATAAAATTCACCACCCTATTTAATTGTTCCGGTGTGCCATGAGATTTTCGGAACCCGAACTGAAAGGGGGGAATTTTTTCTTTAATTCTATCCATAGACAGCAGTCTCGTAAGCAGACAACGTTCGAAGAGTTTTCCGACCGTGGGCAACAAACTAATAGGCCTGTATGAGTCTAGGGACGAGGGGCTCTTTCCAGCCTTATGGATCATGCATATCCTCGCCTTTTTCCATTGGCTTGGAACATGCCCCAGTCTCAATACCGCATTAAATATTAACACTAAAAATAGGACTGCTCTGACCGGCAATGCCTTAAGTGTTATGTTGTCGATCCCATCTTCGCCAGGAGCTTTTCTTGTCTTAAGTGCTGCTATGTGGTCTGATACTTCGTTGGCAGTGATAGGAGCAACTGGGAGGCTTAGCTGGCCTGGGCTCTCCAGTGTTAGTTGAACCCTTCTGTTCATGCTTGCCGAACTTGTATTAAAAGGCTTGAAGCGATCCTCCAAGTCTTCAGCGAATGCATCAGCCCGTTCCTTTGGGGATCTGGCCCAAGATCCATCAGGCTTTCTGATCGGAAATTTGGGGGTCAC
This sequence comes from Drosophila ezoana, assembly GCA_035045725.1. Taxonomy (NCBI): domain Eukaryota; kingdom Metazoa; phylum Arthropoda; class Insecta; order Diptera; family Drosophilidae; genus Drosophila; species Drosophila ezoana. The sequence goes on from JAWNOU010000005.1 coordinate 9,060,528, forward strand.
TTGCTGTTTATACCTTCTCGTCAGTCTCCATAGGGAGTGACTTGAAGATTCATCTGGAGAAACATTTTCCAAAAAACGGTCGGTTTCCCTTTGTCTATTCAGCTGCAGTAGCTTTTTGACACGGTTCGACACTCTGCGGTAGATCCTGTCCACAATTGGATCTCCGGTTCGACAGTACTGCCTTCTAATCCTTCTCTTAATCAGCAGTAGTGTATGGATTGCTGGCGGAAGTCTCACATGTGGTCGTGAGCTTTCTGATCGGCTTACTGGCGCAGAAATGAGGGCTGCCGAGTGAACCTTGTTCAGGAATAGCGCATATGCATCTTCGATGTCTTCTGGTGCAAGTATTTCCAAGTTAGGTCTAGAGTTTCCTCTAGATCTCGTCGAAAAGCAGCAATGTTGGTCCAGGAGGCAGAGACGACCTTTAATTGTTTTGCCCTTTGGAATACAGTCGTAACCAACTACCAGTGGGATATGATCAGAGGATAGCTGAAATCAGGCCTTATACTTAAGCCATTGGGTGAAGTCCGTTATAAATAAAGAAGTCAATGGCACTCGGCGTGTAGCTTTGGGCAAACGGGAAATGAGTGGCTTGTCCAGTCGCTAGTATTTCAGATGATGAGTTTTGCACCGCGTCCAGTAAGCAGGTGCCTCTTGCGTTTGCTCTAAAGCAACCCCAGCATCTATTTTTGGCGTTAAAATCGCCTCCCATAAGGAACATTCTTCCTAGTCCGCTGAAAAGTTGCTGGAATCCATTGTTGACCACGACAGTTGGGGCGGGAGATATGCCGATGCAATGGTTAATTCACCCCTGCTAGTTGCAATCTGGATGCTGGCCATTTGCAATTTCTCCATCCTTACAGGTTCATTTTGGAAATATTCGATCTCCTGCTTAATAAGCACAGCCGCTCCTCCTCTTGCTCTATCGCTAGGATGATCCGCTTTGTGGATTTTGTAGCCTGGAATAAAGATGGATACACCGGCCTGTAGCCAGGTCTCTGTAATTAGATCACATCAATATTATGTTCAATTAGAAAGTGCTTAAGCTCCTCCCAGCCCAGAGATACCACGGGATTCCATAATCCGAGGCTTAGTGAACGTGCATATTTTTTGGCGTTCAATAGATTCAGACACATTTGTTTAAGGAACTGATTGTTCCTGAAGTTCCTTAAACATAGCTTGTAGAGTGTCGACTTTAACAGTGAGTGCTTCTATTGCGGCCTCCAGCCTTGAACTAGTGTGGGGTGGGGTTTCTTGGTGCTTGGGGGTAGGGTTCTTAATTGACGTCTCTTTATTGAACTTTTCCAGCCCAGTACGCAAAGTATCGGCGTACGAAAAATTTCCTCGCACTAAGGATGCTGGAATGTGTTGCGACGGTCTTTTTGCTAGACATTACTTTTCAAACCTAGATTAATTTTGGTCTTCTTTCTGCGTTCTAGCTTTGAACACATTGCATCCCTTATGCCAAGCCTCATGGTTTCCACCGCAGTTGATACAGAGAGATTTAACCAAAGTTTCTTTGCATTGAGCTGTTGGATGATTTTGAGCACACTTTCCACAGATATAAGGCCTCATACAATAGTTTTTTGATGTCCAAATCCTTGGCATTGTGGCACAGGATGGCATTCAAATTTTTCTTGGTATTTCAACCAAGACTCTTTGTCGTCCTATTTGCTTTATTTTCAGGCATCTTTTAAGGCTGGAGCCAAATAATGTTTTTGGATCAGTTCCTCAATAGCTTCACCGTTTTCCTGTTGTTGGATCTTACGAGGACGAGGGTTGTGGATACGAAGGACACTGTGTCCATATCGCATAAACTCCTCTTAATGCATCTAGGGGTGGTGCTAGCAATGCGGACGATAAGCCTGAAGGCCTTGTTTCCTTCAGTTGGTATGTAAAGTGATGTGCATTATTTTCTTTGAGAAAGATAGACTACGATAAGAATTCGAGTTTTCAACGTGAATTCTACTTTTCCTTGTGTTCCAACGTGGAGGGTTAACTATTGACCCAATGACTGCATCAAGCTGCCTCCATCGGGTCACATTGTTTACATTTTCGATGAAGATGGGGGTGGCTTCCTGGATCTTGGTACTCTGGCTTCTTTTCCGCATTCAGCTCTACTTCCATTCTTCTGCCAGTGCCTCGGCATGGGCTATTTCCTCCTCTGTAGGATATCGTTCACTTCATTATCCAGTAATGCAATTGGTTTTTTGAGTTTATTTGGATCTCCTTTAGACGTCGTCCGATAACTGAGATGCAATTAACCTCCCTTTTTACCGTTTGCTTTTGGAAAGCTTGAAGGCAGTTTACGTTTTATTTTGGTCGTCATCCAGCTGAGTGATTTCACTGATGAAGGTAGACGCGTAGATGGAGTTTGTCGAGTAATGTGATGTTGTGCTGCAAAATTGTATACTGCAATTATTGCAGTATGAAGACTTACAGTATTTAAGGAAATCATTTCACGAATTTCCGCAGGTGTAGCGCCAGCAATTCTCATCATTTTAGCGAATTCTGGTCGCAGCTCTCTCGGTTGAGAGGGCGCGGATGTATAAATCCATGCCCAATGTTGTTTGGCTCAATGCTGTTTGTTTTTCTTATTAATTTTTCACGAAATATAATAAATTTTATGGTGCACAATTTTTAATTTTTTTTGATGAAAATTTACCTCTGAGTGCTGTGGCAAGCGTGAAATTGAAATTTATTCTTTAATTGCCACTGTACGCCAAAAAGTAGACTTCAATTATTGTGAAAGCAGCTTTTGAGGCCGCAAAATGCGCAGGATCTTAGCGAAGTGGGGTAAGTCCCAAGACAAAAAGCTTTCGTGGTTTTTGCATTTAAAGCCTAGTTAATGAGCATTACATGTAAATCATTAATCTGAGTGCTAATGGTAAGGAGTGTTCTGCATGAAATCGCTTAAGAGGCTTTATCCAAGGTTTTCCCAGCTATATAGCTGACCTTTCCCATCTTTTGCTTGAATTTCGACTGTTCTTTAAGCCGTCATTTTATTCTAAGGCATAAATGCATAAATGTTGCCACCTTGTAAAATTGTACACACATGGCAGCATCAATCATTATTGAGTACAGAAACAGCATGCAGTTGGCTAAGCTAATGGCAGTGTTGCCACACTGTTTCATAAATGGCAACATCAAAAATTACTTTTGAGCAAAACAAAATACTTTCCATTATTAACAAATAAGCCCAGCAATGTTTAATTAGGAACTTTTGATGTCCTGGCAACTTTTGTTTGCAGTGCTGCCAAATTATTTAATTGGCGTTGCCACAAGCTTAATACCAGTTAAACTACTTGTCAACTGTTTAACGTGAACTTTGATTGCAAATAAGTTAAACTTGTCTTAAGAAACTGAATCTTCCTTAAGTCCGAATGCCGATCGATTCATTCAAAATTGTTTAATGACATTCGATTAACCTAAAAATGGCTTTCCTGTTGTTCAAGCTGCCTCAAAGTGAAATTTCAATGGCCCACCTCTAATGCTCGTTCTCCCGGACCTGCTTGTCAATGTCCGAGGCGCGTTCCGCAACGTGTTGCCCAGAGCTCAGCTTGATGCCTTGAATGCCTTTGACCTTCTTCTTTCTGATACTTTCTTTTTTTTTGTAGCCGGAAAACTTGAAATTGAACTTGGCGAGGACAAGGACGAGTCGCTGAATGCTGTAATTACACACGAAATCAAATGGCCAGAAATCCCAGTGACACTTTTGTGAAAAGTTGTTTTTACTGCCCGACTGAATCGCTGACTGGCTGACTGGCTGACATGCTCCTGCGGCCAGGATGTGCAAAATGAACAGCCAAAACTGTTGACGCTGGCAAATTAAAAAACGGCAAAGCTCCGACTCTTGTTTTTCTTTCTTTCCCCCCAGTATTTTCTTTATGTTGTTGTTCTTGTTTTCAACTGTGTCTGTGCCCGATGAATTGTGTGCAAAGCCGTAGCCTCATTTTTTTTGGATGCGCCACCACGTTAAGCACATTTGGGAATCCTCCGACCAGGGGCTGGTGGCCTGTGGCCTCTGAGCTGGTCATCAACATAATTGAAAGCCCATTAACATCATTTGCACGACGAAGCGTGAAACTGGCGACAGTTTGGCAGTTGCGGCTACAATTATGTTAATTAATTAAACATATTTCGCGCAACCCAAAAAAATAACAAACTGAATTTCAGACAGAAGGTGTTTCACGATTGGCAAACAGTTGATAATCGAATTAAAGCTCAAATTAAGTGCCAGACAGTGTTCATTGACAATTCGCTGAGAAATAATAAATAAATAAAATAAAATGACATTTTATGATGATTTTAGCTCAGACATAAATTGTATGGAATTCATCGGAACTAGTTTACATATGAATATGATGAATACCAAACTTATAAATGTCAAGAGCAAAAATATGCACAAACATATAACGAAAGAATTCCAAGAATTATAAAGTGAAAGAGTATTCTGAGTAAATAAGAACTTATATATGTACATTAATTAAAATAATTACTGATTTAATGCATATTGCAATCAAATAGTGTTGAATAAAATCGAAATGCACAAGAGTCCTTTTTGCAGCAACCATAAAAATGAGAAAATATCCAAGCTTGTTCAAAATTCATTCACCCAAAGATCAGAAGCCAGCCCAAATAATTTGCCTTTCCAGAACACAGATTTTGTTTGCTGCTGTTTTCACAACTGTCAAAGTTGACAACATTTAAAACTTGTTCGTGTTGTTGTTTTTGTTGTTGCTGTTCGTGTTGTTTTGAGTGTCAACTCATTGTCAGTCACGCCCGAAAATATGCACAAGTATTTACGAACTAAATTAAGTGTCGCCCAAATTTGCATGCCCCGACACAATGAGTTGTCGCCTGGTCTCCGGGTTGGGTCAGAGGAGGAGTCCTAACTTTAGTGAGTATACCGAAAATTATGGTTCAGTCTGCACACATTCATAATTGACTTTTGGTAGGCAGACGGTTTTTTTAAAATTTAAATTGTTTTATTTCCCACCTCAATTAGAGTGCACACCCATTGACTACAACAACTTTTACACTGTGCTACTAATTAGCGTACATTCCTTCATTTTATTAATATCCGGAGAGTTGGCTCTATTAAATCGCAAATCATTCAGAATGCGACGACAATTGATGAGAATTTCAACAGCTGCTTTTCCGCTTACTGCCACCATTTCCGTTTCCGTGCACCTTAAAACTTTAATTGCTATTCGGAACATTTTGCAATATTAATGAAAAATCAAGCTGACTTTCGCGATGAAGAGCCTGTCATTAAGGGGAATGGAATTTACAAAGCTTAGAGCGTAGAAAGGCTGCATTATCAACTGTGAGATGCCCTTTCAAAATATTAGATTATTGCTAACAAATGAATCTCCTCCTAAAATAACAATTCAAATAACTTTAAATTTAACTTTGTTCTATTGCTACTTAACTCACATGAGCTAATATAAAATTAATTAAAATAAATTCGCGAAACCACCAAAGCGAACCGCACACAACAACAGAAGCTGCACGACTGATCAAATATTCGAGCGATACACATGGACCGAAGCCTGTGCGGGAGTGTGAATTCGCCGCATGCACAGACTTAACATGGGCGAATTACAGCCAAAATGAGCGGCAATTAGTACGGTATTTGATACTTCTCTCCGCATGTAAGTGACATCGAGAGCGCAAGCTCTCCTGATCAATTGTATGCGTGAGTGTAAATACGCTCCTGTGTGTGTGTGCTCTAGAGAGCTCGAAATAAAATAAAGTGCGCAATCTGAACGCAATGTAAGCAACAACAAGAGTGTGGGAGAGATATTAGCATAGGCGACATAACATAACATAATCATAATTTACTCCTTAACATTTCAGTGTGATGTGATGTGATGTTATACTCAAATTTCTAGGGTATCTAAAACAATGCTCAACTGGCTTCCTGATGCGGTGTATCGTAAATGGCACAGCTCCCACCGGATATATAAATGGTTTCTCACATATATAAGCATACTCACACACGTTCACTCGCTGAATGCTGATAAGTTTGGGGGGAAGTGTTGTGAAACGTGTTTATGAACAGAAAAAAAAAGAAAAGAAAAGTAAGTATGCAACACGCAACGCACACATTTGCAACATTTGCAGACACAAATGTATTTTTTATGTAGACAAACGCGAGAATTTTGGTTTGGTTTTCTTTTAACATTTGTCGTTCGGGGAGTCCCCGAAGAGGTGTCAGGATTTGCCAAAGTTGCTTCTGCTGCTGTTGTTGTTGTTGTTGCTGTTGTTGTTGTTGGTTGTTCTGTAATGAGCCTAATGGACAGCTTAGACCATTTTATTGCGCCACATTACGCCTAATCAATTTATGTAGCACATTTTTGGCCGCCGGCACGAGTTTAACTAAATTATGAAAATCACAAAAATTTCATATTTGACTTTAATTTTGTATGCAAAATGACCTTGGTTGGTCACATGCTGTGTGCCTAAAATCACAGAGGACCTTAAAATTTTACATATTAAGAGCAATTTTTTCTGTTCATATTTATTTACATATGTTGTGCGGGTATAAAGTAGGCCACATGTGCTGGCGGCTTAAATATGATTTTATATGAAATTAACTAAGTGGAATAATAAAAAATAATAAAGTTGTTATATCCAAAAATTGTTGAGATTCCTCAAAGACTTATTTCATATTATCATATTACCCTGAACTGATAAGTTTCGATCTAAAAAACATCTTGTCATAAATTTAGAAAATGTAAGAACTAAAAAGTCGCAAATCTATTTTCCGACACTAAAACATGACATAAAACTTCCAAACTTCCTTGTTCCCTTTGTAAAACTCACACCAACAAGTTGTGTGTGGGAAATTTGGACAGTCTTCGGGTTATTTAATGCCCGCGCTGTTAAAGCCTTTGCCAAACACGAAAATCATCGCATACTTTGCGGCGCCCATTTGGGCCAAATCCCAAATCCCTTTAGTTCGCTGACGCCCCCATTTCTATTTGCACATCGTTTTGTAATGTAATGCGAGTTGTTGCGACAAATTGCTGGGGATTTTGAGCCACTCGAAGCCCAGCGGGACACACAGAGAGCCACAGCTCCACAAAAAAGGTTCGGCTGGGGGAAGTGGGGGGTGAAATGACACCCGTCGGTTTGGTTGGACATTTGTTCGTTTGCCGATTTTTAGCGTCAGTTTGTGTAAGCCGTAATGTGGCAGCTACACAGACTTAAGAGGTGAATAACTTGGGCTTCGATTTGAAGTGCGCCGCGTGAGTGGGTTTCGTTGGTGACACGATACGCACGACCTAATAGCACATAAGACGTAAGACGTATGGAACAAATATCAAGCTAAACAACACATAAGATAAACTTTATATCAATAATAAATTTCAAAATAAATTTCAAATCTATTAATAACAACTTTTTTAAATTGTTGGAGAGATTAATAAATTCCCTCCCATTATATTTACTATTTTTCGTGATTGGGTCGTGGTAGAAAAAGGCCATCTCTAAACTTCAGCTGTTAACCAAGTGCTGTTGTCTTAGTTGTCGCCTCTCTCTGTGTTTGCTTTGGCCAACATTCTCTCCTCTCATTTACGCAAATTTCACACTAAGTACTTTGGCACTGGGCACTTTGCATTGCAATAAGCTGCAGTCGGCAAACGGCAAACGGCAGTCAGCTGAGCGGGGAGTTGGGGAGCTGAGCAGCCACGAGCTGTAAGCTGAAACTGTTGTAGTTAACTGTTGCCTTTAATATGTGTGTGTGTGTGTGTGTGTGTGTGTGCTTAGCTGTGCGCATCTGTGTGACAGCTTTTGCCATATGAGCACAGTGGCCGATTTTGGATTCAAGCTCGAGGGGATATTTAAATTTTGCACCTGAAATTGACTCACATGCGTCATTGAAATATTTTTGCTTCGACTTTAATATATGCACTCAGGAATACACTTGAATTATACGGAGAATTTGATTTTCATTTAAATATGGATTCGCAGAATAAGTCTTAATATTAAATATACAATATTTGTTCGAGCGAAAATATCATTTATAATGAATAATTATTAATTATGAAATGTTAAAGTAATTAATACTTATATTAATAAATATAATATAAATACAATGACATGCATAAATATAACTTTATTACTCTAACAGACGCGCAACCCCCCTTTTTGCTTTGATACGAGAGAATAAGGTGGAAGGCGCATTTTAACCTTCTGGCCGGAAATAGGAAAAATGTGTTAGCCAGTTGAATAACAAGGGACTTTGGATGCCAGATCTACCAATCCTTATGTTAAGTTGCAAATCGGTTGACTATTTCGATGAGAGCGGAGATGTTCAGATTCCTTATAATATAAGATTTTTCAACCAGTGTATGGTTTTCAATAAGAAATCTCATTAGAAGATTATCTATATAAGTAGTTAGTTGGCTTTGAGCTGATCGGTATGATCGTAGATTCAAAAGCAAGTTTATGAGGGAACACAGAATAACATTTAAATGCTTCTTCAACAAGAGGTCTGTCTAAAATGGATCCTTGATATTTTAGGCATCTGTTCATGTTATTACTGTTAGTATAAGCTATAAATATTTAAATAGTTCTTCAAATGTTTTGGACTTCGATGACCTTCGCCTTGTGACTAAGACTAAGACTAAGATAACTAGATTCGATAGATAAGATAATATATGTATATTCAACACCACATTTGAAGAATTATTTCTGTTGTTACTTAATGTGTCCCATAGAGAATATTTTAAACATTTTGTAGAATATTTTAGTTAGACAACTTTCACTTTGTATTTAGTTCTTTTGTCTAGACACTTGTCGCAACACGCTTTGCAAGTCAAACCAACCGATTCAATTATCAACACATGGAATATTCGCTTGCACAAAATCAACAATGGACATTTGCGGACATTAGAAGAGAGGGAGTGCGGGATGGGTTAAAAAAACCAGAATGAAAAGCGGGGAATACTCATATTTTTCTGCTCTTGAAATGTTGTTACGAGCTTGTTGGGTTTGTTATCCTCCAGCACAAAAGTTACTCAATCAGTTCAGGAATAGTCGAGCGTTAGTCGTAAGTGCCAAGTAATAACCCGATAAGTGAACCGTATATTGTGAATAAACTAGTTATGGCGATGGCCTTTGCCCCTCTGCTAAGTTTAGATACTTTTGTCTGCGACAGAAAGTTGCATCAGACGGCAAACTGTGAAGCACATGAGTACGCTTTATGCAAATCTTATTGACATTTTGCACTCGTTACGAATGTTTGATACAAAAAATACAAATAAAAAACAATAAATAGGTGCTGGAGACTTAATACCCTTTCAGGGTTATATCAGCTGTTTGGTTCATTTCAATAATTAGAAGCAAACAAAAACTCCGACAGAAGTTGTTCGATGTTGATAATATCTTTTACTATAATGCACCTTTAAAAAAGTATCTATTCCAAGAATCTTTTTTTAATAATAGCGCTCAGAATTGTGTTCACATGGACAGACACGAAAGTGATATACCCTTTTCAATTTGTTGAGCAAAGCTGAGTACAAATAAAAAACCGTTTTACATAATTCCTGTCAATATGTCGCCCATATTTATCATATGCATGTGTATATGCTTATGCGATGGCTTATACAATTTATGAGTTACTTCACCTGTCAATGTACCCAATTCCAATTTATGCTTATTTGCTTTGAACTCACGTTGCTCGCCAGCTGCCCCTCCCCCCCTCCCAGTCCACCTGTCGCATTTGCAATTTTGCTAATGAAATGTATCTTCGTCGCGTCTTCAGTTTGCCTTTGGCTTAAATGCTTATGACAAGGTTATTAATTACGTATAGTGCGTTTTGCGTTCGACTTTTCCATTTGCTTCTCCCTCCTCACTTGCCCTCTGTTCAGGTATTTGCATCGCTATCGATCAAATGTTAAAAAATTAATTTTTCTCAATTTTCACGCAAAGGTGTCAATAACTTTTTTTTAGCCAAACACGTGGATCTCATGTTACTATAAATAACACCAGGCACTGTACACGTGTGTGTGTGTGTGTGTGTGTGTGTACATTCCTTGAGCTAATTGTACTTGTTGTACTTATCGTCTCGTTACAGACACCAAGGCATTTATCTAAGGCTCTTAACGCACTTAGACAGCCCCTTTTAAGTGCTTTCTACGAGTGTCTTACCAAGGCTTGAGCATAATTCAAGTGAATCTCAACTATCAACAACTATGGCATTTAGTTGCACAGCAGAGTATTAACTGTAAAAATATTTATGTATATATTTATTTGTAAGCTTTACTCCAAAATATTTTGAAAAACTTACTGGTCTTTAGTAATGAATTACACTGTACGTATATAATATTATATTATTTATATTATATAAGATTTCTTTTAATATATTTCTTTTTTATGTCAACTAACAATTAAAAACTGTTGCCATATAATATTATATTTAATGAAATATATCCTAGCATACTTTTTGATTAAATAAAGACTGAGGTACTTTTTTAATTCTTGTCATCTTGTATGAACATGCAGTAAAAAAGTTATGGGATATTAAAAGAAAAACAAGGCACGTCGTTAAAGATAAATAATAATAAAAATATTTTAATGCTTGTGTGCTTATAATTTCTGAATGGAACGGATAAATGTTCTCTTCTACCCTGCCTTAAGAAGTGTAAGGAAAATATAACTGAAGCTTATATATGTATATATAAATATTTATTTTGAAATTTAGTATAATTATTTGTATTGTTATTATTAATACGTTGAAATACAGTTAAAAAATATTAATAAATAGGTAGTCTGATATTCAGCTGCCGGATTTTCTACAAGGTAAGCTAGATATTTATGGGCTTCAAAATCAAGTGTCATCAAAAAGTGTTGACAGAAACTGAAGAGCAAATAAATATAAATGTTTATTATCTTTGACAATTTAAGTCAATAAAAAAGTACACGTTTGTTCAAGTTGTTAGCTCTTCTAACTCATAAATATTTTGTCAGCGCTACCAAAAACTGTCAGTTTGGTTATAAAATTGGCTTTTCCGCGCGTTCGTTGTTATTTTTTTGTATAAATTTGCATTTGTTGTGTGAGTGTGTGCGTGTTTATATATTTTTTTGCAGCTACAAATCGATAGCTTAATTAAGCGTGAGCATTTCTCGGTATGTTATTAATAGGTCTTGCCTTCGATCGCATCCAAACGCTTTGGAGGTGCCCATAAACTAACCTCTCAGTTGGGTTATCAGTCGCCAGCTCCGAACAGGTCAATTAGTCAAAAAGGCTGCCAAGCGAGATGTTCTCGTTTTAGTGTCGTTCCTCTGGGTTCCGCATCCTGCTGTGCCTCGGAAATTGCCAGACCGTGGCCAATCAATGTCAATATCTATGCTCACTTAAATGTGCCTTAAAGCTGTTAAATTTGACACATGTTTTCCCTCCCTCCTATCGACTGTTTATTCCCCAGGCATTTGGTGAAATGGGTAAGGTTAAAGCTAAAAATATGCTTTAATATTTTTGTCTTTGCCGGGGCAAGCCAAGCATAGCCCCAAGCAGCAGGAGCAACATTTTTGATTACAAATTTCATTCGATTTGCAACCTCGACGTGTGTCACGCTTCAAAGGCATGCAACAAGTTTTTCGGGCCAACGCCGAAGAGTGTCGAATTATCTGAGAGGTCAGCCTCTAAGTTCTTTGTTGCTCTCAAGAAATTGTTGTCAAATTTGCCAGAGTGCGAGTTCATCATCGAGTTGCTGCCGTTGCTCGCTTGCCTTGCAGTTACAAATTACGCATACGCCATGGTTGACAGCAACTGATGACAGAGGCTCGCACAGCAGTTGCAGCTAAAATTACATGCTGCCTGCATTAACCTGCTGACACATCGCCTGCCACGCCCCCTTTAAAATGTGTGTGTGTGTGTGTGCGCTCAGGTTGATGCGAACGAGTTTCCATTATGAGCTTAGCCACGTGCCTCGCCGCTGCGAGCAGTTGCATGTTTGTTGACATCCTTTCGACTCGTCATAAAAATAATAAAATGCTCCTGCCACGCCCCCCTCCGTCACATATATGCCCCCCCACACTGTGAGTGCAACCCAGCGTTAACAATGGCAATTGTCTTGACTTGACACCAACTCACATTCAGCTCCCGGTTAGCCTGGCCGGCAGCTGGGCTCAGTTAATGCTTGCGTGTTGCGCATTTTGTGCGGGCATGTTGGGGCTTCCATGGGCTTTCCGATGTGCCACAGTCATTAGAGACTGCCAGCTCAAAATTATGAGCATTTGCTTTAAATCAGACAGCTAACTAAATAGACTTTAAATTTTTAAATGTAGCAGACTTAAGCAGACTCACTTTTAACAAGGTATGCATAATATATTTCCGCGCATTTCTGCGTCTTAAGTTTATAAAAGTGTTAATTTTATTAACAAAATAATTTTTAAATAAAGAATAATTCAATTCATAAATGAATAGCTTTATATTGATGTGTTACTTTATCTTTGTCCCGTTTAAAACTATCGTAAAAATGAATATTAAGAGGGACATAGTTTGTCATAAAATGTAATCTTCATCGGAAGTAGGATCTTTAGTTGAGTGTGGGATGAAAGATTTTTTTTAACTATACCCTAGACTACTACTAACAATAATAAAATAATTATTTATTTGTTCTTCCTTCCTTTAGGTATGTTAATGAGAGTCTAATAATTATAATTAAATTGAAAGGTTTTCGAAATTGAAAGTGAAACAATAAACAGGAATATTAAATTCCAGGCGATTCTTCTTAAATTCTCCTGGAATTAAAATTTTATATTGATTAAATAAAAATTTGATTAGCTAACCTTTTAAATTAGAGCATTGACAATTCCTTGCAATCTAAACAAAAATATTTCACTGAATTCATCTTTTCACATTACCCGCCTGTTACAAATCCCCTTCAAGTGATAATATGCTCACTTGGCCACCCACTCGAATGCACGACAATGCAGTTACGAGTGCACAATGAGTGTGTGTTGTGTGTGCACAATGAGTGTGCGGAAACTGTTACACGAGGCGACCCAAAAAAACAAAAGATTTGCTGCCTGAATGCAGAATAAGAGTATGTGATAATTTGTCATAGTGTAAAATGCTGCTTTTGACACAAATTCGGGACAAGGAGTTTGTTTACTAATTCACAGTTTTGAAAAGCCGAAATATGTTGTAAATGGAAATTCATTTATGTTTTAGACTGAAATTTGAGCTGTGCAATTGGCAGCTGCGGGTAATCAATTTAACTCTTGCTTTGACAGAGCCAATCGATCAACTCAGTTTGTCCGATTTCAATTACCAGGCTGCCTTCCGTTCAAGTTGGCCACAGTCAAATTAAGGCCAATTAGTGCGCCAGCCGAAGCCAGAGATTGTCAAATATATAGAGACTAACTAGAGACTTACCTCAAAAAGCGCTGTAAATAAATGCAAATAAACCAGATTAGCATCAAGTGTCACAAATTCTTGTTAAGTTCTTGTCAAAAATGACTACAATCATATTTGCTGGATATTTTTCAATAAATATAAATGTTTTGTTACATTTTTGCATTTGTTACTTGTACCTGAATCTAACATAGTTAAATTTTAGAATCAATTCAAATATGTTTTGAATTTAAAGCAAATGTTTTTGTTGTGAAATTGAAATTTATGAAATAAATTCGTAGAAATTGTTAAAACAAATTGTTCTAGCAATTCGTAATTGGCAGAGGCTTTTCTTTTGCTGAAATATTAACAAAATAAAATCTTACAAATCAACAGCTGAAGAAATTGAAAATAAATACAAATAAAGAGAAAATTCAAATAAACTGACGATAAAGTTAGCCTGAGGCTTGGGTTATTCATGCAAATTTCAATAAAATATTCAAATATGAGTTTTAAAACAAGTAAGAGGTTCTAGTCGGGAGCTCCCGACTAGGGAATACCCTGAACCCTCATATTCCAACACCAAATGCAGCTCGCGCTAATAGATAGAGAGTAGCGGGGAGGTGGCGATAGGTATAAAATGAAAGATACTTGATATATATATACTTTTCTAGAAGCTACATGTCAACTTTGGTGACTCATGGCTATTGATGCTGATCAAGAATATATATACTTTACGGGGTCGGAGATGCTTCCTTCTGCCTGTTACATACATTTGCATTTTGCACAAAAACATAATACCCCTTTTAACCATTTTTAATGGGTTCAGGGTATAATAAAACCTCATTAACTTGTTCTCCAAAACAATTGTGCCATGAAAAAAACTTTTAGCGAATTGGAAGCCACTTTAAACATATGTTTTTAGACACAATTAAGCTGCTTGGAACTTTTCTCTGTGGGCAAAGCGGCCTTCTACAAGTACTCTAATCCTGCCAATTAGCAGTTACTATAAAAGAAATAGCATAAATAGCTTAGACACACACGCGCACATAACCACACACACACACACACGCACACACACGCACATACCCACACTATGGCAGAAGAAAAGCGCATATGCACTTCATGCTGGCGTGTGGGAAATATCAAAAGCCCGTATTTTTGCGCTGAATAGTAAAGGCTTTTGGCGTGTTGCCTGGTTACTTCGGGGTTTTTGTTTTTGTTGTTGTTGTTGTTCTTTTTGTTGAAGCAGAAGCAGCATCTGCTGCCTCTCGATTGTTAAAGGACATTCCAAAGGCAACGCATCAGCGCCTGCAGTCAGGCAAAACAAAATGTTTTTCTGTTTTGCAAACTGTTTGCTTTAAGTTTTATTTTGCGCACATTTTGCATTCGAAGTTGCCGAAAAACATGCACTGCACCAGCGAGGGAAGCCCCCTAATATATGCACTGGCAGGCGCCGCGCCTTAAAATATGCAATTTAAAACCAGTTTCAGGGACTCGTTTCGTGGCGCTTATTGATGAGCAGCAGCAGCAACTTGCCAACAATAACACAACATAATTAACTTTTAGAGCTGTCCTTATAAAAGGTTTTCAGGGTAATACAAATTGTATACAGAAAATTCTTTATTGTTGATTTAATTAAATTCCATCCAACAAAATGGTATTAAAACATAAGTTTTTAAAAAAATCCTTTCCTACATTAAATCAACAGTTTTCCAAAGGCTAAAAGACCATTTTGAATTGTATTGAGTATTGAGATATTTTAATCAATATATATTTTAACTAGGATATTTATTTAAATTAATGTATGACAATCAAATTGAACTACCTTTGAACTTTAGTTACTTTATGTTTTATTCTGCCTGCTAACTATGCATATTTGTTAACTATCTTATTATAAGGATCTTAAAT
This sequence comes from Drosophila ezoana, assembly GCA_035045725.1. Lineage (NCBI taxonomy): Eukaryota > Metazoa > Arthropoda > Insecta > Diptera > Drosophilidae > Drosophila > Drosophila ezoana. Next base: position 9,075,790 of record JAWNOU010000005.1, read on the forward strand.
GCAGGCTGTGAGGCTTTGTTGCTTGGTAGTGTTAAAACACAATTCCGGTAATGGCCTCATAATTGGTCGATTGTAATTTGTTAACAACAATTCATGCGAGCAGTCAAATTGTGGAATTGTTGGTTAACCGAACCAAACATGCAACTAAGTAAGTGAAATACCATGTAGCACATTAAACACACTTGTGTGCACTGTACGGACTGTCCGGGTTGTCCGGTCTGTCGGGGTTGTCCGGTCTGTGGGCCGACGATTGCCACAGACGTTCGGTCGTTTAGTTGGACTGGGCTGTATTTCCTTAAGGCCAAAAACCGCTGGCAACTTCGATTTGCCTTTCAATTTGGCCACGGAAATGGCAGAGCTCGAAATTGGTCAGTTTTGCCAGGCCCGACGAATAGGCAATGTAAATAGATAACGAGACCGCAGAAGACGAAATGGACTTTTGGAAAACACACACACTCACACACAACTTTAATAAATTTTGAAAGCTGTTCGCTTTTTAAAATCAATAGACCTGACTTTGAAAATCATTTGCAATTCGTTTGGCTGGCACGTATTTTATTAGCATGCAATTAAGTATGCTTTATCGGCCATTTTGCTAGCAATTGATTTGATGGACTTTGCCGAACGCACTTAGGGTCGATATGCATTTTTTATAGAGCTTCTCACTCGCAGCTCACAAAATGGCACTTAAATTGGCGCATTTGTGAGACAGGACACACGCTTAAGTATTGCGAGCGACTTCTGGGAATTTCTATAGGTCAAAGTTGTTCGCAGCGTAATTATAATCAAAGGTTGAAGTTCAGTTTTCGGACAAACGCAATTTTTCTTAAAGCTGCCCACGTGTTTTATATTTCAACAATTTTAAAAGAGCCACCGGTAAATGCTGTGAAATTGTTAATTGATATTGCAGCTTGACTTATCGATTACAGAACACCCCTCGGGATATAACAATACGCAAAAATATTGTTAAAATAAATATATTGAGAGTGACCGACTAGCAGATACCATGTAACCAGCTATAGTGTATTTTGTGCGAGACGGGTTGAGAGATAACTTGTTTTGCGTCTGATATATCTAATTAAATTCAAATTTCATGCTCATCTCAGCTCTTCGGACTGACCGATAATATATATAGTTAATGGCTTTTTAGATGCCCTTTTCATTTTTATTGGGTGCAGGGTATTCCATACTCAATTTTCAATGTAATTTCCCGGCAAGTCTCAATTTCACAATTTCAGCCAGAGTTTTCCCTTGGTTCGTTCAGGTCGAACGTGTATTTATATTTCCAAACAAATTGCAGCTTAAATAACATAAATTCAAAATGACAGGTAATATGTGTTAAATGCAAATAAATAAATGGCTTAAAATGTGGCTGCTCGTAACATTGCGCATACGCCTCGTGGCTGACTGCGCTTTCGATACTTGTAAATGTAATAGCTAAAAATGCACAAAATATGTTTGGCACTTGCCAACAATTTTTTAATAGCACTTTACTCATGTTTGCCCTCCCACTACTGCTCTTTGGGGAGTTTCTTTTCCATTTCTGGTTTATGCCCTGCCAATTTTTTGATGGCCACTTTGCGACACTTTATACGAACCGCAATGACATTTTTTTTCAATAGTCCATTCACTTGTTTATGGTAAAGCGATTCGAGTCTTTGTGGCTTGCTGAAGTGCTTCGCCAGCTGTAAACGTTTCTTTTTTAGGCACTTCCGTTGGACTGTGCTTGTGGGCAAGGGAGAGTCTCAAAATGAAGTAGGAACTAAGCTGAACGAAATTATTTGAAGAAAACAAACATAGGAGTGGACTAGTCTAATTCCAAAGAAGCGTGTGGAGTACTTAAATAAGCTCTGTTAATGCTTATTTGTGAAATTGTCGATTATATGTTATTAACATAATTAATTACATACATTTTTGGGCAGCAAACAATTCTGAGAACAAGCACTATTTGGAATTAGTTTAAGCAAAAGGCACCTAAGATTCATGGCACTTTTCGCTTGTTGAGGTATTTATATTTAAATATACGACTTAAATAATAAGATTAAAAACTATTTCGCCAACTAAATCCTTATAAATAGTTACACACAAAATTATGATTTCGATTTAAAAAATGTACATATTCTAATGATAATACAATAATTTCATAAGATGCACTAACTTCTTTGAAATATAGCTCAAGAACTCTCTTCTTCATATTCTTTAAACCAATTTCATTAACTACATCGACATTTGAACCAATTTGCTAGCCAACACAAATTGCTGGCTAATTTGCCTCATTTGCTAACACAAAAAGACCTAATGCTGAAGGCAACCTGTCACGAGCAACCTGATTGACCATATATCCAAGGCAGCATTCAGTTTGACAGACAACAAAACAGATGGCTTAGAGCCCCGTCCCTTTAAATGGTATGGACAAATATAGTCAGTAAATAAAAATATATATGTTGTAGCTATCGGAAGACGTTCTCTTTTCCATACTTTGTTTACTTTCAATCATGTAAGATAAAAACCCCCCTTTGGACCGGGATTGATGGTATCTTGACGCTTGCGGGCTGCCTTTCAAATATTGCGCATACGCCGCGATGTGCTCATAATTACAAATGCTATTGAAGTTAATGCAATTTGGATGGCAGCACAATTAATATGCCCAGCCTCCAATAATTATAATAATAATAATAATAATAATAATGTGTGAGTGGGTGCGCCGTTAAATCCTCGTTAAGTGCTCAACAAATGCTGAATAAATTCTTTTTCCAAAGGTCCCTCTTTGATTTATGTAACGTTTCGTGAGACGCGTCTGTCTAAATAAAGCCGCCCGGGGCGAGGGGTGTTGGGTTTTGAGGTGGGGGACAGGCAGTCCAGCCACGCTTGATTTATGTTTGGTTTTTCTTGCTGTCTGCCAGCCGAAAAAGAAAATGCTCTTAAATAAAAAACTAAGCCAAATTCTAAAATTGTAGCATACTTCTTGCGAGCGATTGGTCATAGGAGGAATTATGTGTAATTAGATGGCTTAAAATCATTGAGCACATTTACACGGTATAATTGAATAAGAAATTGAAAAATTTAATGAGCAAATATTTTGTTTCTTGTCAAAAATAAAAGGAAATCATATTAAGCAATTAATTTGAAAGTAATCGAGAGCAAAAAGATATATTTATACATATACTTTATATTTTACACAAATTAGCATAACTTTATTGCTGGGTTTTAATATGAAAAAGTAAGAGCTTGAAAAATATAAATCATGAGCGAAAGTGTATTTCGGGCTGTTTTAAATTTAAAATTCCTTAAGATTTGCGTAATATCTGTTCAAATAATAAGGCATTTGATTTAGGCAAATCGTTTTAAATTAACAAAAATTTTAAATTACTGAATTTTTTATTATTTTATTTAAATAATCAAACCATGAAATGCTTCAAAAGTTCGTGTTTTGAATATAATCGAAATTAGTTTGTTTTAGATAAATTCAAATGTTTTTTGTTACTCTTAATTGACAGTTAAATCATTTTCCTTAATTTGTCTGATATACATTGACGAATCGATAGCTATTTTTTATTTCGACAAAAACCATTTTGTTTTTTGATTTTTATTTGACTTTAAAAAGTTTATAAATATAAGTCTGCATGGGTTTTATTTAAGCATTAAAGTCTCTTGGCCCAGATCTTCTTCTTTTTCACTATTAATTTAAGAGCGTTTTAAAATGTTTCATATATTAGAAAAAATCATATGGAGCATTTTGTTTATACTTTTAAAAGCTTTAATATCAAACTGTTTTGAACTTTTTGAGCTACTTTGCGTACCTCGAAGCGCTTCCACGGAAAAATCCAAGCATATTTTTAATCACAGACTTTTTAAATTCATGGCAGAAAAATCCTTTAACTTTTTTAATTGCAACAAGGGCTTCTAACTTGAACGCTTTATTGAATCACTTGGGGGCATCGTTAAATTCAAAACCCTAATGAGCCGAAAAATGAAAAGCCAGGCAAATATTTGTTTGCACCCCAATTTCAAGCGTCAAACTCAAGTGGAAAACGCCTTTAGAAATGTATAGAAAATTAGTATTTATCCCTTTAAGAAATAATGGAATGCATTAAGTGGAATGTAATTAATTTTGTGTTAAGCCAGACAGCAAAATTTGTTAACGGCTTTTACACTGAGGCCCGAGGCAGCCAAAATGTATGCAATATATGTATAAGTATAATTTTTGCAGGCGATTGAGCGTTAAATAAAGTTAAAGTTTCCCCACACATATGAGAAGTTAACAGAGTTCGCTAATTAAGTTAGTCGTTTAGCTCGCAGCTGTGTGGAAATGTTTAGAAATAATTAATCTGAAATTAACGTCATTGTTGCGATAAGAAATACTATGAAACCAACGCGTACAAGCTGATTATTAATACGATATATGCGCATATCTAAAGGTCTATAATATGTACATATATCATGCTTGTAATAAGTAGCTGCTGCCGAGCGAGAGTTCTAATGAGCCGCATTTGAGTGGGTCTCGCATAAAACACGTAATAAACTCACTTTATCTAGTTATTCGCTTGCCAGTCATTGCACTCGGATTAGATAAAAATGCGTTTATATATAAATATGATTATTGATGGTATATGGCATCGTAATCGCTGCTTGCTATTTATTGGCCATGCTCTTTGCTTATCTCAGTACGTAGCTTATCTATTAATTGGCTTGTTTTGTGACCCGGTCGTGATTCAAATTTTGTTTATGTTTTATGCACTTTCAGCACGTGATAAAGTTGAATGGGAAAAAGACACAAAAATTGGCTCGAAATGTAGTCTTTGTTGTATTATGCACATGGCACGTTAAAATGTATGGGAAACTATATTTATATGATATATGAGATATTTTCCTATTTTGACATTCTCAATTCTTTGTCAACTGATCATGATGCAGGTTTTTTAAAAAGTCTTATAAGTTTGCTAATCAAATTTTATACCATTAATTGCAATCAAAAAGTTTAAAATGCAAACAATAATAAATTATAATTTATCTGATAATTGAGATTTTTCTATGAATTATTATTATAGATTAAAGCTGATTCAATATTAAGCTGCCAATTTCAAGGGAAAATAAAAATATATGATTTAAATATTCAATTAATTTAAAATAAATGTTAATGTATTCAATTAAAAAATCGGTTTTACTTCGAATTTCGTCAACAGGATTATGATTGTAAGCAAAGATACAATGCTTAAAGGTCGTTTTCAATGCCTAAGGTGTACAAATAATTTTGTAATTATTTTGTTGTTTCTTTTTTTCTGCATTTGAGCATATATAAACATATTCCTGTGATACTTTCATTAACCAGAAGAAAATTACCAAACTGTAGTGAATTAGTAAAAAAAGCCATTTAAACTTTTCCCTTATTATTATGTTCATTTTAACTTATTTACAAAATGTCATTTCGGCTCTCATTAAGTATTACATACTCGATGCTCTTCGTAATCCATTTACTCATTACAAAGTCAACAAGTGTCTCTCAATGAAAATCCTTGAGCATGCAAAGCGACATGTTGCCGTCCTTTTTGCAAGGCTATGGCATTGCGCACTTTGTTGATACCTTCCACACCTACACACACACGCACACACACACAGTCACACAGTCACACACTCTCAATCAAGTGCAAAGTCTAGATTGTATTTCTATTTGTTTTGTTTATAGTCTGCCAATAACATTCAATAATGGAATTAACACGATTTTAATTTCCCACGGCACATATATCATCTAAATGCATATATATATATATATACTTCGTATCTTTATGTAAATGAAATAAAATAAAAATTGTTAAAACGGTTTTTGTATCCCCCCTAGTGTAAACGTATTTTGATTAAACGAGTTTTAATAACAATATGTAACAATGTCGACAATTTGATTGGTATTTATTTTCAATATTACCGTGGGCAACAATATTTGTATTATATTTGTTTTGTTGTTATTCTCATTTTTATTTATTTTTTATTTAAAAAACAATTGCAAGACTTATGCCAGATTTTTCACCCCTTTTTGGTTGGCTGTGATGAATGATGATGGTGTTTGGCCAGCGTTGACCCAGCAACAAACTCCATCAATTACATTCAAGTTGTGACGAGCAGGTACACTGAGAGAAAATTCAAGTTAATTTCCAATATGATTTAAAGGAAAATTCTACAATTAAAAATACTATGCTAGACAAACAAAATTGATTTTATTAATTCAAAACAGAGTACTTAAACTAAGAAACTAAACATAAGAAATTTCATTTTCAATTGAAATTGATTTGAGTGCAACAAACTTGTTGTGCGTTTTCTCCAAGTGTATTCGCACTACAATCGCGCGACTGACCAGCACTGGTTTGATAAAAGTGTTGCATATGGATATCGGAGCCGGTTTAACCGTGACCCGAAAAAAAATAAACGCTGCTCATATGTGGCAACTGAGGGAACTAGTGGAATTGCTCGAACTTTTGCCTCAGGACAACAACTGAGCGGAGCTGAGCTGGGCTGAGCTGGGCCGAGCTGCTGCTGTGTTGTGTTTTATATTAAAAAATACCAATGCGCCTGATTGATTTACGAGTGCACCTGACTGCGCCGTCGGTAGCCACTGCCAACCGGTTGGCCCCTGCGGCTCATCCCAAATAGCCAGTGAAGCGCACTCCTCAATTGGCCAGGTGGGAACTTGGGATTTTGCGTGCGGTCACTGCATAAATGTAACTGCCTTGGGTATTGCTCACTTGGGTGTCGCTTAGTGCCCCAATGAGGTCAGTCTGCGTGGGGTATTGTGGTTTTTCCTGTACCTGTAGTTACATAATTAAGTAACACCCGGCGTATGTGTGATAAATTATTTGCTGCTCTCATAAAATCACATTTGTGTTCAGCCAGCATTAAGCTGTTGCTTTCCAACAGCCAATTAGTTATGCAAGTGCATTGCGATTAATATTCAGATTAACTGGAAATGCTTAAGGTGCAAAAAGTAAGGCATTAGAAACCTGTATTTCAGGAAATCTTCAAGATAGAAATGTCAAATACATATTTCCTTTTTTTCGCAAACTTGTTATAAACTACTTTTATAAACGTAATGTAATTGTTATGTTGGGTTAACAATTTATATTTAAACTGAAAATAATTTTAAAGGACATTGGCACAAATAACAAAAAGAATATGGAAAGATGAAGAAATATGATAAATATTAACAAAAAAACAGTATATCGAAACTTATACAAATAGATCATAACGTTAATGATGAGGGGAACCTCGTGCACTCAAACATATTTCTATTAAAACTCTTTTTATCAAAACTATTAAAACTTCATAAACTGTGTGAAATGTACATGCTCAAACTTTACTCAAAATAAACCAATTATTTTTTGTTATATTTATATTGTTGAGAATCACAAAATAAAGATCAAAATTTTACTTCGCTTTTAAAGGTTTATTTAAAAATAATGTACTGTTTACACTGCTCTTCAAAATTAATTAAATTAAATTGAATATTTCATTATGATAAAATAACACACGCGCGAAACGTGTGTAATTGTCTATTTAATATTTTTTTTAACTAGTGAAGTATTTAAGGTGCGTGTAGCAAAGCGGGAAAGGTATTTTGGCCTTAAGCATTTCGTCAGTTTTTCTGCATTGTTTCGTCTGGCATTTTTCGAGCTCTCTTTTCTTGGCGCTAATGAGCCGGCTAAGCACATAATTATTTAATGCCAGCTACACTATGCTACAAAACTGGCATCTTTAAGTTGCCAACAGCTGGCAATTTATGAGCCCTGCACAACATTTGAATTTTTTAAGCGTTCTTGACTTAATTACTTGGCGCTAAATGTAAGGAAGTCAAATGCCGTTGCTCTCCCTCCAGCACCAAGGACAAGGCGTATTCGGGGCAGCTGTTGATAGGCTTGTGCCTGTCCAGTGACCTGGCCGAGAGGACATTGCTGGCCTCTAAATGAAACTGGCAGCAGGTGAATGCCGTCAGGATGCCAGAACCACAAATTGGCCGGGTAAAGTTTTTAGCCGCGCGAAATGAAAATTCATTAGCTAATTAATTGGCCGTCTCATCAACACTTTGTGAGTTCAAAATTATGGAGGCAGGCATATACCTATATATGTATATATGCATAAATATAAATAAATCGTAGACTAAAATTAGGCGAGTTGCTATAAATTGTTTTAGCCCATTACGGCCAAGCGCATTTGGCCAACAAAACGGTTGTTGACAAATTAATTTGCCAGCTTTTTGCATTCATTCATTTCAATTATTCAAATTGAAATTTGCCATCGCGATTTGACATTTGAACTTTGCAGCAAATAAAAGTAATTAAATCTCGGCATTTTATTCTTAACAAGAAAGAAAATCTGACAAGCAAGCGTCAAAGAGTTAATACCCTTACGGATATCGATTTATAATACCGAAGTTATCTTATAATTAATCAACTTTTTCTATATATCAGATAGGAATCAGATTGACTTCGTCATATGTCCTGGCCGCAGCAAACACATAGATTTATCAAGACAGCTGCAAGACTGAGGGTCTTTATTGCCAAAAAGCTAAAAACAGTCTTCGCTTTATCTGAACAGGAGTACTTAACATATACTCTATATACGAAATAGATCTTAATTTGTCTGCTTAAATGCGATGCAAATTCTGTACCAAGCTAAATGTACTCGTATTAAGGGTATAAGCCGGCGACAGCTCAAAGGACAGCAATTGGTGTGAAAAATGAGTTTAATAAGTTTGAGAAGTTTTGCTTTTGCAGAAACAAGATAAATAATCGAAAGGCGGCTACCAAGATTTGATGATATTAATTATTTATTGTATTTATTTTTGATTCATGATTAACTTTTTCATCTATTTTTAACAAGAAGCTTTTTAATCGAAAATAACTTTTTAAATATGCACAGAACATTTGTTGCGCCTGACATTTAAACAGCTTTAAATCTCAAAATAAATGCTCTGAGGAATAACTGAGCTGCTTAAATGTAAATTTAAAAATAACTGAAATAGCCAACAACTAAAAAAGTATTTATTATATATGTATATCGAGCTGTAAGATTCTCCGGTGTGAGGCTTTAAAATATACTCAAAAGTTGCGCACAACATCAAACAGAAACTCAACTTCACAACTACCTTGTAAATGTACTAATAAATCTGCATTTGCTCAGCTCGTAAACAGACCAATACAATGAGCAGACATCAAATTTAGTCTGCAATACGTTGCGTATACGCAATATGCCGTCTGCGGACATAACGTATACGCAGCGTACACAACTCTGCTGTTTTACCAAAGTTGATAATGCGCTGGCTTTTTGGGAGAATTGCGACCACACATGACGTTCTTTTGAATGTACGCGATAAAACTTAATTGTCACGCGTGACACTACTCACCAGGCGGACAGACAGTCAGACTGAGGGACAGACTGGACTGAAGTGGACAGATGTCGGGGCCAGCCCAGCTCGTTGTCCGCTCGTCAAGCTGATTTAATGGCCCAGCTGGACGGGCTGAGCAAACAAGTCAAGTTCAATTGGGCAACAGCATCAAGTGGCTGAGGGTCACGTAGCCGTAATTAAATGGTTAAGCAATTAGTTGGAGATTATAATCCCAGTGCTGGCTGCTCATCACGTGAGCAGCGTACAGGGATAATACTTGGCTTGACCAATCACAAAATCAACTCCACTTGATGTCCTCTTATTTACGGGCATAATGATAACTTTTCGACTCAACTTGAGCTTACAAAACAAGCGCAGAGCAAACGCAACAAAGAAATTGAGTGGCAAATAAAGGAAAATAAGAAAATTACATGGCTCTGTCCCCAGTTCTGTGGCCAAAGTGGTTAATTTCCAGCGTTTGTTGTTTGCCAACTGGCAAACCGCAGGCGTGGCCAAGGCGTTCTAAGCCAATTTGCCCTGTATTGTGCAGTTAGTAAATAGTTGAGCTGCTGAGTTTTTGTTGAGCTCTTCACAACACTCGACGCTGATGAAGTGCATTAGACGGCGGCGTCTGTATTCTGAAATCTGAGCAATTTCTGCTTGCGACGGACTATTAAAAGGGAAAACATTTTCAGCAGATTTATGTTCGTCACTTTTTGTTTTGATTTCTGTTTTTTTTTAAGGTTCTTAATTTATGCGCAGCCTGTTTAAATTTTTGTTGTACGCTCAAGCATTTGGCTTGCTTTAATTTGTACTATAAAAGCTTATGTTTTGATTTTAAATATGCTCATTATTGGAAGAATTATGTCAACCATTTTATCTGCCTGAGATATTCATGGAAATTAAAATACAAACTTGTTGCTGTATATATGCGAATTTTAATATGGAAGAATTAACTGCATGGCCAACCATTTTATCTGCCTGAAATATTAATGGAAATTAACAGCTTAACAGTTAACAGCTAACAGTTAACAGGTGCTGTTAATGGACAAGCTATGTTAACAATTGATTAGGTTAACAGTTAACTGCTAACAGTTAGCAACTTCTGTTAAAGACGATTAATGTTATCAACTGTTTAGCTTAACAGTATAACAGCTTAGAGTTAACAGTTGCTGTTAAAGACAAATTAACATGTTAAGTACAGTCCATTGCGATTTTTTAACGGGTAAACTTTTTAGTTAATTTCTTATTGTTACTCAAATATATAAAACTATTATAATTTTAACACATGTTGTATTCAAATATATTAAAATGTTTGATTGTTTGTCCAACAGCTGTCACCTTCCAAATAATCCTGTTATTAATTATCTTTTGTGATATAGGCTCAAAAGTAGTCAATTGACAATTGTTTGTGAGCCTTGCAAATCCTTTTTTGGCTGCCCGTTAAATCCTTTGTCTACGTTAAATGTCAGCGTAAAGACTGTGCTACGCCCATTTATCAGGCATAATCTGCATTTAATCCAATCTAATGCTTTTAATTAAATTTCGTAACAAAATTTACATTGCAAAGCTGTTCACAGATTATGCACATTCTATCAATTTTAATAATTCACTTTAATTAATGGACCAACAACTCATGTGTCGTCGTCGTCTCGAAATCAACACGTGCTCCTTGCCCTGGAATTTATGATACGTCAGTAGCAGCCGGAGCAGCCCGGGCAGCCGGAGTATTGCCGGAGCAGCAGCAGCTCCTGCGATTCCCTTTCGCTTCTGTCTCTGTCGGTGGCTCCTTTTTTGCCTGTCACCGGCACAGACAAGCACGCCGCCACACCTTAGCATATATTTGCTCTCCTACTTATATAAGCATATACAATATGTGTACGTGTGTGTGTGTGTGTAGATATATTTCATATTTCAAGCCAGCAAAGCAAACTGTCACCTGTTGATTGTTTGTTTTACCTGTCGCCTGTGCATATTTTAATGCTTGAGTTTATTTCAAAAATATGATACAATATTGTCTGCACCTTGTTGCTGTCAACGGGTTAAGCTCTGAGTTGGGTTCCATATGAATTGTTTATGACTAAATCTTGGCTTGTCTATATATAAACACACATGTATATATACACATATGTGTATATCCTTTTATGTTTACTTTTTTTTGTATTCCCAATTAGTGCTGTCTGTGAGTCAATTTGTTATTTCTAATTAAAACAACAATGTCAACAACAACTAGACCATGCATTTCCTTATTTTATTTTTGTTTTGTTGTCCCTGTAGCTATGCAAAATGGGTATATTGGTTTTGTTTGCATTCTTAATCAGCAAAACGAGCAGAAATCAGCTTGTAATATTCGGCTGTCTATCTGTCTGATACGAATAAGATGCTTCCATCTATCCTCCCACACTTTCAGAAAAGACACACATTTGAATACCCTCTTTAAGGTTTTAAAATGTTCAACTTATCAAGCAATAAGCTAAAAGCTATTTAAGAATGTTGTACAACGAGTTCGGAGGCAACAAGTGCTGGGTAACACTTAGTCGGTGACTCTCGACTGGAGCAGGTTTTTTTTTGGCTGCTCTGCGTCTTGTTTGTGACTCCCTTTGCTGTCAGTTTAATTTGGTGGAAAATTGCAACAGGCAGGCTAATTAGGCTTCGGGCAAGATAAATTATTTGACCGCCAGGTGGCGCTGCCAATTGCCCTCCATTCGCAGAGTTCAAATGTGGCCAGCAACTTGGAATGTGGGTATAAAAGTGGGCGCAATGTCGAGCCTAACTGTGTTCACGCTCTTATTATTGTGTCTTCTGCGACTTGACATTGTTTTTTTTTTATTTTTTGTGTTTGTGCCCCAAATTTGTGGCATTGACATTCGCCGGAAGCCAAGGAAAAACATTTGCCGTCGGCTTCTTGTCGCCTCGTCGATTTGCTTATATATATTTGTGGTATATCGTCTGGCATTTTGTGAATCGCGCTTGATATTGATTGTTTTTTTTTTTTTGCTTTCTTATGGAGCCACTTGTGTGTTTTTATTTGGCAAGCCAGATCAATATTACGCACATATTACGCATACGCAGCGTCAGCCGCGGGCGAATATTCAACAATTTGTGCGCGATTCAATTTAAAGTTTCTGAAAAGCCCAACAAATATCGAAAAATTTCGAAGTAATTGATGGCAAATGAGCATGAGATAATTCCCGTGGGCAATTAGTAAAATATTCCATTTACATGAGGGCCGAAATATGCCTTTGCATTGAAACGGACAATCGAATATAACCTTTGAAATAACACTATTTATTTAAATTAGATGTATTTCATTTTACCTTTCGCACTACCTGTTGCACAAATAAATTATTTATTTTATTTTTGACTTTTCAATGCGTGGTAAATTTTAAACTTTTAAACTGCAACCAACGTCAATATGTAAACATTTTAACCAGCTTTTTTGACGTTTGTGTCAAATTTGTTAAATTGCAAATTGCAAATTTATGCGCTTAACGTATTATAATTAATGCAATTTATGTTGCTTTATTGTTTTACGGCTTTGGCAGTTCATAAATTATTTACGGTAATTTCTAAGCACGGAAATGTGCGGCCGGATGCATAACCAGGCAACAATCGTGTGACAGATAGCAGGATATTCGCATGATAAACAACTGGAAGACAAAACGGACACTAAATTCGAATGATAATATTTGAAATCTTCTACTGCTTTCGATTTACGGATTGACGTCATATTTAACTCGAGTTTGTTTTTACGAATAGTTGTTTATATTAGGGTCAAGGCACGCCCCAATTGCAGCACATCAATTAATAAACAACTGCAGACAGTTGCAGAAAAACTTGGCCACAAAAACACTGAAAAACACTAACAATCCATTTTGCATACGAAATGTTGAATGCCCTTCAACAAGAAGAAGCAATGCACTCTGGGCTAACCGAGGAATATAAAATGTCGTGCGGTCTGCAAATGCAATGCGGGAACACACCTGGGATTGCGACACACTAAAACATTGCTCTTAAGTATGAAAACTGCATCCGGTAAATGTGTTCTAATCCAAAGTTTAAGTTGAATTTTATTTGATATTGAAAATTGTTTTATTTAAGATATTTGCTCAAATTACAATGCTTTCTGTGCAGACTAAGACTTTCATTATATTATAATTTCTGAAAGAAGATGTTTTTGGTTGTATTTTAAAGTCTTAAATAAATAAACTCTTCAAATATACAAATTTTTTATCAAAGACGTTTTAAAAATATCGATTTTTTCGTTAGTTTTCTATGCCAAGCAAATTTTAATCCTTTTATTGAATATTATTAACATTGTCCTATCTTATTTTTGATCAAATTTGTTTAATTTTTAATAAAAAAAACTAAATATATTACGCATTAAAATGGATTAAATTAAAATTAAAAGAGGGAGGCGCTTCCGAGGGGGGGGGGGGAAATTTTTTGGTTTTTGTTGGTGGTCCTTTGGGGGTTTAAAAATCTTAAGCTTTAAATTTATTATAACTTATTTATTACTTATTATTGACATAAAAACATATAAAAATAAAAATGTTTTTTATTAAAAGCGTCTCAAAAATGTCAAAATTATTTTTTGAGAAAATATTTTTTTTCCTCTACTACTTCCACCTAAAACGCTTTTTATTCAGCTAGTCACAAATCTCTTAAATTAACTTATTTCAGTCTTTTTCATTTGGAATGTGTGAAAAACAGTGCAATTGAATTATGTGCGAAATGTGGTTTGAATGTGCATTTAATTAAATTGTTTACAACTTGGGCTCACATGTTGTACAGCCGCACATATTGTGCAAATTATTTGCCAACCATTTTTTTTTTATTATTTTCCCGCCCGCGGCTTTTGTTGATTAACCTGGTTAATGCGGCTAATTAAAAATAAAAAAGCGCAACTTTTTACAATTGTCTGGCTCAATGCTTAATGCAATTTATGGTAAAAAAAAACACATACAAACACACATTTCAGATTTCCAATTAATATCAAGTATGAATAAGTTTCAATTTAGTGCGCTCAAAAGTAGGCAATGATATTTTATGCACGGCTGAAAATCGGGTTTAAACCAAAGCAATACAAGCTCCAAATATTGATACAACTATGCAGTATGTTAAGAGTTGAACCAGCTGAATAACGAGCTAGTTCTAACCAGTTTTCTGTTTAACTTATAATCAACGTTTAATTTCAGACTTTACAGACAACATTGCTACAACTATTTCAAATATAACTAAAGCATCTATTCATGATTTGCACCCTGAAATATTTATTTGTGCTTGCAGGCATGTCGTTAACTAAATCTTTAGTCTAAATCTACTTTAAGACGGACTTTCCATTAATAAGAACTATTCATAAGAATTGCAACGCTTCGCCAGAACTTTTCCAGCAATTCTCTTTCATTCCGACTCAGCTCACGCTTGTGGCATATCATATGCTAATTTTTCATTTTTTAACCCACACTCACACCAACTGTCAACCTGCTGCCAATGGTAACAGATAACCAGCTAGTAGGTGTGTGTGTGTGTGTGTGTGTGTGTGTGTGTGTGTGTGTGTGTGAATGTGTCTGTAGGCGTGCCAGAAAACATATTCTGTTTGGTCTCGTGTCTTGTCATTTTCATCTAGCAGCTGCTTCCGCTTTTTATTAGCACTCGCCTTATTATAAGACAACTACAGCAGGGATGCTGCCACGCCCATCGTGTGATAATAATAATTTGAACTTATCAAATGGCACAAATCTTGATTCGAGTGTCTGAGCCTGAGCCCTGGCTGCAGTCATTGTAATGAGGTTTTGTTTTTGTTTGACAAGACACAAGTTGTCTTGTGGCAATTCGTTGTAGAATGCAAATTTCAGGGAAAAAAATGCTCTTTGAGAGTGCTCGACTAGTTGATACCCTATAACCTGATTATTTAAAGCTATATATACACTTTTTAATGCCTTTTGTATGCGTTTAGACAACTTTGAGTCAATTGATTCGATTTGATATTCAAATATTTAATGGTTTATTCTCTTAAATAAGTTCTTGGCAGTAAAAACTATTTAGCAAAATCTTATATTTTTGATAGAATCGCCATTCGATAGTCCTTAAGTTATACATTCCTTTTCGCCTCGATTCTCTATAGTTGTGATTCAATTAAATAATAATCGTAGTCTGATTTAATTTTTAAAACTTCAGAAGATTTTTGATTTTCCTTAAACATTTTCTAAGAACATTCATCTGCATGACTTTCTTTACACAAATAAACGTACAAATTTCCCATACATAGATTTCATACGTTAAAAACAAATTTTCCAATAAACATGTATTCAAATCAAAAGATGCACAAGAATTGTATTTGAAATTAACAATTAACAAATTGTTTTACTAGCCTTAAAACCTGTTCTTCAAAGAATATTTTCTATATGTTTTATGGCCTTTGAATCTACAAAAGGCTTTAATCGTTTGTCTGAATTATTTCAGCCCAAAGAAGTTTTCAAGCAAGTCGCGTACAAAAACAATCCAACAGAAAGAATTGCCTTTTTAAAAGTAGCTAAATGTTTGAAAAGTACACAAGGACTCGAGTTCTTTAGACTTAAGGGTTGTCGTGCGAGGACAAACAAACGAGAACAAAAAATTGATTGACAATTATTGATATTTTATGAGCGTGGCCTAAAAGTCGTTAATGTAAATTTGATGTGGGCATTTTGGCTGACATTAAAGAAAAAGAAACAACAGACAGACAAAATGTCAATTATAAACAAAGTTTAACAATTGTTTTGCGATTATTTAACTTTTTGATTACTTCGATTTGAGTTTAAAATATTGCAAATATTGGGGCTGTGGAAGTATTAAGTATTAAGGCAAAGCATATTCAGAGAGGGTTTTTGGCTTCAAGTTTTAAGCTGAGCTATTTTTATAGTCTGCGAAATATTTTATTTCAGGATATGTGTATCCCTTTTTAGGGCTCATTTCCGACTTTATTCTTGCTTGTTTCGGACCAAACTATAGACTCTCAGATCAAACGATTGCTGGTTCTTAGAGCAAAAACTGTATGTTTAGTACCTAATCTGAGACTATTGCCCTTTGAGACTTATTATATCATTAGAAAAATATTCTGTCTTAATTCCAGAATTTACGGAGTTTTTTAGCCTTTATGAAGTTATCATAATATGGAATATGGAACTATGTTAGACAGCTTTCATACATTCCTTGAACGTTGAAATAAGCGAACAGGACGGATATTTCATTCTTGGCACACACTTTCTCAACAATTGAAGACTTTTGCTTAAGAAAATCAGTTGAAAAGTTTCTTTCAAGCATGTAAAAGCTGACGCTTCTATTCATTTTAGTTTTGCTCGACACAATTGAAAATGTACTTTTAAAAATGTGTGAAAATTCTTAGAAATAGTTTTTAGAAAATCATTTTTGAGACAGTTTCGCTTAGAAAAAATCGTAAAATGGCAAATCTCCTATATTTTTTAAGGAATTTAAAAAATATTTTAAAAAGTGTGAGAAAAGTCTTACAAAAATATAGTTAAGAATCAAAATTTCAATAAAGAAAAACTCACCTTGCTGTTGATTTTTTTGCCAGTTAATACGACAAATATATTAAATGAAAATTAGATTAACGCACGTTTACCGTTTACAGCGCGATGCGGCGAATTGATTAACGTGTTTTTTTTTATCTCCTTATCAGCACTGGAATTGTAACTGTAACTGAAATAAGTCAGATTTGGGTGCAGACAAAATTTTCGCTGACGCTTTTGTCGAACTCTGAAAAACACTTTCGAAAGACTGGCGTAAAAAGTGCTTCAAAAACTTTTCCAATTAAAAGGTCCACAATAATCGAGAAAAAGAGTCGAAATGTAATTTTTGAAACAGAGTTTTGTATCTTGCTATTTTTTTTTCTCAATTAACTTTCACGAAACAGAGAAAAAGAGCGATCAGAAATAACTGTTTTTATTTTATTTGAAAACTGTGTTCTTTAACCGTTAGTTGGCGAGAGCGCTGGTTGGGTTGACTGGTTCGACGCGCACGAAACGAATGCAGCGCCAACAACGAAGGCGACTTGTTTTATACGCGAACCGCAGCCGAACGAACGCCTCGCATGCCGCCGACTGTTTCAACTTCAACTGGTGTTCGTCGTCGCTCCTGTTGCGCCTTCAATGAAAGCTATGCGCTAAGCCGGCACTGGCCAGCGTTGGTTGGTGTCCCGACTAGAATGAAAGCTCATTCGCTTCGCGCCCACGCAACAAAGCAGCGCAGCAGCGATTGCTGTGACGTCAGCGCAGCGAGGTCGTGTTGATTTAAAGCTGTGCTAGTTGCCTGCCATTCGCTGGCGTTTGAATTTGTTGTTGTTGCTTTTATTGCTGTTGCTTCTTCTTAACCTACGCACACGCATTTGGTGGGCGGCGCTTAAATTTTGTGGTCACCTTTTCGGGCTTACCAACCGCAAGAGGGTTGATAACTAATAAAAAACGGTAAATTGTTGCAGCACATTTGATGTCAGTTTTTAGGCCAGTTTTTGTCTCAATCCAACTAGTTTTTCTTTGTTCTTTTGGTGATGTGCTTAATTGAGTTTATCCCCATGTCATTCGCCAAGCTGGTGATCAGATTTCATTTAACAGCTGCATTTACATTTCACATTTGACATTTCATTTAGTCGCTTAAAATGTAAGCTAATCCCATACGGCAAATAGAACAAAAGAGAAATGGAAATGTGCCTCATTAAAAAAATATTACGCATACGCAGTGTGAAGTGTGGGCATTTCATTCAAACTAACTTCGTTGAAATTCATTTGAATGGTGTTCAACTTGTAGTCTTTAAAAATGTCTGAAAATATTTTATATTCATTTAAAAATCGCATTTAATGCTCTTAATAAAGCTCCAACTCTTAGAATTCGAGTCAAATAATGAGCTTATTATTATAAAAAACATATTAAGAAATAATTAAGAAACAAAAAACCGAAATGGTAATTAGTTCAGTTTTGATCAAATTTTGAGAGCTGCAAATTTCGGACCGCTTTTTTCAACATGGTTTTATTCTTTCTGCATTTAGTAGTAAAAATTAAATGTTTGTTTCAGGAAGTCTATTTAACTTTATTTCACTTTCAAAACTATGGGTTGCCTTTGATATATTTAAAGGAGTTGTCAGTTTAATAAGTTGTAAGTTATATATAATTTGAGACCAAAAATAAAGATAATGAATATATTATATTTTTCAATGCATTGAAATGAGGAATTAACAAACTGTGATCCGACTGAAATTGAAAATCTGTTGATTTTTGAGAAATTTTGAAGAAAATGGGAATTTGGAAAGATCTCTTAACACAGATTAGGAAACTGCTCAAGTCAATAATATTAATTAAAATAACAATAATTACCAATATAATAAAAATTATAATTAAACTATAATGTTTTTTAAACACTATCTTACGCGAATTTAAAACGTTTGTCATATGACAAAATCCACATTAATTGGAACGTAAGCTGAAACGGTAATTGGTTCGTGAAAAATTTGCCGCTGGCCTCGAAAGCTTATGCAGCTTTTTGTCGTACGGTAATGTGGTTATGACAAGCACAGTCGTGGCATAAATAGTATGTACACTCAATATGAGAACCGCGAAGTGCTTAATTTGAATACTCAAGAATAGAAATATTTTTTAGGGCTCTGAAACTTTAGCAAGGTAGTTAATTGTTCTTAAAGTTGTTTTTTTTTTTCATAATCCAAATTTCTTATACAAACTAAAACCTTCCGAAATATTTGGTTTGCTTAAAGTTTATATTTTACAAAATTGAGAATTGGTTCAAATGCGGACATGAACTCTGATTTTTAGAAAGAAAACACACACACAATTTATAAGGAATATTAAATGTTTTACTCTTTATTCGATTGCTAATTAGTTTTATTTGTTTATGTTTGTTATTTTATGCAAATATTGCCAAATTTGTTCATCAAATAATACAGTTTTCGTTTTAAGTTCACTTAATTGCATTAAATTATGCACATTGCTGGGCTTTGTATGAAACATTTATTCGAATCGAACTTAGTTTATAAGGGACAAAAAATATTGTACATATTAATTACAATTTAATTACAACTAAATAACCGTAAAACTGTATGTATTAATTATTATTATTCAATTTATCATTAAAATAATGTACACTAAAACTTATGCTTAGGAGTCGAGTGTTCATTGCTTGTTCACGTTCTATAATACGATTATTTCGCTATGCCAAAATTCGCGTCTAAATTTTTGTTCAAATTTGTTATTTATTTTAAATTTTTGTTTTTGTTTTTTTTCATTGCACATTTTATTTGCCAAAATTGTTTACCATTTTTGTATAGTTTTTATGTTAAACATAATCTAAATTTAATTTATTACTGCTGATACGTTTTCTTTTGTTTAATTGCTAAATCACTGGATTTTTTTTATTTTTTATATTTTTATTGCATTTGATTTTTATGGTTTCCATAAGCAGAAAATTACAAAAGTTGTTTGCCTAAATAATTTACATAGAGTTTAGCCAAGTTAGGGATTTTTCATCTTTTTGCCAGCCCGTGTTTTATGTATTGTTTAGACTAAGTTCTAAATTATCAGTTATTTTTTTGCTTAAGTGCTAAGCCTAAATTTATATATATGTATGTATATAAATGTGATATTCGATCTACACAAAATTCGCCAATTACTAAAATTATGCATTTATCGTTAACGTATATGTATTGTATATGTGTGTATATAGTATATATCGAATGTGGTATATCATTAACTATTGCTCAGTAAGTGTGTTTTGCGTGTTTAGAACAAGAACAAAAAATGAAATCAAAAAAATGTGCCAGCTATATAAATCGACTCTTGCTTTTCGGTTAGTTAATGCTTTTTTCTCTATAGAATTTGTTTCTTTTCTTTTTGCTCGCTCAACACGACGATATCACAACAAAATGTACCAAGTAGAAGAATTAGTTATCGTTATCAGTTATCGATCGCCACAATCGATTCACGTAAACGGCGGCGGCAGCACAATCGGATCGAAGCTCTGTTGCAGCATGGAAAAATTACTAAAGTTCGCCATGCGTCGATATCCCCACAGATCCATGGCCTCGACGCACACATCCTGAATTTGTTTGATCTGTCCGTCGTAGAAAGAAGGATAAATAAACTTTAAAACCGATTTCATTCAAATAGTATAATAGCAGCTCCCACCTCATCTGCCCTGAGATCCTGCTTCCAGTGAAAGGGTGCCGATCTGGAATCTCGATATGTGGAACTAACGCCGCCTTTGTTCTCCTTGGTGTGCGTATCCAGAAACTCCTCGACGGCGGGATCAAAGGGCAAGCCGTAAAACTGTAAAATGTCCTGGGTCACATCATAGGGATTCAGCGACAGATCCTCATAACGCAACGTTCTATACAAATCAGAATAGTAAACATAAAATAAATATGTATGTATATGTTTTATATACGGGGATGACCTGAAATCTCTTCCAACCAAATTCCAACCCAATTTTAATTCTTGATGAAGTTCTTTCGAGTGTTTAAATACCTAGTCACGAGATTTGGTCAAATACACCCTCTAAGTAAATGAACCATTGTGTGGTATAAAATGTAAATTGATTTTTTAAGAATTTTTGTTCTCTTTGATTAATCAAGGTGTATATAACAAAGTCCCCCAAAACTATTCGGCCGCAATTATGACAACTGTTTATCAATAATATTCAAATTGTTGCTAGTTTCTGATTTATTAAATGGATCCATGATTGATGTAGGCTAGCATATAGTAATATAGTTGGTAAGCAACTTTTGCTGTCTCGGAAACAGAAAATAGATCTCTCAAAGTTCTGTGTCAACAACGAATTCTTTAAGAGATTCGCAAACTTTCCGACTGTCCGATTAAATTATCAGTTTCATTTCTAAAGGCAACCCTTCGAGTGAGTAGAATCGAGGATAACTCACCTGAAACGCCCCGGATACGCCTTGAGCAGCTTATCGGCCGTCTTGTAGTCATCCACCAGATCCTGACAGACCAGAGCTGGATCCTCGCAATCCTCATTGCCGCCGCACCAGACGCGATGACGACGCGATTGCATTGTGCCCCGCGGATCCCGCACCAGCAGCACAATACGCACATTGGATAGACTGCAATTAAATAGATTCGAGTGTTATGAATATGATAAGTACACTCGCAGCTATTATATCTGGCGTAATAGTTGGGCATCGAGCGTGAAGTTCGCTGTGCCATAACAATGCCTGAGCCCACTTTAAAATGGCATTCAATTAAATTTAATTTAAAACATCAGCTATGAGTCATAATTAGCATTTAATAATAGCTAGCCAATTTGATAATTGCATTTTTTAATATTATTAAATATTAGCAAAATAATTAAATGTCCATTCCTAAATGTTTGCCGATGAGTTCATAACTTAATGCCAATGATTTTAAGACATTTTATTATTAAGTGATAAAAAATGAGAAATAAGTTTCATTTCAAGGCCAAAAAACACGTCTACCTTAAATTCTATTTTATAACAATATTTCTAGTTCATAAAAGTGAATTTAAGACTTATAAAGGTTTTAGATAGTTTTTTTTTATTGTAAGCTAAGAAACTTTTAAACTTGATGAGCTCCTTTTCAGTTTTCATTTTTCCTCAAACAATTTGCCTACATTATAATTACTTTAGCTTACAGATATTTCTAGTTCTATATTGTAAAGAATCATGTACTGTAGCTCACTCAATTATCAAATTGTCAATGTTTCTCATCACTTCACATCATCATAATTATTATCACTGCTATCATCATTATCGCCATAATAATCGGCAGTAACCACAGCAAAGCAAACTGCAACTGTAGCAGTTAAGCCCCCTACCGAACCCACAATGCTAATGAGTTTGTGGTTGTTGTAGTAGAACTGTCAACCAGTAAACAAACATTCATAGATATAAATGTATCTCGACGTGCACACACACACACACACAGACACACAGAGATACATATTAAAATTGGCCAAGCAAATAGTCAGAAGCTTGAAATGCGTTCAAAAATTGGCTTTAAGCGCAAGAGTTAAAGTGCCCTTTGGGCCAAGTAATATTATAAATATCTGTCGAGGCTTGTTATAACATATACAGGGTTTTTTTTTTAATTTCAAAATATTTATATCTTAACTGATACAATTTTTTCGTTTTTATAATGGGTCAAAAAACATAGCTAAAAGAATCGGAATTTTAATATTTTAAATAAAATATCTTAACATGGCCGTTGTTTTCGATAACAATAACTATCGCCTATCAAACCTATCGGTTGAAGCAACTTAAAAGATAAACCTGATTATTGACGCAAAGAGGACATTTCTACTTCTAAGTATTTCGTGTTATACACCTTATGTGACTATTTTATTAATCGAGGGTATCAAAATCAATGTCATTGAATTGAAATTCTGTGCAAACGCGATACGCTTGTTGACAATACAATATAATGAAATTTTCAAGCGTTTCCAGCAGAAGAAGAGTCAGCGATATTATTGTGCTCGTATCAGTAGCTGGTTATGCACAAAGTAGTGCAAAGTAGCATGCAAATAGAGAGATACTTGGATACTGGCTTTCCTTATAGCTGAACAAAAAAGCGGCAGCTGAAATTGTTGACAGGGAAAGCAACAAGGCGTGCAAAAATAATAACAGTAACAGTTAACAATAATAGTCACAGTGGAGAACAGCTGCAGAAATACGCAAAGAGCTAAAATCATACAAAAAGTTGCACAAAGCCGCAAAGCGAATTGCGCAAAATACGCGCAGCAAATTGAAATGCCAAAGAAAACGAGGCAAAAAGTCATTTGCATATTGATGTAAGCCAAAGGCAGCCAAGTAAACCCCCTTAAGCAAAAAAGAAAATAAACAAAGATGATCGAAGTTGAGTCTCTAATATCAGCACATTTGCCAATTGCCAATTGTGTAAGCCTTGTAAGCGACTTTAGATACAATTGGACTTTTTTCATTTTTACATTTGAGGTGCTGCAATCTCAAAATGAATGTGTTTCCCAAAAAGGTTTCCTTTGTGTACAAACATATCTTAGCACTCTACATTCTACAGATCGTTCTCTCTCTTCCAGATCCTTTTTCACTAACCTTCACTTTCTGTTATCGCTCTATTAACTGGAAAGATTTCTTCACCTACAATTACCTCTGTTATCCACAAAACTATGTGTTTTGGAGTAAACAATCTTTTCAACCGGGATATTCGTTTATTCGTTGTGAGCTCTGTCCCAAGCATCATGAATAATCGAGGCTCAATGTACAGATATTTTATTTCATTTGCGAACTTTGTATTCAAGTGAGATATTAACAAAATATTTAACATTCCCAACGTTCTTTGAATAACTGAGCCTTCCTTGTTGCTTAACTGCCAAATCTACGGCCATAAAATTGCCAAAAAGCTGATCATATGGAATCGTATAAAACATATATCTTAGTATATAGCACATAATTTACAAACTAAACAAAATTCAGCTCTCAAATGTTTACATATTGACAACTGATGGATATGCTTGGCATATTACAAAATTTTCAAGTGCCTAAAAATATATATTTTTGACAGCTGCTCAACAATTTTTTTGCGTTTCGCTTGAGTTGAATTTCTGTTTAATTACATTCCATTTCATTTCTTATTTATGCCCAAGAGCACTTTGTGAGTTCCAAGTGCCGTGTCGACTTCCACTCAATATTTATGCATATATATACATACATATATATATATATATGTATATACATATGAATATACCTTTATATAGTTTGTACGCCCACAATATTTGCTTTAATTTCACTTTTTGACAGTTATTTACATGAGTTTGTTTTCATTTTGAGTAATTATTGTACAATAGTTGCTATAAATATTCATAAATATTGTTATATAAACAAAATAATTGTTAGACCCAAAAGATGCTTGAACTAAATTGCCTTGCGGCATGAAGTTTATCAAGAAAAGACTTTGGCAAGCATCATGATGATATGATAATAATGATAATAATAAATGTAATCATATTGGTTATTTATTATTTAACAAAACTTGTTGAAATTATTTGAATATGTAAAAATCAACCTTTTATACCAAATATATAATATAAATTGAGTTTCAATGTAAACATATTGAAATAATTTATTAATATTTAAATCAAATTTAATATAATTTAAATTGCACATCATTAAATTACTTCCATTTGAGGCGTGAACAAATGTGATTTATTTATAGAGCAAAACTCAATTCACACTTCATTGGATTTAATATAAAACATCAGATATTGGCGATGCAATTGAAGCCACCGAATAAAATTATATTAAATTTCGTACATTCAGTTTCCAGAACTTTTTGCAGCATATTTCTGGCTACCATCAAAGTCATGTAAAAAATTTCAATTCGACTCTGTTGCAATATACAAAAAATTGCGCATACGCTCCGTTGACCAAAGGCTCGCTCGCCATGTGTGCGTGTGTGTGTGTGTGTGTGTGTGTGTGTGTGTGTGTGTGTGTGTGTGTTGGTTTATTTATACTTATAAATATGCATAATTGTCGCGTGCGGGTAAGCAAAAAAAACGAATGTTGGAAACGGTATAATATATGTTCACGAGAAAAAGCGCAATGAAAATTTGCAGCCATGAGAAAACAAAAAATGATTTGTTTAAGTGCGGAAAACAGAAGAAGAAAAAACGCCAAAGAGAAAAGGAGAAAAAATTAAAAAGCCTGTGGACAGAGTTAAAATAGCCACAGCAAAAGAAATTTAAAATTCAGCACGCGTCGCAATTACCCAACAAATTTTCGTGGTAACAAAGGAAATATATTTTAAAATGGTTAGAATAAACAATGGCAAAATTATGCACTCTGTAAAATGTGTAATTCAAAGAATACGTAAAATCTTCCCTGATCTTAAATTTGACTATTGAATGAAAGAGATTTAACTGCCCGTAAATAGGTAGCTTTAATTTCCACAGCACTTTCACTTGGGAAAGACACGCCTCCTCGTCGCAGACAATTAATCAACATTATCAGCTTATGTCAGACGAACCCATGAAAGCCCCAAAAAAGTTGGGCAACAGCTGCACGCATGAAATTTTACCGCTAATCCAGTTTAAGGCTAATTACCCATGTAAAAAGCGGCAGAGCCAATATCCTGCCAAAGCCAGCAAAAACCTCGCATTTGCCTTTGTGTTAACAAATTGGATTGTTAATACTCCCAACGCGCGACTTTGAGATGATCTGTAAACAGCCCTAGGATACTTTAATATTTTAATAAACTATATATTTTTATTCGAAATTTATTACATTATTCAATTAAATAACTACAGCTACTATAAATATCTTAGATTATTGGAAAAGCGTATTGCGTTATTTATTCAGACTCATATAGATCATATAGACTCATATAGATCACGGACTTTAGTTTAGTTTATGGTTTGCCTCAGTCGAATGTCAAAAGTAAAGTTAATAAAAAACAATTATTTTCTATTCCAATAATAAAATATAAAAAAAAAAAATCAATAGTTTGATAGCCAAATTTCTCATATAAATTGTGATAAAACGAAAATATCTTATAAAGATGCTTTTTGTCAGCTATCACATTGTAGACGCTAACTATCAATAGCATAAAATAGGCTATACTTTTAAACTCTATATTTATAAATGTTTATAATTAAATTTTCTTTTAAAACAATAATTAATGACATCAAAAGTTTAGGCGACAGGCAACTATGAAAAGGTACTGAAAGATTTTCTTCTATCATTAATTTTTTTTGAATAAAATAAGTTTGTTTCATAATTAGTTGTTCTTAGATTTTTTAATGCTAGCTACGCATACCTCTTAAATCTTTTTTCTCGTTAGGTACATAAATCTCTTTGTTAAGCCCCAAAGCTGCCCTCAAATTGTAACAAAATAAAAAATGAGTTTAAGCAGAGCCCCCCTCACAGCACATATGCTATCAAAAGTGTCCGTCCAAGAAATGTTCCATTGGGTCACGCAAATGTATGTCATTCATTAGAAAAGATATGTATAGATATGTAGACGGATGAGTTATGGTAGTATTATAGAAATAAGTGCTGTGCTGTGCTGTGGAGAGCTCTGCTAATGACCAAGCGCGTTTTGTCTATCGATTGGTGGATCGGTTCATATGCGAGGTTCAAGGCCTCAAGCAACACGTGAGCCAAACAACAGAAATAGCTTAACCACTTTTGCTTTTATACGATTTTGTTAGCCGCCACAAAAGTTATGTAAATATGTGGCTAACGCACGTACATATACATATACATTTACATATGTATGTCTAATATGCCTCTCTTACTCATATTATGGTAAACTACCTACCGAAATGGCGCATTATATTGATAAATCATTAGGCATTAGCGTTTATTAGAGCTGACCCAAAAACAACAAAATAAAACTAACAAAGCGAGAGGTTTGTTTTAGTTCAGCTAACTGTAAACGTTCTTTAAATATATCTTTTTCTTGGAGGAATAACCCATCAGCACATTCGAAATGTATCTTTCGCTATTGATTGCTTTTAGTTTATGTTTTTAAATAGTTTTGGGCTGTTTTGTGTTCTTTTTTCTTGCAAATTTTTGTTTGCCTTTTGATCTTGGCAACTATGTCAAAATGCCGCAAGCTGCCGCAGCAAAATAAAAACAAAAATACAAACAAATTATACGAAAAAAAAAAGAACAAAAACAAAAAAGCGCGTCCGAAATTTGTGACGGCTTTGTATGAATCAGACACGTAGATAGTTTTTGGGGGCCAACCGAGATTTTCAGCGCGTTTTTCATGCGGTGCCGCAACGTCGGCCAATGGGTCAACACTGCAGTTGAGCGGCAAGGTGAGGGGGATGGTTTCTGGCGGGGTAGCCAAATACACACAAATTGAATATTCGTTAGTTTTCGCTTAGCCAGTGAAATTTGATACATATACCATACAATGGGGTAAATATACAAGGCGAGTGTAATCTATGCTACTAATAAATATATATTCATATTTATTCTAGTTTTTAGCCTCCGATGAGGCAAGAAAATCGCTTTGATGACGAAATCAATGAAGAATTCGAGTCGACATTCACAGCAAGTAAGACCTGCATTCTTTTTGAAATATAATTTTTTTATTTGCAGATCAAACTTTACATCAAATGCCAGTTAAAAGCAAATTATGATATAACTGACATTTTTTCCAATAAAGAAAGAATTGGAATAAAGTTGTTTCCCAACCAATAATCATTTATTTCGCTTATCTTTTTACAGTTTTTTTTAACAATATTTTTTTAACAATATTTTACTGATTTCATTGAGACAAACAATTTTTAAACATTAATAAAAATTTGCTTTCATTTACATAGAAATAAAAATATGCTATTATTTTTATTTCGTGCTCATAAATTTATAATCTTTATTGCATTGTAAACATCCATTTTTAACTTATATGCATATATTTTGAAAAGTGCAAACTAATTTTTCACAGTGCCATTATTGTACAATTTTAAATCATCTTGACTTATTACCCACAAGTGTTAAAAATCACATTCAAAAACATATAGCGAGAGGCTGCTGACGTTGTTTAAATAAAAACTAATTGCGCACATTAAATGGAATTCAGGCAGCGCATAAATAACAATTAAAAACAGATGGACTATATTGGCCTAAAAATTAGCATTTATTCGTTTAATTATGTGTGTGCGGCAAAACTGGCCCGTGGCTGTCGAATAAATAAACACAATTACCACATATAAACAAATAATAATCAGTTGTGTTTACAAATTAAACTGAATTCACCTTAAGAGCCAATATATTAACTTGCTAGCGCAAAAACTGTTTCATGAATATCAATTATACAAATTTTAATGAACAACAAATTTTAATTTATATTTTATTTATTTAAAAAGGTACATTTTAAATCCAATACAATTGAAGAAGACTTTTATTATAACGCGCGAAATTTATCGATTTAACAATTTACTAACGAACACAAATCGCAAGCACGTGATATTCCCTCTCTGTAAGAACTTGGCCCATATATCTGAGTAATAACAGTTTTTGTAACGCCCACCAAAAATATGCGGAATGCAGAATATACTCGAGCACAAAAAAAACAAAGAAAACAAAGAGAATAAACGAACCACAAGCATGCAACATTTTAAAAACAACAATGCTAAATGAAGTTGTGGCGCCCAACGTAGGGCACATAAAAGAAATTCCACAAAAGTGCTTCATAGAACTTAGTAGAAACATGCTAAAAACTAAGAGCTAAATTTAATTTCCAAATCGGGGCGAAAGAGTCGAAAACGTATATCATGAAAGACTCTGGCGCGCGAATCAGCGCACAATAGCCGCAACAGGCTCAGCACTGTTTCCAGTTAAAGGCAAACTTCATTTCCACATGAACCACATTACATAGTCAAAGGGTAAGGGAAAAAAACAGGAATGCATTTCGCCCCATTTTAGGAGCTGTCCGAATGTAATTTTAACTAGTTATCTACCCCATGACATGTGAGACAGGACTAAGGTCAAAAAAAGGAAAACACATACGCTACAATCATGCAGTTGCATTCAAAATTTAGTAAAACATGTAAAATGCATTATTGCAATGTGTGTTGTATGAAGCTACCTCTCTTGCAATCTCATTGTTGGCTTTTGGGTCAAGGGTTTTTTTTGGTGAGTTTACTGTAATGACAGCTGCTGTTAATGGGCCAGTTGGCTGTACAAATGTGAGTTGGATGTGTCCAAATAAAATTAGTTATTTAGAACAGTGAGCTGTGGGATTTCAGAAGGGGAGTTGTTTTATAATTAGATAAAGCAAGCAGAGCTTTAATAATTTCAAATTTAATATTTGACTTGAAGTCACGCAAGTTCTAAACACCCCGCTTTGGGCATTAGACTCTGCCTAACATAGGCCTAGCCTCTTCGTGATTTGCCCAAGCTTCTATCACATTGTGACTTGCACCTTGAACTTGAATAAACCTTTTTCACGCATACTAGCACAATAAACTTTGGCGTATAGACAAAAATGGTAAATTGCGTGACGCTA
Source organism: Drosophila ezoana (assembly GCA_035045725.1). Taxonomy (NCBI): domain Eukaryota; kingdom Metazoa; phylum Arthropoda; class Insecta; order Diptera; family Drosophilidae; genus Drosophila; species Drosophila ezoana. The sequence continues at coordinate 9,105,188 of JAWNOU010000005.1, forward strand.
ATAACAGTTTACAGCACTTGAGTCAAGGTAAACTGTAACTTTGCGGGCTTTTCCATGGCAGGGCAATACTCGAACTGGGTCAGAATTACTGGAAAGTACCAGCGCGCTTGATCAATTTCAAATTGTAAACAGCAGGCAACGAGGGCCACACACAAAATGCGAAATGAAATCAATGTGGAAAAATTGCCGGTAAATGCAAACAACGGCAAATGTCAATCAAAGTCAACTGGGGATGCGACGACGAACCAAGTTGAGTGGCAAAAGAGAAAGGCAGAAAGTCGGAAAGTCTGAAAGTCAGGGAATGACAATAGACAAAGCGCACATAAAAAAAAAAAAACTGGGCGGCGGATACACTGAAAGAGGGAGGTCAGGTTCGCTGCAATAGAGCAATGCAATTTTTTGCTGCAAGTATTTTTTTGCCAACATTTTATTTTTGGCGCCTTGACACATGAAGCCCCCTTGAGGAGGCAGCAGCAGCAGCAGCCGAGGTGCAAAAGCCACTTGGAAACTTCATTAATAACAAACTAAGCGACTCTCTAATGACGTGAAAATATACATATGACAAGGCAATGCCCGCACGTACGTCCAGACGAAATAAACAACAGCCGCAGAGCAGCGCGTGGATGGGCCATGCTCTGCACCCGGAACATAGCCGGGTCTGACCGATGCCAGCCCCCGACCCATGGGGAGGGCAACAATTGAAACGCCGCTTTTATTGTCTGCTGAGATTTTACCGGCAGTATTTTAAATACCCTACCCAAGGGTATGATTGTATAACGCAATTGCATAACTCATATATTTCTTATAAGGATGGGACGACTCAGTCTATCTACAGATTGGATATATCTACAGATGACCATGTAGCTTCTATAAATATATCTTCCATAGTTGTAATCATTTTAAATTTAATTTTTTTAGCATTTTTAACAAATTATTGCAGCAAATATCTTCAATTTTTTCATAATTTTTCCTAAGAACAGATTGAAAATATTTTGGAATACCGTTTATTCTATAACTCCTAGAACCAAATATATCGTTGTACAACAATCATTTTGACTTTGGATAACTATGTCGTTTACCAACTTTAAGTATATATTTATAGAGTATCAGTACTTCGTGCTTTCCAAAGATCAGCTCTTTCTTTACACTTTTTTCCCTCATCTCTTTTTGTGTGCTGTGCCAACGTATGAAATTTATGGTGTTCGTGCATTTGACATGAAGCCTTTAGGGCCACGCTTTTGATAGGCTACCCAAAGCATGCCGAACCGTACCGAATCTGGGATCTATGTGTGTTTACTCAGAGTTGTTGTTGTTGTTGTGTTTTTTTGGTTGTCAGCTGATGATGCCAGAAGAAAGACAGCCAGAATCAGGCAATTTAGCTGACATGTGAAATTATTATAGAGCAAAGACTTATTGTGGGCGCTAGCAGTACATAAATTAGCCAAAGGCATCAAAGAGCAGCTAACATTTATGGAGAAAGATGAATGTGAGCCTGGATCTGAGTAGGAGCAAGCCAATGAGTACTTTGATGATACCATCTTGGATAGTTACGAGCTTTGGCATCACATAATTATATCTGGATGCACTAATTGGTAATTGATTTCTTTCTCTCATTGTTTGGCAAAGGCTTGCTTAAGTATAGTTCACAGCATGACTATTGCTTACTTCTTAACAAGTTCTAACTTCTTGGCAAATATTTATCATGTAGATTAAATATTGACAAGCTGATTGGCTAACAAGAATAGAAATAATTAAAATTCAGCTTGATTTTTTAGCATTAAAGCAGATCAAAAGAACAGTGTACGTTTTAGTTGCAACAATTAACCCATTTTAGCCCATTTTCTTCTTGCATTTTCATACAAGTACGCAAGTCATTAAACGTTGCTTCCTGCTACCACTTGACTTGATTCGCGTCTAATTGAATTTTGCACTTTGGCGAATTTTGACCCAGAAAAGTTGGGCCGAAATCAATAGGAAGCGGAAACTAATGGTCGATTGAAATTTATTTGAGGTACTCTTAACTTAAATTACAAGGTTTTAGTTACACAACATAGTGATAAATATTTTTTAAATAATTTTCCATTATAATGAACAGTTTTCAGGCTCCACTAAACTATGTATTTCACTTACATTTTGTAAGTTCGAACAACTAATAAAGATCTATTCATAAGAGAATTATTTAATAGTTAAAAACAATAAGTTTAATAAATTACCGTACTATGGATAAAAGAGACTACAAATGTTGCATAACAATGAATTTAATATTGATACTGCAATTTATGTTTAACCATTTCACAATTGAAATATAGTTTCGAAAATTTCAATAAAATAAACATCAAGTATATTTACTAAATTAATATAAAAGTTTCTTAACGTTGTCCAACACTATAACTCTGTGAAAATAAAGTTGCCAGACAAGTTTTTATCGCTTTTTACACTAAACTAATAGCGCATTTGAACAATTTTTATCTATAACCAACTTAAGCAATTCAAAAAACTGTTCAAATATATATTTTAAGCAATCCGTAGAGTAGCCCTTATCATGTTAGCCAGCCCTTAAATATTCCCTAGTCACAGTCGTGTGCCAAGCGCTGCAAGAGGCTGCATCTTAAGGTTCCCCCTACTTTGCGCTCATTTGTTGACTTTTCAGCATTTCTAGTGCTGACTGAGCTACTTAATGACTTATCGCCATCATTATGCCTCGCTGGCTGCCTTTTGGGCTGCCCGAGAATTGCGGCCAGAGTTAAGAAAGCGTAAAGTGAAAGATACTCGAGTGGCAAACAGATGCCAGCCAAGTGCAAAGCTAGCTGCAGCCTCCGCAGCCTTATGCAGCCTCCTGCTGTCGCTCGACTAAGTGACATTCGGATGGGCAGCCCATAACACTTTCAGCCAGAACTATGCGTCACCCACATAAATTCAGGCTGCGCTCAGGCCAAACCTTTCTCTTTGCTTGCACAACCGAAATGCAATTAAATGTAGCCAAAAACCAAAAAAATACTTGAACTCATAACAAGTTATCTTTGAATTGAACGAAACTTAGATACACTTTAAAAAATATGCATGTTAAAATTCAATATTCATTTGAAATAGATAAAAGATGGTTTACGTTTTATAGAAGAAATATATTAACTTTATGATATATCACACATATTGAACTTACATTGTCCAGGCTTCAAAAAAAAAATTAAGGGAATGCAATAAAGAAGTCTCTATAAATATTGTAAAATGAAGATTCAATTTAATTCATCTATACAGTTTTATATATATGTACAGATGTATAATAATAAAATATTAAAAAACATGTTTGCTAAAGAGATCAGGACAGGTAAATTAAATATTCACAAAATTAATGTCAGCTCTGAGTTCGTTTCCCTGTTAAGATTGTAAAGGTTTTTTCGATTGGCTATTAAATATCAAAACTAATTGGTACATCCAAAGTTTGCGAGGGAGTAACTCAGTTAAAACTATTTACAAGCTGCAACACAAAGCTAATTAAATTCATCGCCAGGGTATCAGAAAAACCAGTTATGCTCGCCCCAAGGAGATTGTCTGCTGCCTGAACGGAGACTTGGGCTGGGACTGCCGGAACGGGGACTTCAATGTCGCCCAAGGCAATAACAATAATGCCGCCGCCATTCAAAATCCAATAATATGTATAACCAATGCCGCACCTTTTCGGTGTCAGAGAGGGTGCGGGGGGGATGTCCGCCTGGGTTGGTAATGCAGCTGCCATCCATTTTATTGTCATGTAAATGCAATTTATGTGTTGCCCCCGGCCTCGGCACATCACACTCTTCCCCACCTCAATCTTTCTCTCGCTCTTTCTCTCTTCTCACTCGGTCTCTTTGTTAGCTTTTAACCAAATTGCTCCACTTGCAATCGCTGGGCTTAGCGGGGCGTGGCAGAGGCAGCCAATAGGTTCCTTGCCGCACCCAACAACATTTTGACACTTCATTTCACTTAAGTTGCAATTTTTATTTGCCAGCTCGTCTTGTGTACTTAGTTCGCTTCCGTTTTGCTCTGGTGTGCCACGCCCATTATTCCCAGCGGTTGAGATTTACTTATTTATGAAATGAGCAGCAAAAAAAAGTGCTAGCTCTTTACCCACTGCGATTTGAATTGTACGTGAACTGGGCGCAAGATTCGGTGAGATAACGAATTTTATATTCTTATCAGAAAGCAAAGCTTCTTCAAAATTAAAAAGTAAGCCCTTTATAAAGGTTTTATATTAGTTTAAATAAACTTATATCAACTATTGCGCTACTCTGAAGATGTAAAATAAACTAATTTCAGTAAAAGAAAAGATAAAGTACAAATCAAGAGCACAAAATAGGTATACTGCATTTAACTCTTCGAGAATTACAACAAATTGCTTCCTCTTATCTAAATGAATGGAAATTTTCTATGTTATCTGAATTTACGTGTTTACGTTGACGATTTGTTTAACTACCTTTAACTATAAATTTGTCAGTTGTTTCAGTTTGACATTTACCAGATAATAACTAGAATTGTGATAGGCCTAAATACATTCTTTAGATTACGCCTTGTTGTTAACATTTAATTGTATGAACTAGGCACTTATTATTTGTTCACTTTAGTTGACATTATCAAAATAAGTGTTATTATCTATTGGGGGCCTTTTCAATAATTACATTTTTATTTGTTAGACTTAAAGTCTTATGTTAATGGGGTTCGAGTCTATAAAACGATTTAGATACGGATTATAATGAGTTCTGTTTAATTCAAAATTCAAAACAAAGATAAATAAATAATGAATGAATCTTTGGGTATTCATAGAATTATTACAAAAGATATTACTTGTGTATTCACAGACTTCCGTAGTAGAAAAAATCTTTATTTTGTGATTACTGAGATACATACCTGCAAGAAAAGAATAGATAACATTATGTTAATAAAATATTATACAATGCATAAGAATCAATTTCAATAACAGCACAACCCGCACAAGAATCTTCTCGTAAGTATAAACTGCAGAAGGCAATTACGAGTTGCATCAATTCAAATGACGCCCACAAATGAATTAAAAACAATCATAAATTTAAAATGCAAGGTCTTGCAAAAAATATTTCGAATTCAATGCGCACGTACCGACTGCCCACATGCACGGATCTGCATCTGCATCTGCAACTGCAACTGCATCTGCATCTGGGCGAATCTCTCGTGCCTGGTCGGAAGGCGGCATTAACTGCCAAAGTGCGGCGACCGGAGCTTGTTGTTTATGGAGTTGCAACCTGGCGAAAGGGTAGCACGTCGCGCGCGCTGCACGTTGCATTATTTGGAGCGAGGCTGGCAATAAATTGCAGGGCATTGTGGGGGGCCCGCTGTGACAAATGGCGGGCGAGTGAAAGGCATTGGATAATTGGAAAGTGGAGCCAGCAACTAAATTGGCTTAATTTAAGCTGACCAGCAGAAAAAGCAAAGAGCAACGAGCACAATATACAGGCATATTAAAATTAAATTCAAATTAATATATTATATAGCATAAAATATGACTTTTATTTTAATAAAATTGGAAACAGGGCACATAAAATATAACAAAGTAAATTTAAAAAAATTTAAAATAAATTGAAATATAATAATATAATATAAAATAATACAAATTGAGTTTACTCTTCTTTTCTTCTGTCCCTCTTCGTTTCTGTGATACAAAATAGAAGATAAGATTTAATGTAAATAAATAAGATTTATTTTAACAAATTATATTTTCTTTGCTAACGTGGAAATGTGCTTCCTTATATATATACATTTATATATAAGTATATTCTTTATATATAAGTATAATGATAATAATATAATAAAAACAATAGATATAATAGATAAATAATTCAATCATATATATTTCAAGGTACTAGGAGAACAATGACTGTAAATGCCTCAAGTCCACACATAATAAAATCAATTTAAGTCTTGCATTATCACAATTTCAAATTCTGGCATGAGGTGGAGAAAACTAAAACTAATTTCGCGTTTATTACAGGTTACGAAATGTGCGCAAATTATATGAAAACGCAGACAGACAGACACACACAGGTACACACACACACACACACACAAACAGCTATTACCAGAGCGCGCACAGCACAAGATATAGATACTGATATAAATGTAGATACAAAACGTACTCGTACTGTGCGAATGCCATTGTCCGGACGAGACCAAACCAAACCAGAGCCAAAACCGTGGCTAACAATGCATAAAAGAATAAGAAGAAGCAGCATAAGAAGCCAGCGGCAGAAGAATGCAACAAGAAGAGGCGCAACGCGGCATTCGCAGCGCCACACAAAGGTGCCACGTAGAAAATTGCATAAGAATAGAACTAATTTAAACAACTTGCAGATACCGCGGTACCAGCTACAACGCCCCTCGCATTGCCCAGTGAAGGTAATAAAAATTATACAATGACTGCACAAGCGTGAATCAGCGAGACGGAGGGCAGAGAGATAGAGAGAAAGAGAAAGAGCGCGGGAGGGAGAGTGAGAGGTATCTACCCCATAGACACCGAAATATATCAATAGTAGATGCATCGCCGTCTGACTAAAATTGCATTGTGTTCAGCTGCGTTTACATGCATTGTGTTGCATTGTATCTGCCAGCCACTCAGATTGTATCCGTCAGATACTTTGCCGCCACTGAGGGGCTGATGCGTCAGTTTGCGCTGTTCTTGACGAGCTGCGGTATTGATACAATGCAAATGCGAACAATATAAAGATGAGTAGCAATATACATTTAAAAAAAAAATAAAAATAAGCTAATAAGAAATATAGACATATATAACTAAAACTTACGACAATTTTACAAGGTATAATACAAATCTATTCGAAATATTTTCATGCTATACATAAACGTAAATTTTATGATACTAAATTATTTCAAACAATATTAAAATACGAAAATATAGAAAAATGTTTAAAGAATATTTGTTTAATTACTTTAATTTTTTACTCAATAAAACTATCTAAAAATAAAATATGTATATTTTGGAAATTCAAGTAAAGTGTAAATGAATGAAACAAAATGCATTTAAAACAAGGGAAACACACTTTTTTATCCAGCACATCTTTTAATATATGTTAAAAAAATGCTTGCATAAATTATACTTAAAATAAATATGAATATTTACAGATATCCAAAATATTCCACCATATATTTATATAGTAATTTATACCCCGAATTAAAAATGGCTTAAAGGGCATAATGTTTTCGTGTAAATGTATGTAACAGGCAGAAGGAAAGCGTCTTTATAAAGTCGGCATAAAGTATAAATATTCATCTTGATAGCCGAGTCTATCGAGCCATGTTTGAAAAAAAACGTTCAGAGTATTTGCCAGTCGAGCACTTCCATTTTATCTTACTGCATTTAAGTTTATCAAGGCGATAAACAATAAAAATAGATTATGTAAATTGATAAACAACGATAGCAGCTCAGACCTTAAAGAAATTCCATTAAGGTTTGCATGTAAGATAATTAATTGAAATACATTTCTTTTTAAGCGAGAAACTCATTTAAGATGCGGCCCTTATATAAGTATGTCAGGCGGAAAAGTTCCATTCACTTTTTGTGGTTAAAATATATCCGCAGCTACTTAAACAACTCGCACATCTGCATGTCAATCCTTGACTTTGGAGGCTTAATTATACAACAAGGAAACCGGAACAGCCGCTTGGCGGCGTACGTACCCACGTTACCACGCCCACTCTGGCAAGCCGCCTCCACTCGTACAGGCGTTACATATGCAAACAAATTACAGAAAAGGCAAAGTGGGGCACGTAGCTTTTTATGCGACCACATTGCCTGCCCCCGCCCGCTAACACACAACGGGCCCCTCGTCTCCGCACACCAGATGAGTTTCACCCGGATGAGTTGACACTGTCGCCGCCGTCGTCGTCGCTGCCGCAGTCAACGTCACAGCCTCTGCCCCGCCGCGCCTTTGCTCGGGTCCAGGCAGGTTGTTAAGCAAAAGTCACGTTGGTCGAGACGCCGTTTGGCCAACCTCAAGGTTAAGTGGCAAAGAGCTGCGGCAAAGGGGAGCGCCAGTGCATTGGAGATAAGCGAAAATTTGTTTACCATAAACTTGACAGTTATTTGTTTTAATAAGAGCCAGATTAAAAATTGTTTCCCAGAAACAGCTGGCTAATAAATGCAATTTTTAAAGATCCAACGACTTACAAGCCAGAGAACTTTTATTGAGATGCAAATAAGACAGATAATGGATAAGCCCCTTGTCAACAAATATAAAGAGAGTCGCTCTTATTAAAAAATAACCTGTCTTTAAAAACTCTTAAGTACCCTTTCTTCAAGTTTAGTTTTGAAGTGTCGCTGTTTATTTGCTGATAAATTTTAACTTTTAAACAATAGAATCTGATTTTTCAATGCAATCTAACAATCTAACAAGTTTAACTTAACAAAAAATGTATGTAAAATCTTTTGAATATATTCTTTTCGTTTCTTCTCAAGTGGCACTGTTGCAAGCTCATATCCACAAAGGCACTAATTTATTTTAATTACGACTATTTATCAGTTGCGGCAGCTGCTAACCCTTTCACCATGACAAGAGTGGAGCGAACAGAGGCAGCTGTCGGGCAACTTATTGTTCTACATTTTCCTCAATTACCGCTCAGCGTTTTCTCGGGCTGCGCTTTCATGATTTGTGGCTCTGGTGCGCTTTTAATTATTGCGATTATTGTGGCAACATACAGTTTACAGTTTTCAATTGTGGCAAGCAGCGACGCCTTGCAACATGCGCCACTCGCGGCTCGAAATGAAAAAACAATTTAGCACAGAATGAATTGCTTAGATAAGTATGCGGAAAGAGATCAAAATAAACAAAATGAAAGAGAGACGGAGAGAGATAGAGAGAAGAGAGAGGGAAGGTAGTCACCAGTGAAGCAGCAGCAATTCTCGGTTGGCTCCACAGCAGATCTAGCTTGAAAATAATTATAATGAGCCAATGATGACGTTCAACGGGCCAAGCCGATGTCAACGCTAGTTTTTCCTCTTGCAAAGCAAATAACTTGTAGTTATAACTGGTGTACGCTAAGTTGAAGTCTAAAGAGAGTATTTTAGCTGTGATGCAATATCAATAAAATGAAGAGAAAGGTGAATGGGACTACATAAATCACGTCTTAGCTCTGCTTTAAAGGGAATAGGTAGCGTCTAGAGCTTTCCGGACAAAAGCACACTAACACATGTGCATTTACCAATACTTACTTACATGCCACAAGAGTACAAGTATTCAAATTCAACATGGAAACCAAAAAAGATTAAATAAAATGTTTAGAAAATTTCCACTAGAAATGAAGGAAATACTCTCGCAGAGCCTTTTCACAGACCTAACAAATTATGAGAGAAAAGCGCATACAAGCTTCGGCATGCTGCAATCAGCTTTCAATTCTTGGTTTAATTAGCGTGTTGCACAGTTACTTGTATTGTTAACTGGGTAGGAAATGTTAACAAGACGCTCAGAAGACGGGCAGCCTTAAAGATACGCCAAAGAGTCGGTGCATAGCTGTTTAGATTTATAAAAAAAAGGTTCGTCGACTGAGAGTCAGGTATACAATAGCATAGCTAACAGTTGTAATCATGAGCATAAATATTCATGAATGCATGTAAATAGTTTTTCCAACAGATAAAAGATAATTTAATAACTATTTGCTCTTCATCCGGTTGTTATAAAATTTCTAGTGGAAATTTCTAGGGTTTATCCTGAAAAAATCTCAAATATATCCTGAAAAAATCTTTAATATACCTGCAGAAATAGTTAAACAATAATGCCTCTTATGCATTTATTTATTACAGGGTATCCATGTTATGCTATTTGAACACGTGCACTTAATAACATGCACTTCAAAGTGAATTGCAAAAATAGCGAACACAAAGTTGATTAAATCGAATCTGAACTCAATGGGGAATACATCAAATGTTCTGCTTCTCTGCTCCTCAGTTCTCAGTTCAGTCAAGTAGTCGAAAAAAGTGTTTATGCTCTTACGGCAAAGTGGGGCAAATGTATGAAAAAAGTTCTAAAAGCAATGAAATGGAATAGCAAAAATTTCTGCATTGCAGGCACCCCACTTTCCCCTGCTTCAAACTTTATAGCCATACTTGCGAATGCATTGACAATATTGTTGTATCCCCTCTAGCCGAAAACTTCACTTCTACTTCTTCTCAATAAAACGCCAAGAAGTTTTCCTATTGCGAGCGTGTCACATTCGTGTATCTCAGTTAGACTGACGCGACAGTCGAAGCATTTCAACAAATTGTGTGTCACTCGTAGTTAAAGAAAACGAAAATGAAATTTGATCATTTTGATGCAGCGATTTTGCAATTACTCTTTTTAGATTTCAGATTGCAGCTGTTATACAATATGCAATTGCATATTGCACACGAACTTTCCGTTGTTGTTTTACACTGGTTTATAGGTGGGTCTACACTAGATTTTACTAGATACGCAACACTTATTTTGTAAAAGGTGTGGCAACATTGTTGTTTAAAATGTACATAAAAGGGACTACAAAATGATTCGAATTTTAATATTATGACTTATTTTAAAGAAATTAGAGAATACAAAATAATTAAATATAACATTAAAATTGTAATTCTTGTACTATTTTTTAACATTTTCATTTAGAAAATTTATTAAAGTAGTAACCTCAAAATTTATAATAAAAGTGCCCACTCGGATTTCTAGTATTTACTTTTTCATATATGCAATACCCTTTTAACCAACTTAGGGTATTTGTTATAATGAAGTTGTGGCAAAGAAAAATAACACAACGATAGACAACTGTCCGTTGACTGCAGTGGCAAAGATTTTGGGTGTGCAGTAAAAGTACGTGACTGGACAACACAAAAGGTCAGCCGGGGAGGGGAGAGGGGGAAAGGGAGTATCGCACTGACACGTACTAACGAGCGTTGGCTGACAGTGCAACGCGCGCTTAAAACATAATTTGAGGGGCAAGGCCCAATAGAGTTGGGCACTGCAATGGACAACAGAGTCCGTTGGCTGCATCATTATGCAATGTGGCATGTGGCAGGCTTACATAATGAGTAGAAGGGGGGGGGAGGAAATAAAGCCAGAGTACTCGCACTGACAGTCGCTGTCAACCAGAGATTAGAGTGAGAAATGTGCAACAGAAGCAGCAGCAACAGCAAAAGCAGCTGACCCACATACAAAACAAATAAGACCCCAAATATTTGCGTAATATAATAAATATAAACACAAAACGAGGCATTTGGCCTGAAGATACTCGAAAGATGGCCAACGGTTAGGTGTTAATACATAAAAAAAGCCAGCCCAAAGGAAAGGCTACAGCACAAGCCTCATAAATGTTTAATGAATAATGCCATTAAATAAACAAGAAGTACTCGCAAAGAACAAAAAAATAAAAAACAACCACTAAAAGCGCTGGTTTTCTGCTGTTTTGGGGGGAAGTATTAAAAGGATAAGCTTGTAAGCCTTTATTACAATTTTTATTACGTTGTTAAGGCCGCATTAAACAAGACTTGCAAATATTATTATTGTATAATTCATAAATAAACTATGCAACATATGTTATTACTTAACTTTCTATGCGTTTTGACTCATGTGTGTCTTCATTATGATATCAAAAAAGAATATTTGATTAAATAATAAAAGAAAATATTCAAACAACCCACGCAAAATGTAGCTTGCCCTTAGTTAGCACGTGCGATCGACACATAAATTCAAGGTACGCACAGGTACCACTTTTTATACTAACACACACACACACACACACACACACATGTGCCAAATTATTTTAGTTGTTGTGGCAACCCCTTACTCCACCTATTCTTTAGCTTTTGGGAGCTTTGCGTGTTGGCAAATGGGCAAAAAATGAAACGCAAATGCCAAATGAAATATGCATGCTCGGAATTTGGGCAAAGTTGTTAAAGTAGCGAAAAGATAGAACAAAAAAATTATAAAAAATAAAATAAAAACCAAACTCAAGTACGTACGAAGCTTGTCCCTGTAAGCCACATACGAGTCCACGAGTTCACGAGTCCAACAGCTTGGAGCAAGTATCCAAACGCGCTGGCATCTCTGCTCATAACGAGCAACGACAATTTCTGTTGGCCCAAAGCCAACCTCAAAGGAAGAAGGAACAAGAGAGTGAGGGAGAGAGAGAGAGGGGGAGAGAGAGAGCAAATGCCACGGACACTGGGCAAAACATAGTAAGACAAGTAAGAACGTTACAGTAGGATGAAACCGACTGCGCAATACTGTGTTCGCAATCTAACTACCGGTTAAGTCAGTCGAAAAGTCGACTTTGACCCAAAGGCAGTTACTTTCAGAGTATGACTTAGGGAATTATAAAAACTATAGCCCGAATTTTTTTTATTTATACTTCGAGCTTAAGATTTAACGGTTTGCCCAATAAAACAATCGGTGCTTCTTTTCAAGATTCGAATAAACTCAGCCTTTAGATTCGGTTTGTAAAGCCATCCTTGAACTTAGGTTGTAATTTTCATATTTTCCAATTTTGATTAACAATTTCAATTTAAATTAATAGTTGCACCAAATGCGGGCTAAATTTTATATAAGCCTTCAATTGGCAGGTTAGGTTAATGGTATAAAATAAATTTGAACTCCAGGCTTAAGCCGGCTCGGCACGAAACAGTTTTACAGCCTTGAAATACACCCATTTTCGCTTTGTGAACAGAGTATAAGAAGTTATTTTTTTATATTATTTCATAACAATATATTGCTAACCAGCTACGTTGACAGTCCCAAAACTCAAGGCATTAAATATATACTATTCTATTCGGCTATACTTAAGATTTAGTTTTTTGTCTAGAGCAGGGAGTAGCAAAAAAAAAGCTGCTCAGGTAACCAAGGTTATACGTCGGCAATCTGCTTTGTGAGCAGGACAGAAAAATCAATTTGTCCCCACCATGTTGCCATGATTGTAACAAATTGAAAGTTGGCTAAGGTCGAGCATTGCGAAAGATTGAAACGAGAATATGGAGTAGAACACGTAAGAAATAACGTTCCGAAACGTTTTAGGAAGTGCGAAAGGTGTGTTGTTTGTTCAGGTATCTAAATCAAGTGCTTTACTAGGCTACAACTAGGATCAATATGTTTGATACATTTTCTTTAATTGCAATTTTACAAGCTTGGACATAATTTGTAAAAATTAAATTCAAAATAAACAAAGATGCCATTTAGTCTAAAAGACCTACTTTGAAAGGAAGCGACCTCATTTCGGGCTGATTCCGCCCTTTTGTAAATGTAACAAATTCAAAATATATAAATACGATAATTTCAGTACTATACAGTTCAAAGTTTCTCTTTCCGCTTAACCCAGAGGAAGTTGTGAGTATTGCAATTTGTTCTTTATTAATTTAACAATTGCTTTGTTAATGAATAAATGTCGACACCGTTTTCTGTGTCAGCAACACAACAAAAAAAAGCTGCAGACAAAGCAGACAGGCAGGTGGGTTCCTGATAGCGACCAGCAACTGGCCCATCAAACAGGTGACTCCCCGTTTTTTCTTTTTATGCCATATGCAAAATACCAACAAAAACAACAACAACATCAACCATGGGCATAAAAATAACTATAGCCGTTACAACGGAAGTTTTCTAATGTTTTTTTGTTTCGCAGTCTTTGTCTGTAAGCGGATACACAGTGAGTGCTAAAAAATGAAACAACAAGAGAAGAAAAATTAGTACAGAAAAACGAGCGCGACATGACAATGTTTTAAGTTAATAGTTACAACAACAACAACAACAACAACAACAGCAACAAGAACAACTCGGAGACCACACACCGCAAGGCTGGAAAAGTTAAAACAAAAGCCGAGCTTGAAGTTTTCACATACCATGCGACTGAGGTTAGAAAATACACTCGAAGGAAAAACTGGGAATTAAAACCAATAAATTGAATTCTAGAATATATGTTTTAAATGCAGTCAGATTAAGGAATGTTAAAATGCCACTATATAGAGGACAGTATGGATCTTTCCTATAAAGAATATTTCATAAGAAATGGTACTTGACATTGTAGCTTCTAGCTTTTATAAGTCTCTGAATTATTTTGTCGAGTGTAGAAGAGTGCTGTAATAACCTAGTTATGTGGGCTAAATAGTGATAAGCGCAAAGCGCTTAGAAGTTGAAAAAGCTGGCAACGTGTGAATGAAATTAATGAGCCAAGCAGCAAACAATTGTCTTTAAGTTAAATCCAAAGTCAGAGTTAGAGTGGAGTTTCCCGACTCCAAAAGAGAAAGTCGAGCGAATGCAATGTTGAGAAGGCCCCGAAAAATGCGTGTCATGTCTTGAAACAATTTATAATGCGCTGCAGTTAGAGGCGGCAGGCGGTTTTAAAGCCGTCGACCAACACTGCACAACATGGCACTCAATCATTAACAGTCATGACGCAAATTGCTTAGGCATTCAACTGTAGCCAGCCCTATCCGAAAACTTTCGCGCATAAATTAGGCTAATATCTCTTCTGGCAGCAGCAGCAGCGGCAGCGGCGGTAAAAATAGTGCAGCCACTCGAACAGATTACAGTGGTTAACAGCGGCCGCCGGAGAACGGGGGCAGGGCGGGCCAAGGGGATAGGGAACAGAGGATAGGAGCCAGGGGCCAGCTAGGGATGTGGGCTACAATCAACCTTGTGCTAATGATAGCCAAAGCTGTCAGGGCCAGAAATTTTTTGCCTTGCGGTAATTTTGTTTTAGCCTATCCCAGGTTCTCTTCTGTCTATTTTTCAGTTAGTTGCCCGAACAAAATTAATCGCAATCAGCGATAAGTGACTTGGCTTAGGTGAATGGCAATAAAACAAAAAGTAAGAGGTAAGTTGCAGCATATCATTCTTAATTTATGGACCGGGCACTGAAAAAAAATACACAAAAACCATGCAAATCAATATTTAACAAAATCTCAGTCTTTCTTTTTATGCAGTTCTCAAGCAGTTAAAACAACCCGTTCATTGTTGACTGACTGACTGACGATTTGGAGGAAATCGGTAGTATAGTAGTAAAGTTTTTTGTTTACAATCCGATCGGTTCAAAGATCTTTGAGAGAATGTATTTTAAACGTGCCAGCGGGGTAGACCGGGGTATACCCACTTTTATCCTATATGGACATAGGTCGTAATTTTCCACCCACAAAACACAACTGATTTTCATAAGATTTGCCTTTTGTCCATGGTTTGCATCCTCTAGATCAATGTGGCAATCTAAATCTAGCAACATTATATTTCATTGAAGTTGTAATTGGAATAAACAGCCCATTTAAAACAATTCCTGTTCGTCCCTACATATTATGTATACGTAAGGTATAACATTTTCAACTTTTAAATGTACATATTCAGCAGGAAAGTTATCCCAAAGAGTTGCAAATAAATTTTTGGCAATAGCATAAATTTTGTAAAAATATGTTTGACGAATAACATTTACGTAGTTTTCTGTCCTGTTCAAATGTAAACTGAGAAACTTTATATAATTTTAATTCTGGCTTTCTCGCCCCCCTCGCACTCTACCGCGCACCATATTTCCGTTACATTTACGCTAAGCGATTTTCATTTTATTTTTGCTATTGTTTTTCATGTTTTTCCAGCTGCATTTGCAACGCGAGCAAATTTCCTGTCTTCTGTTTTTGCCCCACATCGAGAAGTTTTTAGTTCTGGCCCCGTGGCTGTAACTAAAGTTCATTTCAGGGTTGCGGCAGCTGTAGTTTTGGGCGCTCTGGCAAGCCATGTCGGAAGTACGCCCCCCCCCGACGCCACAACCCCTGTTTTCGGCACACTGAAGTCAAGTCTGTGGCCATTTATTTATGCATGTGCCTCGTGTGTTGCAACTTTGCTGCCATTTTCTTTTAAATGATCCTTGCAGCAAAATCGAATGTGTGTCGTATGTGCGCAACGCCATCTTGTAAGACATATTGTGGGCGGCGCCCTTACCCTCATCCCCCCACCATCCAGCACCCACCCAGACACTCCCTTATGTATACGTAAGTAAGCCGTTCGACCCGTGGAACAGCAGCTAGTCGAGTGCTTTGATTGCATAAGAACATTTTTGTTTGCCTGCAAGCAAATTGCTCGTTCCCGAGCAGATTGAATGCTTAGCAGGATGGGAAGGTCGCACATGCAAGATTTATAGCCAGCGCTTTGGCCATAAACCAAATTATATAATTGACCAATGCACCGGCTTCTAAGTTGGCCAGAAGTCGAGTAGTCTGTTTTGCATATTGATATATGGTTTAGTAAGCGGCAAAAGATCGTAAATCTTTATGATTCGGTGGGCAGGCTGTTATTTTGGGAATGTGCATGAGATTTAAATGGGGCCAACAAATCGTACTAAATCGTTAAGTTTCAAGATCTAACTCTTATTAGTTTATAAGCTTGGCCGTAGATGGTTGGTAAGAACGTTTTATGTATTCCCCAGGACTCCGTGGAGAAGTTAACACTTTCACCTGTTCTTAGAAGAATCTTTTCCCATTGAGAATTGACCATGTGGATTGCCATCAAAAAGGCTTTAGCTTCTTTTAACACAAATAACTTCATTAATTTAGGTTATTTCCTAACTCAAAATATTTTGGCGAATAAGCGTTTTTTATATGCCTTAAAGGGTTCAGTATATATCTTTTATACGATTTCTCTTAAATAGCTCACTTTTAACCATTTTCAATGAACCCAGTTGCTCGAATAGCCTTGTGAGTAAATTACTGCAGCATATTGTTAATTAAAACTAATAAATACTCACAAGTTCCGCTTGAAAGAATAAGATAACCGAACGTTCTAAATTCCATATATATATATATATATATGTTCTTTAGAAAAGTCTCTCGGGTTATCTGGCACACAGCGTTAATTTAAATATTGTGAATACTCAGTCAAGCTTAATTAACAACAAGCTTGCTTGAATAAACTAGTTCCCACAAATTCATTTGTTTTCTTATTCTCAAGTTCTCAAGTTGCACTTATCACGGATTCTATTTGCTCTTTCATCTGATTGCAGATGCTATGTAAATAAGTATGTATAAAGACTATACCTTATACATATTTCTACGAACCCTAAACAATCTGTGCGGTTATCAACAAAATTATACCGAAAAACTAGCTACTGGTAAATAGGTTTTACTGTGGCGGCCGTCTTATCACCGTAAACACTGCGTCAGCTAATCAAAAAGTAAGTAGCCATATCTCGGCAGATAACGACTTACTATAAAACTAATCTGGCCGGCTTTAAACTGTGCTAAGTACCAAATTTGATGGGCTATAAAAGATGTAAATGCATCGGGGCGCAAACCTGTTAACAATTCGAATAACTTTCCCACACAAACAAATGTAAGAAAGAAAAAAATTGAAAACTTGAAACAAATATAACAAACGATGTTCACGAACTGTTCGAGAGTTCCGGTTAGTTTTTTAGCGCTGTGAAATTCGCATAGCCATTAAAGCAGCAGTTGGAATGGAAGCGTTAAGCACAATGACATTGACAATTGTTGCAGCTGTTGTTAATTTTCCCGGCAAATTTCCACAGAAAAGAAATGAAAGACTTTCTACGAATGTGCGTTAATGATTCTTTGGGCGAATGCAATCAAAATCAAGCTGCGGCAAAACAAAATTGGAAGCAAAGAAATAGTAAAAATTGCTAAGTTAAAGAAAATAAAATAAATACATAGAAAAAAAACTTTTGCCTGGTCATTAAAAGTAAAATAAAATACTTTTACTGCGGCAAGGTAACTCCAGGTTAGCGGTATAAATTTCCACACGGATTTCGTTTTTCTTCTCCATCTCTTTTCTTTCCCATTTAGCTGCACATTCATCAAAGGCAGGTGAGTTGAGCCATGCACAAGTTGGGCTGCAGCTGTTGGTTGCATTTCCCAGAATAGACAACAGCGAAAATAGCAACAGCATTAAATTGTAGATGAAAAATAATAGAAAAAAGCGGGCTACTTTTTCATTTGTTCCTGTTGTTATTTTTAAAATGTTGTTAACGCTTTGTGCGCTTTGCACTAGCAAAAAAATTTAATGGAAATTAGGTGTGAACATTCGCCATGAACTTAACAATGACAGCTAAGAGTAGTGAAATATTTGCTATTATATAAAACCATCAATATATATAAAATCTATAAAAAAGCAAGTAAGAGGTTCTAGTCGGGAGCTCCCGACTAGGGGATACCCTGAACCCTCTTCTTCCAACACCAAATGCAAATATATATACTATTCTAGAAGCTACATGTCAAGTTTGGTGACTCTAGCTCTTATTATTTACAAAAATTGCTTACAAAACAGGATTTCGATATACATTTTTATCGATTACTTTGAAACGGAGTAAGTTATCGATTATCGGAAACAAACTCGATCTGCGCAGGCACTAGGAGCACCTACATCTAAAATTTCTCTGCTGTCTCTAGCTCTTATAGGTTCTGAGATCCTTGCGTTCATACATAGGACGGACGGACGGACGGACGGACGGACGGACGGACGGACGGACAGACAGACGGACATGGCTAGATCGACTCGGCTATTGATGCTGATCAAGAATATATTATATACTTTATGGGGTCGGAGATGCTTCCTTCTGCCTGTTACATACATTTGCACTTTGCACAAATACAATATACCCTTTTTACCCATTTTCAATGGGTTCAGGGTATAATAAATAATGCATACAAATAAAATGTATTATTCCTTAGCCTCTATTTTAAAGAGATAAGAAATGTACAAAGCTTATTGAAAGTAAAGTTTGGTTTAGTTAGCAAAAATTGGACGGTACAAATAAAGACAAGCTTTGTACGAAATAATGACTTTATAAATTATGTTTAACATTTAAATTATTTAATCATTATAATTTGCTATATATATTTTTGTATAATTTGCTATTTTTTTATATGTTAATTATTATTATTTTTTTTATTCTTAATTATAAATTTTTTATATTTGTTTTTATTTTCTACTTGATGCTTATTAATTTCTGTTTCTTGTTAATGGTTTGGCGTTCTCTATTCAACCCTTTTCGACATGAAATTTTCTTTCTTCGTTTTAATTAAATTAATATTACTAGTGAGTAATACTTATTATTTTTATAGATTTCCAAACAATGCACCAAGCACAAGAGCTATTAGCAGGCCAAGAGTAGCGACTACCCTCAGGATGCCTTCAGGGACGTTTCATTTTAATAACCATTTGGAGCTCAGTCAAGCGCTACCAAAGTACAGCTAACTAATCATAACTAATCATCGGACGCCAGTCAATTTTGCAGCGTGTGAAAATTGCAATGATTTACTAACACTCGAAGAGGCCATCAATCAGGCCATCGAGCCAAGTGAGGCAACTAACTAAGCCACCCGAAAAAAAAAATACGACTAAAATGGAAAAGATACAGAAAAAAACCGAACTTTAAGAGCAAAGCAGAAGAACAGCAACTGGGCATAAAGTCAAAGCAACGAAACGCATACCAAATTGATGAACCATGAAGCCACGGGCTAGCTTAAAACAACAACAACAACAACAACAACAACAGCAACAATAACAACAACAGCAACAACAACGAATGTCATAAAGTTGCCAGTTGCAGCAGTTGGAGAAACCGCATTAGGCGCTGCTACTTAAAAATTTACAACGCGACCCGTCAACGATAAATTGTGCTTGGTAATTGTGTAGAATATACGTGAAAATATATAAAGAAAAAAAAAAATGTTTAAAAACTCCAAAAACAACAAATTTCCATCAAGGCTGTCAGCAACGAGTTGCTTTAACTTACAGCTCTCAAAGAGAAGCCCCCAACAAAGAACCAGACCCAAAAGATACTTTTTGCATTCGAAACTAAGCATCGTATTAGGTATCTTTATATTTAACTTCTTAGCCCTGTCGTTGCCTGTCAGCATTTAAAAATAAATATTGTTAACACAACTAAATGGTGATGGTGTGTGTGGTGTGTGTGGCAATGCCAACATTTGGCACATTAGTTAATGAGGCTACGCTATGTTCAAGCTGCGAACAGAACTGCCAAAAAAAAATTCGTTTCTTTTTTGCTGGCAGTTATTGCAAATTTTCGAATAATAAAAAAATAGAGATATCATCTAACTAACTAACAAGCTTACGTTTAACAGCACTTGCTACTTTGACCTTCGGCTAATAATTTACAACATAGTGTATACAGGCTTGTGATTTGAACCAGCATCCTTCCTGCACTGCCTAAATGACATGGTCAAATCGAAGACTCTTCTATTGCGGACTGAAATCACCCGCCTCTTTTGTAGATAGTTAATTAAACAAGAAGCATAGCATGAATACTACTTATATAATAATAATATTAAATGTTCTATAATACTCTAAAATTGCATTTATATTAACTAAATAAATAACGTTTAATATTTTTCTTGATTAAATTGATTGTTAAAAACGAAGATACATAACTTAACTTGTCGAAGACTTTAAAACTACAACTATATAGCTCGAGATTTGGATCTACGAGATCAATAATAATACAATTCAAAGAAAATTTCTACAAGTTCAATCAGATTTATTAAAATTTATGTAAACATTTTTAAATGTTCTTTGGTGCATTTGACATAAACTATAATTAAACCTCTTTAATTACTTAAATATGGAATTGACTTCCAATATAACTCTTTATTCTCAGAAAGGAATCTAACGTTTTGAAAGTTCTGTAGAAATTAATAATATGATATGCAGAATATTCTGGATACCTTAAGAAATATATATTGTTTATTTATAGTATTAATAAATTAATTTTTTTAATATTTTGACACCCAAGTGAATTGAATACGTAATATATTGAATATAAAATATCAAATCAGCTTAGATAGGTAAATGGGTCAAATAAATAAGTATACATTAAATAATTTTTATAGATTCTTAACTGTTTAGTTCTCTAATTTATTAAATAAAAATTGCTTAATGCAGCTCATACACATACTACGAATAAATCAATATCAGTAATTATTTGGCCATGCAATGGATGAAGCGAATACATCAGCAAGTATTTATGGATGTGCATAGATATTCTAAAAACCGGTTAACGAGTCAGTCAAAATAGCATCTAACATATGTTCGCCTGCTTTTGGCAAGGCTAAGGCAGAGCGCAAAGAGCCCAGTGAAAAAGTAACAACTTAAAAACCACAGCAGAGTAAGCTAAAATTAGAAATTATTTTCGAGTACGGCCCGGCAAAAATAAAAAGCGAAACCTGCAGTACCATCAAGAAAAAAACAAAGTCCACAAATATCAATCACTTTCACTGGCTGCTGCTGAAGTTTGTCATTGCCCAGCTGACTGCGACTGCGTTTGTGACTGTGACTGCGACTGTGAGTGCGGTTTTCGTTTTCGACCTGGTCTTAAAGCTCCGGCAATTGCAGCGTTGCCGACGATTTTTATTAGCGCTTTTCACCCATTTGAGACACAGACAAAAAAAAAACACGTACCAAAATGTTGTGCTTGTGAAACTCGTTTTCAAATGCAAAATGCGCAACGTACTTTGTTTATTTTGTTTACTCTTACATGAGGCTCTTTAGGCTTATGACGAACTTTGTAACGACTTCTAGAAGAATATGTAAGATATTCCTGGTGCACATTATAATGTCTGCGTGTCTGTAAATATGCAACACATGTTTCGTAAACAACCAGATCGAAGCACTTTATCAAAAGTACCTACAGGTTTTTCAAATTTGAGTATTTGAGAAGAATCCTCTTTTGTCTCAATGAGCTCTAACTAAGTTCGTAAGAACAGTCTTTAATGAGCTATCTTTATTTAATTTCTCAAATACGAGCTTTTCTAATCTGCAAGCGTGTAAGGGTAACTTATTCAATTATTTTATATTAGTTAACGTTTAACGATATCTTGATCATATCGATTTTTCTGCCAATAATGCTCATATTAAACATAAGCTTAAAGAATTTTTTCTTTAAAACTAACTTATTTTACATTTTCATTAAGTTTCATATCTTCTGTTTAGTTAGTTAGCTTAAGAAAATATTATTTAATTTAAGGTAAACTAAAAGCTAAAGGCATAAATAAAAAAAAAAACTATTTATCATCATATAGGAATGATCTTTCGAACTTTATAGAAGAAAAATAGTTCACACGTCAAGACTATTTGTTCAGCAAGAGTATTTAGACTTCGGCAGTTAATAAAACCTATTTTTATAGGCTTTTTTTGTATGCCAGACACCCGCGCTTTATTTTTTTTTTGTTTTGTTTTTTTGTTCAGTGACGGCGCAGAAAAGCCAGTTGAACGTTCAGTGAACTCTGGTCCGATCTCTCCCTTTGGCTCTGTCAAAACTGTCACGCATTGAGAGAGTCAAGAGTTCACAGCAAAGAGTTAAATGCCAGCCATGTCCAAGAATGAGGTCTATTGTGCAATAAGCTTTTTAGAACGGGTTTTATTACTTTGTTCGTTTTGTGGTCAAAACTCAAAACTCAAAACTTTGCTGAATGGGGTCTCTCCAGCATAAAGCGACTACAACTCTTCTCTTATTGTTATCTGTCTGTCTCTCTGCTTATCCGTCTGTCTTTCTGCTTATCTGTCTTACTGGCCCGCTTTAAAACGCAGCTTACGAAACTTTTTTTTCAGCTAATGGCCACTTTTCTCATTATAAGCCAACTAAAGAGCGACTTAAGCCAAAAACTCTTTGCGGTTGCGGTTTTTGGCTTTCAGCTACAACAGCTGCAGCTGCTGTCGGAACTGAGGCTCGTTTGGGCCAAAACTGTGGGCGCTTTCAATTTTCACAACATTTTATCTACTTAATGCCAAAGCGACTCAAAGTTAACAGCCACAAAAAAAATATAAAATAAAATGAAATATTAAAACAAACCCATGTGCTCAAAGGGAAAATAACTACATTAAGCTTGCAGTAACATACCCTATAAAAAATATATAGAGGGAAAAATAATTGTAAAAAATTCAACTACAATTTAAAGGCGAAAAATATTAAATATCAAAAGTTTGCATATAACAGGCAGCAGAAAATAGAATAAGAGAATACAATTTAAAAAAACCAAATGCAGCACAAATGTTATGGAAAAAGTCTCCCGATTTTGAATCTTAGCGATCTAAGCTTAGGCTAAAGTTTCCTTTAAGCCTTAAATAGATGGAAATTATAATAGGGAAATATATATTTCAGTTCAGAATAATAATAAAATGTATGATTAAATCATAAAAAGAAATATTAAAGTATAAAAAAAAATAGAAATTAAAATATATTGAAATAATATAATTGAATAAGCATGAAATCTTAGCTCATCACCTAACTTATCTTTTAATCGATCAGCCATTGATTAACACTCTTTAACCAATCTGGTTCAGATTCTCAGACCTAACACCAACCCTAACAGCAACTGAAATCAAAGCAAAAGCAATGTATAAAAATAAAATGCCTATTAGGCACATTTATTTAAAAGGCCTGTGCAATGCGGCGTATACGCAATTAATGATTAGAAGCCGGGGCCTTCGTGCTGGGCGCACCCAGAGAGACCGACCCAACCGACAATTAGAAACCAAGTTGGCCAAGTTACCGACCGCTTAGTGAGTCACCCAAAACAACGCCTCACACTGACCCACATTGGACGAGAGACCAGGAGGAGAGGCATTGAGGGGGGGGGGCATCATAAATCTAAGCGCTTGGACTACGTTTCCGGAATTTTGATGCATTTCACTGGACAGCAAACGGGAGCTTCAGGCCGTTCAACTACACTGCGTTAATAGAGTGTGAAAAATGTTACTGCAACAAAGCAAAAAGAAGAATAAGAAATGCTCAAAACAAAACTTGGAACTTGGAATACCCTTTCAGTTTGAATGAACGTGAAGTGTTACGGAATTATACCCTGATTGGAATGAAACTTGAAATGTAGGTAAGTGGCAAGATAAGTGGTAAGATAAGTCAAGAAGCAGCTGAGCTCAAAAATCAAATATGGGATGTTGAACACCAAATTATTCAAATTTGAGACAGAAAACTGTGCTTTTACTTAGATGAGGTGTTTATTGTAGCAAATATCGATATCCGTTGAGGTATTTTAGATATCATATCATATCACGACAAAGTTCGTATAATACGCCGCCAGAGTAAGGGTATAACAAGAAACCTGAGTACTAAGCGCAAGTGGCGAGTGCCAAAGAGAAATGCCTGGGCAACAAAAATAAAAGTCTTGGAGCCCAGCTAATTTACTTAGGAGAATTGCCAAGCTTCCGGCTATGAACTGCAGTAAGACTTGGCCATAATGATTCGGTATGCTAATTGCTTTTTGCCACATGCAGTGTAAAAAGTTGAAGTGCCTGAAAGAGGCGAGGACACGCCACCTGGCCTAGTCACATGATATAACAGCTAAGCAAATCTGACAGCTCGCAAATCAGATTTTTCCAACACAACACGAACTACAATTGTGTTAACTAGGTTGGGAAAATATATTTAACAGTCTTCGACTTTTATCAAGTTCAAAGGTTCTCGTATGGCGAACACCGATTTTTGAATTTTTTTGCAATTTGAGCCCTAAACTGCATGTCTAGTCTATTGGTAGGGATTAAATACATTATATTATTTTATATATATAATTTTAAATTTTTGAGAATAACTTTATTTTTTTTTAAATATATTAGTCATAGCCTAAATGACAAAATGTAACATTTACCCATTTTCATAATTGAACTTATTTCAAAGTTATAAATTATTGTTTTCATTAGCTTTTAGCCCATACTTCAATTAGTTTAAGATTAAGACATTAACGTCATTTATAACTTAACTTTCGTAGCTTATTTTAAAATGTTATTAAATATTTATTAAATTTTATCTGTGCGTGTTTCTGTCCGCAGAAAAAAGATGAGACGCGCCCAGCCCTACGTCAGATAGTTAATGGATATCTATAAGCATTTATTTTTAATCTTCAGTCACGTCAATCAATTTGCATTCAATCTAAACCCAACTCGCAACATGTCAGCACATCTTGTCGAAATTGAATTCCTTTTGGTATTCCTTTAACAACAATAACATTTCCGCAATGTCGTTGGATTCATCTCAATGTGTTGTAACTGAGACCACAATATACCATCGAATTGTCGAAAAATAGAAAGCATATCAATCAAATACGTTTTAGGTTTCTGTTTGCATTCCCCTCGTGGTTTTGTTTGCCGAGAATCTCCCAGAGCACACACACGCAACTACAAAAGTTTATTGATTTTGTACATTGTTTTTGTTTGCCTTCGATTTTAAATGGAAAATTATGTAAACGAGACTTTGTTTGCGGTCAAATCGAATAAGCGCAGCGACGAATTTTCCTTAGATTATCTGGTCAAAGAATTTGCCACTTGATCAAACAGAATTTATGCATTGTTCAAGTCACAATAGATGAAGATTTCTTAAGTCAATAAAAGCGTTTAACTGATAGTGTTGACTTTTAGCAATAGTTTCTTGCTATCATTAAACTTAAATCACCTGCCATAAATTATTATGTTTTTGGCATTAAAAGTTCTTTTGTTGTAGATTTATATGGAAATTTCCCTCGTCACACAAAGATTAGATAAAAGTCCATTCAGAAATTCCACAGCAATCATAATTGGATTTTTTTGATTGATTGCTGTATCACATTCAATTCCAATTAGCAATTGGGGAATAAAGCTCTGACAAAATAAAAAATCAAATAACTAAGTCCAATTTATCAGTTTTTACTTATCGAAAACGAAGCTCGTAAAATAACTCAAGTTGTTATCTGTAGAACTTGGAAAATAATACTACATAATGCAGGCGAAATTCACGTTAATTACTAATTGGGTTGTATGCCTTAAGGTTTTTCAAAAAACGATTGGAAAATCCAGGTAGCCATATTTCAAGTGTTTCCTGTAGAAACTAATTAACTGAAGTATAAACAAACAAGCCCATAAAATTGATAGAGAAAATATTGATTGCGATATATATGTTATATACTTCCATGACCCATTTTTGTGCGCCTATAAGCAAATACAGACAAGACAGTCGATTATTATATTTTATTCGTACAATATTTAGGCAAATATAAGTTATAATCCATCTAAATAAAATAATCAGAAATACTTATTTCCGACACAAATACATTTTTGTGTACTCGTTCCAAAAGTTTCAACAGCAAAGCCAAACCACAGTCAAATAGAGATAAGCTAGATGATGGAGGGGAAAACAAGCAATAAACCGACGAAACAGTGGAATTTGGAAGAAAGAGAGGGAAGGCACAGAGAGAAACCGCAATAACAAACAAACAGCAAAAGCGACAAAGACAAAGACGCGTGTCAAGAGAGGGAGGGCACAATTTGCGCATGCGGCATCGCCTTTCACTTTCTTTGTGCGCGATCAGATTAAATCTCCCCCTCTCTCTTCTCTCTCGCTCTATCCTTATATCTCTCTCTCTCTCTCTGCCTCTCTCTGTACTTAATTCAAATAAATTGTTTCCAGCTTATTACGAATATGGTGTGACCAGCTGCGTTTAGAACTTAAAATTACAAATGCAATTAGGTACATTTGCCCGTGCATATGCTAATTTCCAGTGCTTACATATTAGTTGATTTAAATTTAGTATTTAATAATGTTCTCTATGAATGTTACATATTTATAGTAATATATCAGTTGCAAGGCTAAATTATCAAAAACAAAGAGATCGTTTTTGAATACATGCTTTAATTTAAACTGGAATAATTAAAATTTGTATTCGCCATGCCGTATCTCTAATTTCTTATTTAACTTTTTATGAAATCTATCATTTTTGTACTTTATGTGACCCTGGTTAAGTCACATATATTTTATTTAAAGCTTACTTTAGTTGGCATTTTAAAATTTTGGTTACTGAGCTAATATTCATATTTAAATTAATTATCTATGATAATAAGAGTTCAGAGGTTTATCAGTATATTTCTAAACCAGAATGGTTCTATAACAAAAAATGTTTGAGGAATCGCACAATTCAAACGCCTGTTAACCATAATATTAGGTTTGAAATATTCCCTTGCCCATTCATATGTACTTTTGAAGCTCATTTGTTCCCCACAAAAATACTTATTTGGAGTTTTCTTTGTAGTTTGAATGGGATCTCTAAATTAAGTATTAACTAGTTACAAAGAATCAATTGGAATCTTTTCTGGACTCACCTTTGATCCTGTAGCAGCTGTTCGGCCTGAGCTAGACGCAGTCGAACCGTCTTCATGCTCTGTATGGGAAACAGGCGGCAGAAGGGCGTCAAGAAGGCGGGACGCCAACAGAAACGCGGATATTCGCGACAGACTTCCCACAGCCGCTGATTGTGCTCAAATAGATACGTGTGCGTCTTGCCGTATTCCAGATAGTCGGACATGTCGCCGTAATCACAATTGAGCAGATTCTTTAGATTTTGCACGGCCAACTGTTGATCCTCGGGATCACGCACCTGCTTAATGCCAAAATCCAACAGCGGCTCATAGTGATAATAATTGCCGGGCATGGCATTCAGTATATCACCCAAGAATGTGGAGCCCGAACGCCAGCTGGTCACGACAATGCTGCGCACGGGCGTGCCCTGCGTCTCGGGCGTCATATCGTTAAGCTTCTCGGCGCCGCCGCGCGGATACTCAAAGTTCTCCATCTCATTGAGAATGCGCGCACGCTGCGCCGCCAGGACATCCACTATGGTCGCTGTCATATTGTAAATGGTGGCGGCAGTTTGTGACGGCTGCTGCTGGCGCTCGTAGTAGCCGCCACCGAGGCCATTCCGTGGCAGCAGATTGGAGGCGAGAGCAGCGCTGCTGCTGCTGCTGCCGGCGCCGCCGCTGCTGCTGCCACTGCTGAAGGGTGAGGTCAGCGGGCGGTGCTGTGTGGTGGCAATCAGCAGCAGTATGCACAAACTGCTAACGCCACAGATGCCAATGAGATTTGCGCGTCGGGACATGCGGCTGCGTCGACGTTTCGAATTTAAGCTGATGCGCTGCTTAGTGCGTGTCCTGACAGTGGCGGGGGCGTTGCTGGAGCCGGCGGTCGCGGTGGCTGTGGAGTCGTTGGCGGCAGTTTCGACGGTATCGCCGGTCAGTAGCGCGCAGGACTCCAGATCCAGATCCGTTGTGCTCATTTGGTATTTGCAGTTAGGGCTTAACTTAATTGTGGACACACACAGTTTAGCACTTAAATAATATGGGAAACTGATTTGCTTAAACTTTGCCCTGAGCACTTTTGTTTACATATTCACACACATAAACAAAACACGAACGCACACACGCACACACACTCGCACAACGTTCGACTTACGCGGCAGCGGGCAATATTTCACATTTTATAACGTGCCAAATGCATTGCAATTTGTTGTAAATTTCAAATTTTTATTTTAATTCGTTTTATTTTCAATCTTTCTTTTTTTCTTATGCGACCGATTCCCAATTGGAACTGTTGTTGCGACGCCTGGCGAGCTTTCCGAGAGCAGCGAAAACAGAATGAACAGCTGTGTGGCCACAGTGCGGCCGCACAGCATGTAGCGACAAAATACACATAAAATGGCGCAAAAAAATACCAAACAAAAATCTACTAGTTATGACAGAGGAAATCTGTTTGGCCGTTATCGCTGGCGGGCATCACATTTGTTATCGATGAATTTACAAATTTACAGATTTATACACAATGCTTTAAATTTATGCTATAAGCGCTGCATATTCACTTCAAAAACAATGGCAAATTTTTCAACGGCTTATAGGAAAGCTTCTGTTCTTTTTCAAAATTTGTAATGGGATAATAGCCCCATAGTTTCATGGCCCTTTTGCAAGTCTCTTGAATATTCATAATTTCCTCGATCGTCAATATATTATGCCAATGCATAGGCTTCTCGAAATACATATGGCTAGTATCAATCGCTTCAGAACCATTCTCTTTCGATTTCTTAACATTATAATCAGATATGGTTGGCAGACCATAGAAATCAGAGATAGCTTTCAACCCAATCGTTCGATTGCGCGCTAATTCCTCATAGCGCACAATTCTAAATGAAATACAAATGGCATTTAAATCAAAATTATAGTATATAAACGAATCGTACCCAAAACGATGCGGATATTCTTTCAATAAGATCTCAGCGATGTCATAGTCAACGGCCATATTTGAGCACAGGTCATCCGGCCGGAAGCACTCCGGATTGCTGCACCAAAGCCGATTCAAACGCGAGGCCATTGTGGCACGTGGATCTCGGACCAGAAGAAGTATACGAACATTTAGACTACGCAATATATGTTATCCAACTTGAGCGACATATATATATTTATATATATTTAATACTCACTCTTGGCGTTCCAACATGGCCATCAAATACTTGAGGCCCAAGTTATACACGGACATGTTAAGGAACGGAAATAACTTGCAAATTTGCGACATGGTTTCCGGCTTGGAGCACACCTCCGTCGAATAGGTTAAGCACGTCTTCCACTGCACCCCATAAAAGTTTCGAAACGTGGGTGTCTTCATGCCGTAGTTCAGCATGGCCAAAGATTTATTGTAGTCACAGTTGAAGAGCGAAGTCAGCTCATCCAATGCATGATCAATCTTGGCCTGATCTGTGATCCGATGCTTGTACGCGATTAGGGGCGAGAAGTGATGATAGCAGCCCGGCTGCCGGGATAAATATTCCAGTAAACCGATTGCTCCAGATCCACGAAACGTGACCAATATCGAACGCCTCGGCTGGCCACCGGCCTCCAGGGTTATGTTCGTCAGATTACCCAAGTGACGGGTCTGCTGGGCGAGTATATTGCGCGACATGGTAACCGGATCGGGCAAAAGCATCGGTAATATGAAGAAAACAAATAGCGCATATACCAAATAAATGGCAATGCAAATGCCGGTAAATTTCGTGCTTCGCTGTACCATAATGTTCGAAAATTACGATTACATAAATTTATATTTTTCTGTTTTCTCCAAATACTGATCAATTTTGGTGAATGTGTTCAAAACGATAAGTCACATACTATGTAAGCTTCTCTATAGGCTACTTTGTGCCGTATAATTTTCCATTCTAGAAACTTTTTACCAACCTTTCAATTCTTCTAATTGATATTTTTTAGTTTTTATATTTCGACTTTATACTTTAAAAATATATTGTATAGAAATTGGAGCTTGGTATTTTATTTAGTCTCATGAATATATATTGACTTTACAAAATTTATTCGTCAATGTTTCAATTACCTTTAAAATAAAAGTTCTCATCAGATTTTATGTTTAAGATTAGCGCAAAATTTATTTGTAACATACCAAATATGATAGACAGCTTTTATGTTTAAATATGTATATGTATATTATATTTTTTCAGTAATTTTAGTATATATTTAGTAGAGTATTAATAAAATACTAATATTGCTTTAAATTAATACGTAAATGTTTTATGTTAACAATTAATATTCTTACAAAAATGTTTCAATATGCTTTTTTGCGAATTTTTGCAGAAACCAATAGAAACAAAGACTAGAAAGTGGCCAAAAAATTGTAATTTTATCGGATAGAGGCACAAATGTACGTATTTTGAATTCAGTTCCCTCAGAAAAACAAAATATACTCGGCAAAAACTCGCAATTTTTAAAAGCACATCGAAATTTATATTGGAATCAATCTCATAAAAGTTGTCCGCTTTTTCTGGCACTCTATATATATATTTATATATTCAATAACCTGTATTGCATATTGTAGTATTTATATGTAAGTAAGTATATCTGGTATAAAAGTCAATGGGTTAAGGAGATCTCGATATAACCATATAAGTCGGGTATATAGCGAATGGAATTTGTATTAAAAGCTAGCATGCGGCGAAATGTTGGCGAAGTTTAAGATTTGAGTGAGTATAAGTTCTATTGGCTTGTTCCCTATTATATTTTGTGTACCCAATATAGAAGTATTTAAATATTATAACATCGATTAACCTTCTGTTTAATTGTACTCAATTATTTAGAATATGATGACAGTATGTATATCTGTTGAACTGATCTGGAAGAACTGGTTATTCATTTATAATCCCAACTATAGAGAATCGATGAAAATTGGGTTCATCTCGCTTAAATACTTGAGTTACTTATTTACAGCGGATAGATGTCTATAATTTTTAAAGATTTGCTGTCGGCAAGATCTGCCCAAACAGTTTTCTTATGTATATTTAATTTCTTGTACCAAACTCAGCATAAAATAGAAGATAAGGGGATTTATAGCCGGACAATATTATATATATAAGTACAACTGGCCGTTAAATGAGTTTTTGTCAAAATTATGTCAAAATAAAAAAAATGTTAGGAAATGAAATGCTTATAAATCGTAGTCCAAGATCAACTTTGTGAGACTTAAAGAGAGTTATGCTAAATAATATATCTAATATCTAATAATTTGCGTTTATGATAGCTCAATTTGGAATTAAAATACAATAATGAGTAAAGTTACAACGAAGATAAATGAAATAAACTTGATGTCTTAAGAATTTGAGAATCCAGTTATTTTATTTTTACAAAAATCGTATAGTTTTATTTTAAGAAGAATTGATGGAATGGAGGAACTGGCATTAATTATACCCTGAACCCATTAAAAATGGGTAAAAGGGGTATTATGTTTTTGTGCAAAATGCAAATGTATGTAACAGGCAGAAGGAAGCATCTCCGACCCTATAAAGTATATATATCCTTGATCAGCATCAATAGCCGAGTCGATCTAGCCATGGCCGTCCGGCTGTCCGTCCGTCCGTCCGTCCGTCCGTCCGTATGTATGAACGCAAGGATCTCAGAACCTATAAGAGCTAGAGACCTGAAATTTTAGATGTAGGTGCTCCTAGTGCCCGCGCAGATCGAGTTTGTTTCCGATAAACGATAACTTGCCCCGTTTCCAAGTAATCGATAAAAATGTATATCGAAATCCCGTTTTTTAAGCAATTTTGGTAAATAATAAGAGCTAGAGTCACCAAACTTGACATGTAGCTTCTAGAAAAGTATATATATATCGATTATCTTTCATTTTATACCTATCGCCACCTCCCCGCTACTCTTTATCTATAAGCGCGCGCTGCATTTGGTGTTGGAATATGAGGGTTCAGGGTATCCCCTAGTCGGGAGCTCCCGACTAGAACCTCTTACTTGTTTTAAAATAAAGTTGAATGAAAATGTATGCAGAATATTTTTCAAGTCAAATTGAGCTATCATAAACGCATCTTTAAACTTAATTTAAGAATTAATAATAAATAGGTAATACCACAAACTGCCCGCGAACCATATAGAATTATACGATTCCCCAGATCTCGAGCTCAATCGCTATTTCCCTCGGTTT
The DNA here is from genome assembly GCA_035045725.1 of Drosophila ezoana. Taxonomy (NCBI): domain Eukaryota; kingdom Metazoa; phylum Arthropoda; class Insecta; order Diptera; family Drosophilidae; genus Drosophila; species Drosophila ezoana. Next base: position 9,137,453 of record JAWNOU010000005.1, read on the forward strand.
CATCGTCCAGCAGTAAACTTGTCGAGCCATAGCTACGGAGTCTGCAAGAAGATTGCCACAATATAAGTTAAAATAAACTAAGAATCAACAAATACGCAAGCAAATACTGGGGAAAATGAAAACCAAACCAAAGTTAGTAATCAGCCAGGTTAGAGCTCACCTCGTCGTCGGATACCTTGAGACCATCTAAATTAACACTATTGCGCGCATAGCCCGCATGCGTCTGTTCCTTGTCGTGCGCCTCGTACTGCTGCCTATTGATGTCCATATCCTTGTTGGATGTGGCGCCGCTGTTGGTCATGCACTTCAGCGGCAGGGCGAGATTCGCGCGATTGCCTCCGCTGCCGCCGCCGCTGCCGCTGCCGCAGTTGCTGCCGGCGCTGTTGTAGCGTCCCGCTGCGCTGCGCTGCTGTTGCCGCAGATGCTGCTGCTGCTGCTGCTGATGATGATGCTGTCCATGGGGATTATCGAACTTTTGCTTGGCACGCTCAAACTCCAAGTTGCGCGACTTGGCCTCGAAGATGTTCTCCTCGAAATGTGTTGTCTTGGCATCATAGAAACCCGCCGCAGCTGCCGCGGCTGCTGCTGCTGCTGCTGTTGCCGCTGCAGCAGCTGCTGCATTGCTTTGCTGTTGCTGCAACAGAGTACGCTCCGTGTGACTGGAGCGCTTCACAGCTGCGGCATGATGAGCCGCAGCTGCTGCCGCTGAATCGCAGCCATTGTGCGAGCTGCGCAGGCCCGCCTGGGTGTCATCAAAGATCTGGCGCAGATCGTTTATGTTTGGCAAACATTCGCTGGGCAGCTCGACGGCAATTTTGTTGCGCAACTGAACGCCGCCCATGCCACGCAGCTGCGGACTTGGTGCGCGTCTTAATTTATTTTAGGTGTTTAGTTGGATTAGTTTGTGGGGATTAAACCAGCACCGTGACATGTTAGTTGGGCAGTTAGTTGCAATGGGGTTTCATTATTAAGACATGTCAGCTCACCTGTTCTGCAAATGTTGTATCTGCACCTGCAGACCCTCCGTCTGGCCCACCAGCTCATCGTTGCTGCGCTGCAGCCGCCTCACCTGGTTAACGGCCGAGTCCAGCTCATCCTCGGCGCCGGCCAGTTCCCGTTTCAGCTCCTCAACGCGCTGGCGTAGACGCTTAACCTGCAGACATCAAATTAGACAAGATAAAGACATCTTTAAATTACTGGATCAATCCAATTTTGGTGAAACTTGCTTTTAAAGTCTCTGAGATAAAACAGGTCAAGCAATTACATTACATATTTTCTTTATATTAAATCAAATGATTTTAATAGGTAATAGAGGGGAAGAATAAACTCAATGTATTTAAAAACAGTGTTAAGAAATGTTTGTATAAGTACTTCAGTTCTAAGGCGTCCTGAGATCCTTCAGCCAGGATCTTTTGAGTAGTGAAAGTAAATCTAAGTACAAACTCGTTAAATACTATTGAAAAGTTGATAAACATACAAATATAAACTTGTATAATTGCAATTTTTTTTAACATATTCCGTAAACTGAAAGCTTTTTGGAGCAAAAATATGTTTGTTTTTTTTGATATTTCAATCAGAGCTTTTTTGCCTTGTTTTCTGCAATAATAAAATAAGAGTATTCTAAGTACATTTTACTAAAAATGCATAACAGCCATCAAAGAACCAATCCTACAAATAATAAGCAAAATACTTTTATTTTCAATTATTATCAGCAATGTTTAATCAAATTGTTAAGACAATGTGAATGAGATTAGCACTAGCAGGGGGCAAGAATAAGAACAAGAAACCAGCGGGGAATTGAGAGAGCGGGAGAGAGAGAGTGCTTAGGCAGGCAGCCACAAGTCCAGCAATAACAGCCTATTGTCAGCTGGTAGCTTTTATTCAGCAGAAAGCTTTTGTCAGTCTCTCATCAGAACTCGAGCGCGTCAGTTGAACGTGCGGTGGAGAGCAAGTGCAGCCGGCCAGCGAAATTTCATAATTAAGGCAAACGAAGAAAACAACAAAGACAAGCAAAAAGAATGATAGCGCAAAGTATAATCAGCAAACTGCGTCCATGCGGCATCCGTCGCCTGGCAAGCACCAAGGCGAGCAGTGCACCCAAATTTAATTGGCAGGATCCGCTCAATTTGGAGAGTCAGCTAACGGAGGAGGAGGTGGCCGTTCGCGATGCGTTCCGCGGCTATTGCCAGTCGCAGCTGCTGCCGCGCGTCACGCTGGCAAATCGATTGGAGCAATTCGATAAGAAGATCATGGAGGAGATTGGCAGCCTGGGCGTACTGGGCTGCACACTGGAGGGCTATGGCTGTGCCGGCGTCTCCAATGTTGCATACGGTCTGCTCACGCGCGAGGTGGAACGCGTTGATTCCGCCTATCGTTCCGCGGTGAGCGTACAAAGCTCCCTGGCAATGGGCGCCATCTATGATTATGGTTCCGATGAGCAGAAGCAAAAATATTTGCCAAGCATGGCGCAGGGCAAGCTGATAGGTAAGAGAACATTTCCAAAAAAGATGTATATGTACATATATATGTACATATTTACTTGCACATGCACATTCATCTCAATAAGCTGTCCATCGTGATCACCTGTTTTTGTTTTTATTTTAGGCATATATTTTAAAGATTTGCTGTTTATCAGCATTGATAAGATTGAGATTAAACAGAGGGAGGTGGGGGCCCATAACAAACTGAAGTAAACAAGTTAAACGCGCGTGTAGTGCAAAGAGAGGGGGTGAAGAATTAAATGACAGCAGATGACAGAAAACAACTCTGTGTTAGCTTTGGAAAAAGCTCTCTCTTTCTCTCTCTCTCTCTTACTCCCTTGTGTGTTTGTGTGATAAGTGAGCGGAAAAAAACCAAAAGAGAGAATTGCAAACACAAACAATTGATCAGCAACGTCGAAGCTTAAATACTCTGTGATATCTATGTTCAGTAAGGGAATATTTTGCAACTGGAAATTCGTTTTATAAAACATAAAATAAATGAAAATAAATTATGTTTGGGAAATACAATTTGAAAATGAATAACCTTGCATACATTTTCATATATATAATACTATATATGTAAAAATATGTCAAAAGAGTGAAGCTCGTAAATACTGAGTTTATTAAAAACAGCTTGGAAAACAGAATATTTCGCCACACAATAACTCTTTTTTCGACCGATTCCTCCTAAAGAGATTAATATATTGTTTATAGTTTATATAGAAAAGTCGGGATTGGTAAACAATTGTTTATACAAGAACTCGCTCTACAAGGGTATAAAATAAACTGAAAAGGGTTTCATCTACAAACTTTAAGGGAATTTTTATTTGAAAACCAATTTCCCAAATTATGTTTAACTAACATTCCATTATCAATAAACCTTCAGGCGCCTTTGGTCTTACCGAACCCAACCATGGTAGCGATCCGGCTGGCATGGAAACCCGCGCCAAATACGATAGCAAAACCAAAACCTACATCCTGAATGGCTCGAAGACGTGGATAACGAGTGCGCCCATTGCCGATGTGATAGTCGTGTGGGCCAAGGGCGAGGACGGTAAAGTGCGCGGCTTTATTGTCGATCGGAAATTGTCTGGCAAGGGCCTGGACACGCCCAAGATCGAAGGCAAGTTCTCGCTGCGTGCCTCGCCCACGGGCATGATAATGATGGATGATGTGCACGTGCCCGAGGATCTGCTGCTGCCCAACGCCCTCGGCTTTAGCGCACCATTCAATTGCCTGAACAACGCTCGTTATGGCATTGCCTGGGGAGCACTGGGTGCGGCGGAGGCCTGTGTGGAAACGGCGCGTCAATATACGCTGGATCGCAAGCAATTCGGACGACCACTGGCCGCCAATCAGCTGATCCAGAAGAAACTGGCTGATGCCACCACGGAAATAGCGCTTGGGCTGCAGGCATGCCTGCATGTGGGTCGCCTCAAGGATCGCAAACTCCATACGCCCGAGATGATCTCGCTGCTCAAGCGCAACAACGCGGGCAAATCGTTGGACATAGCACGTCAAATGCGCGACATGCTCGGCGGCAACGGCATCAGCGATGAGTACCATGTGATCCGGCATGTCATGAATCTGGAATCGGTGAACACCTACGAGGGCACTCATGATATTCACGCCCTGATCCTTGGACGTGCCATTACAGGCTTGGCGGCATTTGCCAATTAGAGCTAACGCGCGCATTTATCTATGTTTCTAGTTTATAAATTAAGCTAGGCAAACAAAATAAAAGCAATATTAAATTCGTTTCTAGCCAAGATATGTTAACACTTTCCTAGTATTAAATCGAATTTTATATTAAAGACAAAACGGTTGCAATCGAAAAAAATATTGACTCGAATACTATAACCCGGGCAAGTGACTTTCAAACTGTAACATCAGAAAATATCGCTTTGGCTATGTATAGAATTCATTTTAGATGAAGTCCTAAATGGTCTACCTTTCAAATTTGAGGATTGTAGTTTTAACACTGTGGAAGACATAGATTTTGGTCGTTTAACAGCTCTTTGGTCAGACGATCCAAAGTATTTGAACACGTTGCTTCAACAAAGAAAACCTCGTTTGAAAAGGAACTCAATTTTAGATAGAAATTTTTGTTCCGGATTATCTCGACTTTCCCTTCGGACTGTATTTAGACGGACAAACTATCGAATCAAGGCAATTATCTCGTTAATTATTGATGAATGTTTGTATTTTAAGATGTCGAAGATGCCTTTTCTAATGCGATAGAAATTTCGTGAAAACAGAGCTGATATTAAATGAATTACTTTGAAGAAACTATTTCAATTGAAGAAAGAAAATTGATTCTTTCACTTCCATAGAACATGGCGGGTTTACCTGAAGAAAATCGAATCTAAATCTATTTGCTAACTTTACTCACCTCCGCTTCATATTGCTCGGCACGTCGCACCGCATGCCCCAGTTCCGTGTTGGTCTCGGCGAGTAATTTCTTTAATTTGGCATGCGACATTTTGACCTCGCTGATTTCCTTGTTGCGCTCCGAAAGCTCCTGCTGCAGCGCACGCAATTCCACGTCGTTGGCCTGCATGGGTCGGCATTTGCGATCCGAGCGTTCCTGATAATCACGCAGTTCGGCGCGCAGTTTTTTGTTATCCCGCTCCAGCGCCAGTTTTTCGGATTCCAAGCGCTCGCGTTTACCCCACTCCGATGCGTTTTCGGCCTGCAAGTGCTCGAGCTCTGTGCGCAGCTCGCTGAGTCTGGAAAAGCAAAATGATTAACCGAGTGTTTAAGAGCTTGGCCCAAAGATAAGCCCTACCGACGTTCCAGATTCTCGCGTGCAGCAATTTCCTCCTGCAATGAGTTGTTCACAATGCGCATCTCGGCGCGATGTTGTTCCTGGATAGAAAATAAAAATCAATATTGAATATTCCATAAAACATTGTAGTGTCGTTTTAAAAGCATTTTTCGTAAGATCTTTGGTACTAAATTTAAAGCCAAGCATTTGAAAGAAGCCCCCGTCTAGAGTTTGCTGACAATAGCTTTCTAGCTCAGGGTTTAATCAGTTATATATTTATGGCCAGGTTCTTTAAATTAACCTACTTACCTGCAATGTGAGAAGTTCACGCACCGCTTCTTGCTTTGCAGAGCGCAACTCTTCCTGTCGTCCACGCACATCCTGCAACTCCAGCGCCAGTTTCTCTATGCTCTTGTGCAGCTCGTGTTTTTCGCTGAAATCGCAAAATGTAATTTCAATTAGTAAATTCTTGGCTACTAATTCGAGCTGCTTTTCTATACGTACTCTCGCTCTGCCTGCAGCGTTTTTTGCGCCTCATCCAAGCGCAGCTGCAGCATGGATATCTTTTGCAACAAATAATCTTCGTCGAAGTCGTCTTTGGACAGCTGCTGTATCAGGCGTTTTTCCTCTGCAGCAGCAGCTTCCAGGTCGCTCAGATGCTTGGGCATAGCACCCTTTAGTGCAAATTCCTCAATATCCAGATCCTTGACATCGTTGGGCAGCTTGGTGACCAAACCGTCCTCACTGTTCACATTCTTTAAGCCATCTGATGATATATCTGGCGAACAATTGGCGTCACGTCCATTCGCCTCGGCGTCCTCGTTTGTGTCGGTGCGATGGAATTGTCCGGCATGTTTCATCATCAGGGAATGTACCTTTTCCATTTCCTTCTTCAGCTGCGTTATCTGCACCTCCAGATCATTTTTCTCGCGCTTTAGTGAATGTGCCTCCTTCATGGCTACGTCCAGTTTAAGATTCAACTGTTTGGATTCCTCTCGCGCTTTATTGCGTTCGTTGCGCACCTGCAAAATGATATTTAGTGTGATTAAACAATCCAAACCATATTGATACAACGGGTGCCATGGCAACCTCACCTTACTCCATTTTTCGCGCCAGTTGGCAGTACAATCGGACCTGTTGGGGAAGGTTACATAGTATATAAATTAGCATGATAGAACAGTAGAGTCCAGAGTGCCGAAGATTTAATACTCTTTTCGACAGATCTTTCCCTACATAATATACTTTCCTGGCTGACTTTGAACTGCACCAAGGAATATAATTGCAAAACTGAGAGCATTTTAACATACAAACAAACATTGTTAAATCGACTCGACTTAAGAATAAATATACTTGGCGTTTGCTTATGTATCCTTCTAGCTTTATTAATTTGTTGCGATAATTATAATACCCTTTGCAAGAGTATATCTACCGGCACATCATCCACCTTTCTTTACTTACCACCACTTCATTGTCTTTTCCATTTGGGCGGCTCTCGCGCGCGCTTCGTTTAACTCCCGTTGGCGCTGCGACTGTTGAGTATATGGCATTTATTTATTCATGCGTATAAATATTAAATTATTTATCTTATAGCTCACCTCGCGCGCCTCCCATTCGGTTTCGCCATAGCCAACGCCACCGACACCCACGCAAACGACTGCATCGTTGTTGGGCACTCGTCTGCTGCCCGCTTGGGCGGCAGCGGCACTTTGCGTCGTTGACGACGTCACTTGGGACATTTTATAGCACTTAATTCACTATTTTAATTTGTATTTATTAGTTTTACTTGTTTTAATTAAACTGCATTTTGCTTTATGCACTTTTCTACAATGTTGTATACAGAAAATAAGGAAAACAGCTGCTTTTGAGGTGTTACCAAAAAATCTTTTGGTATTTTCTATTTGCTGATTGTTGCAAGGTGTGAAACAGTATATTTTAAATGCTTAAACCTATATGGCGCGATAATAACATATAAAAACAAATATTCCATCGTCGAAATAATCTTACGCCTGTTTTCCAAGTCAGAATTTGTTTTGTATACAAAAAATGAGTGCAGTAAAAACACGTTGATGTAATCTCATGTCGTTCGCTTAGTTATTATTTTCTAACTGCTAGACGGTCACACTGCCATCAACACTAAACGTTGCTATTATCTTGATAAACGCAGATTTGTTATTTAGCTTGAATATACATTAAATAGTACTACTTAGACATGGCAAAGCATCATCCCGATTTGATTTTCTGCCGCAAGCAGCCCGGCGTGGGTAAGTCGCACAACATCCAGCTATTTTGTGTGTAACAATGTGTGTTAAAGTTTTGCTTTTTCACGTGCAGCCATTGGCCGGCTCTGTGAAAAGGATGATGGCAAATGTGTAATTTGTGATTCGTACGTGCGCCCTTGCACCTTGGTGCGCATCTGTGATGAGTGCAACTATGGCTCGTATCAAGGACGCTGTGTGATTTGTGGCGGTCCCGGCGTCTCCGATGCCTACTACTGCAAATCCTGCACCATACAGGAGAAGGATGTGAGTAGAAACATAAAAATACATTTTCCCTGGATTTAAAAATAAAAATTAAATATTTTCACTCACAGCGCGATGGTTGCCCCAAGATTGTCAATCTGGGCAGTTCAAAGACTGATTTGTTCTATGAACGTAAAAAATACGGTTTCAAGCAAAAGTAAGTTGCAAGGCCACCAATTAAATTGATCCACAAATTAATCAAATTTTTTCGCCCCCAGCTATTAGCGTACTGAAGACTACCTTATATATATCTCTAATAAATTTGTAATGTAATTTAATGCATATACATATAAAGTTTTATACATGAATGTAATATTGTGGAAATGATTTTATTTAGACTGCAAGCAGCTGCTCGCTGCTCGGCTCATACTCCAAGCAGAGCCTGTCGAATTCGGCGGATTTCTTGTCCAGATCGATGACAAAATCGCTCTTCGGATAGAATTGTCTCAGCTGCTCCCAGTAGCGTGTAATCGTTTCCGTTGATTTGCCCGTCAAGTGCGAGAGTACCATCATATTGATCAAGGTATCGTAGTCATTATGCTTTTTGGTAAGCGACTCACGCAGCACAGCTTCGGCCTCCTCGTAACGTTCCAGGCCCAAGTGCACTACGGCCTGACCATTGAGTAGCGCTGGCGTGGGCTTAAACTTTTCACAGAACTCTTGATAGATATGGAACGCATCCTGCATCTGTTCGGTACCCTGTGCCAGGGCAACCCATGCCTGTGCCAGCTGTGTTAGGGTCGCATCATCGCTTATTTCCTGCATTTTGGCCACCAACTGCTTGGCCAGATCCACGCGCTGCAAACGCAGCAGACATTGGACCGACAATGCCATTGATTCGAGATTATTGGAGCCATGCAGTATCTTCAGGGCATTCTCAAACTGTCCATCGTAGCAGTAGACAATGGCTGTGGCAATGTGCCAAATGTTCGTCTCATCCTCATCGCTGGCCACCTTGTCGGTGAGCTTCTCCAGCAGCTCCTCGGTGCGTGATGGCTGCTCGAAGGCTTCGTGCACCAGACGCAGCGCTAGCAGCGGTGTCGTGGTATTCTCCTTGATGTCCGAGGCTATAATGCGACCCGAATCGATGGCCAAATATGACAAATACATGTAAGACAACAGTTCGGCACCTGCCGTGCCCTGCTCCGGCAGCACAAAGTTTATGGAGCCCATGAAGTTGCCAATGTAATACTCATTGCGTGCATCGAACAGCGCCGAGTTGACGTCGTCATCGTTTTGTTGTGATCTGCTCATTTTAAATAACAAATTTGTATTGTTTTACTGACAAAATAAATTATAAACTGGAAGCTGAGTTGGCTTTTCAGTTGCAGTGCTGCCACCTTGTTGGAAAATGCTGCCAGCTGTTTGAACGAAAATATGGTGGCCAGTTTCAAAGAGTTTTTTACGGAACTAGTTCATTTGAAGTACTCAACTCTTATAAGATTTGAAGATCAAAGTAATTGCAAAAAACATAACCCCGTTAAACTGGAAATAAAACCACAAACAAATTTTTTCAATTGCTGAAAAACAGGCTTGGTTACCTTATATGTAGATAAATGCTCTATACTTTACGGCAGTTTTTTCAGTTGAGCGTAGAACGTTGGCTTATCATCATGTACAATCCAAATGAGAAAAACATTGATTTAGTGCGTGATTATTTTCCCAGTTATCACACAGCAAGATTCCAAGATCAGCCGGAGCCCAATATCGCTGTACAAGATAATTTTCTGCAAGTTACAAAGCAGCGTAAGTCTAAGCTCAATACGAGTGAGGAATTGTTTTCATTTTTATGATTATCTGATCTAAAAAGATTCTAACGAGCTAACAACTAAATATGGGATCAAAGTTCATAATTTGCGATATGGAGGCTCCGATGATCGACAACTAGTCGATGTTTATTATAAAGATGAAGCATCAGAGCCCTCGCCGCTCTTTGTTTATGTTCATGGCGGCTATTGGCAAATGCTGGACAAGTCCCATTCCTGTTCCATTGTTGCTCCTCTGGTGCATCGAGGCTATCGCGTCGCCGTCATGGACTATAACAACTGCCCGCAGGTGACGCTGGCGCAGCTGCTCGAGCAGTTCACAGCATTTTTGATATGGATTTTCGACTATGCCGAGAAAACGCAAACTACGGAGATTAGTTTTGCGGGCCATTCAGCTGGCGGACACCTCCTGGCCCAGTTGCTACATATCCCGGCACTGATTTCCGAGGAGCGACGCCAAAAGGTGCGCGTCTTGTTCTTCATTTGCGGTGTTTATGATCTGCGCGAACTGTGGCAATTGGATCCGGTGAACCCCAATAATATTTTCGGGCTAAACGCAGAAAGTGCCGAGCAGCTATCGCCCATGTTGTGGCCATGGCAAAACGATAGCTCATCCTGGTCTGGCGTTCAGTTGCATGTTATATCGGCAGAGCACGAGAGCGTCACGTTTATAGAGCAGAGTCGGGCTTTTGCTAAGAAATTGCAAGATGGCGGCTTCAACGTAACATTTAAGCTTTTCGATAAGTACGACCACTTCGATATTATCGAAGAGACCGTCCTCGATAACTCACCGATAACCACGTACCTGCTGGAGGGGCTACAGAAATGTAAATGTTAATTTAAAAAATAAAATGAGATATAGTGTCCGATAGACAAACATTTAAAAAAAATGTATTGCATATTTTAAAAAGGAAATTCCTTTGAAATATATATAATATATACAAAGTCCAATCTTAAAAAGTAGATAAATAATTATTTTAACCGAAAAACTGGGTAAATTATTTTGAATTTTCATTTATTTCTTATGTCATTAGTGTTTTTTTAAAACATACACTTAAAATTAATAGTAGTTGCATTTCATATTTACACTATCCAAGCTTTTTTTGCGCAGAAAAAAGCCTTAGGATATAGCACAGCATCCACAAAGTGCTGCATAATATGGAAAATAAATGGTACATAATATATGATACATAAAGTACAGATATAATTCAATTCACTGAATGCAAAACAATGTATAAAGTAAATCGAAGTATAACAAACTGTGCGCTATATGAGACAAATAAATAAATTCTAACTAAAAACATAAACTAACATTTTGCTGATGTGATGGAAAATGGTGACGGTAGAAAAAGCATCTATGATTCCTCATCCGAAATGATAATTTCTGTGTCTATTAAGATTTGTTGTTTTTGTTTCTTTTGCTGCTGCTGCTGCGGCTGCTCTGGGCTGCTAATGTTGCTCTTGTTATTGTTATTGTTGTTGTTGTTGTTGTTACTGCTGGCGTATAAAGTGGCATTTAGACTAGAAACGGACATGACCTTTAGTGTGTGGGGAGCAGATGGATCCTTTAGCTTGCCATTGGGCAGCGTCTTGGCAGCCGCATTGTCATTAACATGATCAACATTAATATCATTATTTGCAACCTTGGGGCTGGACTCAGCAGTCTTGACTCTCGTTATATTATTAACTATCACATGAGCAGCCGCCGCGGCAGATGTCTTTGGTGCTGCATTCGCTTCCGTTTCGGACTCTGCATCGCTTATTTCGCCATTTGCTTTGAAATTGTCCACAAAGGCATCGACATCCTCATCCGTTTCATCATCCTCATCCTCCTCATCGCTGTCGCTCTCGTGCTCGTGCTCGTGTAGGCCATTGGTCAACACGATTTGCGCTGTTTGAGCCTGCGCCTGGGCTGCTTGCGCCGCCTGTGCGCTGGTGCAGGGCTTGTCATCATCACCATCGCCGGCAGCTATGACAGTATCATTGGCCGTCGTCGCTGCTGCTTCCTGTTGCTGCCGCTGTTGCTTGTAGCTGTTTCTCCTTGAGCCGCGCCTCGCGCTGCTCCTCCGTGGTGAGATCCTGCTCGCGCGCAAATCTGCAAACAGTGTTCGGATTAGTTGGCTGCAACAGCACCTATTACGAATATCTACTCACTTTTCCAGTATATCACTTATTTTTGTTTGCTTCTTGTTGTTCTCGTTCAGCTTGGCCAACAAAGCGGCATCCGAGGCCGCCGGATCCTTGGCATTGGCCGTAAAATGTGTGACGGTCTCGTAAAGATCAGTCTTGCGCCTCGCTTGCAGCAGGCGACCTACCTTGACGAAGGCATCATGAGCTGCAAAGTGGAGTTAAATATAGAGATTAGATTTGCATTAACTAAGATTAAAAACTTCTACCTATGCGCTTCATTTCGAATGTAGCCAGGCCCAGATTCTTCTCCTTATTGCAGTGCTCGAGCAGCTGGAGCACATCATGGTAATCGGGAAATTCATGCATGCGATTGACAAACGCGGATAAAGTTCGATTAAATTGCGGATATGGCGTATCCTTGAATAAAATGGGCTGCTTCATCTGGCGATGGGCGCTCTTACTTTCACCGGTTAGATCACAGATTTTCTCATAGATCTGACAGGCTCGCTTCTTGTAGCGCTCCACCTGCAGATAACTGGAATCATCATCGTCATTCCAATCGACATCCGCCTCCTCCAAGGCGCTAATACGTTTCGTTATAGTGTACAATGTTCGATTCAGTTTTCGGATGCGCTCATCGCTGCGTTTATTGCCCGTGCTGGGCGTTGTTGTTGTTGTCGCTGCCGCAGCTGGCTCCGCTGTCTTAATCTCAGCTGCAGTTGTAGCTCCAGCTGGCGCCGTCGCTGGGATTCGCGCTGCTGCCTTTTCTTCACTCGGGGGCGGCGGCGGCGGCGCCTCGTCCATGGGCAGCTCCACAACCTTGGCCTTGCGTCGCACCTTCAGCTCGTCGACGACACACTTGAGATGCACATAAATCATGTCCGGCTCATTGCGCATACGCTCCATGGCCTGCTCCAATTGCTTGCGAAAGCCGCGCGACCGCACAAAATTCTCATGCACACTGTAATAATATTTCAGCAACTTAATCTCAATCAGACGCTCCATGTCCTCCGACTTGTCCAGCTCGCGACACAGTTGCAACAGGGCCGTATACTCCGGCACGAGGGTTGTACGTGTTGCTGTCGCAGCAGCTGTTGCGGCTGGCGCAGCTGGTGGAGCAACTGCAGCAGGCGGCGTCTTACGCTTGGTCTGCTCGTTATCCACTTTTTCTGTGGGTGGCGTTGTTGGCGGCGATTCCACTAGCACTATGGTGGGCGTGGCGGTCTGCCTATCCTTTTGCTTCAGTTCCTGCAGCTGCTGCTGGGCAAGATGCCTGCGCCACTCGTCATCCGACTTCTTGAGCACCGTTATAGGCTGCACGCGCTTGGCCGCAGGCTTTTGCACTGGCGATATGCTGGCGCCGGGAAATGTTATTTTTGCTGCTGCCGCTGCTGCAGCTGGCGCTGCTGCCGGCGGTGGCGTCGTTGTTGGCGTCAGCTGTGGCGTTATGCTCGTGGTGGGCGGCAGATTGAGCAACAGTGGCTCATTCAGCGCCGCAGCACAGTGCGGGGGTGTGGCCAGCAGACGAAGGGGCGGCGTTGCGCCAGCCGTCATGGGCGTGGAGGATGTCATGCTGCCGCTGCTGGGCTGGATGCTTCGCATGGCTGTTGTTGTTGTTGTTGCCGTTGTTGTTGTTGTCGTTTTCACTTTGTAGGGCAACGTGCGGGCCGCACTGTTGTTGTAAGCGGGATTGGACAGCGCCACATTCTGCCTGCTCAGCATAGGCATTGGCGTCAGCTTCGCCAGCTGCGGCGTCGTGCTCGCTGTTGAATGATGCGCCGGCGGTGGCGGTGCAAGCGTTGACGTCGACGTCGACGGCTGCTGCTGATGCTTCTGTTTGTGCACCATCACGCTGCTGTTGCCACTGTGCGCCGGCGGCGGCAGCTTCTGTACCGGCGATGGCAACTGCCCGGCCTTCGGCTGCAGCAGCGCGGGCGACGTCAGCGTCATGGTCAGCGGCATCTTTTGCAGTGTGGGCAAGCGCTGTGCTGCTTGTGGCTTCTGTTTGACTGGCAGCTTTCTTGTCAACGACAGCTGTGGGCTGGGTAGAGCCTTCGGCTGCTGCTGCAAAGGTGGCTTTAAGGGCCGCTGTTGTTGCAACATTGGCTTTTGTGGTGTCAAGGGCGGTGTCGGCGCTTTCGTCTTATGCTGTTGCTGCAATTGCAATGTGGGCAGCGATGGGGACGGCTTCTGCTGGTGTTGCATTTGCATGGGCGTCAATGTCGGCGTCTTTTGCTGTTGCAGCTGCAGCACGGACGTTGGGGTCGACGGCTTTGGCTGCTGTTGCAGGTGCTGCATTGAGTTGATCGGCATTGCGGGCTTCTGCTGCTGCTGTTGCTGCAGGGACGTCGGCGTCGACGGTTTCTGCTGCTGCAGTAGCGCAGTTTTTTGCTGTCCCAACGTCGCCGCCTTCTGCTTCATCGGCGCCTTGTGCAGTTGTGTGGCGATTTTCTGTGCCGCTTTGGATGTCAGCATTTGGGGGATGGGTACACTGGTAATTGTTGCCATTGTGGTGCCAGTGCCAGTTATTGACTTGGACCAGTTGCCGCCCGACAATTTAAATGGCTTGTAATTCACATTATTGTTATTGTTATTGTTATTATTATTATTGTTGTTGTTGTTGTTGCTGTTGCTATTATTGTTGTTCTCCAGCGAGATTTTCGCATTGGACATGTTGAAATTGCCATTGCTGTTGTTGTGCTTGGTAACCGTTATGCCGCTGGGTATATGCATGGACCTATAAGAAACAAATTCGTCTGTAAGTTATCGATAACACAATTTAATCATTTTCAAAAAGCAAACCAATCGTAAACCGTTAAGACTATCGATTTTTGCAAAGCGATCTAGGGCTTTTTGTATAAACTTAAGGCAGACATTATCTAGTATTTAATTTCTTGATCCGTATCAACACTAAATCGCCTTAGACTGGCGTAAGATTATATTTCGGAGTCAGATGGAGCGTATGACTTGTATCATATAGCTGTCATAGGAAAGAAAGATAGATAGGTACCTGTAAGTTCCTACTATGGTTCCGGTTCCTGTCGCTGTTGTTGCTGCAGTTGGCGTTACTTTGATGCCCGTAGCAGGCGTTGCAAGAGATGCTTTTGGTATGTGCAACAGTTTTGTGGGCAGGGCTTTCGGCGTGGATATCCTTGCCTGGTCTCGACGCGCTCGCTTGACATCAGGTGGGCCCTGGGGAGAAACGAAGATTTTATTAAAAAACGACCTGTTGGCTATTGCATTTTAAATTCAATTTAAAAACAAAACAAACAAAAAACGCCGCTGCAGCTGTGTGAGTAGCAGTGTGTGTAGAGTTTTAAGGCGCGCCACTGAATGCAGTGTAGAGTTACATTCATTTTGCCTAGGCATGTAAACAAATGTTAAGTCGGTAACAGTTAGCAAATTGCGACGTAAATTGAACACTAATGTCACATAAATACACCCACACATGCATGACAACTGGTTTTATTTAGAATAATTAACATTTCCAATTACTCGCTCCAAATGCAGCAGTTGCTGCTGCACACGCAGTGGCAACACTGGCAGCATTGGCTGTGCAAGTGTGTGCGTGTCGAGCTGCTTGTGTGCGTCTGTATGTGTGAGCAACAATAAAAGCAGCGCGAAAAAGATATTCGTACACATAATTTGTAATATACACACACAAGCACATATGCACATATAATACACATATAGACACACGCACGCCACACTAATACGCGCATACCACTGCACAAAACCTATTAAAAATACAACTGTACTTTTCTACACCAGCTGAACGTTGGCGCTGTCACTGGCGCTTTTACCTCCTCCTCCGAATCCGAGCTTAAATCCACATATATAACCGAAGTCATAGTCGAATAGCACTAAACACTAAATTTTTATTTGATACGTCGCTTTTTACTAGTTTTTCTTGACATTTGGCTTAACACACGCAACTGTTATTGTTGCCAGCTAGTTTTTCACGCATATATTACGTCTGTGTCTTATAATTTGATTTCGCCTGTGTTTGTATTGTTGCTTTGCGTTTGTTTTCGCAGGCTAGGTTGCTTTGCTTTTTGTAGAGTTCTATTGCATACAATGTTGCCATATCTACTTCAAATATTGGCAACGCTTAAATTAGCAGTCTGTCTTAACAGATAGCGACTATCGACTATCGTAAATCTATCGATTTTAAATAACATTAACAGCATGTTATTGGCATACGCGCTCATTTTTGCGTTCTCGTTACAATATAGGTTTGGGTAAGTGGGTGGAATATTTAAATATTAATGGGAGTTAGCGGCATAATAAAAGTTTATCCTTAATGAAAGTTAAAGCGTACCAGCGGTCAAATAAACAGAACAAGACAAAAGCGATTTTTACAAAACTCATGTATTAGCTACAATATAAAAAATTAAGTCAAAATATTTTTAATATAGCAAACAAAACTTACAATTAATATCGATTTATCGATATGATATTAACATCCCTAATACAATGTTAAGAAACGTCAACAGACTGGGCAAATGACACGTCGTGTCCACTTCGTACAATTTCGTTTTCCTCTACGTCGTTCATTCGGTTTTCGTCAGTTGGAGCGGTCGTTGCGTCCGCTGAAGTGTTCCCCAATAGAAGTAAAACTTTCTAAATTTTGTGTAGAAAGTGCAGCAATACAAATCATAAGTTTAGTTCCCTGCCGTACGTTACATTAAGTCAAACACAATGGGAAGTAAGTACAACGCCAACAAGTTCAAGTGCAATTCGTACAAAAGTGCCGCAACGCTTGGCAATAAGCGGCGGCCGCATCGGCAGCACCCCCGTACTTGCTTACGTATACAAAAAAGATGAATTTGGAAATTGATGTGCCTGTGCCCCCGCCGCTAATTGTGTGAAGTGCAGGCTCAAAAACACTGAAACGCATTCCAATCAGAGCTTACAACATTATTGGTTTTCATTCATTCATTTGCAGTCAAATTCCTGGAAGTTATCAAGCCCTTCTGCAGTATACTGCCTGAAATTGCAAAGCCCGAACGCAAGGTGTGTATAAGTATTGATTTAGAACATATTTCTTAGAAATCGTTTAATTATCGTGGCTAAAGCTGTGATTTAAAGTGTATATATGTTTTTTTTTTGGGTTTGATTTGTGCGTTTTCGTATCGTATTTGCTTTGCTGAGCGCCAGTGTTGCCAGCGCACGCGTTTTTTTTTTGCTTTCACTTGTCAGTCGAATGCGCCACGCAAACAGTTTGTGATTTCGTAGTAGATACACGGAAGCACACAAGTTGTTGTTGTTTTATATGCATGCATATATATAATGAAAATGAAATTAGTTTCAAGTTTATTAACTGAATTAATTGTGTTTTGAGAACTTACTAAAAATTGAATATATCTAATAAGCATTTAGAACTATAAATATATAAAATATATGCAAATGTGCAATTCTTAGGCATTCTTCATTTATTAATTGTATGTTTCTGTTTTAAGTTTCTATTTTAAATCAATTTTTCATTCATAAAACGCTTTAAACAAGCTACTACTATTCTTATCAAATTGAAGTACTGTTTTTTTGACTACTTGTTGCCTTGCTACTATTTAACACAACTTTGACAAACAATGCAATACCGCATACGACGTGGAACGTCAAACTTCGGCTCGCACGAAGCAGCCACACGACGCCATGCTACGTCAGCCTCGTGTTGTTGTGTTGTCGCGACCATATGATGAGCCACGATAAGCGTAGCTGGATTTTTTGTTTAAACATTTACACACGTACACACACATGTAGGTCAGAATAGCGGTAGTTGCCAACTATGTGGGCCGTGACTTATTTTTTTTTTTAAATTGCATTTAAGCAAATTCTGGGAATGATTATTTGCAATATTTAATAAAGATTTCCAGTATTTGAATAAATTTCAATCAATTTATTTTCCTATTTTATTGCAGATCCAATTCAGAGAAAAGGTACTATGGACAGCCATCACATTGTTCATTTTCCTAGTATGCTGCCAAATTCCATTGTTCGGCATCATGAGCTCCGATTCGGCGGATCCCTTCTACTGGATACGTGTGATTCTCGCCTCGAATCGTGGCACACTTATGGAGCTGGGCATCTCGCCCATTGTGACATCGGGTTTGATTATGCAGCTATTGGCGGGCGCCAAGATCATCGAGGTCGGTGATACGCCCAAGGATCGTGCTCTCTTCAATGGTGCACAGAAACTTTTTGGCATGGTCATAACGATTGGACAAGCCATCGTTTATGTGATGACCGGCATGTACGGTGATCCATCGGAAATCGGTGCCGGCGTCTGCCTGCTGATCATCATTCAGCTGTTTGCCGCCGGTCTCATTGTGCTCCTGCTTGACGAGCTGCTCCAGAAGGGCTACGGCCTGGGCTCTGGCATTTCGCTGTTCATTGCGACCAACATATGCGAGACGATCGTGTGGAAGGCCTTCTCGCCGACCACGGTGACAACGGGACGTGGAACCGAATTCGAGGGCGCCGTAATTGCTCTGTTCCATTTGATGGCCACGCGCAACGATAAAGTGCGTGCACTGCGCGAGGCATTCTATCGCCAGAATCTGCCCAATCTGATGAACCTGTTGGCTACAATCTTGGTGTTTGCTGTCGTCATCTATTTCCAAGGTTTCCGCGTCGATTTGCCCATCAAGAGTGCCCGTTATCGCGGCCAGTACAGCAGCTATCCAATCAAGCTGTTCTACACTTCCAACATTCCCATCATTCTGCAGTCTGCCCTCGTCTCCAACTTGTATGTCATCTCGCAGATGTTGGCCGTTAAGTTCCAGGGAAATTTCTTCATCAATCTACTTGGCGTTTGGGCCGATGTTGGCGGTGGCGGTCCAGCCCGTTCGTATCCCATTGGTGGCCTGTGCTATTATCTATCGCCGCCTGAGAGTGTGGGTCACATTCTGACCGATCCCATTCATGCGCTGCTCTACATTGTCTTCATGTTGGGCTCCTGTGCTTTCTTCTCCAAGACATGGATCGATGTCTCTGGCAGCTCGGCCAAGGATGTAAGTATAGCCCGCCCGCAATCTTTTTAACAATTCTTGTTACTTATCCATTTATGGTTTATCTGACTAGGTTGCCAAGCAACTGAAGGAGCAGCACATGGTGATGCGAGGCCATCGTGAGAACTCGATGATTCATGAGCTGAATCGTTATATTCCAACGGCCGCCGCTTTTGGTGGCCTCTGCATTGGCGCTCTATCTGTTATGGCAGATTTCCTGGGCGCCATTGGCTCTGGCACGGGTATCCTGCTGGCTGTGACGATTATCTATCAATACTTTGAGATTTTCGTTAAGGAACAATCCGAAATGGGTGGCATGGGCACGCTGCTGTTCTAAGCAGTTGAATCCAAACTTTCAACATGAAATTATAACAATAACAGCTAACAAATACTTCATCATACTTCTCACATGTCAGCTCGCTTTGCCCCCGCCCCCGCCCTGCGTCGCGCCTACCTATTAAGCAAATTAACGTTTTTGTATGGTTTTAAAATTCCACGATAGAGCCTAACTTTAAGGCTATTTGCTGCCGTTTAGCTGGCCTGGGCAAAAATCATTATTTGTGTTAAATGCGACAAGAACTTTAGTTTGAATAGTTTTATTAGTTTGTATCATTAAAAAATGTGAGACTTTATTGCTTAAGTTCAATATTTCGCTGAATTGATTGAATTTCAATGCAATCCATTGTTTTAACGGAGTGTAATATAATTATAGAACGTCGATTACACGTGGAATTATTAAACACGATGAATTATGAGTACATGAAACGAACATTAAAATCACGCAACATGCATACAAATTGTCATAATAATAAAACGTAAATTAGATAAACTTTTTTAATTCAACAAGTGCAGTTTCTCTTAACATAATTATTTATAAAGAGAAATAGTTTGAAAACGCCCAACTTGTCGATAAATTGTGTTTGCAGAGAACGTGGTTGAATGTTGCCGCGTAATCAAATTTCAAAACTATCGGCATTGATATTAATATATGACATTTTATCGATGTATTTATAACTTAGCAGAATTTGGATCTTATTTTGACAAAAATATTAAGCATTTATGATTGCATCAGGCTTTTTTTTACAATAACGTAATGAAATTCATATCCAGTGTAGATGCTGTTTTATAAAGATAAACTATTTATTGTAGCATCTACTTAACAATGTTAAGGAACAGCAATCGATATCATCGGCTTGATTGTCAATCATCGCTGGCAACAACAGGAGGTATATCGGCATTAACAGAGTCTGGTCTCACTTCGTATCGCATAAAATGGAAAAATAATCATAAATAAAAATAAGCAATTCGAGACAGTTTAAACAACATAAACGCAACGCACACACACACACTAATGCGCATTTACGTACAAGGAAGCATAACGTTTACGTTGAACTGCGGCAAGCGAGCTGTGCAAAACACAACCGAAACACAACGAAAACAATATCATCTGGAGGCAATATAAATAGGAGCTGAGTTGCCATGTCAGCTCCACTCACACGAAATGTACCGTATTTAAAGCAGCAGCTAACCGCATTGCTGCGCAACACATCTCCGGTGATAACGCTCATCTGTCTGGTGACCACGTTCGGTTATTTGCTATCCTTTTCGGAAACGGCCATCCTTCTGCTGAGCGTGACGCCTGGCTATATTCTGCCAAATGGCAAATTTTGGATATGGACCGCGTTTACGTTCTGCTTCATCGAGCTGCACTGGTGGGAGGTCATCGTCGACGTGGTCACCGTCGGGCTGTGCGGCAAAATGCTGGAACCCCTGTGGGGACAATTCGAAATGTTCAAGTTCTTTGCGCTCAGCAACTTTGGCGTCTCGCTGCTAACGACCATCTATTATCTGTTCTATTATATGGTAACCAAAAATCCAACCATATTGTTTGAAGTGCACATCCATGGCCTGGCCGGCTATGTCGCTGGAATTTGTGTCGCCGTACGACAGATTATGCCCGATCACCTAATCTTCAAGACGCGCTACGGACGTCTAACCAATCGGTGCGTATGTCGTCTAAAGACCTTAATGTAGTTCGAGGTGGTAAACCTTTTCCATGTGAAGTGTAAAAGGGTTTAAAAGCTGCGATTCTCTCATCATAAATAATCCTTTCTATATAAGATACATATGCAACGCTTATCTTGCAGCAATGTCCCTCTGACGGTGCTTATCTCTGCCATTATTGGCTGGGCCATTGGCATGCTGGACGGCACGTATCCGGCCATGTTTGCCTCCGGTGCTATAGTCTCTTGGATCTATTTGCGTTTCTATCAGCATCATCCAAACGGACGTGGTGACAGCTCCGAGAGCTTCACCTTCGTCAGCTTCTTCCCGAATGTAATGCAGCCGTTCATCAGCGTTCTGGTTAATCCCATTTACAATTGTTGTTTGCGTGCGGGCGTGGTTAGGACGCCGACGCCGCTGCGAACGATATCGACAGCTAGCCTGACTTCGGTCTCCGTGCAAATGCCCGGCGTGGATCCGCATGATATTGAGCGCAGGCGGTAAGCTATTTATCCTATCTATTAACGAATTATACAACTCATCTTTATGTTTAACAATCAGACAAATTGCGCTAAAGGCTCTCAGCGAACGACTTAAGGCCACGGACTCGACGCGACATGCACAGCTGCCCAAGTCGTTTCCTCAGCAGCAGCAGCATCACCAGCAGCAGCACAAGCATCACAGCCACAATCATGGTCATAGCCATGCGGCTGGGCATAGTCACAGTCACGGTCACAGTCCCAGCGCTGGACACAGTCATAGCCATGCGGCTGGAGCGGCGCAGGCACCGCAGCCCGATTTCGTAAAGCCTGCGGCACAGCAATTGCCGATTACAACGGCGCGTGCCGAGCCGCGGATGATCAGCACGATGAGCCCCATTGCAATACCTATGCCCGCGCCGCCGCCCAAGGATGAGCAGCCGCCGGCAGCGACGGGCGCAGCGGCTACGCTCATCGATTTGGATGATGCGTCAAACTAGACAGTTTATATTTTAACATAAATGAATTTTTTGGATATTGAAATGATCTGCTTATGATTATTTTTGTATGACTGTAACAAGTGCGCTCCTTAACTGTATTTAACGTTATTTTGCTTTAATTAACATACGTGTAGATTTCCAATTGCTTGCTTGGCCAAGCCCTTCCCACTGAGGCAACGCCCCTGAAAGCGCAAGAGGAAACCTTCCATCAATGTAGCGCCTATTGTAGTACCTACATTCATGCATATATATTATACAAGCAAAATTTCTGTTGTAGTGTTTACATGTATTGAGAAAAACCAATGCTTTATTTAGTTTATAACATTACTGTAAATATATTTAAAAGCCCAAAACAAAATGATTTGAACTTCTCATACATATGGCTGGTATGCTGCTCACAGATAATATGCGCTCAATTTGAAACAACATCGTATGCATATGTTCGGCAACACGCTGATAAATACCAAAAATCCTTTTAGTATTTTACTGTTGGTTAAAATTAACAGATGTTTCATTTGAATCATGTGTGACCATACTTTTAAAATACAAGTGGGCTGAATGGGAAGAGTGAACTTACTTAATGCCATTCTAAATTATTCTTCATATTAAGGTTATACCATATTGCTGACAGTGTAGCAATATCATGATTGTGTTCAATATTTCGTATGAACATTTATTAGTGACATGCAATTTGAAAAATACCTGCGTGAAGTCACGGCGATAGTTATCGCTCATCCCAAGTATCGATTCGCTAAGTGGATTCGCTTGGGGCGATTGACCGTCGTGTTCGCGTTGTATTTTTTAAGTTTTTTATGTACGCACGTTATTTGTTTTTAATAACTCAGCAGATTGACAAGTTGACGAACGTCTGTCACGCAACAAATAATAACAAAATGTTGCTCTAAAAGAAAAACGGCCAAGAGCAGGTGGCTGGGTAAATACTGCGTGTGCATAACGCGTGCCTTTTTAAGTTACGTTCAGCAGAAATGGGTCTTAATAGCAACTACAGTGCACAAAAACAACAGCACACTAATTTCCTCCCGCACCGAAATGGTAAGTTTCATGTTCTGATAAGAACCGAGCGAATCAAGAAACAAAGCGAAGCAAAAAGGAAATCACTGCGACTTATAGGTCAAAATGTAGCAGAAAAATATTGCAGCGGGCTCGCCCGAACTACTCAGTAAACAAAAATCCATCTAATCGACACACTCACACTTAATCAAATTTATGTGTGTGTGTGTGCTGTGCCGTTTTTGGCGCTTGCGGCAGTTAGCGCGTCTTTGTCTGTGTGTGTGTGTGAGTCAGTGTGTTTTGCGGTTTATTGCCAACGTGTAGTGCAGTCACCATTGGCAGCGGCGTCGTGGCAGAAAAAAAAAAACTACAACAATAATATGCAAAAAAACAAATCCAAGCAAACCGGCCGACAATTGGAGTCGGTTTTTGACAATTTTTGGGCGCATTTATGTAAATGCCAAAATCTGCTTCACCCTGTGAACTCCTAGTTCACAAGCTAGTTTCGCATTAAATGAAACCGGTTTTCTTACACAACAGGAACTCCAACTGGAATTCCAACTGGAACTGGGCTAGAGCTACATACATACATACATACATGCATACATACATATGTAGTTCGCCCTTAAGTATTTCTGGTTCTTTGCTTTGTTCGAGCTTTTACAGCGTTTACTTTCACTTCAGCCAATGTCCAGGGTCGCTTGGCTTTGCATTTGCAACTTGTGTGTAAAAAATTCTGTGTTTGCAACAGCACCATGATCGATGTGATATATTGGGTAGAAAATATTCTCATTCAAAAAGAATGTTCAGCGTTGAAAGCTGTAATGTAATTGGTTATCAGCTATATATATATAATGTATATATATATATCTTACAGTTTGTTCTCAATGACTAACTGACTTAGCATTCAGCCCAGACGTAAAAAAATAATGACCCAAAGTTTCCCCTCAAGAGTCAAAACAGTTGTAAGAACCCTTTTTTGATTTCCTATTGATTTTCAACTCGCTTTTAAAGCTCCACATTTTAATATAATGTATTATGTTGCATCAAATGTGGCATTGAAATAAATGGTTTACTGTTCTATATAATATTAGAGCTTATTTCGGGATTGTATCAAATGATGTTGATTTTATACTATATTTATTTAATTTGACACAGATGTTAGGCTATAAATACTTAGGACAAACGGTCAGATTAGATAACAATATCACATTGCATAGCCCATATTGAAAGTATCAATTTACATTAAATCTATTAGTATCCTATAGTTTTGAGTGGACTTCCGTATCAAATAGTTGGAACTTACATATGTATGTTAGATATATTGATTACAATTTTATACTAGGAGATAACCAGTATTTGGGGCTCTATTGCTCTAACATACATTCTTATTTATACAATATATAAACAAATCTTGTCAAAAAGAACAAAAGAAGATTTGGCTAAACGAAAGTGAAAGAAATAGGTATAAAATTAGTGAGATAAGAAGTAGAGATAGAGCATAAAGTATTGTGAGAGCATGAGATAATGCTTATTGGATTGTCAACGCAACTTGTTGATAAAACACTTCCAAACAAAGCATGAACTTTGCTTACTTAAATTCATGAGATCCGCGTAGTAGGGTCGTATTTATTTGAAAAACAAAACAACCCTTCACATTAATTTCCCATTAGTGTGCCCATCCAAAGATCGAAAGGGATTTTTAGGTTTCATGTAACGGAATTCAGGGGCATTTTTAAATAACGTTTGCTTGTTATTTAGTTTGGTTAACTGTTGCTTCCGTGTATGGAAAACTCAGATATAACTTCCATTTATAATGAAATGCCTTGAATAAGTTCCAAATAGTATTAAGCACTTGTATTTCGTTTCTTTTGCTTATTTTAACAACTTAATGCAGATATTATGTGCTTACAATATGTTTTACATATGTATATGTGTATACTGCCCGTCCATGCTTAAATGTGACTGCAAACACGTCAAAACACACACTAGCACACACACGCGCGCACTCACTCACACACACACACACACACACACTTAGACACACACACACATCTGCTTGTTTGCACACATGCGCGCCTGCCATTCAAGCGGCAGCAGAAAAAGCGTCGACGTCGACGGCAACGGCGACCGCGACGTCGCGACGGACAGCTCCATATTTCAAGCAAGAAAACCCACCGAGTGCGATGGATTGGCGCTCAGTTGCGCATTGGTAGCCACATATAACGGTTCGTGTCTTTGTTAGCTACGTTTCCGTTTTGCGCTATTATCAAAAACGAAATGTGTACAATTTATCGCGCTGAACAAACACAAATAATAAAGCAAAAGAGAGACAACGATAAAAAGAACTACATGCTAGCTACTTCATTAACAACAAAAAACAATAAATAATAAACATTTGCCAGCTAATTGCAACTACACCCAACACTAACTCCCCTCTCTCTCCCTCTCTCTCTCTCTCTCCCTCTCTCACTCTCTTTCACCACTCTCTCCGCACTCTCTCACGCGCTGTTGCAACAGAAATCAAAGCGACAATGACAGATCAACAGAACGAGCTGCACTCGCGACTAGTCCAGGTGAGGCAGGAGCATTTGCTTAAGTTTTGGCCCGAGCTCACGGCGGACGAGCGCACCAAGCTGGCGCGCGACATAGACGAGCTCAGCCTGGACGAGATCAAGCTGTATTGGGATCGTGCCACAGTCTCGATGAACGCGAATGGAATCAAATTGGACGGTCGCCTGCAGCCCATACCCGACGGCCAAATACTGTCCACGGCTCGCACTACGGCGGACAAGCTGAACGCCTATCGGGAGGAGGGACTGCAGCAAATAAGCAATGGCCATGTCGCTGTGCTGCTCATGGCGGGTGGACAAGGTGAGTTGATAATCCAATTTCTGGTTAAGCTAGGGTAAGCTTGGTCAATTATCTTTTGGGTTTTTGCAATGATAATGCATGTATATAAGATAGGCGAAATATGAGGAAAAGAAAACGTTAAAAACAGTAGAAAATGTAGGCCCTTTTTTCTTTTCTTTTGTTATCAATATTTATGTATCAGATACAATTGATCAAATCAAAAGTAAATGATTTGAAAAAAAAAAGTCGTTTGGATCGAGCGAACTTCAGAAATAATAATAAAACATATATATCGGATTATACAGAACTAAAAAAAAATTTGTCTAAGGTTCAATCTAGGGGAAAATACTTCTATTATAATCATAGGCTAGATAGATAGAAGATATATTTAACCTGCGTTTAACTCTTGAAGGTTACTTGGAGCACAGTTTTTTTCATTAGGTACATTCTTTTTTAAGGAAAAAACCCTGTTTT
Organism: Drosophila ezoana; assembly: GCA_035045725.1. Classification (NCBI taxonomy): domain Eukaryota; kingdom Metazoa; phylum Arthropoda; class Insecta; order Diptera; family Drosophilidae; genus Drosophila; species Drosophila ezoana. The sequence goes on from JAWNOU010000005.1 coordinate 9,163,446, forward strand.
ATTTATAGAGAGAATCTTTATCAGTAGTTCTGTATATGGTGTATATTCAACATTAAATTCGTAGATAGTATTTATTTTCTCGTTACATTTACGCTTGCTTGATAAGCATCTGTAGATACGAGATACTATTGCTGGGCCGGAAACTGCAAAAAAATTAAATATTATTTCAATTTTTTTTTTTCCCACTCATAGCTATACATAAACTATTTTAAACAATTTCTGCTCGGAATTGCCTTGAGGTGCAATGAACAAAAATTCACTATTAGCAAAGACGAAAACAACAACAATGCAGACCTGCAAGTCTCTCGACGTCTTTGTGTGTGCAAGTGTGTGTGTGTGAGTGTGGGTAAACGGCTAATTAGATTGATATACAAATGCTCCATCAAACCAACGCCACACACTCACACACACACACACACACACACACACAAATGCATGTGCCTCAACCAGCTGCCCACTCATGCAGCCGCATGAAATTTCTTGTTCGTAATTTGAAATTCAGCTTGCCAGACACGTCACGCCAAGCGGGCGAACCATCATAAAGTAATAACAGTTTAATCCATTCTTATGGCCAGCCAATCCAGTCGCCAGTGTTGGTCAGTCTCAAGTTGCTGTTGTTGTTGTTGTTTTTGTAGCCTTTCTTTTTTGATAGCAGCGCGCGCGACATTTGATATTTCCCGTTGTATTCAACGTGGCCGAAGCAAGCGAATTCACGTAATGGCCAACGGAGGAAAAGACGAAAGTCAACGCACGCCTGGCTCAGCATTTTATTAGATATATGTACATATGTAAATGCATACGTAGTTAGTAAATATTACGTAGTTCAGGCCCGTAACGTAATCGAATAACGGTTAACATTGTAGGCGTTAAGGCTGCAGATCGCCCCGCAAGTTATCGATAACAACAAAGCTGCTTGTACCTCGTTTGGCTGCAAATAAGATTAATCGATAAGCGCGCTATAATTAAAAACCGGTAGTGTGACGTGTGTGACCTTACGACAGGTTTATATGCTAAATAGCTACAAGAGTGGAAACAAAGATTAAAAGAAAAAAAAAAAAGAAGAAATCGCTTATTGAAAGCGAAACCGCAGCCGAAACAAAGGCAACCAGTTTTAAAGGTCAACCGGCTGGGCGCACAGTAAAAAGCAATACAACAAAAACTTATTTATAATATTTCCTATATCAAATCTGAATTTTTGTGCTTTTTAGCTTAAAGATCCTTTCTGCTAAATATAAATGTAAGAACAAAAACAAGAAAGACTTTGTTTAAATTTGTGCACAATAATTCAAAATAAATATATACTAAATAACAGGAATACCGTTTAATAGAAATTGAAGCCATTACAAATTTTATATATATTAAAAATGTCAACAATCTGACCTTTTGCAGGCACACGACTCGGCTTCGATCAGCCCAAGGGCATGTACGATGTGGGACTGCAATCCCGCAAGACGCTATTTCGCATCCAGGCGGAGCGCATCCTGAAGCTGGAGCAGCTGGCCGAGGAGGCGTGCGGCAGACGGGGTCGCATCGTCTGGTATATTATGACGTCGGAGCACACAATGCAGCCGACGCTGGATTACCTTGAGGCCAACAACTATTTCGGGCTGCGGGAGGAGAACGTGGTGCTCTTCGAGCAGGGCTCGCTGCCGTGCTTCGATAACGATGGCCGCATCATATTGGACGAGAAGCATCGTGTCTCGCGCTCCCCGGACGGCAACGGCGGCATCTATCGTGCCATGCAACGTGCCGGCATCCTGGACGATATGCAACAGCGCGGCATACTCTACGTGCATGCGCACAGCGTGGACAACATTCTGATCAAGGTGGCCGATCCCATATTCATTGGCTACTGCGTGCAGCAGCAGGCCGACTGTGCCGCCAAGGTGGTGGAGAAGTCGGCGCCCAATGAGGCAGTGGGCGTGGTGGCCATTGTCGACAACAAGTACCAGGTGGTGGAGTACAGCGAGATCTCGGCCAAGACAGCCGAAATGCGCAACGCGGACGGACGCCTAACGTTTAGCGCCGGCAACATATGCAATCATTTCTTTACCGTCGCCTTTCTTCACAAGATCGGCAGCACGTACGAGCGCAAACTGAAGCTGCACGTGGCCAAAAAGAAGATACCATTCGTGGACAATGCCGGCAATCGCCTGACGCCCAACCAGCCCAATGGCATCAAGATTGAAAAGTTTGTCTTCGACGTCTTCGAGTTCGCCGAGAAGTTTGTCGCCATGGAGGTGCCGCGCGACGAGGAGTTCAGCGCACTCAAGAATGCCGACTCGGCTGGCAAGGATTGCCCCAGCACAGCGCGCGCCGATCTACACAGGCTGCACCGCAAATACATTGAGAATGCCGGCGGCATGGTGCACGGCGAGATCTGTGAGATCTCACCTTTTGTCAGCTATGCTGGCGAGAATCTCGCCCAGCTTGTGGGTGGCAAATCCTTTAGCGGTCCCGTTTATCTGCGTGAATCCATGCAAGGAAACCTCTAGACCCCAAATCCTGCCCCCACACACACACACACACACACACAAACATACACATATGTACATATAGACTGATAAATGTGGATAGTTTCTGTTAAAAATTTGGTTCAGCTAGGTCAAAGAGCACGAAAATTCCATAGTTTTCAGTACTTAAGAGCAACAACTCTATAAATTTGGTTGCCCTTTTATTTTTATTATTTTTTGTTCTTGTCTTTGTTTATGCTTTTCCATTATATGTGCAATCATAATGTGAATATACCTATATCTAAAAAGAAAATATACAATAGATGCATATTTTTAATATATATTAAATTCAATTCGGAAAACTTTTCTTTATATTAACTGGACTTGTGGGTTTTCTGTCAAATTACTCAGCATCATCTCCCAACTCCCCTCCTAAAATAAATGAATATAAATGTATTGAGGGGATCTGCGCTTAACTTTGCCCGTAAGATGCACAGGGACAATAGTTAATGCTGAGCATAATTATCTTGACTACGAAAAAAGTTTTTCATATATGAGCCTACTTTTCGACCGATCGTTCCTATGGCAGCTATATGATATAGTGATCCGATTCAGCTGGCTCCGACATATGTATATGGAAACAGACAGACGGACATGTCTATATCGACTCAGTTGTTGATACTGATCAAGAATATATATACTTTCTGGGTTCGAATATGTCTCCTTGGTAAACAGTCTGAAAGGGATTTTAGTATAAACACAATTTGTTGTTAATCTATAAAATAAATTGAAGTGTAGCTTTATTTAAGAACACACTTAATGGATGGCACAAGCTCCTCGATCCAGTCGATGCAGATTTCGGTCACCTGGCGCAGAAAATTGTGCTCCGTTTGAACCATTTCGGTGAAGAGGATGCACTGCGGCTTGTACTTGCCGTGCAGCACGCTGGACGGATGTATCTTGGCCTTGACCCGTCCGCTGAGCGTCAGATAGTGTCCCTCCTTCTGGAGCAGGGCGATGTTGTCGAAGAGGCCCGTTAGCAGGCACTTCTTGACCGCATCTGTGTTGTCGCCGCAGCTGTTGAAGGCCAGATTCAGTCGGGCGCTGATCTCCGCCAGCTGGTTGCGCACGTTGCGAGCATAGTTTAGGTTGCGTATATTGAGGAAATTGTCGTGGCACCAGATCTTTGGCTTTTCGGTTTTCTGGAACGTGCTGAACACGTTGAGCAGGGTCAAATGGTCGCCGTGCTTGGACTGGAACTTGGCGTGCGCCAAGGCGGCTAGTTCGCTCTTGTCCGTGTGTCCAATGAACACATTGTCGCTGGACAATGCCGCCACCAGGCTGAGCATCTCCTCCATGCAGCCGAACGTAGGCGCCGCGAGCAACAGCTTGGCGTATCTGGGATCCAGCGGAAACTGAGCCATCCAGCGGCCCGTCGTCGTGATGTTGGGCGCAGCGGCCGACTTGATGGCACCCAATTGCTCCAGGGCCTGGTGGGCGCTCTGCACGCCCTCCGGCTGTGGGGCGTCTATGAAATCAAAGCTGGCGCAATCGATGCCCAGCGCGAGCAACTGCAGCACCGTGGCGGTCAGATTGGCGCGCAATATCTCCGGCTGTGCAGCGCTGCGGAACTTCTCCATGGTGGCCTTCGTATAGGTGCGATAGCAGACACCTGGCGCATCGCGACCGGCGCGTCCGCTGCGCTGCCAGGCCTGTGCCTGCGAGATGCGCACGGTTTTGAGCAAGTCCAGGCCAGAGCTCGGATTGAACGACTTCTCCTTGACAAAGCCGCAGTCGATGACACAGCGTATGCCCGGTATGGTAATCGAGGTCTCGGCTATATTCGTGGCCAGGACAATTTTACGCGTGTTCGCCGGCACGGGCAGAAAGCATTCCAGCTGCTTGCCCTGGGCCAGCTGGGCGTAAAGGGTGAAGACGCGCACATCGGAGGGACCCGAGTTGTTGATCCTGGCCAGCTGGCGGATTTGCTGGGCCAGCGCCTCGATCTCCTCCTGGCCGGTTAGAAAGATCAGCACATCATGATTGATGGGCTCGTGGCGATGTATATCGAAGAGTGTGACCAGAGCCGCGTGTATGTAATCCTCCTGCGTCTCCTTGGCGTGCAGCACCCGGACCGGATGCGTGCGCCCCTCCAGATACATGCCCTTCACATTGAAGTATTTGCCAAAATGATCAATGTCCATCGTGGCCGAGGTAATGATCAGCTTCAGCTTGGTCAGCTTGTGCTTACGGCGCTCCTGCTGCGCCTCCTTCACAATCCCGAACAGCACATCCGCATTGACCGTCCGCTCGTGCGCCTCGTCCAGCATTATGGCCGTATATCTGCGCAGCAAACGATCCGCAATCGCCTCTCGCAGCAGTATGCCGTCCGTGAGGTAGCGTATGCGCGTCCGCTCCGTGGTGGCGTCCTCGAAGCGCACCGTGTAGCCCACGGTGTCGCCCACGTTGCTCGCCAGCTCCTGCGCCACGCGCTTCGCTATGGTGATGGCCGCCACGCGGCGTGGCTGGGTGATGCCAATGATGCCGCTGTTCGCGTAGCCGGCCTGCAGCAGGAATTGTGGGATTTGTGTGGTCTTGCCGGAGCCGGTTTCGCCCATGATTAGCAGCGTGTCGTTCGCCTCCAGCTCCTTGAGTATGCGCTGCCGGCAATGGTAAACGGGCAGCGCCCTGCGCTCCTGCTCGATGCTGCTCTTCTTACCGCCCAACCCATTTTTGTACGGACTCTGGAGCTTGGGTGGACTGTAGTTGGGCTTCTTGATGCAATTCTGCTCCTTCATGGGCTCCATTTTGCGCTTGACGGGAAAGCTGGCGGCCAGGCTCGGATTGCCATTGCCATTGCCATTGATCAGGTATTTCGATTCCATGCTGCGCAATCTCTTCTGCGGCAGGTAAAATGGAAAATATTGTGTAAAGTTGTTTTGTTTGTGCAATTGCTGGGCGCTATTTGCGCTGCAATTAAATGTGCTATCAATTTTAAAACACTTACCCGGACATGGGCTTTACAATGGCAACTTTATCGCGAGGTAAATATTGGATATAACTATAAACAAGTGCGTCTGTGTGTGTGTGGGTGTGTGTGTTTGTGGTAATCACAGGTGGGGACAAGCACTCCACGCTTGTGCTTTAGTGATGCGCACAGCGGCAATGTATCGTTCAAGAGGAAATATCGATAGCTTGAGTTATTCGTTAACATATCTGCTATCGATTATTTTGTGCAGCTAAATAACTGGATTATAAAATATTAAATTAACTCTATGTTTGGCCGGCAGATGTTAGGTATTTAATTTGTGTTTCAGAATTATCAACCTCTTTACCACGCATAAATCTTGTATAGATAGGGTATTGATAAGAGATGTTTTTTTTTATGTTATTTAACAAGCTAGAAAATAAAGGCCTGGTAATAGAATAGCGTCTGTTAACTAACATTTTAAAAAACATCATTAACATTAGTCCACTTCCATCAATACCCCTTCACACTATTATTTTAGTTCAGTGTGTAGTGCTGCCTATCATTTACAAATAGTGGGAACAATAACTTACAGCGGGGTAACTCAACTTTTACCTACTTTACTCTGATCTAATAGTGGTATATACTAACATTCACCATTAGTATATTGTTGAAATCAGCTCTTTTCCCGTCTCTCAATTTATTAATTTTTTGTGCTGCGCCTCTTATTTTTGCATGGTTTCTTATTCCCTATATTTTAGTACAGTAATAGTGGGTGCACTAATAAAACCGTTTCAGATCACTTACCCCACTTCGAACAACGATCGACCCACCAAAACTGGGACTAGTTGCATTGATATACTTGCCAAGTGAGTGTTTAGTACAGAAGGCACATCTCTAAGTGCCCGCGTTTCGCGCTGAATGACAACTAAAACAGCTGTTTTCGTTTTTTCATCGGTGCGTATTTTTCCACAACACATTCGAAGCTCGCAAACATATAATATTTTTGAATTTACTTTGCAGCTTGTAAAGAAGAGCTGAAAGAAAATGGTTGCCGGCGGCGCATCAGATACGGGCGGCGTTAAGCCCATGGTCATCGCGGGCCGCATGGTCCGCGAACGCGAGCGCCTCATTGGCATGACGCCCGAGGAGCGTGCCTGGCGCAAACAATGGCTGAAGGACCAGGAGCTGCCCCACGGGCCGCGCAAGGTGCCCGCTCTGGAGCTGGAGCTGAACAATCCCATCAGGCGTATCTACCGCGCACCCTTGGACAAGGTTTGCAGCGTTTTGACGCCGGCGCTGGTGGGTCCAACTTGTGTTATGTAATCGAAAAGTGTTTTTTACTTTTTGAATTTTTTGTCCATCTAAGGGCTTCCAACGCGCCTACACAGTACGCTACTGGACCGGCAAGGCGCTGATTGCGCTGACGGGCATCTATGCCGCCGCCTACTATTTCAAGTATAATCAGAACGTGAGTGCGCCAAGTGTGGCCATCTTTTATGTTCCCACTAACTGCCCACTTTTTGCAGGATTGGACACGCAAAGGCGGCTGGCGTGTGATATCGTCGCGCAAGGCGTGCGTGCCCGGCGACGAGGGCTATCCCCGTGTCTCGGATCGCTCGGCGCCCGCCGACTATGCGGCGCGCGGCTTCAAGCAGTCCCCGATCTAGGAAGGAGCTCCAGCTGCCAGCGCTTTGCTTAAGTTTGAAACGTCTTTGAATTAATGTTAGCAAAAACGAATTCGCAATAAACATGGAACACACACACACACACACGCAAACGGGCTGTACGTGTATTCGCTGCAGAGCTTTGTCCATGGCAAATGCAGTTATTTTGTATGCCCTTACCGAGGGTATCTTGATTTTCTCATTAAATATGTAACGCAGCTCTGACGATATTTACGGCATTTATATTATGTAAGCCAGATCTGAACTATATTATCTGATAAATATTGTAGAACAATTATATAGCTGCTATTGGAAGAGTTGGTCGCAAATCGAGATAAAAAGATATGCATATCTCTGACATCTTGTGTAAGTAAGGGTATTTAATATTCGGCAGCCCTTTTATGTTAACTGTTATTTCTTGTTTCTGCTGCGTTTGGCAAAAATTTGCTTTTGATTTTTTTCGACTCTAAAGCTGTTTAAGCACTTTTCAGCAGCTGTGCTCAATTTCGTACTATCGCTGTTTTTCTTTTATTATTATTCTCGAGTTGTCGAGCGTTAATTCGCTGCGCGGCGTCAAATTTGTCGTTTGTTTTTTTATGGATTTCAAAATAAAACCCATATTGATTCAAAGTGTCGCGCTTCCTAACTTCCGAACTCTCTTTTGATTGTGCTTCAAAATCGTGCTCTGTTCGTAAAACGAATTCAAAATCGAGAATTTAATAACCCTTTGACCCAGTTTGATTAAAAACCAAAATAAAAACAGTTAAATAACATGAGTACAAAGCGTTACCAGACTGCGCAATTTGAAACAGCTGCAATAAGCTTATATTTATAATATTGCTGGCTTACTAATTATAAAAAGTGCCGTGTTTTTAGCGCAGAGAAAAGTAAAAACTTTAAATATGCGCTAGTTAAATGAGAAATAGTTTAATTTTAAATTGGCCCGCTGTTGCGTGGCATTCAATGTTTACATTTTTCGCCGCGAATGGCAATTGCTCGCTGTGCTAAAAGAAATATCGCTTAATGGTGAGTGCAGCGCCAGCGAGTATCGATCATCACTAAGAAAATGCTCTTTTTTGTTATCGCTGTTCTCTTTTCCACTCTGCAACGGCGACAGCGCAGTTCACTTTAATTTTGTGAAACTCAGCCGGAAAAAGGTTTGATGGTGGTCCTGAAATTGTGGATCTAATTGCGCCAAACACACGCATACACAGGCGAACTGGATTTTCGATCGCATTTGGCCTTGACTGGAGCGTGTGCCGGTGTGGCAAAAAAAAAAAATATAAAAAACCCCGAGCCCCGAGAGTTGTCGCTGTGTTTATGTGTGTGCGTGTGCAATTTATATATTTTTCATCCGCGTGGAGCGCATTGAAACACACTAATTTTCTGTGCTAACTGCGCGCGTGGCTCGCACCACATCTCACCTAACCAACCCCCAATGCAACAACATCATCCGCCACAACAACAACAACAACAGCAACAAGAGCAACACTTGCCCGAGCACCGAAAGTCTTCATCCGGAACAGGTGAGTGAGCAATTGTCCGCTAGGCAAGTTCAAAGCTCCGTATTATTAGCGGCTTCACTTTTGGCTACGTTCTTATATTTTTTTTTGTTTTTCTCTTTGTTGTTTTTGCAATTCCAATACATGCGATGCCGTTGCTTTTGGTTAAAAAAAAAAAAAAAGTTTTTTTCTTAAATTTTTTTTCTGCCCTTGCCTTGTGTTCTACGAAAAAATTGTGGCCGCCGACGTCGACGTTAGCGTCGCTGTCAACGTCGCTCTCGCGCTCTCCCAAGTGGTCGCTCAGCTCAGCTGTCATTTTGTCGTGAGAGCGCTCGTTGCTTCCCGCGCGCGGGAAATTCACAACTTTGTCCATTCATAACTTGCCCAATTTTGCAATGATTTTTGCACACTTTATCAAATTAGATTCTATGTGTTTTAACCAATCCAATGCATATGCGCAACCATATGGTTTCATTTAGAAAAACGTTACTAGCGGCCGCCAAAGTTGGTGTCAAAAAAGTCAAAATTCGACGCGCACAAAACAACAAAGTAACGCTGTTTGTTTGTGTTGTGAGCGGCGTTGCCAGCAGATCGTCAGATTGAGTGTGTGCAAAGTCTGTAAATGTAAACAGTCGGCGAGTTGACCCATTTAGTTGATTTAAGCGTTATTTGGCAAAACTTAAATATTTATTAAATGCGTAAAGTATGTTTAATTTAATATATTGTAAGAATGACGCGTTTTCATCGACTTTTAAGCCCTTTATGTTGATGTTAAAAAATAAATTTTATGGGTTTCACACAGTTTTTCAATATAATGGTGTATGCTATTTAAATTTGAAGAAAATGTTAATTTTAACGTCTTCTGCCCTGTTTTTTAGTACATCTTTCTCTGCCCAGGTGGCAGCTTTAACAGCTGTAGCGCGCGCAACGCCCGTTAAACGAGCGCCACAAAACAGCTGTTACACTCAGTCACACACACACACACACACACTCACACACTGTTCAACCGCCTACTTGGCGGTTCAGAAGGAGCGTCACTTGCTTCAGCTCCATTCAATAATTCGCAACTAACTCCTATATAAGTGTTCGGTAAGGGGCGGGGTGGGCGTTGAGGGGGTCTGCAAGCTCCTGCCACACGCATTCCACTACTCTGCCTCTGCCCGGCTGGCATTTTTTGCGCGCGCCAGATGTGCTCTCTTGCGCTCGCACTCTCCGTTTGCTTTTCGCTCTCTGTTAAATGTCAGTTGGCCTTACCAACAACAACAACACCAGCTACAGCTACAACTTGTGCCCGTGTGTTTGTTGCATTTTTTTTGGCGCTGGATGTGCTTGCTTTGGCGGGTTTCACATGCACACACATTGCCTGCCTGGCTGCTTGCTCTGCTGACGCCGACGCTGACGTTGCCGTTGCCGCTGCCGCTGCCGTCGCTGTCAACGCTTGGCTCTCTTTCTGATTTAGCTCTCCCTCGAGTCGTTCGCGCTGCCTGAACACCGATCTTTTTGATCACTGCTGCTCGATGAAGTTCGTGGCCGGCGTGTGACGACGTATAAAAAAATATACATTTTTTCAAGTGCAAATAATATTCTATTACCAAATGCAAATCTAAACGCCTTGCAGCGCATAGCATTGAGCACAATAATCGCCACAAATTAAAGGTAAAAAAACTACGCCCCAAGAGCCGTAAAACAGCCGAAAGAAAGAAGAAAAAAAAATGTGTAAAAATTACGCGTGTGACAAGTGTGGGATATAGCGAATGCCGCTAGTGTGTGCGAGTGTGTTAAGTGTGGGCATGTGTGTGTGCGAGTGTGCCGTCGTGTCTTTGCATTTTTTTCTACAAAAACAATAAGCTAACGCACACCAAAAAATAAAATTATATACATATATATATGTGTATATAAGTTGAGACGTTTGCCAAATTGTTCTTATTAGAAAATTTGCAGATTGAGTGGCCGCTGCAGACGGTAACCGTTACGTTCTTATTGGGGACAGTTATTGTTGATGCAAGTGTAGCTTGGTTATGCATTCGACGAATTGGATAAAGGTTTCCGTTGCTAATTGGAATTAAAGCTAGGTTCAGTGAACTATTGCACCGCAGCATTGTTGAGGTCGCAGGCCTATAAGTTTGCACGCAGCTCCAGGCTCATTTGACCCCAATTGGATTTGCAACTCTAACTTTTGGCAATTTTTTTTCAGCTGCTATGAGCAATCGTCTACACACACACACACACACATGTGTGTGTGCCCGCACACCAGCCGGCACTTTCTAATCAATTCGCATATATTTTGTGTGTCGGTCGGCGATTGCACTTTTCCCGCCATTCGAATAGATTTTGGGCGGTAAAACAAAAATGCGCCAACCAAACGCCCAATTCGCGCCACTTTACTTGTGTTCTCTTCGGTTTTATTTTCCCCACAACCAATGACACACACATACACACACTTAAATATGGACACGCTCCCCGTCTGGGAGCCCGTATGTTACGCTCTCTCATCTGCACGCACACTATGAAATGCGCTCTTCCGTTTTATTCCAATCAGAATAACGAGAAGACCGAAGCGTCGCTGTCGCAGTTGGCGTTCGCTGTCAACGCCGGCGCAGTTCTCTGCGTCCACTTTTTCTTTCACCATTCTCGACACAACAACAACAAGAAACAAAAACTTTTTAGTACATGCTACGTCGCCGTCGACGCCGGCAGCGCTGCATGCTTTTGAGATATGCGCCGACGTGAAAAGCTCAAAGCAAAAAAAAAAAAAACATCGAATCGAACCTTTTGAAAACTTGACGAAAACGAAGCAAACGCGCAAAGCGTACAGCACAAAAAGAAAGAAAAAATAAGTAACAGACAATGAAGAAAAGAAGAAAAAAAAAACAAAAAACAAGCGAAGCAACTGAATTATGTCAAAAGTGGCGCAAAATCTGTTGGTAGTACGTGGTTGCCGCCTAGACTTTAAGAATGGGGCGAGCGGGTGGGCAGGTGGTGGTGATATTGCTTGGGGGTCTAAGCCCCGGCGCTGCTGGGGTTCATTGATATTTAAGAGTGTGTCTTTGTGTGGGTGTGTGTGTTTTAGCAGTTGGTTACTTTTTTTGTTGCTATTGCTTTTTCTCTGCTTGTTTCAAATTACCTGCTACAATTTGTTCAATGTTTTGTGACTTTCTTTTTGTCTCTCTATTTTGCTGTATTTATTGCGCTCTTTTGCAGTTTGTTGTTGTCTGCTTAAGGTTTTTTTTTGCGTCTTGCTTTTGTATTTTTTTCTAACGTTTTCTCAATGTTTTGTTGCTTTATTTTTGCGATATACTTGTATTATTTTTCTTTATTCTTCATGTTTTATTATTATTCATATGTTTGTATGGCGCAGGGCTGTGCAAACTGGCTAAAGACGCGAAAATAGGCGTTGGGCGGGGTTATTTGGCGATTGCGTCATGAGTTTTTAAAAAATCGAATACATGTTCTTTCATACGTACCGTAATTATGGCTTTAAAGCTTTTTTAGTCTGGGAAAAGCTTGGATACTGTTAGAATTTGAGCTAAGGATTGAGAAGAATTTGATCATTATTTATTCATTTCAAGTTCTTGATAAAACCTCAAATTATGGAAAACATATATAAAATAGAATTATTTTATGAGAATCAAAAATAGATTTTTATAAAAATGGAATATATATTAGATAATAAATGTTTAAAATGGGCTGGCTAGAAGTTTGAATAAGTAATTAAGGCTTTTGGCCTTCTTTAGTCTGGGAAAAGCTTGGATATTGCTGGATTTTGAGCTAAGGATTGAGAAGAATTTGATCATTATTTATTCATTTCAGTTCTAGATAAAACCTCAAATTATGGAAAACATATATAAAATAGAATTATTTTATGAGAATCAAAAATAGATTTTTATAAAAATGGAATATATATAAGATAATAAATGTTTAAAATGGGCTGGCTAGAAGTTTGAATTAGTATTTTTGTTTTTTTTGCCAAAGGAGTTAAAAACCTACTGAGCAACATATTAAAATGTAAATATTATCATTTTCAATATTTACCCGCTTTATTTAACACTTGTTATTGCTGCTCAAGAGATGCGGCAGAAAATCAAACAAAAATATCTTCACATATTAAACCCATTTATTATATTTTCGAACATCACCTGCCCATTTAGCCTAAAGAAAATTCCAAGTAAAAATATTTCTCAATTATATGCACAGAGGAAGGACAGAGAGAGAGAGAGAGAGAGAGAGAGAGGGCCTACAAATATTAAATAGGATCGTGACTATCTCATATACATATATCGAAAAGCATTTTTCATTGTCCGACGACGGTTTTTGTCGCTGCAAATGTGGAAGACGATGAAGCTGAGATGAAGCCCTCCTAGCTGGACGTGGACTCCGGGCCGAGTGGGGATTGTGCAGTTGAAAGGGCAGTCGAAAGCAGAAACAACAATGATAAACAGTTTCCAGTTATTCTCGTGCAAACACACAAAAGGATAGCAGCGAGAGAGACAAGTAGAGAGAGAGAGAGAGGGAGAGAGAAGGAGATCGATATAGTCAGACGGATATGTGTGGATATATAATATGTGACGGGCACTTGAAGCAGTCGCATCCTTTTAAACGACTGCTGCTAAATATAAACTAAATAATCAATTGAGCGCATCGTCCGTCGGGCATGGCCTAACGGCTACTTCAAGGCCGGCAATTCCTGGAACGGCTTTGCCCATTGAAGAACTTTTTTTTTTTTTTTTTTTTTGATTTGGTCGCCTTCTTGGTTACTTTCACACGCACCGCTCTGCAGTCCATTGCTATAGATACATTTACATTTACAGATACAGATTCATATGCCCACGCGTACGCTGAGAAAAATCGGGATGCTATTTTTTTTTCTCTATTATATTACATGTGTATAGTACCATGATATCACCCAACTATTATTAACACAAAAGCAATAACTTATGCTTAAAAATCGCTGAAAGAGTTAAAGAAATTTTCCACATCCACCTAGAGAGAGAAAACAAATGGCGAATTTCCATTTGATTTAAGCTTTGATTTACTTAGAAAGCTCTTAGTTGGATTGTACATAAATGTTTTGAGTTATATATGCATATATTATCAGTTAATTTAAACAATAGAGTTTTCACAATAATTACTCAAGTTCGTTAAACGACAAACAAGCATCACAAATTCCTTTCCGCACAACACCAATATCTTTCCCTTAGATTCAGAAGTTGAACTCAGGCTATAGTTCTAACTATACTTTCATACTTTCTAAAACTTTTTGTTACTAATCTAGTTGAACACAATCGAACTTGGTTTTATGCAATGTTAGAAGTAGATGCAAGTTCTTCTCTTTTGGTACCAAACCAAAATAGGGTTCGGCTATGTTTTACAGCCTTGGTTTATATCAGTTATGAATGTTAAGCAAATCATGTAATCTACATAAAAATTTTTGTTAAACAAGAAGGCAATAGATACGAATTTTAATAAGCTTTCAAAAGTGTCATTAAATAATCGATTTTCAGTTAATATACTTGGCATACCCATTTTCTTACGGTGTACGGCAACGTCTTTCCTGTTTTGGCCCAGTGTGCAGGCACTTAGAGTTCCCACTAATTGCAGAAGCGCACAGGCGACCACAAGAAGCGGACGCATTGGCATTGACAATCCAGACAATTCATGTTACAGATACATACAATATATATGCTATACATATATATGTACATGTATTTATCTTGAGTATCTCAGGAATGTATCTTTTCTCGTTGTGCAAGCGCAGCCCAAAATGCATGCAACAGCGACAACAGCAACAACAACAAAGACAACAACAACACGGCAACAACATCATGACAAACAACTCAAAATATACACACACTCGCACACTCGCCCTGCGATACACACCAAAAAAGGACGCACAAAATTGCAGTTTGCGACGCAGACAGCAGAAGAAGTCGTCGTAGACGCGTCTCGGAATTCGGCAAAGGGACCAGGGCCATGGGTCCAGGGTTCAGAAACCAGGGACCTGTTTTCTGTTTTGCTCGCCCGCTCTATGCCTCCTTCTTTCTCTCTCTCTCTCTCTCTCTCTCTCTCTCTCTCTCTCTCGCTCTCTCTCTCGCGCTCTCTCGTTCTCTTTGCACATTTTGCGCATTTTTCGTCAGTTCGCTTTTTACCTCAAGTTGCGACTTCGAGTTTTGAGTATCTTTTTCATTTCCTTGTGGGAAATTGTGTGTTGCACACACACACACACACACACACACATTTATATATATATATATAAATATAGGCACATTCAAACAAAAATAAAAATAAATATGAGTACTAGAAGAATTTTTGCTTCCTCGTTTGCCCTCGAAAACAATTCCAGTTAAATCCGTTCGCATCTCATTGTTGTTGACCTTGGCCTTCAGGTAAACAATTTACTCATGCGTCGTCTAATTAGGCCCTGGGAAGCTGTATAGCGCCTTTCATGTTCTACTCCGCCAACTCCTCCTCTCTGTCTATCATGCATACACACAAATGTGTATACCTGTCGCCGCATAATTCTCGCTAACTGATAGCGAACTCTCGCGTAGCATCTCTTCCAGTACAACTTAATCTTCATTAGCGCCGCTTTATCCTAGTCGGAGGACTTTAGCCCCGATGGGGCTGCGTGTGGCCAGTGGAATTAGTAAGTCATTTATTAATGTTAGTGCCAGCGATTAAGCCTTGAATACTTTTCCGAGAACTAAATAAGCCATCTCTCTGATAAGATGGCTTCATTTATTATGGATTGTCAGATGTGATCATATGTGTGTTATATGTGGCTAGGGTAAATCTATTAGAACTTGATTTTTATGAATTCTAATATGAGAGGAACATTTGTTAATTGGTTTAATTATGCTGTTCTTTTTCTATAATCGCTCTTAAGCTAAAAAGCGATATATAGTGCTGAGATCCTTCTATGTTCAAAGACCTTATTTGTTAATATCAGCAATATCGAAGCCATGATCTCAGCTGAAGATAGTTTGAACCGTAGATAACTTACTAAGCATTTTTCAAATATTATATATATATATATAGTAAATGCTTTAGCCAAACATTGATTGCATTAACATAGTTTAACTTATACGAAAGATCGCGTGTTTCTACAGACTTTGTGGCTTACAAACATTCCTACAAAGTGTTATATGGGAACTTATACAAGAAGATGTTAAACATTTTTGCAGTTCATGTCAAAAGCAGGGTTGGAAAATTTCGAGGTAAAAAAAACAGCCATAAAACGAAGAAGAAATGTAAAAGGCAGCAATTAATTAGTAGGCATATCCGCAATTAGTGTAAAAATGATGGTCCGAAAAAAGCAAAAAAAATGTTGTGCCGGAAAAACAGCCAAGAAGAAAAGAGAGAAAAACCCCTGAACAAATGGGAAACATTGTATAAGAAAAGACGATGGGCGGCAAAGAAGGAGGAGCAGGAGAAAAAGAAAGTCGTTAACTAAAAAGCAGTAAAAATGGGGTAGTTATATCCTGGGAGAGGTGTCAAAGTGAATGCCAGACAAAAGCGGCACATAAATCGTGGCAAAAATAACGCCGGCCCATATGTCACACAGCGCAAGCGCAACAACAACAACAACAACAACAACAAAAACAACAGCAATGAGAAGGAAAAGAAAAGCCGAAACAGGAACCAGGCAGGAGCACAAGGAAACGCGACAGGATACGAATGCGCGGAGCAATTAGCGCAGGGGAAGTCAATTGAAGTTGCAACTACAACGAATTGAAAAGAAGTAATGTCTATAAAAAATAAATAGTCTAAAGTGACCGACTAAAAGATACTCAGTACAGGTTTGATGGTATTTAAAAGAGGAGCAGAAACTCATCTAGCTCTCAAATATGCAAAGAAGAAGCTAGGCTTCAATTGATAAGTATCGATAGGCAGAGAAGATAGTCGTGATTGCCCGACTAAAAGATACCCAGTACAGGGTTTGATGGTATTTCAAAGAGAAGGTTAACTTATCTAGCTCTTATATGTATATGCAGAGAAGAATCTAGGCTTTGCTCTATAAGCAGTCGAGAATGCCCGACTAAAAGATACCCAGTACAGGTTTGATGGTATTTCAAAGAGGAGGTTAAATCATGTAGCTCTTATATATTCAGTTAACAATCTAGGCTTAAATCGATATGCTTATGAAATATAGCTTTTGTTACCCATTTTGCAATGAGTACAGGGTATATATAGAGACACAACAGAGGGAATCCTTTAGCAGCAGCCTGCATAACGAGAGGAGGGTTCGGTATTACCAGTTTGGGGTGCCGACTATCAACAGCTGCCCTGGGCATTCACCTGCCCCGCAGTGGCAGCAGGCAAATAGCCACAACAACAGGTGCATTGATCTCTACCATATTAGAGCTCGATATAATTATGCGTGTTGCTGCCTGTCGTAAAAAACCTCCACTAGAGCCAGCATTTACGTTGACGTGGCGCATGCGCCGTCGTGCAACACCTGACACCAGCAGGAAAACGTCCAGCCAGAGACTCTTAATCGAGACTCGTGGAAATTCTCAAAATGATCATGACTATTCACCAAAACTACCTGTCTAATCCGAGGTCGAGCCATGTCCGCATTTGTCTTGGCTATTTTCCCGCTTGTAATTTGAATATCTTCTGGCGGTCACGTCCATTTTACATCATCCTAAAGTACAGTTCAATATTTACTTTGGTATTTGCTAAAATACAAAATGAGGAAAACAGAAAAATTATATATGTGAGAAATGTTTTTTTTTTTTTGTTGTTTTCGCCTTGGCATTGCACGTAAACAAATTTGTTTTGGGTTTTGGCTGTAGCTTGGACCACATGCTGCGATCTGTGCCTCATGTGTAGAGTCCTTGAAGGATCCTAAATGTCAACAACTTTTGTGAATCGTAAATTTTAACAGCATGCAACATATGTGTGATATGTCTTAGTCTTTTCTAGTTTTCTATTTTTTA
The DNA here is from genome assembly GCA_035045725.1 of Drosophila ezoana. NCBI lineage: Eukaryota > Metazoa > Arthropoda > Insecta > Diptera > Drosophilidae > Drosophila > Drosophila ezoana. Next base: position 9,180,975 of record JAWNOU010000005.1, read on the forward strand.
TTTTAATTGCTTTATTTAACTGATTTCTTTAATTTGTTTTGTTTTGTTTTTTTTTTTCCATTTTCAGTTCCTTTATTATAACTCGCACAACAGTTTCTGCTTTATCGAGCAGCTCTACATATTTAAAAAATTATTGATAGTCAGCTTTTAACTTCAACGGCATTTCACGGCCGTACAATTATGGATTTTTATGCCAAGAGGTAAGTACATTTAATTTTTACTTTTGTTAAATATATTTGCGTATTTATAAGAAAAAAATCATATTTACTTTTGGATATTGCATTTTTTGCATATATTTTCCATTTAATTAAATGTTTACTTGTGTATTTGACATTTAAATTATCTCAAAATTGTCTTGAATATTTTATATTATTTTTAATATATTTTACTTTATTTTCTTTTTACAAATTCCTATATATTTGTTCAAGATTGAGACATTTCTCTTGTATTATCTTTATGTTTTTCTAGGGATTAACAGACCCCAGAGAAGTTATTTTGTTTAGTTCTTTTCCTACCTGTTAAGGTATTTTCTCTGGTCAGTTATTGTGTACATTTTCTGGTATTTGAGACATGAGTACAATAATCAATATTAATGTATATCGAAATAATTATACAATTTAGAGTTCTTACTGTCTATTAGTTCTTAGCAGTCTTTAGGGTCAGGCGTTAGAGGTCAACAGGAGAAATAAGTAATTATTATAAAAGAGCCTTGACGTGGACATGTAAGTCTCTAGTCAAAAACTTGAATATTTTACAAATTATTATATCAATCTAGGCACTTTCTCAAGAAGAAGAAATACGTTGCGTTTCCTCTGTAGTTCCTTGCCACTTCCTACACGCATTAACTGCGGCTATGTCGTGTGGACTTCCTTTTCAAAGCAAACCAACCAATTAACACCCCACATGAAAGAACTAAAAACCCAACTGTCTAATACATAAAGAATTTTTGTTTTTAATTTTCCTATTTCTATACTCTAACTGACTTCCTGTGGCGACAACGACAGACACTTCCTTACCCCCAGTGACGATCATTACCAACATACTATCCTGGTAGCCTAGACCTTAGCTACCAACTACCAAAGGCGGCCGATGATGTTTATCTAATAACATTTTCGTAATTATAAAGTGACGGGCCAACTGGTTATGGCTGACTACCCGCAGTAGCCCCTAGCTTCGAGCCAAGTGCGATAATCTAAAATGCATTTTCACTGCAACTGCGACTATTTTTCCCAAAAAGGACACAAATCGAACAGCTGTTGTAGGTGTTAAAAAGAAAAAGTCCACTCTGATAACCAAGTGGCGCATCCGCAGCGCATTCCGCTACACATAACGAAAATTCCTATACGCTGTGACCTAGCAAAGAGGTCCTGTTTCGGTGTCCTGCGTGTGATTAGTAAATAATTGCGCGCGAAAAACTCATTAGAAAAGTGTTTAGTCGCTGTCAGTTGTTGTGCCCCTCGATCGACTACTCGAGGGGGTTGACAGTCCCAACCTAACCTTGCCACATCATTCGTGCCGCATGCTGATAATGTTGTCATACAGTTTGTGGCTTTTTAGCTTTTCAGTCCCGACCTGCTCCTGGCCCAGAAATTAATTGAGTTTAATTCCCGCGCCCGGCCAGTGCGCGCTTCAATATAATTGCATAATTGCCCAGTCATTTGGGCTTTGTCAGTTGCGACCCTCGCAACTCCGTGCTGTCCTCCCCCTTCGATCACTTAAGTGATAGTCCATTTTATGGACATAAAATTCGTGGTCAAACATGTGTGCGACATAATTATTGGTATATGTTGCGCAAAAAATATGTCACCCGAAACATAGTATAACGGAATTCTTTTAATCATCAACTGATCAAGTTTTATGCTTTTGTGAGGTTATGTTTTTGCGCAAAAAGTGTTGCATACTTTTGAGGGCTACAATGTGGGGAAAATTACGTGAGAAATGCTAAACCGTTTTTGAAATGAGAGACAGTCTATATAGATTTAGTTGGAAATACTACGAAAAGGACATTTTAGTGATCTGTGAGAGGCCTTTTTAATAGATAAAGAAATTTTGAAGCATATCAATCAAATAGAACTTTTCAATAAACACCACAGCCTGATAAAAACTTAAAAGAAATATATAAATTCCTTTCCTCTCAATCCTTAAATGAGATTAGAAATAGCTTTATTTTTCATAGATTATTTCTCTTTCCCTTCCTACGTATTTCCCAGAGATATTACTTTCTTTTATGATGAAGAAATCCTGTACCTTCGCATAATAATATCTCTGCAATGCATATTTGAAATATTTTCTTACCTTTACATTTCACTGAACTCTGAGCTTCATTGATTGTCATATGGAGTAGCTACCCCCAGGAATATTTGCCCACTCCATAGTTTTGATTGCGCTAAGATGCTACAGCTGCCGCTTTCTACCTACATTTTCACACCCAGTCATAGAACCAAAATAGATGCAAACTGAGAATTTTTCCACGCTGCGTCTTGCACAGCGAACGAACGATTGAACGAACTTTCACCGCGAACGAATTGACAAATTTCTCCGATTTGAACCTTTAACCAGGGCCTAGCACCCTACTGACCTACCGTTGACAAAAAAAACACAACAAAAAAGACTTGTGTGTGCGGTCGCTAGCACGTACGCGCCATTAGTCCTTAGACCCCTTTTTTAACTCTGCTTCTCTCTATCTCTTTCCCACTCGCTCGCTTGCGGCTATAACTCATTTCTAAGCGATTCCATTTCCTTGTAATTTACTACGTGATTACTTTTTCTTGTTCATTAAACCATTAAACGCGATCGATAAAGCATCCAGCCAGCCAGCCAGGGGGGAGAGAGTGAGAGGGCCGCCAAGACGAGCATCAAAACACAAGCCTTCTGCCGATCCTTTTGCCAAAGAAAAATGGCTTAGCATTTGAATTTATGTGCAGCAGGCCCTTTCTCGCATATACTCTTGCCGTGGATATTATGATTATGTCACAAAGCTTGTACACTGTAATTCTCTATCAAGAGTCTTTCTAAGTTGTCTGCTTTTAAGCAAACGATTTAATTCAAAACTTAAAGCTTGCCATAAATCTGTTATACTTATGACAAATCGGCTAGTTCAGTCCAATATATCAAACAACAATTGGCTTCTATCAAAAATAGTTTGTTTCTTTGTCCGAATAACCACTTTTTGGATATCCTATCTACATTTATGCTAAACCTATACACATATATCTCAAAGCTTAGATTGCCACCAGAATCAAACTGTTTTTAGAAGTATATTTTTGGATAACTTGCCATGTTATATACCTATAGTAAGAATATTCATATTTTATTTAAAAGAAAACTCATTTCAAAGAATATCTTTTAAAATATGGATGGTATATCACAGCTGTGTTAAATGTCGGCAAGAGTATTTGAACTTCGGCAAACCGTACAGTTAATTTTTTTTTCTTATTTTGAAGACGTTTTTTTAATGAACCCCTTTGGCACCTTTTGTTGATTTGCAAGATGAGCTGCTGTGTTAGGGGTTAAAGGGGGCGACTTCTCGAGTTGCAAAATGGAAAAATTCGCGCAACGAATTGCCTGAAGTGCAGTTTTCTTTTGAGCAGAGATAAACATCTGCCTGGAGAAAATGTCTAATAACAGTTACTTCCTCTTGCATTATGCATAATGTGCATGCAAATTTGCCAAAATTGCTTAATTTTTGAAATTGTAAAGGGTCGTGTAAAATCCGAGACTGAGGCGTCTCCCAGCCTCTCGATTACAATTTCCCGGATGTTAAATATATTCATGTAGACGATGGGCGCCTGTCAAAATTCAATGAATTTATGCCTGCGCCCCTATATGTACTTGGGCTGGGCCTTTCCTTGCTTTCTTTTGCTATCTTTTTCCCATTTTTGATTGAGTGGCATTGAGTTTCCCAAGGGCCCATTGCAAATTTTCAGTGTAGTTGCCAACTGTACAGCATGTTGTTGCTTTCTTTTTGCAGTGCCAACACAACCAGCAGCAGCAATGAAAATCAAGAGCACGCCGTCGCAGTCACCCCCGCCAGCAAACAGAAGAGCTCAGCCACAACCACATCCACAGATCGTCGAGTTATCTGGAGCGACGTATCCCATTCCGTGGATATGTATCTTCCATGCTGTGGTCAACTAACTGCATCATCTTCCACAAATCTTATAGCCGGCAGTTGCAAGCGCAAACGTCGCTCATCATCCACTAAGGTGAGTAACTATCTATACCCTATACCCTACTCTAGCGATAAGGTTTTAGTTCTCTAGTTTGTATTATGAGTAAATACACTCTATGGCGCCTCTGATATCAGTGCTCGCTATATGTGTGTGTGTGTGTGTGTGTGTGTGCCGCTCGTAATTTGCAATCTTATCAAGGAAATGCCAAGCGCTTCTGCGCCTTGTCAATGACCCTAACGATCTTGGCATGATCAGCTTAATATTTGCTCAATGCACTATGGTAAAAAAGTGAACGTGACTCTATATAAAATGTGCTCAACTATTTTTGTTTTAATTGCGACAATTGCCGCAAGAAAAGTAATTCCAATCGATCGATAATGCGCGATCGTTTACCATTTTGCTTTGGGCTCTATTCAATTCTTCGATTTGCTGCTAAACAAACAACTTTTTGACCACTGTGCCCAATGTATGAATGAAACGTGCACTGTGCGGTGCTTTATTCATCTTTATTGCCTTCGATGATCTTGTCACTCTGCTTTCTGTTTTGTAGACTTTGATCTTAAGCATTAGCTCATCAGTTTGTTATTAGGTTTGGAAAAAAAAACTAAAACAGGAAACTGGAAATTATTTCAAATAAAATTATCATTAATTTTAAGTGTCTGCTATTGATCTTTAAAGTACAACTATTAATTGGAAATAATATGAAAGATTTGTTGTATTTTAAATCATAAACATCTTTTAGAGATAGTTTTTGGTCAGCTTTAATTGATCAAATATATATATTAATATATCCATAATTTCTACAACATGCTACTTTTAACTGATTTATTTTAAAGTGACTTTCAACTATTTGGCTCAAATCAAAAATCTATTTTTACCCTAAATTAAAATGGGTATTACATTGTTTGCTGATCTTAAATGTCTAATGCGAGCTAATCAGATTTTAAAATTGATCCATTGCTCAATTTTATTTTGTTTTTTAATTTTAATATTTAGAGATTTGAATTGATTGATCTTCAATTATTATTAAAATTTGTAGTTTTTCAGTTTTATATTTTATTCGTCGCGTCTTTTGAGCGATTTTATCTCGGTGATCGTTCAATTAGCTTGTTAACGTTTTCATTTAGAATATATGCATATGTTATTTTAAGGACCTGGGTGCCGATTTGATCTTTTGCTGCTTGATCTCTAGCCAAATAAGCCGTTAGTCACGTACAAGATCTCAGCCACTTGGCACTTATTTGGCTGCATTCTAGCGGAGGCAAACACAATGCTTCAGCCCAAAAATAAATGCTACTTATGAAAAGGCTCTCTGTATACTCTCCGCTCTGCCCGCTGGGCAAGTCGGGGCTTCTGTCTTGGCGTGCTGCGTTCTCAAGTAGCTGCAATCAAAGCCTGGCACAATGGAGGGCACACGGACACGGCACAGACAACGCGCCGGCTCCTGATGGACGGCAGGCAGCTGTGTTGGTGCAAAGGATTTGCTGGCTGTGTACTTTACTTTATGTATGTGTAGTAGTAGTAGTATTATTTTTTTCTGCTGCCTTTAAAAAACCGACAGGCTGCGAGCAATGAACTTGCAGAAAAATTGTTGGCAAGCGTTGGGTTGGTTTTTGCAAAAACACGGCGAGTCTACCCCAGTTTATATTTTATATAGGCTGCAAAACAAATGTCATTTTGGTACCGTGTTTGTTTTTTGCCCCCTCCCAAGCAGTCAACTAAGAATTCCTATGCTCTTGCAATATGCTGAGCATATGCACAGTAGGACCAAGGACAAAGGACAGACAGACGACGACGACGTCGACGTCGACGACGAAGTTGATGTTGAGAACGTTGCGCATGCGCGTGCACACCTTGAGCCAGGGACGTGTCCACCAGGGGTGGGTTTTGCGCAGGACCTAAAAGTCAAGGCCTTGGCAAAATGTCCGTTAAGAAGTTTACAACTTTTTGAAATTGAAATTGTGCGATAGTTGTAGCTTAGGTTAGGCTGAGGTGCCTGTAGGCTGTGATGTCGTGCGTGAAGCAAGCAACTAGATCAAGACGGGATGGTACAAACGGATGCGCCTTAACCACAACAAGAACGAACCGCACGAAACGGGGTTGCACTTATCCTTTTTTACCTTTACCTTTCAAGGATCGCACCATCTAATTAAATATTCATCGAGACGACATTTGCAGCAGCGTTTGAGAAATGGTTGCATTACCGGTCGGCCCGACCTACACGCCCGGCCGGCCTGGTATGGGACAGTAGCCATCCTTATGCAAATGTGTTATGTCCTGCTGCTCATTAGATTTCCGTTAAATATTTATGCAAATCATTTTCTTATCGCCGGGACTCTGCTCTACAGTCTGTCATCTGTTTATGGGACGCGTTATGGTTCCTCGGGCTTAATTATGCTGGGTTTGGGGTTCGGGTTTTCTCTTCACTTTTCTCTCCTGGCTGAAATATTATACAATATTTGTTTAGCTCGCGCAAAAGGATAAAAATTATGGTATTATTTTACCAATTTGTCAGTGTAATGCAAACCCTTTTGTGCGTGATATGTGCAGAGATTCCAACATTGTTTTTTTTTGTTGTTTTTTTGTTGTGTCTTGTAAGCATGAAATCGGTACCACCTTTGTTTTCGGTTCTTTTTCACCCGAATTCGGAAGGGGGCTTTTCATCGTATCTCGCTGCGGGTCCTTGCCACAATCAAGTGCAGGACTTGTCCTTGATTTCTGTCAAGTCAGCGCACACACTTTGAAGCAAACTTGATTTTCAAGCTGTGTCTTTCTATGGCTCTTGTTGTTGTAGCTGTCGATGATTCCCAGGCATCCCAACTTGGGATAGACAAGGAAAAATCGTTGTAATTTGACGTGTTTTTTGTGTAAACTGTAATTTTAAGAGGATTGCATTTAGCTTGGGAAACACAAGCATGACAGTTGCTGGGAATCAATGCAAAAGTTGAGTTTAAGTGAAATGAAGATGTGCTTGGAAAAAGGGTTTCGTTTTGCTTGACATACAAAAATTTGTGTTGCTTAAGCTCAAGAAGTCTTACGATATTTTTAAGCTTAAGAATTGACAGCATTTGCTAGAATCAAATTAAGTTGATTTAGTTTGAACTTGAACTCCTTTTTCAAAGAAGAGTTGAGTTTTCTGCATTTAGGTATGGATATTTTACAGTGGTTGCTTGAATAGGTTTCAAAGCTGGGTTCAATTTGTTTAAAGAATGTTTTAGTCTTAAATAAAACCTAATAAAATTTTTATAAAATATTCTTTGTTAATTCTTTTAACTTATTGCAATTTAAAGTAAATCAAAATTCTATTCTACCACTTTTTTAAAGAACGAAACTTTCCTTTCATATATATCAATATATATCAACAGCAAGTAATTAAAGTAATACAAAATTCCACTTTAAACTTTTTCCTTTCATTTATATCAATATATCTACAGCAACAAGGTAACATCTGTCTCAAGTGTCCACAACCCTGTGAGTTCCTTATGTCATAGCTTATCTAATCTGCACCCAGAATAATATTCCCTCTAGTTATGCATGAATTTGTATATATGTAGCTAGATACTCCAAAATACACCTTTTTATGGAAGCAGATGAGAAAGCTAATGTTTTCAATACATAAGATATTATTATTAGATCAGTTTTTGCAGTATTGTTTGAATCTATTTAGAAATGGTTAACATACATTTCATTTATATCCCCTCTACCATTTCATATTCAAAATTCATTTGGCTTTCTTTCCACTCTGTAATACTGCGTAACTGCCGCAACAATTGCGGCCGCAGGACCTTTGCTTAATCCGTTTGGTCATGCATTCTAACCAATTGCATGATTAATTACATGATACTTCACGTTGCGTCCTACGTCTTCACTCGGACAGTCGGATTTTTCTTCATGCAGTGATTTTCATAATGAAGTTTTCGCTTTTCCCTGGCGATGATAAATTTCATGCAAGTCATGCGGACAACCGCGAAAAAATAACTGACACCCATTAACCCCTTTCTCCGCTGCTGCTGACCAGGGGTCATTTTCCGCATTGCCACGAAATATGAGTGTTTGTTATTGTGTGTCCAGTGTGTGTCCTTTGGGACATGCGGCATGTTTGCATATCATTTATAACTGTGGGCCAGAAAGCTTGGCACAATGTGACAGGCTTTTCGGCTAATTTAGAGCGATGGGCAGCACGTTTGACATTTGTCTCTATACAAGAAAGTGTGCTGACTGACTGAATGACTGCTTGATTGACTGACCGAGTGATTGACCGACTCAAATACTGATTGACTGACTGTCTGACAGATTGATTGACAGAAGGACGGAATGACTGTTTGACCAATTGATTGTGGGACTAAATGATTGACCGACCGATTGAATTACATATCTCGACTACTTGGTTGATTGACGTGCGAGTTGGTCTAAAGTTGCATGAGCCAAATTTACGTTTTATCACATTTTTTCTAATTTTAAAACCGTGTTTAAAACGTTTTTAAGAACCCATTAAATCAACCGGAATCTAATTAATAAACTGATATTTATTATGAAAATGCCAGCTAGCCAAATAATAGGTTGAAGAGTTTCTAACAGGAAAATTAGCTCATGCCACTCGCGCAACTAGCAGCTGCCTATTGCAACATATTAACAATTATCAAATGATGAAAAGAAACGGAGGAAAAAAAATACGAAATTAAATGTTATGAAAGAAACTTGGACGGGGGCGAGCACAACAAAATGAAACTACAGAGCACAATGCCTGTTACACAAACACACACACACACGCACACAGAGAGAGAGACACACATACAATAATAAAAGTTACACCTGGACCCACGCCAGCCGAAGGGAACCAAGACAAGGCAGAGCAAGCAAGCAAAAAAAAAAAAAAAAGGAAAGGTGTTTCGGTATTTACAAGGCAAGGAATGCAAGCGAACGGAACGGCAGACGAAAGATTACGACACAGGACTTTAGGGTCCAAAACAATGGACAACTGAGGCTAAGCAGAATAGAAACGATGCTGGGACTTATGAGGTTGACGTTGACAACGCTGTCGGGGACAATTGTCGATTGCATCATCTGCTGCTGCTTTTGACGTTCCAATGGACTCCCAGTTGTTATTTCGAGTGATGTTTTGGGTGCACTCTGTGGGCTGTTGGGCTTTGCTACAAGTACAAGTTCTTCAGACAGCAGCTGCACTGGCAAACATACATACGTATATGCATATTTGAAAAATACAATCTTGAGCCAACCTTAAGCAGGGGGCAACGCAGTTTAACCCTTGTTAAGCTTGAGCACAACCCCTTTTCGCCTGGTCCACACACAAACTCCTTTCAGCCCACTTTACAGTTCACTAAATTCACGCAGCAGCAGCAGCAGCGCCGGAGGTAGGATCAATGCAATCACATTGGGTTCACACAGAATAAATATTTTATATATTTGCCAAGAAATCAAGAATTCTACAAAAATTGCTACACGCTTGACCAGACCCAGTCCAGAAAACGGCAGATGTTTTCGGCGACAGCACGCACCAGAGTTGGTCCAGAATTTCTTATGCCATTGCACGCTTTGATTTTAATTGCATAGCATTGCATACCCTAGATAAGCATGACATGTGTCCATTGCCCATTTTGGCATTCCCTAAGTCTATGCCATGAGGGTTGCATTTTGTGGCAGGAATAAGAAATTAAATTTGTCATGCGCCTCGCAACTATTTCTTCTTCTCTACTCTCATTTTTTGCCCGTCTGTCTTGTCTTCTGTTGTCTTTCCTCTTCCTCCCTCCTCTATCTTTTTGGCAGACCTACTCAAACAATTAAATGTGTCACATAAATATCGTTAAATTTTTTCCCTCATTTTCCTGCAGCTTATTTTCGTACAAATTATGTGAACAATCTTTAACGAGCCTCCTTGGACTGAGGATATTGTTAAGCTTTTATGATGTGTCAGATTGACACGCCCCTTTTTGAGGTAAAGTTTCCTCACGCTGAGCCTTGTCAAGGGATTTTCAGAAGGATTCGAACTCGGAATTCCTAACCCCACAGCCAGAAAACCATAAAATGCTTTTTGGCACATTGCAAATTTTTTGCAGTTTCTGCCTTGAATTTGTAAAGTTAAAATATATTTATTAAAATGAATTAAATTGGTTTAGAGAAAGTTCGAATATGTCTTACCAAGGTTCGAACCTTCAGAAGCTGAAATTAAAGGCATGGATTTTGGTTCGAACCTGTGAACCGAAGAAGCAACAATTTTTTCCTTGGCATAACTATTTTAGTCTTTAGTTGACAAAGTGGGTTACTTTTTGCACATCTGCTGCTGATCTTCACTTTGATCTGTGGTTCCATTAGCCCGCTCTACATTTTGGCTTTCGCAACGCCCCAAACACGGCCAAAAAAATAAAGATAATTTATTGTGAAAGAAAAAGAAAAAGACTATTCCTAAGCAAGAGCTAAGACTGCAGCTTGAGCTCGAGCCAAAAAGGCGATAATACGGCACCGGGAGGAGCCGAGTAGGTAGTGATTTCTGGCCGAGTGTCTATCTACCTGGAAGAAGTTGACAAAAATAATTGTAAAAAGGATCAGCAGCAGCAGCCGTCACAGGGATTTGTAGCTGCTGCTGCTTACTTGGCTGATAAACACCCAAATGCAATGCGAAAACAACAAAAACAACGCGACGTTGCGCGTCTCAAGAAATCGAACCCAGGAACCCCGGCCAGAAACTATAAAGCTGGCGGATTGACAGAGCCAGAGGGAGCGAGACAGCAAGCGGGCGATCAGTTGTCGATCCTGTTTCGGCATTGCAACCCCTAAATGCCAATGCAACCTTCGGGCAGGATAACGACGGCGCAACGAAGTTGACGAACCGGGGTTCGGGTTGGCAGGGTTCGGGGATCGGCGATCTGGAACGAGCGGCGATCAGCTCAGTTGCACAGCGCAAGTCAACGCGTTTGGTACACGACGAGCAGAGAGCGGTTAACAAAAAAAAAAAAAAAAGCAAAACAAGAAGAAAGAAAACAAAGACTAAGAAAATGATTCGTTGTTGTTGCTGAGCAAAAGGAATCAAAAATAAATATATACCTCAAGCAGATGCAGAAAAGAGAGACTGAACCGAGTGCAAAAAACTAATTTAGGAACCGGATTTCGCAAGATCAACAGCAGTGCGATAAAAAATCAAAATTAAAAAAAAAAATATAATAATAAATGTTTTAAGTGCCAAGACACACTTTAATCATACCAAAGAACTAAACTCGACTAAACAACCAAAGACTGCTGCTAAATATAATAATACAAATACTATTAAAAATAATAATAATAAAAGTAATAATATTCAAATAATAATCAACTGTCAACTCTAGCAAAAGTGCAATACACACACATACACACTCTCTATATACACACACACACATATTGTTAACACTCTCCCACGTTTTCCAGCCGCGACGAAAAAGTGTTATTGTTATCAGAAACTGAAACCCATGCTGAATATATCCTATTGAATTTCTCTCGCGTGTGTGAGTGTGTGTGTGTGGTTTATTGTGCGGGTGTTTCGTATTATAAGACGACGGCCAGGATTAAAGCCAGGCTTTTGACAGGCGTGCCCACATAAATTCACAATTATTTGTGGATCCTCTTTGAAGTGTCTGCCAATTAATTCGAAACACGTTTTCCTTGCGTGTGATTCTTGCTTTCGATTTCATCGTTGTTTCGGCCTCTTTCTCAAAATTGTTGTTAATGTTATTATGAAGTTGGAACAGAAGCGCAAATTCATTGAAATGGTAACAACCTACATCAATTTAATCTATATATTAAGATAAGACTTTCATAAAAGCAGAACTTTCTTAACATAAGAAGAAAGATAATTGAGTTCAGTCTTACGTTGATTCTAGAATGTTTAGTATGGCAATAGATGGTAAAATATGGATTATACATAAGATAATCTAGATTTTTTATCTAGATAAGATCAGTTGAAAGATCTTTTTCTCTTATTATAATTTGTGTTCATTCTATTTTATAAGATAAGATGATCGAACATAGTTTATGATATAAGTTGACGATTACTTTGAGGTTATATTTCAGGGGTTTTTTAATAGATATAATATGGGAGATAGTTATCAAATGGAAGATTTATCTGGGTTTTGATCGACATGATTATTTCTCTTTCTTCATGGAATACATTTGATGAAGATTTCTTAAGATTTAAGTTTTAAGTTTTGTCAAACTCAGTTCTTAATTATTGAAGATATACATATGTGAAAAATACATTTTACTAGTTTTTTAATATCGATTCATATTTTCTTTATAAATGATTTATATATTTATTCAAAATAATATAATACACATTTTTCTAAAAGCTCTCTCTGTCTCTCGTATTACAGGATCCTGAACTTGGCTACGAACCGCCATCGGCTAAACGCCAACAGCGTTTGGCTGGTGTGGCTTATGGCAGTGATCAGAGCGATCGCTCCTCGGTGGCTTCCTCGGTGTACACATCGCCGGTGACATCGACCACCAGCGAGACGGCGCTGAATGCCCAGGAGCTGCTTAGCATACGCAGTTCACCAGCCGAGGAGCTGCCGGAGGTGCCGCATAGTCCGCTGCCCGATAGCCCAGACAGTCCGCCCAGTCCGGATCGCGGTGCCAAACAGCTGGCGGGAGTGGTGCCCTATGGAGCCATGTCGGAACAGTCAAAGGCTGATGTTGACGTTGACGAGCTGCTGGACGATAGCTGTGAGGAGTACTCCTTCGACGAGGACGACGACGAGGATGACGATGTGGAAGACGATGAGGAAATCAATTCGTCGAGCTCATCGCCCGCCTCCTCAACGGTCACTGGTTGCAGTCAGAACGGCGAACGCACGCCGGCTGCACAGCAGCTTGCGCTTCCGCCGAGCAATGGCAGCCGTGCCGTCAGCAAGGACACGTTGAGCAAATTCAATGCTCAAAAGGATGTCGCCGATCACAACAGCTACAATTGCATGTCGCCCGCGGGAGAGACAACACTGCGTCAGTGCCCGCTGCCCGCCCTCTCCTGGGCCAACTCTGGGGCCGTCTGGAAGCTGATGTGCAAACGGGATGAGCTGCATTCGCTTCTGCGCAGCAGCAGCATGCTGGAGCAGCATCCGGGTCTGCAGCCGCGCATGCGTGCCATACTGCTCGACTGGCTGAACGAGGTCTGCGAGGTGTATAAGCTGCATCGCGAGACCTTCTACTTGGCCGTCGACTATCTGGATCGCTATTTGCATTCCGGTCGCCAGGTGCAAAAGACCCATCTGCAGCTGATTGGCATCACGTGCCTGTTTGTTGCCGCCAAAGTGGAGGAAATTTATCCGCCAAAAATCAGTGAATTCGCCTATGTCACGGATGGCGCCTGCACCGAGCGGGACATACTGCAGCATGAGAAGCTGCTGCTGCTGGCGCTCGCCTGGGACATTTGCCCCATCACAGTCACCGCCTGGCTGGGCATTTATATGCAGCTCATCGTTAACAATCGCACGCCGGCCTCATTCTCGCAAATTGGCAAACAGGCGATAGCCGGCGAGGCAGATGATGCCTTCATCTATCCACAGTTTAAGGCCTACGAGTTTGTGCAAACATCGCAGCTGCTCGATCTGTGCACCTTGGATGTGGGCATGGCCAATTATCCGTATTCGATTTTGGCCGCGGCGGCCATAAGTCATACATTCAACCGGTAAGTTGTTTATCGAGAAAGCTTCTAACTAGTTTAATTTAGTTTTTGCATTTACAATATACAATTTTACTAATTTTCCGCTTGCGGTAGTAAAAAGGCCATCCATTTTCCACGCTCTTTCCATACTTACGTTTACCTTCGCTTTCTGCTTTTAGTGAGACCGCGTTGCGCTGTTCGGGCCTGGATTGGGAAGCGGTTCAGCCGTGCGCGCGCTGGATGGAGCCCTTTTTCCATGTCGTATCCAAGAAGGCGCCCTATCTGCAGCTGAATGAACAGAACGAGCAAGTGACAAATAAGTTTGGGCTGGCTCATATCTGCCCGAACATTACCACCGATGATTCGCACATCATTCAGACGCACACAATCACAATGGATATGTATGTAAGTATCTGGAAAAGAAAAGGATATGAATAGCATGGAGACACTTTGCTTGAATTTTGGCTAATATTTTGAAATTCTTAGGATGAACTGCTGTTTGCACAGAATACATTGCATGAGATGCGAGCTCGCACTCAGGCCTCGCCGGCGACGGCACTGCGCGCTCCAGAGAGTCTGCTAACGCCGCCGGCCTCTAGTCAAAAGCCGGATGAGTATCTGGGTGGATGAGGAGGATGTGCCAGCAACAGCCACAGCCGCAGCAAACAAATCTGCGAGCAGCTCCAGCGTTCGTCAGCCGCTCCAGCACCAATGGGGCAGTCACAATCCTGCGAATCCTGCGATCTCTGGCAGCGACAACAGCAGCGGCAACGGCAGCGGGAACGGCAGCGGAAGCGGAAGCGGAAGTAGTCGCGCCTAGACGCTCTGTAGGCCTGTCCACTGTCTCTCTCTCTCTCTCAAACGCACACACGCCCGCCCTAACAGATTTAACTATTAAGTGTTTCTAATATATATATATATAAATATCTAAAAAAATATTATAAATTATTTATGTTAAGTGAAAAGTTATTAGTTGCCTAATTCCAATGTTTAAGAAATATTTAATTGAAATTTCATAAGCGCGCGCTTCTTGTTTTTTCTATTTTTCTATTTTTCTATTTTAATTTGCACTTTGCTCGCAAATAGCTGCCCAAACAAAAACAAAAACAAAAACAAAGAAAAAAAAAACAATGCCTATTTAAATTATGTGTATCTAAATAATATAAAACAATATATAATTTTAATGTTCACAATATAGTTTATAGTCATGCTTAAATCCAAGGCAAAATTGAATTCAACTTAGGTTTATAAATAATTATTATTTCTTGTTTTTGCCAACTTAAAGTTGAGCAGTATGTATTTATTATGGACTTCAGACTCAGCGTTGGCATATTTTATAAAGAACAATACACTTTAGGAAAAAGTCTAGTTACATTTAAATTGTACAGAGAGAACACTTCACAAAAAAACACACCCACTCAGACACTCAGTTAATTCACAAGCTCAAATCATGGCGCGATCTATTAACAAACTAATCTTTAATCCAGCCAAAAGCCTATGCACTATATACTTGACTAAAATACTAAAACTAACCGATAAGTTGAGGGCAAAGGCACCAAAATTAACAACGACTAATGCTAATGCGGCATATTCATTCATTCATACAAACAATTAACACTACTAACCCAATATATATACACACAATACATACTCTATATATATATATATATGTAGAAATATCTAAGCTGACATGAAGATAATATTTATAATGAGAATTGGCAATTGAAAAAAAAAACAAAAAAACAAAATTAACATGAATTAAATTACAAATACAATCAAGCATAAATGTATATGTATTTGCAACATTTTTACTGTAGAATAATTTGCCATAATTTGCTAAGCAAATCAATCTGTATATAACTATATATACCTATACATATACACACACACACACACACACACACACTGCTAAAACGCATATAATATATTATTATATACGTGTACAATATCTCTATGGCAACGAATGTATATTCAAAAACAAAAACAAAAACAAACAAAAAAAAATATAGTAAAATTATTCACTTAGGTTTAATTAAACATTTAGTGTTCATATTTTTAAGCCTGGAATGAAAAGAAAAACGCAAACGCACAAAAAAAGCAGAACTAAAAACATAATTTTCGTATTTAAGTTTAGTTTTTAACGTAACATTCATTTTAAAGTAATGAATTATTAATTTTTATTAATTTCACAAGTACGCTTATCCATGATTCAATGTCAACTAAAAACAAAACAAACAAAAAAATAAATAAAGCAAATATATTGATATTTTGTATATAAAATCAGAAAAACGAAAAGAAACGATATTTTTTTATATTAAGATTTCGATGAAAAGAATTATTCTTATTTCATTTTTTTAATATAAATTAAAAACCGAGGGTTTTTGTTATTAAAAGGGACTTTACTTCCAGCAATTTTTATATTAAAATAAATTTTTAACCATTTTTCACTCTGGGTCAAATATTTATGTTTGGATATTTTGCATGAACATCAAGAATTTTATTATATTTATTTACTTTGTAACTGCGTTCGCTATTTTTAGTGTTATTTTGCGATTGCTATCGCCACGGAAGATAATAAGGCGATAACAATATGTTTTATTTAGTATGTCGAATAACTATCTTCCAAAATTTCTGTTTTCTGGCTTCAAGTTTCGCGCAAGTGAAGCCAATTTCATATTTAAAAGCTCAGTTTATGACTTTCAATGGAGCTTTTCGAATCAAAGCTTTCAGCATTTTGTGGGCCTTAATTTAGCAAACATTTCAAGTTCAGCGAACTCTGCTTTAAACCACCTTGTCACACAGAGTAGCTTTTGTCAGAGTGCCTTTCTCGATGTATCGATAAGCAGCGCGTGACACGTAGTGTGGGTGATAGCTCATCACCAAAAAGAACAATAAACCGTTGCAACCCCAACAAGGCGAGCGCGTGTCTTTGGCACGCTCCATAATACGAAACCCCCCTCGCATCAATGTCTGCTTTCGAAATGGCGAGCAACATGCTCCCAAAAGCATTGCCCCCAAAGAGCGCAGCGCTCTCAGTTTCAGTTCGGTGCGTGAACCAGGCGAGTGTGGATGCGTTTTGCGCGAAGCGCCAAAAGACATAAGAATTCAATCTAAAGCCCAATACAAAACAACAAAACTAAAACGCGACGACCAAAATGAATATAAAACACCATAGAAGTGTGCAAAAAATTGACAAAATAAATTAAAAATTACATTTGTGATTGGGAAATTTTAAAATCAGAAGACAAGCAAAGAGCGCTCAAAATTACAGTAAAAATCTAGTGTTGTAAAGTATGAGAGTATGAACGCATACAGCAAAAATAAATGAACGCGAGTGCATTTTAGAAAACGCATGTGAAAATCTCTGTACACTACAATTTCTTGAAAGCAAATGTTGAAAAAATTCCTTATACATGTATAAATAGACATACAATTATATATATGTATATATACGGTACACACATATATTTGTATATGTATGTATGTAGTAGTATAATACTTGTGAGCGCCAAAAAGCCGAAGAGCAGAGCCCAACTCAAACGCCGACGCCAACGCCGCGCAGCCATATAAATCGTCTCTCGTCGCGAGCTTTTTCGAAAGTTAACGGTCCTGCCCGACGTTCGCGTAGTAAAAACGTAGCGTGTGTGTTTTTGTCGGCAAATCTGTGGACGTTAACGTCGCCGTCAACTGCGCTGCGCTTCACTGCACACAGAGCAGGCGTTAGCAGCAGCAGCCGCCGTCGCCCCCGTTACAACAGACTTTTTTTTGTTTTTGGTCAAGCAGCACTTTTCGCACTAGAGCTTCGAAATTGCGAATTTGGCGCGCTAAGCAGCAAGTAAGTGTGAGTGAGTCAGAGAGAGAGGGAGTGGGAACAAACTCGAAAGAGCGACTTTAAAGAGCGTGAGAGCGCTTCTCACACATATATGAAGCTGCAGTCGTTGATTGCACAATAAAATTACACACACACACACACATACATTTACAAAAGGAAAGCGCTAGAAATCATTAGTTTGTTCTCTTTTTTTTTGTTTTGCAAAATCACATAAATTAGCAAAAGTTTCAAGCGGTGCTATAAATCAAAATTTGTGTGACATTGTGTGCGTGCGCATTTCACTTGTGTGCGTTGCGCGCCCAAAAAAGTATGCTATGCCATTTTACTATTTACTACTACGCACGCTCACACACAGACACGCACTCGCCCACACTTTGTATATATGTATATGTGTTGTTGGTATACGTATAGTACATAATAACGGTATTATCGTGTACTACACAGCCACGCAGCTTACGCAGCTGCGTAAAATCTCAAGGCTTGACCAATGCCTCGTAACCTCGGCAAACACTACAATATACCTCCCCCACCCTCCCACACACACACCCCCTTAAACTCTGTTAAAAAACTAACGCACAGCTTCTTCACTAAGCCGTTCACCTACATAATGTTTGTGTGTGTGTGTGCGTACCAGGCTACAGTCATCGCTCGATATATAGAACTTCCTGAAATGGCATCGTTTCCATATAAGAATCTGACTACACTGCCTAATAAAGAAAGAAATAATATGTATTCAAGGGCTTTTACCTGTTGTTAATAGAAACAAGTTGAAATTAATGTTTTCACTTTTTATTATTTTTTTTCTATTTACCTTTGCCTTTACCTTTATGCTTTACATTTAAACAGATAAGATTATGCATTAACTTTAGCATGCAGATTTTTCAAAATCACCAAATCAATAGACTTCATTCATATATGTATAAAAATTAAAACTTAATTTAATGAATAACAAAGAACAAATAGATATGAAACGTTCACTTTTTCGAGTGATCACTGTATTGGTTAGCGTAATCTGTATTATCCTTGGCTTTGGTTTCACTGCGTCCTTCAATATTTTTATCTCCAGCTGTCTGTCTGCTCGTCCTGCGTTTGCCATCAGCTTAATTAATTGCCGTCTGTCACTGTAGTTGTTCAGTTTGAAGTGCATCCTTTGGCATCTGCTTCTTCTTCTTCTTTTTCTTCTGGCCCGAAAAGGCAGCAGCAAACAAATTGGCCTGTGGCTGCTGCGTCCTTTCTTGGCTTTGGCCAAACAAATTGGTTTCGAGTACTGCAGCTTGTTGGCAACAGCATGTCAGAGGATTTCGAAGCACGGTTTCCAAGGAGTCGACTTAAAGAAGATATTGCCAGCTAAGAAGGGCTTGCGCAATTTATGGAGCGCTCAAAATGAACCTCAAAACAATGGATTAACATTTTTAGTTTTTTGAGATATTTAAGGAAATGTTGAGAACAATATGCGAATTAATGGCAACAAGAGTTTTCAGGTTGTAAAGGAACTTTAATTTTATAATGCCCTTATATTTTCACAAGAGCTCGCTTGAAAGGGATATGTAAAACTAAAACTATCGCTATAAATACTTAATCGATAGTGTCATCATTAGCTGTGCACATATATTTGATGAGTTGACATTTTCTGAACACTAATCCCATTGTCATCGGCATTATTGCCTTAAGCCGATATTAACAGTCTTTCCAATTATTCTCGTCCAATTGCCAGACAAGTCATAAAAGTACGCACACATACATATACACACATAAATATATATATAGAGACCAAGCAGATTTATAACTTATCAAAAATTTTTATATTACCCGACACACACACACACAGACAAACATGCCGTGGAAAGTTTGCTATTGAAAATTTTCACAATCCCATTAATTCCGTTACCGAAAACTCCCAAGGCCATATTTGCCCAGCCACTTAGTGTTGCTTTTGTTGTTGTTGTTGCAGCGGGAAAATAACAAACCGAAAACCCATGGAAATACATAAAAAAAAAGACGCCAAAAGGCAAACACAGCATAAAAAGTATGGAACAAAAAAGGAAAGGAAAATTGCGATATATGCGATATAATAAATCTTTCGTATAACACGCAAAACTTTATGAACGTGCGCCAACTATAAACTTTCGCTTTTCACAAAACATCGCCCCTTGTTCCACGCCGTGTTGCACATGCTTTATTTTTATATACACATTGTTTTATTATTATAACTATTATTAGTTTTAGTTCATCCATTGGCAATATGCTTTCTACGTGCAGCATTTGAATATTATATTGAAGCGTGAGGGAGTTGGAAAATAAAATAATAGTTTTTCGATACGCAGACCACATTAAAATATATGTATTCTCATTCATATCGATACGCTGTGAAATTATGGCTATGTTATGGGCTTATTTGTTTGATCTTCAAAGCTGATAGAACACATTATTCATTTCTAATGTACATGCAGAATGTACAATACATTTGCCTAGGTATATGAAGAATGCTGCGCTTGCCTGTTGATTAAAAGTATGGAAGATAAATTTACAAAAGTCTTTACAATTTGTATCTTATAAAACCAACCTAAGTATAAAAAAATATAACAAATATAAGCTAAAAGCCTAAAATTAATAATATTCTAATAACAGTTACGTCAATAGAGTCTACAGCAAAAAAGAAAAGTGTTAGTAGAGCAAATAAAATTATTAAGTTAAAAATAAACATAATCTTTTTGACTATATTATTTCAGAATATACGATAAATAGGAAAAAATTTAAATAAAAGTTGTTAAAAATAGAAAATTATTAGGAACCATAGGAGATAGAATTGAAAGATAGTGATGGGATATGACCGACCTGGTATGAAATATGAAATATGATAGCAAGAAATAGTTGGGCAAAATGGGTAATATTGAAACAATATAATAAATCTCTGTATTATTATAAAATATCTTATTTCATAAAGTTATAAAATATATCAATATGTTAAGAAAACTATCAGTTAAATTTATTGTATACCTTTGTTAGCCTAATGTACCCATATCAGCCTGTACATTTATTTAAAACTAACATACATATACCATTTTTGGAAGCCAGGCCTAGAAGTAGAGTAGAGTAGAGGGGGTATCTATTGCTTGCTTAGTTATGTGTGTATAAAATAGATTTTATATTAATTTATAAACTATTTTTGATCTCCATACAAACTAGATAAAGATCTGCATCAAATTGGTTTCATGCATTTGCAAGTGCATTGCGGATTCGTCAGCTCGTAGTTTGACTTTATAATTTCAAATAAATCACATGCATAGATTCATAATTTAAGTGTGTGTGTGTGGCACATTAGTTGGCATGTGTTGGCATTGCATTTGGAATATGTGTTGCATTCTTTTAGGCGTCGCTGAAAGGGAGCGCTCGGGCCGCATCCTGTGCGTGGCTGCCGCTCCATTTCTGTCAAAGTTTTTGATGTGCAGCGTGCACTGGCAAAACGAAGACAGCACAAAAAGCGTGTATAAAAATATATATATATATCCATGTGTGTGTGTGTGTGTGTGTGCTTGAACATGTTTGTGTAAGTGTGTGCGTATCGGTCACAATAAATTGTCTTTATTTCATGCGGATGCGGTCGTTGCGGGTGCGGGTGCTAGGCGGGGGGAAAGTTATGTGCGGGGCCGCAAAGGCTTGCGCCATGTTTAATGAAAATTATTACGCGATATCCTTCGGGACACACACAAACACACTTACACACACATATCGAGCAACTCACACAATGTACAGCTATGTGCGCCTTTTGGGGGTGGCATGCTCATACAAAAAAAAAGACCGCTTGCCACGACAAAGTGGGGGCCAACTGAATGGCCCGCCTTTGCCATTGCGCCTGCGCCTTTACCGCGAGCGAGGAAGGATTCGACTTCGAAAGCCGAGCATAAGTTTATGCTATCGCCTGTTTGCATCTGTGTGCGTGTGTATTTATGAGTGTGTGTGTGTGTGTGTGTGTTGGGAAACGCATTTCTAGGTCAAACTCAACCTCCGCATGGATCAGCCCAATAAGAGCCAGTTGCGAGCATATTTTCATTACATTTTCAGTTGAAATTAATTTTTTTAAAGTTTGTAGCGCCACAAAGTTTAAAAATCGTTTTATTTAAATCAAAATGAATAATATAAGAAAAGTTTAGCTTGGATTAAAATATTTTTTTAAAAACCAAATTAACTTGATTAGGCGAATGGGGATTGTACAATAATGAATAATATAATATGGTATTATTTGTTGTTACTTGTTTGCTAGATTAACTATTGGTATTAAAAACTGGCACACGAAATGTTCTGAGGAAGAACCTCAAGATGAGTTCATATGGAAATTTCAATTAGATTGTCTTCGCTTTAATTTCGATTTGTAAATAGCGTTTATTATAGGCGATATTCATTTCCTCTTGTAAGGCTTGCAGATCTATATTGTGATAAAAGATAAAGGTGAAAGTTTAGTTTTTAAATATTTTTATAAAGACTTTTTTGCTCTTAACTTTCCCGTTCCCTTGCTTTTTTCACCATATTTATATTTATTATATTTATTATTCCCATTCTTTTTCTCACTCTCGTTCTGTTTCTGAGACATAGGAAAAAATAATATGAAGTCTCCCCTTTCCTCTTCTCTCTTCCTATGTCTCTTTCCATATCTTTTCATCTCAATCTCTCTTTCATTCTGAATCTTACATTTTAGGTAATTTGAAGCTTTTTTGAAGTTAAAAACTGTGTCATAGCTCCTCTCTCCCTTTCTCACTCTATCTCTCTCTTTCTTGCTTACTCCTAATCCCTCTTTAACGGTCACTCTCACTTATCTTTGTCTAACGAACATGGCTTACCTTTCTATGCGATTTTCATTGTTTTAAATAGTACACAAAAATCGTTGAATTCAAATATATTTTTGATAAATCATACATCATTCTTATAAAAAGTTATGTCTACATTCAGAGCATATCACTAATTTACACTTTTTTTTGCTTCCATTTCAGCTCAGACTTGTTCAAGGACAAATTAATCTCACGCACAAACTCACACATATCCAACTGATCAATTAATCGTGTCTAACTAAAAGAAACTGTGAAAATGCTTAACTTTTACCAGAAATGCAATATAAATAATTGTTGGCAGTTAATTAAAATGCGGCAAACTCATGTTTTAAAACAAACAAATGAAATTTAACAATTTCCAAAACTTGACACAACTAAATGCATAAAATATAAAAAAGGCAACTTGTTAATCGAAAAAATAAAGTGGAAATCGTCAATAAATAAAAACAAATTCGAAATTCATTTGGTAAACTATTTTGTGGCTTTGCAGCACGCAAAACAAACATAAAAAAATAAATAAAAATAAACAAATAATATGAAATTCGTGCGAGTAAATTGAAAATAGTTTATTCAGTGTCGGTTACAAAGCCGCAGATTCAATCGAAACCCAAAAAAAAAAAAGAAAAAACTGTCAAATTTTGCAAAAACAAAATGGAGCGCCATCATTTGAGCTGCTTTCTGGCCCTGTTGCTGGGCGTGTTAATATTCCAAAAGCGCATTTGCCCAGCTGTTGCCGATCAGGATGAGGATATACCACACAACGAGTAAGTAATAGTTATGCACATTATCTCCAGCTGTTGGTCAAATGATATTGTTTTTTTTTTATGCCCTCTACCTATTGGGCTTAGTAGGGCATAATGATTTTATGCAAGTGTTTGTAACAGACAGAAAGAGGTATCTCCGATCCCATGAGGTATCAGGATCAATATGTCTGTCTGAGAAACTTTAAGAGCTGGACACTTCAATTGAATCAATTTTCTCCATTATAATTTTCCTTTTCTTTAAAATTGTTATACATAAATTCAATCTCAGATATTTCACTGTGTGAAAGATGTAAATAGTTTTAAATGCCAAATATGGTTTAAATTATTGGTAATTCAAGCGCCGATTGAATAATAAATATAACTTTTTTAGATTGGCTCTAATTCTAATTCAAAGTCAGATTATTAGGGTATCTCGCGGTCGTTCACTAGTTTGCACTCACTGGTTGTTTTTTTTAAGCCCCGTTTCAATTATGCATAATTGAAAATGTATATCGAGGTGATGTAAATCGGTTTGTGTCATTTCCCCCTGCAGGAAATTAATTGTAAATTTGTTTATTTCGCACATTTGAATGCGCAGTGTATAAATTATTCGCCACGCAATGTTAACTCAAATGCTAATGGCTATAAATATGTTATAAATAAATGCACATATATCATGTAAACAAACTGCTGCCATATTTATGCGAATTTCGACAATTGCTCAGATTTGTTTTTCTTTCTCTGCTGTTTACAACTACGGGCTAAATTATGAGCAATTGAAAGGCTATTGTAAAACTGTTTAAATAGTGCAAATCAATAAATAATAGGAAAGTTAAATTTATAATGCAAGGCAATTGATTGCAGATTTGTGATGCGGCGGCTCTGTTAAACGTCTGTTATCCTATATGAAGTGCTTTTTATGTTAGTTATGTGCTGTTTGCCTTATTTCGCCTTATTATGTTATATCTAGGCTATATTAAGCTATTTGTCTGATTTATGTCTGAAAGGATCTACCCGATCTGTCATTATATCAATGAGCCTAGCTTAAAGTGGGCTTGAAACATCAGATTAAGCTGAGAAAGATATAAATAATTGGCCTTCAGAGTGTGCTTTTGGCTTGAAGAGGAATAAATTAAAATTAGTTAAAGCAAGATTTACTTTTAAAACTGTCGAGCTTTATATATGTAATGTTAAACGATACACATTCAAAGTCTTGAGAAATTTTTGGGGGAATGTTCTTAGTCTGGCTATTGAAATTACTCAAAGTCGCTTTGTCGCATAAATTAATGATTAAAATATGCAAAACAGTGTTGCAAAATGTATAAATATGTGTTCCATTTTAATATTCTTTCATGACTTGGCTATTTATGAGCTCGCTTTACGACCTTCCAATGTCTAATGACAAGCATCAAATTGAACTTTTCTATATATTCGTACGAATGGCGTCGCAACTTTTGTCATTCATCTCATTTATAACCCATTATATTTATGATTATTACTTTGTTTACCACACACAATATGCCAATTTATTGGGCCAAAAGGAGTTGCAGCATCATTAAAACTGTGCATGAAAATAATGAGCGCTAAAATTGTGAAGATTCTCAAATAATATATGCATATATATAAACATATATACATATATAGATACAGGGAGAGCTTGCAACCTTAGGCAGACGCTAGACATGACAGTTTTGGAAAGAATTTCAAATTCAATTTTATATATTTGCTAAATGTGGTCTATAGAGTGCTGTTCACATGTGTCGCTGAGTAGCTTGGCGCTTGTGTGAGTATCTAATGGATACATAATAGGATTTTGCAATTAGCGTGGGTGTGCGAGAGTGTGCTGGTGTGTGTGTGTGTGTGTGTAAGTGTGTGACAGTCACGTAACCGCAACGTTCACTTGGCTAATTAACCCAAAACCAACTGCCATTTGCAGTCCAGGCCCCTTCCGCATAGACAGAAAACAGAACGAATTTTGGTCGGAAGACAGGAAGGATGTTAGACAGACAGCAAGGCAACCAGGGTACTAAGTGTTTTTTTCTTTGTTTAATGTCACTTTTATTTATTGAAATTAGATTTAGCATTCACTTTGTCGTTTTGCTTTCTTTTATTGTTAAGGCTTTAATAGCTATCTCGCCGTGTCGTTAGCAATTTGACAAACCTTCATTTTCCTCGAAATGCTCTTAACCTAATAATAGAAGTTTCGCGTTTCATTTATGGGTCTGAGAAAGCAACATTTTAAAAGCATTTTGGCAACGAAGAGCATGATTTATCAGTCACACAACTGTTATGTTTTTAACTGGAAAATCATAACGTAAGTGTAGCATACTTTTAGGGCTAACGGCGCTAAGTCACATAGAGCATAGCGCTGTGCGCATTCGAATTGAACTTAACATAAGCCTGAATAACATATACACAATTGTTTTGTTAAAGATAGCGTTTTTCTATTTTCGCACTCTAATCAACTAAACTGAGTCTTGGTATAAGGGCACAATCATAATGTTAAAGATCCGACTCTTTCTCAGTACAGGATCCGCATATGTTAGGTCTAACAGTGCCATTGCAGTTTCTGTTAACAATGCATAGGCTCTGCTATCAGTTTCGCACACGCTGTTAAAGTTTATTCCCAGCAGTAACTGCTTCTGTTAGCTAACAGCGCCAATCAACTTAACATAACTGTTAACTGCCGCTAAATAATGTAAAATTGAATAGGGTCTCTTAGCGTACGCATGCCCTTGTCATGTTTCAAATATGATACTTGTGTTCGACTTTGTGTTTGCTATTATTCTCTTATTCTGTAGGTTTCGACATTTTGCGGCACATGCGTAAAAATTAATTTCATTAACTTGAAACATAAACTTTTCCTCGGCTTTCTTACTGTATTTTTGTGTTCTTTTTTTATGGCTTTTTATTTGTTGTTTGCTTTTGTGTGTCACTGCAGAAATTCAATTAAATTTATTTCAACTTTTGCTGCCAGCTACGAGAACTACAAAAACAACAACAAGAGGCGCCTTGAGGGCACAGCGTTGACGGTTATGTTTGGGGCACATAATGATGATGGTGATGATGATGAAGTTGCGCCTGTTTCGGGGCAGCCCCCTCATTGCTTTTGATGTAGCTGACCCAAATCGTGCTTATGCTCGCTAGCACTAGAACTCGTTCCTTTTGGTTCATTCTTTCAACGGATTTATCCTTAGCCCTGGCCACATTCCGGCTCACTGCTCTTGTGAGCTGTTGTTGTGCTGATTCATATGCCTCATTTTCAGTTGCAGCATTTCCGATTTTAGTGCAATTGCTTTGCTTAAAACTTCTGCGATTCGTTAGCAGCTGCAATGACATTTTTGAGGCTGGTCACGTGCCGTGGTCAAAAAGATTGCAAAGTAGGTTAAGAAGGTTAATATTTTTAACTGGCCCCAGTTATGGAAAGGCTCTAACAGTTCTTAAGGATAATTACCTAAAGCAGTTGGTGCAAATAGCTTCGTTTGACGGGAAAAAATGCGAGTGTAGGAAAGAATTCAATAATTATAATAATAAGGTAATAACAAATAAAAAATATTAAAAAAACTATTGTTTAATATCCAAAAACAAATACTTAAATAAAAAAGTGAAAAAAATGTTATCTATTTTGTTTTTTAGACTTATCATTTATTTATCGTTGGTAAATGTTAATTTTACCGACATTGCTTGAGTTTTGAACTATTTGTTTCGGAAATCCACATACAGAAGAAATAAGTTTGCACTTTTTACTGTTCTTAAGTGTTCCAAGCTATTAAAAAAAAACTGTTATGATAATAAAGAAGCTGAGCTTGAGATTTTTATGTTATGTAAAATCTATGTTATGTGAAACTGCTTGTTGGAAATAATAGCTGAAAATGTAATGGCCAATCCACATACAGAAGAAATAAGTTTGCACTTTTTACTGTTCTTAAGTGTTCCAAGCTATTAAAAAAAAACTGTTATGATAATAAAGAAGCTGAGCTTGAGATTTTTATGTTATGTAAAATCTATGTTATGTGAAACTGCTTGTTGGAAATAATAGCTGAAAATGTAATGGCCAAACCTTTATTTTTATACACTAATCACAACTGCGACGAGTCTCACAAATATACAAAATAGCTTTGTTGCAAATATAGTCATTCAATCCTAGTTCCTTTTTTATTTCGTCGCAGTGCTCGTTTCCATTTTTATTATAAGGCTCGCCAGGTGCCCAAATATTTATATTCAATGGCAGTCCAGTTGTGAACCAGGAATGTTTACCATTATGAGCCAAATCAGATCCTGACGTCCAGTAGTTTCCAACAATATTCTTATCGACAATATACTTATTAACGGCCTTCCATTCCTCCAATGTTTCAAATGTTACCAAATCGGCGTTCATACGATGACAAGCCTCATTGGCATCAAACCAGTTTTTTGGTGTATTTGTCTCAAAATAATATGTACCATTTTGGATTATAGCGAATGCGGCTGGTGGCACTGTGGTTGTCAAGAATAATTAAGCATGTTAAATATGCCTGGTAGAACTCATGTCAAAAAGAATTAACATTACCGACAGGATCTGCTATAGCAACAGCCACCACGCTGAGAGTTGAGAATAGAGCTAATGAATGCCCGAGCATTTTTACAAGACTGAATAACTAACATTATTGTCAGAAGCCCTTTTAAAGGTAACAATAATGAAAATTATCGATGATGTACTTAAAATTTGAAGATCACTTAGCGTATAAACTATACTAGACTTTTTTGTTTTTAAGCTCGCAGCGGAAATCAACTGCAGCGCATTTGCTGATAGTTGAACTTATCTTAATTTGATTTGTATAACAATTTAAAAGTGAGTAACTAAAAGTGAGTAACTAATTTTTTTACTTGAAAAATCAATCAATAACGAGTACTCATGGTCCGTCGACTTAATTTAACACGTCTACTTCACAATAGCTTTGAAGAATATGTGTATATATAAATTTTATGGGAATATTTCTTTTTTCAATAAAAATCAAAATATTCAATAGTTAATAGTTAATAAACATAATAGTGCGGATTAACGGTTCATGGAATTATTTGTAAAGAACAAAGTCTGTTAGAAAATCCCCGTTAACATTACTTTAACATTTTCTGTAACGCTTGTTCCCTGCATTGATCTAAGTTCAAGATGACAAATAATTCCTATAGCTCAGTGATTTAACCATTTGGGAATTATTAGTGCATGGTATGTCTAAAACTTCTTATTTCATATATTCTTCATAGTGTTGGTTGGAGTTTAGCTTACACAAGTTTGTGCTCAACCTAACCCTACATATATGTTTCCTGTCAGAAGCTCTTCCTCGCTCTCTGTCTCTCCCTCCCTCTCACCCACTCTCTCTCTTTCGCGTGGCCTGCGTTTTATGCTCCGCTTCACTCTATTTATAAATTAACTTGTCGTGTTCTATGCAAATTCAAAATCCACTTAATTGCAGCACAAGGCGGCAAAATAAAATGAAATAACAAACTATTCCACAGACGCAACGTACTCATCCCGCATACCTCGTCAAACCCCTCCAGATACCCTTCCCCTCAAAAGTTGGTGCAGCTACCGCTTAATGCACTTTCACTGTCATTTGTCATAAGTAGTTAGCGCTTGTTTGCCTGCCTGTTTGTTTGCTTCCACTGGCTATGTTTTCTGCTCGCTTTTGTTGTTTTTTTTTATTTATTCACTTAAGCTGCCAGGGCTGTAATTAGATCCGCCACGCCCACTCACACATACAGATACATAGACACACGCACACAATCAACATTTTCTGTGCTGCGTTTCCGCGTGTCAAAGCTTCAAATGCAAAATTGTTTTGAGCAGCATTCGTGCTACTTGCAGATATATGCAACAACAACTGATATAACAACAACAAGTTCATGAGAATAACTCAACTACAACAAAAATTTAAGCATATAAAACTCAGCAGTTGAAAAATCGGTCAGCAAATCCGCCAAATAAAAATGTCAAAAAAGTTTCGAGATATATGGGAAGGAAGTAGAGAATGTTATGGGAAGTGAAAAGTTGGATGGTGTTATGATAAATATATATGTATAACAAGGAAGGTTGTATGTCTTATGAAACTGTTCCGATGTTGATAAGATTTATTATTGTATGTAGGGAACAGAATAAAGTTCGTAATATGACTCGCCTTACCTATGCCAGATAAATGGTATTAATAAGATCTTGACAAGTTTAGTTAAGATATCTTTTGAAAAAATATTATCATATAAAAACTTAGTTTTTGACTTATAGTGTTAAGTGAGCTTTACGTTATAGGGTTCAACATATGTCTTACTGTCTGCAACATAAAACAAGGAGACCCTAGAATATTGTGGCAATTTTTATTTTATTATTTCAGCCATATGTTACTTAACAGTGTCTGTTGCAGGAAAGGATATGTTAATATTAGAAAGCAGAATTATGTAATTTGGTTAACTAAGAAACGCCAATAGAACCTTAAAAGCGATCAATTTCATGTAATTTTTTTTATTTCGTGATAAATGCATTTGTGATGGAAAAACAACCTTTAAAGAAGGCATTATCGGATTATTTTAAAAAGCAATGAAGTCCTCAATGCTTTTAAAGAGCAAGTTTAAGTCTTGTTTCAGAAAGTTTTCTGTTAATGTTTATTTCTAGGTATTTTTATTTTCGAATATCAAGTATACCCCATGTTAATTGTCTACGTGAGCGCAAAGTGAACTTTTGCACAAAGTTTCTGGCAGCTTTGTAGCTTTTTTGTAACATCTATGTACATATACTGTGAAAATTGGATTATAGAATTTTGTAGCTTAAGACCAGCTCAACAAAGCCACAGCGAGTGGCACTCACTATAAAAAAAAAAAACCGAGTAAAATTTAAAAAACGTAAATGCAGCTCACGTAGGTAGCACAGACAAAAGGCAAAGACACACACACATGCACACACGCATAAAATCAAAGTGAAAGAAACCACAAAAAACATCGACATGAAGACCGCAAGCACCAATGAAAGACCATCAACGTCATCTTTGGGCTCTTGGCCTGCATATGGACCAAAGACCAAAAGACTTTTTCTCTCTCATGGCCTGGAAATAAAAAGGCGCATTTTGTTTTTGCACATTTTGGCAGTTTGTGCACGACAAAACTTGACAATGGCTAAAACTACGTGAGGAGCTGGCCAAGGGGCTTACCCGAATTTTTGTTGGCTACATGACAGCACATCAGGTGCAGGCACAGCCACAGCCACAGCCACATCTTCTCTTAGTTCTACTGATGCCTCACCTGCTCACCAGCTCAGTTAGTGTTTTGCATTGTCTTGTGCGTCGCTGCCTTTTGAGCACGAATCACGTATGTCATGCTCAAGTGGCATACACGTAATGCCATCGAACTACATTTCCTTGGGTCCGCAGCATCAGGTTTTCACTTTTTGCCAAGTTTATGCGCTGTGCCGTTCCATTCTGTCCAGGTAGAGTAGGTCAATGGGTTTGCAGTTTGCGGCTTGCATCATTGAAATCGAAATGAGTTTTTTTTGTAACATTTTCAGAGACAACAATCTCTAGCGCATGTCTTATCTCTATGCGCTACCCTAGGCAAAAGAGAATTTTTCAAATAGAATTCGAAAAATTGTAAAATATCCTAACTGGAGGGCATTTATATTATTTATGCAAATTTAAATAGGATTTGCCATAAATTTTTTTTGCAAATCAGTTTTATACCTTAAATTGCAGCATTACAATTTTTGACAAGTTTCTGTATCCGATTTTTAGAAGACTTAAAGCTTCTTAATGTAGAGTTGACTGGTTCAAAACCGTTTTAAGTTTCACATTTAAGAGCACTTTTTAACTCTTTATTGGAAAGCAATTAAAAATCAATTAAGATCGATTTAATGACAATCATATATTGCATTTAATATTTCATTAACGGTTGCATTTGGTGCCCACATTAAACATGGCACATACATATATGGTCATTATGCGTATGCAAATACTTGGATTATATAAAGTACATATACTTTATTTACATACACATACATATATGCATGTGTAAATATTTTGTATATGCACGCAGAATGTCTAAGGATGAAATTTCAACAAGGGGAGTGGGCGGAACAGGACGAATTACAGACCCAACTTGAGCTCAGTTGAGCCCAGGCAAACTCATTACAAGCTCAAGACAAGAGAGATATAAGTAGACTCGCAGATACAGTCAGCAGTCTGGGTAGGCAGGATAATAGGACAGCAGCTAGAATAACAACAACAAGGACTACACACACAAACACACTGTGAAAACATTTGCCAAACATTTATAATCTAAACGCGAAAGTCAAAAGCAAAACAAAATCAACACACAGCGCAAAGCTCATAAAACAAACGGTAGCCAGCAGATAAAGATAAAGACAAGAAACAGCAGCGGCAACAGCAAATTGAATAAGTATCAAAGAAAAACACACTCTGCAAGCCCGCCCGAAACGAAAACCTCACCACGCCAGTCGAGGCGTTGATAAAGCCAAAATGAAATATTATTTTATAAAAATGACAAAAATAAAAATGAATGGAGAACAGGAGCCATGAGCAAGAGCATGCAAAATACTCTCCTAGTGCTTTCCAAAAATATTTGCACAATTTTATGGCATTATCTGCATTATCAATAGCAGCAAGAAAGCAAAATATTATTCAAGAGAGTGCCGCATAATGATTACCCTTCCAGCCATAGAGATAAGATAGGTGTAGAAGGTAATTCATTTGGCTATTTTTAATGTTCGATTGATAAAAACTCTTAAATATAAATGTTATTGGCGAGTTTGTTAACTTTGATTAATGTGTGAAACAAACTAAAGCTTTTAATTATCAATCATAGATATAGTGAAGAATCTATATACTAGCCATTTGTCATAGTTTTTTTCTGAAGTGTTGTAAAGTTCAAAATTTGGAAATTACTGTTGTTCCAATGGAAGCTATATGATATTGTATTCTAGTAAAGCTTAAATTTTGCTCACATATCAGAAACATATTGAAGGGGAAGTAAACGCCAAGATTTTTTGCACGAGGCTACAATTTCTCCTGCTTGTTCCCATTTCAGCTATATGGACATAGTGGTCCAAGTTTTGTTAACAAACTTATAGAATACCCTGCAATTGTATAATAAGAGCTCTAACAGCAGCTATATCAGAGTAAAAGCAGCAACCGACACAACGCTGCGTATACGCAATGTTGATTATGTTGAGCCCGGGCAGAGCGAGCTACGGCAGTTGCCATCACTTTGGCTTTTATCTAGATACAAAATAAGCGCATGTTTATATGCACTCGACGCCACAGAAGAGCCAACTGCAGCCTGGAATGAGAAAGTAGGCGGGGCAGGAAGGGGCAGCACCCAATCAGCCCACAAAAGGCAGACAAAGTTTTATGGCCAGCGACGTTGCCCAAAATGATTTAAATTATATGAAAATTGTATTATGGCAGCGTCAGAGCAGCGACAAAAGTGGTTCGAGCTGTGGCGCGTCGAGTGGGGGGTGGTTCGTTGATTGCTGGTTGGCCCCACTGTGCGCGTTGCATGGGAAAAGGGAATGAAGCGTAAACAATGAAGCGATATAAAGTGGCGAACAAGTGATTGAAATTGGATAATGGCCATAATGGTCAGAAATTGCAAATGCGGGCGACCCGACGAACGCGGCTAATGAGCAATGCAGCGTCGAAATGAGCGTAAAATAATCACAGAAAGCGAGAGAGAGAGTGAGAGAGAGAGAGAGAGAGAGAGAGAATGTGGAGAAAAGGACAGAGAAAGGCAAGGCGAATCCAAATGCGGAGTAAAAGGTTGAAAAGAGTTGGTCACAAGAAAAGACAACTTAAATGGCTCAGAAGTGTATTTTGTGGATTTAAAATGAGCTCTTAAAAAATAAAACGAGAGAAAACATCTACATTGGGTTGTCGACGTTTTGATACTCTTACTGAGACATTTTCAATCGTTTGACAGATATATCATCTATGCTACGACATTTATTATAAATCACAAATTAGTAAAGGTATTTTTGCCTTATACCAGAAACTTTTTTAAAAAAGATTTTAATTTCGTCGGGTCGTTTGAGGTAATTCCAGTATTTCTGGATAGATAAGGCATTTTTAAGACAAGGTTAGTTGTAATTCCTTGATTAGAGTTAGATTATGTGCAAAAATACATCAATGGATAAGACGAAATTAAAATAATAATAGTACATATACATTGCGATACAGCTAACTGCAAAACAATACTACCCTCGGCAAGGGTATAAAGAGCTAACTTCTTTAACGTTCATACGGCCAAGCCATATTGCTAGTAAAACATTTATGGTTGTGACATAAAGAAAGATCAAATTTTATACCCTTGAGAAAGAGTTGAAAATATACACTACACCTTGTAAGATGTTCATCTTCCCAATAGCCAGTTCGAATACTTCGAAGAAGCAAAAGAGTTAAATAATTGTTAAATTTGATAGCATTAAACAGCCTCTGGCACTGTTGATAGTCAGAGTAAAACCAAATTATTTGCAATATCAATAAAATACTGAAAAAAGTAAATGTAATACAAAATGGTATATTTTTTGGGCTTAAGAATATTTTGTAAATTTGGGGGTTTTTGTTTTTTTAAATTAAATGAATACGATTTAATAAGAGACATACATTATACAAATAATCCGCAATAAAATGTTCTTTAATCAATTAATTATTCCATTAAATATTTTTACTAATCCAACTAAATGAACTATTTTTTTCATCATCTTCTTTGCAGAGTGCGCAACTGGGCTCTTAAATTTGGCGTTGATTTATGGGAGTTTGGTCGCCAATTTACCAAAATGAATGAAATCAAAAGTGTGAGTAAATACTTAGCACACATTTCTATCATACCATATATATCATACAGTCACATATGTCTGGAGCTAAGCCCAAACAAATATCAATGGGATATATTTATAAGTCAACATTGGAATATAGATTGGTTAAAAGCTCTGCTGACATTTGTAAATGGCTGCGATTGCTGTTTCGATGTGGGAGAGGGGTATGATGGGGAGAGATGGGGTTTATTTGGGTCTTAGTTAAACAAATATGTTTAAGCTGCGGCTGCGATAAGAAATTATCGATAAATACGCAGACGATGCCGGCTTAGTGCCTGGCTTTACCCTCAAATGCGTCAATTTTTGTTCGTGCGATTTTCTTTTATTTTTTGTTGTTGTTGTTGTTGATGTTGTTGTTGCGGCTTTTGTTGTTCTGGCGCGGCTCTAATGCAATTTAAACACAAATAAGACTAATTGAGGCGAGGCTCGAGTCTAACAGGGCTGGCTGGCTGGGATGGCTGGTAGTGTATGCCCCGCGTCTGTGTGTATCCGTGTTAATAAGCATGGCTGTTTGGCTTTGGTTGACTGCCGGTTGTTGCGGCTGCTCTTCACCCACTCGCGTATTTTTTGCGTTTAATCAGACGTGCATGAGCTAGTGGGCCGCCTTTATTACGATTCTCTTTATGCGACGCGCATGAGTGTGTGTATGTGTGTGTGAGTATGAGTGTGTGGATGGCACACCGCATGTATGCATACACAAACATGTCGGAAGTTAAACTTGGTGTATGAGTTAAAAAGGTTAAATACGCTTTTGATCGGATGAAATATTTGATATGTTTTAAATTAGCTTCAAGCTTAAACCTAACTTTAACTGGTATAAAAAATAACAAATGTGGCAATTAGTTGCTAAAATTTGGTTTACTTTATTTTATATATGTATATGTTTATCATTATTTGATTTTGATTGTTATCTCAGTACTAAATATATTCGTAAACCTTGTTAAGTATCTAGGTAGCTGAGCTCTTTGAAATTAATTATTTTTTGTACGATCGTATTTAACTATTGTATCAGTATATAAATATAAGTTTACATAGCTCTGTTAGATTGCAAAAGAGGTGTAGTAGGGTATCTATCTATTTTTCTTCTTCGATTAAGAAATTTGAATAAGTTTTATACTGTTATTAACTATACATACTTACTAATTAAAATAAGTCTAGTGTATCCAGCTATATCCCCTATTTATTCTGCCTTTGTTCACAACTTTACCCTTTCAGTACGTTTTAATTAATGAAGCCATACATAATATTTACTCTCTACATTTTATTTCGCTTATATTAATTTCATTTTAATTTAAATTTAAGTGGCAACAAATTCTCCTCCCTTGTGTTGCGTACAAACTCTAACTAAGTCGTAATATTGCCCCATGGAAAGGGTGTTATATTCTGCAAAAAGTGTGTGTGGGCAGAATGGGAGCACAAGGGTAGAGACCGAGAGACTGAAAGGGCAATAGCAGCAGAGGCTGGGCTAAAATGCAAATAAATTTGCTGGCTCTGACTGTCATTGAGTCTGTAATTGTCAAGTGACTCGTTTTTGTTGTTGCTGTTGTTGTTGTTGTTTGTGTGCTTGTTGTTGGCTGCGTTGCCGTTGCCTTTTCCGTTGCCATTGCTGCTGACAATGTTTGTTTGTGTTAATTTAAAGCGCACGTCGCGTTGTGCAGGCGGCAAAAAATGAAAATCTACGCCCAGATTGAATTAAATATCAAGTATACGCGGCGTGCAAGTTTGTTTTTTTTTTACATAGCCTGTGCATGTGCGTGAGTGTGAACTGTTATTTGGCCTTGTGTGTACGTTCGCTTCATAAACATAATGTCATAACACTGTGCATGTGTGTGTCTGTGTGCGCGCCTTATTCAACATTAACGCGTTCCTTTGGCAGGGCAAATAAATTGTGTGCTTAAAAATTATTGGCATGCCTAAAATGAACGAAGGATTGCAAATGCTGACATGGGTTCGCTAAAAAATGTCTGAACATAAAAGAAAAAAATACACACTTTTGCTGTTAAAACCGTGGGTTTTTAAAAGATAAATTCTTGATAAAGGATTTGATGGGCGCTGATAAGTAAAAGGCGGTCATAATGGTGAATGCGTCTTGAGATTTATAGATAATACCTCGTAATTGGGGTAATTATTGAATTGATCGTGTAAGTATTTTAAATATAAAAAAATATAATATACAAACTTAACTGCAGCAGACCTTTTCAGTGAAAGCCTGTGAGAGAATTTAAACAATCGTTAGCATTAATAAAATAGATAAAATGGCTGCACGTAAATAGAATCTGAGAAGGATGTCACCAAAAATGGACATCATGGAAGATCAATTTTATATACAGCTAAGCAGAGTTTCTTTAGACAAGGCTGTCAAATTGCACTTTTTATTACTAAGTATGAATGCATTATTAATTAAATGTTACCCAAATTGTATAAAAAGCAAGCCAAATTTTATTATCTAACTTTTTGGTAATGTGACCTAAGTCATTTGACAGGCGCTTTGACCCAAATATTCTCTCAACTTTGTAATCTGCCAACGAAAATGAAAAGTATTGACATGACATTACGACAATATTAATTCGATTCAATTATGGACAACAGTTTCTACTTCTTTCAATTTTTGTTGTCATCTCTTGACAGTTGCCCTTCAAATTTTTTGTATAAGAAAGTTTGCAGAGCACAATATATGGAATTAAAAGAAGCTCGAAAATGTTGTCCCATTTTCCATTTTCTTTGTGAAGTCGTTGTTATTGTTGTCAGTTGTTATTTGGCATTTTAAAGTAGCATAATAAAATGTGAAACAAATGCAGTGCACACGTTCAGCTATGCGAGTGCCGCAAAGGACAGCAAGCCATGGCCAAAAATGGCTGACAGAATGCTGCGGTGTGAGCGAAACAGATGCATAAGGTTGTACGCGTGTGTGTGTGTGTTTTGGATGCCTGTGCGTGGCGCATATTCATTTATTTTATTTTTCGTTACTTTTTGCGCTGACTAGCTAAAAAATATCTACCTAAGCCATGAAATATGTTGTTCAGGCAGACAGATGCACCCCAAACCATCCTAACTCACATATAGTAGTAGGGAAAGCAGGAAGGAAATTCTGTCTGTCTACTCTCGAAGTTTTGGTTACCCTAAGTTACCACTAAGTGTTTAGTTTATAACATTACCAGTCAATATAAAAGTAATATAATTAAAAATAATGACAATTGAAAGTTACATAACATTTTTCTTAGTTTTTGAATGTATTTGTGTTTTTATAATTTATATATAAAATTTAATTTAATAAAGTTAAGCTTAAATAATCTTAATTATAAAATGCATAGTTTATAATTACTATGTATAAAAATGGAACATTTTATTCCTTGACATCATGTAAAATTTGTGTTAATACATCAGAACATTTTACATAAATTTATTGTCATTTTTGGGGATAATATTAATTGAATTAAGCTATTTAATATAAATTGAAGACATTTTATGCAGAGATAACAATTTCAATTGAAATTTAAAGAAGTGGTTGAAGTTGTATTTGAAAGATTAACAGACATGAGTGCACACATTGAATGGTAGGACATTAGAATTCTATTTACTCAGCTGCGTTACAAGCCACATAGATTTGTTATAGTAACCCCTGGAACAGCCTAAACAACAAACACATACACACACACACACATAGGCAAAGCTCTGGCATGACAGCACACAAAGTGTTACACATTTGTGCTGTAGCCCAAAATGACAGGCAGGCAACGTGGCGTATACGCTATGTGCCGGATATGTATATACATGTATATAAATATATAAAGAGTGAGAGCGGGTGGGTGAGGCGGTGAAATGAGTCGAATCGAGACGAGACGAAACGAGACATCGATGGCAAATGATGATGTGTTGCTAATGATGATGATGATGATGATGATGATGATGATGATGGCAATGATGAAGTCGCCGTTCTTATTCTTGTTGTTGGGATCATTATCAGCCCACATCTTGCGTCTCGGCATCTTCTTCTTGTACACATTTTGGCGGACTTTGTATTTATCTCGACGCGCGCTGAATGCAATGAAATATGGGTCAAAATACAAGTCAAAATTGCAAAACAAATGCCATTTCGCATTTTCTTGTTTATTTCTTTTCGCTGCTCTCAACACAGCTTTCCTTAACCTTCGCCTGCTGCTGCTGCTTGGCTAACTCCTATTTATCCCATTTCGCCCATTTCTCTCGTTTCTCCAATTTCTCTGCATTCGCATGCAAATAAATTTAAGCGTGCGCTCATTTTGCACGTAATACAAAACTTTTTAACTGCTAACTGGCAAAATGGAAAAGCGGCGCGTGCTGTCGTTTTTCTTTCTATTCTCCTGTTTATTTTTCTTTTTTCCTCAAGTATTTTTTTTTTTTTTTCGTTCACTTATTGCCACAGTTCGCCTTTCTTAGCCAGTAGCTTGCAAATTATTTTCCCCTTTGT
Source organism: Drosophila ezoana (assembly GCA_035045725.1). Lineage (NCBI taxonomy): Eukaryota > Metazoa > Arthropoda > Insecta > Diptera > Drosophilidae > Drosophila > Drosophila ezoana. The sequence continues at coordinate 9,219,487 of JAWNOU010000005.1, forward strand.
GTACTTGGCATTTGGTCTTGTAGTCTCCGCTTATTGAAGGTAAAAGTAAACTAACTGTAAGCTGACTTGATTGCAATTGCCCTGCGGGTGGGTCCTCGTCCGTGTATGTGTGTGATTTGTGTGTGTGCGAGTATTTAGTCAAGAGTTGTCGGGCAAGGGTCGCGTTTGAAAGACTTAATCAGTGGCTAAAACTGGGACAAGAAACGATTTGCGCTCAGCTTTAAACTAATCGAGGTTCTTGGAATAATGTCACCCAAAGATATCTATAGTATAAATCCTTACTACTACAACGTTGCTGAGGATATTAAAAGTTTGTCATAGAAGGAGACAATAGCAATAAAGGGTGTTGAATCAGGATTTAAAGTCGATTCGATGTAGATATTTAAGCTATTGTTATGGAACTTTACGTGGGCTCTTTCTTTCTGTTGCAGGCAGTACAAATATATATCGAAACTGTCGTGATCGGATGACTGTATTATAAAATTGACATAGAATCGATCGGGAGAACATTTTTTCTTGTATGAGTAACTTTTTTGTTTTTCAAGATAGATTAAATATGCTTGTTACATAAAATCATATCAACATGCGACAAATTTTTAAAGGGTTTTCATCCTTGGCTTGCCCAAGATAGACATTGTTTCCCCTCTTATATTACAATTCAATTTTTACTAAAGTCCTTTCCTTTATTTATTGAACTATTTTAGAAGTTAATAAATAAATATCATTTCATCCCAATTATTCAAATGTAACAAAATATGTATTTAACTTTTGTTGAATAATTCGACATCGTATCTCAATGCAAAATTGTTGAACATGAAAAATTCAATTTAAGGTATAGTATTTCATTTGCCATGTGATCTGCCAGTCAATTGTCTCTTGCTGGTAAAATTCAAACAAGAATTTAAATTTTCCAATGTGTTTGTGGTGCAGTCCTTGTCGAGTGTGTGTATATGTGTGTATATGTTTGCCTTTCTATGCAATTATAATTTTTGGGGTGTAACCCAAAATGCAGATTGTTGGCCATTTGTTTGGGCAAATGCTAACTCCAGCTGGAGTGCCTGCCTCGTCCCTCTGCCAGATATCAGCTCGACCAGCTTCCAGCTGCCAGTTACCAACTCCCCTTCCCCAATTCGCAAAACTGCCCCCACTCCCCAGCCCAGCTGCAGCTGCTGGCTGCATGTGTAGGCTTTTGGTGACAAATACAAAGCGCTTGTTAAAGGCCAAAAGCGTTGCATTGGGGCTAAGAATGGTTGTGGCCATGCTTTGGAGTTGTTAGTGTGCAAGTGGGTGTGAGTATGTGTGTGCGTGTGTGTGTTTGGCTAACTAAGTGTGTGCGGCCGTACAGCGTTGCGGGCCGTAAAGAGACCAATCGTAAATCAAGGCATGACTACCACGACAACAACAATGGGGATGAGGACGCACTTGAGGGGCGTGCCAAGGCAAATGATGGAGCCAGTGGTCGGGAGGGGGTCCGCCAGGGTGTTGAGGTGTGTAGTAGAGGGGGTTAGCCCCCCCCCTTAGGCTATGGGAAACTCAACTCTATGAGTTGAGTTGCCCTTTGTGGTCCAGAGAGCTGGAGAATGCATTAAAGTTGAGGCACAGGATCAGGCCATGGCTCAAGCTCCATAGTAAACACAAACATACATATATATAAAGATATGTATGTGGATGTGTGTGCATATATATAGTATAGTATAGTATAGTCAGTGCTTGTCTATGCAAATATTTAAGTCTGTTGTTGTCGTTTGGTGGCGAAAATTGCGAGCATGACACACTACGGCGAGAGGCTGGAGCGACAGCGAGGGGTATACGGCAAACAAATGTAAATGGCCAACAGTTGAGGGTGCAAGGGCTTGAAGGGGGAGGTGTTGGCGAGGGGGTGTGTGGTAGGGGGGGGGGGTTGGTAGCTATAAAAGGCCATTGCTAAGTGCCTGTCTATAGTGTGCTTGGTGGCCCCTAATGAAAATATAAAGCAAATTAAATATTTAATTTAATCAATGTGTTATGGGACTATTGTTGGCACCACAAGGATATTAGATTTCCCACAAGAAATCTGTCAGCAAATGCGATTCCACATGGAAAACATGAAAAACTAAATGAAAATTCCATTTAACAAGTGATGGAGTAGGTCTCGATATCTCGCTAGTAGTTACTTTAACGTTGGGGATAAGAAATATATTAATCTATATCGTTATCCGTTGGGATATTGGAATAAACATTGCGCAAGATTTTCTTTCAAAATATTCATTTATCAATTTCAGAAAAAAAAGAACTAAATAAAAGTGCAACAACTTAAAGTTGCAATTACAAGTTGAGCATGCAGCCAATTAAAAACTAAGGCAAAAAACATGGCAATTAAAACTTTGTGGAGAAAACAACATAAAAACAAAATCAAATTGCGTCAGGGAAAAACTAAAAAATCTAATAAGCGCCGAGGTATTATATAAAAAATTACAAATATAATGGAAAGGAATGGAAAGTAAAGGAACGTGTAAAGGAAGCTGCGCTTCAATGCACATGGAAACATGCGCGTTGATGCTCAACAATGTTGCCAGACAAGGAGCAAGGAAGATGGGGCAGTTAAGAGAGGAGGGAAGGGGAGATTGCATAGCAGACGACATCTTCATTAAAATCTAATTAGCGCATTGCAAAGCGAGCCAGTTGGTACTTGAAAACTGAGTCCTTGACTTGGCTTTTCGCTGGCAACAGTGGGGCAAGAGCGCACAATCAGGCAGGGATGGGGTGAGCTGCCAGGTGAGCTGCCAGGCGAGCTGCCAGGTGAGCTGCATGCGTAAGCTGCTTAACTTGTGCTGGAATTTAAGCAGCAGCTGCCAGGAGTCAGGAGTCAGCCAGCCAGGCAGCGGGGCAGGAGAAGCTCAGTGCTGCTCAGGAATGTCAGTCATAGCTGTTGTGGAGCCGGGAGCAGCTGCACCTTTCCCATTGTCCTTGCTCTACTTAAAGTTGATGCTGCTGCTGCCAACTGCACACGCATGCAGCCAGCCAGCAGGAGGATTGCGGGATTGGGTTTGAGCCTTCGGGGCGACTTCTTGCGCAACATTTTCAAATTCCAGAGTCAACCGCAAAATGAAAAACTTTCTATGGCTGCTGCTGCTGCTGCTGCTCGTGCTGTCGGAGCCACACCCCCTGTGCACGCCTTAAATTGTATACATATTGTATATAGATTTTTTTATTTTTTTTTTATTTTTTTGCTGGCAGGACCCTTACACACACACACACATGTAGCTGCTCGCGTATGTCCTTCAGGCGTGCATTGCATTTCGATGTTGCTGCCGGGAGAAATTGCTTTATAAAATGTTGCAAGCTGTGCGGGGAGATTGGTGGCTTTGTGGGCGTGGCCATCGGCGAGACCATCTTGCTGTTAGCTTTTCTTATTTTTCCCTACCGATTCCTGCTGCGGTTTCCTTGTTTGACATGCTTTTAATTTTCAATACATTTTCTTTCTCCTTTTTTTTTATTGTACTCAGCTCTCCACCACATTGGCCATTATCGCTTTTGAGATTTCTTGAGACGTTGCTAATGGTTTTGATATTTTGAGTTGCTATAAATCATTTTCAATCAGCGGCACATAATAAAAAGCTGCTCCTGCGCTATATATAGATATTCATGTATATATATAAATATTGGTAGACGAAAGTTGCGACGGTAATAAATATCTTAAGCAGTCGAGAAGAAAAGACAAGTTTTAAGGCTCTGCTGTTATCCAACTGTTTAAATTATGCTTTTAATTATTGTAAAATAATATGGATTAATTTTGATTTTGATGTTAAAAGGACTTAACGGATAAATATTGCTAGGTTGTCAAATATGCTTTACATATTTCACATACATTGAAAAAATTTAAAAAAAAGGATATCATTTTTTACCCTTGTTGACATTTGTCTTACGGTTCTGCAGATATGTGAGAATAGTGAAGCTCGTAAAAGCTGAGTTTGGTGATACCTTAAATCGTTTTTCTACTGATTATTCAAATAGAACTATATAATATAGTAGTGCCACCTTATTAAGACTTGGCACATACATAAGCAGCATATTTTAAATAGTAAATGCTAGGATTGGTCAAGATAATTTGATTATCAATTGTTCTTATGACCGGCACCGACATATGCCTTTAAAACTGCTAGAATAGTTTGCATAGAAGTTTGCAGACGGACTGATGGACATGGCTATTTCATTTCGGCTGTTAAATCTGATCTGGAATATATATACTTTACATATGAGTTATACATTCAGCCCACTCTTTAAGAGTATAGAACGTATTTTAATAGTCCAATTATTACCAAATAACAAATGAGGCAGTTATTGGTTGTCGTGCTTCGCAAATGTAGCGATTGGGAAAAGTACATGGTTGATCGTTTAGCCCGCTCGTATGATTTGTTTTCCATCCCAATTCGTGACAGTGCTCTGATTTGCCTGCATTATCGGGCTGTCCCTTGGCCCAGATATCTATATTTATAGGTTGGCCGTTTGCAAACCAAATGTGCGCACCCTCTTTGGCCAGATCCGTGCCCGAAGTCCAATATAAATGTTCTATATTCATTGCACGTATATATCGATTAATTTCATGCCATTCGCCGATCGTTTCGATCGATATCAATTCTGCGTCCATACAACGACACGATTGGTAAGCATCGAACCAGTTTTTCTGTTTGTTCACCTCGAAAAAGTAAAATCCGTAAGAGATCTTAACAAATGGAGCCGTTGTAAGGTTCGTGTTTGATGGTATATCTATATGAAATATGCTACAATAGAAAAAGGTTATTTCAAGGTATTCCCTTTGAAAAACTTACCAGGTGTTATAACGGGGTGCAATTTATATGTCATACATATAGCGACTAACCCAAAGAACTGCAGAACACATACGTGCTGCCCAAACATTTTTGCTATACTCACTTAAATCTTTCAATACGAATGCCTTTTTATATCAAAAAATCAAAATCAAAAAAATGTACTCAGTGAAATAGGTAACAAGAGTATATTAGATTTGTGCAGACCCTAGTCGGGCAGAAGAACACATTGACATTTGAAATTCGCCTTACTCCACGCTGATAAAGTTTATATATAAATTTTCTATAATTTATATTTTGGTAATTAAGCAGTTGTTCCAGAAGTCTTAAATGGAAGCAAATACCAATGCCGAGAGTATCTCTAAGTCTATTAGTTGCGAAACACAAAGTGAATATTTATATACATATATTTTTAAGCTGATTGTTTATCATTAGTTAGCAGAAATTTCGGTACATGCTTATTTACCTAGGTCTACAAACAATTGCGGATTGTGATTTGTAAGATGTGCGAATATTTGGAATTCATTTATAAATATTTTCACTTGCGTTTGCGTCAGTTTATTATCAAGTTGTTGCTTTGGCAATTATATATTTTAGGTTAATTGTGATCTTGAAAAGGAAAACTTGCAGTAATATTATTTTTTTTGCACAAATGATTTCGTATGTATATTGACATGTTAACACGCACTTGTTCATGCCTTGCAATATCTGCTAGTCAAAAGTTACCATGTAGTTTATTTGCTTTAGAAAACTGTTAGCTACTTCCAGCTATCAGAAGCTTTACAAAAAGGCATTTTCCTATTCTTTCCACAAGTAATTTCCAGGTTTATTGAAATATATTTAAGATTTTTGAAATGATCTCTAAAAAACAAAGATATTTCTGAATCGAAACTTTTTAAGAGTATACGAAATAACTTCAGAATAAAACATGTTTTTAATGCAGCTAAAAATTCCGCATGTGCCTTATTAAGTTTTAATTCCCACATGCCAAACTATGTAAAGATGAAGATACCTTTCGACTTTTCATGCCATCGACTTTGTCTGCATCTATATAGAAATTTTGTATGGTAGATGCTTCCCTCTTAAAAATCACTTGGCTGCTTAATGTGTCTAATTAAATTTCACATGCCGTTGAACAGCAGACAGTTGCCTCCCGCTCTCCCTCTCTCTCTCTCTTTCTCGATTTTCCTTAGCATTTTCTAGCCAACTTTTCCCCTCACACACACACACATAAAGCTAACATACACATGAATCTGGCTGCTACGAGACACGCATTTAGTGGCCATGTTAATGGCTGACACATTTTGCTTTGCTTTTGATTTGATGGCGTGCAGCGCTCTTCACCCCCCTGCACGCACACACACAGACACACATACAACACAGAGACACAGACACATCTCATTCCGAAACATAATCATCTTTCCATTGAACGTGTTGCCATTTGTTTTAATGTTCGAAGGCGCCGGGCAAAATGGTATTTTTATAAGAGATTTGATGAGTTTCTCCCTGCCTTTTGTTCCCATTCTTTTTATGGCATTTTCCGGGAAGAAAAGACAAAGTCTAGCATACTTTCGGGCGTGGGCTGTAAATTACGTAGCCGCCTGCGTTGGGCCTGCAAATGCATTTTATGACTTTTCATGCATTCCCAAAAATGGGCAAACCAATTAGCTGCGTGTGGGCGTGGCTTGGCGTCCCACTTGGCGCCGTTTAACAATTGTCGCATGGCAAAAACGAGAAACTGTCAGTTAAATTATATTTTCGTCGGCATTTGTAATCATCAACGTCCTGGTAGCATATTTCTAGTCTCTGTGTGTCTGTGGGCGTGGCCTTGTGAGTGTGGGTGTGTGTGTGTATGTGTGTGGCTGTGTGTGTGTGTGTGTGTCTGTACATGTCCCCAGCGAATTAATTAGAAAACTTTTCTTAACTGATTCAGTGCCAGCAGCAGGGACTGAGACACACGCCTTCAAAGAAGCTAGTAGAAGCTGCTTTTTGTGTGGACACACACACACACACACGCACACACCAACACCAACACACACACATAGAGACACTGCAAACATTTGCGGTTCGAGCCAAAATGCAGCTTGCGCTGCCACAAAACTAAAACTGCATGGGAAAACTCTTTGAGGCATTCATTAGTTCGCTAAAGAAAATGTCATACATATACACCACACACAGTCGGCTATGCGTGTGTTATGTGTGTGTGAATTGCAGCTAAAAAGAAAGTGGCACAAATACATGTAGCAATCACTGCGCTTCTCGTGTGTGTGTGTGCGTCTTTTAGAGCATTATAAATTCAACATGGGGATTTAAAACGCCCAAATTATGTCCGCTGCATTTGACAGAAGACTCGTTTCATCCATTTCTGTCGAATATTAGCAAAAAGTACACGATGACTTTGACTTTTGCGTTTTGGCCAGAATAAAAACTTGGCAGACCTTAAGGCGATAAGCAAAAAGTCAATGAACTGTGCTTGGTTAATGATTAAAAATGTGTAAAAATGTAACAAAATTATTAGACAAATGCAGAAGAATTTCCACATCCAGAAACGTAGTCTTAAATTTTAAATAAAATCATATTAATATACGAAATTGTAAAAATTATACACCAACTAGAATGTTAGATTTTTTTAATTTAAATTCACGGCTTGATTTAAATTGAGTCAAATGTGGCTTAGAGCCTTGATAATAACGTTTATCCATGAAAGGTAAAATTAGTGTATTCTTACTCTCCTTACGTAACATATGATATGCCTTTGAATTTGTGTCATACACTGGCGCTCTCTCTTTGTCTCTTATACCCCCTCTCTATTCTTAACCTTTCTTTGCGATTCTCATGAATCTAAGTAACGTTTACAGAAATTTACGTTTTTTTTTCACCCACCAACTGAGAGGAATACAGCGGCTTATAATATAAATGTTACTATTGAATATTATAAACATTCGCCTTATATAGAACGAAGAAAGAAAGCTTGAGATGAATAATGAATACAACATTCGTTATATTACCACTTTTATATAATTACTTTTAAATTGGTTTTTATTTTTCCTAAGGCTGGTTTCGAATTATTTTTGGCAATTTAATTCTTAAGAATTAAAATTCCTCTGAGCTAAAATTGCTGGTTAACTTCGAATTTCGGTGGTAATTCAGACGAATTTGAAGTGCCTCAAGGCGCGGCGGGTAATTCCAGCGATTTGCGTGCGCAATTTAACGCTCAACTAATTGAAATAATTGGCCAATGAAAATCTTATTAAATTAATAAAGATGCATTAAAATCAGTTTAATAACCACTCGAAGAATCGCTGAGTAGCAGTAAATTTGAGTTTAATGCCGTGGACATTATAACGGAACGGCAAATGAAAAAGTTTTATAACCCTTCAACCCCTTTTTTAATAGCTGCGGGACTACCCCAAATGTTGGGCGCGGTCTTCAATATAAATTTCATAGTTTATCGTTTACTGACAATTGTTTTTATTTTTATTTCTCTTTTGTTTTGCAGCGCTTTAAGGACAATGACATCGAAGTGAAGCGCAAGGATGGCATTATCCTGCTGCGTGAATTAGCTGCCGAAGTGAAGAACTTTATGGACTTCAAGCGTAACGCTGTAATGGTAAGTGGACACAGCCCTCCTCCCCATCAATTGTAAGTGCCCACAATTGACAAGTGGCTCAATAGCTCAAAGCGCACGCGACAAACGGCAAACACTCGGGAAATTTAAGAACCACACACACATACGCACGCACAACAAAAAACACACACACACACACAAAATAATAACAAGAACGAGCCCCTCAGTGGGACACTGGCGTAAAGTGGAAAACAATAAATTGCCGTGAGCCAAAAACAGCCCCAGCAACAGCAACAATAAGAACAAGTAAAAGTACTCGACGTGAGAGTGCTCGACTATAAGATACTCTATACATATATTCTTATTTTCCTTAAACCCGAACTCGAACAGTTTAAGACGATCTTTATGAAATGTTGAGGATTGAATGTGAAATTAATACCACTTAAAATCCTTCCTTCACTTTTTGGGAAGGGATTAAGGTATAGATGAACGCAGTTGAGTCGTATCAGGTCTTTATGCTCATAAAGACTATCGTAGCTTCATGGCGTCTCTGTATTCCTCTTTTATCCATTTGCAATGAGTGCAGGGTATAAGAACTTCTCAGGCGCTGAGCAGTTGTCAGCTAAGGGAGAGGCCGACAAATTGAAATTAAAGTGCGCCAGCCACAAGGACAAGTTTTGATGGCGCCCGCAGCTGCTGCGGCTACTTCCACTGTTACTGCTATTGCCACTGCTACTGCTACTGCTACTGCTACAGCTACTGTTATGTGTCGCCAATCGCCACCCATTTGCCCATTGGCCCATTGGCCGCTGCCAATTGCCAGCTGACAGTGGTTAGCAGACTCGGGCAGAATCGCGTCTCAGGCGGGATGAACCTCTGCGGTGTTGTGGTCTTTGCCCTGCTCTTTGTGGCTTTCCAGTGTGCGCGTCCGTCCTGCGTATCAATAGACTTCGTTTACTGTCAGGATAATTTGCTGCAGGCGTTGCGATTGCACATTGACGCAAGCTAACTCGAAAAAGGGAAGCCAAAAATCGCTTTGGAATTAGTGTGGGAAATTTAAAAGCAATATTAAACTAAATGTGTATACGGATTGCATAATATTTGCACATCTAAACAGTGAACATTTTAAGAGAACTGTATTATCTTAAAATTAAGTCAGTTTAAAAATTAATCGAGTTTTCATTGGCATTTCGACTGCCTTTCGACCACGGTATCATTTGGCAAAGGCCAACAGCACTTTGCTATTAAAAAACGGCAGCTATTTATTTTTCCTTCTTTTTTGTGATTGATTGGTAAAGTATCTACACGGTCCCTTGCTTTGCTCTCTGCCTTGCATGTTGCGCTTTTTTGTGGTTAGTTAATTTTCCACACATTCCATTTCTTTGCTAATTTTCTATTTATTGAGTACATTTTCTTTAATATGCGCCACCAACGCAGCTCGCATTCATTTCTATTTTCATTCGCATTTTCATTTAATTAAGCGAATGCCAAAAATATTTACAACTTGACCTAAGCTGCTGCTGGACAAAACAACAACACGTACAGTCATCATTAATAATGCGTGGCAAAACAATTAAATGTTATAATCAAGGCATAAGGGCAACTTTTATATGCACAGTAAATATAGAGATATACACACCATATTATATACCGCATGTCCGCGTTGTATTCATGTCCTCGGCGAGAGCCCATGTCCATGTTTCGCTCATGTGCGTGGGTATACATAAATAATTTTTTATGATTTCCGCAAAATATCGATTTAATTTTTTTGGGGTTTTTTTTTTGTTTGTTGTTGTTGTGGGTTTATTTGGCGGACGCTTCTGCTGCTTCTTCCGCTCCTTATGGCCAATCCAAACACACACGTACAGACGCACACACATCCACACACATGCATACGCATATGGGGAGAGCGCAGCTGCCGCTTGCTGTGTTGTCCTGTTGTCCTGCAGTCCGGAAGTTTTGGCCCTGACGCAAAACGCATACGAAGCACCATTAATTAAAAATCAACCCACATGAACAACAACAACAGCAGCAACAACAACAACAAGAGCGGTAACATCAAAAACAGCAAAATGCCAAACAACATGCACAAACAAACGAATTCATAGTCCACGAGCCTGACTCTCAGATATCCTGAACATGATTTCTATAGAACGTAGATAGGATATAACAATTCTCGTAATTACATTATTCCAGAAATAATCTTTATAATATGATAATATATTAATATTATAAAAGAATACTATAAAGTAATCTAAATAATAACAAACAACGGCTATCTTCCATGAAATACGCTTGTATATGATATAGAGCAACCGTTAGTTATTATTAAATAGTATTACTTTATGGAGTTTATGCATTAAGCATTTCATGACAAAATTAATATATCCTCTACCAGGATACAAAAAGGTGACTTAGCATTTAAGGTAACTGAAAATCGAGGATCCGGATTAAAATTTTATGGCTAGCGTCTTTCTATTCTGTAGCAGGATTTGTTTATAGGCTAGGTTGATTACCTTGCATGCACATACTTTTGATTTTAGCCCAGTTGCATACTACAAAATTAAAGATTTACTTCAGCATAGCCTACTTTTAACATACTTATAATAAAGATTATAATTTTTTATAAATTTAATTTAGCATACTTAAAGTATGGTTAAAAACATTAGCAGATTTAATTTAAGCTCGATTTAATTTAAGCCACACGTATTCCGTTTAAAATCTGTTTTACTAGACATTCATAATGTGATGTTTAAAAGCTGTAAAATTATTCAACATTCATGTTTAAATGCTCAGCAATCTATGTTCTTTTTCACTCTTAAGCTTAGTTACCTTGTCTCTTACTTGGACCCACAAAAATACTAAACAACCGAAGTCCCCTTAAAAAAGTAGTGCATACGAAAAAGTTCAAACTTGCACTAAAGCCGACGACATTTTTTTACCCAATAAAAAGGGAGGGTTTTGTTTTGAAAGTTTGAGGATTGTTTGGTGGTTTGAATTTTTGTGTTTTTTTTTTTGGGTGGGTTTGTTATTGTTGTTGTTGGTCTGTGCGCAAACAAATAGAAGATTAACCACCAAATTTTTTTAGCATTTATGAAAAACGCCGAGGTGCGCTCACACACACACACGCGCACGCACACACACTTATTGACACACACATGGGAACTTATGCACACAAAGGCAAACATTTGCCATTCAATCGGCCGCAACTCTTGAAGTTCAACGAGCTGCAAAAGTGCCGCACATGTGGCCACGCCCCCCGAAAACGTATCTAAATCTTTGCCCGACGTGATGCACCAAATAAAGGCTTTGGGGACGATTTAGGTGAAAAAGCTGGGGGAAAAGCTGAAAAAGGCAACGCAGATTGCGACTCCAACATAGTTTTTTTTGGCAGTTATCGTTTTATACCCTTGCAGAGAGTAGAATTATTTTGTGGGGAATTGTGTAACGCATTAGGTACCTCATCGCAGACCTTATACGCCCAGACTAGTCTCCCAGATTTAAAGATATCAATACTATATGTCTATAAAGATCATATGGCTATCATAGGAACGGTCGGTGGAAAATTGAACTCGTGACTTCCAGAATCTTTTCGACATCGGATGACTAAGCCAGCTGCCTTATGAACAATCGAGAACAAGAGGGTATTTGCTCTTCGGCATGTAGGATATAACAGGCTTTTCTTGCGATTTGTTTTTTTTTGCATACGTCAGCTAAGGTTTCAATGGGCCAACGGGACGTATACGCAATGTGGCAATGGCGAGAGTTTAGTGAGCAACAAAAACAACCAACTGACCCAAGCAGACAATATACAGAGCCACACACACGCATACACGCATACACGCACATGTTTTGCATGCGACTTTGCCATTCTATTTATTTATATTACTTTTTTATTTTATACATATTCTTTTGTCGATTAAGTGACCTTTTGTATGGCACTCTGTAGCTGTCTGGCCCGCGGCCATTGTCTGAGGCGGCTTCTGTTGCTTTGGATTTATTGTTATTTGTTTAGCTCACGCAACACACACTTATCACATTATGTTTTGGGCACAAAGTACTTTCAATTGTGATTTTTAATTAAAATTTGCATTTTAGCTTTTGGACAATTGTTAAGGTACAAATTTAATTTAATTTAATATATGTCTTCAAATATATAATTGTTTTATATTAATATCAAAGCGGTTGTGCTTCTATTTCTCTACCCTTCTAAACCCGGAAAAGTCTTTGATTTTTAATGTACATTTTCTTAACAGTGTAATTTTAAACTTGACCAGAATTTCACATTTTGTTGTAAATGTACTGACTAATTAGTCTTGTACATTGCAAAACATTATGAAACTATTATTTACCTTCATTAGAATTAATCATTATCTAGTAAGTTGTTTGATTGTTGTTGTTTTCTCAATGGGTTATACCCAGAAAAATTGCAATCGAGTTATTCATGCAATATAAATCTGGTTTTCGCTTGTGTCACGTGAAGCAAAGACAAGTTTTGATCATGTACTAAGATGAAATCAAGAAGTCAATTATAATTGAAAGCAATATGTTTTGAAAAGTGTAAATAAAAGTGTAAATAATCCGCAATGGAATGAGCGTCGCTTCGATCTCGGAGACTTTTAGATATGGCTGCTGAGCTAGAAAAAAAACCAACAAAGATTAGATTTACATACGTAAAGTATAAGAAAAACTTAAAATAGTATATGAAAAAGCTTAAATTATTGCGATTTTCCGAACACTAATTGCACACAATAACTGGAATTTGCGCGCAGCTCAATGAAAGTGTGCAACAATAATTTCTAGGGGTCAAATCAATTAATAAAAATATATTATTGATCAAATTGTAATAGAATACTCGCTCATATGCTTCTATATATATAGATCTATATTTACATTCCGTGCATTTAAATATATATATATATATATAAATCTATACATGTATGTACATATACGGTAGAGCCCCAAGAATCATATTGATTGCGTGTATGTTAATCTTTGTGTTTATAATTTAAAACTTGATTCGGGGAATCTCCCCGATGCGATTACGCTCGCTTAGGGCCATACTGTGCATGTTTTATACATATATATATAAATGTAACAAGCTGCCTGCTGCTCAGTCTTTGCTAACTGTTCAATCTATAAACAACATGGAATTCACACTATTTACGTTGCTTTTCGTGGTGATTGTCCTCATCTTTTTGGTGTTCCACATCGAGGCCGCCTGCAACGATGGCTTCTACGCAAGGAATGGAAATTTGGTCATTGACTTAAATAATCTGCAATCGCAATTTGATTGCGTGCAACAGCAGCATCGCGGATAATACATCAAATAACATTGTATTATGAAGTTCAAATAAAAGTTTTACAAGTTTATCTATAAAAGTGTTTATTATTCCGATGCTAAAATCGGTTGGAACAAAAACAAGCCAATGGTTCACAGTGCAATTTCTCAGTTAATCAGTGTAGTTTTTGGGTGAACGTTTGTATTTTTGGCCCGATCCTTAGCAAGGATCATGAGTAAGCTAACTGTTTGACTCTAGCTTTGCTGTGGTATATATAGAATTTGGGAAGCTGGTGTAACAAAAAAAAGAACAGAATTGCAAATTTCGGCCGTCTCTGACATATGAAACGTGTGCATAAGAATAGAACCTTTTGCAAGTTTCATTAAAATGTATGTTATTATAAAATGACATGCGGTCATAGCTACATTGACTAGGATGTTGATACTGATGAAGAATATATATTTCTTAAGAGCTTGCAGATGTATGCATTTTATGAGAAACTTTTTAGCCCCTGCATGGGTATGATATTTTCCTTTCAAATATTGAACATGCAATGTTGAAATCATTGATAATTCATACTCTATACAAAAATATTTAGAAACAGCGTGCATTTGAAATTGCTTAGAGATCAAAATGGTGTTAATTCTCTTCCGGCCATGTGAGAATTCAAATCGGTGCTCCGTTGAATTGTTCTGCCATTAGCTTTGATATTATTCGGCGCCATTGTTTGAAATTTGTTGGCCGTAGAAAATTGGGTTTATCGTTATCAATGCATTATATAGCACATCTATGTAAATGTGCGTCTAATCTGAGAGACCAATCAAATAATTAGTGCCCGCCAATCTATCTATATATTACACGTTATAAATCTATTTGTCAACACGGCAGACAAACCAACAGGCAGAGGAAGAGAGAGAGAGAGACAGACAGGGCGAGACACACATTAAGCTGACCCATAAACAGGGCATTGTCAACGGCGCGTACACGTGATATTATTTAAACACGCCGCATGGAGCCCGCACAATTGACCATTGAAACGGCGAAGAGCAGAAACAAAAATATATGCTTGGAAAGAGTTCCCAGGATGTCAGGCAGGCAATAAGATACAATAACAACAACACGACTGAGTCAAATATTTGGTAAAAACGGCAATCGGCTAACAAATAATTAAAACTTCATTAAATACCCCTCAAAAATGTAAATAAAGAATATAAAATAATAAATATTAATCTTTATACATATTTGAAACTGGCTGTGGCGACCATTGCATTTTATAAATATTTGTTTGGCTGAATCGAGGTCTTTGACTTTGTACAACATTTATTCTATATAATTCTATAAGTAAAAATAGTTAGCTATTATAATTTTAGTGAAAACGAACGCTCGATTCAAATCTTTACATAAATATTAATGCAATATGTTGTGTAGCGATATTGGAGAATTCACTACTGGAGCGGAAAATGGTTTCGATTTGATTGCTTCCGTCATATATTACTGTACTATTTTAATTGCAAAACGGCAAATGCAGTTTCTCTTAAACTCTGAGATGTTTCTATACTTACATCCCAGCCTTGTACGCTGCTGGTGTGGCTTGTTGCAACTATTTGGTATTACATTTGCCAGTGTGTCCTCCTGGGGTCGTCGGTTTGAGGCGCACACAAACAATTTGCACTCATGTCAAACATGAGAAATAATGAAAAACGAAACGATTCGTGCGTGGCCCCCTTAAAGCCACACAGCCCGCCCGCTGCCAATGCCATTCAGCTCCATCATCATCATCATCATCATCAGCATGATTATTATTATAAACATCATCATCATGGCCGTGCGCTTCGGCACCTGCAGCTGCTTTTGTCTGTTGGCGGCATTAAAATGCTAATTGCCTGTAAACATAAAGGTAACTGCAGCTACCCATACACATGCATATACACATACCCATACACACACACCCACACTTCACCCATACTACTGAGGCGTCATTTGCAGGTGTTGCTGCGCTGCTGGTGCGCTACTTGCCTTCTGTTCTGTTCTGTCCTGTCACACGCAACGTATGCGTAATTTTTGATGTGGTGGCCAACGTGGCGAATGCTGCTAATTCAATTTCTCGGCGCGCTGTCAATATGCCCGTTATAGTTTAGCAAAAGCAGCCCCCTCCCCTTCCCGACACCCTGCAGCACTTGCTGATAGTTTGTGACTGAGAGAGAGCGAGAGAGGGGGAAGAGGTAGAGCGAGACGGAGTACTCCGCTGTACGCTGTCCTGGCTGTCGGTGACAGGCTTTATTTGCGTTAAGTTCGAAGTTTAAATTGACTTTAAAATTGCATTTAATGGCAAACAGTTTTGCAGTTTTTTTGCAAGTTCGGTTAGGGTATATAGCTGCGACACATACGTTACAAAGTTGTTGCGAATTGTGGAATAATTCCAAAAATTTTTAATATTTTATACTGTATTCTGTTTTTATGTAGAATTTCAAATGTTTTGAATAAAATAGTGTAATATATTTTCTTCTTCAGTTCATGGGTCAATAAATTGTAGAACTTGGTCTGAAGGTTGTTACCCGGCAGCGTTGGAGCTATCTCATTTGCTTTCGATTGCAAACAGAGTATTGTCCAGTCGTTACATAAATGCTGACAATATTCTAAGTTAGTTTTTTCACAAATGGACGCCCACTTTTGGCCCATTTCTCACTCTTTCTCTCAGCCGCTTTTTGGCTGTCATTCCGTGTCTCTGCCTCTTTCTTCTCTGCCTTTCTCTGACCCTCTGCTGCTTGGCTGCTCGTCGTCATCCTTGTTGTTGTTGTTGTTGTTGTTGTTGTTGCCTCCTTTGCTATAATGCCACTTGCACTTTGACGTTGACATTGTGCGAGGTTTGTGTTCGGTGCAAAAAGGATTCCATGTGTGCGTGTGTGTGTCTCTATTTCTCTCGCTCTCTCTTTCTCTCTCTCGCTCTCTCTTTCTGTATTGAGCGTGTATTGCAAAGCTCTTCTAGCTGGTCGCCTGCATTTCTTGAATAGAAGCATGTGAAAAGGGCAGCGGCTGCCGCCTCACAAATGTCTTCACACTAAAAGCATTCGCTCGAACTGGCCGTCTCCCACGGGAATAAAGCTTCCCGTCCGCACCCATACATATGTACATTGTCAATTTTGATGAGCTTGCTGTGGATTTTTAAATGTCCGTGTGTGGGTGTGTGTGTGTGTTTGTGGGAGTGGGCGTGGGCGTGCGGTGCATGGGCATTTAAGTGCCCATCATGGCCAACTGAGTCGGCAATCAGCCAGAAACTGTTGGCATATCGAAATTTAATTGGCTTGGGCCATGTTTATTATGTGAATTGAACAGTAGCATATTTGTAATATGCACCTAGGAATATGGGCAATAAAATAGCCAGCTATAGAAACTATGAAAATTATTGTTGAAATAGCTAGTTAAATATGAATAGTACAAAGTGATTTTAAAATGATTTAATATTGGCTTTAAGTTTATTCATTGTTGTGTATATAAGCTGATGTAGCTATAATATGTATTCAAGGGTTATCTTGTCTAATTTAGAAGTCAAATTTGAAATACATTACGTTAATTACATTCCCATTGACTGCAATTCAAATACTTTGCAAAGGCTAAGATAAAAGGGTGTTAAATACGAACACCCTAAAGGAGATCGATGTAAGCCCAATTTTAATTTAACATATTAAGCGAGTATATAGTTGTTATAGAGCAGATAAATGCAATTCAGGTATATTTATATAAGATGGGGCAAAAAAAGTATTAACTGCTGAATTTAAAAATGTATAACAACCCCAAACTAAGACATCACACGGCTTTTCAGAACATCCTCTGTGCACCTTGGTCAAAAGGAAGCATAAAAGAAAAACATGAGAAACTTATTTTCATTGCATAATCTCAAAAAACCACAACGCAAGTTGTCCAGACTTAAAGCAAACACAAAAAAAAAAAAACAAGGAAAAACTAGATAACCATCTTTTTGCTAGCAAAAGCATAAAAGCATTCGAGGATTGCACAGCCGCAGCCAAATGCGTTAATAATCCTTAAAGTAAACCACATCAACTGTGAATGTGTCACGGCCGGAGTCGTCGAGCAGCTCCAGAGAGGCTCTCTAGACATGTGCTCCAGAGTCCGCAGCCGTCGTCGTGCTAGTAGCTGGTAAAATGCCCAACGGACATGGCAGACAGCACTGGCGGGGCAGGTGGTGGCAGGTGTGGAGTTGAGGTCCGCTCACTTGATGTCAGTCTATTTGCCAGTTGCTTACCAACTGCAGTCACCATCAGACTCGCAATCGCAGTCCCCGTCCCAGTCCTAGTCGCGTCCAATAAGTCGGCTTTGCTTTTTTGTGACTGCTTTTGCTTGTTATTACGTAAAAGGCGCTGACAACTTGCTCTGTTAAAGGAGCAGATATTTAACTAATCTCTTACAAAAAGCTAATATAAATTTCTTATACAAGTTATTGCCTCAGCATTTGGCACGTGCACTCGAACGGAAAATATATTGCTCAGAAACGAAAAGAAAGTAAAATAACATATACATATGTATTTACGTATGTATATTTATATAAAGTAAGCAAACATTTGAAAATATCACTGAATGACAAAAATTGGCCATAAAACAAACCAGAGCAGTACGAATATTTAATGCTCTATGAGATCAGATACTTGCTCAAAAATGGTTGTATATGTTTATTATGTACATCCTATATCCCTAAGAGCATATCATATAAATCTATAATCTATAAATTTGTAAATAATTGTGTATTTCAAATATTTGTAAATATAGTAAAATGTGAGAAGTCAAGAAAAATGCGGAAAACATATGCTAAAGGCGAGGCATGAAGTTTCTGGCTAGACATGCAATATAACTTAATTGTAGTACATATTTATTTGATTCGATAGTTTGCGTTGCAAAGCGTTCATAATAGTCATAGCATGGACAACAACAAGTGTATAGACTGAGCAGACAAAAAATCACTCATACGCCACCGGTTGCCAGTTGACTTGGCAAATGGTCAATGCGAATCGTCGTTGTCGACTTCTGTTCTTTTTTTTTTCTATGCTCCCTCTTCAGCTTATGCTGCATACTTTCAGGCTGTTGCTCAGCCAACGCCCATGCACTTGCCACGCACTTTTCGCCATTCTTTTCTCGCATTTTCCAGCTTTCTTTTGCCATTTGCACTGCGTTTCTGGCCTCTCTCTAGTCTTTCTTTCTATTCTTTTGCTTTTTTATATGACTCTCTAGCAAACAAATTGCGTGCAAGTAGCTGCATTTTGCTAATTCCGGCAGCGCCCTGACATTTGAGCAGCTCTCAGAGTCGCCTTCGCCGTTGTCATTGTTGGCTTTTGAATGTTAAGATGTCGACAGCTGCCGGCGCCGGGACAGACAACCAGCTGGTGTCAAATGAGTGTAGTGTGTGTGAGGGCATTGCACAGCGAGCCCCAACCTCAACGCCATTTTCTACCAACACCGACTAAAAGATACCCTCTGCCATTTCTTTTAAGGCTTTCGGATTGATACAAAATTTGTCGGACTCAAGTAAGACATTTACATATGATATATACTTACTATCGACAATATACCCCTCAACATTTTATTCGGGAATACAGAAAGTTCATAAAAAATGCAAAATATTCCTAATTTGTTTATGCGGTTAAGCAACAAGAAACCAAAACTAATGTACTCTCTTTTGTTTTGCCAATCTTCAATGGGTATAGGGCGTAAGAATCAACCCTTGGTTGGCAACAGCCTCGACCTTTGTAAAATGTCCAACTTGTGTCGTAAGTGCATAATATTGTACGAAGAAAAAATATGTTATGATACACAGCCATGTTTTGTCTGGTTATATTCTAAGTTCAAAGCTGTTCCATTCTGTTCTACTCTGTTCCTAGACATGTCAGACGAATTGCGAATACACATGTTCCGCCGTTTTGGACATTTATGTTTTGTTACTCAAAAGTTGCTAAAACTGTTTATTGCTTTTAGTTTTTAATGTACAAATTGCATAGGTCCATACAAAAAACAAAATATAAATGCTCGCGAAAGATTTGTTTGCTAAATATAATCAAAACTGTACAAAGCGAT
This sequence comes from Drosophila ezoana, assembly GCA_035045725.1. Lineage (NCBI taxonomy): Eukaryota > Metazoa > Arthropoda > Insecta > Diptera > Drosophilidae > Drosophila > Drosophila ezoana. The sequence goes on from JAWNOU010000005.1 coordinate 9,239,223, forward strand.
TATATATGGTAACAAATCTGCCAGTAAAACATTTATGAATGAGGCATAAATTGAATAAAACACCTCAATGCACTCGACAAAATGTGTATATAATAAAGTAAAGGTTACAAATTATAATAATACTGCCAGTAAAACGTTCACGAATTACACACAAAGAAGAATTAAAGAATGTTAATGCATTCCCAGGGAACAGTGCCTGCCAGTTATACTATAAGCTGTTCCTCATTGCTTAAAACATCAACTTCTCAGCTTGCTATTCCAACTTTAGCCTCCCTCTTTATTTAAGTAAGAACTTTCTGATGAGTACTTATCGAGCAGTTTTTGCCTTTGGCCATTTCTGTTCCGCATTCAATTTCCACTTGACCTCAGTCTTTGAATTCTTTTGGCTATAACTTGTGTTTATTATTTAATGCCTTAACTAGCTGCTAGTCAACACCTCTGGTAAACTTGAAGGCTTCTTAACTAATTTGGGTTGCTCGAGAAATGTGCAAATAAATTTACGCCTGAGCGCCAGCAAAGTTTTCCCAATGCATGTTTTTCTTTTACTTACTTTTTTCACTGAGGATGCTACTTTCCGAAGTCGAAGTGGCAGCTTCTAGTACAAGCGCCAAGGCAGCGCCTGCTTCTGCTTCTGCTTCTGCCCATGTCCAAGTCCATATGTCTGGGCCTGGTCTCTGGGCTAGCCTGGCCGCCATTTCTCTAAGCCGCTGACACATTCCCGTGGTGCGGCGTTTGCCCAAAGGCAGCCAATTTACATTGAAATCTTTCTCAACTTACGGACCCCAACAGACGTACACAGTAAAAAAATATATATATATTGTTGTTTGTAAAAATCATTTTCGAGTTAGTTGCAGGTTCCACGTCAACAATTTTAGGTGAGGTATTTTTACAAAAACAAGAAAAATCACGAAATGTTTTAATAATTAGATTACAGTTATACAAAATTGCGAGCAGATAAAACTTATCTGTATTATAAGCTGTATTATATATATTAAAATATTAAAAGAGCCTGAAGTCCAATTTTTCTTTTTTTTTTTTAAACTAGATTGTTTCAAGCCAAATCGGTGTACATTTTTTACTGTGTAGCTCAGTGTTAAGAGCTGTGCATTTTTCGCCATTGTGGAAAAGTAGTTGAACTATTTCAATGCACCCACATGCTGCACGTCCAAAGTGCGCCCAGGACCTCGCTTGGCGCACTGCTTAGAGTCCTTGGCAGCTGCAGCGTCTTCAGGTGCAGCCAGGCAAGCAAAAGGCAGTCGTCGTCTCTGTTGTTTTTGTTTTTGGAACCAACACCTCGTCCCCCTGCCTCCCCATCTGTTGGTGCGGCGGGCCCAATGTCTATGACTGCAGGTGTTTGTTAGCCTCCATTTTTGCTTGATCCACAGCCTGCTGCTCGTCCTGGCCCTCATCCTTGTCGCGTCTAATTTCACTGCAGCTAAAGTTCTTGTTTGTTTCTTATGAAAATACACACAGAGCCAAGTTAAACTTGTGAAAATAATTTGTGCGCCAAGTTGCAAAAGCGGCTCTGACTCCCAAGATGGCACATTGGTCCGAAACTGCTCGAAGAGTGCTTAAAAATGGTCTGCTCAAAAAGAAGAAAGAACGAGCTAATGCTCAGCTAAGAGAGAGCGCGCATAGCTCCTAGTTACAACAGAATCTTTAAAGATACAAACTGGTTTTCAACCGTACCGATGTGATCTTTATGGTGCCATGATCCAAATCTTAAAACAATCAATATTTAAAGGGAGTTCTCTGTTCCTTTGGGAGTTTACAGCTCAAGTAAAGGTTCTTCTCTCTGTTGTACACTCTTTTCTCTTGCTTTCTGAAAGCGATCTAGCCAATAAGAATCATTTAAGCATACACTCAACTTATTCCTATATCCACTGTACATTTGGGAATTATTCAGATGAATTGCATACAATACAAACACACACACACACACATTAATATGGAGAGCGCAAAGTTGTCGAAACTGAGTTGGACTGAGAGAGAGAGAGAGAGAGAGAGAGAGAGGGAGAGAAAGTAAACTCTGCTCATCGAACTGCGAGCGCTTTGTGCAATTTAAGGCGCCGTCAAGGGAATAAATTGCATAAAGAAAAGCTGCGAAAACTTTCGCAGGGCCAAATTAAACAGATTGATGAGCACGTGTAAGAGTAGCTCACACAAACACACACACACACACACACACACGCACACACACACACATACAGACATATATCTAATGCCTGGCTCTTTGCTCTTTCCGCAGCGCTTGATGGACTCGGCTGAGCAGGCGGCGCTCTCGGAGCTGGAGGGGCAGAGCAGCTCGGAGACGGGGGCATTGGGGCAGCAACAGCATTACGATGCAAGACGCATCAATGAGTATAATGCCGATGGCAAGTTGGCGGACGGAGCTCGCCACATGGATATTCGATTCATGCGGCGCTTCGAGCGCCTGCCGGTGAATCTCAGTCTAAGCTCGATTCTGGTGCCGCACGGCGTCGATTTGGATGAGGCGGACGTGAAGTCGGCATTGCAGTGGAGCGCCCACTTGGATCCACTCTTCCAGAATAACTTGGAGCGAGATCCGGCATTGTCCTGGCAATACTTTGGCTCATCATCGGGCTTTTTGCGTCGCTTCCCCGGCACCGCCTGGCCACCGGAGGGCTCCAAAGGCAGCAAACTGATCCATGACTTTCGCACACACAACTGGTTCGTTCAGGCTGCCTCCTCGCCCAAGGATATTGTAAGTGGTTCATCGCAATATGTGTTCTTTGTCTCTGACTGTCAACTTTCGCTTTCTTGCAGATGATACTGTTGGACGCCTCGTCGAGCATGTCCGAGAAGAACTTCGAGCTGGCCATGGCCACGGCCTTTAATATACTGGATACGCTCGGCGAGGATGACTTTGTGAACTTAATAACCTTTTCGGAGGTGGTCAAGACGCCTGTGCCCTGTTTTAAGGATCGCATGGTGCGCGCCACGCCCGACAATGTCCAGGAGATTAAGTCGGCCGTCAAGGCTGTAAAGCTGCAGGATACGGCGAACTTTACTGCAGGTCTAGAGTATGCCTTCAGTCTGCTGCATAAGGTAAATGAATGGGAAAATTGCAAAACCCAGAAACCATATTATCTATACCTATCTTCCCAATTGGGTTCATTTCGAATTAATCGTGTTTTTTCGCAGTACAATCAATCTGGAGCGGGCAGCCAGTGCAATCAAGCCATAATGCTGATTACGGAGAGCACCTCGGAATCGCATAAGGAGATCATCAAGCAGTATAACTGGCCGCATATGCCCGTTCGCATCTTCACTTATCTAATTGGCAGCGATTCTGGCAGTCGCAGCAATCTGCATGAGATGGCCTGCTCCAACAAGGGCTTCTTTGTGCAGATCAATGACTACGAGGAGGCGCGACGGAAGGTGATTGACTATGCGCTGGTGATGGCGCGACCCATGATTATGTATCAGGCAGATCATCCGGTGCACTGGAGTCCTGTGTTTGTTGCCGGCAAATCGGGTGGACTGGGTCGAGATTCGGAATATCAGCGACGTCTGGTGACGACAGTTTCAACTCCGGTCTTCGATAGACGAAACCATTCGGTGCGCGTTGCGAATCTGTTGGGTGTGGTGGGCACCGATGTGCCCATCGAGGAGATACGGAAAATGATACCACAGCACAAGCTGGGACCGAATGGCTATTCGTTTATCGTCGATAACAATGGGCGTGTGCTGTACCATCCAGACTTGCGGCCCCTAAGCGATGGCAATCAGTATATCGATCAGCTACGACCCAAATATGCCTCAGTCGATATCACGGAGTTGGAACTGCCGGAAACGGAAATCGGCAACGATCACGAAGTAGTCGAGATGAACAAGAATCTACTCAATGAGGTGAGTTACAGTTGCATATGCCAGAAGTGAATCAGCCTTTAATTTATTTGATTACTTTTCTTGCAGATGCGCGGTGACATGATTCGCCCCAAGGAGGGTGAAACAGAGTTTACCGTACTCAATCATTACGATGAGTCAAAGCGCGTCTCGACGCGCACGCATCGCTACTTCTACGGTCCCATCGAGGACACGCCCTTCACGCTGGCTATTGTGCTGCCCGAGAAGTACGGCAGCCACGAGTTGGTCTCCCAGCAGGAGATAAGGCATTCGCGTAACAATGGTGAGTTATACGATAGGTAATTATCCGATTGAGCGATGAGATGGATTAGTCGAAATCGATAAAATCGAATTTAAAGCGAATCAAACGATAATAATAATGTTTCCCCAACGAGGTGGATTTCCGGGAATATGAGTTTGTAACGGATCGGAATAATAATAAAATTTCATTCAAAGGAGTTGTGAGGTTGCGTTTTAAAACATCTTCCTTTTGCTCATTCAGTCGAGACAAATAAATATATATTTATAGATTTATCAGGATCAAATTCATCAAAGTCTCCTGTATCTATTGCAGTTACCGAATACTTTAAGGGGGACAACTGGCGCGTACATCCCGATTGGGTCTACTGCGAGTACAATAGCGTCAGCGATTTGGAGAAGGAGCGCGAGAGCTCCGGCGAGTATACGTCGCGCGATCAAGAGCCCAGTTTCGGGTCGCCAGAGGAGCAGGTACTGCACTTTCTGGCACGCGCAGGACGCCCCGGTTGGAAGTGGATGTCGGTAAGCTATCCAACTCGAAGCAACTTGAAGCAGGTTTTGTTGGGCCTTTTCTTCTAATCTTTGCCTTTCCATTTCCTTGATTAGGTGCGACCAAAGTCGCCGCAGCCACACCATAACCTGCATGGCACCTCGCCCAGTGCCGCCCACTTTGGGGCGCAGCACCTGAATGTGCAGGGTTCTCGCAAGGCAGAGCCCTATTACTGCGATCGAACCCTCATTCAGAGCTTGGTGCGCGATGCGATGGTCACCGATGGTCTGGACCGGAACACGACGGGTACATCCAATGGCAAGGAGGACAAACAGTAAGTTTAGCTCTTAATTATGTTCTCTTTTTATGTTCAAAGCACTTTGATTATAAATTAATTTTAATTTTTTAACAGAAATATTTATATTTTTTTCCATTTTTACTTTTTGATTTATTCTAATAAAAGCAATTTCTATGTTTTATATCATTAATCATTTGATATATTTTTTATTTATTTAAAAAATATTTCTTAAGTAAACTATTATTTATCTCGTGTCTTATATAATATCTATGTTGTATATTGTCTTGTTTTTATTCATATGATAGGTTTTCAGTTTTTTAAAAAATATTTCTAAAATAAAGTATAATTTTACCTCGTGTCTTATATAATTTAATTTTTATGTTATTTTGGATTTTACGTGTTTTGAATAAATATTCCGACAACATTCTGAAAGTTAAGCATATTAAACAAAAATTAAATATATGCATTGTTTTCTGTACATTTTAATATATTCAGTATATTTATCTATTTACTTCATTTTAGTTTGTATGTTTTACAACAAATTACAGTTTTGAAAGATTCTTTATTTTTAAGCATTCATTTCGGCTTTGAATTGATTTAAAAGCTTTAAAGTATATGAAATTGTTTTAACGTTTATTTTCAAACACTAAAGCACCAAAAATTTTCTCTTGCATATATTTCCCCCACTCTATTCTCTAAAATGCAATATTTTTCTTTGCATTCACCAATTTTTCTATATAATCAAACATATTTAAATGTGTTCTTTCCACCATGCATCAATAATTTATGAATTTGATTTACAATGCAATTTATAACATAATTTATATGCACATTTTACAAATATTTAGTCCAATCGCCACATTGATGGCAATTTTGAAGAGGTAAATGATAAGTGTTTAACCGGTCACGTAGTTTTTGAAAATGCAAACGCTTTGAGGAACCAGCACCACAAGACGCTCGGATCCAGTTCAAAAAAAAAAAAATAATAATAATAATATTAAATAAATGGAATTTTAATCCTTTTTTGAGATAATGTGTAGTTGTACAGTCTCTAGTTGTTGAAAGCTTGGAGCCGCTTTTGCTAAATTCCTTGTTGAACCAACTTCTTATATATGCTTACTGATAATTTTGGTAATCTCTTATCACAGGCAAGGCTATCAGAAATTTGTGGTGGCCACTTCCTTTGTGGCTACACGCTCGGGCTTGTTGCGCTGGATCGATCACATAAAGAGACCCGAGGATACACCAGAACCGTAAGTAGAAAATACAAGTCAATTAGCTAGTACAACAGTTAGTGCTTAACTTAAAAACAATCAGAATTTTAAGTTGAAGATAAGAATGAACAGGTTTTCTATATAGATATTTCACGTATAAGCCAACTATCAACTATCTTTGCTAAACGTAAATTTTGATAAATATTTCTCGTTATTACCTACGAATAGATTATATAGCTTTAAAAAATCAATCTTATCCAGTATTCTGTATTAACTTCATTATTATGCAAAGCTTTCAGAGCCTATGAAAGCTTTAAGATAGTTTTATGCTCCTAATAAGGCAGCTTTTATCTTCAGGATTATTCTAATATATGGCAGCACAGGCTTTTTCAATTATGGAATACATTTCAGCTTTAAAAAACTTCGACAATTTTTTTCCACTTGCAACTAATGACATATTTGTATTCGAAGTAATTAATAATTTGGTAATTATTACTCCTACTTAATCCTCAGTCATTTTAGCGAGGACAATGTGCGCGCCATGGATAGTTCTTGGTACAAACGGGCCGTGGATCAGCATACGGTAGAGCCGGACAGTTTTGTATACAGCGTACCCTTCGGATCGGGCTATGCCATCAAATCGAACGCGACTTTGGTCACCGCCTCGCATGCGATATTCGTGGAGCATCGCGGACACAAGGCGCCGGCTGGCGTTGTGGGGCTACAGTTCCAACATGATTCGCTGGCCAAGCACTTCATCAACATCACGTCTGCAGTGAGTGATCTTGTGGGATCACTAGGAGCAGGTCCTTTAACAACAGTTTATTTTATTGACAGTGCACCGGCATGACGGGCTGTAAGCGAACCTGCGCCTCGGACAATCTCGATTGTTATGTGCTGGACAACAGTGGGTTCGTGATAATTTCTGAAGAAATGGAGCACACGGGCAAATTCTTTGGCCAAATCGATGGCACCATTATGGATTCACTTGTGCAGGATCGCATCTACAAGCGTGTTACGGTCAATGACTATCAGGGCGTGTGCTCCGACTCCGATAATCCCTATACGGCAGCTGGTGGCATTTTGAAGCCGCATCGCTTGGGCAGCTGGTTCCTGCAGCACTTGGTCGCATTGAGCGCCACTTGGCTATCCCTGATGCCGGCCTCATTGCGTGCCTGGCCTCAGGATGATTATGAGACATATGACAATGAGGATGTCGTCTTTGTGGAGAACAACTATTCGGATGAGTATGAGGAGAATTTCGAGACCGAGTACAACATGCCCGTGGATCCGGAAATCGATGAATTCTTTACCACAGCAGATGTGGTGGGTGATTCAGTTGTGCCTCAGTCATTGATAAGGTACTAACATTGATATTTGATCTGTTTTAGGAGTACACGACACCGCCACCTAAACAGCACAGGCCCTACAGTGGACCCAGATTCGCGCCTGATCCGCAGAATGCGCGTCGCTGTGATCTCCGTACCGATCTTTATATGCTGCAACCAGAACGCCTCAATCAAGGCGGACAAAATAATCCATTAAAGGTCAGTCCTATTCTCCAGTAGAAACTAATTTTGTTTGTAGATGAAAACAAGTAAAAGCACCTATATGAAAACGGCGGACATTAAATTCCCTAATAAACATCTTAGGAGTAAATAAAGCTGACAAGTAAGAAGATTGTTCAAGATATTGCGGACAGACGGAGACTAGCCTAATAAATCTTAATATTCTTCATAATGTCTGAAACTGAGAGAGTATGGAGTCCGTCTTGATAGCCGCTTCTCCGTTAAGCACAGCTTAGAGCTTAGGTTCTACGGCCTCACAAATCGGAGGCATTTATCCTTGCCCCGTTCACAGTTTGAGAGTAACTGTCATCGATAAGAGTTTTAGAGACACTAAGCTTTTGACTATTTAACAAATACTTATTGTACAAAACTTTGTTTTTACATTTGGACTTCATACAATATATTAATATAGAATCTTTTTTAAAGATCTAACTTTTTTATTTCAGTTTAGATATGCATTTCCCAATTTAACATTTTGTATGACCATCAGTTAGTTTTATTCTAAATCAAATATAAACGTTTCATACTTGAATTGTGTCTTTCAGGGTAAACTAACCAACTGTCATGTTTCTGGCTGCGAGCGGCCGTTCAGTGTGCAGAAAATTCCGCACAGTAATTTAATTTTACTTGTGGTGGACACATTGTGTCCTTGCGGCTCCAAACAGCTGGATATTGAGCCCATGGAGGAGTCGGGCATTGTGGGTGAGTACGGCCTAGAGTATAATATCATGCGATTAGCAATACATATAATTGGGGGTTGGCATTTATGCTTATAGGAGCCTGCAGCACACGTCGCCAGGGCCAGGAGCAGGAGTCGCGTCGCCGGCCCAAGAAATGCATTAACTATCATCCCGAAGAGATTGAGATACAGCAGTGTGGGCGTGGCAGCACCCTATTACACATGTCGGCCTCTGTCATAGCGGCCCACCTGTTGATGGTCAGCGTGACCTTTGTGTTGGCCAATGCGTGATACGAGCACTAAACGCCACAAAAACAGGACATGGAAATCAGAACAGACGGATAATGAGCACAAGCAGAAGTACGATAAGATTAGGCTTTTTTATGAGCAGGCGCAGCTAGTTATGGGAGTGCAAGAAAGTTTGGGTGAATTCCATTGACGTAATGCATAGCCAAAAATACAACAGCAAAAACAAAAAAAAAAAAGAAGAAAATACCAGATCACGCGTAATACTTAACAGTTAATATATATCTATATGTTTGTAGACAATAATTTGCAAAAAAAAAAACAAAAAACAAAAAACTATATTTCCATTGACAATTAGACGCAAACAATGATTAGTTAAATATTAGTTACGCAATTGTGTTTTTGCAAGTTACGAGAATCACAACTTAAACCAAATATTTGTAGAACAATAACGAAACCTATTTTCAAACTTTTTATTTAAAGTTTTCTAAATAAAATTTCGATTAGAACAAAAAGTAAATCTAACTGTTTCACAATAAATTCACATATAACTTAATATACTAGTCAGTTTTATGTAAATAGAAAATGAAAGTATTTAAAAGAACAAAATTCCTACCGAAATATTTAATTTAATAGTTAAAAAAAAAAAAACCAAACAAAAATGAGAAAAAAACGAAAATGTAAAGAAAATTAATGATTTGCACTAACTGCGTACGCACAAATATCGAATATTATATTTTACAAAAAAAAAAAACAAAAAACAGAAGAAAACCCTTAAACAAGAAATCTTATATAACAAATTCACTGAACAAACAGAAGACTTGAAATACCATCAGCAATGTATAAACAAAAGAGCACATAGGAAAATAAAAATATAAACAAAAACCGACAGAAACCAGTTCATATCGAAGACATATGCATGGCAGCCAATTTTGAACAGCAATAAGCAAAACAAACAATATCAATAAAATGAAAAAAAAAGAACGATAAAATATTATACACATCTATGCATATATAAGAAAAAGATGAATATATGTATGAGTGTAGAAATTAGTTTGGCAGAAGAAATGACATTTATTTTATATACATTTTTATACAACATAATTTTGACAAACGAAAAATAATATACACTTATATGTATAATATAATATTGTATATGATATGTAAATCAAGAAGTGAACCCGCAGATCCATAAAATCGATTGCACACATTTGATATCAAAAGTATTTAACTTATTATTTACATTACAATTTGCTTTCGAACAAATCCAACTAAATATTCGTAATGTGCGTAGCATTAAATTTTTCTTTTCAAACTTTTATAGAAATCCACATATCGTTGTTAATTTGGCAATACTTTATGTTCAAGTTACTAATGCAAATAATATTAAAACAAAAACAAAAGTAAAAACTATTAAATCAACTTTTTGAACACACATACATACACACACACACACGGACATATATATATGTATACATATATACATATACTCTCACACACGCAAACACAACTCTACAATATATAAAGAAAAAATATTTTCTGTGTCTTAAACTTGTATAAAAAATGTCTTCCATTACAAATACTTAAAAATATTAAAAACAAAAACAAAATTTATAACTTAACTACTTATTAACTATTAAAAAATAAATATATATATATATATATTTAATATTTAACTCGAATGAAAATCATTAACCATGCATAAAGAATTTAATGTTTCGCTCATTTTGCTGTCAGCTAAAAGCTGACAAGAAATAGCAAAAAATAAGTAAACAGAAATCAATTAAATAAAATAAATAAAAAAAAGGAAACATTTGAAAATTTCTTAAACCCATAGATTTAAATGCATAGTACATAATACATAGTTAGAGGCAAAGAGAGGTCGGGTCTTAAGGCAATGTGCAGACAAACCCAATTCAAACGAAGTTAAAGCAGCAACAACAAGAAAGGAAAACCACTGCAAAAACAACGCAAGTTTTGCATTAGACAAAATATTAGCCGAATATATATATTTATAAAGTTAATATATATAAATAACTGTAATATGAATAACATAAACATAATGTACTAATAGCAATCGTAAGTAACTGTAAGAGCTGTTTGTTAAACAATTTGTTTATGTTGGGGGTTTGTACATCAGTGCGTATGCGTAATGTCTGAATGCATTTGAGTAATAAGCAGTTGACGACGTGTGTGCATGGGTGTGTGCGTGGGTGTGTGTGTGTGTGTGTGTGTGACTGATAACATTGACTGATGTTTGAAGCGGAGAGCGCGGCGCGTGTGCGTGTTGAGTTATAATTCTTAACTAGTTAATGTACGAGTATACCTGGTAGGCCAAATCGCGCATAGCTTGCATAATTGATTTCCCCTTTAACAAGGCCATAAACACCAAAAGTAAAATCGCCATCAGATAACTCTCCCCTCTCTCCCCCCCTCTCTCTCTCTCTCACTCTTCTGCAAGAAGCAAGGAAACTGCAACTAATTCACTGTAAAACTGCATTTACTTCCTTCACATAACAACTAACTAAATTTATAAACAAACAAAAAAAATATATATATATATAAATACTTATATAGTACCTACATTTATGTATTTGTACTTTACAAGATTCCATATCAAACGAAAACAAAAGAAAAAAAAGAAAAAAAGCCCATTTTAAAACTTTTGCAAATTACATAAAACGTTGTTCAGCGACATTTTCTATGTTTGTTTATTTTTATAAAAGACAACAAAAATTTAATAATGTTTGTATGTGTAGTCCATAATTTTCTAAAGGCATATGCATATATTGACTTACAAAAATAAACTAATATTAATAATGCGAAAATTACACAAATTATTGGTCTAAATGGAATGGAAAAAAAAAATACAAAGTATATTATAAAAAACTACCATTATTAACTTACGAATTAAATCCAATTTTTGACAATGCGATTTTTGCTTTTTGGAAATCGTGCTTTTTGCTATAAAAATTAAAAAGAAAACAGAAAACAGAAAACTTAACGAATAACGAACACGAAACGCTATAGTTATAAAACATACTTTTGCTCTCTATTAACCCCATATACAAGCAACTTTCTATATGAAAACATTTATATAAAATATACTTATATCGTACATATAACAAGCCGATCCTTCAAACTCTCTTCAGACACAAACACAGCGTCCCCTACAAAGAAAAAAGATGAAAAAAAACATGGAAAAATGATGATTTTATTTACATTTTATCATATTTTTCAGAGTTTTTTTTTTCGAGATATTCATTGTATTTGCAAAACTCTCCAGTTTTAGGATAAAAGACCAAAATATTGGAATGGCAACTACGCATACATACATAAATGAAATAATTAGGAAACATAATGCAAAATTATATAAATCCAGAAAGTTATTTAAAACCAGTCAAAATAATAATATTAAACTCATATATAAAACAAAAGAAAAGAAAAACATAAATTCTGTTATTGTTGTCAAAGCATTGAAAACAACTTTTAATATGTGAGATAAATTGTTGTTTCATTAAATTTGTCACAAATTGAAAACAAAAAGGAAATATTAATGTTTAATGCATACATAAAACCAAAAAAAAAAATATATATATATATATATAATATATATCTGTATATTCCAAAGAACAAAATTAACTAACAACATTATTTGAGAAGCTGCAAATTTGTAAAGTGAAAGTAACATTTGATTGCATTCATACAAAAATTAGAAGCTGTAATATTAATGACACCCAACGAGCACACACACAGACATATACGCAACACATGCACACGTACAACTCACATCCACACACACACACAACACACACACACACACACACACACACGCACACACACAATGCTCACCCATACATTTGATCACAAAAATATACCAAGCTTGTGTTATTTTGTATGAAAAGTCTACAAGGAATTTCACCTAATAGTTTAGCAAGCAAAAAGGAAAACCAAGAAGAAAACAACATACAGAAGAAAATTACAAAGTAAAAAGAAGAGAATTGGAGAATTGGAGAACTTAACTATTAAGATTAAAATGCATACTTAAATAATTAATTATAGTTAATATAAAATTGCTCATTACTCTAATTATAAACACAACAAAGAATACAAGTAAATCGTAATACTTAAATAATACAAATAAACCAACTTAAGATTAACACAGAAACACACAAAAACAGGTGGAGTACTAAAAATATTATAAATACATAATATGTATAAAACAAAACACAAAATTTAAAAATATATAAAAAGAGGTGTAAGCGAGATCGCAAATGAAATGAAGAATGAGAATAAAATGAAAAGTATTACAAATAAGAGAAATCGAATTTTGATTCAACTTAAATTAAGTTCTTAATTTGGGCTTTATATTAAGGCAAAATACAGATTAAAGAAATTTTATAATTTCAAATCAATATTTAAAAAGTTTGCAGTTTATTATGTTTCGTTTACCCTTTAAACCAAAAACGTTTTCACCTGCTTTCTTTAACAATAATACAAACAATATGTTGTTGTTTTTTTTTTTTATAAGGAAATGTTTTTAAAAAGATACCCAAGCTTTAGTTGTTATTCTTTAGCATAGATTAAGCAATTTTAGTTTAATTTTAATTGCATATGATGTTTATTTTTAATCATTTATTGATATTATTATTGAAAAAGTCTACCTTACAATTTAACTTCACTCTTTTCAATTAGTTTTTACTCGCAATCCTCATTTTCTTCAAATTTTGAATTATACTTTTTCAATATCTTAATTTTTATCAGTTAAATTCAGTTTGATAGCCGATAGGCCTAGATCCCAATAGGTAGGGAGGGAGTGCATCTGGTAAATATCGATTCCAAGCCCAGTTTACCAACAAATGATAAATGTTTCTTAATTGTACTCAAAAATTTGCCAGCCCGTTTAACCAAGAAGTCTTCAATTAGCAAGTCATTTCATGAGGCTTTAACTAATTGAGAACAGTTCACGAAAATTCCTATTTACGCATGATTTTTTGCCTTAGCAAATAGAAACTGACCGGTTTCTAAGTGAGAATCAATCACGCTGCTATCAGGCAAATAGGCATGCATGTAACACAGTCCAATGCCATGATTTTTACGCCATAATAAAGCTACATTTATCTAACATCTGCGCCAAATGCGCCTTGGCACAGTTATCAGTAATAAAATCTTTGGCGGCATGTCTGGGAAAATCCCCCATCAAAGACAACAATATGATCGCGTCAAAGAAGAGTAAGAACTATAAGGAAAGAGAGTGCTAGAGCGAGAGGGAGGAGGGAAAAAGGAGATAGAGATAGAGATAGAGAGCAGAGAGTACGAGAACGTAAACACGCAGCTGGAACACGCAATGCTTATCGCTTGAACATGAACTTGTGCCGCTGATAAGAGATAACGGCACGGGCCAGGTGAAATCATAGCAAACGACAAAACCCCTCGAGGCCTCAGACAACAAATACATCATGAGACACACACACACACACACGCGCGCACACAGAAAGTGAAAGTGAAGGGGAGCAGGGCAGTTGGGTGGGTTTGGGGTAGTTGTTATCTTTGTTTATATTTATTTCGTCTGCTTTGAACCGGATCAGCGATTGGTTGGATCGTGCGATTAGATTTGACCAATCGTCGTTTCATTTGTTGTTGCCATTTCGTGACATCTGCCATTTCTTTTTTATTATTGTTATTATTATTTTTGTGGACAATGCTACACGTGCATCCATTTGTCTACTGCTGCCAGAATATATTGCTTTGTTTTTTCGAAATGAGTACAAATGTATGTATATATATATTTTTTTTTTTGGTGTTTAATTTTTCTTGGCTATAAAGTTTAATTGCACACTTTTTATGATAATCAGAATCGTGGTTGAGTACTGTGCCAATTTTGTAATCTTGGACTTTAACTTTCTAGAAACTGATAATTTGGAGGTAATTAGACTTTGTGTCAACTTTAAGTGTGATTCATTATACCCTATATTCCGGAACAGCTAAAGAGTATGCACAGTTGTTGCAATTCACTTGGTGATTTTAAATTACAAGAGGGAAGGCACTGAAGGGACTGCTTAGAGCTTAATAGAAATTTATAAGCCTTGAAAAGTTATGTAAGGGGTATATCAAAGTCGACCACTTTCTCAATAGCAGACAACTAGTTTTGTTTTCATAACAATATGAATAGCTAGTCTTTTAGGTAATTGCTAAAAACACTTCAAAGGGAAACCAACACGCAGCTCACATTGTGTCAATTTTGCTTATCGCTAGAAAACTCATTTGGTTTAAACTTTGAATAGGCGCTAATCTTTTCATTAGATCCCAGTGCACCACTTATGTTCAAGTAATTATTAATACATCTAATCGGTTCAACTAGTTACTGGAGCTTTGAGAAAAACCAATTCAGCATTGTTATGTCGAGCTTCTCTTGAACGCTGCCCTAATTCTATCCATTTGTTAATTTAGGAACTTTTTTTGAAATTGAAACTTTCACTTGTAAAGTTTTAATGTTTATACTAATATTCATTTTCTTCAAATCTCATAAATTATAAGTAGTTTTAATCGCCCAATCAGGATGTTCCTAAAATAGAATTTATTCGTTTCATTATCTCACCATGGATTTAAATAGACAAAATTTCATCTTATTTAACCCCTTTCAAAGGCCCCGACTATGACTGCATTAGAGAGATTAGAAATACATGAAATATAAGAATATTATTATTGATATAATAATTAGTATTATTTTTATTCTTGATATAAAAACTAATAATATTGTTATTGTTATTCATATTATTATCATTATTGTAAACATTATTATTATTACCATAGTTGTTATTATTTTAAATATCGTATATAGATAGGTTGTCTTGTCATTTACCAAACTTAAAACAGATGGTTGTGCTGTAATAACAATAATATCCCATATCAGAACCTTGCCTATATATTAACTTTCTACTTTTGGCCTTGCCTATAACGCTAATCTGATTATTATACTAAACATAACCAGGGATCCTTCCAACGCTTGCCGGGGTAGGCCTTTAAATAAACCTCTCAATTATTTCCTGGAAGCAAAGTTCGTGTTTCTAACAATCAAGAGCACCCGTGCTGGGCCTAGTGTCACGCAAATATTTATATTTATAATTAGTATAATCACGATTGTGGCAGATATGTCGCATGCAGAACGTCCACACGATTCGGATGTCGGCGGTGCCAACTATCTGGCAATTAGCACCCGCTGACCACATAATAAAAGCAAATTACGCACAGATTTCGTTTGCCAGAGATCTATTTTGAGCGTTCTGGCTTGGGCGATGGTTTATTTTCGAAGAAAAGTTGACCACGTCACCTACGGATGGTACACAAATGAAGATAAGGCGTCATCGAGCAGCAGATCTTTGCGTCACCCTTCCATCGAGGCCGGCCTCAAAAAAAAGGGGTGGCAGCATTGGGAAACGAACACGAGCTGGACGCGTGCCCAGTGTGGGGCGGTTCAGTTCAATTGATCTGCGATGCATTGAAATTGAAATTGAGATTGAGATTGAAACGAATTGAGAGCAAACGCATTTCTCACACGATCTTTACAATTCTTTTTGGGTTGCTGTGCGGGTTCTGGTGCCGGTTCACACGTCTGCCGCATGACTCGTAAGTGGACTTTGGCATCATGTAGGCAAAATAAAAAGAAGAGCAGCCATATATATGAATGTTTAGAACGCACTCAGAGAAAATTAAAGAATAATTTTATAAATATGGTATTCCCAAGGAAATTCGTTATTCTTGTAATAAGTATTGCCTGTTTTAAACCAATCAGTTTTTCTTTATCTCTACCATTTGTCGTCACTTTTGACTGTAATCTCAATTATATCAAAATCTATACTAGCGTTTCGCCCAGTGTATATATCGGGGTGTGTACATGCGCATTTCAATTAAAATATTAACACAATGTAGTCGCCGGGCATGGCCGGTCGAGTGTCTCTCAGGCGTCTGCCAATGCACCAAGTGGCTACAAAGTCCAAAAGTCATTTGGCTATGGCGTATTCTCAATATCGTTTACTGCGTCACAAACACAAACGCACTTACACACTCACACACACACACACACACGCACACACGCACACGCAGCAACTACTCTCGCTTTCAATATGTAGATGCTATCGTGGAAAATTTCTGTGCGCTCTTCATGATTTATGTTTTTGATAAACAAACCTTTGCCCCATTGCCTTAAGTATTGAATTATTTTTAGCACGCATTTATCTTTCGTGATTTCAGGATTCACGCCAAGTTCACATGCACAGCTTCCGCCCCATCCCTTCCCGTTCCATTGGCACATGCTAAATGCCCACATTTATACATATAGCACATATGTATATGTATATGTCATCTATACTTACCGGCACAGCCCACGGTAATGATTCAGTTTTTTTTGGCGCGTGTGTCATCTTGAATCTTGGCCATGATCCGTTTGATAGGGGGCCATAAAATGTGTTAATTACTCATGAGTATACGCTGCAGTAAATCGGGCATGTGGCCTCTTCTAAACCTCTCAAAACGTTGAGTTAGCAATAAAGCTGGAGAAAAATTGTCGAAAATGTCAGCCCCAATATATTTTTTTAATAATTTCAAAATTGATTAATTATCAGTACAGTACTAAAATTGTCAGTTTTGCTTAAAGAGCATTCCAATTTCGACTTTCTCAATTTGGAACTTCTCTTTAGTTTTTAATTTTCTTTTCATTGGTAAGATGTGCAAAATAATTTAAAAAAATGAATAAAGACGTCGCTGACTAAATACCCTTACAATTTTTTTTTCTGATACAACATTTTTATTTGTGTGTGAACATATGTCTTTATAACAATAAACAATAAATTAATAAGTTCATTTAGAAGAATCCTATTTTTTTTTAACTTTTTAACAAATTTTGTTATATCTTACAAATAAAATAATATTTTCTTAATGCTTATTGTATCATCGCAGTTTTTAAAAAGTTCTGTGGATTTTTATGGTCATGTCCTAGATATTTTGTGTATTTAATTTGTTTGGCACCTGAAAATAAACTTAGTTTTTTTTGCGTTCTTTTCGTTTTGCCGCCTACTTATTTTAATTATTACTTTTGTGTATTTTGAATTTGTGTTTTCTTGCTGTTGTTGTTAATTAATTCGAAAGTCGTGGGTGTTATCAATTGGTTATCAATGGTTCATTTGAAGTATGTCTGGGCACTTTCCGGTTGTCAACAAGGAATCCATCTACAATCAAATGTCTCTGCAGTTACTGATTCTTGCTCGCTCATTCTAAATCTTTCTATCTCGCTTTATTTATTTATGGAAAATAATAATACATTAAGTAAAAACAAACTGTTTGTTGCTTGTTTACAGAATTTAATTCTTATATAATGTATTCCGTTGATTATTGTCAAAATGGAGAAGATATATATAAGCGCCGACGATCAAATACTCTTTAACATGTTTTCTAATCAAAGATTCATCAAAATCAGAGTATTTTATGCTGCTAAGAGCTGGGCAAACACTGCGCTGATTCTGGAATACCCTTTGTAAGGAAGAATCATGGGGCATTAGGAAACTACCCAAGAACATATGTACATGCATACATAAGCATATAGTATAGATTTCAGAGGCGCGGCCGCGATAAGCTTCAGTGACGTGCTGCGGGACACGCGCGTGTGCCCCCGTATAATATGTGGTCTTGGGGAGTAGCTTGGCTTTGAAATTCAACTGACAACAAACATTAATACATCAAATAAAATTCTATAATTTTATCAGTTGATATTGAACAAGTTGAAGGCTAACGGTAGCTTCAAGGTAAATAAACAGGCACAAGTTGCTTGTTTGGCTTGAAGAATAATATCTCTCAATTTTATGTAACATCTTTAAAAGTTTTTAAAATGTGTTTTATTGCTTTTTATAATCTTATAAAAGAGGCCTCAAAGCCAGGCCCATGCATGCAGAGCGTGAAAAGTTGATCAATAAAATGCTAATCAATCATAATAAATGCTTAACCAAAATTATATAAAAACACTCAACAATCGCATCGTAAATAATAATCATAACACGCGCCGAAAAATAGTAAAAGAAAACAAAACAAAACGGAAATAGAAAAATGCCGATTGAGAATTGCAATATGCCATTCAACGAACCGCAAGGAGAGAGCGTTAGAAATTGACATCATTAAATAACGGTCAAGAATCAAACACTTGACGACGACGACGACGACGACGATGACAAAGACGCTGAAGTTCGAACTTTGGACCTGCTCGGGCGCAGATACAGATACCAACCGCCCCAACAGTGCGACGACGACGTCAGCGTTGTATGAGTGTTGCAACGCAGCGGACAGCTCACGTTTTGTATGAGCTCGATTGGCAACAGTGCTGACCAACATGCTCGAAAGCGGCGAACGAACAAGTTGCAACCGGACTTTTGAATTGTCGGCGTGCTTCCCAACCGCCACGCAGATCAGATTCATCGTTGGGGGAAAGCCAGCCAGCAACAACGAGCCGGGCATTTCCTTATCACATATGGATTGCGCTCTCTTTCACAAGCGCTCGTCCTCTCCTTGATTAATGAAACATTTAAAATTGCGCATCATTTAATGTGCCTTCACACCGATGCCGAGCATTGATATCGCTGTTATCAAACAATACCATAACAATACGCACACTCTCACGCTCGCTCTCTCGCACTTGCTCTCGCCCACTCACCTTTGGGCGCTCTGCCCCTAAGTGAAGCTCGCGAGCCCCAAACACACACACACACACACAAACGGACACGGACACAGGCACAGACACAAACCCAGACCAGAACCAGCCCGAACCAAACCAAGGCAGCAGTCTTTGCGGTCGCTAGCTGCCCAGCATCGAATTATTCACCCGCAGACGTTCTGACTGCTCGGATCGAACCAAAAAAGGTTGCTCTAACAAATTGAGGTTTACATATAATTTTGGACAAGGAAAAGTGTTAAATCATCGAAACTATAAAAAAAATGTGCTCATAGAAAGAGTTAAAAAAAAGTATTGAAATATAAGCGTTACCCTACTTATTTTTATTACTCATAATATATTAAACAACAACAAATTTGAAAAAAAAACGCTTGTCATTGCCATTGCAAAAGTGCACAAGTTCAAATGGTGAAATACCTAATTAACAACAATGATTATTTTGTGCAAATGATTTGCACAATAAATAAATAGCCTGGACTATTCAAAAACATTTAAAAAACAAAATCAAAATAACAAATATTTGAATATCTTAATTGATCTAAAGGATTTCTTTAGTAGGTAAGTTATATAATACATACTTTTTTAATTGCTCAAGTTTATCTTTTTGTTGAAATAAATTCAAGAAAATGTATGTTGAAATAAAAAATCCATTTTCATAGATTAGCAGCAAAAGAAAAACCCGCAAAATGTGATAGTATAATTAATAAATTTTAACAAATTGCCCTCAAAGCTTATGTGTTGACAGTTGACAGCGCAGAATAATTTTTTGGCTCGCCTGCTAATCGCCTAGGCGTGCGCGGTTTCTCAAATAAAAAATTAGATAAGCTGATTTAATAACAATTAATAAATTAAGAAATATATGGCCAATCATACTTAAATGACTAATAATTTTCTTGGCGCATGTAATGCATTCTTGAATAAACGTTAGACGCGTAACTTTCTAATTTTAAATTTCATTCTTACTTAGACTTATTAATCTTATTATCCAAAGTTCAATTAAACTTGTTAATATATTGATTGAATTGATTAGCTAGTTAACCAATGATTGATGGTTCGATGAGTCTGCGACATTTGGACACGGCCGCCATATTGAAACGACCACCATGTTGCTAACATAACCTCAAACAACCTTCAGCGTATTTGGAATAACGTGTGCAAAATGAAAAGAGTGGGCCTCAAATGTGAGGCTTATATAAGATTTATCGCTGGCCGAGATTTAGTTAATTTCAAATAGCGCAATAATTCTTTGAAAATCCTGACAACTTGGAACCTAATTGTTAGCGTGTGTCAAAATGAAAATGAAAAAATGAAAAGTGTATTAAACGTATCAAGTGGATTTTGCTATAACTCAGCAAATCGGAGCAATCTTCGTGTGCGATTCCAAAGTTCACACTGCGGCATGCTCCAATATGCTGATCACAGCACAACGCGCATTCGCTACAACAATATGAAGATAGAGAAAGAGAGAGACGCAGAGTGACAGAGAGAGGGAGAGTGTGTGAGAGAGAGAGAGAGAGAGAGAGAGGGGGAAGAGTGAGAGCACTTTGTCCAAAAACCAAAAATAAAACGCAAAAATTGCCAAGCAAAAAGGAACATTTTTGCAGTGCGTTCAACTGCAGCTCGAGGCGACGCTGCACTTGTGTAGAGTATCGCCATTAACGATACGTCCGTCCCGCAATTGATACGAACGCAGCGGCGCATGGAAAACCCCCAGAAGCTAGCCAATCTTCAGTTGTACTTTGCACTCCAGCTTGCAGCTCTCTCAACGCAACTCTCCGCAACTCTTCTGCTTATGCTTCCAACTTCTACTTCCACGCAGCAGCCATCTCTTTCTGGCTGCCAGTGTGTTGCGTGGCTGCATCACGCTTTGGTTGCGTGTTCGGTGACGTAGCCAACTTGTTCGATACGTTGACGGTGACGCCGACTGCGGCGCTGCGCCAAGCGCTGCTCCATTTAATGAAGTGTCAGCTTGTAACCTTCTTCGGCTCGCAGCTGCTGCCGCGTTCCCTTGGCCCTTCAGCGGCGCCTGCTTTAGTCGCACGCCACTGATTGATTGATCTCTGATACCCTTTTCGATCGTTTCCACTTTACTATGATTATTTATGTTACGTCAAAAACTATGCCGCATGTCACGTGTCGCCACTAAACACATCAATGTGGTAATCGACGTCATTTTCAATTATGGAAAAACACTTAAAGATCATCCAAGTTTGCGCAATTACCTGATAATACCGCCTGATAATACTTATGTTTTTCATAAGGGTGTAACGTAAACGAACTGAAAAATTAACATAGCAGTACTCTGCATGGTAAATGCAGAACAGAACGGATATATAACCCTATATTAAAAAAAACTAATGAAAAATAAATGACCCAATTTTGAACCAAACACAACATGAAAATATAACATAGTACACATATTAATCAAGATTTACTGATTATAGCTGTATAGATTGGATAACAATACTAATTGCCTCATAAAATGTATAAATCCTTTGCATACTTTTCAGGCGAACCAAAAGTTAAATATTTATAAGCTCTTGTTAAGTAGGCTACAAGAAATGTTGCTCTTTAAAGTGGAAATCAAAACAGGGTTACGATAAATTTAAACTTTATCAAATATAATTTAGATGCGTACATTTTTAAGCATTTTGAGCATGATCTTGAGATCGATTTGGACCTCACTCTCCCTTTCGCTCTCTCTCTCTCTCTCTGTTTTACTCGCTTGTCCCGTGCACTGCGCATAAATTAAATATTTGGCGATTCTTTAGCTATTCATCACGTACACATTTCGTGGCTTGGCTGATGAAATTTATACTTTATTAAAGTCAACTTAAAATACTTTCTTTTTGATTGAAATTGGAAATTGACCATACTAATATATTGCATGTAATTCTACATAAATACATATTAAGCGTAACAAGGTCAATTAATTCGAACTGGATCATTAGCTATGCGCTTGTTGCTGTTTCCGTTTCTTAATCGCAGCATAATCAGTCCGATTAGCAGCTCGGTGCAAAGCGATTAAGCATCAATCATGTAGCTTATTTAATACAGTTAAATACGCGCACACACACATACATATGTATACATATTATATTGCCTTCGTAAATCACACAAGTAGCGGTACTTTGTGATTTGTGCTGGAATATGTGTGACATGTTTCATGTAGGCCTCATACAAATTATTTCATGGAGCGAATTGAGCAATTCGCTTATCAGCAACGTATTCGCTCCTGATTGATTGACACGCAATCTGATTGACCATCACAGCGAAACGGGGGAATGCGAGTGATTGAATCACTGTGCAGCTAGGCGCGCCTACTGATCGTGAAGCTTGCAGGTGCGAAACCAAAAATAATCAAATTAAACGGAACAAAAACAATTAACTCACAATTTATGCAATTTTATTTTTTTTGTTATGCGCCGTTGGCAGCAGCTGCGCCGACGTCGTCGTCAACGTCGCGGCCGCCGTCTTCTTAAGCTGATGCAATGAGACACAGAATTTGCATATGAATTGCCTTGTCTGCAGCTCGCCCAAAGCGTACCATGAGAATGGTGGGGGGCAAATGGCTGTGTCTGCGCGCTGAGGGGGGCAAAGAGGCAGGCAAGCTGTGGGAAAAACGAGCGAAGCACACGCTCGTGGCGCTTTCGTGCACCGGCTGGGCGAGCTCGTGCCGTCTGCTCTCTGACTGCGTGTGCGCTCTCGCTGCCATTCGCTCTCGCTCTCTCTGCCCTCTCTGCCTCTGTTAAACGGCGATCAATCAATTGCAGCGGCGACTTCGCACACATAAATTGTTCTACTAATCAGGCAGGCGGCTCATTCATTCACAACTCGTTTGCGCTGTCGCATGGCAAATCGACAAAAACTTACAAAACTAATCAAATCTTGCGCTGACTTCGTCGTGTTTGCAATTTACGATTTGCCTTTCGTGCGTCGTGCTTCGTGTTTCGTGTGTCGCGTCCGGGATCGCAGCTTGACCCCAGCTTTGCTGCTGCTGCCACCCCAATAAACTCTGGAATTGGCAACTTGTCGAGTCATCAAATTCAAATAAATGTGCTCTACGGTACGTGTGGTCCCTTTAATTAATTGCACGCCCAACACGGCGTATACTTGATGCACAGACCTGCGTGTCGAAGTTCCGTTTTATTACCCTCGTTGTGATTGACAGGCGCAATTTAATTATTTTTTTTTGAATTTTTTTCGAATGGTGCGCAGTTTCCGATCTGCTGCGATAATGTCAATTAAAAATTTTTAATATTGCTTTTTAATTGCAACGTTTTGCAATTTAATATGCAATTAAAAAATTGTAAAAAAAATTTAATTCAAATGAAAATTCCCTGCACTTTGCCGCGTGTCCAATAGAAAAAACAACTAACATATTTATGGTATATTCTGTGCCATGAAGAACGATTCAATTTAATTAGAGTATTGACTGTTGGGCAATTAATTTCAAATAGGTGCTTAAAATCTGAAGAAACCTAGAAGCTTTGGTAAGCTTCTTAAAGAACTTATCAGATTTTCAAACAATAATATCATATCAAGATTTTTAAATAGCAGCACTTAAGAAATTGAAAGTATTTGAACCTGATTTAGGAATATAATTATCAATAACTAATTTTCATTTAAGTATTTTCTAACAATTTCTTCTACTTTTTCTACTTGCAGCTTGCAGCTCGTTATTGAAAATTACAACAACAAAAATATAAAGTTTTTCAAGTCTACAAAATGCAGCATTAAGTACAATAAAAATAGAGATACAAATAAAGACAATTTCTAATTAATTCAAAAGTGCAACAACAAGTTAACAAAACGGCAAAAATTAGTGCGCAAAGCTGCAATTCTATGAGTCTTGTAAGCCAAAGGACTACGAACATTGAATTTCAATTGCTGCCAAACAGATAACAATTAGCCCCAAGGCAAAAAGTGTAGCAAGTTGTAGTTCTTACCCCAACAAAAAATTAAAACAAATTTTGATCAAGAGAGTTGAACAAAAAGCAGGCAAAAATGGCCAAATACTATATGACCCTGGCCCTGCTGCTGTGCTTGGCCCTGGAGAACAACAACATCTACGCGCGATCGCATCCCAGCGCCTCCGATGAGCCAGGTAGCATGCCACTGGTCCGGGCACATCCGCATCCCCGTCACCAGCCGCATCAGCAGCAGCATCAGCATGTGCAACAGCTGCAGCAGCATCATACACGCCAGCAGCGCAATCGGCAGCCCAAGCGCATTGCTCCGGACCCGAGCAGCGAGGAGGAGGAACTGCAGCTGCACTACGACCAGCGACTGCGGCGTCATCTGCGCCGGCAGCGCGACCATATGCTGCAGCAGGAGCGCAGCTATCATCGGGTTACGCCCGAACAGCTCAAGACCAGTCCCAATCTGTGGCAGCTGCTCAGCCAGGGCTACCAGTTTGATGAGCTGCGTCAGAGCCAGGAGGAGGAGGAGGAGCAGGAGGAACAGCAGGATGAGGACTTTCTGCAAATGTTAAACGACGCGCCAGCCGACGAGCTCATGTCGCATGAGGATCAGCAGGACTATGTCAAGAACGAGCTGCAACTGAGCCTGGCAGAGCCAGCGCCCCCAGCTGTGATAGAAGACCCAGCCCCAGCGCACAATGTGAGCAGCCACACAAATGCCACAGCCTCCAGCGGCTGTCCCAAGTGCGAAAGCAGTCGCCAGGTGGAGCACATCACTGAGGAGGAGTTGCGCCGGCTGCGCATTGAGTTTGTCAAGCAGCAAATCCTTGAGAAGCTGCGCCTGAAGGAGAGCCCCAAGGTCTCGGCCGTGGAGCTGCCCAGGCCCATTTTCGAGGGCGTAACACTCCAGCATGCGGAGGAGTCCAGCAAGAACAAGGACTACGATGACTACTATGCGCGCACTAATCAGAAATTTATACTCCTGCAACGAGGTAAGTCCATCACAAACTTATATCCACAAATTAAGAATTGCGATCGTCGCTAATATACTCCCTAACGTAACATTATGAGAGAAATTTGCGTTACAGTTTTGGAGACACTTTGCCAAAAGAAATTTATTCCAAAGAAAATAATATTGAGATTATGAATTCCCTCAGTAACTTCATAATTTCTTATCTCATGTATAAGATCTGCGGATCTATCCATTACAAAACTATTTTGATATGCAATATGTTTAGTTATAGATAACATAAGAATCATTCTTCAGCAAGTAATCAATTTATTCTCTCGATTATAGAAGAAACCGAGTGCCGTCGCCTAGGCGCACATCCGTCCATGTGCTTCAGCTTCAAGATCGATGATGCGGATGCGGATGGGTTTGATGTGAGCAGCGCTGTGCTGTGGCTCTATAAGAACAAGCAGAACTACACCAAGTCCAGCAATGATAGCCAGCTGAACGGGGCACAGAAGAAGCAGACGCTGGTGGTATCCGAGGTGGAGCAGCAGCTGGACTCCAAATACCTGCCGCTGGCCAAGACCATAGCCATACAGTCGGTGGATGTGCAAGGTAAGCGAATGCAGCGAATCGCAATCTCATATATTATATGTGGATTATGATAATAGTACACCGATAAGTGGATGTCCATTAGCAACTGTTTATTTCGCTGTTGTTCTTGTCCGTCCGTTGGTCGAAAGATCATTGATAGCATGCACGGGCCGCTGTCCGGGAATTGTGGGTGAATAACTTGGCTGCGAAATCAAAAATATTTTTCATACCTATTAATTTCTATATAAATATACATACATATTATGTTTTTTGTCATGCCAAAACTGAACTTTGGTCTCGCTCTCAAATTTTACCAGCTGTAGATTAGCAAACCAAAAATATATATATATATACGAAAGAAATCCAATTAATTATGCTTAGTCAAGAGAAATTGCAAGCGCTGAGCCAGCTATGGTAAAAACCCAGTTACCATAGATGGTTAGCTCTTCGGAATGCAGGGCCAAGACTGAAAATAAAACATAGACTATCTACAAGCCTAGTTACAATGGACTGTTTATAAGAAGGAGTCATAATAGATCATTCAACATAATCGGAGGGATGATAAGAAGAATTTTCATCAATAATTCTAACTTCTCGGCAACTCTTAAGTTTATTTCAACTTATTCTCTTCTCTCCTCGCTTCAGATGAGTGGATGAAAATCAACATTGAGTGGCCGATCAAACGCTGGTTCGGCAATCACGAGCTCAGCCATCTCATACAGATCACGTGCGAATCCTGCGACATCGAGAGCATGGAGGAGATCATATCTGTCGATAGGAACTATAGACCCTTCATAATGATCGATACACAGAATCGTCGCAGCAAGTCGCGACAGAAGCGAAACATCAACTGTTCCAGCGGCGTCACCGAATGCTGCCGCGAGAAGCTCTATATATCGTTCGCGGACATCGGCTGGGACAATTGGATAATGCAGCCAAAGGGCTACGATGCTTACTTTTGTCGCGGTTCCTGCAGCTCCGTGGCGAGTGTCGCCCAGGCGGCATCGCATCACAGCTCATTGCTGGTGGGTTTCGACACGAATTTGAGAGACTGATTTATTTGCTAATCCTTTGAATTTCGCTTTGCAGAAAATCCTTTCCACAAATGGTACACGCAAGCCGTTGGATCTGATACCCTGCTGTACCGCCAAACAGTATTCCTCGTTGCAGTTGGTCGTTTTGGACTCCAACAACTCGGCGACAATCAAGACGCTGCCCAACATGGTCGTCGAGTCGTGCGGCTGCAGATAGTTCCCAGCTACAAGGCTATATAGCTTCTAAGTACCACACAGCATCGAGAAACCTCTCAAATGAACGGACAAATTAGAACTAGTTCACATTCGTACACCACCCACTTCATAGCTTTCTGTAACTAATTTCAATTTATTTAAATTCATTTTCAATGCATCCGTAATTTAATCGTAAGCTAAATAACTTAAATACGCTGCCATTAGCTTTAGTCGCAGTTAGTTAGTTAATTGAGTTGAAGCTGAAGCGAATGTACTTAAGTGCTCGAACTATGCTTAACTTAACTATATTAAGTTAGCCAATAATTAAACTTATCATCAAGTCTTCGCCTAACATTATTATTAATTAGCTGTAGCTTCTTTCATCTTATGTTTTCATCCCCCATAAGTTAGCCTCATAAATTATTGAGTCAGAAAAAAAATAGTTGCAAGCAACAATAAAAATTCAAATTAAAAACATTAGGAAAGCAAATAAAAGTGACGATTCTTTATGTTGCCGAAGATTTAATACCCTTTTCCAGTTATGACAAAGAAGTCAATCTACGAGCTTTTTTCCGGATGTGTTGAAATCAATTCTAAAAGGATTCTAGAGCTCGTAATTTGTGAATTTTTTAAAGAAATCTTTAACACAAACAAGTTGGAGTCCTCTAGAACATATGTATTTTCATTATAGATCAAACCTGATTTACTAGAAACACGAAAAGCAGCATTTTGCACGAAAATTAATTATTGGAATTCAAAGTAAAGATAGTCATGTATTATAGTTTTACAAAATTATTGTTGGTAAATAGTTGGTGCAAAAATAATATGGTAATTATATTTATTAAATTTCAAACTTTAACTGACCTTAGCTCGCAACAGACGGAGTTGAGAATAAAGTCAACAGAGGGCGCTTTATTAACAGCCCAGTAGTGCGTACTTTGAGATAAATACTATTGCATACTTTTGAGCGGGCATGCAAGTACCAATTGGCTAATAATCGGCACAATATTTAATTTCTATCTTTTAGTATAAATAAAACAACTTCAAATCCTTTGATTCTAATTATGTGAGTAAGTAAGGTGATTAATTTATTCAATAGGCAACACACAAACAAATTTTTCAATTTGTATTTTATGTACAAACTCTGTCACTTAAAAGGGAGCCTCTGTAAGAGTCAGCCTCTATTAGCACGCTCTTCGCGGAATAGAGTCCTATTCCAGGGCCTGTCCCAAGACGGGCACCTTGCGTTCGGCCTTCTGCTTCTGCTTCTCCTTGAGCAGGGCGTAGCACTCGGGCACTTTGTTGTAGAAGTCGCAGAGTTTCGTCTGGGCATTGAACGCCAGATACTTGCCGCAGTTGTAGAGGCGCGGATGTCCATTGACGCACACGAAGTACTTCTTGCAGGTCTGCGGGTGACGATAGTAGCGCAGCTCGCCCTCGGGACTGACATCGACTTCAGGAGCAATGCCATCGACCAGCTCCGGCGCGGGGCAGTTAAAACCAAGAAAAGCCTCGGCATTGCAGCTGCCCACTAGATCGGGCCAGTCGCATTGATAGGTCTCCTCGTTGAAGGCTAAGCCCTCAGGGCATTTAGTCAAGCTGGCTACACCATGGGCGCAGTTACGATAGACACCGCACTTGGTCTCATCTCCGTTCGGATAGAAGCCGAACTGGCGCGGACACTCGTCCGTGCCATTGGCAGGCTGCAGCCGCGAGCGCTCCTTGCAGGTGGAGTAGGGCGCATAGGTGCATTCGCCTGTCGCCTTGGTGCGTTGATGGAAGAGCAGACCATCTGGGCAGAGCTTGGCGACGGGCACATCGTCCTGGCATTCAGTGTAGGCGTCGCACTGGTCGCCAGCAGCAAAGCGTCCGTTGGGTATGGGGCACTCGGGCGAGGCAATGGCTGAAATGAGAAGAGACAAAATGTTAACACGCAATCAATGGCTGGGATATTTGCTAGGCAAAACGAAAGACTCAAGCAACAAACTCTTTACAAAAATTATTTGACTTTTTATTGGCAAAATGGCAAAAGTTACAATAAAAAACGGGCGCAAGGCCCTTAACTACAGACTAGAAAACTCGAGCAGCCCGTTGGGCGTGCTTTGCATATCCACAATCTGATTTAACTTTAGCTCCTACACCAGGACTTTCCTCCCACGCTTAGATCTGCTTGCGACGACCGGCAGCTGCGGAGGCACGTGCAGCTTTGATCTCGGCGCCCTTCGCTCTGATATCGCTGCTGCAGTTGGGAACATTGTCGATATCGTCGCACTGCTTCAGCTCCTGGTTGAAGGCCTGGTCCTCTCCGCAGCCAATGCGACGTGGTCGACCCTCAATGCAGATGAAGTACACTTGGCAGTTGTCCGGCGAAGGATGGAAAGTGTAGTCCTCTGCCTGCTCTCCCAACAGCTCCGACTTGACGGCAGGCGCTGGGCAGCGGAAGCCGAGGAACGCCTCGGCATCGCAATCCTCCACCTGATCGGGCCAGTCGCACTTGTAGGTGGCCGGATTCCAGGCCAAGCCCTCCGGGCAATCGAACACGAAGCCGCGGCCCGACGCGCAGTTCATGAACTGGCCGCAATGACTCGAATCGCCCATTCGGTAATAGCCAAACTGATGCGGACAGTCCTCGGTGGGCTGGGCAGCCTGCAGACGCGCCTGACCCTGCGCGCACTCCACGTCGATGGGGTAGCCACATGGATAGCCAGTGGACTTCTCATTGTAGAGCAGCCCATCCGGGCATATCTTCTCCTCGGCCACGCCGTTCTTGCACTCGATGTAGGCATCGCAGGAGCCGGAGACGGGAGCCGTGCCATTAGCCTCGCGGCAGGCGCCAGCTGCTGCTTGGGCTGCAAGAGAGGCGGATAGGTTGGGGGTTAATAGGGTCGGGCTTGGGATTGGTTCGCGCTTACCTCTAATGATTTATGATGAAAACTGATGCTTCGATTATCCCTGCACTTTAACTCTTTATTCTCTATGCAAATGAACGAACAAATCAACAGCTTTAAGCAAAGCAAATTCTTATTCTATCAAATATATTTCGAATTTATTTCTTGCGCGTATTCATTGATATGGGTAAAACCGACTAACTTGCAATAAAGTCAAGTTTACCCTAAAACACGACATTTCTAACCTGGACACTTAAAAATAGTCAAAAAATAACCCGATCAGTATATATTTTAAGAGCGGGAGATGTCGCAGTTGTTTCTTTCATAATAAAATAGGCTTAGAAAGAAACTATAACTATTCATAAATTATATTGGCATTATTATAAAGTACATTTCAATTTAAATGTATCATCAATATTGCTTTTACAAGTATATAATTATATCATACAATATAAATATGAAAATGTATTAAATTCAGAAGTGGGCACTGTGCATTTCTTAGTAATAGTACAAACAAATTTAATACCAATTTTGCGTACATCAAGCAATAATTAATTAATTAATTTTTAGCATGTCCTCTCATTATAAAAGATATCTTTTCTGAGAAATTCAGCTTTGGAGCTCTTTCGCATTGAGTCATGAATTATATAACCAGTTTTTTATTTATTCACATAAATAGATTTAAGTTGATGTCGATTTTAAGATACAAAGTATTTTCGAGTAAGGCAATGGATTTTAAAATACAAGTTAATACAAGCCGATGCACCCAAGTCTAGTGAACGGAATCCGTATTCGTTCCCTGACAGTGGAAGATTACAAGTGAGCTATTTTATATAAATATGACAATGGACACGCTGCGGCTTAACTGACTACAAAAATGAGCAGGTGAAGTTGATATTCAGAACATCCTTTTTCGTAGCTTGGTCGGCACTTTGTGAGCGGACAATAGCTGTATTAATTAATTCAGATTAAGTACAATAAGAAAGAATGGCCATCTTCGAATCGCCGAATATTTAATGCCCTCGTAGACATTTGCCTTATGGAGTTGCATACATGTGAGACTCGCAAATGCAGAGTTTGGTCAAAACATCTTAAAAACAAGCCAGTTCTTATTGTAAAAAGTCGATTTTCAGTCGAAAGTTAATATGGTTTAACATATATGTAAGGGGCAAAGTGGAAATAATAAATGTTAAGCTATGTCCAAATATTTCGCAGCACAAAAGGAGATAACCTATAACCTAAGCTAAGTTTAAAGACGATAAGCCTTAAAACTGAAAGACTTCTTTGCATAAAAACAGACAAAAGGTCAGGTAGACACGACTATATCAACATACATTTTATGGGATCGAAGATGTCTTCATCTATGTATTACACATTACATGGCAAAATATGTAATACTCTAATACCATATTCGACTATACTTCTAAGTTACATACAACCCATTCGAAACATTTAAAAGATTATCAAACTCGGTCCAATGGGCGCTCTCAAGTCAAATCTTGCCCAATACGCGTGCCAAGAGGCTAAGACGAGTACAAGAAAACAACATTAAATTGTCAAGACATGAACATATTTGGCTAAGTCGGTTCGTCGGTCTGTCGGTCCATGTGACGCTTTTGTGACGCCTGAAATTTTAATGAGTTTGCGGTTATTAAATGTGGGTACACACCCCGTTTGTTGAACCCGCGTGGGCATCCATTGTGTCTCGGAATTCGAATAATGTTTTGTACAACACAACACATTTAAGCTATTTATTATGTAAGTTCATAACTGAGCTGGGGAGGTCCCTGATGGTTTGACTCAGCAATAATATGAATACAAACAAAGTAAATGAATGAAAACAAATGTTTTTAAATAAATTAAAAGAAATATGTAAGCTACTTCCACTAATTTGTCAAGCGAAAGATATTCTCAAAAATGTAATAGAAATCTGAAATAGCGTTTGATTTATAAGAACTTTTAAATTAATTTAGCTAGATCAAAATCAACTACTACTGTAATATTTCTTGATATACAGAAGATAACATGGAAAACGAGCTAAATTTAATTTGTAAGCATTGTGTTTGGGCTTAGTTTTCCCGTTTTAGCTTAACAAATGACTTTTCCATCTGCCAAATCTCGGCTGGCAAATTCAGTAGCTCAACATTTTCCCACAGATTTTAAGTCAACAACGTTCACTTGATTCCGCATATGCGGCTACATACTTCGAGTGCAGTGCAACGCAAGTGGACAACGTTGGCGTTTTAAAACGAATTCAATGAGGTGGCCAAAAAGTAACACAACAAAAAGCTGCTGAATGCAAAAGCTCTCAAAGGTCACATCAACCGGCTGGGTACGCATCGAGATTGAGATTCATATAGCAGGCCGCTGTCCAGTTCGAAAACAAGTTTCTGGACACATCTATAAACAACGTGGACCAGGTAGCGCAGAGGCAAAAGCAACAGCAAACACAATGCCAGCAGCAGCAGCAGCAGCAAATGTTATGTAATATTGATTTTGGGTACTAATTTATTTATGCGACGCTCGAGGCGTGTGAATTTATTGTGAAAGAGCTGCCATGTGGCCTTGAAATGGGATTGATTTAACATTTTAAATAAAATGCAATTTGCGCTTTTAGAAATTTGCTAATTTACTACGAGCCCTATGCGGAAATCTATTGGCAAGTTTGTTGCCTCAATTAGTAGCACTCTTTTTTGACAGTTTTCATCCCATGCCATTTCCTGGTATTGTTGGAAAAGCCATTCAACATGGGCTGGCTGCCAGTGGCAGTTGCCTAATTGCGCGATGACGCTGCTCGATCAACTGAATTACCGTCACATAGGTGTAATTAAAGCGAATTCCAGGTGCAGCTGGGAAAATGCGTTGGTGTTCAGCGTTTGTTGGGTGTCTCAGAGGTTGGCGCGTTCATTTCGAAATTTTAATTGTGGCATAGCCAATTGATGCAATTGCTATTGTTTTCAGTTCGAGAGAGAGTGTGGCATTTAAATCTAGTTAAACGTTTCAAAAATGAAAAACGAAATTGTGCAAAGTTTAATTTTGAAAATTTGTAATTCACAAAGTGCTCAAATATAATATAAAAACAATTTGAAATATGAACAGTTTTTGACAAAAAAAATTAATCAACTAGGCTCAAATGCGTTTAATTAAATGTATTTAAAAATATATGTTTCGATATATATATTTTTTAATGTTATTTCATGTTAATCCGGTATTTGAATTAAATTTTTTGAATAAAATTAAAATACCTTGTTAAGTTTAAAATGTCACTTCTGATGAGTTTGAGAATAACCTGATTTGATTATATTTATTATAATTTGAATAGTTCATTTTGTTACTTTGTTTCTTTTTTTGATTTTTATATTTTTCACAATTTGATGACGTTGAAGCTTTTGCCAGCTTGCACAAGGTGAACACTGTTTTGTATTTGCTCTTAAATTATTTGGGCTTAACTCATAAAGCGCATTCGCTTAAAGTGTACCCACAACCAATTTTAATTCTAACATACATATGTGCACAAGTTTGTTGCCTAAGTCTTTCGTTTCGCTATGAAATGTTTGTGTATGGAATTTTATTTTCACTTACCCAGTGAGCCAAACATGGCCAGACATAACAAAGCACTGATGATTATTTTAGCCATATTGAACTTAAATGAGTGTGTGTGTGTGTGTGTGTGTGTGAGTGTGTGTAGGTGGTTATCCTTCAAGTGTAGTCCTTAGGCACTACGTTCCGTTTAGAGACGGAAAGCGAACGCGATGTGCAACCAACGAGCAGACAATTTCGACTGTTTTGCGATAGATACGAGACGCAGATCTTAACTGGTAAAATGGCAAGCGACACCGACAGCGACGTTGATGAGCATGAGCTGAGACTCGGGCTGACGCAGTTGCTGATCTTCTTCTACTTTAGTTACGTATACGACAGCGACAACTTTTGTCGCCTCGGCCGTTCGCTTGTGCTGTTGCAATAAAAACAAATATGTTAATAAATAACCAAAGCGCATAACAACAACAACAACATAAAACGAGCCGAGCGAGCGAGCGAGGGAGCCGGCAGCTTCTAGCAAAGGCCCAGCGCCATTAATTCGACAAAAAAAAAGCTCGTCTCGCTCGAGATGAGTCAGTGGCAGATCAAGATACCAACAGGTTGTTTTAGCTGAGCTAGCAACTGTCTTAGTATTAATCAAAATTTGTGCTTAATTTATGTTAAACAAATGCTTAAATGCTATCCATCGTATTTGCATTTTTGGCACTCTTATTTTCGTTTAAAGCAACAAAATCAAACGGAAAAAAAAGATCTGGCAGAAAACCAGAAAAATTCAAGACAGCTCTTAAAGTCAAGGACGCGGACGAGCTGTGCCCATGCCAGCTTGAGCCTATGGCTGTGCCAAGTGCGGGGCTACACCATTGTCTCAGATTCGGCACGGCGCTGTCTTGGCTAATCTGGTCTTGAATTCGGCTCCTAACGTGAGCAGCTGTGGGGATTTTTCTTAAATTTTAGACACGTTGTCTGCTTATAATTCAAAGAAAACCAACACTTTGTTTGCTGGCAAGATTAGCTACAAGATATTAGCGTGTCTTGCATTAGATATTGATTCTGTGATGTTATAGCAAATTAATCAGTTTAGGTTTTACCTCGTTATGGAGCCATTTTTGATTATGCTATGATCTTACTTTCACATGTATATATTCCTTTTATATAGTACAATATGAATACTCTGAAAGCTGCATAGAAAAGGTGGTAGAAAAAGATTGAATATATTTTTAGCAAATATTAATGACAAAGAGTTTAAACTACCCAGCTCGCAGTTATTTTATTAAATACACAAATCTTGTGATCAATTTTAAACTGTTTTTATTTTTATTTTTACAATACTTATGCGTAGATATATTTCACATCAGTTTGTGAACTTTCTTACATTTCAGCTAATAGTCCTTGCTCAGCAATTGTCGCGTAGTTCACGCCAAAAATCTTAGAAATCAAATAAAGATTGAAGCGATCAAAAGCTGTGCTCAAATGAATATAAAAGGCCTCGGACTGTAGTGGACTTTATTATGTTTATGGCCTAAAAAAGATTTACGATAATGAAAATAATTCCTAGTGTTGAATAGCAATATGTAATATTCAATTAAATAAAAATAATAATAATATTGTGTAATAATAGTTTGTTAAACATAATATTGGCAGGCTAGCTATAAGAAGACTCATTCAATAGGGCATGACTTCGACTAACTGCAGCTTAAATATCAAGTCGTTCTGAAAACAATAACAAAACGTTTTGTTTAAGTAAATAATTTGTTGTTATCCTCACACACATACATATATGTACAAATAGCTTAATTCATTTTGATGTACACAATACATGAATTAATATATAATTAATTACTATCAATTATTTACATACAAAAATAATGCTCTTTGTCTCTTACGAAAATCGTTTTCCACTTATGTAATTTGGCCTGAACAAAATGCCGATAAGCCAACACAACAAAAGGTGTCTGTGAATTATTTATAAAAATACAACGAAAATACAATTCACTGCCGCATTACCTACGATTTTTTTCTTTTACTTATTTCTCTTCGATCTCTAAGGCACTTTAATACTTTATCAATAATATATGTTTTTTTTTTTTTTTAGTTTTATGTTTTTGTAACAGTTTTGTTTTGGGTCTATTTTAGCTACTTTCTCAATAGTTTTTTCTTTTCTTTTTGATTTCATTTTATTTATTTGATATTGATTTTTCATTTATATTTACGTTTGTCTGGCTAATTGGGAAATTTATTTGGATGTACTAACTTTTTGTAACAGTTGAGCGCATAAAATTGTTTAGCGAATTGAAAAGTTACTGCTAACTGCTTTAGTTGTAGACTTATAGATAGACATACAATAGATACAAACACCAATTGTTTTTTTGTTGTATGTTGTTCCCAAGACACTCTCAAAAATGTTTTCACATTTTCACATTTCACAATCGCTTCGGCAATTATCAAATTTTCAACTGTCAACTCCCAACAAAAAAGCGCCCATTAATTTCTCAATAGTGGGTTTAAGGCCTGAACAACAAACCCCTTTTGCAAAGATTTTAGCATGTTTTTCGTCTATATGTTCCTCGTTATGTTTTTAACATTTATATGTGCACAAGTTTGACTTTAAGTTCAACACTAAAAAAAAAAGCATATACAAAACTAGTTTAATGCATATGATTTTCAGTTTGTTTTTAGCTTGATTTCATTTCGGTTCGTTTCTTACTGCTTAGGTTTTAATTAAATTTAATTAATGCTCAAATTAATCTTCGCCTTTACTAGTACAAATATCACGGTTTGCATTTACGCATTACGCTTTAAAACGTATTTTTAATTAATTGTTTAATTTTAGGCATTAACTTGAACTTCATTCCCAAGGTTTGTATAATTGTATTTTGTTATATTCTCTTTTAGTTCTCTATATACTCGTAATACGTATGTATTTTTTTTATATTTCAGCATTCTAAGTTTAAACGTTTTTAATTCTTTTTTGCAATTTCTCAAGTCTATTTAATTCTTGTAATAATTAAACCTTTTGTGTAGCGGCTTCTTGAATTGTTGCTGTCTAATTTTAAAGTTAGTTTCAACTAGTTTCTAAACCTATTTGTTGCCCTTTCTATTCGCTTTCAAACTTAAGACGGTAGACGGTCCAACTGGAGACCTACGTACAAATATAAATGGTTAGACTATTGTGGCTAGGAATCTCTCTATATATATGTAAATATCTTGAAGAGCTAATCCACCTAACAACCATTTGATGGCAGCTGGTATACAAAAAATGGTATGTTCTTCGTTATGGGGATAGTGGGTAAAAATACTTGAGTTTTCCACGAAAATTGTTGTAGGGAAGCAGAAATTAAGACATAACTGTAACTAATTGTAATGAAATTCCATTCGCGATAAATCTGCTAACTAACTTAAACAGGACACAAATTAAATAGCTTACAAAATAATTGGAAATAGGACTTAAACTAAATCATAATGACTGCCCGTGAGCACAAAGGCAATGCGGCCAGTGGACAGCAGAGGCATCTTTTGGTGTCCAAATGGGATTCCTGCGGCGCTCTGTGTGGATGGCGCATTGCTTGAAATGATATGAGCCAATGTGAAGATCAAAGCGCTTCAGAAAACTCTTCAGCTGTTTCCGGTGAGGACTCACCCATTCCAGCTGTATGGCAGCTCCTGGCTAACTAACTTTAATCAGCATTTACAAAAAGAACCAACAACTAGCTACGTTTAACGTACTTAAGCCGTGCTCCTAAGGCTTCGCTTATGCATAGAGTAGAAAAACACCCGCTCCGAACTCTTCTGGTCTATAAACCTAAGTAATTCTCTAAACCTAAGCTAACTAACTAACACTAACTAGGCGTAAAATACACACACAGACACACACACACACACACACATACACACACAATGCTAATGCCATTAGGAAAGGCCTCCGGAATAGTATCGTATAGAAGCGGATCATCGGCTTGGGCATCGGCTTCTACAGCATTGCGAATATAAATTGTGTGCTTGGCTGTTTTTGTTTTTTCAGTAGTTGTTGTTGTAGTCTTTTCGCAAACGTCTCGCTTGAGGAAGTCGGTGCTCAACTGTGCTTCAGGATTAGTTACTATATCGCACAGCCCTTGCGCATGCCGTACATGATCTTCAATTCCGGATATATGATTTTGCGTATCAACTGATTCGTCTTGCCCGCCAGCATCGCCCGCCGATTATCCTTTTTCAGCACTTTGATGCCCGGCTTGTGCACCAGAAATGCATTGTCCAGTATGTGGAACTCGTAGTCCAGCACGCACAGCGAGTAACCCTGAAGATCAGATTAGAAACAAGCCCAAAACTACATATAGAAGCCAGCCAACTCACCTGCGTCATCTTGTCGCTCTTTCCCTCCCAGCTGAGCCGCTCGTCGTAGTGGGGATCCGCATGGGTACCAATGTAGATGGGCTCCCAGTGCACATAGTAGCCGGTGCGTTTGCCTATGTGAAACACACTCAGCTCGTCCGTCTCATTGGCCGCCATCCATTCCTTGGACTTGGGCACTCCGTGGCAACTGGCGCACACTCGCTTGTGGAAGGGTATGGCCTTGCCGGTGCGCAGAAACTCTTGCAGCTCTGTTTTATCGTGCGGGACCGGTGAATTCTCATCCACCTCGAATATGCTGAGCGGAAATACTCTGCAAAGTACATTTAATTTTATTTATTAAGTTATTTTTGTAAATACTAAGTACACTTGCTAACTACTTCAAGCTGGGTTTTAAGTAGTAAGGATGGGTTTTAAGGAATGATAAATATCTATTAATACAATTTTAACTGATTTGTGCTAATATTTATAGCCCTGCATTTATAGTTTATTGCTTGTTTGGGATAGTCTCTAATAAATTCTTCGTTATTCAAGTTTTTACTCAGTATTTTCTGAATACTGCGATAAAACCATTTCGATTTATAGTACAAGTTTTTCTACCTTCAGAAATATTAATTTCAGACATATTTCATATCTGAAATTAATTATTCAGATTTTAACAGTATTTATAAGCTTATTATTTATCTTGCCTAGTCGGCAACAAAACAAAATGTTTCAGGGGTCGGAGTTTTCTCTTTCATTTCGAAAAATAAAATTATTTTCAAAGAAGGTGTAATCAATTTCTAGTAAATCTTCGTTTTCTTGTCTTCATGTGCTTCGCCTACTTGCAAAAGCCCAGCGTATTAACCCTAGTCCCAATACTGACTTCTTGGTAAAACTCACCTGGGCGCCTTCCGCCGCAGATACTGCTCGTTACGAGCAATCATCTCAAGGAATTTCTTGACCAGTCCGGGATTCGGATACAGTTCAATATCCGAGGCTAGGATAAAGTGTGTGAGCGCCGCATCGCGTGCAATGTTGCGACCCACGTTGACTGGGTAGAGGAGCTTCTTCTGCGCCTTGTACAGATGCCCGGAGCTGACATTGAAGTACGGCGCAGGCAGCGAGCAGTTGTAGCCGGTCTTAAGAGCATCCTGTGCCTTGGGCACGCTCTTGGGTATGTGCTTGGTGCCAAAGTAGACGTGAAAAGTGGCAAAGGCGCGCACCAGCTGGTTGCCAGGCACGCAGTCCCGCAGATACTTGATGGAGTCCAACGTGGGCTGGAAGTCCGTGCCGGGCGCATGCATTGCTATGCTAATAGGTGCGTTCCAGCTGCATGGGTGCGGGCATGTTAGTTCAGTTGGATAGAAAAGAGGATCTTCTACCAGCTTACCGTTCTAGCAGCGGCACCAGATTGTCCAGAAAGGTGTAGTCCGCGTGCGTTGTGTAGGTAATGGACTCGTGGCACTTGAGCTCGCCATGATCGGCCCTCACATAGTTCTGCAGCACCCAGAAGTCGCCGCGTTGTAGCGTCTGCTGGTTGTAGTCGTGCTCAAAGCAGTTGAGCAGCGTCCGCACGCGCTCCTCCAGCTCCTTCTCGTCGCCGGTGACTATGTAGCTATCCGGCTGTGTATTGTTGAGCTCTGCGGCAGCGCTGCTGCTGCTGCCGCCAGCTCCGATGTTGCCCACAACCTGACCAGGATCAGCTGAATTGGGCTGTAAGCCGGTGCCACCTCCTCCGCCAGCGCCACCGCTGTCGTTGACCACTGCCGGCGGAGGGGCCGCAGCTGCCACAGGCTCCGAATTGGCATTGCCTGTGGCTGCTGCGAGCACCTTCTCCTCTGCAAAGGCCGCCTCTGACTGCACAAGGAATTAGAAAATTGTAAATTTATGTTGCATGTTACTTTGGTTCCGCACTTACATTCACATTTTTCGGCGTGGGCTGCTGTTGTGGCAGCAAGGGAGAAGCCTGCAGGGCGGATGCCGCTGGCTGTTGTTGCTCCTGCAACATGAAGCCGCCGCCGCTGGTGAAATTGTTGCCGCCGCCATTCATCAGAATGCAGCCTATGTACAGTAGGACGGCTACGTTGATGAGTATGCTGCAGCGCAACAGCCAATTGCGGCGTGTAAACATTTTCTGACCCAGCGGCTCAAAGCGCATGTTGAAGCTGCAAGCAGACAATTGTTAATTAATTAATTTAATTGAAAACATTTCCAATTTAAATTAATAACAGTCAGCTGTTAACAAACGCGCCACCTATGCTGTTATCTTGGTACTAATGCTATTCCCAAGCGTTGCCACCTGTTCGCAACTGCGTACGCTGTTAAGCGACTAGCAACTATAAGGCAAGTGTTTGTGACTGTTACTCGCTGTTAACCCTCTGTTCCAGCTATGCCAATCTGGCAGTAACGAGTACTTCTGTAAATATCGCGCATTTCTATATTGAGCCATTTTGAGTACACTTCAACAGCTGTTCAGATCGGCGCCTTTTTGCTGCGGATGGCGCATAAGTTGATAAACTAAATACAATATTATTAAATACCTAATAAATTCATAGCTACGCACACAAAATGTCTTTGCAACTAGCTCTGGATGATTGCCTAATCGACTTCGACAGACGCGTGCTGGTCACCGATTTACTGGAAGAGTACAAATTAACATATAAAGAAACTCACGAACTGCTCGAGGCGCACATTAAACAGCAAGAAAGTGCAAGTGCCACCAAATACGAGAAACGCTTTCTCGTCCACGGCATGCAAGCCGATGGGGATGGTGAGCTGTATACGATTGTGCAAGGCGAAGATAAACTGAAGGAATGGCTGGCCAAATTGCAAAACTCGCAATCCCA
Organism: Drosophila ezoana; assembly: GCA_035045725.1. Taxonomy (NCBI): domain Eukaryota; kingdom Metazoa; phylum Arthropoda; class Insecta; order Diptera; family Drosophilidae; genus Drosophila; species Drosophila ezoana. The sequence continues at coordinate 9,279,860 of JAWNOU010000005.1, forward strand.
GCTGTATTCAGTGGAAGTGGCTGGCGGCTCCAAGAGCGCTGCGCCTATTTTCAAGCCCATGCAGCATGTGGAAGTGCAGCTGGCTAAGCTGGAGCAGCGAACAGGCGCCACGCCGAAGGGAGTCACCAATGGCGTGAGCAATGGTGTCCACAAGCCCTCAGAGGTATCAAAGTCGTCCAGCATCAAGGTAGAGCAGTCAAAACCAAGTGCCACCAAAGCGGAGTCTACCGCACCAGCAGAACAGCATATTAAAACATCACCAAGCGAGCAGAAGAGCAAAGCAAAGGCGCCAGCAGCAGCTGCGAAAAAAGGCAGCATTGGCAGCTTCTTTAGCGCAGCTCCAGCTGCTAAAACGCAGCCTGCCAAGGAAACCAAAGCACCTTCCACCAAACCCGCCGCCGGCAGCATGGAGAACTTCTTTAAGAAGCAACCAGCGCCCAGCAGCAGTCAGGCAAAGCAAAAAGAAGATGCAACGTCTGCCAGCAACACCTCCGTTCAGCTGTTCGCTGAGGAGAGCGAACCCTCCTCCGACGAGGAGGAGAAGTTGGATAAGCTGCGCCGCAAAGTGGTTGGTTCAGGGGACGAGTCAGACGAGGCGGACGCGAAGCCAGCAGGTAGCAAGCGGCGTCGCATTGTGGACTCCGACGATGAGGAGCAGCCACAAAAGAAATCTGCAGAACCGCAGCAGGAAAAGGAGGCTGAGGAGCCAATGGAAGTGGAGGCGGCGACAAATGAAACCTTTCTAGATGATGATGGCTTTGTTATAACTGTAAAGGCCAAGAAACCAATGCAAGCGGCCAAGAAAAAGGCTTCGCCAACAGCAGCAGCAACAGCAAAAGCTGCAGCTGCATCTTCATCAACTACAAAGAGGAAATCACCGCCGGCAGCAGGCAAAAGCGCAAAGGAAACGCCTAAAAGCAAACAGGGCAGCATCACGAGCTTCTTTACCAAAAAGTGAAGGCGCTCCCAACTAGTATTATGTCTTGATTGTATGTCTACAAATTAAAATGCTTGCATTCCCGTAATACACACGAAATACAACAAATTATTAAATGTATAATTTATATTGAATTAAACATTTTTCTTAGTTTTCTCGCATTGATTATGTTTCACAAATTAAGTTACGAATTACACACGAGATGCTTCAAAACATTGTAAGTTTTGCATTAAATTTAAAACCATACAAAACTTTTAATTTGTTTTTCGGGTTTTATCTATTTATGCACTAGTCACCCCACAATTTGTTATTTCAATTACTTTTCTCGCTTATCTCAACACGAATATAAATCTCAAAACTCAAGTGGAACGTTTTTTGTTTGATTTGCGTGATCTTGCCTTTTAGTGGCTTCCATTATCAGACCGTCTGGCCGTGTGGACGTCGTACTCGAACTGTTCCATATCTGGTCAGCGAGTGCTCTTATAAATTTAGGCGTCCTACTCTGCGCTATTTGCATTGACGCTTGTTTTCAGTTTTTTTTTATCGTGCGTCATGAATGTTGCGCTACTTGTTGCCCGAGTAAATGGCACTTGTTTACTTTTGAGCCACAGCTTATCAATTTGCTACTTCCGAATGCGGAATGATAAGCGCTGTTTAATTAGTCGACATTGCTACAATGTAGCTAGACTCTATCCTTACTTCAATATTTTCTCATTCATTTTTAATGTTATTTCAAGCTCGTGCAGTTTTGAGGTTTACAACAAAAACAAGTTTTCCATTTATTTTGCAACCTAAAATACGAGTGCAACGACTTTTCGGGCCAGTCCAACGGACGAGATGTCATCAGCATTACTCAGAGCGGAAAAAAAGTAATAAAATACCGCAGAACAGGAAGCGCGAAATTAGCTGTTTCTGCATTAATCTTTTTTTTTTTGGGCACTTTGCTTAAAGTGCCGCCAGAAATTTAATTAGTAACAGCATCCACAACAACTGTGCCCCAGGTGAATGATGTTCTTAAAAAACACATTGTTGTCTTAAACTCCATTGCTAATGAAAGCTTTTTTGAAATTAAGTGAAGATTTTAACTATTTTACCTAATTATTAAATAATATTTATAATCTTTTTTTGAGTTTTTTAAATAACCATCTAGAATTGTTAATCGGCATTAAATAGAAGTAAGGAGGCGGTGTTTAAATCAATTCGATTCTCAAAACATTCGTTAACCCTAAAAATTAGAAATACGAAGTTTGCAGACGATATGATTATTCTAATATATTCTTGATTAATATATTCTTCAACAACCGGGTTGATATTGTCAAGTCCGTCTGTCTGTCTTTTTTAATGCAAAGTAGCCGAGAAATTTCGCATAAGTCCGCCTTTCTGCTGCAGGCAGTACATATGTCTGTCGAATCGGACTAACATATAGATGGCTTACGAATGATTTGTCGAAAATAAAGTTCTGGCATGAAATAGTTTTGTGCTTTTCAGATACCTCAAAAATTAAGATTATGTATGAAACGCTTCTTTGTTTAACAAGATATGTAAAACAAATTTAACATTTATAAGTTTTACTATGCTGCTTATATTAGCCTATCAAGAGCACACTTCTATATTATAGATGTTTATGGGAAGCATCGGTCGGTACTCTGTTCTGTTTTTGTTTTCCAAGATATTTTTACCGATCTAGTCTCTCTTATCTGCCAGAGGTAAGCTAAATGTTTTCAAGGCTTTAATATCTTCGGCGTGTCGAAGATAGCGGTATATTTCGAAAATATTTATGTTGGACTACATTTAAGGCAGAGTTGGGTCGAGTAAAAGCTAGAACGAAAGAGTAACTGAAAGGGAGAAATAAAGGCACACTTAAGGTAAGATCTCTCTTAACGTTTCATAAGAAAGGATAGACACAAAGAGTGAAGGGCAGAGAGCACGTTCGAAGCCTGGTTTAAACTGCGACCGTCAGAACAGAAATCATAAATAACAAGAACCATAGCAGAAAACTGGGTCAAATATGTAAATCATTGGCAACAGTTAAATGAAATACAATTGTTTGTTAAATAAACAAAAGTGAAGATACGTAAATTTGTCATAATCTCGGACACTTTCGAAAACGTACGCAGAACAGTTAAGAGACCTCAACTGCAGTTGATGTACTATTATTTTACGAATTCATTCTTTTCTTTATATGTATTTATTATTTGGCACTTGCGTGTGCTCATTAGCGCAGAAAAAGTATCATTCGAATACAAATTGAACGGTCGCTTTCGAGCTAGAGCTGAAGCTGCTCCATTCATTAGGGGCTCCCCTGGGGGCACACGCGCCCGGGCATTTTACACGCATCATTGGAATCGCTGCCGTCGCTGTCGCCGCCGACGGAGTTGATGGATTGGAGTGAAAACTGCGAGATGTTTCAAGTTCAATGCACCGTCTTGACTGATGGCCCACTCCCCCTCCGCCTTCCCCTTCCACTCCATCGAAGAGGGCCTGCGGTAGGTGATTTTATCGGATACTTCTTGGCAGGTATGCAAAAAAAAAGTGCCACTGGTTTTTGTGTGTTTCTGGGACACGGGCTCCGTATGGGACTGGATTGTTATATGTGCTGGATAAATTTGCATAGCCTGCGGCCAGTTCGAGGCGAACGCCTCGGGTAATCCGCACTGTCGCATTCGTGCAAGCCACGCGCACAGGAAACCAACCAGAAATCAGCATCTGAATCAGAATGAGAATCTCGTCAAGCTGCGCACTGCCCGGCGGCCAATTTGATAAAAATCTTTTGCGCGCGCTTCGCAACAAGTCTCTTCTGGTTTGGAGTTTGAGTTTGAGTTTGAGTTTGAGTTCCTCTCTTTTATGGTCACATTTGCCATCATAATAATCGTGTGCAGAGTTCAATGGCAGGCACTTCTAACGTTCCAGTGGGTTGCTTGGCGGGTTCTTAGCATGGCGTCGCTTTTATGGCCCCGCTCGGCCCACTCAGTTGCTCTGGTGATTATGCAAAACACAAGAGCGTTCCATAAAATTTGGAGCAAAACGTGAGAATTTTTATGAGTTTTCAATTTGCCAATTGCACAGACACTGAGTGGCCCAGAAGTGCGACACACGTTTTAACCATTTTCGATTGTTCTTAATTGTTTACTTTTTATTTTAATTTCTTGCCTGCGTCAAAATGTTGCCCGGCAACAACGTCGCGCGAGAATGACTGATGAGGCATGGGCTTAGAGTTTGGCAATCGACTCATTGAAATATGAATATGAATATTTAATAGGGTTGCTTATTAAAACAGGTTAAGAGTATCTTGGGGCGAACAATTGATAAAAACAACATCTACACATGACTAAAAGCAATTCTATTTTTATGTTCATGACCCGATAGAAATATGCTGATTTTTTGTTTGTTGTCTTCAAATTAAAATTCTTAATAAATGCGGGATTTTGAAATTAAGACTTTAGAGACAAAAAAATCTAGCTTATAATGATTCACGTGTTCTTAGATACCAGTATAAGCTGTATTTTGACTAACTAAATTCTGATCAGCTTGCGTGTAGCTCTAAAATTATAGTTCATAGACAAATCTTCATTTATAAAACTCATTGTTGCAGAAAATAACGAATATATTTTTGTATAGATTACTTTTTTAAACATAAACATTTCTGGAATGTCTTTAAGGTTATACGAAAAGTGTTCAAAAAAGAGGGAAACACAATTCGCGGAAGTAATCGAAATATGTAATTGTGTGCTTAAAAACCTTAAACTTATATTCCACAAGGTACAAGTAATTTAATTTTTGTATACACAGTAATTATTTGTTATCTCAAATAAATGTATGACAAAAGAAAGACAAATTATTAAACAATAAAATTTTAATTCTTAAATACATATGTTTTTTATATGTTTAATCAACTTAGTTCAGGGTCGAATCTAACTATAATTGCAATCGATAATTATCGAATACATAAAGTAAGACAACGTAGTCTTTCTTTAGTATCTGTCCAGTATCCAAATTTCAATCTGGGATTAACTCATTGTGCCACCTTAGATTAACCCCACTTTCAGCATCAATTTTCGCCCAAACGCAGTCATGAAATCAGAAACTCTTTCGAGAAATGCCAACGAAAACTAACAATAAAACATTCCAGCAACAACAGCAGCTGCCAGCGCAATCTAATTAGACATAATAAGCCACAGCGCAAGCAACTGAGAGACGAAATTTTCTGGCCAAAAGGTCTGGTCAACTGTTTGTTTGTTACCAACTCGGTTCGGGCTGGTTGCTGGCCAACCGATGAGCAACAAAGCAACCGAGCAGCAAATCGACTCTGACTCCAAGCTCGACTTTGGCTCTAGTGCCGAGTTTTTCCGGCCTGCGCTATTAAAATATATTACAGCAGCAATTTCACTCGACTTTATTTTTGCGCTTTAGCGGGAACAGGGACCAGGGAACAGTGACCAGGGATGGGAGCAGGGAGCAGGCAGCAGCTTGAACCACGCTCGGGAGCAGTCCCGCCGCCGCTCGCAGTGCCTGCTTTTGGTGTATATAACTTAATTTTTATGGTCATGCAAGTCAATTGCAGTTTGGCATTTCTTCGATGAATTTTTCTTGGCCAGCCTCGCTGGCCGTTGAGGCCATCATCAGCTCTGCACTGGTTGTTATGCTGTGCCAGTCGTAGCATCGTAACATGAAACGCAGCAAATTGTTTGCACAATGGTTAAAGACTATGAGCCGAGCACTAGGCGCACCTTGGGACCAGGGCGTCTTGGACACAGCAACTGCCTGGCCATCTGGCCAAGTTGTAAGCAATTTCTGTGCAGAAACAAATATATGGGGCGCATATCCATACTTTACATGTAGAGTTGAAATGTAACTTATTTGAAACTTTTTGGCATTGTGTTACATATCTTAAGAGTTGATTTTTAAATGGAATAAGCCCAACTGTCCTAATGCAAATGTATGTTTAGCTTTATATGTTGGTCAATCACATTCTTGACCTTTCCTGTAGCCTTCCAAAGTAACTTACATCACTTAACTTAATTGTACGCGATTGTAGGGATACAAAAATAAAACAAAATATTGAAGTAATAAAAATGTATTCCATATTACAGATTTTGGCAAGTTCATCGAAGTGAAGGAAATTAGCAGATAAGCTTCATATAAACTAACACGTCAATCCAATAATGTTCCCTGCACTCTAATTACCGCATAAAGAAATACATTAACTAAAATATTTGTAAGCATGTATCCTGTATACACATACTTGGTCTCGGCAAACAAGGCAAAGTTCTGAGGGATTCAAACGACCACAAAGTCACAATAGACAAACAGATAATTATCGATAATTGAACATTAATAAATATCAACATGTACACAAATCGACCAACCGACCGGCAGGCCCAATATTGAATCTTATGTGCCATTAATGATGATACTTTGGCATGTTGGTCGTCTAATGGCCTCTATAAATAGGCCGGGTGTTGGCCAGAGTGTGATACTGGGCACCTTGTAGACACATTAGCGACACATTTCCAACTGACAATGGCTCAAAGTAAAAAGGCAGCCGAGTAATTGATGAATGTCCATTACTTGTTTATGATAGATAGAGAGAGAGAGAGAGAGAGAGAGAGAGAGAGAGAGAAAGCGAGAGAGAGAGGCAGAGTGTGCAAGAAAAAACGCATCAGCAGAACGGAAAACATACTCATAAAATATTGAATTTATATTGGTTCATTTGGTTAGACAACGGAAATGGCAGCGACATGAATTACAACTGTTTAATGGCCTGCCACGTCAATGGGAGTGGCCGCAGGGTGTCCCTTCGGTGGTGGCCCGACCTGTCTGCCCCGAAAGATTTATGCCGCATCATAAAAGTTTTATTTATTCGACCCCATCCTTTGTAGACTCGGGTTCAGGTCTGCCAGCTAACGGCACTTGGCCAAAGTTATCCGACAGCTAACTCTCATACCTGCCTCTGGAACTGATGCTAAGATTAAAACAAAAACGCAAACTTTACTTAAATAGTTTTTGATTTTCAGCTGATTACAGTTCCAGAATTTAAAGCCATTAAATGTGCTATAAAACCGAATCAAGCATTTGATTTGGCAACAATGAAAATAGTAATACATTAATTTGTCTGATGTAGTACTGTCTTTTTCCAATTAGAGAGGAAGAGTACTCAATATTAACTTTCGATACTTTTAAACAAAATAAAAATATACAAATAAAATAAAAACACTTTTATACAAATTAGCTTTTTGCCGTACTTATTCTACAGAATTTGTGAAGTTATCTAAAATTTAATTTAGGGAAACTGAAACTGATTTCGTATTATAGATAAGGTATTCATTTTAATAAACACCAAAATCTGGCTGATCGTATAACAAGTTTTATTGTTTCCAATATATTGTGCCTAAAGTTATTTCAAATGTAATTGATATGTTGTTCCACGTATAATTAATATGTTGGCAAAAAGCGGATAGGCCAAGAAAGTGCTTTATGAAATCTAATTTGGGTGAAGGAAAATTGTATTAATTTATCTGCTATACTTTAAACCTTGACAACTAAAGAGCATTGCTTGACGAAAAAGAATTGAATTTTTTTAATGGAATTTATAAACATGAATAATCAACTTTTAATCGAGTTGTGATAATCGCAGCACAACCAAAAAAAAAGTGTACTAATAGCCTGTTCAACAAGAGCGTCAAGTGTTTGATTAGATAAGAGAACTGAACATTATTGATGATAATAATATAGTACTGACATTTTGGTAACTATCTTAAGCTACATTTGCGCCTTTATCAATGTTTTCTTTAACGGTTCTTTTAAATGGCAATTTAATTAAGTAGCAAGAAATTAAAACAAAGGGAATAAAACAAAATGCAACTAGTATTGAAATAGCTTTTTTAATTAATGCCCCAAAAACAAATATAAAATATTAAATGTTGTTTAAGATCTAATACAGGTTACATTCATGTGGATATATTGTGGAATAGTGGCATGGACAATTGTTCGACTGATAAAGAAGGAATTAACTAACTATCTAGGCTAATTGAGAGCTGAAGTAAGAACGTGAACATTGAATATGACTCACAAAGCGGCTAAGGAAAATACAATTGAATTGTTCATTGACATAAATAAATAATGCAGAAAGCTGAGCAACAAAACTACTTTCTGACAAGTACGTGTAGTTCGAACTGGAAACGGGTCATGTCGACCAAACACGCTAGTTTAAAAGTATCTGAGGCTACGAGGCATATTAACTAATGCCAAAAATGGCATTATAAAACAAAACAAAAATAATAGATATATTTATGTAACTATTGAGAAACAGGTCCAGCTCAACTTTCATTTTTATAAAAAAATAAATTAGTATATGCATATAGGAATTGTCATCAATTTTGTATGTATAAATAGTTATCAGATTTAAATTTATATACATGTATGTATATATGTATAGGGATATAGATACTCCGACAACTGCAGACACATTTTTGTACTTATAAAACAACGCCAACACAATATGGCTATTATTATGACCACAAATATAATTACATTGGTCACGGAAATATCAAATTAAGCTGCCTGCCCATATTTACATGCATACATACCTTTACAATATAGATTATTTTCGTTTGGCTTGTAATTGTTAAATTGCGTTCCCCTAAGGCTCAAGTTTCACAATTTTCGACTTTAAGCTTTAAAAACTGACAAACTTTGTTAAAATAAATACATTTTGTTTTTACTTTAATCCCTCCTTGTTGTGACAGGCACGTGTGCGGAATGTTTGCAAATTTCCGTTGCATAAATTTAAATAGGTTCGGGAAAGGCAAAAGAATTCTTAAAATTAAACGTATTTTCCCGATGGGCGGTAGTTTAAAAATGTTGCACATTATTTAGACTGATAATGCTGAAATTGGCAGCACAACAAGTCTAAAAGTATTTCAGTTTCCGATATCTTTTAATTTTATAGTTATTAGCTTTTGAACAATACGTTTTTATCTAATGTAATGTAATGTAATCTTCAAAAAGAAAATTAACAAAGCATAACGAGTTAGCTAATTTGAACTAGGGCAAATATTTTACACCTGGAACAAAAAGCTTATTACAACTGCCTGATTAGAAAATCTCAAAGGGACAGCTGACAGCGAGAGCATTACTCATACGCAGCGTGTGACAAGCATATATATAAATATTTTTAAAGCATTCGCCGTGATTTCATAAATAGTTTTTTACCAGCAGCACGTGAGCCAAAAACGAAGCGGGCCAAACAAAAGAAAAAGTGACAAAAAGAAAACGAAATGAAAATCGATTGTTTTTGACCTCATAGAGGAATAGCACACATTTGGAGCGTTGGGGCATTAGGCGACAGTCGGCCAGTGATTCTTTATGCGCGTTCCTCTTTTCTAGTTTTTCGATTCCAGCCGGGTGCAATGGCACTAATGAAGAGAACAAGAAGAGAAGAGGGCAAAAAAACCAAAAAAAAAAAAGGAACAGCCACGACGCGGGCAAAAGCGAAACGCAAACAAACACGCCATGTCTCCGCGTAGGTGTCTGGTTTATTCCCAGCCCAAGACCCAAAACCAGGCAGACAGCTTTAATTCTATTCTATTATATATGTTTTTTTTCGCTTTTAAGCGTTTGCCTATTTACAGGCGAATGTAACACGCGAGCTAAGCCCAGAAGCACGAAAAAACACAAAATAAAGTAATGCCCGCGAAAACCAATAAATTTGCACAGCACCCAGGGAAAAACAAGTAAGAATGCTTTGGGCGGAAATGCCCGACTAAGGAATACCCTGAATCTTCTTTTAGCAACGGCAGATGCAGCTCGCTTTATGTGTTTGCTAACACTTTACACATTAAAGAGATGTGCTAGGTTTATTGATCCAAAACAAAGTACACACATGATCTTTATACTAGTACTACATACTACCACTAGGAGGACCTCCGTTAAAAGTTTCAACTCTCTACCTTCTTTAGATTCTGAGATCAATGCAACCATAAATATGGATAGACGGACTTTGTTAGATAGATTCGACTGTTTATACTGACCAAGAATTTATATTATTTATTGGGTCGAAGGCGCTTACTTTTGCCTGTTGCATAAATTTATCCAAAGTCTATGTACCTCTTTTACCCACTTTAAATAGCTACAGGGTATAAAAAGGGAAAGCAAAATGATGAAAGCGCATAGATATAAATAAATATACTGAGAGAAGAATTGGATTTTGGTCTAAATGCAGTTCACGAGCGTAAATCGCTTCTAATGCTACCAAAATGTTATCAAACAGCTAAAAATGTTTTCTTTAATGGCACTCAACGTGGAACAAAGCCTACCTAAAATATATTATGTTTTTAAATAATGGTAAAAATATGTATCACATTAATGTGAATAATGAACGACAGTCCTCGGCCTGCACGGAAATGACATGTTAGAATTGTTAGCAAGCGTCACGCCCACAACGCCCACTGAAAGGTGTTTTTGGGGGTAGGTATGATTAAAATCGATTGTCTTGTGCCATGAGCATGCACAACACGGCAAAACTAAAATGCAGAGCATTCTGGACAACAACCATGTGAAACTAAGCCCCAAGTACGTTCAAACACGGTTACATTTGTATATATGTATACACATCTATAGTTACCCAATCATACAATTACACAGCCGCACACACACACACACACCCTGTGTTACACTCGTTTGCATTTGCACGCGTAATTTCATTAATTAAGTTTTTTTTCTCTGTTTCCCCTTGTGGCTCTGCGGAATGTATTTGCATCCGCAGCAATGTTCGCGTTGTTATTGTTGTCGTTGTTGTTGTCGTTGTTGCGTGTTACTCTCGCAAATGTCATTTTCATTATCGTTTACATGCATTATGTGATTTGGCCATTAATTGATTGGTTAGCTCTTTGGGCGCGTTACAAATGACGTAATCGAAAAGTGAATGCATTTGCATTGCCCACACAAAACACTGCGCTACATAATATAAACATTTGCCGTATAAGCAAATTTCACTTCAGCCTAATGAAATTTGTCGCGCGTGTGTTGACTTACATGTTAAAACACCAATTACGAAGTCGTCTTTGGTCAAGGTCGCCACATACCTGCAAATAGTAAAGACAAAACAAAACAGTTAGAAAAACGAAGCAATTACTCCTTAAATGCAAAAAAACAAATAAGTCTAGTCGGGAGTGCCCGACTAGGAGATACCGTAAACCTTCTTCCAGCAAAACCGAAAGCAGCTGCAGGGAAAGGTTGCCGAGCAACTACGGTAATTTACTAAATACCAGTCCAAAAGAAGAAGAAGAAATCTCAATGTATTATTGAAAGTCGCCTTAAAATGATTAAGTTTTTATTTTAAAGCAAGAACTCAAATTCGTTTTTCGTCACTCTAACATTCTTAAATTCTTCCATTAAACAACAAAAATTTAAACGAAATTGCAAGATATTAACTTAAAGCCAGTTCCCTTTCTTTCTACCATCTTGATAAGCTCCAAGTGTGAGCAGAAGCACTGCTTTTTCAATAACTCGAACAATCGACACATTAAATAAGACTTAGCTAACGTTTACCCCAACATCTTCTTAAAGTGCGGCAAACAATTTCAGGTACATCGCACACGCAATGTGAATATAATATGAGAGATTGAATGCGTCGGCGGAGCAGAGAAAGGACGAAGGACAGCAGAGGAGCGAAGAGCGGGACAAGAGATATGAGGAGTGGCTGATGGGCACGGAACGGAGTCGCCTTTAAGTAGGCAACAAAAGACAGGCGCTAAAAGTTAACAGCAGCAAGCCCTCAAAATGGCCCACACACATACGCACACAAACACACCTGCATAACAGTTATATACCATATTTATTTATTTATGCAGAAGGCAAATGGCAACACGTGCAAAATGCGCGCAAAATTTCGCTGTTTGTGAACTTCGTTCATTTTCCCTACATTTCACCATTTCTTGGGCTGGGAAAATGGAAAAGCCAAAGCTGGGAGTGGAAGAAAATTCTGAATTTTGGAGCATTTCGCTTAACGAGCATATTCAATAGCACTTGTTGGTCAGGGCAAACGCTTTTAAGTGCCGGCTACTTGCGGTGAATGCAATGAAAACAGAAATTTACTTTAAGGATGGTGAATAAATGAAAAGCTTATGAATATTCTGTGGCTCAAGCACACTTTCAACATTCTGAATTGGTTATGTAACTTACAAGTTCTCATGGGCAGATGCAGCTCTCTATTTACTCAAGTCCACACTTTTTAACTTTATTTTGGAACTAATAAGTGCAAGTTACCCCAGCTGCTGGAAAACTTTGAAATCTATACTTAAAATAACTTGAGTTATTTGCAGACAAGATTTAACTTTTTACACAAAGTAAAACGCGGCACGCTTCAGATTAAATAACCTATTGGAAATATTGCTTAGAAATAATATACGAAAACTTTATTTCCGACCGATTCTTCCTATAGAGGTATTTAATACAATATTCCGATCGGAGACGTCTTCTGCTATGCGTTACATATTTTGCGATCTTAAATATATATCATCTTAATGCAAGTTTAACTGGAGTCACAAGACTTGAGCGTACACTATGTACAAGGACGAACAAAGTATCCTAATTTGTAATTTTCAATTAATATTAATAATAATCGTAAACTGTAGTTTAAGACTCGAAGAAACTTTTATCCGGACTATATCCAATCAATATTGATTTATTTTTCCTTATTATAATGTAAAAAGTAATGCGTGTTAGTTAGTACTAAATCGTGTTAACATACTCAACACGGACATGCACGAAGAAGTACAAACACAGAAACAATTCCAAGTTAACATCGTGCTGACTCGTGCGTGTTCTTTCCAAAAAGAAACACACGCTTTGATTCAAGATAAAAACTTATGCAATAGTGAGAGTAAAGTTAATTAACTTCAAGCAGAAAAATTTCGAAATTATGAAATAAACATTATAGTTTTGCCCTGATGCTCTAGTTCCTTAGATTAAAAACCGTTTTACGAACAATTCCTCTTTAATTTTCATTATAAAAATCATGTTTAAGGGAATACATTTCTGTTCACAAATACCCATATAATCCTTCCTGCCAATTGTTGTTACAGCCCACTCCGCTCCCCAATCAGAGTTGATGCCCCAAAAATAACCAAGCATAAGCATCACACAACAAAACTAAATACCAAAATACAACATACTAAGCAAAACACACTCGTGTACACGCATTCTACAATATTTGTATAACATTTTGTGCACATTGTTCATCCTTATGTTCTTTGGGGTTCCTCGGTTCGGTGGCCGCCACCCGCAAAAACAGGGGGCATCATGCAAAAAGCAGCGCGGCGAGTTTTATGTATTTTGGCATTGGTTTTGTATTTTTATTATACTCTATACCCATTGAAAATGTGTAAAGCAGGTTATTACGAATTCGAGTAAATGTATGTTAAATGCAAAAGTATGCATCTTCTACTTTATAAGTTTTAATTTGTATTCTATATGCATATCTTTGTTTGGTTGTCCCTTGATATCAGATTCTAAAGGAGGTAGAGACTTGAACTTGAGTTCAACTAATGCATCGTACCTTATAGATAATATAGATATATATAGATAAGATACAAGCCTAGATCCGGAATATCTATTTATTTATACCTCCACACGACACAAAGATCGGACTATAAGCCCTGAAGGTTTTAAAGACTGTATAAATATCCGTAACGGTAGCTCGATGCCGAATACAGCGTAGCTACTTGTCGGGCACTTGCGAACAGAACATTCCCTCTTGTTCTTGTTTTCACGTAGTATTGTGATGCGATTGTGTTCAAATGTGCGCGTGTATTTGTGTGCGTTGTTAATCCTATCAGCAAGGATGCTGATGTTACTTTAACTCTCTGCCCAACACAGCGAAAAGATAAAATTGGCGAGCTCGAGTATTTGAAATAGTACAACAAACCAATGAAGTGGAATCCAAAGCTGGAGAAGAGCAAGCGCTGTGCAAATATGTCTATAAATATTTGTCTGAATGCGCCTGTTCTGGTATTAGATTCACCCGAGCGTAATCAAATGTAAACGAATCCCATTATGGGCTTTTGCTACAAGTATATGCAAAGTGTTTTAAATGCTAAGTAATACTTTTTTCCCTTATGTTTTTTAGAAGTACATTTAATGCCTAGCACTTCATTATTTTAATGATTTAAAAATTTTTTAATCAACTTTAAAGTTTTATTGATATTCTAATAAATATATATGTGTAGAAAATTATAGCTTTTATAAATACAAGTTATTTAAAGTTAATAATAACGAACAATTAATAGACAAAAAAACAACGTTCTCTAGTTTTTGTTGTTTGACGGTGTATTTTGTTCTTCACTTTACTGACGATGGTGAACTCTCAAATTTAACTTAATTAAACTTAAATTAATATTGTCACCTTAAACTGAATTTATTTAGCTTTTTTAAGCATTTTCTTCAATCGAGGCTCATAATACAAATACTCATTCGACGCAGAAGTAATTCGAAAAACTATCAGAGAAATTATATAAGGTACGTCATCAATCCCACCATTCGAAAAAGCAACGATACAGCCAAACAATGCAACTAAATTTGAACGGAATTCGAGAAGAACAATGAACTAAGATCAGAATCACGCGCAGGCACATAATTTTAGAGTTCCAATGAAACTACATAGCCACAACTGTACACAGCAATGGAATGGAAGCTCCAATATCGATCTCAGATCTCATTTACAAGCTCCACAATCAGCATACCAACGGACAGACCATGCGTGAGACTCATCAAAGGCATGGAGAGTCTGAAGATTGTGTGGAATAATGGCAGCTAGTTGCCACTTCTATTTGCTGCATCGAAGATTCGGGGAGGCACGTAACAGCATTAGCGGGGAAAATTGGCACTTCGATCTGTCTTGCAAATATTGTGATTTCTTTTTAATTTCTGTTCCTCAGAGGTTTCCCATGATTGCGAAAAACTGCGTTTACATCGGCGTTCCTTGCGCTTCGCCATGCGGAAGAGAACTTTTCCTGTTCTGTTAAAAAAAAAAACAACAAAAATTACAGCTATTCGATTAACGACTGTGAAAGGTGTGGGTGTCGGTAAAGTGTGTGGCCTGTGTTGACCAATAATGGGAGTGCCATTATAATAAATACTCCTCGGCCATTTAGAAACTGTGCAGGGGCGTTCGGCGTTCGTAATTCGACTACCGCCATCCAGAGCTAAACAACCACAAATTGCTTGCTAGCATAAAAGAATTTGCATTAATAAAATAACTTGAAATGTAATTTTATTCGCTTCAAATAATGTGCAACTTTTCAAATTTGTGGTTAGTGGTTAGAAGACATTAGTAAGGTGTCTAAAAAGTTTTTCTGTTTCACTTTGAAATTAGTTTTGAACGATGTTGACTTCAAAGTTACGAATGGAAAAAGTAAACTAATTTCAATTTCTCATATTCACCACTCAATTGATAAGAAAAAGTGTTTCGGCTTACGGACTTTTCCAATTATTGACACACCAGGCATTACCAGTTGTTATAAATTTATTTTCAACTGGGCTGCGAACTAGTTTTGAGCCAAAACGGTTTTTCAATGTATGACTTTAACTTTAAACTAACCTCGCTTCAAAGGAGATAAAAACCGCACCTAAACCCGAACTTAGACAAAATTTTATACAAGAAGAAAACACAGCCCGCAATACTTTTTAGATTTGAGTATACATCAAATTTTTACTGCTGGAAGTTTTATTAGCTTTATGAACCAACCCAAAAGGCATAGAGAAAGTTTGTTCGAAGCCTGACCGGAGCCTCTGAAGATGTTCCTTGGGTTTTGTAGTTTCCATTTTGACTGAATTCTAATTGTTTCTAAAAGTTTTAAATTATCTTTCTCTTCCGCTTCATTCCGCTAAGGACAACCAGATAAATAGAGCTGGTTTCTTTGACTTTAATTCAATTAATTTTACTTGATGAGATTTTCTTCCGGGGCGTTTAAATTCTAATTTTTTGGATCTGCCCAAAAGAGTCTCAGCGTGTCCACAGTAGTATGCCTATGACAGCGGGCTAAATTAATGGCCATAAAGTGAGTTGACTAAATTAACTCATTAACAAGAGTGCTATCATAAAGTTGGGAAAAGGAACTAAAGTTCATTTCTAGTTCGCCATGAGAACTGTGAGTGGAAATACATATTCACATACATATACATATGTAATTTTGATACAACTAGAGGAGAGTTTCACATAAAAGTGATATAATTTTTAAGGCCAGTTACCGCGAAGTGGTTGAGAGAGTTTTAATGAGCATAGCAATTATTTGAGGTTGTTTTATTATCTGTGAGGCGGCATCGACCCCACTTAAACTTGACCTTTGCACTGGACAGCAGCTAATCAGCTGCATGCAACTGACAATTACAACGCCTATTAATAGAAGCAATTTGCGCGTGTTTACAAAGCATTTTAGCCGTCATCTCGCTTGAGGCAGAGTAATTGCTACACCAGATTATTAAATGAAGACATTATGGCAACGCCTTAAGACCTGCGAGCTCCGGCTTCGGCTCCGGCTCTGGCTGTGGCTGTGACTCGGGCTCTAGCTCCAGGTCTTTGCCTGCCCCTATATGGCCATAAAGCCAAGTAGGAGGCAACACCAAGACGGCTGCTCATTTCATGCGCATTTAACTAATCTGTCATCTAATCCGCGTGTGCATCAGACTGTGGTCAAGGAGAGTGGCCGCTAGTCGGCTCGATGCCCGTCTACTTCTTTTGTGCGGATGTGTTTACCTTGAAACCTGTATCAGGTCTGAGCTGAAACTCTCCCAGCCTGCTGGCCGCTTAGCAATTACATAAGTAAGTACAATAAACAATTAGCTTGTTGCAATAAATTCAGCCCAACACAAAACGCTAACGTGTAACAGGAAATGTGATAGTTTAGTGAAATTTTCTAAATTGAAATTTGTTGAAAACATTTCAATGTGCTCGTCACGTTGCCCGCTCGGTCCGACTGACATGGAATTCAATGAAAAACCGCAGACAGAGACTTCTTGACTTTGGCGTTCTGTGGCAGCTGCGACTACTTCTGCTGCATTGTTGTCCGTCTCCGTCAGTCAGTCTGACAGTCTTTTCTTCTCGCTACTTTCATTTCACAGCCCAGCGCACAAGTGCAACATGCCCCGCCCCCTTCAACCAATGCCAGCAACCACCATCATGTTGCTGCCACTGTTTCTCTGAATTTATCAGTTGCCATTGTGTTTGGCTATTTCCTCTTGTTGCAGCTGTGTGTTGCGCGTGTGATAAGACCCCAAATTCGCGTTGGATGGTTCTTTCTGTTGAATTTCAATTGCACTGTTGAAATTAACATCATAATTTTCATATATAAAATCTGTCCAAGCTAACTATCAGCTGGTGGAATACTACAAAAGGTTTTACAACTCATAAAACTTAAGTGTAGCAAGATGAAACCTATAATATTAAATGTTTGATAAGAACACCACGATTAAAAAACTTTTTGCAAATATATTGTATATTAATAGTGAAGGAGAGTCTCAAAAAACAAGAGGACAGCAGTTTTAGCGGGACGATGTATTGTTGCTGAGGCTTCCTTAATGGACAAAAGCTGTTCAACCTCTTTGATCGATGGGCGCAATACTCTAGTTAAAGAATACCTAATCTTTTCGCATTTGCTTGCCCTATACCAAGCTTTGCCAGAATGTTAGAAGTTACCCGTACTTGTACGGATTTTCCGAATTTTCAAATTTAATTAAATCTAAAGAAGAACAAAACAAAAAAGCAATAATGCAAATTTCACGAGTCGTTATGAAGTTTATATACTCAAATAACTTAGTTGTCCAGATATTTAAAACTATTAATAAGGTATAATAGAAAGAAATTTGAAGTATGTCAGCATAAGAAAACAACAAAATTGATCAAATATTGAATTGCTTGTTATTTGATGTAGTTGAACGAAGGAAAGCGATAAAGAAGCAAAATGAGAAATAATCAAATTAAGCTGAAACTAAAAAGACAGCAAAGAAATATGCGCGAAACTATGAGAAAATTGATAATCATGAGAAAATAAAAAATGTTACGGAAGAGCTCAGCAGTTTTTAAGAAAATAAAGAAACATAAATAAATATTACATATTTTGCGAATAAGGGAAACACATCCGAATAAATTGATTGTCATATTTATTGATGTTGTCTTAAATCTCACGCCAATAAATAAAGCTTGACACAAATAAAAACTGAATAATCACGCATCGCACCTCTTAATGAGCAATATATATAACTTAATCACCGCACAGTCAAATTTTTTGCTACAATCAACAGCTTGTCAATTTATGACGCATAGGCTGAAAAAATTAACTCTAAAACAATTTGTCAATTTTTAATAACGATTAAGTCTTTTATACAAAAGTTTTTTCATTTACAATCGCCAAGGCTTTTTAATTAGTTTTATGCTACAGCAACATAAAGACAGCAAAGCATAAATTAACAGAGAGTGCAAGACTCCAGGGAGGCGAACGGAGGGTACGTCAGGCCCTGAGCTTAGCCGGGGCAAAACTGGTTAAAAGAAGAAGAGAAGAGGCAGAAACAAGCTGTGTTTGTGATTGCAACTACTAGAATTTTCCTTTGGCTGACTGTAAATAACTTCAGGCTAAGGCTGGCAATTCTTTATTATTATTTAAATAATTTTTTCCATAAATCACCTGCGTTAAATGATTTTCCAATTGCATCATGCGGCAACCAGCCTAGCAAGCTGTGTACAATGAAAACGATAAACAAATTGTCATCCAATGTCTTCAATGCATATAAGCTATTAACAAACCGTTCATCAGCTTAACGGCCCAAGGTCGTTGAGGAGGCTTCCTCATTAAATGTAGTCATTAACCGAAAAGAAACCCAAAAGATCTTCAAGGTTCGCTAACTAAATTAACCATATGCTTAAAAAAAAAACGGTGCTTAAGCACACATGGCATAAACTATACCAAAAACAATCAACAGCATATATTAATGTGCTTAAAAAAATTAAATTATAAAATAAAACTTCGATCCGGTACCCTTGAAGAACAATAACAACAAAAAGTTTTGTGTACGCTTGTCTATAATAGGGAACAAGTCAATAAAGTAAAAGGTTTCTTATTAAAATAGTCTAATCTAAAATTTTCTTAGATTTTTGTATAAAGATAGAGTATAAAGATACGCCCAAGCAATATACATAATCTCTGATATTTCTCGTCTTGATTCTTGAATAAGCGTGTAAAGAGTATTAAGATTGTTTTTCTTTGGTTAAGCTTTAGGACTTATCAAGATTATCTTTCCTTATTATCTTAAAATCATTAAAAATCGGATATAAATTAAATTGAGCAGCTAGCAAAACGTTTGCGAATGCAACACACAAGAGAAACAAAAAATAAGTAATTAATAATACTTAAAATCATAATTAATACGTAGACCCTGAACGTAAAATGTATCGTGCCCACTGTAAATTACGATAATAAAAATAATGTGTAAACAAACAAAAGCGCTGCTGCCTAGTCAAAAGGGGCCAACAAGTGATCATTTAGTCAGTCGGTCAGTCAGTCATTTCGTCATTATTTTCAATAAATGTACATGTAACAGGCAAAATAAATATGGCAAATTGAAGTGGGCAACATTAACAGCCGGCGGCCACCACAAAAAAAAAAAAAAAAAAAAAAAAAAAAAAAAAAACCTACACACACACAACGCAATGCGCATGCGCAGCACGCAATGTCAAAAGAGAGCCCAAAGTTGTTGCTAAAGCCACTGCCAAAAGCAAAGCCAAGGTTGTTGTAATGATTGTGGTTGTTGTTGTGGTTGTTGTTGTGGTTGTTGCCATTGCTGTTGTTGTGGCTGTTGAGTTGTTGTGGCTTCAAGTACAACAACGCTCAGTCAGCTAGTGTACGAGCAAAGTTATGTTAGCGCCATAAATAGTTGGACTCAAGCATACAAAGTGGAAGCAGCTGATGTTTAATTGCAAGTTGTAAAGATGCTTTGGGTGGGTCCAATCAAAAACTTTACAAGGAAGTCAATTGAAAGCCACAAAACAAGGGTTCAAGGCAATAACTCTTAATGATTGCCGCAGGGGAATGAAGCATAGATCGTGTGAGCATAGATCTTGTGTATCTTAATGTTAATATAACTCATCTTTGTCTGCAGTGCGAGAGTGCAAATATATGCTTTTAGTGCTCTTAAGTTTATAGCTCATAAAAATCTAAATTTATAATAGCAAATTCTAAGCAATTTATATGTGATATTAAACATTGAATTTCCGATTAGTCATAATCAACTCGTAGAGGCAAACATGCCCATTACTTCTAACTATTATAAACAGTGCTCAGTTTTTAAGCCATTACGAGCACAATTTCATTTAAAGCGTGCTGGAACACCTGCACAACAGTCTTTTTAATGCCAAAAGCATTTCCCAGAAGTACTTAAGCTTAAGTAGAAAAGCGCCACCACCGAGCACCACCGAACAACACGACAAAGGCCGCACAATTCCAGCATTATTTCTCATATCAGCAATTTGATTTATTGAGCCGCAAATGCAAAGACCTTGCCCAGCAATCAGACAGACAAACCAGAGACATCAAAATCATGTTGAACACATGGACGCACTTAAGGCTGAGGATCAACAGCAGGAGGAGCTCTCCCATCGTCTGCCCAACATGTGAGCAAAAGCCGGCAGTAGATAAGCGCACCAAAATGGGCTCAAAGTGACACGAGTATAAAGCTTAAATGGGAAAGAAACGAACACTGAAATTGTCACATATCAGTCGCGGTTCGCAAAGCGCAAATGCACTTTTAGACAGTGACTCTTTTATATGAATCTAAGCAAGAGTTTAAGGGTTGCTCGACTATAAAAATGCCCTCTAAATACTCATGTTGCTATATCATAGATATATATATATGATATATAGATATCATATTCCACAAAATTACATCTGGATAATTATTCCATCAATTCGAGTTTAACAAGGAAACTTACTAACTGGGACCTCAGCCTACTTGACTTATTACCATAAAACTCTAGCATTCTATTCCTATTCTTTTGTGTTGCTAAATACTTGTGTTAAATAAGTTTTG
Source organism: Drosophila ezoana (assembly GCA_035045725.1). Taxonomy (NCBI): domain Eukaryota; kingdom Metazoa; phylum Arthropoda; class Insecta; order Diptera; family Drosophilidae; genus Drosophila; species Drosophila ezoana. The sequence goes on from JAWNOU010000005.1 coordinate 9,300,870, forward strand.
ATTGTGAAATCAGTGCATTAAATTTGTATACATCATACCGATTAGAGATTTCGCTTTTTATACCAAATAATATATTTATATATGTGCTTATCTCAAAAATTAAGTGTTTTATTCATAGTGTATATACCCTTTCGAGAACACTAATAGGTATAATAAAGGAGACAACTATTCCGAGGCAGTCAAATGCGGTATCAGCAAAAATGTTGTGTGGGTCAGAGATACACTATAGTATTTGGTCATGCCAATGTGAAAGAGTTGAAGTTGGAAACAGAAAGAGATAGAGAGCATTAGTCCGAGAAGGAAGCAGCCAGAGATATGAAAGATCGTTCAGATAGGCGCTCGTTTCGACACGCAAAAGGCCACTTAGGCCAAAAATGTAGCATCGCCTGCCCGCTAAGATAGCAGAGGACATTTAGATGATGTGATAGATTAAGCGCAGCTATGTTGCATTATCGGATGAAATTCTCGCGCGTGACAGGCGTTGCAATGCTATCGATTACCACAGAGATAGCCAGCTGCAAGGTATTTATAAAATGTACGCCCTAGATGGACACTCATTAAGCCGTCTGTCCCTATGCCCTGGCATGGCAAATATACTTATAAATAGCCTGGCTATGACTAAAATGAATGCCATGGACGGGGGGGGTCAGTACACGGGGCTGTCATTAATGGCGCCGCTTGTTGGCCCACAAAAGAGGTTTAAGTATATACAGCTAAAGCAAACGAGTTTTCGGTTTCGGCTACTCTTCAGTACGCGGTTCTTGTTTCTTGATTCTTGGTTCTTGGCCAGCGCACGCCTTTCGAGGCGATGGCACATAACTCTCTAAATGCTGCTGTGGCTACCACAAAGCAGTTTCAGGTATGGAAGCTTAAAATTCACTGCAATTAGCAAAAAAAAATAAATAAAGGAGAAATAAAACATACGCTAGGATCTAATAGGACTTATAAGGAAATGAATCTGTTGGCAATTCGATTCCCACCTGATTTTTCTCGCTGTCTCGCGGTGATTTAACTAAATAACGACATCCCAAATAAGTATTTGTTATTTTAATTGGCAGACAATTGACAGTTCTTTCAAAAATGCTTAAACTTAATAGAAAATCACATTTTTGTAGGCTTAATCATTTATATTTGAAAATGTTTAAAAAGCTTTCACATACTCATTTGTTTATGTTGTCTTTGTCTCTGTTGAAAGAAACAAATTAAACAATTTATTTGAGCATATTTTGTTGCAAACTTGACATTTCTGTTGTTGTTTCTATTTTATGGTTGATTATTCGTATTTGTATTTATTTTACGCTTGTGGTTTTCTACTCACATGTTTGTGAATTGTTTGCTAAAAGAAATTCCATTTTATTTTAATATTGCCAGCTATTTTTAGTCCGATTTTTGGCTTAGTTTTGTTGTGAAAGTGTAGCATCACGATGTTTGTGGTAGACGAGATTCAACAGCAAATAACTGCACGTCATTCGGATCATGAGAGCATTCAGAGCGCAGCGAGCGGAACGAGCCGAGGAATACGAGTATACAAATATACTTCGTATAGATTTGCAGCTTTGATAGACATGCCTCTTGATATGCAGGCATGCGGCACATTACAAAACGGCGGCAAATTGAATTTTGTGTAAAAGAATTGAATATTTAAAGAATCGAAAAGATATCAGCTCAACTTAACTGAGTAAGCTGAGTATTTCAACAATATGAAGGCACATTCAGTTTTCTTTTAGCCGTTTACCGTTTTACTTCGTAAAATATATTTCTCAAAAAATCGTCAAGCAAGATTACAAATTTACGTTGATTGCTAATCATTTTTTCTGAGTATAAGAAAGTCCAAGAAACGACTTTTGAACCTAGAGGTATTCAAAGACATTATATTTATGTATGTATGTCAAAAGTGCATAAAAAACTTGTACACTAAAGCTATTAAAAACTTTATTAACTTAAAATAAAAACTCACTCAAAAATGTTTATTTTGAAGCCCGAATTGTTAATAATATTGAAAGAGGCCAGTTTAATGCATTAGAAGCTTTGCTTCAACATTTTTTTATATTTTGTAATATAATGCTTGAAATTGCTTTAATTAAAGAGCTTTTATACCCATGTAGAGGGTATCATAATTTTTGTCTAAAACATCTCCTATAATAAATACTATATAATTAACAAAAAAAAAATATAAGATATAAACAAATCTTTTCAATTTAAAATCGAAGAATAAGTTTATATGGCACTCTGCAATACCGTATATATGCCATTTGACTTATAGGTCAAAGAGGGGATTAAATCGTTGTTTTTAAGAGTTAAAATGTCTTAAAATTGTTGAACAAATTGTTTGAACTTCAAATACTTCTTCCATCGAATAATTTGTGTTAATACCATTAGTCCTTGATTTTATTATTTAATAGCAGAATAAACTACTTGTTTATTTTACTTAATTGCACATTTATTTGTACTTCTCGACTTGTCGCTAAAAGATTTCCGTACAAAGGGAGACACACTCAAAACAAAGACCACAAAAATTATTTAATATTCGTAATTGTTGTATAAGTTGCAGTCGTGTTTACTAACAAAACAAAAAGGCGCACACAATAGTCAAATCATTGCCGTCAATTTGTTGCAACTAATTGCAAATGCCTAGGCAAACAAAAGACAACCAGCGACGACCTTTAGAGTAAATATTTGTGCATATACATATATATTTTTTTCAGTTTGGTTTCCTACAGAAATTTAATTGTGCAAACAAAAGTTGGCCAGTGCCATCTCCGGCGTCCCAGCTACCAACCAACCTGCCCATTCAACTCTTTTTATTTTTATTATTCGTTGGATTCTCTGGTTATATACGCTTAATTGCTTTCGGCTGTGCTTTTGTTGTTGTTGTTGGTAGTTGGCAGTTGGCAGTTGGCAGTTGGTTTGCCGGTTGGTTGGACGGTTTGTTGGCTTTTCGGCTGCTTCCTACTCGTGGCTGTTTGAACTCTTGATCTTTCAAGGTTACGACAGCACCTTGGCGTCTTTTAGGCCATTATCTTTTTAATAACATCTTATACAACGATTTTCAACTGCCCCAACATTCATATCGTATAAGTGAGTAAAATTGTAAAAAAGAAAAGAACAACATCACGAACTTAATTACCACGCACGTCGGCAATCAGTTTTTGTAATTTTTTTTTTTTTTGTGGGAGATCTTAAAGATTTCTGCTGCTACTCGAAATGAATGGACATTATGCAAAAATGTGGGCGTCTACCGGGTTTACACCCACAGAAAACGCTTAATTTCGGCCACTGACAGCGTGACGTATACTTAACATAAAAAGCAGCAAATGGAGAAAACACAGGTAGGACGAATTTGCAATACGCTTACAAGCTATTATGACGGTACCTTTAACAAAAACTTCTATAAGAACCTAATTATTTTTATAAAACTAGCAAATTAAACAAATAAATCTTCAATTCAGCGAAAATGTAGACCTTTATACAAATACTATGTTTGGTTAGGGTATCAAGAATAGTACGAGCTGAGATACCAGTTTCTATAGAATATATTTACTAAGGGTTCGGATATGTCTTCCCTTCTATGCGTTACATATTTGGTGAAAACATAATTATACCTTCTGTGAGGGTATAGAAAGGTTTATGGAAAAGAAATTTGCATAGTGTGTGCTAAGAGAAATAAAAAGGAAAACCCTCGAACAGAAAGCAAAGTTAAAGTCATGTCAAGAGAAATCTGAGCAAATGAAGTAAAGGTGTCAAGAACTTTATTGACAGGCTTCAAGCTGCTTGGTAAACACAACGTAATGCTGGCAAAAAAGTTTACACAATAAAAACAACAGAGACCAAAATGCTAAAGCCATGGACCGACCCCGATCCCTCCCTCATGTAGGAAGCCGATGAAAGCAAATAAAACAAAACAAACTGAAAACGTGACAGGCAGCAAGCTTCCCAATAACAACAACAACAACAAATACAACATAAACATGATGACAAAAACAAAAAATATTTTTGCATTGACAAATGAGCTACGTGAAAGTTTTTCACAACTCCTCCGGCCAATGGACGACAAACTGCAGGCCGCTGGCTCAGCACTCACTGTGGGGCTTAGAGGACCTGGGGGCATGAGGGGCTGACTGAAACGAGCAGCTGCAAAATCGAAACCGAGTAATTAGCACTTATTGAGATCAAAGTCAAGTGAATCCGCTCAGCATAGCGAACTAGTTTCGCGCTCAGCTCGTGTGGGCAGCGAGAGGTCGACACACTTTTCGCAGTCACTGTCATTGGCAAGCAAATAGAGCAGAGCAAATAATAACAAACACACTCATAAAGCAGACTCTGAACTCAGTTGGAGCATAATTAATGTGCATATGGCACTTAGAAAATGAGAGAAACAGAGATTGAAGGGCAGAAACAGAGACAAAGAGAGCTAAAAGAGAGAACCTGAGAAATATAGAGTACAGGCGTTCAATACTTGCCCTAAACTGCAATTGGTTTTGCATGCCAAAGTGTTTCAGCTCGGGTAACTCTTTACACAGCAAACATTACGCACAGTTGGGCTATAGCCGATTCAGTATGCTCTATATATATATGAAAACAAACAAGATAGCTCTAGTCGAGCGTACATGACTAGGTGATACCCTGTATACTTCGCCGAACCAGCAGTACAACTCTAGCTTCTAGAAGCTTCTTCTTTCTTAAAGTTCATTTATACATACATCCCCAAAATCATACATTAATAAAATTGATGTATTTTTGTAAAGTATAAAAATAGATAAATTTAATCAATCTTCTAAATCAACAAGATAAATATATATAATGGAAAGCAAACTATTAACATCTTCGTGAAAATATAATAACCTTTTCTTGCATAATTTTTCTGTGTTATCCTATATGCTTATTTCTCTATATTTAAAGGGCATTTGAAAGTCGCATACAACTTAACAATTTTGGTTTAAGCATTTTCCACACTGCTACTGCACAGAAACTCATTTGCAATTGACACCAGCGGCAGTCGGTTGCAGTTGCAGTTGCAATTTTAGGAGGTGTGTGAGGTGTGGGGTGATGGCGGGTGGTGCTTGCAATAAACGTCAGAGTCAGCTCTGGTAGCCAATACAGGCGAAGAAAACGTGTGCCACAATATGTCACTCTCATTTAAGCGACATGGTAGTGTGTGTGTGTGGCAGGGGAAAGCGTTGGCTAGTTGCATGTGGCACTCATTTGCGGACGAATGTCAACGTGCCGCTAATTAAGGTTAATCAAAATGACAGTATAAGCAGAGCTAAGCAAAATAAATGGTTATAAAGTGCAAGCGATGCGACGCCCGCGAGACATTGATTAACGAGGTCGTCAACCAAATGCGGCAGCAGATGAGATTTGGCCAAACAACTCGCTAACTGTATAAACACATAAACTAATTGTGTGGCAAAACACCAAACAAAATACAAATGAACTGTGCGTGTGTGTGTGTGTACCTCTCGGCTGGTAGTTGTGACCAGCTTGTCTTGCCTTTTGTGGCATCGTTTTATTTGCATAGCCAGTGGAGGTGCAGGAGGAGAGAAAACTCTACCACATGCTGCCTGTCAAACTGTCGGCGCCTGAAGTTTTGCACGCACAGAAACGCAGCCCGCCCCAGCTGCCGTCCCCCCTTTTAGACCCAGTCAATGTCTTTTCTCATAAATCAAAGCGCCTCGCATTGTCAGCACTAAATGAGTCATTTACTCTTTTTTTGATACCCTGTGTCTATAGAAATGAATAAAAAAAAGGGTATTAATGCAATGTGGAATGTGTGTAACAGATAGAAGAAGATTCCCCGATTCCATAGACATATTAAGCTACCCGTGGCCGTCCGTCTATCTGTACGAAGGCATCATCAGAGACTAGCTATAAAAGCAAGATATTTCATATTAGGAACTTGGTTTTTTTTCAAGAAACCATTTTCAGAGGGTATCTCTTAGAGTATTATATAGTCGGGCACTCCCGACTGGAGCACTTGTTTTCTTTTTTTTTCAAGTTCGGGGTTGTCTTTGAAGTTTCAAGTGAAAATCAAATAATGCGCTGCCTAATTAGAGCCCGCATAGCTGCGGGGCTTCGAGTTGACGGACCATTTCAGACAATTAAATTCGCGACTTTGAAGGGATTGTGATTTCCGTGAACGCAACACTTGATATAAGAATCCAAATTGTTTATTGGCTTACCTGAGAATTGGTTAACAAGTTGCTGCAAAGAAGAGAAAAGTCTAGAATGAGATTAAATTGTTTGCAAGAAGTAAATTCTAATTTTTAATTAAGTGTACATAAATACAAATATATGTGCAACAAATATATCTGCCAAAAGATAGTAAATATAGCATATTTTATACATTGGGGCGTTATGTCTGAAGTGAATGTTTGATTGTTTAGATACATTTTAATAAAGATATACATATAAATATAATATTTCGAAACCAAACGTTAATCTACACATTGTCATTTATTTAAGACTTACCCTACTGTTCAAGCTTAAAGTCGTAAGTAACAACGGATAATGGAGGTATTTTATCGCGTTCCTTATAAATTTAAGATCAATGTCAAATGTTGGTGCAAAAAAAAATATTTTGAGAGCATATCAACGAGAACTTTGTTTTTATGCTTTCTAATCCCTAATAAATAATTCCAGAGGGTTAAAGAACACTTGCATACTATTGCTCTTTTTGTTTACTTTTACGAATTCCTTTTTCGGACTTCTTTTCATGCTCGACTCATTTGCTCGCCTTGGGCAACCTTTGGCCACTTTTTGCACATGCTGCACATTTTCCCTTTTACTTCTCCGGGGTAACTAACGCTGAGCGTGTCCCGTGGGCATTATTTATGCAGGCACTCATCTCGTCGCGTTTCGCTTTTATTTTTTAGCGCTGCTCTTCTCCGGCTTTGCGATTTTTTCAGCGCATTAATTTTTGAACAGTGCAAATGCAACTAAAAAACGCATACTTTGAAGTTTGCCTTCGTGCATTTTGTCGAAAGTGCAATGTGCGTAGATTATATCTTGCAGGACTCCATGATATAGCCAAGGATTCTATGGAAAACAACCTGGGAAATGCGTAAGAAAGAGCAGAAGGTATCTGCTCCTCGCTGCAAATGTTGTTAAGCTAAGCTTTTGGGATTGTGAGTCGACTTTTATATTAAACTAACTGATATTTTCCGGCATTGTCAAAAATTGGATTAATGAAAGAAGCCTAACCATTTTTTAGGATTTCATGTTATGATAGTTATGTTAGATCGGCAGTCATAATTATATTACTATAATTCCGTTAAAAATTTACAACAATTAATCGTAGTTTCAAATACCATGAATACAATGTTGTAGTATGAGTAAAAGCTGTACACCAAGCGATTTCTAAAGTTTCTATAGAGGTATATTTGTTTTTATATATTGTATATTGGAAAGTGTCTTCAAAGTTAAGGCAGAAAATCTTAAGCATCTACTCCTGTAATAGCTTACAATAATTTGTACTTTTTTCTATGTAAATGCTGTCTAGCGCAATGCCAAAATTGTTCGTGCCTGTCAATATAAATAAATCGTATACTAAATACATCCGCAAAGCATTTTGCGTCGACCCACAAGAAATCTACGCCAACATGCAGCAAAATATAAATAAAAGAATACGAAAATAAAAATAAGTTTATAATATATAGTAAATCAACTGACGACAGATGGGGGCGCATTCATTTTTTTTCGCTGTCACTGTGGTTGTTGTTGTTGCTGTGGTTATTGTTGTTGCCGTTTGATGCGGAAGTTTTTAAATTGTGCAGCAATTTCATTCATTCATGAGCCTTTTTTATGCAAGTAGAAGCGTCGTCGAGCACGCTGTGGCCGACATAGCCACAGTCTCAGTCCGCAGTCCGCAGTCCTCAGTCCGCAGTCCTCAGTCCTTAGCCAGCCGTCAGTCTCAACGTCCCCAATGCGGCGGCTCAGTTCAGCAGCAGTTGCTCCGTTCTTGACTTCTCAAGTGGCGGAGTGTGCGCCGTACAAAAGCAGAGCACGGAACAGCGAATGCCTGGCAAGGCAAACAAAGTCATTTGTTTTGGATACGGGATGCTTGTGCGTTGTGGATGGGACTACAGGTCTCGTTTGGGTCAAGAGCAATAAGGCTAAATAATACGATTTTGTTGAAATGACAGCAGCTAAACTAAAAGTGTGTGTGTGTGTGTGTGTGTGTGTGCAAGTGGGTGTGGCAGCAGTGTGTGTGCGTTGATCATGACAAATGCAGTTAAGACCGCGAACTTAAAATCAACTTAAGCACCAGCTGAATTATTTGCTATAATGCGGATAACTTCTTTAACAAAATCCATATTTTTATCTACCCATTTATCCATCTATTTGAATAATTTGCTAGTGAATGCTCGAATCGCAGTGAAAACTTAAATTTGCTGGAAAATAATTCTACACAAGCCGACTAAATAGCGTGTCCGCTATTCACCTGGTTGGTCTGGATTCTCGCAGCACTCTACCCTGATCTCTGTGTTCATCTTCGATAACTTTTCCAATCTGAATCAATTTCTATTGTACACTATTCTTTGAAAAAAATACACTTTTTTAATTCATACAGTGTATATATAACAAATATCGAATAGGCCATCAGCGGAAGGGTAATTTAACAAAAGAATTGAGGAAGGAGTCTAAGCATATCCGCCGGGAAATTCATATCATTATGTATGGACCTAAGGTTCTCGTCTTATATACGAGCTTTCTTTTTTCTCCAACTGTCAGCTGATGATAAAAGTTTCTTTTGCAACTGCACTCAACACACTCCACAAGGGATCCACAACTTGTATAAGCACACAACTCTCTCTCTTCACTTAGCTGAGCTGGGCTCCCTCAAAGGACAACTGCCTAAATGGCTGAAGACAAATGCCAAATGCGACAGCCAAACAAAAGTAAAACTGCAACAGCCTTCAACACACACATAAACAACTCTCTAATACACCCAACACATACACACACCCAACACATACACACACACACACACAGTGCTAGTCGTGCGCTCATTAAATATTTAAAACTCTTGTACCGCCAAAAACAAGTGGCACAAAGCACGTAGCAAAATAAAATTCAAAAAAACAGAAAAAAAATTAACAAAAACAAAAAATAAATAAGCACACACACACTCACACACTTACATTCAAAAGGCGGCGCAAAGCAAAAAAGTTTTGCATTTGGCCAAAAAGGAAGTTTCTGTGTGCATGCCATGGAATTTTAAGCCACAAAAAACCTCAAGGACCTCAACAAAGGGGCGTGGCACTGCTGTCAGCTGCTTATAAATGAGCTAGTGTTCATGTGTGTGTGTGGTGAATGTGTGTGTGTGGTGTATGTGTGTGTGTAGTGGGCTGTGTCTTTGCATGCCTCTGTGAGGGTGTTTATGGTAACGTATGCAATTTAATTAGGACTAAACTAAATTAATGGCCACGGTATTTGTTTCCCCAACAACAACTGAAAGGGGTTTTGCTCCTTTGCGACCACGACGTAGGCTGGCAGCGAGCAGCGAGCTCCTTTGGCAGCGAACAAATGTGTGCGGCGGCATGTTGTTAAAAATTTGGCAAAGCTCTTGGCATCTATTAGCGACATACACCCCCGCACACTCGCAGCAGGCAACAACCCAAGGAAGTGTACTACATGGGGCGTGTATCGCTTTGTGTGTGTGTGTGCTTGTGTGTGTGTGCAGGAAGTGCTCGTTGAAAGTATTTTTCGTTGCCGGTTATGTCATGTAGCAAACTGTGTGCGAAATTTTGTCACAGCCCCAAAATGTATGCTACAGTTTTGTGCGGCAAGTGGGATAAGTATGTGTTGGCTTGTAACGGGTAGTTACTCCTTGTTCACAGGATTTGCGAACTGCGTGTGAAAGAAAGTGTGCAGAAAACACACAACAAAACTAAAATTCAAACTGAACTTCACGAATATGTTTGCCATTTCACTTTCGTTACGACTTCGAACTGAATAAATAAATCTGTAATCATTATCTTATATTTTACTAAGCAATATTAGATAAAAATCGAAAAATATAAGGTGAAGGTCATAAAAAACTGTGCTGTTTAATAATAGTGCTTATTTCTGAACTTTCGTTAACACTGCATTAAGCCATCCACAATATATCAGTGAAAATTGTATTTACCTTAACTTATACAAAATAATGCAAGTCAGCGAGTTCTAATTACATATTAGGAGCAAATAAATAAAAGAATGTAAGTAAAAAGGAATCAGAGTAATTACAAAAATATTTAGTAGTAGACCTTGGAAAAAACCAATATTAATACCAAATGTCGAATTCTCTGGGAATCGTAACTGAATTTGACACAATAAGTGTGCGCATTAAACTGAGCATTAAGCTGCATAATTATTAATAAACTTGAATGTCATTTTAATGCTGTCAATAAAGCGTAATTAAATGAACATTTTAAAAACGCGCCCATTATGGCGTGTATTGGTGATAGCTTAGTCGGGGAATAGGAACTTGGAGCTGTTGGGTTGGGCGTGTTAAATGGGCTTGCGTTTTATTGAAGCAGACATTTTGTTGGGCACACAAGACTCCGTTTCCCAAACACGAGATGCGTGAAACGAGGCGACGTTTGAAGTAAATGATATTAAATGTTATTCATACGACGTGTGGGCCAACTTGGCGGCTTACAAAGTCATTTCCTGTTCCTGCGGTACTTAAATTTTATCAACATACGCGAGTTAGCGAACTTAATGAAATTGTTGGCACAAAAACTGACAGCTGCGTCGCAAAGCTGATGTGGCAATTAAGAGAGACCAAAGTCTACATACGGAAGATTTTCTTTTTTTTGACTTACGGATGAATAATATTCCACGTTACATTGACCTCTTTAGTAGAATATTAAATACTCTTGCATACAGATTACAGCGGCAGAGAGAAATATGCTTTAATATAAAAAATCATTTACAAGTCAAATTAAATTCGTTGACAAATCTTAATCATAACATCTTAAAAAAAGTAAGTCTATAAAAATATATATAGTCTAAAATAGTTTACTTTCACCCATAATACAAGTTCAAGATCTAAATCGATACGAATTGGCAAAAATATATATATATATGTTATTTGATTTAAACTTCCTTTAATGTTGAACTCATTTCATAACCAAATTGGAATATCCGCTGACTGTAGAAAAACAAAACTTTTTAGAGCTTTTCAATTAGTATTATTAGATTGAAATTTAATTCTCAATTAATTGCCGGCTTATCGAGCATTGTGTATTAATTAGTAAATGTGCGATAATCGAAGCAAAATTTGATATCATTTGTATTAAATTCTAATTGGCAATGCAATTAAGGAAATCGAAGGCGCAATGTAAATGTAACTTAATCATATTTAACTATAATTGAATGGACAAATAAACTGGATGCGTTGCAAATAAACTAATCTCCAATTTGAAATGGGAAAACTATTATTACTCATAAAGTAAAATGTTCAATAGATAAATAAAAGAAAAGGTTGACAGAAATGTTTTACTTAAAATGGCGGATTTATATTGTTATTAATTTTAAAGGCATTTGAATTCATTTGTATATTTTATAAATTTTAAACACCAATATAATTATTATTGATTAAATTGCATGTTAAATATGCTAATGGAATATAAAAATCTATAAAATTAATGCACATTATAAATCATTAAAAACTGGCCATATTTAATTTAACTAGGCTGCATAAAAACGAACGCACATTTATTCAGTTGACATTTGAAATTTACGGGTCACAAGTCGAGCTCTCTCGACTGTGAAAACTGCACACGCTTTAATTTATGCGTGATAATCAAACCAAAAATAATATATAATTACATGAGAGCTAACAAACAGAATGTCCAACAATCAACGGGCTTGTATAGAGGACAAATATCACAGAAAAGACAAGATAAATTAAAGGACACTCGCTGCCCTCTGACAGGACATATGTAATGGAATGTTCGGACAGTTTCGGTTGGCTTGTCATTTCGGCCTGCGTTTCGTTTAGCTGCACGTGTATTCGTTTCTATTGCCCAAATATTTAACATGAAATTACATGAATATTTCAAGTCACTCCCAAGGGCTGAGCTTCTGAAATGGGTGTCTCTGAGTGGAGATAGTGAAGGGCACAAATTCATAGGTAAATATGCGTGCAAGCATATGTGTACATATGTGTGCACCAAAGGGCAGTCCCACAGTAAATCAAAAGCCCAAAAAATACAAATGCAATCAAAAATTTACACATTCAAAACACTTTTGACACATCCGAGCTTAAGACTGTGAAAAATACTTGATATTTCCAAAAAGGTTATGTATATAATGCTTTTGCATTTTTTTTTTTTGCATGTTATGCAACACTGATTACGGAATATAAGCTTTTTGTTCATTTTAAAATAACTTTGGTTTGTGCTTTAAAGTAGCTTTGAGTTGTTAAAGAGATGATAAAAGCTGGGCAAGCACAACCAAACGGGATGCTAGTAATTGTGAATATTCAAATACCATTGTATAGTATTTATTTTTTACTTCTTAATGCGCAAAGTTTCACTGCCTAGTCTGAAAGCTACATCAAATTTAAAGCCTTATACCCATAAGTTCGGCATAAACTTAAGTCTTTAAAGCACTTTATGATACTTCAGCTTTAAATCAGTCATAAAACTCGGGACTACAACTAAAAATATAGTTTTGCCGCCAGCATTATGCACATCACTGGGCAATTGCCATAAAAAACTGTGAGATGGCAGCCAACATGCACATATAGAATAATTTAAATTTATGCTGAAAAAGCAAAAAAGATTAACAAATGCATGCATATATGCGCATGACGAAATGTTCAAAACCAATAAGTGAACAATAGTAAATTAAGAAATAGTGCTACTCGCAGCAGATACCCTCTCGAAGACCACTAGTAAATTATTGAAACAAACATTTATACATTAATAGATAATTTAGCGTGAATTAAATGATATTCAAATGATTTATTATTAGAAACTTAGACAAACGCATAAGCATCTTTCGGGAAAAACGCTTTATATAATTCCTAAATTTGTATATGCCCCTTTTCGCGAAATACAGGATATAAAATATGATTGAATATGGGCAAGTAAATCAAACTAAAAGTGCAAATGTGCAAAAAAAAAATATGTGCAAAGCATGTGGAAATCAACGTGGGAATGTATTGAATTATTCAATGCACCGTCGTGGGGGTTAAAGCTATCCACCCCATCATCAAATTTCCCCAAAAGCTTTCCATCATCAGCTTTAACAACACGTTTGTATGTAGAGCAGCTGCTGATGTTTTTGTTAGTTTTATGTTTATTGTTCTTGTTGTTGCTGTTATTGCAGCTCGACTATCTAAAGTTTCAGCACATGTCGTTGTTGTTATTATGTTTGCATCCCTCTACAACAAGTCGAAATAACAAACTTTGCAATGTCATAAACACAAACTAAGCGCGACAGTTGCTCGGAGAAACGGCCAATAACAGCTTAAGAAACAACAACGAGCAGTTACTAAATCAAGCCTACAATACTCAGGTGTCTATACGATAAATTCAGGTGTAATCATGTGTAAATCCTTAAAGTTTATTCTCTGCAATTTCTTTTAGCAGTTGTCGTTGTCGTGTCCTTTTGTTCGTGAACTTCTCTATATGAAAAACACGTAAAGTACATGACTATAAATATGCGGATATCCGGCAAAAGTGAAATAAGAAGAGGAAGGCGAATAAATCCTGGTTGCAGACAATAAATGTGTGTAAAGGCTTACATTAGCAAATATGATTGACCTTTTTGGGGACAGGCACAGGTAAATAAATTGGATCATTTTATTTAATACGATGTGGCACCTTCGGTAAAGTAGAGGCAACATGTGAAAGGTGAAAATCACCAGACTTTACTAAATTTAACTATTGTAAGCGAGCTTAAATTGGCAAGCTTAAGAGCTAAGGTAAATTATTTTAATATGGCTTTAAGCTGCAGCTGTTTCCCCAAACAGTTGCAGAGCACAGCGTAAATGACAGCATTGGCAGCAACTGCCAATATAACATAAAATATTTGGCATAAAATAGCGCGCATACGCCGGGTCGGCCAGCCACGAAAGAAGTTCAGCAACAGCAACAGCAACAGCAGCAGCAACAACAACCGTTGCTGCAGTAACCCAGACACTGGCTGGTTGCAACCGTGGCACGTGGCATGCCCAGAAGGCAATACAGGTAAATGGTAAATGTGGCGTTTGAGCGAGTGCCGTGCACAATGCAAAATTTATTACTTTTGGCAAAGCACGAGAGCAGCACTACAAAATAAAGGAACCAAAAGTGCACTAATCAGGAGTGCCTGACTTGCATATGCCCTGAACCCAGGACAGAAATGCCTTTACAAATAATCTACACAAACGTACAGAACAACATAAATACACACACAAAAGCCGCAGCTGTAAATCTTCTTCGATTAGCCTACGTTATACGAGAGGCATTACAAAAAACCTTTATCATTAATAGTCTGAAACTTATCATTGAAGTGGAGGTAGTTATTATCTTGATCTACGCGAGCAACGAGCAATACTTTTGATCCATATTTGGAATCTCTAGTTCTCATAGTTCTTATAGTCACAGGGACATGGCTAAATCGACTGCCTTCTTTGTTATGCTACAAACATTTGCATACAGCATGTATACCCCTTTTGCTAATATCCAATGAGTTCAGGGTATAACACGAAAGGAAAGAGAGAAGGACAGAGAGATATGTGCAATCCTGCGGGCAACAACTGCAGGCATGGCGCAATTTTGTTGCCTACTTTTTTGTTCGGTCTGGCACAACTTGAGCCTGTAATAAAAACGGCAGCCTAGATTTCGGCATGCATATATTGTAGCCAGATAGGCGAGCACAACAGTATCTTTAAATGCCAGCTTGGCCGCAATGCAAACGGTTTACCTTCAGTTCGCTTTCGTTTTTTTGGCAGCACCAAATAGTTGGCAACATTCGCATAAAAGCAAACGATCTGTGGCATTAAAATTGACTATGTACGAAACTAGGCAACTATTGTGAACCACAGCTGCGAGTGCTTCAGCCTAGCAATGGTTTTGTCTAATTCCTGCCAACGGCTGTGGCCTTAATTAAACCGTCTGCTGAGATGCAACCACGACTAAAATGGGTAGCCCAAATCGGTTGGCATATCGATTAGTTGCAATACTGATGAGTTATTTACTTACAGGGTATAAGGAAGTTGGCAGTTAGATTGCAAGTAAATATTGCTTACCTGTAAAGAAAGAAAAATTAAAGTTAAAGTTAATTTTGTATTCATTGAAATGAAGAAAATAAAATAAACTTATAAATAGGTGCATAAAAATGGTACATAGGTACATTCGAAAGCTGATACTATCAGCTGCAGTCTTCGAATATATAATTCAAGACTCTATGATTAAAATCTACATGATTTATATAGCTTATCCAAAAACATACGAAGCCTTAAAACTTTCAGTCAAAGTCAATTCATTTTAAATATTTCATATTCCACACACGTATTATGAGTTCAGAATACGTGCATTTTTAAACACGGTTAGAACCATTCAAAACACAATTTAGCTAAGAAATATATATTTTTGGTCAATGTTTGTTCAGGTCTCGCTGTTTTCAAGTGCTGTCATCCAAAAAGAACCAAAACCCAACAGCTAGCTCTCGACAAACATCAAGTACGCCGGCCTTTGTCCAAAAACGTTGGCCAAATGCAAATAACGTCATTTTAATTAAATGCGTCAATAAATCGCTCCGAAAACAACGAGCCAAAGAGTTCCCCGGGGCATGCCTACAGTGCGTATACTTGACTAATTGAATGTAGCTCACACAGTTGCACATGTGCCGTAAGAGCCATAGATAATGCCACGCCTGGATTGGGCAAACAACTTGTGCAAACATATTTGCGCAAACATGGCCAACTCGGCCGAAGCCAAAGGAAATTGAATTGTCAAATGAGATTGGCTGGCCAGCCAAACAAACCACTTGCCGCGAGCCGAGCTAATTAAAATTTGCATAATTAATCAACTTTTTCGGACACAAAAAGTTCAAATAGGAACAAAAATACATAAAAAAAAAAGAGGAACCGAAACTGAGCTCAGCGGAAGTGGAAAAGCCAGCAAAGCGGAAGCGCCTACTAAGTGAAGCGCTCTGCAGAAGTGCACTTAAAATTGCATTTGAAATTAATTGAATTTTCAGCCAGCGGGCGGTGCTGCCCCAGACGATGACTGCAAAATTAATAAGCTCAATTTTGTGTGTGTGTGTGTGTGAGTCAGGGTGTGTATGGCTACAATGGAAAAGACGGTTGACAGAGTCGAGAAATTTAAGCACAGCAGGAGGCGCTCGCATTACACAACTTTCCCCGGATGCCTGGTTTCATATGATTTTGTAAAATGTGATCAACATGTTCTTAATACGTATTTAATGTGTTTACAAAAGCTGAAGACCCTGTAAATTGGCTATTTGTGTACCCATTAAAACAGGGTATGTACCAACCAGAATACCTCTGACCCCATAAAACGCATGCGTATTGCTTTATTTATAAAATACAATTTCAGGGAATACAGGGCATAGTTGTATATATATTCTTGTTGAATAAAATGCGTAATCAAAATATATTTGTATTTATTTACTATTCATTTTGATTATTTTAGTAAACGTAGCTTTTCGTTATAAATCTGCATTGCGGAAAAAAAGCATGTGTGGTCTGATAAAAATACATTTATTAAAATATATGCACATACATAATATGTATTTAATTCATGTGCAAGCCCAAACTCTTTGGGCGAACGGTTCAGCCAAGCCATAATTATATTTATATTTGGGTTCTTAAAAAAATAAAAAAAGTGAATGCATATGAGTTGGAATGTGTGCTAAGGTAAATGAAACAGGTCGGATTGGATCACTTTATCATGTAGGTGTCATAAAAACGAGAAGTTACAAATCAAGTTTTTGTAAAAACAACAATTTTTTTTATTTATACAGCCCACAGAAATGCTTTTCTTTAATAATTTTGTAACATTGCAATCAAAAGTTGTTATTATTTTCATAATTATGTAAGTTTAATTAGCGTTAGCTAACTATTGGTGTGAATATATTAAAAAGACTTATGTTAAACTATAGTTGATAAAATATATCATGTAGTATACTTTAAAATAAAATAGCTTATTTAATGAATATTTACAGTGTTAGTTAGTGCAATGTGACTATGCTCTACGCATAGCGCTAAATGTTCAATTACTTTACAACACTTTCAACGTAACATTTTAAAGAAGCAAAACTGAGGAGAATCTGAGCTGCACATTAAGTGGCATGTTATAACCTTGACTAGCTACCCGACTTTAGTCAAAAGCGGTTTTTTTTTAAAACTAATTATACCCACAACTGTAAATGAGTTGACAGGTGAGTTGCTGATAACAGGGCCGACGCTGATAGCTTTATTTGTAAACAAAGCTATTATAACCTCACTGATACGTAAGACTTCTTAAGTGCCACAAACAATCCATATATCTAGAAATTCCGACAGCCCAGTTAAGGAAATACCCACAACATAATATTACCCAAAAAAACCCAGACAATTGTGTTGAAGGAAATTAAAAGTATGACTGCAAAATAATTATTGATAAAAATTGATATTTATTTAAATAACTTTTTTTCCCAAAGATTATAATGAATTGTTCTTTTTTTGATAAGTTAGGCAACAGTAAAAAGAGCAAAATAATTTATGTACAAATAACGAACAAAATATTGCAAAAAATAATCAAGATACTGCACTTAACTACCGTACTTTAAGGCGAAGAGTTCTCGCACTTTGCAGCAGTTAGTTAAAACAAAGAGCACTGTGTATTTATGAAGGTGATTTATTTTCCATGATTGCTTGCATTAATCATAGCGCATAGCAATTTTCTAGATGAACTCGAGCAGCCAATTGCAAAAAGTTACCCTCGCTCTTCACTCGCACTCGCATTCTAGTAGAATCTAGTATCTCACAGATGCGCGAGTGAAAGTGCATTGTAGCTCAGAGGCTGGTGTTTGATTTATGGCTCGCAATGCATATTCAATGGTGCCATAAAACGGAATGAGAAACACGCTATGGCACGTGTGTGCTCACGGGTTTTAATTATCATCTACGAGGCTGTACTCAGCACAAAGCCTCTTACGGCTAGTGCATAGCGTATTCAGAGTGCGCAAACAAGCAAAGGGGTATCTACCTAAAGTAAGTACATATATTTTTTGCACACAATACTTTTATAAGCTTATGATAACAAGATGATTCATCGGTGAATTACCCACCTGGCACCTTTTGAGGCCGATCGAACATCAACATTGGCTGATATTTTTTTTAAATTAATACACAACATTGAACACGAGCTAAGTGGTTAAACATTAAAAAACAGACGCTCAATATAAATTATAGAAAAACGCGCTTGTCATACAAATTTTTAATCAAAGCCCTAACGAAAAATGCTTAAAAAAATTGTTTTCTATAAAAGTCACGAAATACACAACTGACACCTTGCCCGGCAAAACGTAGTTGCACTAAAATAAGAGTACAATCTAGAAATAATAATAGCTGAGGCTGCCAGAATTGCACGAACAATGGAGCAACAATAACAACAACAATAAATAAGAAGCGAAGAAGAAGAAAAAGAGTTAGGACAAGGCACTAGCAAAGAGCCAAGACACAGCAGCTGCCGTCGTGTATCGAGTCCAGTAATTTTGTGTGCCAACAGTGCAAACAATATTAGATTATATTTTGTTGCTTGTTCTTGACTTGCTGAAAGGGTGGAGCCCAAAATGGAGACACTAATGAAAAGATATACACGTTATTTAAATAGAAATGATAAAGAAAACTGTATCACAACTGTTTGAAAAGTATATTGATGATAAGAATCATAGAATTTCTTTAAAATCAAGGCTTGTTAAATTTTTATTGGATATGATAACACTAGGGGTCTAAATGGCTTGAATATTTACACAAATCAATTACCGAGGAACCAAATAAATAACAAATAACAAAACAAGGATAGACAGCTTCCATATATAAAACAATTTTGAAATGATTAACCTGCATGAAATCTTGATATTTTCGACTATGGTTAATGTGAATATTTGATACGCTCTTTGTTGAGAATAAATAAAATTTTATTTTAGTTATATAACAATAGTAACTCTTTTTGTTAGTTATACCACATTTATTAGAAAAACGTTTTTATTTATTTTTACTGGCACATTTATAAGTACATGCTGTGCGATTGTGCGTCACAACCTTGAATTTAATTATGGAGTACATGGAGCGCACTTTAACAAGAGCCAAAAAAACAAAAAGCAACAACATTTTAAACTTGTTATACACAATTCACGTGTCTTCATTATAAACTCAAACTTATGTTACATCATCACAAACAATAAGAAAACTTGCAAAATCAAACATTGAATAAAAAATTGAAATGCATTAACTGCATAATTTAAAGGCAAGCACTTGTCTGTTAAGTTGAGGTCCCACTGTATTGAATTACACGCCAAATAGCATTTGGCATGAAGTGACTGCAAATATTGTTATTGTTTGTACAAATTAAAGATGCGAAGACTCGGCTGTTTTATTAAGTTGTTAACCGGTGAAATTACATCATTCAAAGGTTAAGAAACATATGTCAATGGAATGCTCAATCATTCAAGTGCAATTCTCAAGAGACTCACTCAATTGTTTGAGTAATTTACGCGCAAAAGTCGAATGACTGGCAAATTATGGCAAATATTAGTATGTAAATAAAACCCTCTCAATGCACTAGACGCGACTGATCGAACGGCAGGTGCCCTGTACTCAGCTCAAAACTCATAAAGCAAATAATATATTATGAAAATATAAAGGGAAAGTATTCAAAGTTGTTTTAGTAATTACCTGCATATGGCATAAAATGTATCTTATGATAAAGAACCTTTTTCCTTCTTTGAGACAAGACAGATCAACATATTAGTAGCTGTGGAATATTACTGCCTTTCTATTACACAATTTATGTGTTCCTTAAAAGTACAGGGTATACAAAATTAAAAAACAATCGCCTCTATCTCATGCATAAGTATGCAAATTTGACAAAGCGGCAAAACAAATTGCATTCACGCACGCGCCACAGACGCCAATCAGTCAAGAGCGACATCATTTACAGTTACTCCGGCATAGATCACCCATCCCATCCAGCAATAGAAGGGCGAGTACAGGGGGCCATAAATATGACAGACAGCCAAGCAATCAGTCAGACTGACGCACAACACAACGTTTCGTTTGATAAATTGAGTACGGATATAAAGAAAACGCCGACATAAGTACAGGCTCAAGTATCCATGTAGTCATGCATAAAAATACTCAATATAAATGTACTTGAAATCAAATCATTTGCATATGTCTCTTAAATATCTGAAAAGGCTAATTTTATCAATTTCATTAGCATTTAATTTGGCTAAAGCCCACAAGGAAGGTAACTGACAGATAGACATTTAAGATTTTTGCATAAATTACCTGGCTGAATATTTAATTAAGTGAGAAGCGCAGAGAAGTCTGCGATTTCGTGAGAAGCGATTAGAAAACTAGTTACAACAGCGAGCAAAATTGGCAAAAGTATATAATTATACTGGTGGGGTTTTATTATCATTGTTATGGCTTCTCGACTCTCTACAATTGATTGATTGTATCTTTCCCTTGCTAGTGCCTACTTTTCCCTGTTATTGGCTTGTGGGCTCTAAACAACTCAAATCGAGAATTCTTAACTAAGTTTTACCCTTTTCTCTATTCTTTCATTATAGTTGCGACCGTATAATTTAAATTACTAAATTTGTCCTAGCTTTAACTTAAATCTTAAGCCCGACGATATTTATTTAAGTGAACTAAAGCTTTATTTTAAACTATAACATTACCAATCATAAAAACCACCCAATATTACAGAGGATGGTCTTAAAAACATTTTTGGATGTACTTGCGGAGTTGCTCAAATTAAATTTATTAAGCCAAGAAAAAAGTTAAGCCTGTAGAGGAAAGTTGTATGAGAATTTCAGAGAGAGGCGCTATGATAAAATCAAGTGCAAGCAATTCCCTAATCGACTTTATTGAGAAATAAGCATACTTATACTACAAGCTAAAACATTGAATTTTCATATTTTCATAGAAAGTAATTTCCCATTAGCTTAGCTAAACCAATTATTGAGTGTGTTACATAGTGCTTTTACGCATTGCAGCTTCTGTTTAATTAACTTATCACGCATCATTCGGTACTTACATACAATATATAATTTCTAGTTATTGTGTTCAAGCTCTCCATCCATGCAGACAGACAAAGTCTGCTTCATCGGAAGCGCAGCAGATGTTTTGCGACGACAGCAGACTTGCGTAGACACGGTTGGCGCTTGAGTTACCTGCGTTTGTTTAGCACTTAATTAGCTACATTTTACGTCACGTTAAGCACATTAAATCTTATCAAAAGATTGAAACCTATCGCCCATGTAACGCATGCACACACACACACTCGGAGATACACACGCACACCCACAGAAATTGAAAAGAAGAAAGTAACACAAAGCGGCAATGAAAGCAGAGTAAAAGCTAATGCAAAGAGCTGGGAAAGACACTTGTGAGTTATGTCAAACGCAATGAAAAGGAAAACGATAGACACAGCCAATAATGACAATGATGATGACGATAATGATGATGATGATATCGACAATGATGCTATAGAAAAACATGATACAAAAATGACACACACACACTCGCACAGCTCAACTTGAAACTCAAATTACAAACTGTCAAAAAATGACTACGCAGAAATGTGGGCAATCTGCAGGGATGAGCCAAATCCAGACCCAGCCTCTAGTCTCTGGGTTGGCCCTCACGAGGGCCCATTCATGACACTTTCCGTATAACTTTTTAGCGCAGTTAATGGACTCACTGACAATTTCCGTACAGCTCAACACCAACAAGATAAAAGAAATAAACATTGACAAGGTGACGTTATCACTGAACACAATCGAGTGCAAATGAGACGAAAAAAATAAATACATCATGTGGATGTGGGTTTTTTTCTTTTGTAAGTGGGTGTCTCTTCAATTTGGTTCCTCCGGCTAATATCTGGCATTGGCTGATACAAAAAAAAAAGATGAAGAAACCTGCCGATTTTTATTATTGTCCGCTCCACACGCAACGACACAGACTAACGACAACAGTAATAAAAACAAAATGGCGTCACGCTGTCAGATTAACAGTTAAGCCGTTGACCTGTTATGTCAAATTGGGGATATCGTTATGAGCAAGTTCCCTAATGGTTTTCATGTCAACATTGTTTTTGGGCTATAATAATATCGAACCAGCTTCGGGACCATTTTTTTTGGGTGTGTCCAAAATAGATCGATTATGCATGGCTTAAATTTGTGGGTTTAGTTTAAAGGTAAACGAAGGACAAACTGATATTCATTTTGAAAAGCTCAACTTATTTGTCGTAAAAATGAGAAAGAAGGACAGCATCAGAATTTGAAAACTCTTTGTGTTCTTCATTCTTTGTTCAACTGACGAGTATCGCAAGTGTTTATCTCAAGCACATATTTTTTTGATCTTACGGTTAAATATCAGCTATATATATTTTATTTGAAAATGTGCTATTCGACACTCAAAATTAACTTTAAAATATTTATTTTATCTCCGTTTCTGACTTTTAGTTTTATCTTCAATTGATACATTTTGGTACACATTTCCTAAGCTGTACCAGTAGGGAAACTTACACGAAAATTAATATTTTAAACAGAAGTGTGCTTATAAGAACTCTTATTCCCTTTACACCTATTCATTTGTTCACGCTAGTGCAGTCATAAGAATCAACATGAGGATCTCTGCAAAGGAATACCAATTAGACAGGTTCGCCAATTTCATTCAATAACATGAGAACTTATTAAGTAAGAACTGGCAGAGACCTCCGCATAGCTATAAGCGGAATGTAATGCCATTTTGAATGTCATTCATTCACTTGGCGCTCGTTACTCAGCTGTCGGTTTGTTTACACCTGCATAAATTTTGCAATGCACCTGCAAAAATACTCACAAGCATAATTTCCACTTTATGCTTGTCAACGGCATTCGGAACAACTGAATCCACTCAAATTGGGTGGCCATAAGCCCCAGATAGAAGCACGTAAAGCCGTTGCGACCATTCTCCATCCACATTCTGTGTGGGCTAACAGTCTCTGTCTCTTTCACGCTCACTATCTCTATCATCTCTTTCTCTAGCTGCCTGCTGTCTGCATGCTAAAGTAATAAATTGATTTATGATGTCTGCCGCATTTTTAAGCGCCAAAAGTTATGCAACAGAACGAACAGAAAGTGCTTTACCGTCTCCTGCGAACTTTGTGGCAAGTGGCCTCAAAATGTTGCCATATTCTCTGTAGCCAACTTCAACAATTGTGTGTAGGCGTGGCTGCGCCCACATGTCCAATGCAACGCTGCTGCTGGAAGTGTCAAAATCCCCTCTGGACGTTTCGTTTTTATTCTTGACTCTGGAATTTGGTATCGCTTTTTGGTCATGCCTCCGTTATGGCCATCATTTTTTATTAACAATCATAATTCATACTTATTAATGTGCTCAATTTGTTTTTAATGATATTATGTGCTGCTCAGTTACCTTGTGTGCGAGAGTGTGAAAGTGTGTGTGTAGGGTGTGGGGATGTTTTGTGGAGCAGCTGTGAACCGAACAACGTGCTCTGATTTACGGTTGAGGTAAATGTCGTAAATATTTCGCCTCGGCTGCCAGCAGGAACAAGCAAATATCCCCCCGGACCACCCGCAAATGGCTCAGGTAAAGTTTGAAGTATTGTGTGTTTACACATATGATAATGAAGCTTGTTTTGTGGATCATGATGTGTGAAGTGTTGTGAAGCGCTCGAGAAATTGTTGTTTATTTTGCAAGTTAAGTAAAGTAGCTATAAATCTAAGAACCTATCTGTAAACTTTCAAAATTCAATAGGTCTTGCAATATTTTTTGCAAGCGAACAAAAAGTGTCTATCTTGTCCGCAGATTTCTTGGAATTTTATAATTTAAATATAATTTTTAATGAGTACCAGCAAAGCTCTGAGATTTCACTCGCCCTTTAAATATGTATCATAACTAATTCTAATATAGGGCATTTAAATTGTTTTCTGTTAACGACAAACTAAATTTGATCAATAAATTTTAAGGTTCGGTTTTTTTTCGTACATGGGCCCCACAGTATTAAAAAAAAATCACTTCAATTTCCAATCATTACAGTTGAAAATCAAACCTAAAAAATAAGAAAAGAAAACGTTCAATTACGAAAAAGTGGATAGCAACCAAGAAAAAGTGAATCGAATCAAACAAATCCCAAACACAAAAAAAAGCACATTCAAACAAAAATACAACAATAACAATGGGGAACTAAAGAAAAACTGAGCACAATGTGGCTGGACCAAAGAACATGGACATGAAAACTCTGGCCAAATGACTTGGCCGAAAAGCAAATACAACCACCGAGCCTGGAAGTCAGACACGCAAAACGACGAAAAGATTAAGAGAGAAGTATTCCGAAAGCCACAATAACAAAACAATTGAGTGCAGAGCGTAAAGGGATGAGGGCCAGCTAAGTCGGATTGAACAAAAGGTGCCGCAAATAGGAATAGGATGTGTAGAGCTGCTTACACTTTAATTAAGCAACATTTCTAATGCTAAGTATGTGCTCCTGCCTAATTTTGCTAATAAATAACACATTCCTTGAAACTTAGCTTCAGGTTTTACTGAAAATCCTATTGCAGAAAATCTTCTATCCAATCGACTGTTATTTATAAAGTCTCAGCTATCTTTTCGATAAAAGAGGTTAATAACATTAGCACGAATTTATTTATTTTAAAATGTATTTAACGTAATTGTAAATTGAAAATGCATTAGACATGTTGCTTATAACAGTTTCAACTATATATGTACATTATTACTTTTTAGCTCAACAACCTTCACCCACTACAATCTAACGCCTCAGCAGCCAGTGAAATAATAGTTTTTGTTTTAGCTTAAGTTTTCAAACAAGTATAACTTTTACAATAATTATAACATTATTACTTTTTAATTGAATGGGGTTTATTTGATCGAGCATTATTTACTTATACTTTAATTAATTTCTTTTTGCAACGCACTTTTCTTTAACAGCGAAAACAAAGCCCAGCGTCCCCATTTCCAAGGCTCTGGCTGTGGAAATTTTGGTCAAGGACTCTTCGCCTGCTGCATGCTAATCCTTTTAAGCAGCTTTGCCCGCACCTACAATGCATACTATAGAAGTTAGTCGGCTGTATATATACTATATGTATTTGTCGCCGACTGGCGTCGCTCATGGGCATAAATTAAAACAAGAACAGCAATAACAACTGGCGACGGAACTTTTACTGCGTTGCACAGCTGAAAAGTTTATGACAATTTTTCTATTTTACTTTTTTTTTTGTATTTTTGTTATTGTTTTTCATTCTGCCGGGTACTGCAGTTTTCTTAACGATTTTCGTCGCCCATGGAAACAAAAGGCATCGCACTCGTAACTTAAACATGCACATTTGTTTTTATTTCCGCAGTGTGCACAGCTTTTAAGCATCTTTCACTTTCCGCTTTTCACTTTTCAGTGTTGTTTAGCGCCTTTTTAATTTGCTGTCATATTGTCTGTCCTGCGGCCAGCACACACACACATAACCATGGTATGCGACAAATATTTCCAAGCTTGAGCTTGATTCCTGACCAGGAATTTTACCCAGCTGACGCACTGCCCGCACATGTCGCAATCTGTCAACCAACTTTTTATTTATTTTCCTTTTTTTGGATCATTGTTAAAGTTTTAATGAGATTGTAGAATACAATCTGCAGCTATGCGAACTACAAGAGATCTGGGCACACTTTGCATAATTTAACAGTACTTAGCTGCGCTTCAAGTAACTCACAAATATGTTGGCACACTTTGAATTACTTAAAATCCAATGCAGGCAATTCAAAAGCAGCTTATACTTATCTACTTAACAAAGTCCATTTATACTTTTTTTCCATTTGGTGTAAAAAACTTTTGATCACAATTTGGCTGTTGTAGTTTTTATGTGACAAAAAACGAACAGAGATAGACTTTTGATAGAAAAGTAGTTCAAAACAAATAAATAAATAGAAAAAATAGACAAAATTTAAGCTGAGCACAATATATCCATGAAAATACAAATAATTTAAACAAATTTAATAAATCTGCATACCATTCTCAAGTATCTGCTTCTATTTAAGCTTCGATTTTTTAAAAATTTGCAAAATAAAAATGACTTTTTAACAAATTAAAACCGAAACCTAGATTAATAAAAAAATGGCATAATGTAGAGTGAATCTTATAAGACTTAAGACCTTCAATGCTAAGGCACGAAAATGGTTATAAATTAAGCTTCATATTTAAAATAAATATTTAAGTTTGATACAAATGACTTTCATAATAACGAACTCAAATATTTCAGTGACCACAACTGAAGGCATTTGTACAAATTTCAAAGCTATTGCACATCAACTTGCATTCACATCAGTAAAGCCACAATCAACTCCAAGAGACACACCAAACTATCGATTTTGAAAAGCCACAAAGCCACTGCTATCGATAAATGCATATATGCATGTGTGCGTATATGCGCGTGTGTTTGTGCATGTTAGTGAAAGCTTTTAAGCAATCAAATAACTGAAAAGCGCGCATGCAGCTCAAAATTATAATGTATTTTGCACAAATTCATTTAAAAGGATGCTCAGCCTTAGCCTCAAACTTGGCCAAGGCAATCAAGTCTAAGTGTATGTGTGTATGTGACAGAGAGCCTGACTCTGAGAGGCCAAGTGTGTGTGTGTGTGTGTGTGTGTGTGTATGTGTGATATTCTAGTGCTGCTTGTGGTTGCTTCTTGGCCTTGTGCCGTACCACACGAGGCCCAGCACCAGCACCAGCTTCTGCCCCAGCCCCAGGCTCAGCCTCAGCGCTTTGTGCCGATGTCAAGTTTGAGTGGCCCGTCTGCTGCTGCTCATCTGCTCGGGCTTGGCCAGACTCTGAGAGACTGCATCGATGGCATTTGGAAGAGTGCCAAAAACAGGCAGCGGCTAGCACGTGCCTTCGGCCCAATGCAGGCAAACAGCTAACGATATATAATTAAATTTTCCTTGCGCGGCCTGTTTCGCAGAGCTGGACAGCCCGCATCAGTCCGGCCTGGCCTGGACTTTAACCAGACTGCAAAGTTCACAACAGTTTAAGCACTGCAATTACAACAACTACAAGAGCATGAACAACTGTCTGGTACTTCTTAGTGTGCCCGTTTGCATAACAATTAGCTTCGCTAGCTTCAGTTCTCTCCCTAACTCTCTGACACTTTAGCCGATGATTTGTGCAAATGTTTTTGACGTCGTCGCTGGGCTTTGTCTCGGGCCCGGCCCAGACTTGTTCATTTGCATATTAATTACAACAAAGCACGCAGATGTTGTTCTTGTTCGTGTTCTTGTTGTTATTGTTGCCCAAGTGCCGGCAAGATTAATTGTGCTCGCGAATCCTAAAAGTAGACTACAGTTTTTATGCTTCTAAGTGCTCGGCCGGGGTGCTGGGAAAATGGCTTTGTTGTAATCAGGCTCTAACTTAATCAATGACAGCTTGTGGCCAATCAATGTGCCAATAAGTGGCAGCAAATTATCGCTGATTGATAGATAGACAGATAGATAGATAACAAGCAAGATAAATGACTAAGATGGCGATGTGCTCGTATTTAATGGAACGTGTGCTCAATTAGCTGACTTATAAGAGGATATATAGCTTAGTGGAGCACTTTCAGATAGTTAAAAGAATATTAATTTAAATAAACACATGTTAAACTTTAATTTAACCTTGACAGCCGAAAGTTTAACAATTACATTTGTCAAAAAGAGTTTAAAAGTTGAGGATTTGTTGCGTACATCGTGTGTGTAAAATTCAATAGTTTTTAATCATCATTTAACAACTTTTTATTGAAATAGATAAGCTTAAACTTCTTGACATTTTATAAACAGGCTTAAATGGGTTCTAAAACAATTTTTTAATTAAAACAAATATAAATAGTCTCATAATTTGTGGCTAAATCAGCTGTAAAAAAGTATCTTTAGTTTATTACTAAATAATTTAAAAGAAAAACCTTTCAATAATTGATAAAATATTATAAAACTCATTTTGATAATTCTCGAGACAATGTTATCTTAATATGCCATTAATTAAGCAGATATTTATCACAAATTTATATATATCGCTTTATCCATTAGTTAATATTAAATAAAACTTAAGTTATATGCCAATGTGATAAAAAAATATATATATATAAGACAAATGTGTATTATGAATTAGAACTAACAAAAGCTCTGCAATTTATAGCTGTTCCCTACATTCTCATAAGCTGATAAAAAAAAAAACAGCAAAAATGTAAACACGTTTTATCAGACGATTGCCGTCCAGTTAAATGGGGCTTACCTTGTCCAAAATGTAGTGCGATGGGCGCAGCTTTAGTGCTCTCTGCGTTTTCTGGAAACGATAAGAAAATATTTCAATTAGGCGCTGGCAATCTAGTAGAAAATAAGCAACAATTTGGCAAATAGAGCACATAAATGTTAAAATTGGCCCTAACATTGCATCGGATAATTCCATTGCACGATGAAATGGAAAAATTCAAGTGTTTTAATTAAATTTTTGGGTATTTCCAAAGTTTTTAAGTGTTGCAAAGTGATAAGTGGAGGTTCTTAAATAAAGCATTTTCACAATTGGAAAGTCAAAGTCGTGAACAATTGAACGCATGCATGTTTTTAATTGCGTTCTTTATGGAACTCGGAGCACTTGAAAGGAGGCGCAATAAATGATTAACAAACAAATACCATCAAGACTTTTACGATAACGTAGAACTTAGCAAACTCATAGCCCAAATAATTGCAAAATATTAAAAAATATAATATATTTATATATATAAGATATTTATAATAGAAAGCTATTAAGCTTTTCAGCTAGCACTAGCTATTACTCCTGAATCATTCTCCAAGAAAATAATTTGGTTTTCGAGCATTTTTTTTAAGTTTTGGTTAATTTCAATTACAACTGAAAAACTTTGATAGTTGATAATTATGTATTAACATCAACTTATAAGACAAAACTAATTCTCAGCTTATAAGCCAAGCTGCTAAGTTTTGGGCGCGAAAAAAGAGCAGCCCACATATTCTGACGCCATTACTGTAATGACTTTTCAACAAACTACGTGACGTGAAAAACTTTATCGGCAATTCGGCCATAAACATAATTAGCAAAAGGTCTGCGCAGCCTCAACTTCATGTGGGAGGAAGCAGCCCAACTAAGCTCAACTGATGCAGAACAGTTGCAATCTGGGCAGCGAAGAACCCCCCGAATTTCACATCCCACTCGAGACAACGGAAGTCAATTTGTATGGTTCGTTGGTTTTTGCGTGAATATTGCAATTCAGAATCAGCTTGAAGGATGTTCTGGGCCAGCAAGCAGCGAGAAGAACAATATTCGAAGCTAGCGTGCGACCAGCTGAATATTGAGGTTGAATAAAGCAGCAAAGGTTTTTGGGTAAATGCATTACATCAAATATACATATTTAAGTTTAAATTTATCAACGGATAGATAAATGCTTTGAGTTAAAGAACGAATGAAAGAACAGAGAAAAAAGAAGATCAAAAGAACCATACAATAAAAACACATATCATTTATGTATGCATTAAATACATGAGCTCATGAAAATCGCATAGAAAGGCGTTCGGCATCTATACGGAAACTGTATAACTAAGCATTACAGTTAAACGAACCTAACGCCCTACCGTTTCCCAGAAACTTATCTTGTTTTTTTTTTATTGATTTGAATTGTTAGGCAAATGAAATTAATATGAATAACGACCTATACAATATATTCATTCATAGATAAGGCATCTAAGTACTCGAATATTTGCATTGAAATTTACAAAGCGCAGCAATAAAAATATTATTTTTGGTGAAAAAAGTGAATAAAGGTATACTAAAAATCAACAACATCCGTTTGCAATATGCGAAAAGTCAACATTAGTTTAAAACTCATATTGCAAATTTCCCATTTAAATGCAACGTTCAGTCAATGGAACCAAATGATACCCCGGCGACTGTTCTAATGAGTAATGAAAACAGATTTATCTTCGGCTTATTATATTTACAGTACGTATTTGTTATTGCGTTTTTACAGTAGCCTATGCGCCAATAACAATAAAAATTCGATGCCCCAGAGGGCAGATACAAATCGTTAAGCTGTGCGGACAATGGAAATCGCTTTAAAATTTCTGAAAATTAGTCAGCACGGGAAACGTTTAGCGTGATTTCATAAATTAACTTTACGCTTGGGTTATTGAACCAGACAACACGAAAATTGGCGTTTGATATTCGATTAAAGATCGTTGCCACAAAGCTAAATGCAAATTAAGAAGCATAAACTTAGAGATTTATACAGCATATAAAGTAGAATTTAAAGGTGTTAAGTTGTTATTTATAGAAAACTTAAGATGAGCTGACATAAGAAAGATATAATTATGTAATTATTATTTACGAATTAATTTTAAATCAAAATCATTATAAATTTAATTATTGACTAAGCGATCCTGCCATCTAATAAAATAATAATTTTAACTAAAATCATCTTAACAACTTTAAGTGTGCAAAACGAACTGAGTAAAAACTTATTAGGTCAGGCATCTAACTTAGGCCAACCTTCCGTTTAATAATCATTTCAAGTGAACGCTAAATAACATATGAATCACCCTTAAATACACTTTGCAAGTCGAGTTCTAGTTTAACTAACGCCGCATGCTTCCCACTTCAATTCAATCAACCATAAACAGAAGCCCTCGCCTCGGGCGCCTGCCATGCGGACAGCATGGATGTGCACCTGGCCACGCCCACTCGCCAAGGTGTCAGCACATCGCACACCTGTGCCGACCCGCCCACGGATGGTTGCGTGCCTAATTGTTAGACGACAGAAAAGAAAATATTTTCCCTGCCCTGAGGTTTCCATGACAGCTGCATGCTTTTACCAGGAAGATACAAGCCAGAGACATCGTCAAAGTCCTTGAGGGTAAATTAAAAAATTGCTAGCCAATTACGAATAAATAAACGAATAATTGCAAAGCTGTTAAAAATGGAAAATATTTATCACTACCCACACACAAACATATATTACAACACTTATGCATAGCTCTGTGATCATGAATTCTAATTCATAAAATGTAGCAAAAACAAGTAAGAGGTTCTAGTCGGAAGCTCCCGATACCCTGAACCCTCTTCTTCCAACACCAAATGTAAATATATATACTATTCTAGAAGCTACATGTCAAGTTTGGTGACTCTAGCTCTTATTATTTACAAAAATTGCTTAAAAAACAGCATTTCGATATACACTTTTATCGATTATTTAAAAACGGAGTAAGTTATCGATTATCGGAAACAAACTCGATCTGCGCAGGCACTAGGAGCACCTACATCTAAAATTTTAAGTCTCTAGCTCTTATAAGTTCTGAGATCCTTGCGTTCATACATACGGACGGACGGACGGACGGACGGACGGACGGACGGACAGACGGACATGGCTAGATCGACTCGGCTATTGATGCTGATCAAGAATATATATTCTTTATGGGGTCGGAGATGCTTCCTTCTGCCTGTTACATACATTTGCATTTTGCACAAAAACATAATACCCCTTTTACCCATTTTTAATGGGTTCAGGGTATAAAAAACTACTTCAAAATCTTACTTATTATGATGAAAAATTAAATTGTTTAATAATTATATAAAATGTAAAGTAAATGTTTTTTTCATTCAACGAGCAGTTCATAAATAAACATGTCGCATAATGTAAAACGTATTTAATTATACAAATACAAATACATATCCATGATAAGAGTCTTATCGCAATATGCAGCGTATAAACAAGTCAGACATAATAAATTCCATAGAACCTTTCGATGGGAAGCTTGTTTATTTTTAGTTTCTTGAAGTATGTACAAAACGTATTGCCTGGAAAGCCTTAGATATACTTGGTCTCCCGTTATTTGATATTTTAAGGGATTGTCGTCAATAGCAACCTTTTTCATCAAGTCGCACTTTCTGCGCAGTGAAACGTAAGCATAAAGTCATGGGAATGTCATAAAAACGCAGTAAAGTGTGAAAATTTGTTTTATAGAAAAAAAAAAAAA
Organism: Drosophila ezoana; assembly: GCA_035045725.1. Lineage (NCBI taxonomy): Eukaryota > Metazoa > Arthropoda > Insecta > Diptera > Drosophilidae > Drosophila > Drosophila ezoana. The sequence continues at coordinate 9,333,113 of JAWNOU010000005.1, forward strand.
GAAAAGGAAGAAAGGAATATGAGAAAGAAAAAAAGAAATTCTATTGATGAGCGGCCAAGCAGGACCATCGAAGCAGCTAAACAGCCATTTTCCTGACCGTACCCGACCGAACACCACCCGCTGTCCGAGTTCAACTTTTACAAAGTGTCCAACTTTGAGTTGGGAAAGTGGAAACGAAACCAACGAAACAAATTTCACAAAATGCTTATTTGCGGTTAACCACAAAACTGTAAACTAATACCGACTGGAAGCATGTTGTCACAAGGGCTCTCGGAGAGAGGGTGCGTGGCAGAGTCGCTGGGGTCCTCTATCCACGCTGACAGCTGACTCGAAACGTCTCCAAGTTGACTTGACTTTCATTTCTGATTAATTCAAGTGAAAATTATATTGTGTCCAGTTTTAAATATACTTCGACTGATAATGATTTAGGACAAGGTCGGTTCCCTTGGGTAGGGTTCACTTGTGCTGGGCTGGGCTGGGCTGGATTAGATTCGACGTTGATCGATGAACGCGAGTAAGGTGCGTAATTGTACGCAAGTTTTGTTTATCGGTTGATTGAGTTTTGCTAATGGCACGAATTAATTTCAACTAAAGTTCATTATCAAAGGGCAAAATGTGAACAAAGTTTGAAGTAGTTGGAAATTTTGTGAACCCAATGAAAAGTCAATTAGCACGAAAATCGATTGGCCCGATAAATAATGAGCTTGTAGTTTTACGTAATTTAAGAACTTATGCAAAATTTGCGCAAAAGTATTAGCATAAATATGACGTTTATGTTATGAAAATTAAAGTATTTTTTAAACAATTTAGATGGAAAAGTTAAACAAAATAAATTCCGAAAATTGCAAAAGAGCTCATTAAAAAGGTAAAAAACATTAGGAGAGAGAAATATTTAAACACAAATTAAAATTAATGCGGCGGTTAAAAATTTCCGACAGCTTTATAAAAAAAACGTAAAAAAAAAAAAGTTGCTCAGCATTTGACCTGCTGAACCCTGACATGGCACGCGCCCCCTTTGTAATTTTTCTGCCTGTTTTTGTTGCCATGACGCCTTCTCACAAACAAATTATGTGTAAATGTTTGAATATAAGTAAATACGAGTGTGCATTTGTACATGTTTATGTATTTGTTTAAATATATGTCAGCCTATCCGTCTTCAAAAGTAACCAGGCAACAACTGTGCTCCACGGGTCAGGGGAATTCTCATTATGAATTGTCTGAATGTTTAATTAATCACGCTGCGAAACTTGACTGTCACTTACAGCTGAAAAATTAATTTAACAAATTTTGATCTTTTATCATTCAGAATCAAAATCTTTTTATACAATCGAATACACTTTTCAAGTCGTCGCTTTTCCCACTAGAAAACGGTATGCATAGAAAATTTAAAATAATAATAATTGAAATAAATTTAAATACTTTGCTAAATTAATCAAATTGAATTGAGTATTTAAAATGTTCAACAATTAAAAGATCATGTTTCATATGTTTTCCCGTGTTATTTCAATCGCCAGCCCAAAAATGTATATCTATCAACTAAAACTTTTTAGAAAAAACGTTCTTCGCTTAATTGTTCATAAAATGAGATTCTATTGTTTCCCCACTTAATGCAGCATCTCGACTATTTCGAGCAAATGTGGCACGCCTTTGCGTCTGTTGACTTCCGTTTGGGCCTTTTTTTGTCGTCAAGCAAACAGGGCAAATATGTCAAGCTTATCGAAACCCACAAAACAGCTACTGCAATGCGCCTTATCGGTCCGTTTGGGCGTCAGCAGACTCTGCGACAGCTTATCAGTCTAGCTTTTTCTCAAAGAGAAAACAGTTTTTTAAGCAAATAAAAGAAGTCACATTCGCCGAGCAAACATGTAATCACATGATAAAAAATTAAGTTCATTATAGTATTCAATGTAGTGAAAACCTCATTATATCAGATTATTGCGGTCAAACACATAGAACTGCCAAAAAAGCTAATACAATTATGATCAGTTTTTAAAACGAGAAAGAAGATAAATGCTAAGGAAGAAGTTAGGGTGGAACTAACCGATATGCTATATATTTGTACAGCTAGCCACACAATGATTCTTATATAGGCCTGACATATTGTCATGCTTGATTATGTGTTATATTAAAAAAAAGACTTGTAGAAATGTAAAATGCAAAAATCAAAGTGTAGATGTAACATTTTAAAATGTCCTCAAGACCTAGCTCACTTATAAGATGTGTCTAGCTCATCTGCTTAAACAAAATCCAATTCTAAGTAATCCAAGCAAGGGTTTCCCAATTTTATGGTATTTAGTTATGTGTAAATATAAATATGAAATTGATAACATTAACTTTAAAAGACAATTTGTGAATCGATTTCTCGTGTTATATAAAATTATATTCATTATATGTTCAATAGGTGTAATTGATAGAATTTAATATCATAACATTTTTCACTTGTTGAATGCTGTGTTCTAAGTTCACTAAATAATAAAGCAGAAGTACGGAATGTACAGAAAAATGTAAATGTTTGGAAGGTGTAATGATTAATTAACTTTAGTTAACAGTGAATATACGTAGTTAACATCTGCAAGGGCTTATCTAGTTATAATTTGTGGTAAGTATACTTATTGAGCTTGCTTCTGAGTTGAATTCAATAATATTAAAAACAACTTGCTTAACTTTTTACAAAGGTAATCAAAGGTAGGCGAGTGTAGCATGGCCTACGCATTTCTATTTTATTCTAATGAAAGCCTCTAACATCGACTTCTTTGCTTGAAAAGCAACACGTGTTCTCTTGTTCTTATGCATATTTATATTATTCTTTTGTCGAGCGCTCGTCAGTTGCTATTTTTAAAAGGCCGCGCATAAATTATATTTTGGCCATTAAACATATTATTTTTGACATTTTTAATTTTAGTTTGGATGTTGTTTTTATGAGGTATTAATCAGCTCATTAAAAACAAATCAATCTGTTAACAAATGTGCTCGACAAGCGCGTAGGAGAGATAAGTCTTTCTTTTTGGAAATGAAAATTAAATATTCACTCACGAAAAGCAGACAATATTTATATGAAAGCCAGATAATTGAGATGTAATACATTTCTCAAAAAATATTGTTAGCAAAAGAATATTTTAAAAGTAACATAAATGTCAAATTAACAAGAAGTTGAATATTTTGTAACCAAGTTTAACATATATACATAGAATATAGTATATTCTTATATATTATTAGCATTTGATAAAAAATAATTTTATTTAAACAAATGGGACATGCTATAAATAAAGTTAACTTACCACTTGGATTCCATAGAAGAGAAACCCAAAATGTTGCTGTGTTCCTTAAAATAGTATGAAAAATATTATTATTATCAAGAAAAGCAGTTTGTTTAACGAAACTTTTAACTTTTATGTGATCTTTTTAATAATTATTGGAAAGGCAAAATACAAGTTAAAAAAAGAACATCTTTAAAAGTGCGAAAATGAATTTCATTAATTTATGCAAAATGTTTTGCATGCACATCTGAAACATGTTTGAATTACATTTCGAATGTTATTATTTATCTATGCTCAAACCTAATTATCATTTGAAGCTTTGTTTAAAGTCAAAGAAACAAAATTAAGCTTGAAAATTGAATTTGTCACAACTGATCTTACGGCTATTTGTTAAGCCACAAAAATCAAACAAAGTTCGTCGTTGAAATTATTTCCTATTGTGACCAAATAACCTTTCGTTATACAAAGTTTTACAGGCACCAATTTAAAGCGATAAAAAAGAGCTCTATGGGAAAATATATTAAAACTAGGAAGAAGAAATTGGTGGGCATGGCTTTAAAAACTTGGCGGGTAACTTTAATCAAGTTCCATTTGATTTGATTGAAATCATTTGTTGATAACAAAATTATAGAAAACCGAATGCTTTAGGCACAAGATCAAACTTTTTTTAAATGTTTTTATTTATTTATTTTTCTAAATGTTTGAAATTTTAACTAAAGGTTTGCTGGACCAAGGTTCTTAAATGTAGAGCAACCAACTGCAGACTCTTTGGTACAGGGTATTCGAAAACAGAATCCCAATTTCAAAACTCAAATATGTGTTGGTAAACACAAACGGAAATGCCTGTAATTGTTGTTATTGTATTATGCGATAAAAAGCCGGTCGGTCAGCGCGAAATCAAATCTCGAAACAGCAAACGGCATAAGGAAAGGCAAATTAACAACAACAAACGGAATAGAGTGTGTGTTTAAAAATACTTTTAAAAATATAAAACTTACATCACACATTCACAATTCACATTCACAAAAACAACAATAACAAAAAAAAAAACGGCAGAAAGTGCAATTTGGCTATGGCTGCTGTGAGTGAATATGTTGTTGTTGCTTTTTGTCACTGTTACTGCAACTGTTAGTGTTATTGTTGTTGCTGTTACTGTTGCTGACGCTGTTACAAGTTTGAAATTTGATTTCTTTTGATTTTGCTTTTGTTTGATATTTTGCTTCCTTCTCTTTTTTTAATCTTTTTTATTATTTGGGTGAAAATAAAAGAAATTTGGAGTAGAAAACGCGCGCCCCAAATTAAGCAGACGATCGTTTGTTGTTATTGTGATAGTTGCTGTTGTTGTTGGTGTTGTTGTTGTTGCTGCTGCTGCGGGCCTCATGAATGAATTGCGCGATTAAAAACACAAAAGGCGTGACGCGTCGCGCAACAAAAACAGAGACGGCAACAACAGTGACAGCAAGAACAACAACAGCAACAACAGCCAATGGCAACTAAATAACGAAACGAGTTTGGTGGCTGTGGCTTTGGCTTTGAAAAAGATAAGCGCAGAATATGTAGGAGAAAGAAAAAGAAACGAACGCAGGCTTCAAAATTTAACACCAAAAATGCTTAAAACGGGCCGACGCAACAACAACAAATGTCGAGAATAGGCCTACACACACACACACACACACCCATGCACATACAAATGCACACAATTGCTCAAATGCGCACACACAAGCGCACATGCACAGACGCAAAGCAGACAGCTGATTTTGGCCGCAACTACAATAAATGCTTCTTGCTCTCTTCTTGCCAATTAAAATTGGTTTATTTAGGTGACGCGCACACACACACACACAAATTCACACAAACGCAAACAAACTCACACACAACATGCACATGCACGCACACACTGTTAGACTGGCTGGCCGCACGCCTCGTACATTAATATTGTGTGTTACACTTGTTTTTATTACTGTGATTGCGATTAGCCTCTTGCATTCGGCTTTACGCAGGCAGCAGCCTATTTTGTATTCTACATTTAGCCTTTGACTTTTTACACACCTCGCACTCGCACAGCTTGGCACGCTTTGTTTTGGTTTGTTTATTTTTTTTATGATTTAAGTGTTATTTTGCGAAAATCTCATTGTTGGGTTTCCAATTTCTTGTTTGGAGTTCTTATTGGCACGCGCGTGGCCACCCGCACGGTTGGAAATTTCTTTACACACTGTTAACAGTATGCTGTTAGCTGGCGGATTTTGCATTAACAGCTGTTGATACGTTTAGTATTTCTCTTTTTGGTATTTTTTAGCGCTACTGTTAAGGAGTTATTCTCTGAGCGTATGGCAGTTGGCTAACAGTTTGCGAGAGACTTTAAACTGACTGTTTAGTTATTATTTATGGTTTAAATAGTTTTGAGGAAATTTGACAATATGTACGCAAGCAAGAATATACAATAAAATTGTATTAACACAAGTTTATTCTAATTAATTCATTTATTTTATTCAAATACCGGCTATTATATCTGCCTTCAGGCGTCTGTTAATAACAGCGTTGCCACACCTTTAATTTCATAAACTCTTCCCGCTAACAGAAATTTTTTGAAAATTATTTTAAGTGGATGTGCATTTAAAAACGATTCTGAAGAATTATAGAAAACAGGAAATAAACAATAATGTTATCTAGTTTCTTATCTAATAGCCGTACATTTGGATGCCGCAGTTTAGCAACTCGTTTTCGATCTGCATGCAGCAGTTGAAAAAATTCAAAAACAAAGAAAGCGTTTTTCAGAGTAGTTGCAGCCAACAATTACAGAATCAATCAAATGGCCTTAAATTCCTCAGTGTCTAATTGAACATAATAACGGCAGCCCACAGCTCTCAACTCCAAGTCCAGGTCCATGTTGAAGTCGTATCATTAGCCCACACTTCCTATACCCTTCTCCATCCATCAACTTATCCTGCAGCTGCCTACCAATCAATCAATCAATCGCTCAGCATACTTTTTGCAACTTAACATTTCAATCGCACGCCAAAGTGGCCGCCGGCATGCAAATTTGCTGCCCCAGCCGAGAGCTGGTGACGATAATGATGACTGGTTCTGGTTCTGGTTAGCAAATGTTTGCCATCTCAAGTGCCAGAAAAGCGAGACATTAAGCGAAATGGATATGCTCTTTAAACGGACCCAGATGGACAGGTGCAAACAGGCTTGCAAAATGATCAGCCAGATGCGATGCGTTCAACTTCTCACTAATTGAGTCCATTTCAGTTGTAGTCCTTTGAAGGAGCTAAGGTCCTTTTTGTGGAAATTGAACATCCATATGGAAAAGCAATTGTTTTCACAATAATTAGCTGGCGTTAAGCGCCAGAAGGTTCCAAGCATCCGAAAATCCGGAATTTCAATTAAAGTCGCTGGCACATTGAGACACCTGCTGGCAATTAATAAGCCCAACAGGCTACAAAGGCAGGTATGTTGCATGTAAGACATGCCGATAATTAAATACCCTTCCCAGATTTGATCTATGTGCATTGTGGTGTATCGGGTGTATCAATGATCTAATGCAATCTTCCTACTAGTATATAAAAAAAATATAAGCAACATAGCAAAAGAAAGGAAAAGAAATGTTTAATAAAAATATGAGACAATATTTTATAAGATATTTTATTGCTAATTCAAGATAGCCTTGAAGCTGCTAGCACTATATAATATACATATAGATTGATGGGCTCAAAGAGAAATTTTATATAGAATCATAATCTTACCCCATAATCAACTACCTGAACAAAGGTAAAGTATCTGCTCCAAGTTTCATGAGCACTTTTTTGATTTTTACGCTGATGAAAAACAATAAAAAAAATATTTTATTTGAAATAAAAATTTTATGCGCTCGGGGGTTGCATACTTTCTAATAAAATTTAAACGTCCCTTTGCAAGAGTATAATAAAAAGCTGGCAAACAACTTTACACTCAAGATGTGTGTGTGTGAGTGAGTGTGTGTGTGTGTGTGAGTGTGTGTGTGTGTGTGTGTGTGTGTGAGTGTTAACTTGTGTGTGCTTGTGCTTGCGTGGGCTACAGCTTAAAAAGTAGGCAACGATTTTGTTTGTTTGTAAATGCAGCTGAAGGAAATTTAAAGAAAATATGACACCCTTCTGCCGCCAGCTTTCCCTCCCGCCAACTGAGATGACATTGTGCCGAAACGGAAATTAAATTTTCATCTGTCGCAGTGGGGGGTGCTCCCCCTGAAGTAGCCACAGGAAGTCTCAGTGACCTCTGCAGAAGATTCGACGTTTTACATTCTGGCACTCATTCTACTCTTGTAGGGGATATTATATACATTATATTATGGAAGGAGCCATCTCCGACCCCATTAAGGATATGTATTCTAGATCAGCATCAACAGCCGAGTTGATATAGCCAGGTCATATAGAAACAGTTTTATGCGAACTAGTCTTTCAGCTTTAAAGCTATGGTCTTAAAACTTGGCATAAGTCGAAACTGGCCGGACCGGACTATCTCATATAGCTATATCATATAGGTAGCTGCAAGATTACTTGACTAAATTCGGGATTTATTAGATCCCTCATTAGGTTGCTCTAGTAAAGTTCTTTGTCAAAATCTTATTAATCTTTCAAGGAACTCTATTCTCACATATCTGCAAAAGTGAAATGTCTACAAGGGTATTAAGTCTTAGGCCTGCCAAAAATATCTTAACTCTTATCTCGTTTTAGAAATAGTTTTTACCTTGAAAGTTTTATATTTTCAAAATGTAGTTGAAATTCAATGATAATCTATTTTTCTCAATGTATTTTCTCTCTCTACTAATTATTCTAAACACTATACAAAATATGAAAATGAAAAAAGCCCTTGAATTCTTTAAAACATAGTTGCCTAGGAATCCAACTGAAAAGCAGCATGAAAATATTACAGAAAATACAAAGCAAATACTAGCAGAAACCCACCAAAATTTCGGGTGTATTCACTCAGGTGCTCTTGTTATGGGTGAACTAAAGAGCAGAGGGTTTGGTTGAGTTGTCAAGCCAAGCACTAATTGAGCAAGGACTTGGACTATAATGGACTGCGTTGATATAGCGTCGCTCTCCCCGGAGCAGCGCGAAGAGAACACCTTGAGGCTGAACGCCATTGAGAGTTTCGAAGAGATCTACAAGACCTACAAGCCCCTTGAGCCCGAGCTGTGCGCTTCTTCCACGTCCACCCTGAGAGAAGGCAATACACAGAACTCTGAGGAATGTGAGGAATCCATTAGGCCAGCCTGCATATCAACCAACACCGATCCCTTCAATTCGCCAGAGAACACGGAACATGAAGAAAAAGCAGAAACTTTAGAAGGCTCTTTGCAATCGATCGAAGAATCCAACACAGAACTCCCGGGGAAGTTAAAATTTAAAAAGCAAGATATGATATAATATTGATTTGAACAACTTTTATTGATGGATTCTTCTTACAGCTCCGATTTTCGTATATCTTCCGGTGAAATAATAACAGAGTCCGATCAGAAAAAAGCTGAAAAGGATCCGGGTGCCACCAAAGGTAAAGGTGAGTTTGCGATCTAATCGGATTAAATATATGGCTTATCCTAAAGTTTTAAATTTATTCTTGGGTCAAAAACTAACACGAGAATAATCACTCGCTGATTATGTTCCATTAAATGTTGGATAGGTTTTTTTAACCAAAATCAAATTAAAACAAAATTAAATTTTAGTAAACTAGGATCCAGGATCCAGCTAAATTTCTGAATTGTAATATTTCTTTCGTTCTCAATTTGTAGCTATTTGCCTATACTTATTATATTACTTCTTTCGTAGATGGTTCCGGCATAAGAGATCCCATCCCATTGAAGAACAGCGTAAGATTCGCCGCACAGGCCGGCGGACAGGAAGAAATGGCCGCTAATGCGTTCTATGCACAGCAGACGGGAATGCAAATGGGAACGGGCATGGGTATGGGCATGGGTATGGGTATGGGTATGGGTATGGATATGGGCATGGGTACGAGCATGGATATGGGTATGGGAATGGGAATGTTACCTGGAATGGGAATGGGCATGGGCATGGGCATGGGTACGGGTACGGCATTGGGAGCGGGCATGGATATGGGTACGGGAATGGGAATGGGTATGTTATCTGGAACGGGCATGGGCATGGGTATGGCAATGCCTGAAGGCAGCCTCAAATACTGTGGCTATAACCTGGCACAGCCATCAGGAGAGGCAGGTTATCAATACCAATTGCCTGAGGCAGACTACTTGAAGTATGCGCAGCTTCAGTCTCAGTCGTATCCCGGCATGGAGAACTATATGCAGCCACAGCCGCTGCAGCAGTATCTGAAGATGCAGCTTCAACAGATGCAGCAACAGCAGCAGCAACAGCCGCAACAGCAGCAACAGCAGCCACAGGCACAGTCTGGAGGCGGGGTCAATAATTGCTTTGATTCCTGCACATCTAGCAGGTATTATACCGAAAGCAACGGGAGCGAGTGCCTGCCAGAGAATTCAACCTGTTCCAGTGCATCCATGGACTGCTGCAAGTGCGTCAGACCCGACAAGCCGGAGGCCAATTCATCGGAGAGCGGCTCCAGCGATACGCGAACTTCGGATTGGAGCAGCCTGGATCAGCAATGCAGCGAAATGTCCGAGTCCATGGATGTACGACAATGTCAAGTGGCCCACAAGGGGGCCCGGCCCTGGAACGGCTGCAATCAGCAGAGCAATCCCACCTGCCATGGTGGACTGTGTCAGTTGAACGCCTGCGGCATGTCTGGCTCGGCCACGTCCAGCGACTCCGCCGTGGAGTACTGCAATTGTGGCCAAAATGGCACCGGCCCCCTGCCCCCCGGCATGCAGGGCGGGCAATGTGGTGTTCAGCCCAACATGAACATGTCCTGTCCGCTGCCCTGCGCAGACTGCATGCAAGCGCCCATTGCACTGCCTCCTTCGTGCTATCAAATGCCCTGCTGCCCGCAACAGCCGGCTACATGCGCTCAGATGCCCTGCTGCTCATCCTACCCGCAGAGCAGTGTCTGCGCCAGCAACTGCTTGGATATTGAGAGCTTCATACAGAAGTTTCAATCAGCGCAGACCCATTGCTTGCCCAATTGCCTAACTGCTCCATCGCCGCCTTGCCTTGGCATGGGAATGGGCACGGGCATGGGCATGGGCATGGGCATGGGCATGGGCGCGAACTGTTCCAGTTGTGGGCCCAGTCCCAGCTGTGGGCCCAGTCCTAGCTGTGGGCCCAGTCCCAGCTGTGGGCCCAGTCCTAGCTGTGGGCCCAGTCCCAGCTGTGGGCCCAGTCCCAGCTGTGGACCCAGTCCCAGCTGTGGCCCCAGTCCCAACTACTCCTACAGAATGGAGTCCTCCTATTCTGGCAATGACTCGCTGCTGCCACAAACCGTTTACTCCGCCGACTACAAGCCGTTCTGTGGACCTGGCAACAACTTCAATCACTTTCCGAAATGCGATACTTGCGGCGGCTGCGGCAGCTGCAGCGGCTGTGGCAGCTGCAGCAACTGCCTGAGCTGCCCCCCTCCCGCTTGGTAAGTACCGTTTGTTTCTTGACGGGCACCGATCATTTAATCTATTTGCACACTTTCCAGCTGCCCAGCTCCACCACCCTGCATGGTGCCACCGCCAAGCTGTGGCTATGAGATGCCTTGTGCCACCAATTGCATGATGCCACCGAATTCATACTGCGGCCCATCCAGGCCTATGCCCTGTGCCTACCCCTATTCAGCACCTTGCCCTTGTCCAACACAATATACTCAATCGTGCTCAGCACAATATTCTGCACCTTGCCCCGCACAATTCGCTGCAACTTGCCCTTCACAATTCGCTGCGACTTGCCCCTCACAATTCACTGCGACTTGCCCCTCACAATTCACTGCGTCTTGCCCTGCACAATTCACTGCGTCTTGCCCTGCACAATTCACTGCGTCTTGCCCTGCACAATTCACTGCGTCTTGCCCTGCACAATACTCTGGATCTTGCCAAGCAGCTTACGAGGCGCCAATAGATGGTGGCTGCGGGGGACCGCCCATCTGCAATGTCACCTCACAGGCAACCAGCTGCAACCTCAGCCATTATTCGTGTAAGTAGACAAAACCCGATTCCAAATAAATCAAGCCATCGTAAATCCCGAATCTTTACAGCGTGTAGCTAGGTCTAGTGGACCCAACATCTCTGCCCAATTTCTCAAAATATATATTTCAATTAAAAAAACTGGAGAAAATAATCAAAAGCTTTGATTAAATTAAAATCATTTAATAAACTATCGATTCCAAACTGCAAATTAGTTTTCTTATTGTACAATATTAATTAAATAAAGACTAATTAGAACTGGTAACTAAAAGTTTAATATTAGTTTCCCATTAAGAGAAATCTAATGTTGCGATCGAGTGTGGAATACGCCTTCACTTATCAGGAAAGTATAATAATATATATAGCTAAAATATTTTTCTAACAATCATAAGATCAACTAAAACCTAAGCTGTAAAGATAAGACTTTTTCCACGAGTGGGGTCAATCAGTTAGCATTCATTATAATTTTGCCAGGCATCTGCATTTGTAGAGCTCGAACCTTCAGTTTATTATTTGGATATCTAATTTAGGAGACCTTTTAGCAATTTTTAGCTATATACTCTTTTTCAATCAATTTTAAAGGATCTATATCAAATAGCATAGGTTTTTTGTTGGGAATGCTTAAAGCCTAAACCTAAGATAGATCTTAAAATGCTTAAATTATGGCCGAGTTGTTAAGCCGATCCGCCATCCTCCTTGTGGAGTTCTTTCATCAAAATCCTTTATTTTCCTACGATATATCAAACTTACCCATTGCGTGTTCATCTGCAATGTTTCTGTTAGGGTATCCAAAAGCAGCAGCTCCTTTGCTACAATTTTTAGAATTAATGTAAAATTAACGTATAACTATTTAATAAGTCATGATCAATTAACTACTTTAATTGAAAACAGTCATTCTCTCTATTTGGGGTGGCATTAACTTAAACCGTGAGCCAAACCAACGAAAAAGTTTGTTGGGACATGCTTTAGATACATGTGGAAATTCTTGCTCCATTTGCATTTCACGCGCTAGAAACTTTCTGCGAAGTCTGTTCATGAATTTTCAATTCCAATCCCGCCCATAAAATCCGGGTGTATTTTTTGTAGTCTCAGCTGCCAGTGGAAACATATTTATATGGATCAAATTGAATGTTGACTCCATATTCGATTTTGGATTCAAAAAACATATATGCTTCTAACCTATTTAACATTTAATCTGTTATATAAGTAAAAACTTGGTAATATTTCATTCTAGACTTCATTTACTTGATTAAAATAAAGAAAAACAAGTAAGAGGTTTTAGTCGGGAGCTCCCGACTAGGGGATACCCTGAACCCTCATATTCGAACACCAAATGCAGTACGCGCTTATAGATAGAGAGTAGCGGGGAGGTGGCGATAGGTATAAAATGAAAGATACTTGATATATATATACTTTTCTAGAAGCTACATGTCAAGTTTGGTGACTCTAGCTCTTATTATTTACCAAAATTGCTTAAAAAACAGGATTTCGATATACATTTTTATCGATTTCTTGGAAACGGGTCCAGTTATCGATTATCGGAAACAAACTCGATCTGCGTAGGAACTAGGAGCACCTACATCTCGGCTATTGATGCTGATCAAGAATATATATACTTTATGGGGTCGGAGATGCTTCCTTCTGCCTGTTACATACATTTGCATTTTGCACAAAAACATAATACCCCTTTTACCCATTTTTAATGGGTTCAGGGTATAAAAAGAAACATGAATTATTTGTTTTTATATGTAGACGTTTTTTGAAAAAATGTTTATTACAAAATATTGCATTGACAATTAATTGTTTAATTGTTGTTTCATTTGAAATTCAGTTATTACAATTATTAAAAATGAAATTAAATATTTACTATGGATGAGTAGATGAAAAAAGTAGCACCAAAGCGCACAAAAAAGCACAAAAAACTGAGCTCACATGAGCTCAAAAAGAATTTTGAATTTAAAATATTAATTTCAAAGCGCAACTTTAACTATTTAAGCAAATAACCTAAATAATAAAATTTGATAGCAATTGCTGCAAAAAAAAAAAAAAAACATTTCAAAATGTATTTACAAAATTAATTGGCTGCTTTTCTGCTTCCGCTTTTGGCTGCTACAATTTTCGATTGTTGTGGACAAACTATAAGTTAATTTTGATTTGATTATCATTTTACAATTGCATTTAACTATGGTATATGGTATATGGTATATGGTATATTGATATTTAGTTAGACCATTCATTAAATTAACATTTAACTATTTGCATTTACTTTAGGTTTACAATTTACGCTCCTTCACGAGGCCAGGCAGATTTCAAACTTCGCGTACAATCAAATTTGGATACTGTGATAGCGCATACTTAATCTCATCTTTTAGTTAATCTTTTTTTAATAACACTTTAATCACAGTTTAAGAGCAAAATCTTTTATGCTCACCTGGCCAATTGTGCGGAGCAACTATTTAATGTTTTTCTTGTGTATTTCACTTTTAAATTATTGGAATTATTTCGTTTTGTTTCGTTTTGTTTGCTTGCGATTTGTTGGTGGGGCTGGAAGTTTTATAGTTAACGTACACACACACACACATATAGACATTATATATATATGCTGGCTATATAATCTAGGTTTGTTTATGCGTTGACAAAAAATATAACTGTATGTAAGTTAAATGTTTTAAATCCTGTTACAGGATTTGCTTCAGCTATTAAGTAAAATTACAAATTACAATAAAACAAAGTATATGTGCGCGCACACACATCTAAATATATTACATATATAAATATATATAATATTAAAACATTAATTAAAAAATACAAAATACAATTCAAACACGAATACAGATACAAATATTCATATGTGCTTTATCAGTATGTGTAATGACAAAAGTATAAATTTGATTTATGTAGTTTGTGTGTTTTCTTTTTTGTTTTTTTGTTTGTTTGTTTGTTTATGTTTTTTTATGCAACAAATAGCATCACTGGAATAGTTTTTGCCACGCCCTGCCACATGACGAGGCGGCAATTGAATCGAGTGGTCTTTTCTTGTTAAGTTTTCCCTTTTCTGTATTTTCCTGCTACATATATAATATATATATATATATATGTATATATGTACATCGATATATCGATATATAAGTAGACATGTGAAATTGCACTAAAACTAAATGCTACAACATTTAAAAATGGATTTCTCGTTCACGTTTTATATATGTAGTTAGAAAATCTAGCAGCTCTCATTTAAACCAATTTCGGTTTTGGCATTTTATTAAAAAATATTCTTTAATTTTCGTTTTCAATACACAAAATATGCATTTCAAAAACAATAGCTGCTATATTTCTTGTTGTTTTTTGTGTTTTTTTTTGTTTTGTTTTTTTTCTTTTTGTTTTGTTTGATTACTTGAACTAAACATTAGAATTTGATTTTGGATTTTAATATTTAAGTTAAATAAATTTCTTAGTCTTTTCATTTTCCATGTGTGCTTTAGTTACTATACATAATCCATATATATGTATACATAGCAAAAACTTTATATAATTTAATGAACTTGAGCCGCACAACAACAACAACAACAACAACAACACACTGCACACAACAATTTTTGGATACACAATATACAGATATATATTTGTGTATTTGTTTTTCAAAAATTTGGCAATTTCGCGCTGGGTTTTAATTCTCTTCTCTTTAAAGGCTATCAGTTTTGTTGCTCGTTGTTGTTGTTGTTTTAGTTGTTGTCTTAGTTGTTGTTGTTGTTGTTGCTGTGTTGGCGGCAGGTTCATCTTTTAGGCACATGTTTTCCAGAGCTTACACATAGAGCACTTAACGCTACGCATAGACATACTAATACTAATCATATAAAACTTTTATGTCCGCCTTAACCCCAACAATGGCGCCGACAGCGTTCCATGGCCAACAACATTTGTCAATGCTCTCCGCGCAGCAGTTCCATCAGCAAATTGAAATCTGCGCCATCGCGCGTCTTGATCGTCAGCATCTCCTTGGCCAGCTACAGCGCGACAGAGACACCGAGACAGAGAGTTATAGATTTACAGTTAAATATCTCTTGGATACAATTACTTACCTGACACGTGCGCTGCAGATCGGGTATGCGCAGCAGCAGCTCCCCAAATTTGGACGGCGTATCGGGATAATGGGCCAACGTGTAGGCCTGCAAGCCCTGCAGCGCCTTCTCCTGGCACTCGCGCACCTTGACCGCCTCGTGCAGCTCCGTGGTATCTGCAAGGACAGAAAGCTAGAGGTATTAGAAAGCGCCTTTTGAAGCAGCGTAGAGGCAACTACTCACCGGACTGCAGCAGCACGATTACCTTCATGGCAACGTATTCGTAACGATCAACGCGCAGGCGCCGCAAATGATCCGTCAGATTCAACATGCGTTCAATGCAGGCCTGCAAAGAGAAAAGAACTCATTTAATGCATTATAAAATTATTGTCTCTTATATTAAAAGGCTTCGACTTATAAATTTGGTTGGCAATATCAGCTAGTTTATATATTTAAACACTAGCCTGCATGAACTTAAAAACTTCTTCTATAAAAAACAAACTTTGGTCAAGTTGCAACTTGAATTCTAGCCACACTTTGCCAGCTGCGTAGCTCACCTGTAAGCCATTGGTTTTGGCCTGCGCCAGGGTAATCTTTCGGCCCTGTGACATTTTGATCTCGCCGGGCGTATCAATGGAACGAAAACAGCAGGAGAAGAGCAGCAGTTCACACCACGAATTGATGAGCAGGCAGATCTGATCGTCAATCTGGAATAGGTTAAAGGTTAAACAAATCTGCACTGTCTGATATCCGATAAATACCCACCGAGATATTCTTGAAGAGCGGCAAACTCTTGCACCATTTGACGATCTTGTAAAGGCGATGATCCGCCACGTTGCAGAGGTGGGCAATCAGATCGGGATTGGCGTTCTCGCCGTTCGACGAGAGACCAGCACTGGCCAGCAGTGGATTGGTCATCTGTTGTGCACTGGCAGCTGGCTGTCCGGCGGTACTCGAACCGCCCGCGGCGCTCGACGAACTGCCGCCAGATGCAAATGAGGACAGCGGCTGATTAATGCGCGCCAGTTCCGTATCAGTATATTGCCAGAGATGTTCAACATCCATGATTTCCTGGCGGGCGCAAAAACAATAAAGGTCATTAGATGTGTAAATTATAGAGTGCGAGCAGGGAAATATATTTGAATTCCAAGATGATCATGTCCAAAGCTTGACATTTTAGGCGAATAAATATGACTTATCCATTTCGGCAGGACAAGGCACAACCAGGTATATCACAATCTTGCTTACCTGCAGCAGGGCTGGAATGCTTGAGGCTCGCGAAGTCGTGTGATGATTAAGGGACTCCGTTTGCTCCGTCTTGATGGATGCGCCGAGGCTGGGACTGGCCGGCAGCGAACTGGAACCGCCGCCAAAGCCATTGAGTGGGCCATGTTGTTGTTGCTGCTGTTGCTGCTGCTGTTGTTGTTGTTGTTGTTGATGGTGTTGTTGCAGTCGCTGCTGCTGCTGCTGTTGCTGCTGCTGCTGACTGACGGCAACGGCAGCTGCAGCGGCAGCCGCCTGATCGGGACTGAGCAGGGGACTGAGCATGGAATTGGGCAGCGTGTAGGAGCATTGATAGGTGGAGCGACCGCCGCGCGTGCGATCCTCGCGTATGGCCTCCAGTTTCATGCCCTTCTGCAGGCACTTCTCGAAGCGGCAGGCGGGGCACTTCTTGCGCGTGGAGATGCTCACCTGGCAGGGACCGCCGCGCACGCACACATAGTTCTTGCGATTCTGTACAGTGCGCTTGAAGAAGCCCTTGCACGACTCGCAGGAGAAGATGCCGTAATGGAAGCCGCTAATCTTATCACCACAAATCGGACACGGCGAATTGATGAGCTGCTGCCGCGAGATGCCCGCCGGCGAGGCCGGCAGCGTGGCAATCGCATCCAGCGCGCCGCCGCCGCCGCTGCTGCTGCTGCCATCCATGCTGAGATTTTGCGCCTCCTGGCCGGCAACGGTTGCGTCCACATTCAGCGGCGGATACAGCACGCTATGATGATGCAGTCCGCCGCCGCCATTGGCATGGCCGGGAAAGAGGGCGGCACCCGCGGGCGGCGCATGGCGCGCCTGGATGGGCGAGTGCGTCGGACTGAACTCGGAGCTGTAGCTGTAGCAGCTGCTGTGCGAGGCGTCGCTGTTGTTCCGGCTCAGCGATGGTGTGTAGGGGGCGTGGCGCGAGGTCAGCGGCGACTGCGAGGGGCTGCTGTGCGTGTAGACGGAATGTATGGCAGAGTCGGGACTGGGATTGGCGGGCAGCAGCGGCAGGTGGCCGCCGCTGCTCGACTTGCTGCGATCGCAGAGCGACGACGCCGGCTCGTACTTCAGATTGATGGGATCACTTTGGGTGGGCGCCAGCTTCAGCTTGTTGGGCCCAAAGCTCTGCTGCAGCTGCTGCTGCTGCTGCTTGATGGGTTGCAGCTGGAGCTGCATCTGCTGCTGGTGCTGCTGCATCTCGCCGGCTATGTGCTCCAGTTCGGTTTTGATCGGCTGCAGCATCGCGTTCACTTGGCGGCCGGCCAATGTGGTGCTGGTTCCGCTGCTGGCCTCGCTCTTGACCACCGTCTCCGTTTCCATGAGCTCCTCGTCCGGCGCCTCGCCGCCGTTCGTCTCGGCGTCGCTAAGTTCACCCTCCCAGGACATGGGTCGCGGTCCGTTCTTGTCGGCCGCCCGTCGGCGCACCTTCAGGTTCTCAATGTTGGCCAGCTCCGCCTCCGAATCGGACTCATCCTCGTCCTTGCCGCCGCCGCCGCCCAGCGGTATGCGCAAGCTGCCGCTGCTGCTGCTGTTGTTGCCCCCGCTATGATTGTGATTGTGATTATGATTATGATTATTATAGTTGGCTATAACCGGCACCAGGTTGCCGTTCGGCGTGGGCAGCTCCTCCACCTCGCACTTGATGTTCGTCACGGACACATTGTGGCGCACAGTGGGCGCCGCTGTCGTTGTGGACATGTTCACGGGCAGCTGATAGCTGCAGCCGCTGGCACCGGGCGACACGCTCTGCTCCGTCTTTATGCTCGACATGTTGGGCATTTTGGCGCTCCGTGTGGGCGTGTCAGTTGCAATCCCAATGCAATTTGAATCACAATATTCTCTAATATTTACTTGTGCAATTTGTAGAAATTTGAAAGATGTCGTTGATGCAGTTCCATTGTGTTGTAAATCTGTAACAAGATGGAAATAAATTAAAAATTAATATGAATACAATATAAGAATTGGCGGTCTTTATAATATGAACATTTAACAACACTGTCTCTCACTAATAAGAAGTTTATGCACACTGCGCGCCGATTCAATATAAAAACTGGTAAATCATAAGATTTGCTTTAATACCAATGAGGAAATAAAATTCAAATTTTATTTGAAATTCAACTTCCTCGCTTAATCTCTCAATCAGTCAGTCAAGACACAGTTGTATATGTGTATATAGATATCTGCGCCTCATCTTACGTTTATCTCTCTCCCTCTTCGATACAGACCCCAGTTCCACACACACATGAATCACACATTTCACATAAAAAAGAATTTTTGCAAACATAAATGAGAGATTCGGCATAGAGAAAAGCTGAGTACATATTCTCTCTTTTAACTGATTACAAATTTTGCATACAAATTTGGTTACTATCCGAAATATTACTCATATGCCAAGCTAATAGAAAATTTCTGACATATTCGGCCCCTCCCCAAAGACGACGGCCTTGGCCTATGCATGGGACAGAGACAGGCGAGTTATGCTAATTGGAACTGCGACATGTGTCCTACACACACACACATACATACACTCTCGCATTACACTGTCCAGCGTGAGGCGCAACTTTTGTTATCAGCTTGTTGCGAACGCGAACAATAGCTTAAAGCAACCGCACAACAATAGAGCCAGTCGACGAAAAATGTCAACGACCTTAAAGCGAAAGAGGCGAAAAAGCCGATGGAATATTATAATAAATTTAAGGTACATTAACCTAAAACGAACGGGCGGCCGGCAGCTGGAAATGGTTTGGTTTATGCTGAGAGAAGGGCGCGGCTGAGCGAGTCCAACAAAGGGCATTGCCAGGGACGGACAATGGTGACAGTGAGTGCAGGGCGTGCAAGTGAATGGGCAAATGCTTTTCACTTTTTGGCATATTACTGTTAAGTGCAATAAATTGAATGCAGCTGACGACGACGACGACCTCTAATGGGCATCTTTTGTTTAGCCGGTACAACAACCTGAACGCAGCGGCCAAGTCGCCAACCGGCAACTGAAAAGAGAGTACACGCAAAAGCGAGAGAGCGTGAGCAAGCACGAGCGCAGAATGGGCAAAGGACGACCTTCAAATAATGTTGAAATTTGTACGCAAACGACCTTGTATACAACAACAACGAGAGACGACGAAGCAACCACGAAGAAGACGCAGCGACGACGGCGCCGGCGACGACAGCGAAAACGAAGCAAGGCAGCCCAATGTTCATAAGCACACACACAAACACACAAGACGCAACACATGCGCGGGCAACGACAGCGCGGGTGAGCCGTTGTCGTAAAGAGCAGAGAGCTCGCAAGCATGCGACGAGGGAAAGAACAAAACACTCATAGGCATCAGCAGACGGGGGTGTGTGGTGAGCGCTTGTGTGTGTATGTGTGTGTATGTAGCACAAAAGAAAATAAACAAAAATTTTGATATCAAGAGCGTCGCTCCGTGAGTTGCGCGGCGAGCAAGCAATCAAGAATAATTCTCGTTTTAAAGTTGTGTGGGTGCCGAGAGGTCACAATGAGAGAGCAGGCAACCCGAAATGCTGACCAAGCAGAGAGCGTGCGATTGAAATATCGTGAGAGGGGCAGAGAGAGAAGAGCACGAAGTGGTCAAATGTTGTTGTATTTTTTTTAGGGAAATACACTCACACATTTATATTTATGTATGAGCGTTTACTTGGGAGCCAACAAATGCAGCCAAGCGATTTGATGTCGGCTTGTTTCTGGTTATAAGTACAGACACACAAACATACACACGCTTTCCGATAGAACTGTACCTTGTTAAACAAAGAGGGAGCCATCGATTAGGCGGAAGTGTTTTATGTAACGGTCGCTGGGCATTAAACTAAGTTGGGATTAAGTTTTGATCATTGGCCTATGAGTTTTAACGACCTAAAGCATTAAATGTAGATAACTATTTCAACAATTACTATTTAGATACTTTAAAAAATTCTTATTATCATCTATCAAAATTTGTCGACATAGCGCAGAAGTTTGGTGAAGTATAAGCTCAATTAATATCCAATTATATGTTAATATCTGAAAAGTGTTACCCTGCGTCATTTAGGTTTTTTCCTATCTTCTCTATCTGACAGTCAAAACTTGCTCAATCTGTTAGATTCCAATTAGAAAGTTATAACAAAACAATATCAGTCAGCATCACAATTTCAGGACAGTCCATTAAAAGACAGATTTTGAATTGCCAATTCTTTACCTCGGACTCTTTTCAAATATTTATCTGTTTCTAAGCTCGGCTTTAAGCATTCCGCACAATCTTATTACAATTACCAGCTAGTCAATTATATAAAAATGTATACGCCCCCTTCGGGCTACCTTTCAAATCTGGCTGTCAAACCGTTAGCCATATACCCAGACATGATCTAATTATGCTTATAACATACGTATGTATATACTATTATATGGGTATCTATTGTCAGCAGCGATAGCTGGAACAATGTCTGGTAGTATCTTTTAGCCATGACATATTGTGAGCAACAACTGCATGCCAAGAGATTTGACAAGCCCCTGAAAAAGCAAAAGCCAAAATCGCATACCGAAGCTGTGTTGCAGCTGGAATTGGAAGGGTGCCAAGGGGGGAGACGGGGGGAGGTTTGCAAAAGTGGAGTTGCTGCAGTTGACCGAGAATCGTCTGTGCTAGGAATGTGCAACGGGTTGGGCAACGGTTGCCCCTGAGCTACGGGCGCCTTGTCTGCTGTTTATCGATTTTTATCAGCACAGAATGCTTTTGACTTTGACAGGCCAGAAAAAAACAAAAAATAAGAGTGCTCTGGTTGGCAGTACCCGACTAGTAGTAACCCTGTAATGCCCAGTGCCCAGTTGAGTGAGTGCCCGGTGAGTATAGTCCGATCATCATACGATTTTCAACGTTAAGATATGCCAAACAAATGTGTATAGCTTGAGTATAACTTGACTAATGAGTCTTTAGTTTTTGTATGGGAACGGGGATATTCAGAATACGTAAATATGCTTAAAAAATTGTATAGATATTTTGCCAGTGGGATGAGATATTTTGAAAAAGTATTAACTGTCGTATGATTTACGCAAATATATATTTCAAATTTCAAGTCCCTAGATCTTGCAGATCGTTTCGACTTTTGATGCTGAGCACGAACCCTACAAAATGTCGCAGAAGCCTACTTCCGTCTGTTACACACAGCCTTTATTCTCTTTTTGCTCAGTTTCAATGGGTTCAGACTTAAAAAAAAAACAGAAAACAACTTCAACTTGCCTTACAGCTCCTGCCAAACAAAGGGGTTGACCTTCACATTACAGCGTTTTTTCTCTGGGGCTCCCGCTTGGACGCCTTCCCATTTCTGATGGAGTTGAGCGCGGATATGCCGCCGCCTAACAAAATGGCGACATGGCTGTCGTCCCCATTGTCGCTTGTGTGGTAAATCCATGTCAATAATATTCACGACATTGACATGCTTTGTGGGGCGAAAGGCCCGGACGTCGCTCGCAGGCACTGGGGGTTGAGCTGGAGCCAGGCCAAGGCAGTCGGCGGAATTCTGTTGGTGGTGGTTTGGCATTGACGTTAACGCTGACGTTAACGTTAACATTGACGTAGCTCGTACGCATTTGGAGTTCGCTGTGCCTGTGCCCACTGAATGGGAAGTTCGTTTCAATTATGCGTAACATGAAAGCGTAAAGCGCATTTAGGGGGTTCTGTTTTGGGACCAGGGTGTAGGTTGTTCTAATTGGAGAAAATCGACCCTTTCTCCCCACCGCAAGCCAAACAGCGCAATTGTTTGGGGTTGAAAGGGAGAGAGCTTGGTATATACACCCGTTGTAGGGTAACCAGGGAACCAGATAATATTGTTATCTTGCGGGTGTTGAAAAGCTGTTAGAAATTAATTGGGGAAAAGTTAGACGAACAGAAGTGCACTAGAGAATACTCGTTATCCCTTGGCTCAGGCACAAATACTTTTTGGGTAAAATTGTCTAAGTACTTGCAAAATATTCACATCTTAAATGGATTATTCAAGTTACAGCAAAGTTTTTACTATAATAATAAACATAATATACGCCTAGATGGTAGTCTTCAATTTGAGTTTTTTCTGCGGAGTAGCTTTTGAAGTCCGTGTTACATGTTCATTGCAATTTTAACATACATTTTAACATGTGGATTTTCGGCTGTTCTTTACTTAACTCATACGGTAAACTGTGCATTCTCATTGACATATCGATCACCAGGCTCGAACCACCCTTTGAATACAACTGTGATAACTGAGTCCCTTAGGTGCTGCACGGTTTGGGCCATAAGCTTACATAACCTGGCCCAAAGAGTGCAACAACGAATGCAATTGCAATCTGGCTGTCCAATATTTTAACACGCTTCAGACCCCAAAGACAACACACAAATGCACAGTTCCAACACCTTTCGCCAACTGCAAACAAAGGCACAGGCTTAGACATATGCCCGGGTCCGGACCATGTCGGGCTAGGCCAAGTCAGACCAGACCAGGCCAGGCTAAGCCAGGCCAGGCCAACACCAGCGCAACAATTGCAAATTGCAATTACATTGCCTGGCAACGGGCCACATTTTTCGCTTTTGATTAATCATCGGAGCATGCAGCTGTGCGGAGTGTTTGTGTTTCTGTTTGTGTTTCGGATCGGGTCGGGTTGGATCGGAGCTGGCACGTCATTAGCATAATGTGCAACAGAAGTTGCCTATGGAAAATGGCAAACAAATTGCCAAAGCACCAACACCAACAGCAACAACAAAATATTCGTTAAAGCCAACAGGTTATATATACATATATGTATATGTATGTGGACGCATTGCTCCATGTTGCCAGACGGACCAGACGGAGCTGTCGGATTGAATACTGCGTGGTCGTCCATAGAATTTCCTATTGCCATTTGCAGTCATTTGGTGTAGAAAATCAAGAGTCTTTGTCTGTGTGTGTGCCTGAGTGCATGTATGTGAGTATGTGCTAGGTGCTTATAAATCCACAAACATCTATGCGAATCGACGCGACGTCTGCAGAACTTGATTTCCAACAGGTGCGTCGTAGTCTGGTCGCCAATATCGACATGGATATGGATATGGTTGGCAATAGCTAAACAAAAACCGGTAAGGCTGCAAGAACTGCACTACACTGAGAAAAATCTTGAATACCATTCGATTAAATAATATAGTGGGATACGATAAGAAGTGACTTCTACAGAGAAACTCTCTTCTACTGTTTTACATAATTAATTGTTTTAGAGTTCATCAAACTTTTGTAGAAATTCGAGAGCATATTATTACTTATATTATACATTTTTTTTAAACATTTTTCAAAGAGATCCTTGACGAATCTAAATCAAATGACGCAGGGATACATCCCGATTTTATAAGAAAATTACTTTAAGCAGTTGCTTTTCTTAACATTCAATTAATCAATTAACGATAATTGTTCATCATATTTCACTTTCCAGTTCTTTTACTCATTAACATTTCTCTCAGTGTACTCCACAGGTAGCTCGAAAACTTGGACAAGTTTTGCCACAAAGCCCCCGCTGATAACTTTGTCAACGTCGTGGACACGGTGCAAATTAAACTCCCCGAGATCGGGGCGCGCCACTCTGATGGTTGACGGGGGCTACGGAGAACCCGCATTTTTGGGGCGTTGCAATGTTGCAAGCTGCACTGTTGCGAGTTGCAAGTTGCGCGTTGCGTCTGCATAACAATTACGATTTACCGTACGACAAACAGGAAATGTTACGCTTGCGCCGTTTGCATTTTTATGACTCGCCGAAGACCTCAGAGTATGCGGCACACCCCAAAAACCGCAGCGAGCTGTGCAACTCCAGAGTCTGCCCAGCTTTCTGTATCTATTCTCTGCTCTATTCATTTGAAAAGGCTTTATCAGGCTGCCCGTCGAGTGGCCCGCTGCCACCACCCCCAACCCTTCGCTGTTGCCACGCTTCAGCTCGTTATCAATATCAACAAAAGATAACCAGCCGGGGCACAGACTGACGAAGTAGCTCCATATCGGTATCAGCAGGAATACTCAGCCCAGTTCAGTTCCCGGCCTTTTATTTATAATTTGTTTCAACTTGTTGCTCTTTTTTTTCGCTGCTGCCGCCCAGCTGTTGTTGTTGACAGTCTTTGTCTCAAGGTCGTGCGAACGTTCTTTATTAATATATACGCTATATAAACAAGAAAAAACGACTGTCTTCGGCACGCCGAAGATTAAATACCCTCTTTGAAATATGGCTCAGCCTTATTCCCTGCAGCCTGATTGTTCCCATAAGAGCCAAATAGTACTATTGAAGTTCAATTTGCAGATGTCTTAGAAGATTAGTTAAACTCGTATTTGCTGACTTTGATCGAGATATCAAAACCGTTATATACGACCGATATATGATATGGCAGCTATATGATACGCTATTCAATATTCACAAGTTTTTGTTTATAAGTAGGAAACTTGGTAATGACCGTATATGTTTAGTTTTGTCGAGTTACCTTGAAAAACAAACATGTTTTTCATACATGAACCTAATATCCGCCGACTGGTTATACCCATAACAGCTATATGATGTAGTAGTCTGATATTGATAAGATTTTGTTTATATGTTAAGAAGTTCATAATTGATGAGTTTTGTATCGACACGTTGAAGAAAGAAATTTTACGTACAGGAAACATATGATTTGGTGGTTCGATCCACTCCACCACAAGATAGACACTGACTGAAACAATAATTGTACTCTATCGATCTTGCCTCCACAATAACTACGCGACAATATTTAAATACCCTTCTTGAGGGTATGCAAAAAGTTTTGTACATCGGTCGTTTTTGCATTTTACTATATATTATAAAAACAGCTCCCAGTTCCATGGTCTACGTCTCCTGCTCCCCTCTCAAGCTCGCTTTCCGTAATATTCTCTTTTTTTATTCTCAGAAGTCATTTGGTTCTTAGACGTGTTGTCGTGATTTCTGCTGATATCTGCGGCTCTTTGTTCGCCTCGTTTCTGGAACTTGTTTCAATTTGTGTTTGCTTGCGAACTAAATTAACTCTCACACGTTTTAATTAAACTAATTATTTCGTTTAAAAACTCACACAATATTTATGCATACATACATATTAACAAATTATTGCATTCCAGTTTCTTTTTTTTTCAGTAGCAGCAAATGGCTGATATCCCAAATATTTAAAATATGTCGTATCAGGCTATTGAAATGGGAGTACAGGTTTTAAGGTTAACATAAAGATATTTTTAGTATTTATTAAACAATCGTATTGGAGATAGAATAGGAGAGAAGAGAAGAAGGATTCTTAATAATATCTTCGTAATGTACTATTTAAGACGATTTTAGGATCTGTGGGTTTACTCTAATTGTTCATATAATGAAAAAAGAAGATAAAAAACGAGTTCATTCTTAGATTTTTTCCCTTCTATCTGTGCACGATCACACAATCAAAAGCTTAAGACATCTGTCTCTCGATCGCATTTACTCGAAATTTTTGCCCTTTACAAACAAACATATTACATATGTATGTTGTACAAGAAAATAAGGCATATTGTGTTTCTACATATCGAACAACTCTTGAATGCATTACAATTAAAGCATTATATATTAAGAGTTTGCATAGTTTGGATGAGTATTTATTTTGTTGTTGGGGTTTTTTTTTTGGCAAAATTCGTGTTGCTTCAATGACACCACGTTCCAGTTTATCGATTACACAATAATGCGCAACAACCTGCCAAACAGTTTCACTAACTAACTGACAAACTGACTAACTGACTAAATGACTAACTGCCCAACTGGTTGTTGGCTGGTTAACAGTTGCAGTTGCATCTATCTAACTGGTACGCGTACCAAGAATGCCAGCACGCACGCGTTGCATTAAAATTGCACTTAAGCCAAATGCAATCTAACAAACCAAAAAACCAACAAGAAGACGCTAACCGAGTGTGCTCAACTGGCATATACCCTGTAGCAAACGTCAAGCTGCCGTTACAAGCAATTGAGCTTCCTTTTATCGCAGCTATGCTTCTTCTTCTCTTTGCCATATTCAATTTAAAACTTGTATAAAACTTGTGTTTTGATTAATCTCAAATATAAAGGGCTTAAAAGGTTGCGAGGATCGTATACGCGCCGAATTATGACTAAAAACCTTATTTCACAATCGATATATATCGGTATTATGAAAATTGAGCAGATTATATATTATTACTTTGGTAGTTTTCGAGATTTAGACATACATACAGACGAATAAGTTTAAATAGAGTCAACTCGTTGTCCTGATCAACGTTATATGTCAGCATCTGCCTTTTACATACATGTTCATCAAACCGGTATACCTCTTTTTACCCATTTTCAATGGTTACAGGGTATTTGAAATAAAACAAGAAACTCAGCTGCCAAACGGCCTGCACCAGCAGAACGCGATCGCCAACAACCTTGTCCCAAAACAACTTGCCAGTAATTCGTTTTTCCTTTTTATATCTCTTGTGTACATAAATACATGTATGTATGTATATGTTTGTATGTGTTGCACGTACGACTTGCCAACTTGACTCGATATTAATTAAACGCACGCAAAGCCCCAAAGAGCCAGCGGCAACTGCAACAGCAGCAACAACTGCGACTGCAACTGCGATTGCAACTGCTGCAGCAGCAAGTTGCCCACCCAGCGTCGAGGAAACGAGTTCCAAGAGAACAAGAAAAAACCAAAGCTTTGCGGCTTAGAAAAGAAGTCAACGGCTGGCATTAACTTGTGGACGCAGTGCGTCGATGATGGTGGGCGGCCCGAACTGGGACTCTGCAATGTGGGTATCTCAGTTGGGCAACACTGGACTTGACAAATATAAATTAGCTTGAATTTCAATTAAACATCTAAACATTTTGTTCATTAACTACATAAAAAAAAATAAATTTTAGAATTGAGAAGGTGAAAAACTTAAGAAAACTTGAATAAGGAAATATTGCATAATATTGCATACAAATTTAAAAAGTTTAAAAAAAGGCAATTTAAATACCTGTAATACCTAAACTTCTAATGAAATGAAATTTATAATTATTTAAAGTTCCTATGAGTGCATTTTCGCCCAAGAACCCGAAAACTGGGTGGGCTTTTCCAGTCGGTCCCTGTTAATTTGAGTACACACTTGAGGCACAACATCGGAGTGTAGATGGCATAAATAAAGACGAATCCGCATTAAACTTAGACAAGAGGATAACACCAATATCGTATTAAAACACTTTTTCTTTAACTTATCACAGCTCAAATAGAACAGATTCAAAAACTTATCTGATAAAAAACGTTGGGAATAAGGTTTTTAACCGGTTTCAAACCTGAAGCTAAACAGTTCCATTTATTTCAAAAAATTTTTTGATTAAAAACAATTTATTAAAATACATAAACTTTTGACATTGTTTTAACGATAGTTAAATTGATTTTTTTTTTTTAAAGAAATGTGACTGTCAAAGTACGGAACAAAGCCCTGGCCAGGTTATTGAGCCGAACCTTAATCCGAGGCCTTGGTTTGAACCGTGAACAAAACCGATGAAGAGAGGTTTCTTTTTATCTATTAGTGCACACTGTTCCCTCGTGGTTTTATTGAGCGAGTGATAACCACTGTGCGCTGCTTTGGTTGACTGTTTTGCATGCGCCGCTGAGCAGCAGTTGCATTTGGAAGCGTATCGCTTAATGACTCTGTTTAAGGGGCATGCAACGCGTAGTCCATGTTGCCACACACTGGAGAGCCCACTGTCTGTCTGTCTGTCAGTCAGTCAGTCAGTCAGTCAATCAGAGAGAGAGCCAAGCTGGCGTTGCCTGCAGCTCGTCATGGGAAAGCCAATGGAATTCGACGTGCTCATACACCAAAGCCAGAGCCATTTGGCTTTTGCCATTTGCTGGCACTTGGCCAGCATTTGGGCTCCGACCCATTTCTTATGACAATTGCAAAGGGTTTTCATTTTTATTACTATGAATTATTTTTATTGCACAAATTAGTTTTGTTACTGTTATTGCCGGCAGAAACAGCATTTGTCAAATATGCACTTTCTTTGAAAAAAAAAAGCTTTTTAAAATGAAAGTTAGTAAATTATTGAAGCTTATGTAAATTAAATTTAAAATTTTAAATGTAGTTCAATTTGAAATATTCTATTTCTTTTAAATTAACATTTTCTTTTTAATCCTTCATAACCGGAGATTCGCCTCAAAATGGCAGTTAAGATAACCTTTGAGAAAACTATATAAGCGATAAATATGTTAAGTAAATATTTATGATTAGAAACCAGTCCCATATCATTATAGTAGGCTTTATAGTTCTAGTTCATGTTATTTCTATGGATAAAAGTCCTAATAATATGCATTGTAAATATTTTTGAATGTTTTCGTATTAGGAAACACATGCGTGAATAGTTTTGTAGTTGTAATTAAATTAAGCTGAATTATAAGGCCCTTTTAATCAAAAGAACTCTTAAAGTTATTTTTTGCCATTTGTTTTATATGTTTTATAACCAGCCAAGTTGATCCATAAAAATCATTTCATTTAAATAATTTATGCATTAATTAAAATATTTACGGTATGGAAAAAGGGCTTTTGACAAATTAGAATAACTTCCCGAACCGAATCAACTTTCTATATGTTAATATTGAGATAGGCTATTAATAAAGATTTTAGATTTTTTTCAAAACACAATTAATGAATGCAATGAAAATATATTACAAACTTTAAATGTTTAAGCATTGCATTTAGTGTATAAAAATATTTAATTTCATTCCTTTACACAAAGTTCCTTAATTGAAGATTATTAACATCTCTTTAGCAATCATCTTCTATTTATAATATAATATAACTATAAATAATACCATAAAATACCACAAAATAAGTACATGTTCTTCTGAGCTTGATTAACACATTTTAGTATGTTCATCAAACAACCAATATATAAATAACCCTTCTTTAATTTTAAAATGTGAAATCTAATCCGAAAGCATTCTTAAAATAAGTGCTTTGTGCGTATGTATGTGTGCTTATTTGCGTGTACATTGCACACACACACACCAGGCGCATACATAGTGAGTATGCACGTGTGTGTGAGTGCATGCAGCATGTAAAACCCCACATCAATGTCATTGCTCCATTTGCCTTGGCCCTGTGCCCAGCACATTTCGTCCGTCCGTCTGTCTGTGCTCGTCCTTTGTTCCGTTTTAGTAGTTTCTCCAGCCAAAAAGGCCACTGCTGTCTGCAGTGTCACCAGCTGCACGCGCGCACCGCCAGCTCAGTGCATCTCGCTCTCGCTCGTTCTAATTGTCTATCTCGCTCGTTGTCTGACTTTTTGTCTTTGCAAATGCATTTCAGTGTTGACTGCGGCGCTCGCTCAACTTTCAGCTGCCCATTTTATACGTATGCTTCGTTTTATTCTTCGTGGTCTCTCATTTTTTCTTTCGCTTTACCACGCCATTTTTCGGGGCAAGGTCATCAACGAGACAAAGTCAATGGCCGCCAATGACCTCTTCTTCTGGCCAGTCTTCGTTTCTCTGCTGCTGTTGCCGCCGCGCTGCTTCTTTCTTCGCTTGCTCGGCCGCCTCATTTACAACTTGTTCTTGGCATTGGCAGCGGCAGCGAATGTTGCGGCCGTCGAAGGGGCAGACATGATGACGTGTTACTTTTATTCTTATGTTCTTTGCTCTTCTCTCGCATTTCTTTTTTTCATAGTTTGGCTTATGTTTCCTCTTCGTTGTCGACGTCGTCGTCGTCGTCGTCTGTCGCTTTGTTTGGCTTTTTATGTCTTGGCAACAAGTCGTCGCAGTCGCAGTCGCTGCCTTCGACGTCGGCGTCGACGTCGCTGCTTCGACTTGTGCTGACAATGTTTGAACGTATTTGGCCTTTCTTTTGTCTGGTTTTGTACGCTGCGTTTCTGTTTTATGTTTTATGTTTAGCTCTTTGTGTCTTCTGTTTGTTGTTCGCGTTCGATGTTAGTTACCTTGTCTGCGAGTGTGCGTGTCTACATGTGTGTGTGTGTGTGTGTGTGTGCAAATGTGTCCAATGATCTTCTTCGCGCGCTGCTTTTATTGCCTTTTGCTTTGTTGTTGTTGCAAGTTCTTCGGCACCCCGGCGGGCGTTTTTTACCTCGCGGCGCTGTCGATGTGTGTGTTTTTATTATAAACTGTTGCCTGTCAGTGTTGTCAATGCTGCCAATGGCCCTCTGCTGCGTTTGACAACTCTTTTAACCTTACAGGTACACACATACATACGCCTTATTGATTATTGTTGTTATATCGATACATTGGCATGTCACATGATACAAAAACCCACAAAATAGCATTAATCCTAACAGATTCGAAATTCTCATTACTAATGATGATTCATTAGTTGAAATTGTCAATACATTTCTTTGTTTCCTGGTTTTCTAAAACGTTTAAAACTATTTTTACATAATTAAATCTTTTCAATCGTGGGTTATATTCGGCATCTGGTGATTTGGGATCACAACTTAATAATTGATATTTGCGTTCATTTGGCGACTATCTAAAATATGACTACAAGGATTCGCCAATGTATAAAATATTTTACAAAAATATTGGCATAAAACACCTGCAATACAAGCACTCAATATTTGAGTTGGTTCCTCCACAGAACCCATTTACTAAAACAGATACATATGTATTCATTGTATCCAAATTTTCAACTGAGATCCAAGATAACATACAAAGAGACATACATGCGGATACTATCGGCTATAACATGACTTTGCCAGGTCCAAGCATTTATTTAACCCGATGGTAAAGAAAAGGATTTACATCATAAAACTTATCACTTGCTTTGCACTACTATTAACAAATTTGTCCATCTACATGGTAAGAAAAGAAGAGAGCCTAGCTTTCCATTGCCAACAAGGAAACAGATCTTTGTTGTCCCTCCAACCGCCATATATAGTAGCTCATTAAGGCGCTTAGTAAAAGTCTGTCGAGTTGAGCTCAAGTCGTAACTCTTACCATCTTAAAATAATATATATATTTATGAACCCGCATGTGTACACACATATGTACATGCAAACGTATGTAAACATCAAAACAACCGCTTTGAGTCCACTTTAAGAGCCTTCTGTCCAATTCGTTCGGATTTCTCAGCGTGTTGAGCCACCTTTTAAAGCGCTGAATAAGACATAAATCCTTGAAATTATGTTCGACTCGCTCCTTAAGTTCCGTCTCGGTCTGTTTCGGCTGTCCGTCTGTCTCGGCTGTCCGTTCTGTTTGCCAGTTGTTCGCGCGTTGCCACACTTTTGCACAAATATTTTCGTTCCCCCATTTTACTGCATCTCGTTTTTTTTTTTTTTGGTTCTCCACCTTCCCTGGAGTCGGGTCACCTCCCGCAAACTTGATTTGTTTTGATTAAAACAGCCCAAAATGCGCCTGCTTTTTATTTTATTTTATTTTATTTTTCTGTATTCCTTCTTTATTCTCATTTTCTCTGCCGCCTCTTCTCGGCTGGCTTCAATGCGATGCAGTGCCCCCGTTTTGAAGGACATTCGTTTAATTTAGGACCTGAGAAAACATATATTACCAGGCGTCGTTTATTATGGCGCTGCGGCGACGGCGCATTTTTAATTTTTTAAGTGGATCCGAGGCGCAGTGCCCGATCCTGAGGCAGTTAAAAACTTGTAGACTTTGTGTGTATACATGATTAACTTTATATTTTAAAAGCTCTACTTTTGAATACTGGCCAAGAAGGTTAAGCTGTTGCCTTTATAAACAGACATTGCCAAAAACGGCGTTTGGTTTTCCATAATAATGAATATGTATAAACGATTCACATAGTCAATTTATACCCTTAATTTTATTGGGCTTACAATAATTAAGTTTTAACGTATAAAAACAATGTGTTTAAACTATTCACATACATTAAAAATGTATATCTTTCATTTTTTTGGTTTACAAAAAACTAATGAAAATATATTTTAAAAACTAAAACTACAAAAAATTGCTTGATGGGGGAATATATATTTGCCGCCCTGTCTGATTTGCCTCTATTCAGAACTAATTGTTAACAAGAATATTGCTAGAGTCTACAGAAAGTGATTCTTAAACAAATTTATGGATATTTTCAAAGTGGAACCCTCTTCAATCCTCAGGGTCGCCGACAAATTCGCAACATTACCAAAGTTTCCAAACAATTTATTTCATATGTTCAAAAGTTTATCTTTAATTTACGTACGTTTGTGTGACTAAATCAAAACCTTTAAACGCTTTGTTATTCAGACACAATTATCAAATTCACATTAAAGTTGGAAGCATTTGGAACATATTTTTAGGTAAACTGTCAAATCAAATTGCTTTTTGATTGAATTTCACAGTACAATTCATAATGAACCAAAATCCCCCATGACAATTAATAGTATATAATAGTATAAAATAGAATTCATAGGAATATAAATATAAATCATCGAAATCGAATTTTTTGGAAGCCCACTTTTTGAGAACCCATAATAAATTATAAATTTAATTTAGGCTTAAATAGTAAGACTATAAATGAGATTAAGTGATTTTTTTAAGTAAAACTTTATATGAATTAATTAATTGCTTATTTAATTGTTTTTTTTTTCTTTCTTTATTTTAATTTATGCCATATTAAGGCTTTATTTTAAAACTTTTTCGCACGTGTTTACATTGTCAAACAGGTAGTTCCGAGCGAAACCAAGTAATTTCGTCCCATTCGTTATCTACGTATTGCTAGATTGCTTCTTCTTGAATTGTAATCATTTTAGATGCATATGTCTATACCTCAGCACATATTAAGAAATGGTTATTTATAACCAAGCAAATGCTTCGACCTTCATTGACCCTAGTCACAGACAAGCTTAAGGTAATTGGGGATCAACTTAAATTCTCGGCGAGTTCTATGTTAAAGGTTGGAGACCAACAAAAGATGGAAATGTACACCCGTACTTGGGCTCTCCGTCCGTCTATTCGTCAGTTCCATTGAGCGACAGGTTGACAATGCCGGTATCTGTACAAGTATCTGTTCGCTCCACCAATCGCCTTTATGTACCATTAATACATAATATAAAGATTCCAAAAAAAAAATTGTACATAAATAAATTAGCACATTTCAAACAGGAAATACACACATGAAATAATCAAGCACCGAAGAACGTTCTGAGTATGAGTGTATACGATAGGTGTGCCTGTGTGTATGTGTTTGTCTCTATAGAAAGCCAAGCAACGACCTTGAGGCGATTTTTTTCAAAGTATACAAACGCAATTATACATAAATAAATACATACATACACACATAAATACTGTGTGTGAGCTGATGAAAAATTTCGCCACGTTTTGGCCAAATGAGTTTGGCAAATGATTCATGACAGCATTTCTATAGCTTTCTATAATATAAAATACAAATTCTGGTCGATTTGTCTTCATGTAGGCGACTCTACCGAGACGGTCGCGTGATACAGTCAGTGCGGGGGGTAGGGGGTAGGGAGTGCGGGGTACGGGACGTAAACATTTCGGTACCCGCTAATTGGCTGTGAAGAAGGCTGCCAACGAATATGCCACAAAACAAAATTAATCGGCCAAATATTTGGCAGATAAGTCAACATCATTTGATAAACACCTGTTGTGGGTTGCCTAATGTACGGTAAATACACGGTTTAAGCCAAAACTCTTTCAGTCCACCACAGCAGAAAGACAAGTAAATGCTCATCGGAATTATTAGATAAATGCGTGTATACGTATCCATAAAAGCGAGCTTCGTGAATATTATATTATTACCCCTAAAGAGAAACTCTATTTACTATTCCAGTCATAAATTTAACAACATAAGAATAACAGGCATTGAAATTTTTTATTAAATGAATATTTTCAAAGGAGTTTTTAAGAGTTAGTTTTCGGAATAAAGGAATATTAGAAAACGTACTTTAAACTTTGCTAATGGCTGCTTAAAGTTAACTATTTAAAATTTAGTTCTATGCACAAGTTTTAATCCTTTTCCAATTCCGAGCGTCTTAATGTTACGGATTTTAAAAGAACTTCAACAGAGTTATTTAAATGCTTTTTATTTTTGACTTGTGTAGAATAATGACTGCATAAGAATTGTGGGATACTTCGATTGTAATTAAAGAAATGCCAATTTATGACTTTAGTTTTTATTCCATGCATACGTAAATTTTTTATATATTAATTTTCTTTATTATTTATTTTCTGCACTTTTATTGAAAAGTTAAGCAAAGCTTCCCTTTAACATTTGCTGTTATTGTTGCAGCCTTTTATTTATTTTTTTAATATGGATATGGTGCTCTATTATGTTATTGTATCCACCTCCACATGATAGTGCTTGAATAATTGAATTGATTGCCTTTGATTTCAGCTACTGGGAGTTTTCAGTGACTCTTGACTCACACAACACACACACACACACACACACACACACACTCACACACACCACACACACACACTTGCACATAAATCAGTAAGTAAGTGTTAACTTTGAAAAGTACGAGAGTATTTTGCTTGTCATGTGGCTCCTTCTGCACACAACTAGCTCCAGCTCCAGTTCGAGCTGCAGCTTGTGCTTTGGTTCGAGCTAAGCGCCAAACATCATGAGCCATGCGTCATGTGAAGCGTCACTCAAACTGAGACCCAAAAGAAACCTGAAACAGGAAGAAACCCGTTTCTGGTTGTGCCAGTGTGTGTATGTCTCTATGTGTGTGTGCTTGGGGAGGGAGTGGAACCAATCAAGCAAAGCAGCAAAAAGAGGACCAAAGCAAAATCCAAATCAAAAGCCAAACAAACTGGAGCCCAACTCTGAACCAACTCTCGTTGGCTGGCGGCAATTTTCGAGTGATTAGTCATCAGACGGGGCCAACAGAGCAAAGAGCCAGACACTAGGTGAGTACAAAGGGGAGAGGGGAAGAGTTAAACCGAAAACTTCTTCAACTATAACTTGAGCTCTTAGCTCCACAAATCGCCTAGCTCTTTGGCTCCTCGCATTAGAATAGTTTCTAATAAAAAGTTTTTTATTGACTCGTCGCTTTTGTTGTTGTTTTTGCTCAGGCAGCAACTTTCAAGTGGTTTTTGTAAGTTTCTTACCGGCCCGGCCCCATGGTCCAATCAATTTTTATCGTTTTGCTTTAATTTGATGAGATTTTTATCGATTTCTTGTTCGGTCAGCCGCCTGCCGCCTGCTGCCTCATCTTTTGCTTTGCATAAATTAAATGGCTAATGGCTAATGGCTAATGGCCATAAATTCTGTTCTTGGCTTTGTTTTTATTGTGGCCCTCTTTAAGCGCTGCTGCGATTTATTAGTTGACCTTCAGCGTTATAAATAAACAAACTTACAACTAAAAACTTAACAAAACGCGCTTAAAGCACAGCTAAATTCGACTCGCCGAAGAGCCAATACACTTGCAACTTATCTGATCTTGTCCACAATCTCTGTTCATATTCAATTGGTTGCCATTATCTTATTTGCAAGAAATGTTTAAACAACAATCATTTTGTTTTTTGATTACGTTCCTCAATATATTTGCCCATTCTTCTTATGATTTGTCTGCAATTTGTTAAAATTTTTCCATTGATTCCAGCAAAAAAATCATATTCTAATCTTCATTAACATACATTTCAAAATAAGAGACTAGTTTTCGATAATGAGTTAGGCCAACGTATATTAACCGTAAGAGGATTCGGAATAGTTTTGCAAACATCTTTGCGGAATTGTAATCAATTGCAACTGGATAAATTATTATTAGGTATAAAGTGGGAACACATAAAAGTCACTTTAATATAATACTTTTATCAAGACTGCAATTCCAAACAATTTTTTGGGTTCGGTTTACGGTTCAGAGCAAAGCCTCGGTTTGATTATTATACCCTGAACCCATTGAAAATGGTTAAAAAGGGTATGTTGTATTTGTGCAAAGTGCAAATGTATGTAACAGGCATAAAGTTTATATATTCTTGATCAGCATCAATAGCCGAGTCGATCTAGCCATGTCCGTCTGTCTGTCCATCCGTCCGTCCGTCCGTATGTATGAACGCAAGCATCTCAGAACCTATAAGAGCTAGACACTTTAAATTTTAGCTGTAGGTCCTCCAGGTGCCCGCGCAGATCGAGTTTGTTTCCGATAAACGATAACTTGCGAAAACTTGTGCATAATATAATAAAACTCGAATTTTTTTAATTGCATTTACAATCTGGAGGCACTTTCATAAAAACGTCTTGCAAGAAAACAAAATTGGGTTAAAGAAGATTGTTGCGACACATTTGTTAAAGGACTTTTAAAATTAGAATTCCTGGTGATCCTGTTTTGGAATTCTTTAATAATTGTTATTGGATGAGCAAAAATTTTACATTTTAGTTGACTAGCCTATTTACTTCCTAGATGCACGTAGCTTAGCCTCAGATGGAGTCCAAAATGCTCACAATTGTTACACAACCCGTCAACAGCAGCAACGGCAGCAACAGCAACTTTTGCTGGGCAACATGTTTCGCAGTTGGCCAGAGCAACGGCAGCTGTTGGCGGGAAACTGCAGAACGAACGGCAGCAGTTGCACAGAAATTGGCCAAAACGATCATGTTTATACAGACACATAGGCCATAGACACGGCGCCGTGTCGAGCAACGGCAGCAGCAGCAATAACAACAACAGCAACAACAATGGCAGCAGCAACAGTTATGGCAATTGCCAAAGTTGCAGTTGCAAAAATCAAACAAAAAGCCACAAAAAGGCAGGCAACAAACGATAAAAAGCCATTCAATGTTGGCCAAAAAGTCAACAGCAGCAGCAACAACTGTTGCAGCCAAATGGCAACAGCAGCAGCAGCAGCAGCAGTTCGGCAACAATGTTGCCAGCTCTGTGCCGAATGCTGAACCAACAGCAACAGCAACAACTCAGTCAAGTTTCTTTGAGTTCGACTTTGTTTGCTTCTTCTTCTCGCTGAGGTTACAACAAGGTAAACCTGCTGCCATGTTATTGTATCTGCGCTTTGATCTCTCGCCTCAGACAATAGAACAAAGCGAAAAGTTGTTGCTGTTGCTCGTAAGACAACAACAACAACAACAACAACATCGACAACAGCAACAGCTGAAGAATTATGGGAGGAGGTCAATGCTGCAATTGTTAACTGCTAATTAGCAGTCAAATAGAGAGAGAATGGGAGAGAGAGCGAGATAGACGTATATAGAGAGCGAGGGAGAGCCCCGCGAAACGATGCCAAATAGCATGTAACAATCGATATGTGCCCGCGGACATATCGAGAACCGGTTAACAGATGGGCGAACCACAAACAAAAGATGTTGGCGCTGTTGTCGTTGCTGTTGTTGTTGCTGTTGCTGCTGTAACCAACAACAGGCAAATTAGTCATTTGACATGGCGCTCACAGACAAATTATAAACAACATAATGCACACTCCGTTTTTAGAATGTTATCGAAAACAATGCGGACCACACGCAACTAGTGCACAATCGAAATTATCTAAATCGAATATTCTTAAAAATAATCTGAAAGATTAAACGATTAATAGCTTAAACATTTGCAGCTTAGTAACATGCTATCTAGATTTTAAGCGTATATCGATAACATTTTTGATAAGATTGGGATGCTCGAAAAATGACAGAGATGTTAATGTAAATGTTCAACTATCGCTATTTAACAATCATCGATATCACAATCGAAATTATCAAAAGAAAATCTTAGAGAATAAACGATTAATAGCTTTAATATTTGCAGCATAGTAAGCAGCATAGTTTATCGATAACATGCTGTTTAACTATCTCTGTTTGACAACTTAAATTTATGTTTTTTTAATTCATACCCCTCTTTCGTTTTTCCGCATCTTAACTTTACCTAACCTTAAAACTATATCGATAAGTTCTCTCGAATTTCGTGGGTTCCTTTGTCATTTAATTAATTTTGTTGGCCCTTTAGCTGTATTATTCTTGATTACCTTTTATCGATAGCATAAACGTGACTATTTAATCTGTCGTCCTTATTTCTGATCAATACCCTGTTATTTCTTAAGTTTTTGTCCACAACCATCCATTCAACATTTATTTTCATTAACTCTTATCGATTTCGTTGTCGATAACATTAAATATCGTTCCTCAATTTTGGTAGTTGCAATTATTTTTTGCTGCCTTTCCGCTTACACTTTACTCTCCCTGCCACGCGCGGTTAGCCTTCCACCTGGCTGCTGCTTAAGTTATGACAGCAAAAGCTGTAAATTAACATTTGGGGCCGCATTTAGCCACACACTTGAAAAGAGTTCAAGAACATAAACAAAGCAATGGACGTGTCCAATGGGGCAAAAACACCAAAAAAAAGAAAGAAACCAACCGCAGAGCCAATCAACTCACAAAACTCGCCGACACCGACAACCTTGGCCAAGAGAGAGCGATAGAGGGGGAAAGAGAAAGAGAGGCTGCCAGGAGGAAGCTGCCGCTGCCGCTTACTGATAAAAGCAAAGACCGCACATAAACCCAGTTACAAACAAGTAAGATTGATTAGCACGAAAGTGCTCGACACGTTGATACCCTGTACTAGTTTTTGCAATATCTTACGAACATAACTTCATACACATTATAAATTTGTATTTAAAATGGAGTTCTACACCTGTTTTAATTACCAGTTAGCTGTCTTCAAAAGTCGGAGTTTAAAATCATAATTTTAAGTTGATTTTAATTACAAAAAATTTTTAAATAATAGACGAACTCACCAAGTCAATATAAACCAAATGCATTCACGAATAAAATATATTGCTCAAAAGTTTTCTAGAGCTAAGAATTTTATAAAATTAGAATTTTATTAATTTTTAGATTTTCAGCACAAATTTTAAAAGATTTATTTTATATTTTCTCTGAGACGCTTTAAAAAACTTTTATGTAAATAATTTATTGATGCAATAAATTGTATAAAACAACTAACCTTATCTTATATGAAAATAATTGTTATTTCTCACTTTAAAAAAGTCGCTTAAGCTGGGGATAAATGCCCCATAGGTTGTATTTTATATATCGCATACATCTTATATATCTTGCTGTGAGCAATACCTTTTCGAACACCTCTTCGTTTACAGGGTATGCGCATAATAATAAGTGAACAGCGCAACTGCAACAGACAGCCAATAAACAGAAAAACCGCAAGCGGGGCGACGTAGTCAAAATAATAATGAGCCAACATTTAAAATGGTTTATGCGATGGCAACATCATTATCATCAACAAGCAGATCATTAGCAATATCATTATCACAGCTATGTTGATCATTATTACAATACAATACACCTACGGCACAGACCGCGAGACTCTTTGATTTTTCTGGGTCAAGCTGCACAAGCGCGAAAGACGCGAAAGACCCAAAAGCCGCGACAGCAGAACAAGAGAGAGAAGAAGCAGAATTCAACGTGTGGTAGAGTTCAAAACGTGCCCGGGCCGCGTCGTTAAAAGCTTCTCTTAACTACGCTCCGGACTCCACTCCACACTCCACGCCCCGCTCTCTGATGTTGGCAACAATTTCCGGTGGCCTCCGGGCCAACCGCTGCACAATTGCAGTTACCACAGTCCCGATCCCATCCCATTCGATCCGTCCGATTCGTCCGAGCCATGAGTCAGACCCAAGAAAGTAGTTCAAGTGACCAAAGGCGCCGTTACATTTCACTGCTTCAAGTGAAGTGTTTGGCTCGACTCCGACTGCTGGCCTGGGTAGGAACTGGCCTCGCAATTGGGCGTTAATTAAATTGTTTTCATTTGCCTGCTGGAGAGGCTTTTGTGGTTAATGCTCAAGTGGGTGTAGGACCCAGAGCCCGTCCAGAGCGCGGCCATTGTGTGCGTTAAGTGGACGCAAATATTGGTTAAGGGCCAAAAGCTAAGTTCAAGATTAACGCAGAGATTCCAAAAATAAACATATGCATCTCAGCCGTGAATTCAATTAATTTTAGTGTTCCACTTTTGATCTAATATACAAAAATGTTTCTGTTTATGAACACAAGATATCGATAAATAATAAATTTGTTTAGAAAGAAAGCGTTTCCAGTTTCGCGTTCAATTTGGCTTGTAGTTAAATATGAATATGTAGTAGGATAGTGACGTCACATTATCAATAGCATGTATTATCAGAAGTACACACGGTCACTCTGGCAGCAGGTACCATGTAGCTAACAGAGTATGTTAAGCATTAGTGTTAAGAACAGTCTGTGACTAGCTTTGAACACGACAAGACTGTTAGACTATACAATACAAATAAACTCTATCATCCGCTCACAAATAGCATAATATTTGAAAGTAGAGTTTCATTTTTTTTTTTTTTGCAATTTAACTTTTCCGATTTAGTTTTACATTGTCAGTCCCATTTGTTAGTCAGCCCCATTTGCGAATTATCGATATGAATATCTCTGAATCACAGATATAGCAATTATATCTGAGCTGCATCAGCCAAATAAATAGTCGCTGGTTCGGTTCACTCGTTGAACCGACAACCTGGCTTAAGGTTCGGTTCGTGAACTCGATTTCACACGTGCCCGAGCCCAGGTTTGAAACCTTGCTTTTTCATATATGAGCTAAACGCAAAAGAATTTATTTGGAAATTATTCTTACAATGTTTCAAGACACATTAAGCTTATTTCGCTTTCATTCTAAGCAACTAATAAGATTTATTAAATGAATAAGAAGAGATATCTTTTACAATCAAGAGGTTTATTGCCTTTCAAATGGACGTGTATTCGGCAGCTTTTCATTAACTCCTCTTATCTTAAATTCTAAAAATAAAAGTTTGTTTCCTTTTACTTACCATTCAAAGTTTTAAAATTAATATTCCAATTGTGCTTGTTTTCAGTCTAATAAGATTTGTTTGGATATTCCCTAAAATGTTGCCGCGTTGCCCAAGTCTCAGAATTAAATTTCTCGCTTATTTTGAAATTGTTTTTATTTGATTACAATATAAAAATTGTTTACATATTTTTGTGTAAATTTTAATTAATTTAAATTTTCATTTATTAAAA
This sequence comes from Drosophila ezoana, assembly GCA_035045725.1. Classification (NCBI taxonomy): domain Eukaryota; kingdom Metazoa; phylum Arthropoda; class Insecta; order Diptera; family Drosophilidae; genus Drosophila; species Drosophila ezoana. Next base: position 9,374,698 of record JAWNOU010000005.1, read on the forward strand.
ACTGTAATTAATTTTCTATGCACATGTTATGCATTTTTAATGCAAATAATTCAGACATTTGTTGTTTTGTTGTTGTTGTAAAAATGGTTTTATAAAAAATATTTGCACAATAACGCGAACGATAATATTATTGCACAATGAATGCCGCTGTTTTTTATATATATTTTTTCACCTGTGAATTATTAACGGTAAATTAATCATTCAGTGTAGCTGATTGTGTGTGTGTGTGCGTGTGTGTGTGTGTGTGTGTGTGTGTGTGTGAGTTTGGGTTAACGAGCGACCGAGCAGCAAATTGACAAAAAGTAAATAAACAAAATGCTGCAAAACGGCAACTGTTAAAGTTGCAACGCGCAGCCAAACGCGGAAGCTGCAAGCTAAAAACCAGATATTTTTTTGCAACGCCATCCAATAAGAATCACACGTACGAGCGCTTTCTTTATAAATGCTAGCGTATGTGTGTGTGTGTGTGTATGTTTAAGTGTGGGTCGTTTTTTTTTTTTTTGCACTTGCTTGTTGGCTGCTTTCTTTGCTGCTGCTGTTGCTCTGGGTTTCATTTTACACGGCAGCAGAACGCTGCCTCTGCCACTGTCTCTGCCGCTGCCAAGCTACTCTTGCGTTGCGTTTTTCCTCACCTTTGCAGAGTTTATTGACATTTTCAGCATTTGCTTTTGTGCGCTGCTTTCTTCGAGTGAGCGTGCGCTCTCCCCATTTTTGTGTGTGCCTCTCTCTCTCACTCTCTTTCTCTCACACACATATACACAAGCACTTGTTTTTTTTTTTTGTTTTTTTGTAGAGAATAACCTTCAATTTTATCTTATTGCGCTCTTGTCGTCGTTGTTACACACACTCACACTCATACATACACAATCGCACACGAATGGCCCCACATTTGTTGTTGGCTTTGCTACTTTTGTTGTTCTACACTGCGTGAATTAACATTTGCCTTTGGTTCTGTTTTTTATGCAGCTAAAACTTTATTTATGCATTACGCTTATTTTAATGCGATTGCTTGCATTTTTAATTCCACTACACATGCACTTACAGTCGACATACGCACACAAGCACAAAACACACACACACACACATACTCATACGAAAGGCAGCCGATTCTGCAACAAAAACAAGCACAGAAATTTGTATTGGCCCTCGGTATGTTGTTTATTTGTTTGAAACTAATTTCTACTTTTATGTCATAAATATTTATGGAAATTACTTTTTATTTATTTTGTGCTAGTTGTATTTGTTTTGCACTGTATAACGAAATTCTGAAAAATACTTTTTTCCACAACGCTCGCGGCGTAACACACAGACACGCGCGCAACTTCTTCGCTCGGCATTTGTTTTGGTACTAACCCAAGTGTGGCCGGATCTCAAAAACCAGAAACTAAAAAGAAAACAAAAATTAAGAGTGACCAGCCCTGAAAAATCTCGAAATTCAATTCAATTCGACAAGAAATACCAACTTTTTGACAGTGATTCATTATATTTCTCTATATGCAAACCATTTTTAATTTTATGGGCAAAAAATGTAGAAATATTGTACAAATAAATTCATGTGGCCCATAATTACCAATTCCATTCAAGCCTTTTTGTAGATAGCTTATTATAGGCAGTATTAACAGGTTGTTAGGGTGACCATTAATTTTCCGCACGATAATACACAACACTATGACGGCCCGTAAAAACAGCAACAGCTGATTACCAATCTTTAGTTTAATTTAGTACGCCATTTCGTGCGCAACGTGGTGGTCGATGCCATTTAGTTATTCCTAGTTTTTAAGCATAACACAGAAACGACTTTGTTCTAGTGAGCGGTCACTAATTGCCAAACATATACGAATGTGTTAGTGAATAACGTTTATAGATTTTACACAACTTAGTACAAATATATATCAACAGAATGACAACCACCGATGTGCGAAAGAGAAAGGTAAGCAAAGGTCAAAGGGCACCGCAACGACATTGTTTTAAATGCCAATTTCGGCGCGTTTTTCAATGCGCACACACACAATTAAATAATGATCTAGTCGATGCGGAAATTAAAGCTAATGCTTTGCATTTATTGTGCCAAGTTTATTTACATACCCAATTGATTGTTGCTGCCCATACAACAATTTTCTTAACATTTTCGGCGCCGGCCCAAATGATCTTCTAGTTAGAGATGAGCACAAAACTGATCTACACATGTGTGAATTATAACAGTTAATAGCAGTCGCAGTGCTGGAAAAGTTTCAAAGAGTTCTGCTTTGGGTGACATTCGCAAACGTTTTGATTAACGGTGTCCTGCTTTTATGTAGAGAAATGAGCAAAACATGTGACGAAATAGCTTAAAAGACTGAACTTAAATGGACAACAATAACATTTGTTATTGTATAAGCTTTCGTTTAAATAACTCTTTAATGTGTCTTATTCGTACATACAACAAATGCAAGGCTCACGGTCATAATATGATTATTTTGATTAAAAAATGGGGCTTCGGTGCTTGCCAAACAACTTGAATAATATACGTAAATGAGCTGAAAATGGCGAAATAACGCATATAAATGATATTTTCACATAATAAACACACATTGACCGGCCGGTTAAATTACGCTTGTATCCGGCACTCGGGGATCGGCAGTTTTTTATTTTTCTCCCCCCCAGCAAGGTCATCTATTTCGGTTGATTTTCATTAGGCAAATTGCTTTCTAGTGTTGCAAAACACGTTCGAACCCGAGTTGGATGGCGTTCGCAACTTAACCCTTGTGCGCCGGCCACAATAGCGGTCACAGTAGCTGTTGTTAAACTCGTAACGTCTGATGAAATACTCAAACAGAGCTATTTTTACAATGCCGAAAGATAAGCTAAGCACATTTCAACCCCCATTGTGTACGTTTCTCTCTGATAAGCGTACGAAAAGCCTTACTAAAGTAAGCCTGTCCCGGTCGCACGTCTTAGTTATCAATTGATTTTTTGTTATGTATTTATTTTTTATATTGATTAAAAGGCGCCTTCAACTTAACGCAGCTGTTGAAATTCACAAAGGTGCATGTGAATTTTCCGCATTGACATGCAAATTAAATAAATTCAAGCAATTGCAGTTGCCAATTAAATGGCAGTCCACAGTTCAGAGTCGTCAATGGGGTCTGTTAGTTTAGTTTAATTTATTTGTGCATCGGCAACAACATTTGTCTAAATAATTGACTGGGAATTTCGTTAGTTGCCTTTGTGGTTTCAACAACAATATTTGATCAAGCTAAAAGACTCTCCACTTAACTCCACAAATTTCACAAGCTCTCCAAATGGTACGAATATCTTATCGTAGTCTACAAATGTCCACATCAAGATAACCTTCAAAAAAATGTTCGCTTGGTTTTTATACCCTGAACCCATTAAAAATGGGTAAAAGGGGTATTATGTTTTTGTGCAAAATCCAAATGTATGTAACAGGCAGAAGGAAGCATCTCCGACCCCATAAAGTATATATATTCTTGATCAGCATCAATAGCCGAGTCGATCTAGCCATGTCCGTCTGTCTGTCCGTCCGTCCGTCCGTATGTATGAACGCAAGGATCTGAGAACCTATAAGAGCTAGGGACTGAAATTTTAGATGTAGGTGCTCCTAGTTCCTACGCAGATCGAGTTTGTTTCCGATAATCGATAACTTGCCCCGTTTCCAAGTAATCGATAAAAATGTATATCGAAATTCCGTTTTTTAAGCAATTTTGGTAAATAATAAGAGCTAGAGTTACCAAACTTGGCATGTAGCTTCTAGAAAAGTATATATATATCGATTATCTTTCATTTTATACCTATCGCCACCTCCCCGCTACTCTCTATCTATAAGCGCGCGCTGCATTTGGTGTTGGAATATGAGGGTTCAGGGTATCCCATAGTCGGGAGCTCCCGACTAGAACCTCTTACTTGTTTTTTTTTAATTTGTAACCTAGCATGACTCTCAAGTTCTTATGGTAATTACCTAGCACATTAGTGATATATATTGATAGAAAATTATTCATTCATTACATTATATAATGCGAAACTAGACTTGAATATTAATATACATGTATGTAGCTTGCCAAATGTTTATTTTGTGCTCTGTTGGTGTAAAATAAATGCACACTCATCATTATTAGCTTGGGAGTCTGATGTGTTTGACAAGCGATAAAGTTTCTTGAACTAAATTTCATTTAAAAATTAATAAGTAGTCTGTAGATTTTCTTATTCAAATGTTTGAAATTAATATTTAAAACCGGTTTTATAGCAATTCACAAGAAGCTTCTCGCGTATAACAAAGTTCTAAAACGTAGTTTTAGATCATTAGCACAGTTCAACAAAGCTTATTGGTGTAATGCAGCCCTGGCTGCAGCGCAAGTTATCGATAGCTGAATGTTGGGCAGCCCTCGCTGCTTGAAAAGCAACAACAGAAATACATTGCCAAATTAACAGATAAGAAACAGAAATTTGTCAAGAGCATTGCGTACATTTCGGAAACAAACACAAAACAGACAGAAGTGTGCAAACAATTGACGAAGGTGCCAGCATGTGTTTTAAGGAAAATGCCGGTTATTTATAGATAGCAAACGCACCGCAATGAGATACGAATACAAGCTGGTAGACTGTCGCGCTCTCAAGATATAATTATTTAACACATTTGGCTACATATATTATCCACCGACGAGAAAAACTATATTAATTCTGTTTATCTTTACGATTGTTTATAATGCAGCTGGCCAGCGATGAAAAAGTAGCGCAGCCGAATCGACGCAAAGGCAGCGGAGCCGGAAACGGAAATGGACGTGGCGGTGTGACCAGCGGCCTAAAAGTATCATTTCTATGTTTGATTGTGTCTGTGGTCCTGCTGCTCTTTGTCTTTGGTGTGTATCAATTGTATTTTGCTAAACCATCTATGCCAACTGTGCCGAGACTAACTAAAACCTCTGTTTTTCCCACTGTCACCGTTCCCTTTCATGAATCGCCGCACATGGACACGCATCACGCACAACCAAATGCGCCACGTCCCACAACCAAACCGACGACACATAATCACATCAACAACCACAACCATGCAGGCGCCGTGTCGGACAATGCGAGTCCGTATCTGGCGCGTCTGGCCTCCAAGCTGGGCTACAGCAAGGTTCAATATGCGGCCATCATAGATGCCGGCTCGACAGGCAGTCGCGTCCTGGCGTACAAGTTCAATCGCAGCTTCATTGACAACAAGCTGGTGCTGTATGAGGAGCTGTTCAAGGAGCGCAAGCCCGGCCTTAGCTCGTTCGCCGATAACCCGGCCGAGGGCGCACACTCCATCAAGCTGCTGCTGGACGAGGCGCGCGCCTTTATACCCAAGGAGCATTGGTCGTCCACACCGCTGGTGCTGAAGGCGACAGCTGGGTTGCGGCTGCTGCCACAGAGCAAGGCGGAGAATCTGCTGAATGCAGTGCGCGATTTGTTCGCCAAGTCCGAGTTTAATGTGGACATTGATGCCGTCGAGATCATGAATGGCACGGATGAGGGCATCTTCAGTTGGTTCACCGTCAACTTTCTGCTGGGCCGTCTGTCCAAGACGAATCAGGCAGCTGCCCTAGACTTGGGCGGCGGCAGCACGCAAGTCACCTTCTCGCCCACAGATCCCGAACAGGTGCCCGTCTACGACAAGTACATGCACGAGGTGGTCACCTCCAACAAGAAGATCAATGTGTTCACCCACAGCTATCTGGGCCTGGGCCTAATGGCCGCACGTCATGCTGTCTTCACCAAGGGCTACAGCGCCGAGGACACCGTGGTGGAGAGCGTGTGCGTCAATCCCATCATTGCCAATCGCACCTGGGTGTACGGCAATGTCAAGTACCAGGTCAGCGGCAAGGAGAACAGCAAATCCAGCGCCGAGCAGCCTGTCGTTGACTTTGACTCATGCCTCGAGCTGGTCAAGAGCAAGGTAATGCCATTGGTGAAGCCGAAACCCTTCACGCTCAAACAGCATGCCGTAGCCGCCTTTAGCTACTACTTTGAGCGCGCCATCGAGTCGGGTTTGGTTGATCCCACGGCCGGCGGCGAGACCACTGTGGAGGGCTATCGCAAGAAGGCCCAGGAAATCTGTGCCATACCCAATGATGAGCAGCCATTCATGTGCTTCGATCTAACCTTCATCTCGGTGCTGCTGCGCGAAGGATTTGGCCTGAACGACAGCAAGAAAGTAAAGGTATGTCAAAAATGAATATCATTTGTTTCAAATGATGCTAATTACTTTTTGTTTTCTTCTTTACTTGCGCAGCTTTACAAAAAGATTGATGGTCATGAAATCTCTTGGGCATTGGGATGCGCCTACAATGTGCTGACCAGCGATGAGAAGTTCAATAATTCCTAGTTATCCTTCTATTAGTGTGTAGGCGATTATATAGCTGAAATTGTTTCTAGAGTGCCTTAGACGTGCATCGAAGTATACTACACACAAACACACACACACACAAAAACACACACACTCGCACACACAAACACGTAATAGACAGCCTTCTGCTGGCCAGTTAATATATTTATGCGCTATAAATTCATTTCAATTGTCTTTAATTGAAAGCGAATTCATTTATTTACTTTCTTGAAGACGCCGCACTGTGACTACACTTCGTTTCTAGTTTGTAATTCAGATTCTGTGTGATTAATTTTCTTCTTTTTTTTTATGTAATTAATATGCCACGATATCGTATTAGTCTTACACCCGATATTTTCCTAATGTATATATTATCTGCATACATATCTAATTTTTAAATTGTTTAATATTAAAAAAAAAATATACAAATTTGAAATTTTAAACGCATATATTCGTTATTTTAAAAAAATTGGAAATATGCATACTCCTTAATTAGCTTGAATTTTATTTTCAATCTCATTTGATCTTTCGCATATTTCTATTGGCAACAATTCCTTGGATTAATTATTAAGTTAGTTTTTGTAATTGATGAGAAAGGCTTAAGTCTTTTTACTCTGACCAGTGCAAATATCTTTATTCGCATGCAATAATAAAATAGTGTCTTTATTTACTTTAGCTCTATATTACAAATACAAAAATGTTACATGGCTTGCTTATGAAACATTAGAATATGCTTTATATGTGTATTTGAGAATACAGCTAAATATATTATAAATGCATAACAAGCATAGTTAGTTAAATATGGGCGTAGATACAAAGAATTGAACTGTGAGTCTGTCTAGTTGAATCTGGTTTCGGGTGCTTTAAGGTTTCATAATACGCGTGAGGTCCGCTTTATAAATTAATCATATAACATTGGCTATAGCTTTTGTCTTAATATCAATAACTGAATTCGATGCCTACGCATGCGTCAGAACCTGCGGCTGAATGCCCAGCCTGTCGATAATATACTGCGGCATGCAGAACGTGGGATTGATCGGCTTGAGTCCGGAATGGCCCAACAGCGAGAGGCCGCCAATGCCGAAGAGCGTGTGGAATATGTCTGGCATGTTGCCGGTGCGATCCGAGAAGCCGCCCGTCTCTGTGTCCTGACAGGAGAGAATGAACTGCTGCAGCTTCTCGGCGCTAATCCAATGCAGCCGACCCATAATGGTCAGCGAGGAGAGCACCCACCAGGAGTAGCAGACATCCGGGAGCTTTTCGGGACGGCCGTTTAGTCCGCCCGAGGGCAGCTGTCGCTCGCACAGCCACCAGCCCAACTTATCCACGTCCAACAGATGCAGCTGCTGTGTAATCGACAGGAAGCCCACGCAGCAGTAAATGAGTCCTGCAAGCGATGCAGATTATAGTTTTTTTTTGGTATCATGCAAATAAATATCCATGACTCACCTGCATGTGACTCAGCGCCCGGTTTGGAGCCAAAGCCGCCATCCGTTTGATTGCAGCACGACATGACAAACTTAACCGCTTTGTCCACATCTATGCTCTGTTCCATGCGCTTGAGCAGCGCTAGCGTGGCCACCGCACAGAAGCTAAACCTAGTGTCTACCTCGCCCCACTTGTCGCCAAAGAAGCTGCCATCCGGCTGCTGCAGACCCACAACATAGCGCACCACCGCATCGCAATCGATCACGTCCAGCGCGTCGTATGTAGACAGAACCTGCACCGCGGACAGCGTGTAGAGCATGTGCGGATCGTGGCCCTCGCAGGGGGCAAAGCCCCCGCTTATCGGACACTGGCATCGCTTCACGAACTCAATGATGGACTTGCGGTCCAGCCGGTCCAGCTGGTCCATTATGTCCAGCGCCGTGACGCCCCAGTAAATGCCCGACATGCGCAGGAACTCGGTCATGCAATACTCGTAGTCGTCCTCCTGTTTGCCATGGTTCTCAATGTACTCGACGTGTTTCCAGAATTGTAATTTGCTGGTGTCGGCGTTCTCAGTATCGCCGCCGGCGCCTCCGTTTGAAGGCTTGACGAAGGTCGTGAAATCCATCGCTGATTGTGTTCAATTGAGTGTTGATTTTTAACAATTAATTGCTCTGCTGCTGTGTTGACATTATTAATACCGCCTTTCAACAATTTAGTTGTTGCTGTTTGCGGCAGAGAATAACAAATGCACTAAAAAATCCATCAGTTCGAATACTAATAAAAAAAATACCGCACTTGCAGCTGACTTGCAATCAATTTAAAAAAAAGGTTCGATTTTGTAAAATATATTAACAAAGTAGTTTTTTTTTGCAATTAATTTTAAAATATTTAGCAATATATTCACATTTTCTTATAGGCAAAAGCTAAAAATTAGAGATATAGCAGACTGGTTTGTAATGTAGTTGGCAACGCAGCGTATTGCCATTCACATTGACTAACAGAAAAACAATGCCAATTCTTACAGTGATTGAAATAAGTAACAGACCCTCTTTTTAAATTTAAATTGTTTGCGTATAAGCATATTATTTAAAATTTTTGTTTACCAGATTAAGCAAATGAATAGACAGCCTATTTTTAGTCATGTGTATATTCATCATTTGATATTACTTTTATTCTTACACGGACTACCATGCATAGGTAGTCCACAAACGACTACGATGTAGCCTTACTTTTTTTGTTCACTGTATATGTATGGAGCACTTATATTCTTACATTATTTAGAAGGATGCATTAGCTGCGCTCAAATAATTGATGACGGCCTGGGCTCGTCAATGTTCAGAGACACAATATGCTTTTTGGCCACCATGACGTTGCCCAGCAGACGAGGCTCTTGTCCCTCCACCAGATACTCGGCGCACATGGACAGCACAATGTTGGCATCTCGATCCGTGCAGTTGAAGAAACCCACCAACACACGTCCGTCGGTAATAACGATTCGCAAGACGCGTCCCAGCCACTTTTGAAGCTTTCGACGTCCTTCTGTCAGGTTTGCATCAATCATTTGTGGCGCATTCGTTGTTATGCGAAAGGGCTCTGCGACAGGTGGCGGGGGCGGGGGCTGTGGTTGTGGCTGCACCTGAGTTCCGCTGATGCTGAGATCAGACATGTTGCTTGATAGCCTGTTTTTGTATAATATGTATATTTTTAAACTGAACTGTTGAATTGAAGTTTGTTTTGGTTGATTGCTGATAAAAGTGCAAACGATAGACTTGATAGCTAACTATCGATAACTAGCTATCGCTAAAAAAGCCGAGTATTACTATCGATAGTCTGTCCGCTGCAGAACTTTTTTAATTGCTTCTTTTCGTTCAATTAATTTGTTACATTTTTTAAAATGTCGCTCAAAGCTCTTAACATTGGTGATCTTTTTCCCAACTTTGAGGCTCAGACCAATCTGGGGAAAATAGATTTCTATGACTGGATGGCCGACAGCTGGGCCATCCTCTTCTCGCACCCGGCAGATTTCACTCCCGTGTGCACCACGGAGCTTGCACGGGTTGCCCAATTAATTCCGGAATTTCAGAAGCGCGGCATTAAACCGATTGCTCTGTCCTGTGACACGGCAGAGTCCCACAACGCTTGGATCGAGGACATCAAAAGCTATGGCAGTAAGTTGTGACGTCCCAAATAAGAACTGCCTCCTATTTGCTTCATAATTCTTGGTTTCTTGCAGAGCTGGCAAGCTTCGATTATCCCATTATTGCGGATGATAAGCGCGAGCTGGCTGTCAAGTTGAATATGCTGGACAAGGATGAGCTGAATGCTGCAGGCATACCGCTCACCTGTCGCGCCGTCTTCGTTATCGACGACAAGAAGAAGCTGCGTCTCTCTATTTTATACCCAGCCACCACTGGCCGCAATTTCGAGTGAGCTTTAAATTTGTATTTAAACCTTACCATTAACTAAAATTGTATTTTGTTCTGGCAGTGAAATTCTGCGCGTTGTCGACTCGCTCAAGTTGACACAAACAAAGAGCGTGGCCACGCCCGCGGATTGGCAGCCGGGCGACCAGTGCATGGTGCTGCCCACAGTGCAGGCTGCCGATGTGCCGCAGCTTTTTCCTCAGGGTGTGGAGACGATCCAAGTGCCCTCCGGCAAGAGCTATTTGCGCATCACGGCTCAGCCGCAGAACTAAAAGTATTTCAGGACAGCCGGATTGTGATATTCTGCATTTTACATGACTTTATTACAAAATTATAATTAACAACAAATCAAATTGTTTTACAACCATTTGCCCCAGTCTCTTAAGGGATGAGGCAACGCTGTGGGACCAAGCAAAAGCGCGCCCAGCCTGGGCAAAATGCACAAAACTTTCGTCTTACGAACTAAACATGTTGATCGGGGGGCGGGGAATGTGCCACTAATAGCTTATGTGTGCTCGTTTGTTACAAACATAAAACATACATATACACACAAACTACATATAAAATATACATATTGCAACTGGATAATCTTAAGAAACTAAATACTAGGCCAACTCTGTACAAGAAGTGTAACGCGTTCGAGAATAAAAGCAAGCCAGACAAAGCTCGTCCCCATAACCGTGAGTATCTGAAAGAAGTTGACATATATTATTGATGAAGGTAATAAACTAAGAATGTAATCCCTGGAATTAACTGATAAGATAAGTTCGCAAACGTTCAGGTGAGTATAATTTTTGTGCTATTGTGTATATAAGATACTTAATCTAAAGCCGAAGTATCAATCTGACATGGAAAATTATTGATCTTTTACTCTCCGACACCACATTAATTAATCTCACCTGATCATTTTCAACTGTCGCTCGATTTATTTACTGCCCACCATTTGTACTTACAATTTAACTACCATACCGATTAAGCTATTCTAATGCTTTGCGCCGTCAGCGGCGTCTGCTCTCCACCATCCGCGCGAGGCGTCGCACCAAGAATGGCCACAGCACCAGAACTGCAAACCACAATGGCGAAATATCCTTGAACAGCCACCAGGCTGGCTGCTTTCGTCCAGCTGCTGCCTGCGTCTTCTGTGCATTGCGCAGTTCCAGCAGAGACTGCTCCATGCAGCGTACCCGCTGCTGCACTGCAGCCATATCGTTGTTCATGCTGGCCACTGTGTTCTGTATTTGTCGCAGCAGATCCGTATTGTGTGTAATCGCTTCTGTGAGCTCCTGGGGCAGCATCGTTTCGTAGGGATCATCGTACTCGTCATCGGAGGGCTCCACAATGGCCACGCTGCTGTTGTTTGTGTAATTGTTGTTGCTGCTCGAGTCGTGTGCTGCGTAGCCGTTGCTTGTTTTGCTCGTGTATCCATTGGTGAGGGGCGTCAGGTGGCCATTGGTCAGGGTCTCCGTTGACGTTGCAGCGATGGGCGCATCCACCACCACTCCAACTCCATTTGAGCTGCTGCCATGCTGTGGACTGTTTGTGCGCGAATGGAATGGCGAATTGGGATGCGATTCGGCCAGCTCGCGCATGCCCGGCGATATCAGCTCCAGTTCATCCAAATTAATGTTGCTCAGGCCTTCGAGGCTGCCGACAAAGTTTTGCACATTTTCCGTAAACGACATTGTCTCAATGATTTCCTGCAGGCTTTCCACATAGCGTTGCATAGCCTGCTCCTTGCTCAAATTTCGATTGCTGTTCCACGCATCCCATTTGGCACGCCCAACTACATCCCAGAAGGGCGGCTTCTTTGGCGAGCAATTGCCCTCCGACGCCTGCTTGAAGAGTCCATAGAACTTGAGCATCATGCTCATGCTGGGCTGATAGGGACCATTCTTGGGCAGTCCCTTGATCACGTTGACAGCCGCCTGGAAACGCTCCTCAATGCTAGCCATTGCTTGCGATAACTGTTGAAATACAAATTGGAATTCAGCTGGCTATAAACATTAGATTAGATACAGATACAACGGTTAAGGTTCAGCGATAATTGTGAATATCTCTCGCATCTCCCCCCACTCCGTCGCATCCGCTTGGCTGCCAGCATTGAACATTTAACAACGAACGCCAGCACGCAGGTGAATGGCGCTGATGCTGTCGCAAGCAGTTTACAAATTACCTAATTATCTTGTGCAAGTGCAGACACCCAAAAATGACGCTGTAAGTTTCTCGGGCAGTGTTGTTGTTGTTGTTATCGTTGTTGTTGTTGTTATTGTTGGGGTTTTGTTATTGATTCACATCGACTGACGCTGGCAACTGCATGTGTGTGTGCTTGCGTGCGTGTGTGTGAAAAGAAATGACAAAGTTCGAGTTCTGAGGAGTCGAAGTTCAATAAAAATTATTGTTGCTGCTGCTGCTGCTGATTTTGTTTGTAGCAAACAAGCATCGGTGATAACAACTACTTATTGACATTAAGTGCGAATTGTTTTATACGAACACCAAGCAGCACCCGACGCTTTGCTGCCTACCGACTACTTGTTTTTAAATTTGTTTTGCAATAAAAATAAACACACTTGGGAATGAATGTGGGTGAGACTATATATCGATATATTGAACATTTCGATATATGCATTAAATGGGATTTGTCAATATCGATGACAAATACAGGGTGCTGCTGCACCTCATTTGAAGGAATTTTCTAACCTCTTAGAATTTCTGTAAATATTATAATAATTTAGTAGAAAAATTACCAATCTTTTGATATGGGTGACCTGAAGAATGATAAATGTTTGGGGTTCCCGAAGATGCCACAAAGGCATCCCAAACAGGATATTTCACATTTAAGAAAATATCTCTTTCTGTCTTTTATGAAATACATGGGGAGTATACAAATAGAAATAAAAATCTTCAAATTAGATTCTTGTATTATATAAATTGATTTTGATTTGATTTATTTCAAAAAATCGATAACAAAATAGATGTTTTGAGAATAAAATATAACAAAAATATATAATGTAGTGATATTTGTTTATTATGGCTTGCAATTATCAATAAAATAGAAAATATTAGTCTGTTTTTATATTGACTTAACAGTTTAATTCAAAACTTTGGTTGGCGCCACATCGTAAGCCAACAGCTGGTAGCAATACTGGAAAATGTTATTAGTAGGTTTTTTTATGCGCACTGCTTTTCAAAACGATTTATTTTTAATTAAAATCTGAGTCGGGAATCCCTTACTGTCTCGTGTAATTTAATTCAATTGAATTTAATTACATAAATAATTACTGGGGTTTTTATGTTTTTATTTCGTCGCATCTTGCGCAGATGCGCAAGGTTGTGTAATGATACAAATTCGATAGCTCTTGTACGATAAACACCTTAAGCACTTCTCAACACTGCTCCGAATGTGTCATTATAATTTCGTCAACTTCAGCAATACGAAAAGTGCTTAATTATTTGCATTATTTTATCAACACACCAACGACGCAGAGCTTTTGGAAAAGCTGCAATAATCAAAGCTAAAGCCGTATATACGTGCATATTAAAAAAAAGAGTCAATAACAACGAAACCGCAAACGCTTAAGCAAACAATTTCACAACTCGTTATACACCCTCGGAAAAAAGGCGGCGCTGTCGACGTCAGACACAGTCAGTCTCAAGGCCAAGGAAGTAGCAACGAAATTCAATTGCAATTAAAAATGAAATTTGTGTCATCACAAAGCAACGACCAGCATTTTTATAATCAGGAGCAGCAACATCAGCAGTGCATAAATAAAAAACGCGCGTTCAAATCATCAACGTTCAGTTCGGTATCAGTTCTCAACATTTCCAAACGCGTGTTGTGCAACAAAAGGCAACAGCAAGCACAGCAACAAAGACAATATTGGAAGCATAAAAGCTTTTGCATAGGTGCGTCTTGATTAACAGTCTTGCAATTTAAACAAAGCACATAAAGATTAAGAACTCCCATAACACCAAAAAATCTAACCTAAATTCCTGAACGCCCAACGCATATAAAATCAATAAAAGCAGAGAACACGTGCAAGTGCCGCCAATAGTTGCCGCCAAGCGCGTGTGTAGAATTTTTTGTGTAGACTCTCTCACGCTCTCGCGTAAAAGGACACTGCCCAACAAGGCTTGTGTTTGTGTCTGTCGAAAACAACAGCGATCGTAGTCAAGATCAGCCAAAGTAAAACCAAACACAAAATTCGTCAATTTAGCAAGCAACGCAAAAGCAGTAACAACAACAACAACAGCATGCCGCGTCGTAATAAAAAAGCAGGAGGCAAAGGTGAGTCACAAAGAAAAATTTAAAGATGTCGTCGCTGATACGTAGTTTTAGAGGGGGTTGTGTTAAGAAGTGTAGCTGCTTTTTACAGCTGTTACCAACTGAAAATTCTTTTATTGACCTTTTGTACACAGCTTTCTGTCATGCATTACTCATTGAAATAGCATGAAATATACATTTCGTTGGCTTCAAAAGCTTTCGCCTCCAACCTGTTTGGCAATCATCGAAATATATTTTTGTGTTGCTGCGCTGGCAAACGCAAAAGCTTTGCACGCGCTCAGCTGCTGAAGCAGAGCAAACACGAAGAAAATCCAACGGTTATTTGCCATGTATTCGTATTGCCATGTATACCCTGCCAGGCCATATTTAGGGAAACTCTGTTGATCAGCACATTTTATTAACAGGTTTATAGGTGGAACTGCTTGTTTATTAGTTAAAGCAACTTGGGGGATATATTGAGATTATTAAACATTTTACAACAACAACATCAATTGCTAGTTTTTTTTTTGTAAATTTGCCTTCCTTCAAAATGTCTTTAATAGCGCATAGACTCTGCAGCCAGTTCAGTGTATGTGCTCACTGTACAAGTGTGAACGTTCAATGCCAGCTTATCAAGAAATACACAAAGCAGCACACAGCTATATGTATTTATATATATATATATTTCTTTTAGTAAGTGTATGTATGTATGTAATCGCATGCAAGCGTATCTGTATGTATCACTAGGTTATATTTATAAATAAACACTGGATGCTTCTAGCAAAATAGGGCTTCTTATGCGGAAGCAGCTGTCTACGAAGGGTTTTCATTTTATAAAAAGGTTTTATAATATAAAGGGACTCAAATTAGAGCAGTGCTCAAGACTCAACCCCAACTGACCAAACAACTTTCAAATCACAGTTGGTTTTTCCAACAGCTGTTCAGGCTGTTGTGATTGCAAAACAAGCAGCAATTTTGTTTTTGTCCAGATACATACATACATACGCACATATACATATAATGTATGTGTGTGTATGCCTTTCCCTGCAATGAGAAAATGAAAACTCAATGGCGGAAATTACCTTGTCCCGAATCGGTAGTCAGCTGCTAAGTGAAAATTGTTGTGTGTATAGAAAGTTAAGCGAGTTTTTCTTTGGCAACAAGCAAACGGTAAAACTTGTTGCACAACATTTTCATTTGAAGGTCGTACAATTGCCCCAAAAATGCCAATGCGCATTCAATTACTTTTGTTGTACCCGTACCTACAAATGTAAATATATGTACATCCATATACATACATACGTAATTGTATTTTTGAAACACGTACACATACACATGCCAAAAATATTGCTGCCAAGCGGAAAATTAAGGTACTAGAAATTGTTGCTTTGTATGTATATATGTACATGCACACAAACATCGATATATCTCGCTCGCGAGAGCTGAGTCATATCACAAGAAATGAATGTGTTAACAGTTTGAGTAGCGATGAGAACGCAAATAATTTGACAGTGAGGCAACAGTGGGAATAGAGTCATTAAACAGTTTAGGCAGCACTGACAGTCATGTATGTATGTACAGCGGGACAACAGTGGGAATAGTCATTTAACAGTCATGTATGTACTTTGCATTAACAGCGCGATCGAACAACTGTTAGACCTGCCTTGGGTTCAGTTTAAATATCAGCGGAAATTATTAAACAAGTTAAATTCAATAAACCTACAGTTTGAACAGCTCATTAATCCAAGCATTTAAACAACTTTAGCAGGCCGCACCAACGACTCCAATTCGGAGGACGAGTCCTTTGACAATGTGAGCGTTTATTCGCACGTCTCGGAGATCGCCTCTTCGGAGGCAGCCGAGGATCTGGCCAATGAGCGCTTCGAGGAGAAATTCGAAAAGGCTCTGGAACAGGCCACCGAGAAGTCGGCCCAGACACGCGTCCAGGCATTGCAGGCTATCTGTGAGCTGCTGATGCATCGTTATATGCCCGATTTCGTCGAGGATCGCAAAATGACGCTGATGGACTTTGTGGAGAAAAGCGTGCGCCGTGGCAAGGGCCAGGAGCAAATGTGGGGTGCACGTCTGGCGCCGCTGCTGGTGCTGCAACTGGGCGGCGAGGAGGGCATGTCCAAGGCCATGAATCAGTTCTTGTTGACCACCGTGCAGGATAAATCCGTCAACTATGATGCACGCGCCAAATGCTGCACAGCACTGGGTCTGCTCAACTTCCTGGACTGCGAGGATATCGGCGAACTGGTGCAGCTGATGCAGTTCTTCGAGACCATCTTCGCCGGCAGCTATTTGCGCGGCGACGACAAGACGCCCATTTCCGTCACTGCCGAGGCCGGAGCCTTGCATGCCGAGGCTCTGTCCGCTTGGGGTTTGCTTCTGACGCTCGTCCCTTCGGGCGACTTTGTCTCATTGATGACCACCGGACAGCACAAATTTCCGTAAGCAGTCGGCTGGACAGTTAAATGGTAGATTCTGACATAACCAATTGCCTTTGCAGGTCTATCAAAAAGTTTTTGGGTCTCTTGCAATCACCGCATTTGGATGTACGCATGGCCGCCGGCGAGACGATTGCCCTAATTCTGGAATCGGGCCGTGCACACGATGAGAACTTCCTGGAGGAGCACATTGGTGAGCTGTGCGATGCCGTCAAGCAGCTGGCTACCGACTCGCACAAATATCGCGCAAAACGCGATCGCAAGGCGCAGCGCGCCACGTTCCGTGATGTTTTGCGCTATCTGGAGGTGAGTCTTGGACACGGACCAAAAATTTAGTCGGGATTAGAGCCAGAAACAGTCGGTCCACACCGACTACATGGTATATTATTAACTAACAAAACAGCCTGCAATCTGCTAATTTAAATTTATACATAATCAAAAAGTTTTACAAACCATGCAACAGGGATTAGAGATTCTTAGTACTATTGTTTCATGTCGGTGCAGTTGAACCGGATCTCGTGCCTGCAATGATTCGCCAGACACTTGGAATGGTCGTGCAGCTTGTTGCGCATAATGATGCAGCCGTTGCGGCTGATTGAGTCCATGTATTCGGTAAAGTTGGGCACCTTGCGGAACGTGCTGCCCGCCGTCTTCCAGTGCGAGTTGTTGCCCGAGTTGACGAACTGGGAGGAATCGGAGAATGAGGTCTTGAATGGCTTATACGCTTGCTCGCATTCGTCGGCCTTGACTTCGTAGCCGGTTGTATTTTCGCGCTCTAGCTGCTTCATCACATCCGCACGGAATTCGGAACAGGGCTCCTTGTTCGCCATCAGTTTGTCCGATTTCATTTTGGATGCTCCGTCTGTGGGCTTCATACTCTCGTATATGCCCTCTGGGTACTCGTTCACGTCGCAGTAGTCAATCTGATAGGTTGTGTACATGCGATTCGTTTCCAGCCTGCGGCCCAATTCCTCCTTGGGCATTAGCTTCAGACGCTCGTACAAATCTGGATAGACGTTGCGTAAGATTTTGAGAAACCGATTCGGCTGCAGCTTCGAGCAATCCGATTCCGGGGCAAATGCCATTTTCTCCACCTGATCCTGTGCCAGTTCGGTTGGTATTAGACGTGGATCCACTAAACGTCCCATCGGTGCTATACCCGTCCATTCCACGCCCGAGCAATTCTTGACCGCGTCCGCCGGTGGCTTAATCTTGTCCTCCTCCACGCATTCGCATTCCACAACCTTTGGCCCCCCGAAGCCGTCATGTGTCTTCAGGTGGCTCATAAACTCGTAACGCTTCGTGTTCGGTGGAACATAGTCGTGTTGATAAGTGGATAGCATCATTTTGAGGGCCGGCTAAAAGAAATATTGCGGTTTTAATTTTTTTTTTTTTTTTGATTTTTATAATTATCTGTTTAAGTTGCACATAAAATTTGGCCCGTCTCAAGAAAGAGTAAAACTAATATAAATAGTTGATAGAGAATTTGTTTAGAGCTAGAAATTTTCGATCTGAAATTTGTGTCGACGCTTGCTAAATTGACGCCTTTATATTGTCTGACCACGCAGGAGGATATTTCGCCTGAGATCAATATACGTTTCGGACACGATGCTCTCACATTGGACTCCTGGTCCATACACCATCAGTACTCGGCCCTGTGCACAGTTATGGGCCCCGGCATGACCTCACAGCTGCAGGAGAATGAATTCATACGCGATATTTTCCAGCTGGGACCGCGACCCACCAACACGGGCATCAATGGCAACGCCAAGGTCAAACAGTCAAAGTTGGAGCGCGTAAGTTACTTAACAAGTGAAATATCATCTGTATCTAATATTATTCGAATCCATTTGCAGCATCTGGTGAATGCCGCCGCTTTCAAGGCACGTTCCATAACACGTGGCAAGAACCGCGACAAGCGCTCGGCCGTCGTACAATAAGCTCCTCTGCTGCCGCCTCCAGTTAACAACAACAAGCTATCTGGAAACATCCTAGCATATATCCAACCCAGGACTCGCGCCCATTAGTTGAATTGTTTTACGTAGTCCATGAAACGGCGTAGCGTACCAAAAGCTGCATCTGTCGCTCTAAATTAAGGCGCTTTCGGCCGAAGTTATATTTCTCGACTAAATTCAAATAGTTTTCTAGCAACTAAAATAAAAGATATTTAGCTTGTAGCTTTTAGTCGATTTAGCATATATATCGCATATTATATTATTAGCTAGTAATGTGATCTATAAAATTGAATTTTGGCATTAAATTGTGTGCCAGCTTGAAGGACTGTGTGAATTTTAGTTAAGTCTTTATTTCGCTTTACGTTGTTGATCTTTTCAAATACATATACATACATATATATACTTTAGCACATTATAGATGCATACAATAATGAAAAGCTTGTCAAAGCTCGAAGTCTCTTTTTTATGCATATTATGTAAGCATATTCTGTATACATATAAAACTTATAAATTTGATAGGTATTGCGTGTAAAATAAATGTATAACTCTAGACTTAAAGGACAACAAATA
Organism: Drosophila ezoana; assembly: GCA_035045725.1. NCBI lineage: Eukaryota > Metazoa > Arthropoda > Insecta > Diptera > Drosophilidae > Drosophila > Drosophila ezoana. The sequence goes on from JAWNOU010000005.1 coordinate 9,394,134, forward strand.
TGTTTGACTGTTTTATTGAATCTTTCCGAAGATTTTAAGGAATTGAAGATTGAGCAATCGTACAACGAGGAATATTTATTTCACTATTTCATTGAAAATCAAGCAAGTCTGGAAGTTTCCACTTTGTCAAGAAAGTCGATTACTTTATTTGTAATTTAGATGGTCGTGATTTTGGCAGCTGTGTCGCCAGCAAATATTGGCCGAAGCTGGCGACTGCCAATAAAACTGTGCTAAAGATTAATAAAAAACACTTCTTATCAATTATATTTATAAGGCTTTTAGGCCTCTATTGCCTCAGAACCTTCTTATACCATGGTAAATCTTGTAGCCAAGAGGCTCTGAAACTATTTACGACAAGATTAGCCATCACAGCTGCAAATCATAATGCTGAATATAGAAAATTGTGTGGCTTATAGCTTTTTAAAAAGTTAACCTTATTAACTTTCGCATGCTTTCAAACATAAGCCCAATTCCGGAAAATCGTACCCTTCAAAATATATATGACTTGTTTAAAGACTAAGATATTTGATATAGTAGGACAATGCTAATGAGATTTTGCTTTCGACATAGAAAGAAAAATCGGACAGCTTTAGACACAATATGTGCTGAATTCAACAAAAGAAGAGACCCTCTGCAAAGTTTTATCAAAGTACACTTAAAATAGGAAGACGGACATGGCTTTCTGTAGGATCAAGAACACATATGCTCTGTGAGATGTGTTTTCCAAAGCATTTCACAAATATGATTCCCAAGACGTTTTCCTGAAGAAGACAAATATAAGCAGGTATGAAAACCAAAATTAAGGAAAGCCCGGAGGATAATGTTCTTTTGTTTCGCAGCTTTACCAAATTCAAAATATCCTAGATCAAATGAAAATCATCGAAATCCATATACTGAGAGGAGTTTTCTTTAAACATATTTAAAAACACGAATTTTATTTGATATAAATGTTTTTATATTAAACTGGTTTATCACAAAAATGTATGTATATAAGCTTAAGGTGTAAATATGTTGTGTTCAATTTGTTGTTGATAATTTGTTGAAACTATGTTTGGATAGCAAAATTGCTTTGATTAACACAATTCAAATGTGGGCGCGCTTTACACACACATATATATATGTATATATATATATATGTATAAATAAATATATAAATGGTTTATAAATTAGATTTGTTAAGTATAAGCTTAAGGTGTACTGCGAACCGTATTCGCATTGAATACAAATTAAAAAAAAAAATACAAGTATATATGTATGTGTGTGTGTGTGTGTTCCTAAATTAATATTCGCCAAATAAACTTAGCTGTGCCGTGTTTAAGAACTTAACGTGTACTCTAAAAACTACAAACATGCTCAGCTAGACTGACATTGACTGGTGCCGTTGTTACCTACGCTTATTTAATTTTAAAAACTTCTCCAGCTACTTGGCAACGTGTTCTCATCATAATCATAATCTCAAGACGTTCTTGGTAATTTGTGTATAATTGATACTGGCTTATGTATGTGGTACATAGATTATATAATATTTGGCTTTGCTTTTGCTTCGTTTTAATACATGTACCGCTTGGAATAATGCGTGCTACTTTGAGAGACAAAATTGACTCGTTTTTTGTTTTCGAACCGTTTTTCCTAAACACTAAATGACTTAAGCCCTATGTACACAGTTTCCGGGGAAGAAGAATTTTAGGGGGGGGATTGAGCAAAATATGTGTGCTAAACGGGCGCTAATCTAAACTCAATCGTATGTGTTGTGTCTGTCGTCGTCTGTCTGCATATACATATATCCTGCGTATTTGTATGCAACTGTGTATGGATGTGATGTTTCCTTATGGCATAGACTTCAAGTGCTTATTGTTTTAGGAGGCGGCCTGCACAGCTGCTGCCGCGGAGGTGCTAGCACTGACGTCCTCGCATATGGTATGCAGCTTCTCCATCTCGGAGCTGGTAACAATATTAATGGAGCTGACTTTGGCACGCTGATACGCCACCACAGTATTCTCGCCCAGACACTTGACGCACACGTAGCCAATCAGTACTGCGACGCCGACGGTTAGGACGCGCACTAATGGATCCACGTACATTTGTATAATGGCCCAGGCTGTGGCTCCGGCCACACACATCAGCGTGATCAATATGACGGTCTTCATCCAATGCTGAATGGTAAAGCCCTTGTCCCACTCGAGCCTAAAAGGTGGAGTAGCAGCAGGTGGTTAGAAATGTTGTTAATTAGAATGTATTTGCGGTTGACTTACTTTTTGGATTTCTCAATTTCGTATGGATGCGAGCAAACTTTGCACGCCAGCTGAGCCTCGTTGTTGCTGCCGCAGCTCTCGACTAACCAGCGTTTAAGGCACTCGTGATGCACCGAGCTGACATCGCCAGTGCATCGACAGGGCTGGATGAGCGGCTCGGGCTTATCGCTGTCATAGCATATCCAGCAGTCCTTTTTGGTCAAGAAAGTCTGGCCCTCCTCGGGCGATAATTTATTGCTGTCCGCATTGAGGGTCGGTATCGATGGATCGATTTGACGCGACAGCAGCTTGCGTGGGTTCAGTATCCAAAGCTGTTCTGGTGCCATACAGTTCCACAGACAGCACGGAAACCACAGGGCAACGCCTATTTCGGCAATACGAAAGATTATGTCATACCAGTTGCGCGAATTGACAGGCACTCTGATCAAGAGAAAATAAATCAGTTCACGTTCACATTTAAATGGCAAGCGAGGACTTACTTGGCCTTCCAGAAGTCCCCAAGCGTTTCGGAGGTGAGGAAACCGACAATCACAATTAGCATTATGCCCTGGCTGAGCAATCCGAAGCGCGACTGATGCAGTTGCGAGGCATTCACAATTGCCTCGCTGGGTCCAAGTATTTTGCCCGTCTGATCGTAGACAAAACCGCCACGCAGCTTGAAGAACACCTCGACGCCATAAATCAGAAAGAAGATAACGACAATCAGCAGGAGCACAGCATAGCAGCCATTGAAGATGTGCGCATAATCACGACGCTCCGATTTTATCAGCGAACTGAACACCTCAATGCCAAACAGGCTGTACAGGAAGAAGTTGAACGCGACAAAGCCCAGGAAGCTCTTCGACAGGAACTGCGACCTCTCCCAGCGTATGTCGCGCAGGTGAAATATCTGCAAGAAAAGCCAAACGAATCAACTAATAAGTATATTTATACATATGGCCAATACGCCGGAGAGTGCGCACGTACTCGACTTTCAGACGTTCCCACAAGTCTAATTAATGGGCGCGATAAATTGCACTCGCCTATTGCGATATGGGAAGCGTTGAAAAACAATTGTAATTGCGAATGAACAAACAAAAATAAATTGGGTACATTTGCACTCAAGCACTCGAACAACTGTCGCACTTGAGATTGCAGATGGTTGTGTGATAGCACCCAATACTTTATTTGTGCTCAGGAAAAGAGTTCCTAACACACCTAAAAAATATTTACTCTCGGGCTGCCACAAAATGAGCGTAGTATTCAGATAAGATTGGGCTTTAGAAACAACTCGTGATATGTCCGATTTCTTGCTCTACTCGTGACGCTATTAAATAATTTTCTTATACGAGGATTAGATTTCAATAAAGAGCTCCTGACTTACCTAAAACATATTTACTCTCGGGCTGCCACAAAATGAGCGTAGTATTCAGATAAGATTGGGCTTTACAAAAACAGCTCGTGATATTTCAACTTTCCTACTCTACTCGTGACGCTTTTGAATTAGGGATAAGATTTGAATAGAGCTGAGTACAACCGTAAACATAATTCTCTTTTATTTTTGTTTTTATTGCTGCTTTTATCTCAACTGTAGCTGGGATATTCTTATCAGCGGTCGTATTGACGGTTAGATTAAAGAAAATTTCTCAAAATTCTATATAAAAGTTAGTTGAGCCCCTGTATTAGTTAATTGCTTAATAACTTACTTCTCTTTGAGACATTCATAGATTCCAGAAGGGAATTGAAATAATGGGAGAATTGTTTGCAAATTTTGCAAATTTATTTTTTTTTTTTGGATATATATTAATAAATATAAATGTCTAATCATTGCATTAATTGATTTCTATAAAATTAGAATAACAAAGTTCTTATACATTAATTTAAGCTGCAAAAACTCTTCGAAAAATTGTTGTTACTTGGCGAACTTAACTATAAAATTTGCTAAAAATGCAGTTATAGATTTCCGTTTCCTATTTTGAATTCCAATTAAAGCAACAATATTGTGAGAAAGATTTGAGACATTGAAAACTGGAAATTGCAAATGCAACACAATCGGCACGGACAAGATCTACGACTTTTTGTAAATGAAAATTGCGAGAACTTTTTTATTTGTTAGCAATTCGCCAACTTTCTCACGCGCTCATCTGAAATTCAATAAGGCGCAACACATGATCGACTCGACGACTCACCTCGGCCCACATGCAGACGATAAGGGAGGCGCAGGTCATGAGCAGCGGATAGTAGGCGGACATCAATGTGACGGCCCACTGAGGCTGCAGATCCAGCTGGGAAGGAGAAGGAAAACAATTGATGTTTTGATAAGTTATATTGGATTGCATGGGATTGGATTACTTACAGGTGTGGTGAAGTAGGCGCCGCGCAGCGAGGATGCGACAAATACCATAAAGTAGAGCAGCTTTTGTGTGGTGATGCGGCAGGCGCGCAGAATCGATGGCTGTTTGAGCCGCTGATACTCGGCCACAATGCAAATGAGCAGCTGGATGACCGAGACGAGGGCCACCACATAGAAGACAGTGGAGATTCCCGCATAGTAGGGCAAATTAAAGAAGTCGCACTCATCGCCGGCATAGCGTATGTCACAGACGCATGTGTTATTGACGCAATCGCCGCGGCCGGAGCAGCTCAGATCGTTGGCCGGCGTAAAGGGGCCATAGATGCCGCCGCCGGGCGCCTTGCTGTGGCCGGTGCTGTGCATCTTGACCGCCTCCATCGGCGACTGCAGCACACGCTTCGAGCAACGCATAAGGGTGTGCAGGCTCGGTAGCATTCTTTCTTCAAATTAGCTGCAAAACGGAGCGAGAGAGAAACTAGATGTTAGCTGGCCCGGACAAGTTCATTAATTAATTATCAAGTTTGCAAATCGATAAACCAATATGCCAAACTGTTTGCACAACCAAAACACAAACACAAACAACAACAACAACAACGACACACACCCTTTGTCATTTGAATAAACATTTGAGTCTCGTCTGAGGTCGCTAAAAACAAATGCAAATATGTGTGTGTGTGTTACACAAAAATAGGGGTATTCACTGTAAAAAAAACTAAAAGTCTTTCTACTAACATGCAAAATGAATAATATGTATAATAAGCTGAACAGATTTTACATATTTTCCAACACTTTTCGTGAATTTTCCGCAATCTGTGAAGAATGTTGCAAATAGGCTGGTAGATCACAAAAGGTTTACACAACAGGTTCCCACCCATTTTCCACTTCTTTTCGACAATGCAAAACGAGAAAATCATAATAAGCAAAGCTGCTTTCTAGACAACAAATAATAAATTAAAAGATACTTTTTTTTTATTCTGTAGATGACTTCACTTTGCTTGATAATAATCTCTAATTTTCTGACTACCCCTACCCTCACATTGAGAACTTGAGTGACAAGTGTTCAGGCCACAGCACTGACCACATAAGATCCATCATTATGAAAAGGGCTGCAAAATGGCAGAAGTGTGGCTTATGGCTTAGCATTATTGTTATTAGTATAATGTCCACAACGATGCCTAAGCCATCCATCAAAGTATGTGCAAACAAGCTAAATGGAGACAGATGGAAACGGAAAGACTACATCGATAAAAATGCCTGCCAACACTTGACACCCACAATGAAAACGATGGAACTGATATTGACAACTGGGCAACTGGACAAACAATTAACGGGCAAATCCATTGAGTTGTTGTTCTATATATTAGCCAATTGAAATGCACGAGACGTGTCTGAAAATTGAGTTTCCAAAGCAAAAAGGCTTAGCTATAGCTCTAGAGAGGGAAAGATGAATTGCGCGTCGTGTCATGTGCTTTGTTCATCAGCGCCATTTTAATTATTAATAGTAATAATATTAATTAATATTCTTTTTAATTCTTGTTGCCATACATTTCGATTGAGCATTTCTTTCCGTTCTTCTGTTTTCTTCTTTCTCGCTGATAAGAAGCAAAAGTTGAAGAGTACGCACATAGTTTGCACCTGTCTTACCTAATGTTGATGGACGCTTAATGGCCCACAATTTCCAACTTTGGAGTAGGGGAAATGCTTTGTACATTAAATTTGAAGAGGCGTTTAACTTTGGCAGGAGGCGTATTTATATATATAATATATATAAATATCTATCTTTTTGCACATAATAAAAACAAAGTTTTATTTAAATGATGTTTAAAAGAGCTTCTTTTTTTATTATATTTAATACAATTAAATATCGATTAATATATTTAAATAAAAAGCTTTGTGACATATTTGTTTAAAGTGCTTTTTCCTGCACACAAATTATAATTGCTTAATTCACAGCCAACTTTTTCACACCTTTTCTTTATAGTTTAAGCAACAACATTTGGCAACAACATTTGAAATTATGCCATAAATAAATGAATGTGAATGTGAATGTGTATGCAATATATGCCTTAAAATTTTAGTATGTGCTTGTTGCTGTTGCCGTTGTTTATTTGCTTTTGCTTTCTAGAAGAATTTTAGTAGCTGCCTAGCGATAAGATAAACGAGCGTTTTTATAGCAAAAGACAAAGCAGAGCAACTGTTTAATTGCAATATATTTTGCAGCTGTATACCCTATAGGTCTCAATTTTAGCCCTAGCCCATGGGGAGTGCTGATCATTAGACCGGAAATATTTACATATATTGCTCGTATAGCTCGTGGCGACACGCGGTCAAAGGGCAAACGTGATAATAACACAGGCAAGCGACCAAAAGTGCAGAAGGTCTCTCAGAGAGAGAGAGAGCGAGAGCGGTAGAGAGAGAGAGAGAGAGCGAGTAGTACCCACCGTGTATTGCATTTTGGCTGTTTCTAATGTGTCTAATGGTTGCTTAGATCAAAATAATACTCGTAATACTCGAAAAGAGACGCCTCAGCGTCCCTAGCATTATAACTGGCCCGTTTTGGTTATGTTGAAAGAGCGTTTTTCACATTACAAGAAGCCCGAAAATAAAAATAGCACACAACGCTTGTAGGGGTAAATGTGTGTGTGTGCCTCAGTATTTTTTTTCTTTTTGTTTTGTTTTAATATGTATTTCTATAGATACTCGCACTGGGTATTTATGAGCTTGTTTGTTTGTTGATTTGGTTTTGTTTGTGCACACAGTCGCTAAGGTTGCAGAACGCGTGCCAACGCACCCGAGCGATCATAACGCGACGCCGACGCTGCCTATACTAAAAGAGAGAACCTGTTGCGATCCAGGCTGTAAACTAAAAAGTATCTCTCTGTGTGTAGCTGTGCGTGTCGCAGCAAGCACTCTGTTAACTGCCCAGCGATTCGCGCTAGTGATGAACAAGTGTATTTCACAAAGATCTCCGTTCACTTCTGCATTTTATTATGCTGATTCATGCAGAATCATTAAAAAATATTAATAGTCTGGCTACGATAATTAAAAATATTTCTAAATTTTTATTTGTAAAAATATAAAAATAGAATAGCTTCTAATGACAATGACTCGGTATTTATAAATAGCGCTTATTTCATATAACAATTATTAATGAGGTCAATTCACATACAATTTCAAGCAAAGCAAATGTTTTCTGTTTTCCTAAAGCTTTCGTTAGGCTATTATTACGACACGCGCTCATCACTAGTTCGCACTGTTAACTGGCACAAACTTTAACAGCGATCGTGTTGAGTTTGGCCGCAAGCAGTGCACAGGAGAGCACGCTGCGTATACGTCACGCCCGGCAGAGGCAAGCAGTGCATGTGTGTGTGTGTGTGAGAGAAAGAAGGCCTATGAAAAAAAGTACGTACCACAATAGTTTAAAAATCAATTAATCAATGTTGAACACACATATGTTTCTACAGAAGTATGTACATTGTGCATTAAAGGCGCGACGCGTCTGTAAACAAAAACCGTTTGGCTGTTCAATTAAAATTAAAATAAATTTAAGCGTCGGATCAGCAGGCGTTGAATATTGCTCACATACATATGTGTACAATGTATACATATGTACACTGTACATTACTTTATATGTATACATATATGAATATAACTATCTCTCATATATATCTGGCCTTATAGCGCAGCGCTTCGTTCGCTTTGCTCTGTCGTCAATTAAAATTTAGGCTTCGTTCATAATAATAAATTATAGCAAATAATTGCCAAAAATTGTGTGCAATTATCGAGAGAATATATATTATATATATATATTTGCATTGCTGTCGGCTGGAGCAACTGGAGGGTAGTACGAGAAACAAACATATCTCGACAGATGTTTAAGTCACTTGAAAATATACCAATCAGCATTTAACGATTGTGTAAACTGCAGTTTTATTGCCAGCCATATAATTATTTATATCTTCAACTGCAAAAGCATTTAGTGCGGCCGTATTTTAACTGCAGGGTTTGCGTACTTTGTAGAATTTGAATAATTTCTAAAGAAATTTCTAAAATGTGAAACGTAACAATTTTATTTTTACAAGAGATATAAGCTTAAATTAGCTCAAATTGTATAGGCTACTACCTCATAGCCAACTATTATTAATGACTAAAAGCAGGTATCTCAAGTGTGGTCAAGAAAATATGAAGAGAGAAAAAAAGCGAGCAGAGCAAAACTAGTTTGTGGCGCCCGCAGCAAAGTAACAATCGACTGGTTTTTGGTCTATGCAGCGCAACAAGTAGCTCATCATCGCACACGATCTCTCCCAAGGAGGGGGGGCCGAAGCGGAGGGCGCGTTTGGCAGAAGTTGTGACGTCCATGGCCCATAGTTGAACGAACGATCGTGAGTGCGTTTCAATATTTACACATGCTGTTCGAGTGAACAGAAATATGGATCTTGTCACGATACCACAGCTTTTTCACAGCTTTAGGCGCAGGCACGTTTCAACATTGGGGGTTTTTGTTTTCTTTACTGCAAGAGCTGCTCTCGAGATTAGCGCTGCTCTAAAAATAATGCCACATGACTATGACGGCAAGGATTTAATTGATTGATAATTAACATTTTATATCACATTTTTATCAAAAAACTTACATAATCAAAGCCATTCTTGTGCTCTTTTCAAATAGATTAGGGGCGTGTCTAACAATACCCGCAAGAACGCCGAAAACTACGCTCAAAAGGGGCGTATTTTGATATTAATTTGTATGGTTAAGACTAATATGTTTTAAGATAGTAAAAGATATACTTAATATCTAAAAACAATGTTGTTGATTACATTTTATTATATTTCGTCTGGAGGTTCTTAGCAGTAGAAAAGAATAATATTTTTAGGAAAGTAATATTTTTTACAGTCACAAAATACGTGCGAGAATAATGTTAAAAATTTAACACGAATAGTTTTAGTTTACTTCACATTGTTAAAATCTACCTCAGCTGCTCAACAATTCGTAAAACCTTAAGTTTTAAAGCGTTTATCATGCCGAAGTAAGATTTGAATAAATGTATAAAGTTAACAAGTTCTACTTGAAGACAAATAAACTTTATCTATCACTCTTTTTAATTCACTTGCTTTATCTTTATAATCTAATTTCCCTTTCTCTTATCCGCTTTTTACTTCTTCATTTTTGCAGTCATCAACAAAAGTCCGTCTACCTCCGTTCTTGTATGTGATTTTCTTGGTAAGTACTTGTTGATCTACATGTATGTAATATGAATAAATGTTAGGGTAATTCATGCCACAGCTCTTCAGCTCGAAATTTAAATGTTAACCTTTTTATAGTTTATTTTAATTTGCAATTCCACCTTCAAGTGTATCTCATGAGCCTCGATGCATAATAATTGATTTACGTTCACGTAAAGAACTCATCAGATTTACTTGAAATATGCACGACGAGACAATTAATTTCCATTTAGCTGCTATTAGTGTTCATTAAGAAGGAAAACTTAGGTGCAAATAAACAAAGGTGTTTACTGGGTTGCCAAAGAAACACATAAATTCTCAAACAGATGGGATCCACACAAACTCACAGAACGCTAATTGATGCTATTACCATATGCAGCATATTTTCGCTTTTCGAATACTTTTCATAACAAATTGCCTGCGTTTATTTATTTATTTGCTTTCACATAAAAATCTTTTTTATATTTGTTTTTTTCATAACATAAAAAGTGTTGAGTGAAAGGTTTGTGTTATCAGGAGATTCGGCTAGGCTACCCCATGTGTACTCGTACACCCCCAAAACATATGTTTTATGGTTAACTAGCTGATAAGCCTGACAAACCCTGACGTTGGGTGATTACGAGTCGAAACATTGTGCCTAGACCTCATATGGTAACATTAATACCCATTGGCTGCTTAGCTATGGCGTATAACCAAAGATCAGTCATCGCAAAGTCAGCGGCTTAATGACAAATTGGACAGGGGGCAAAGTAATTGCAGTCCTCTTATCAAAACATCGCCTCGGTGACTCATTGATTTTTTAGTACATTTATGCCGATAAGATTAGTACATACGGGGGAACAGCGAGAATTTAGACTTATAATATATTAAGTCTAAAAAGCCGCAACTTAGGCGTTCGCTTACCCATCAAAATCTTTATTACAACACAACAAATGGCGCATCATAAGTATACTCGGGAATAAATTATTGAACATTACTCATAACATAGCTATGTTAAAGGCAACATAACATAATATTTCGTAACAGCCCGTATTAACAGTACAAGCAGTACAGTACAAGCAAAGACTGTACACTTGTTGTACTTTAACACTGCGTACATCCAGTTTTCTCTCATTAGGGACTTTAGCATTGAAACTTAAACTAACATGCAAGCAAGCGTAGGCGCTGTCATAAGAACAGCAAAATCTAATATTACGCAAAGTAAAACAACAATAAATAAACCCCCATACAAACATACGAATCGATATGAATGGTTCGCTGATTGCGCAGTGCGATATAACAATGGGTTCGGGCATATTCATGCATAGTATACCATTATTTGTTGTAGTATATGCATGGCACATGCAAAAGCCAGCTTCAAACTCATGCAAAGGATCAAACCATTCGATTATGATAAATACTCACAGTACTTGGATTGGGAGCACGTGTTGGTTCATTGAAGGGCGCTGATTCTCATGAGGGGGAAGAACTATGCAACTTAATTTCTGAGTAATATTAGTGTTAGCTGTAAGAGAATTATGTAAGCTTTATGTGAATAAATATAAGCCAGCAGCAAAAACAAGAAAACATATAATGGACGCAGTGAAGGCACCTTTGCACTTGGCCAGGGGGCGCGGCTGCTCGCCGACTAATTAGTCGCTGCGGGCAAAACAACGCTGAAGTCTGGTTACCCATGCCAATTAAATGCTTGGCTAAAACACCACGTGAATATATATCACATATGCTTTTTAGCTATTTGCGTGAAAGCTCTCTAATGGCACTGCCTTTTCAATCCACGGGCAAATAGTTGGTTTCCTAATTGCACATATGAAAATAGATACACAAAATTTCAAGCATTTTTGTTATACAAATAAGTCTTGCTATAGTTCATAGAAGAAAGTTGACTAATGATACTTAATATATACACGATATTACTTAAAGAATTCTGGGAATACTTAATTTCATACGAAGACAGAAAACCTGACTAAGAATTGAATACTTTTCACATTCCAATAATTAGATTGGAAAACAAACAAATATGTCAAGAATTAAATATGATAAATCAAATATTGAAGAATTCTGTGAATACTGAACTTCATACTAACATTTTTCCAAAATTCCGTTACAAACAAATATATCAAGAATTGAATATCAATATCATAAATCAGATATTTCTTCAAAATTTATTTGAAGCTAATAACAAATCGAAATTCGTTCAAAATATGTTTAATTGTTGCTTCTAATAACCTAATTAGTGGAATCGTGATCTAGTTCTATGCCTCAGATTCACTTTAACGAGTGAATTGTAGAAACCAAACTTTTTTTAAGATGAAATAGCAATTGTTTCGAGCAGGAACATAAGCATAAGCTACAGACTGTCTATTTATATTTTAAAATGTACCTTATTCATATCTCATTTGATATGTATGCGTGTCCCAGGTGTCAAAGGTTGCCCACCTACGCACAGACAGCATACAGCTAATCGCACCATCAGGCCTTAAAAGGGAGACGGGGGGGCCTTCGCAGAGCACGTAATTTTATACGACAGAAGGCATCTAAGTGAGTATTACACATTTACATTTGCACGGGGCCTGAGGCCTAGGCATAAATTTGGACGGGGCGCTTTGTGAAGCGCGTGTCGTCGGCGACTTGTGAAGGAGGAGCTGAAGGGAGGCGCAAAGAGCGGCACGTGTAACAAATGTAAATTAATTGTGCGAGCATTTTTTGTTTTTTTTTTTTATTAATATATTTATTGCCAGCGCTGCAGCATTTGCTCGGCTCGGCTCGATTCGACTCGAGTCTGCGGACTGACCTGCCCTCAAATTGCAAATTGCGAGCGATGCAACAAAATCATAAGCGTAAACAACAAAATCATGCTCTCTATTTACACACACACTCATACACAGACACACACAGGTTTGTGTGTGTGCAATCAATTAAACAGATTCAATCAAATTTAAGTGAAATGCTCGAGAGATGTCCGGACACGTTGCGTGTGACGTGCGATTCGAAAGTGAAAATGGTCTTTGAACCGATGTCAGGCAACTACAGCTACATAGATGACATATCTGACAGATGAGTCTGAAAGATTCTTAATATTAATTAATAAACCGAATAAACAAATCAAATCTTAAAAGAAGCTTTAGTAGAATCATTATATAGAATCATATCAGTCATTAAGCTCAAACTCACAAGAAAAGGATCTATGTAATCGCAAACTATCCACTTAACTTTTCCAAGGCACTCGGGTACTATGACCTTCGGCTAAGACAATGCTAATTTCTTAAAGTGGGCTTTAAACGAACTCAGTCTATGTACGCATTGGGCAAACCCTTATTCTCTCCGTAGTGAATATTTCAAATAAAAGTAAAATGTCTCTTAAGCGCAGTTCCATTAAACAGACATGCATTCATAATTTTCCAAATTGTAATATACTCCTTCTGGATTAACGATTGAGAATTCTAAAGAATTTAAACTCAAGCTTTTGCTGAATTTTCTCCGTCAGAAAGATTGTTATTGTACAAATAACTACATAAACTTGCCTTCTATAGAAGACAGCCGTCAAATTATTCATGATCAATAAAAAAAATGTTTACATTTATTGTTACTTTAAGTGAAAACTGCTTACTTTACACAGTTTAACCAAATTTTAATAAAGATCAAGTTACTATATAAATAACCCGTTCGCCTAACAACTGTTCACAGCTATTTAAGCTACATATATTTTATTTTACTGAGCTGTTATTGTTTGTCATATGCCAAAACGTTTGGCTCGGTGCACGCGCACCTAGAACGTACGTAATTGGGTGCATGTAAATAGATAAAGTTCGGTGATAAATAGAATAGAAAAAAGAAGAAAAGAGGTGCGTAGTTAGCGAGAGGGAGACAGCAGCATGCACAGTAATTACTATGTGTGGAAGGCCGAACTGAATGCCAACAATTAAAGCTTTAGAAGAGCGTCGCAAAAGCCATTTTGGAAGTGAATGAACGCACTGCACACACACACACACACACACACACACATACACACGTACACACATACACACCCCAATGCTGTTGTTTGCAGTGGACAAGCGTTGCAGCCTTTTGACATTGTTTTTATTTGCCTTATATCTGGCGCTTTTAACTTGACTTTGACTGCAACGTAATTCACACTAATTATACAGTTCGCTTTGGTGTGCCATAGCTGCAAAGTGAATGCTAACAGAATACCATCTTAAGAGGGTTAAGGTCTGTTATTACTAGGTTGAATGTCCGTATCTTCCATATCGGGTGTAAGTTGAGTGCATTTTGAGTGCACTTGCACCCAAACGGCGCCAACAACAGAGTGCAAACATTGCAGACAGACAACAAATAAAGCTCTTATGTAGGCCTCTTCTAACAGGCGAATGGAATGAGCATGACTAAGGTTTGTATAATGCTGGCGTCAGGTAAAGACCCACCTGCAGCGGCTGATTGAGTCACAGGGGCACGCGACCAAAACTGATTAGTAGGCAATTTTATTGTATTTTTGTTTTATTAATAAATTATTGATGACTTACCTGGCAAATAATCCAAACAAAAAAGGTAACTAATTATGCAGCAGGAAACAAAGTGCACGCACACACACACACAACACAACACAATCACATACGTATATATGTATACGTATATATTACCAGCGTCACAGATTGATGTTATATTTTATTGCAATTAACTTTAAAGAAAGTAGCTGTGTGCTATTTAAAGTATTGCATATTTCACATTTTATTTGTTTATTATTTATTTTGTTAAATTACTTCTTTCGTATGCGGATTTTTGTTGTATTCTTTTTGTCGCAGCTAACTTTACAGTGATACGCTGTTAATTCATGGCAATATGCTGATGGTTCACAATAGAGCAGTATTAAATTAACAGTGCGTTGGTATGTTAGGCTCAAAAGATACTGTTCACTTTATAAAATCGACTTCTCGATTTCGATAAATGTTCAAAATTTCAAAATGCCAAAGATTGTTTAATGTAACAGAAACTTTATTTATTTATGCTTATTTTCTTGTATTTTTCTTTGGGGTTTAGTTCTTATTTAAGTGAGTGAATACGACTATGCTTTCCGAGATACTCGCGTCGCGTAAAGCGTTTCAGGCAGTGTAAGCACTGGAACGGACGTTCTCCTGAATGAGTGCGAATGTGATTCACCAAATGGCTTTTTTGTGTAAACGCCATGTGGCAATGGGGACATTGATAGGGTCTAACACCTGAATGGACGCGCTTGTGCCTTTCCAGGTTAACAGCTTGGCTGAATGTCTTTGGGCAATGCGAGCATTTGAACGGCCGTTCGCCGGAATGAACGCGATTGTGTCTCTCGAGATCTCCGCGGTTGGCAAAATTCTTTGGGCAATGGCAGCACTTAAAGGATCGCTCGCCACAATGAGCACGCAGGTGTTCCTGCAGATACCACTTGCTGGTAAACGCCTTCGCACAGAGGCTGCACTTGTGGGCACGTTCGCCAGCCCGACTGCGGTGCCCCTCCAGCTCCGCCCAGTTCGTTTCGCTGGAATGCGTGCGCCTGTGCGGCTGTAGATGCAGCTCGTCAACGTTGGTGTGGGCATGAATGCGCAGGTGATTGGCCAAATGGTTGCTCTGGGTGAAGGCCTTCAGGCACTGGCCGCACTTATACGGTCGTTCGCCGGAATGGACGCGCATATGCTTGTCCAGATTGCAGCTCTGATTGAACGCCTTCTGGCAGTAGATGCATTTGTAGGGCCGCTCGCCCGAGTGTATCCGGATGTGGCGCTTGAGACTGCCGCGATTGGCGAAAACCTTTGAGCACACTGGACACTGCTCTGCCTTGTCGGTTGGCACTGACTTTGGACTAGCTTTGGCTGGTTCATTTAGCTGAGCAGGTTCAATTCTCGTCGGAGTACTCTGTTCAATGGTGTCCAGCGGCTCGACCTTAATGCGGGCACCTATGTCCGGCGGTACGAGCTCGTGTCCCAGCAGTTCGTCCATTTCGTTGGTTTCCACTTTGATGCCACATTCTGGGAATTGCCAATCTTCGCAGAAGTCCTCGCTTAAGCCCAGCAGCTGGCAAAAGTGTTTGTGGCTCTGCTCACATCGCTTCTTGAAGCGATAGGCATTCTGGGCGGCCAGGACGCAGGAGAGGCAAATCTGTTTGGGAAATGGATCGTCGCGTCGCACAAGGCAGTTAATGCATTCGTTTAGCATCTCGGCCAGGCAGGGTTCCTGCTCTGATTGATCTCGCTTGGCGAATATATCCACGAGGGTGACGGCGCTGCTTGTGCAAACGCGACAAACTTGATCCATGTTATATGGAATGTGAAATTTTAAAAAATTCCGTTTTTGTTTATGTTTTTCTATATCAATATTTATTGTGGGTCGCAACTGGATTGCCGCCAAATACACAAATCTGTCTGCATCAAAAATACTAGTTTTTGGTATAAATACCAGAAGCAGTTCGTTGCTGTCCCATCGAAAACAAAATGTTTGCAATTTCTTACGGCATTTATCTACCTCAAATTATATTCGCTACAAACTGTTTAGTGTGTTATTCATTTATATGAGTATAATTATAAATATTGGAGAGCTCTTTGGTAGTCCTTTACCTCCAGCTTTTGTCATGTTGCAATACCTTGATTTCGGCGAACAACTCGATTTCAAAAATATCGAATATTACGGCGAATTTAGCATAACAGCGCAACATGTTCCTATGTTATAGCGTTGCTCTCATTCTCTTTCTTCTCTCTATAGCGCGTATTTTTACCTACTGCTTATTGGACCGTTGAGAACAGCACTTGTTAACATCGTGCGTTGTCGTTAACAGCTGTTACTTTAAACTGTTATTGTATATCTTGCTGTTGACGCGTGTGGTCGGGTTTTTTCGGCGGTAAATGCGGGTATTTTAAATCTAAGCAACAAATCTAAAGTGCAAAATTCAGAAAAAATTCATGCGAAAAATTGCAAAAATTTCTAAATGTGTTGAGAATTGCTATAAACATAGAATTAATTAGAAAAAAAAGGTAAATTACCACAAATGCAAAGCAATTTTTAAGTGTGTGTAGCAAAATCGATTATTCAATCTGTGTGAACGTGTGTGTGTGTGTATGCGTGTATGCGTGTGTTTCTGTGTTTGTTTAATGTTTTTTTTATACAAGGGGCATACAACTATAAACGGAAAATTAAACTTAATATGCCAATTTACCTAATTTAAAATACAGCAAAAAAATAGAAAAGCAAATACCAATAAAACACAAGCGACAAAGCAAACAGCAAATGTAGAGAAGTGTATACCAAAAGCAGAGCGTAAAAAAGTCCAACCAGAAACGCACACAGCCACAGAGATACACATACACACACCACACAAACTCGTACTCATGCACATACACATACACACATACACAAACGTATACACGCTTACACAAAGTAAATGAGCGCAAAGCAATTGCGAAAAAACAAGTGCAAAACCAAAACCAAATGAGACAAAAGCAAAACACAGTGAACGTGTGTAAAAGCATAACGCAAACGCACAGCGAAAAAGATTTAATAATTAATTTAATGCCTTAGCTCGAGTTTAGAGCAGAAGACAAAACGTTCTCACCGAGCTGGCAGCTGATGCGGTTGCGAGTAAGTGCGAGCGAGAGCGCACCATATGACGGCCATCAGCTGTTTTGACACTTGACACGATCGTCGACAGTTTTTTTTTTTGTTGTACTTAATTTTTTTTTTTCGTTTTTTTCGTTTATTTTCCTAAATGAGTTTTACTTTGATTTTTGCGCTGTGCTAATTAATGCAAATTGATTTATTTATTGAGTTAAATTGTTTTCTTATGCATTTGGTTTCAATTGACGCAAAAACAAATGCAAAAACACAAAAAGTCAAAATCAATGACAAAAAACGCCACATAGTCAATGATTAATGAAATATATATAAACAACTTGCAATTAAAAATTAAATGGTGTGCTAAAAAGTGTATAACTAGAAATAAATAGTGTACTAAGAAATCAAGGAAACTAAAGAACTGTATGGCAACGCTGCACACACACACGGACACACACACGCACACGCACACACACTTAAAAAAGAAAATAAATCAAATTTAGTATGCTAATTTTTGTTATTATCCTTTTCCTCAACATTCTCTTTGCAGCTACACAAAAAAAAAACAAAAAATTAAATATATAAAAATTATAAACAAGCGGAAAAAATTTCAAGTGTTAAACCAAATGTTAGTCTAAGCTAAAAGTGTAAAACTAGTTTAAGCCCCGCAAAGTGTAAAGCAAAGTATAATAATAAAAACAAAGTAATATATATATATTAATCTAAAGCTGCAACAACAACATCAACAACAACAACAACAACAAGTGCAGAAGCTTCCACAAATACAACAACAAGAACAACAGCAAAAAACAGTCAGTTTTTACGGCTAAAGAAAAGGCTAAAACACAAGTGAATAGCTGCGCTTTGCTGCTAAAAAAAAAAAAATAGCAAAAAGCCGTTGCTAAAATTTTCTTTTTACCGCTGTTAATCAATTCGCCAAAATAGCTAAATCCATTTTACAATTTCTCAAAAAGAAAAAATCCCATCATAGTTCAGGAACGGCAAGCGGCAGCGGCAGCGGATCAGAGGGCAAGTTACAGCAGCAGCACAGCAACGAGGAGGAAGGCGGTGGTGCAGGGGGAGGACAGCAGGAAGCAGCCGCCGCTAGCCACAAAATAACGCCGCCGACCACAACAACAACAACAGCAACAGGAGCAACAGGAGCAGAAGGCGACGCAACAGGAACTGGAACTGGAACAGCGACAACTAAAAGGAAATCTGAAGCAGCTGCTGCCTCTAGCGAGGAGCAGCCCAGCAACAGCAGCAGCAGCTCACCCCAGGCTCAAGTTTCAGCCAGCGCCACGTTTCGCTTATCCTCGCTAACGGGCACCATCTCGAAAATGGGCAACAACGCGACCACATCCAACAAGAAGGTGGATGCCGCCGAGACGGTCAAGGAGTTCCTTGAACAGGCCAAGGAGGAGTTTGAGGATAAATGGCGTCGCAATCCGACCAACACCGCCGCCCTTGATGATTTTGAGCGGATCAAGACGCTCGGCACCGGCTCCTTTGGCCGCGTCATGATCGTCCAGCACAAGCCCACAAAAGACTACTATGCCATGAAGATACTGGACAAGCAGAAGGTGGTCAAGCTGAAGCAGGTGGAGCATACACTGAACGAGAAACGCATCCTGCAGGCCATACAGTTTCCATTCTTGGTCTCGCTCCGCTACCATTTCAAGGACAACTCCAATCTTTATATGGTGCTGGAGTATGTTCCCGGCGGCGAGATGTTCTCGCATCTCCGCAAGGTCGGACGCTTCTCGGAGCCGCATTCGCGCTTCTATGCGGCACAAATTGTGCTCGCCTTTGAGTATCTACATTATCTGGACCTCATCTATCGCGATCTAAAGCCGGAGAATCTATTGATCGATTCGCAGGGCTATCTGAAGGTCACTGATTTTGGCTTTGCCAAGCGGGTCAAGGGTCGCACCTGGACGCTGTGCGGCACACCCGAGTATTTGGCACCCGAAATCATTTTGTCCAAGGGCTATAATAAGGCCGTCGATTGGTGGGCGCTTGGCGTTTTGGTCTACGAAATGGCCGCCGGATATCCGCCGTTCTTTGCGGACCAGCCCATACAGATTTATGAGAAGATCGTGTCCGGCAAGGTGCGTTTCCCCTCGCACTTTGGCTCCGATCTGAAGGATCTGCTGCGCAATCTGCTGCAGGTGGATCTGACCAAGCGCTATGGCAATCTGAAAGCGGGCGTCAATGATATTAAGAACCAGAAATGGTTCGCCTCCACGGACTGGATTGCGATCTTCCAAAAGAAAATCGAGGCGCCGTTCATACCGCGGTGTAAAGGTCCCGGCGACACAAGCAATTTCGATGACTACGAGGAGGAGGCACTGCGGATTTCCAGCACTGAAAAGTGCGCCAAGGAGTTTGCTGAATTCTAGAAGATGCACAAACATCTCGCATTCTCGTCACCTTTGTTACCATCGCCGATGTTGTTGTCTCATCTATAAGTCTACTACTTACTACTAGTGCTACAACTACAACTACAACTACAACTACAGATACAATTGAAACTGAAAATATTACATCTACTTGGGTCTGGCTGGGCATATACTTATCATGGAAACAACACACTCGTCATCAATAGAACACCCCAATTGAACTTTGCATACCCAGTCGCAACAAATAACAACACAGTGAGTATCTACTGAGAAAGATATTACGAAGATTGTATAGAGAGAGTAATTCTGTAATCAGAGTAATTGCGAATCAGAATATCGTTATCATAATGTTAAACTTACTACTCATGATTTAATTGCTTCCTATGCTACTTTTACTCTACAGAATTTAACATTTCCAATTGGGAGTTAGTTCTGTTAGCTAACGCTCTGATTGGCTGTTATTTAGTCGTACTTATATACTATGTTCAAGTAACTCTTGAATTTTGTGTTTATTGTCCGATAGTTCTACCAATAAACTATAGATCAGTTTCTATATTTATATGGATTGGGTAAGGAGTATAAAAGTTGTTCTGTACATGAACCGTTAACAAATGGATGAAATAAATTGAATCATTCCCAGTCAGGTATTCCGATAACTCAGAGCTTCATTTTATATAAACATATAAATATGTTTATAAGAATGAATAATGAACCCATTCAAAATGGGTAAAAAGGGTATAATGCATTAGTACAGATGTATATTACAGTCAGAAGGAAGCATCTCCGACCCCATAAAGTATATAGAATCTTAATCAGTTCATCGGGAACTTCAGACCAGAGCCTTTCGTTTTTTTCTGATTTTCAACTATTGACGAAGTATAATTATTGCAGACATTGTTGAAATAAATATTTTTCTTTTTGGGTTCGAAAAATTCCATTCTAGTTAGTCTATATCTGATCTGTTGTGATAGATGTTAGGAAAATTTGGCTTTGCATTCATTGTTTGCATTTTATGCTGATCAGCAATTCATAGACACACGACTTAAGATTGATTGTTGTTTGTTTTGGGCAACGCCTTGAAGTTGATGAAACACAGCAATCCCCCAAAACCACAAACTGTTCTGTTCAACTGTTCTGCCTGTGACAGTGCTTCGGACAACTTGCGCTTCTCTCTGCAAACGCGTGCCGGTCATTCTTTTAATTAGTTCGACTCGTTGCAGCTGAGGTCTCGGTATTCTGGCCCGGCCTCTGGTATGTCGGGGGCCAAAAGCTTTGGCAACCTGCTCGGGCCACATGTTGAGCACATGTTACTTCCATCGAAATAATTCCTGCTACGTGCCTTTGCTCTGGTCTAATTTCAATTAGACTCAGTTGCCGGGAAACACCATTTGAGATAATAATAATAACTGTCACAGGGTCTTTTATATATTTCAAATTAATAATTGCTCAATGAATCAGTGTAAAATGATTTACGTTTGACACTAACAGGGCGACTTTAGATAAGAAATTTGCAACCCAGTTGTGGTTTTGTGTGTGTTTTTATACCCTGAACCCATTAAAAATGGGTAAAAGGGGTATTATGTTTTTGTGCAAAATCCAAATGTATGTAACAGGCAGAAGGAAGCATCTCCGACCCCATAAAGTATATATATTCTTGATCAGCATTAATAGCCGAGTCGATCTAGCCATGTCCGTCTGTCTGTCCGTCCGTCCGTATGTATGAACGCAAGGATCTCAGAACCTATAAGAGCTAGAGACTTGAAATTTTAGATGTAGGTGCTCCTAGGTCCTACGCAGATCGAGTTTGTTTCCGATAATCGATAACTTGCCCTGTTTCCAAGTAATCGATAAAAATGTATATTGAAATCCTGTTTTTTAAGCAATTTTGGTAAATAATAAGAGCTAGAGTCACCAAACTTGACATGTAGCTTCTAGAAAAGTATATATATATCGATTATCTTTCAATTTATACCTATCGCCACCTCCCCGCTACTCTCTATCTATTAGCGCGCGCTGCATTTGGTGTTGGAATATGAGGGTTCAGGGTATCCCCTAGTCGGGAGCTCCCGACTAGAACCTCTTACTTGTTTATACTATAATTGTTTGAATACAATTCCCTTTTAAATGAAAAACGATTATTTAAAAATAAAAATAGAAATTAAATATTGCGAGTTTATTTTTATTTATAATTTCTAAAAGCATATAATATTATATATTTATTGTATTGTGTCTAATGGAAACATGGAAACTATAATATATTGGGTGTATATTATTTCAAAAGAATCAGCTATAAAAATATGAATATTGTTCTATTCCGTTAAAGTTATGAATATTATGTGGGATTATATAAATATATAATACTCTTATTGTGTTATTTCTAATGGGAAACTTTATTGTGTGTATGTTATTTCAAAAGAATCAGCTGCAAAATGAATTTGAATATTGTTCCATTCTATTATGTGGGTTTATATGCCAGACCATATTATAAACCAAACGATATGTATCATTGACTGAACTAATCAAGCAAAATCTTATTTGTTCTATGCTTAGAGTCTAGTTCGTGAGTTGGTTTATAATTCTCAACCGGTTAACCAAGAGAAGAGCTTGCTTGATTCTTAAAGATGGTTTGAGTAGGATTGGACCAAAACAAATAGATTATTCACTTTATTAACTGAACAACGAGGATCTGTTCATGCGGAGCTAGTGAAGTTAGTTATACTCCTAATATTAATTAAGATACAAATTAATCATATAAAAAATAATAAACTAAATTGATTCACATTTCCGATGAAATTGCGTATTGGCCACTGTAGTTTTCTCGGAATTTCTCCACCTACGCAATTATTTGTTATTCTTCTGCCCTTTTTTTTTCTCTATTCGCAATTAAAACTTTTGCGTGCCCAGAATTTTCTTAGTTGGTTAATCTGCCACCCCACAGCCCCCAGCCCCCTGTTCCCTCATCATGCAATCATTTCGCATTGAACTTTGCGTTTAACCAAATCAACTCGAAGACCAAAAAAAAAATAGATATTTACACTTGACCCATTTGGTTGCCTTGGCAGTACAGTGTGTGTGTGTGCGTGTGTGTGTGTGTGAGGGTGTGTGTGTGTGTGTGTATTGCTGTCCTGAGCATAAATAATGTCAAGCCTTGCGAGGCAAACGAACTAGAGAATTTATATATAAAGTAAATACATATATAAATAATTTTATGCGCTTTTGCTGTGCAGTTACAAATTGTTTTGGGCTGCTTTTGCGTGCCTTTGGCCCATTAGCCAAATATGAATATTGTTGTTGTTTTTTTTTTTTTGTTAAGGCCAAGACGCTGCGCGTAATTAATACAACAATAAATTATAAGCAGCCACCGTGCGGCGACTGCGTGTAACGGGCGCATAAAACGTCAAGAATAGTGAAAAATGAAAAAGCAAAAAAATCCTAAAACATTTATAATTATAAAATTTACAAGTCGACGCGTGGGCCGTCGTTAGTCGCCATAGAAAACAGAAGACTATATAGACATATTTTATGTTGACCTCCACACACAAGAAAAACAAAAAAAAAATATGAAAAATTTGCTGCATTCCGTAAAGTCCGACCATGACCTTGTTTGACCTCTGGCCAAGCATTGTAGATGGTTTGTCGCTCTTCTTCTATTTGTTTATGTCGTTCCTTCATGTGACACATTTCTTGCTTAATTTTATTGGCACTAATTAATGTTCGCTTCCAAAATGAAACAAAAACAAAAAAAAAAAAAACAAAATAAACAAACAAAAATTATATTCATCAATCAAATTTTGTCTTTTGGCTCTTTTTGTTTTAGCCCGGCGCAATTATAATGATAGTCTGGGCTACGAGCACTTAAGCATTTACTTATTTACATAGCCCCAAAGTGCTCAATGAATATTTTGTGCATTTTTATCAGGCCGGGGCTTTGTGGGGGTAGTCAAGCTGTCATTGATATGACTAAGATACGACATGGCTTTAAGGTTTAATGGGGATATTGCCAAAGTATTGTGCTAAAGTTCGTTGGAAATTATGGCGCTTGCACAATTAGTGCACACCGATAAGAATCTAAGCTGATAATAACTCTATCAATTTCTCAATCACTCATTTAGCAATTTTATGGTCTCTGTGCACATTTTTATTCAATATTTCATTAACATTGCAATTCAGTTTTGTTCTTTTGTTTTCTGGTACTTGGTAATTTCTTATATCTTTCAGTTCGTCGTATAACATATATTTATTGTTGTCATATTGATTGGAAAATAAAATTTAAATTAGTCTAATGCCTTTTTGATAATTGTTCCCAAAATGAAAGCTGGCTTTCCTTAACTTTGCCAGGTAAAGTTCTTTGTTGTTGTTGGATACTATCTTTACAAGCGTTGATTTTTCGAAATTTTACTTTTTAATTTACTTTTGATATGGATTATTAGAGGGAAAGTTGGTAGCCGATTTGTCAACGACTAAATTAGAGGTATTTCAAAAGCTATCCACCCATTTTCCACCATTGTGAGTGTATTTACGCTATTTAATTAAAAGACTGCAAAAGCCAACTTTCTGATTTTACAGCTTTAACGGCGCATCGAACACTAATCAGTCTGTTTTATATATAGAAAGATCTTATTTCATTCGACTAAGCGTGAGCCACAAATTAACAAGTTTTATTATATGCCACTGAGAGTAAGAGAACGTGTTTAAACCAGAAATTTCTACTTTATTGTGGATAAAGTATTCTATTATTACCAACAATGTCTGCACATTGTTTTTATCTATTATTATTTTGTGTTTAGTTAGTCCTTGTAAATAAATGCAACTGTTGTAGGAGACAGTATATATTAGCTGTTTTGTCATGCATAAAGTGGGCGGAATTGTCTGATTAGTTGGTAAATGAGGTCGTATTTGGCTCAAGTGTCTGTACTTCGTTGGGCTGGGCGCCTTAAGCAGTTGCCCAAAGTTCAAATCGCTGCTGGATGCCACTCAACAGCAGTCACAGTCACAGCCCCTGCCACAGCAACTGCAACAGTAACTACAACTACAAGAAAAGCAACAACAACTTGGAAACTCGTTTAGAACACGCACGAAATTCGTTGCTCACATTTGTATCGCTCCAATAAGCACCTAGACCAAGTTTAGATGCAACTGCAGCGACTGCAACGCGCCACATAAATCTCGCAAAAATGCAACTGCCAACGCGCTAAGATGTTGTCTGGCCAACTGGGGGCTGCCCGACTGACAAGATAGAAATACGGAGAGACAGGCAGATAGACAGACAGACAGACAGATAGACAGACAGACGGGTAGGCAGCGGCACGGACTGACTCTGAGACCGAGCGGGCCGGGCAGCCTTGTAACAGTGCCCTCAAATCAGCTTGCAAACACGCACACACAACAACATTTAAAAAAAAGACAACATCACCAGCAAGTTAGTAATAACAAAAACTATGCGCAGAACGAATAGCAACAGCTACTTGCATACGAATTATAAACAATTATTAAAAGACAACAATGATTTTATACCCTAGCAAAAATTTCATGTTAAAAGCCAAAAGAATATGTTTTAGAACTAAAATAAGTTGTTGCTTTTGAGTATATGAATTTAAATTGGAAAATAATATTTTTTTTTTAAAAGAATCTTTAATTTTTTAGTTAAAGTTTTATTATTTATTGAAGATCAAGCAAATAACTTAACGAAAGTTTACATTTTAAACTGATTCATCATAATTTGTCTCATTTTTGTTTTGATGAGAAGAATGCTTTCATAATCATTCTCAATAAAAAGAACTTTGCTTTTTGCATATATTTTAATTTTTTTAATGGTTTGTTAAGAGCACTCCTAATACTTTTGCCATGACTGTATATTGCCTTCTGATTAACAGAATCAGTGTGAATATCTCACAATGTTAACATGATCTTGCTTCGTAACATTAGCATTCTGACTGTCTGTTAAGTGACTTTGACGTATGTTATGTTATGTAAACTGTAAATGTACTTTTGGCACATGCAAATAATTAAAAAATGAATTATCATTTGGGCATGCCAGCTAAAACTATTCGTTGTCATTTAACTAACAGCGGAAATTATTTGAATGTCCAAATGCTGCTGATTCTTAACTGTCTGTTAGTTCACAGATGTGCATAAGTTCGTTTGATGACACAGTTGCTTGCATTGTCGTTGTTTTTACTTAACTTTTTTTTTTGTCATTCATAATTAATTCTTAACGCGCCGTGTCAAAGCGTCGTATGAGCAATGTGGAGAGCGAAAAGCAAAAGCAATGTTCGACTGTTAGTTTACTTATCGAGTACTTTGGGTTTCTATACGCATCGAGAATAAATTAAATGATTTTCGCTGTTAGCAACATTATTTTGTTTGTTGCCTGCTTTATTATTTCGCAAAAGATCCCTGGGCCCTGGGCATAAAAACGAGTTTTGTTAACAGACGCAAGCGAATGCATGGTTATAAAAAAAAAAAAAACAAAAAACATTTAAATTGAGACGACAGCAACAAAATCGTCATTTAAATAACGCACACGTCGTCGTCGCCATGCTATTATTATTATTTTTTTTTTTGTCGCTTTTGCAATTATTTTTGTCGTTTTTTTTCGCTTTCAAATTGTAGCCGCTCTGTGTGTGTACATGAGAGATAAAACGCGTACATTTTTCTCGTTTTGCATTACCTTCTGCCCGTGCTAGTTCTCTCCCTCTCCCTCTCCCTCTCCCTCTCTCTCTCTCGCTCTCGCTCTCTATGTGTACCCTTTGTGTTTGCTTCGCTTTGTCGCTCTCTGTCGCTTTGGCTTATACATTTTTCAGTGCAATGCAATTTTCATTCCGAATTTATGGCCAAATGAAATAGAATTGAACATGGAAAAGGCGAACAATGAAAATTGAAAATTTGTTTAGGTTTTGGTTTTGTTTTTTTTTATTTTTTCCATGTTACGTGGCTTTTACGATAAGCAGGTGTGTTTTGTGTGCTCAGCGGAAGCTGCTGTCCATGTCATCCCATTTGATGTGGTGCGAACCGGTTGCGAATTATTGTGCAAAAAGTGATGAATAGCTAGGAAAATTAAGGTAGTATTTCTAGTCTGCTAAGTAATTGAATTACTTCATAAAATTAGATAAGTTTCGCAAATATTGTAATTGTAACTTGGTATAAATTAATTGCATTGAATATTCCATTTAGTTTAAACAAATATAGATAAAGGGAATATTAACGTATATCTCTG
This sequence comes from Drosophila ezoana, assembly GCA_035045725.1. Taxonomy (NCBI): domain Eukaryota; kingdom Metazoa; phylum Arthropoda; class Insecta; order Diptera; family Drosophilidae; genus Drosophila; species Drosophila ezoana. The sequence goes on from JAWNOU010000005.1 coordinate 9,421,128, forward strand.
TATGCATAATTTCTTAACAATGGAAAAGAAAACTTTAATTAAATTACTGTACGTAATATTGAATATAATTAATATTATTGTTGGTAGATACACCTTAGCGAAGTGACAAACAGGTGCATTATATCAGCTGTTCAAACTGAAAATTGAGTTTTTTCTTTCATTCTTTCTTTCTTTGTTGGCGTTCAATTGTGCAACAATACTGTCAAGAAAAAGATGATAACAAATGCGAAATGTTGAGAATTAAATTGAATGCCAAATAGACGTCAAGTGTTACCCTGTGACGGCTTATCAAAAATCGTTAAAACTATTGACGCCTGTTTCTTATACCCTAACCCATTTGATGGGGGTAAAAATGGTATTAGTTTTGCGAAAATGTATGTAACAGGCAGAAGAAGGCATCTACGAGCTCATAAAACAGATCTGACAACCAGCTAAGTTTAAGCAACTCTCCCATTTCCAGAAAAGTTGAATATATATAGTTACGTGACACTGAAGTTATTCAAGGAGGCATTTCCCACAGTATGGGTTGACGAAAAGAAGGAAGAAGCACAGCTTAGACGGAAGAAAGAATGCCTTTAACGGCTGCTTAGCTATAGCTTCAGGGTATCTCCTAGTCGAGCACTCCCGATTGAAGCACTCTTACTTGTTTTCGTTTGTATTTATATTATTTGCTGTTTTTGTTTTGTGCTTGAAACTAGCAAAGTAAATAAAATGAAACATCAACTGGGCGACTCTGATAAGAACTGGCAACAAACAAAGACAATAAATATTGCAATAATTTATGCAGCCCAACGAATTATGCGGGTCGTCATCGTCATCCCCATTCTCATTCCCATTACCGTTCTCTAGGTTTCATTGTTTTTGTTTTTAATTTATTTACCTTCTTCTTTTTTTTGTTTTTGCTGCGAAATGGGCTAAGAGTATGCAACCCAGAAGCAGACGCTCTGGACTTGTTCTTAGTTTTTTTGTTCCCTGATATTTTAGCCATCTATTACATAATGCATTCGTTTTGGCCCGATAACGAGAACGTCATTGCACATGAAAAAAAAATGCCATCAAGTTGATTTATATTATTATTTTATTTATGTATTGTAATAAAATTGATTGTTGTGGTAGAAGCGAGTCGTGTGCCTAATTGAATTTGTTCGAGGCTCCGCTCGCTCTTTGTTTCCCGCTAACAATTCAATACAAATGACATGTAATCAATAATAATTATTTGTTGTTGCGTTGACATTAGACAATCGGAGGGTGCTGAAAAAGGGGCGGCGGGTTGGGTGAGTGGGTGGGTGGTTGGGTGGTGTGCGTCTGCATGCAACTAAATGCCAAAGCAGGTGCTTGCCAGCAAATTAATTGAACCTTTGCCTCTATGTCTGCCCCCCCCTCAAGGTGCAATTATTGATTAATTATTTGCTGGGAAATCTGTTTTTTTTTGTTGTTGTGTGAATATACACTAGACAACCAAGAAGCGTGCTTGTGAGAAATTTAGTTTTTTTTTTTCAATTACATAAGAAAGTTTATTGTGTATTGTATATTTTGCTGAACAATTAAAAACTTTTTCTCATAGCCAGAGAACTTTTATCAAACATTTATATTCAATATGATTACAAAGAAAATATTTAAATGTTTTATAACATGGCATCTTAAAAGGAATAACAGATAGCAAGCAATCTAAAAAGTAGATCAGTGTAATTGAACAATCAATTATATTTTTGTACTGCAAAACTCTTCTCTCAAATTATTTCTCATGTTCTTCGGTGTAACTAATTAGCTATAATTTTTGTATAGTATACGATATGTATTCATTTTCAAGTGTTGTGTGCGGTTGGCTTTTTAATTACATTTGTTTATAACGTTTGGAAATGTCTGAGAGTCCGACAGATGGGTTGTATATGATTGATTTTTGTAAGCGATCTCGGCTGTAAATCTCAAACTACGCATTCACCAAATTGTGCAACCACTAAAGACAAAAAATGTGAAGTTAAATAATTGTAGAGACTGTGCTCAGTAGTATTTCAGCGTTCGTTTGCTTTACGAAGGTCGTCTGCCTATAATTTAGCAAACGTTGTGGAATTACCTTGAACGGCAGGCGTATACGTAATATCGCATATACATACATTACGCATACGCAGCGTTAAGAGCGACCCACGCGCTCTGAAGTATTGTTGAGCTTTGCAGACTGCCAGCAACAGATAAATGTAATTACTGTCTTATCATAATTACCAGAGAAATGAGAGCAAGAAAAAAGAAGACAACAAATTTGTTACAGAAAATATAACAAATGCCAAGGAAAGATGGGTATACGGCTGGGAAACATAAGGCACAAATAATGACGACGAATGACGCTGCCTGTGAGTGGGCTCAGCTGTGTTGCCCATACACACACACACACACACACACACACACACACACACACACACACACACACACACACACACACACACACGTACACACAGCCACACATACACGCACATAAGTGCACTTTACTCGCTGCCACAAAGAGAGTGTACCGGGACGGTAAAAGAGAGAAAGCAACAGCTTCCCTTTGCCTGTCAGTTGTCGCAGTTGTCGTTGTTGTTGTTGTCGTTGTTGTTGTTGCTGCTGTTTCAAATTTTAATTTTATTTTATTGCAGCGCACAAATTGTGCGCCGGCGGCGTCGTTGCGTGTAAGGCTCAACCTCAGCCTGTGCGAGGGTTGCGCCGTCTTTACGCAAGTTAACCAGTTTTTTTCAACTCTTGAACTTAAATCGAAAATTGACTTAAGGAATAACGAGTACTTTATGATGTAGCTTTGCAAAGTGTAACCTTATTTAATTGCTTAAAGCAGACTATAAGAAATATGATTGATCAGTTTTGTGATAACATATTGTTCATTTTCTAGCAGCCCTCTTAATGTTGGCTCGTCTGTGTGTAGCGTTAATTGCCTCGATGCGCGCGCAAGTTGAGTTTCTGACCTCCCGGGCCACTTCCTTTACATGGCGCACAGAGCCTGTGGGCTCGAGTTGTCCTGCCTTGCCCCGACCTGCCCCTGGTCTTTAATTACTTTCGTAGTTAATTTTGTTACAACAAAAGCGACAGCAGCGGCGGCAACAGCGGCAGCAATAACAACAGCAACAACTTTGTCATTGCGAAAATTGAAATTTGCTTTTAATTTACACGCCTGGGCCCCAGGTCTGATCTCTGTTCGAGTGCACAATTGTGTTCAGCCCATGCCCAGTTTCCGTTTCCTGTTCATTTCCAGGCTGGCATTTTATATTTATTTGACATTTTCCTTTAGTTCCATGAAAAGCGTCAAATGCGAAAACCAAATTTTAATTGATTTGTCTCGAGGGCCCCAATCGATTTTTGCTTTGTATTTCCAATTTTTTGTCTGCAGTTTTTCGCTTGGTCATGCTATTCGCTTTCGCTTGGGCTGAAAATTGATTTAAATTTCAAAGCCATCAAGTTTATTGACATTAGATACGACGGCCGCACCGTTTTTTTCTTTTTTTTTGCCTTTTTATAAAGTAACATACATATATATTTTTCCAGTTGCTTGGCCACAAAAGTTTTCCACGCAGCGAATTCTCGTGTTATTGAACGCCTTTTAATTGTCATTTGCTCGTCGCTCGCCACGCCCAGAAATCGCATTCGTTGTCTTATTAAAAAAGTTAAGAGTTCAAAGAAACAGTTCTCAATGGGTGTGGGAATAAATAGAGACGCAAAAGGAAAGTCCGTCGCAGATGGATGATAATAACAAAAGAAGCCAAAAAGTGAACAACGAATTGCAGATTTTCGGCCGTTTGTTGAACTCCGAGCTCAGCAAAACGGACGCCATTCAACTCATCGTTTTCTCGATGGACTCAAAGCAAATGCTTAAATGGCCTCAATAAGCTCTGAATGCATTCACAGTCGCCGAGTTGAGCCAGATGAAAAGGCCAAAAGTGCGTTCATCAACACTTGTCGAATGCAAATTTTCATTGAGTGTCACTAAATTAGTGAAGAATTTTTGAATTTTCGAGAACTTTTACTGAGGAACACCGAGAGAGAAACATTGAAGTTATATCAAAGTCGATTTAAGTGTTACTTTTTGAGTTTCATATTGAGCCTAATATGGTCTAACATAAAATGTTTCTTTATGTCATGTTTGTAAAACAATTATGAATGCAATATTTTTATCCAGCTTAAAATTAGGATTCGAAGTAGATTAATTGATAATTTATTATTTCTATGTGTTTTGCTAATGCATTGATGGTAAAATTAAATTACGTTAAATGTTCGTCATTCTGTATTGCTAATAATTTGAGCAAAGAAATGATTTGCAGCATCGTAGTCCAGATAATTTAAAAGTCTTGACTCCAAAGTTTTATCTGAAATCTACAGACTTGATAAGTCCGTCTTTTCTGCACATTTTAAACACAAAAGTTTTACAAACAAATAACTTTATGAAGCGCACTCAACTAAAATCGCTCTTCACATTCCCCGACCGAGTCTTTGCAACATATTTGACCTACACGCAATGACAAATATGTTGCCGATTTGTGCACGACTCGTAGCGGAATATATATGCTTGTACAATAAATATATATGTATATATGAAATATATGCGCCCAACGTATGAATATAAATTAAATTATATAAGCAAGAATTATGCACACAAATACACTACAAATTTATAAAGGCACATACACAACTCCCCACCCATCTTGGAACGCCACGACACAAGGCCCCTCGCACCGCAAAGCATTTTAATAAATCAACACGCCCGGTTAGCGAGTGGACAAGCTCGAAATATCTTAAACGAGAAGCAAAAACACTCTAGATATATATTTACCCAAGATATAGACTGCAAATATTATGAAAATGAAATGAGCAAATTTGTTTGTCGCCCAGTTGTGGCTGGCGATTCGCAAACTATTTTCGATTTGCGGCCACATACATGCTCATATCTGTCTGTCTGTCTGTCTGTCTGTCTGTCTGTCTTTCCGTCTGTTTGTCTGTCTGCCTGTGATGTCTGTGTCTGGTCTCTCAGCGATGGCTCTCAAACTCTTCGACTGCCCGACGCTCTGATAGTTTTTCCATTCGTCTGCCAGTCTCCTATTTCTATTGTATTTGACTAAAATAACCATAAACAATAACAAAGCTTAGTGTACCCAGACTGCGAACATTTAGTAACCAAAGAAGGTTAGGGTATTCTTAATTGAGTGTAGTCTGATGTCAATGCTCGAAAAGCGCAATAAACTATCATATTTTGATATTCTGCGCTAATTAAGACGTTTGCTTTCGATATAGAGCATAAAGCATTATCATAGAGGTCGTAAATCGGGCTTAAGTCAAACCGATTTCAAACAAAAGCTTCAATTTATTTTTCTTAGATCCCAACCCAACTTTTTTTGAAATACGGTTGAGTTCTAAAATAAAATGCGTTAAATGGACTTCCAACATTCAAGGCATCAATAACTAAGCCCTCAATTATTTTTTTATCATGTGCCATAACCTATATAAAACCTAAAGAATGGAAGCTGGTTCGAACCGTGTAATCATTTGAACAATTATTTGATCTCTTTTTACTCGGAAAAGTATTTTATGTGCATTAATATATCAACTTGACTTCCAACTAGAGTTAGGGTACAACACGTTTTTTTTTTGTCTGTTGTTGAACAATTTTTATATTAAACTGCGCGTAATATATGATCAGCTTATTTATGTACTTTCGTATCGTAAACAAAGCTCCCGCACCCTCCTCCCATATCCAACCCTTTCCTATGTAAATTAGATGTTATCTTTATAAGTATACATATGCACATAGATGTACGTGTGGACGTTGTTTCAATAGTGCCGTTAGGTCAGTCCAGTTGTTGATTTTCCCCAGGTGGTAATTACGCATTTTAAAAATGCATTTTCTGTATGTGTCTCTGTGCTTCATGAAATATGCAGGAACTGAGAGCCAGGTAGAAAGGGCGAAGTGGAGGGGGTCGTGGAATGCTGCGCACTCATCTGGCCCTATTTAAAATGCACAAAAGGCAAAAACAGCGCTAAAAAACGCAAAACACGGATGGGAGCGAGTACAAAACTTGGTAAATGGAAGTTTTTTTTTTTTTTTTTAGACTTTTAGCTCTTTACACATCGCTGGCGACTCAACTACTTTGTACACACATAAATACAAATGTGTGGGTAAGTTAGTTAGTTGGTGGAGTCTAGTTAGTCGGTTAGTTGACAACTTTTGATAAGCCACAGAAGTCATGTCAAACAAGCACGTCGCAAATTGGACTAACACACATTAAATTGTGATAGGGCTGTGTCGCGGTTGAGTTAAGATAGAGATGGGAAAGTACCCAAGTGTGACTGGAACTTGTGCCGAAATCATATTTATTTTAAAGCTATCACACATCAGAATATCATAGTTTCCGAATATGCCTAATATATAAATAATATATATATTATAAATAGTTACAACTATAAATGTAAACTTGCACTCATTATATTTTAATATCATCTTGAGAGCCCGAATGATATGTGAGTAAAAATATAACAAATATTGATTTTAAATGAAAGGGATAGAGAGACATAGAAATTGTAATATCTCATAAATTAATGAAACTGATTGGATCAGATAAGGTTATATTTGATTGGTTAGACAAAGTCGGCAAAAGTTTCGTGAGTTACATAAACTATCTCAATTGGAGGTAAACAGATGTCTAAAATACTTACTTTTTTCCCATTCATCTATATTACCTTTCATTTCTTGCACATTCTTGTGCTATTACCAATATTTGAGGCATTGTGATATTTCAAGGCCAGAAAATCACTTAACAAGCGAAAGTTTTGTTTGGAAACTATTGTCCATTCCCTGTGCATAAAGTAGTTTATTGTTTTCTGACGCACGTAATGTCCCCGACAATGGCTAATGGAGTTTATGTAATAATATATATCCGACGACAAGTACAACAAACTAGAAGAGTTAACAGATCTGTCGCTGCATTCGTCACATATATGTACTTACCATACATACTTATGTGTGGTAATATATATCTCTGCTCTTCAGTGTTTGGTGTGTTATATAGCGTGTTATTGTTGTTGTTGTTAAAGTTGTTGTTGCTGTTGTTGTTGTAGCGTGGGTGCAGGCAACTGCCCGTCGCCGGTTCGGTCACCGACGGCTTTTGTTTCAGCAGATAAAAGGCCGCCTGAGTATACAAAACATTTGCTGCCTCTTTTTATACCCAGTACCCATTGAAAGTGGGTAAAAAGTGGGCATGATGGCTAATTGAAAATATATATGTAACAGTGAGAAGAATGCATCTAAAAATATATTCTTCATGTATGTATATATATTCCTGACCAGCCATGTCTGTGTTTTCCGTACAAAAGGATGACATATCCGCGCTGTTTACAGCGCAACTTCTAGTCGGGCACTCGCGATTGTACGTTTTATCTTGTTTTTGTTTCGTTTTCGGTCTTCTCTCTCTGTTGTTGCTTTTCAGTTATATGATTTTGTGCAAAAAAGATTTAATATAGCACGCTGTTGCCGTCGCCGTCGCCGCTGCCTCTGCTGCTGCCTCTGCTGCTGCCTCTGCTGCTGCCTCTGCTGCTGCCTCTGCTGCTGCCTCTGCTGCTGTTAGCTGCTTACGTCATAGGCACCCACCGGCGGCAGACTGTGTAGTGTGAGTGTGTGTGTGTGTGTGTGTGTGTGTGTGTGTGTGTCTGATAAGGAACAAAACATATTCATATTGTGTGCTATGGGAAGTGGGAGAGCGTTGGGGGTGTTAGCATGTATGAGTATATTTTTATATACACTCTGTTAGATGTCTAATTTGTTTGCAATTAAAGGGGTTTGAACATTAATTAATGATTCGGCTGCAGTTCGTAGAACATGATTAGTAACATTGCACTAAATATCTAATAAACAAATGAAGTACAATTCTCAGAGACTAATTATTATTTTTGCCCTGTTCGGTTAATTGCGAATTAATCACCTATTGATTTGACGATTGTAAAATGCGCTCGTAACCAGTTATATTTAGTGTTTAATCTGAAGGGGCCTTTAAGTGCTTTATCATTGTTATTTTAATATGAGTTGTATTTATTAGTTTCTTCGAGTGGAGTTCAAGAATAACTTACTGTTCGATGTATGATTTTAAATTACCTCCATTCAAGTCAATGTTATATTAAAGAACCCAAGGAAAGAATATTTAATTCAAACAAAGTAACGGGTGGAAATAATTATGCAAATAGTAACTTAATGCATTTAAAATGCAAGGTCCGTGGCAGCTATTGCAGCAAGTGCAACAGAAAAAGAGTTTCTAAGGGACACAATCTGCTAAAAAAAAACCCTATTTATGTATTCTCCCAAGAATACATTTTTGGAAATAAGTCATTAAAAAACTGTCATAAGCAATTTATTAAAGTTAGCAAAGATTTTAACGAAAGTTATATATTAAACTTATCTTTTTGTTCTTGTTTTTTATAAGGAGCCTATTCAACTAAATACTATGACCCTGACCTCTTTGCATTACGTCTTGGAAATTATAGCAGTCGGTCTGTTGCGCGTCGACAAATCGTCTAAGCTCATCAAAGACCCATCAAAATCTGAGTCAGACTTTAGCTTTTTATGGTTATTGAGAGCTCGTCTGAGTTACGGCTTTTTTTGTATCTAGTCGAAGACTAAGGTTAAAAAACTCAAATAGGAAGTGTCAGGCGGACAAGCTTGGCCGCAGTCAAGGCTGTCCAAAAGTTTATACATAATAAGAAACAGAAAATCAGTAAATGATTTATGCATATGAGGTTAAATTAAATTAAGTTTCAGTCTTTAAGTCTGCTATTAGAAAATGTTTTAAGCTAATTAATTATTTAATATTTTTTTGCAGTGCATACACGAAATATGTCAGCAGCGTGAACCGAAAATGGAACTTTTACTCTCCCAAAACTGGTGAACGTAATTTGGAAACCAGAACCAGAAGCTCAACTGAAACAACAACTAGAATGTTCATAATTAAAAAAAAAAAAAATTATTTCAACTAATGTTATTACAGCAGCTAAAATAACTGGGAGTTAGAATGCGAGTGTTATCTAGAGCAAGAAAAGCAACAACAACAACAACAACAACACAAGAACAAGAATGTAATAGGTAACTAAAATTGATGGCATACACATAAATAATCATTCATAACATATAGCGTATAGTATAACCACGAGACTACAGATATTTAGTTGTAAAGTACATAGTTTAGTTCGACAGAAAAAGGAAAAGAAAAACAAAAACAAAAATCTAAAGCAGCAAGCACAGATTACCAAATGCGTCTAGAAAATCATACAAAGACGGAACAAGAACTTCGGTAAATGGGCTAAAGAATTTGTTTTTATTATCAGCTGGCAACATACCAACAACAACAGCAACAGCAGCAGCAGCAGCAACAACAACAACACATTGTGAAAGTATGAAACGCTTTATTAATTTATAAATTTAACAAAAGTAAAATGTAAAAAAAAAAAAAACAAAAAATTATGGCGCACTAAGTGTGCTTGAAAAAAAAACCAACTAAATATATAAAAGAAACAAGAAAAGCGAATTACAGACAGAAACATACAGCTTATTAAAGTCGCCGCGAAAAAATCCCGTAGGTACAGTTCTACATTATCGTATTCTTAAAAATGTGGAAATAAACAAAAGCGTCTTTCAAGAATTTAGCAGGTCAAAAAAGTGGAGCGTGTAAAATTTACAAAAACAAAAAATTAATACAAATTAAAAGTTCTCATAAGCCGTTAAACAATTTCAGTCAATGTTGGTTAACTGGCCATAACAGTGTTGCGCAACTTCCATAATAAGCACAAAAGTGTTGTCAAATGTTTAAAGCATTTTTGTTGCGTACACAGTGCTGTCTAGTGAAGTCAAATACATACATATTAGTGTTGCAAAAGCCGCCAAAAACTTTCCAAGAGCTGTAATTCTTATGTGCCCACGACACCAAATAGTCCCCTGCTACTAGCTGAGCTTGCGTTTAGCTCTCGATGTTTTAGGCGATTTAGACATACGATATATATGTACTATAAATGTTGTACAATCAGCGACGACGTGCAACAATAAACACACACACACACACACACACACACACTTACATAGGAGTCCACAACAAAAACAATTGGCAAATATGGCAAATGTTGATAGTAAAAGCCGAAAGTTAATCAACATCCAATAGACAGAGACACGCTCATTAACATTGGCACCTTAAATTAAGCGCACTCACCGAATACATTTATAAACAACATATAACCATATTCACATACAAATAAAAAAGTCAGGCGTATATATGTATATCCACGTATCACTCGCAGGATCTAGGGCCAAATGCGCCAGAACCACATCAACTACTCAAATTCTAAAATTAATATTAACATGAAGAACATACAGAATATTTAAAACAACAAATAAAAATAAAAATAAAACAAAAAACGCAGCAAAAAAAGAAAAAAACAAAAAAAAATAAGAAATCTAAATGTTTACATTTAAGTCGCAAAAATAAAAAATTAAATTAATACATAACAAACCAACTGAAATTTGTGTGTAAAAAAGCGTAAAATCGTAAAATTAATGAAAAAGAGGCATCAAAAAGTCGACATAAATATTAAATATTAAATATTATACACTTACATCAATATAATACCAACAAAATGTGCAAGAGCGAAAAAGAGAGACGCGAGAGAAAAGAAAGGGAGAAGCGCCAACTAAGTTTAATAATTTAAAAGAAAGAGAAAGAGAAAGAGTAAGAAGGAAAACGTTATATACATATATAATCGAGTAAAGATCGTTTACATATTTATTGTTTTACACTTCTTTTACAATATTCAAGTTAAAGAATATCCGAGGGGCTTACTACGTATAGCTGCGAAGCCTTTTGAAAGGATTTATCTTTAATAGAGAAAGGATCTAATAAATAATGTAACTTATAATTTTAATTGCTGTACTTTTTGTTAATTTATTTTTAAACTTCAAGTCTTTCAACTTATTTGTGAAACACAAACACGAAATCTTAACAAAAATAAAACCTATTTATAATAAAATGTACAACGTATGTTTTAAACTTTTCAAAAAAAATCGATTAATTTTTCTATTAGTTGCGTCAAAAAGCCATAAATAGGCATCAACTAAAATATAATAAAATAAATTTAAAGAAACTTCAAAATCGGAAACGTAGCCCACATTCAAATCGTAGGGCCCAAAACGTCGGCCACTAAATGTTAACACCTCACATCACATTGTTTCTACATGTTTAATTTTATATTTGTTATAAACAAGAAATATAATACACAACAATTTTTTATTCGACAACACACACACACACACATACACATACACATGCAGACAAAACAAAATAGGCGCATTAATAAATAATTTAACAACAAAAGGCAAAACAAAATACAGACATGCATATAAATAGTCTTTAGTAGTCTGAGCAAACAATTTAATACATAATAAAAAAAACATATACATTAATAAATATATTGAATATATAAAAGGAAATATATGTATATATACATATATATATATATATATGTGTATGTATGTGCATATGCATTGAAAAAAGTCAAAAATTTGTTATTATTTCTTTGATTTTGTAAATTTTGTAATAATTTTTTGTGCAATTTTGTTTATTATTTGTTTAGTTATCATTTTGAGTAACTTATTTTAGCAATGCTCTACAAATCAAATAACTGAGCTTTAATGTTTGACCAACAATTCGTATGTTATACCAACAATATTTGTATGTATAAAAAATATTATGTTATATACATATATAATTTTGTATAACTTCCAAGAGGAAGCAAACAATTGCAACAAATCTATAGTTTGTAATTAAAGAACAAGAAGAAGAAGAAGAAGAATTATTTTTGTCGAAAAAAATTGTAAAAGAACTTGAAATTGAGAAAGAAAAACCCCTTTGTTGTTGTTTATTGTGTGTGCGTGCTAAATTCGAGGTACATAAATCTATAATTATAAAGCTAATATGAAATACATATTAAAAACAAACATAAAAAAGAAAACAACAAATTCAAATTATTTAATTTAGTTTTTAAATTTAAGTTTATATAGAAAGTGCGTATATATACATACATACAACTATAAATTTCAATACCAACAAAGAAGCAAGATAAAATGTCTTTAAACAAAAACCAAGCATACAATAAAATGAAAAACAAGAAAATACGAGCAAGTAAACCAATTATAAGTAATAATGAAGGAATGGAAATAAGAAGAGGAAACACAAAGAAAAAGATAAGCAAAAACAAAACAAACAAACAAAAAAACCAATAAAATGAATTTGAAATCCTTAAAAAATATATATGACAAAAATGTGTATTGTAATTGGGGAGAGGACATTTTCATCGGCTTATAATATTTTATTTATCGAAATATGTATGTTGGGGAAACAACAAAGGAAACGCCTTCAGCTTTTCAACTTTCCCGGCATTCCACACAAATTTACATATGGAAATTTGGGTACTGTTGTGGCATGGTCAAGAGCATGTCCCTGATGTGAAAACTTCTTGAAATAATTATTAAACACGCTGAAGGTCTTTTGTAAATGGAACTGCAACACGCTAGCAACATCCAACATAATTGAATTTCTAGGCCTCTTACTTTTACTGTTACAGCCACAATATGCTATCACGGTAGTAAGTATTCTTATAAGGGAAAAGCGCGCACTCTCGACTTCAAGTATATATAAATATATGTATTTCTACTATAGGCACAGGTAAGTTAATGGCAGGCACACAAACCTGGCAACTAAAAACACCTGTTCTTGCTCACATGTAATATGATTATAAAGTATATAAAGTGGTAAGTAAAATGCGCCAGCTTACCGCACAATTGTTTAGCTAAACCTATTCCCACCGAAAAAATACTTTTTCGTTTTATAATTATTACATGCAGGTTATATAAAAGTAATTTCCGTTTTAAATCTCGCTTTTAATTGCAAAAAATTGTTTTTTTCACGTGTAATATGCACGTTTTAAATAAGTCAGGTAAATGTTGGAAGTTATGTCAACTCGTACCATCTCGAGAGCAGCTCGAGGCTTGATAAATGTTCAAAAACAAGTTTATATTTGCTTAAAAATCGGTATGATATTGGCTTTTAAAAGAACTTCTTTCTCAATTGACACATTTTAAAATCTTATTGCACTTTATATAACATACAATATATTAAAATCGATATTCTAAGTAAAAGTAGTATGAAAACGAGAATCAGGTTAAGCATACAGAAAATAGACTTTGATTTGTTTTGCTTTACCTTTTTTCGTTACTTGACGTGTATTAATTCTCAACAAGTTAAAGCTTCAGCTTCATTGTAGTCTGATAACTATAGCTATAGTTTGATGCACGTTTTTTCGACTGAGTTGCATATAGAGATAAACAGAAGAAGAATCAGAAGACAAATGAATATGCTGTCGCCAGGCCTTACTTTAATTCGATTTTAGTCACTTTTTGAGTAAATTTAAATAATCTGTTCCTGCTTACGTATACGCTGCTGAAACCCTTAAAAATCTTTTAAATAATTATTACTGCAACTTTCGTTGAACGTGGTATCTAAGCCAAAGTGCGCACCATAATTCTAAGCTAACCCCAAAAAACCAACTTACGAAACTTAAGAAGCCGACCACAGCCCCAACTCACTTCCATTTGCCGTAGGACGGCTGCCAAACTTTTGCATAATTTTTGCTGGCTTTTTCCATATACGAATAGCTTTGACACACTTGCCGTTGGGTTTGCTTTATAAACATACTAAAAAAGAGACAAAAGGCAAGAAGAATATAAAAATGGAAGAAGTAAAAAGTAAAACGAAAAGCGGTTTTTACTTTGTTTCCTTGCAGACAAAAGTTACAAAAGTTGGCGTGTACACACGACACAGGCACAACATACACACACGATGCATATACCTGTATGGCATGTGAGGTTAGGGCGAGGCATGTGGGTCGAGCAAAGTACGGAGCATGTCTAAGGTTATTTATAGCAACACTTTTTGGGCATACATATTAATATTACTCTGGCTCGTTTGTTTGGCTGCCACTTTTGCTGCCAACTTGGCCAGGACATGCGACAGCCCTACAGCTAAGCGGATATATGATTCGGGCCTGTACATATATTACCCTAGCTAACGGTATGTTGTAGCATACACATTATTGAAAGATGTAGGTAAGGTGTGGACACTGGCTCTAACAAATTGTTCAAAGCTGATTATAAGCTTTTCTTTACCCTTTGGTAAAGCATATACTCGCTCACAGATGGCATAGAGTATATTGGTTTTAAGCTGTGTCAGCCTTGCTTCCCGTTTGACCGTGCTTTCTGGCTTATTTGCAGTTTTGGTAAACATAATATACTCGATTATAAGCACCTACTTCACCATTTACTTAGAATGAAGAACTTAAATTAAGCAGCTTCTTTGAAGGTGAGACCAAGAAAATCGACATTTCTTAACAAATTTGGCATTTCGGAGTATTAATCTGTCGGATGGACCCGCCGGCAACATTTTTACTTTTTAGATACATTTTCTGCATTGAGCTGGACGACAATCCCTTAGTATGTAGCCTGTTTTGCAGATTCGGCTTGGAGTGGAAAAAAAACTTAATAATGTGTCTCTGTCTCACCAATTAGGCACCCAGGCCCAGCCCAGTTTTTGTAGTGGAAAATTTGTATGCATGTGGACTTGCTAAGGAGTGGTAACAATATTTGCAACAATAATTAAAGGAAAATTTAAAGTTGGTGAGTGACTAAGTATTAGTTCATACTGACTGTGTCTGAGTTTGCTGTGTGGAAATTTAATTTAATTAATGCTGATGCTTACGCACACACAGGCATAGGCTTTTATTGGGGGGAAACGGGCAAAAGCATAAACTTTATTTATTGCTCATAATAACGAGCCAAACATCAGCTATGCTAGATGAAAAACAAACATAACAGCAGATGGCCCGACTTGAAGAGCACCCAAAACATATACCTAATCCATAAGGATTTATAAGACTCATGTATACACATATAATAATTATATATTGCGGAAACATAAACAACTGGCATTATGGCAACATATACGTTTATTGACTAGCTTGGCGGCCAGCAAAATAAGCAAACCAAATATCATTTCTGCTGCTACAAATGCCATATTCACATGTTTATATTTGTTTTAAATATTTTTCGCATCATTTATTTCAACATTTATAAATAAGAAAATTGTCTGCATCGGGCATGATTTACATGCCACATTGAAAGGCACTTTTTGGTGGGGCAGATTTTGAGAAAATTAAAATTTTAAATATATTGCTTGACTTAATGCGGAATTTTTATTTATAATTCATATTTTCATAATCCATTGGCACCTGTGTAAACATTTAAGGTGCCATGTTCAGTCTATTTAAAGTAGCAATTAAAACAAATTGAAAAAATGGTTTTTGAAGAAATATATTTAAATTTATAGTGCTGTGGGAAAGAAAAAGGAATGGGGATAGACCCTGTCTAATGGTGCAACACTCGGTTTTAATTTGATAAACTATAATTCAACTTTTTGTTTACTCAAAATATAAAGCTTCTGGAATAGTGTGAGCAAAGTATATATTAGTTAATATACAATAGTTTGTATAAGTATTGCGAGTTTGTGTCACAAAATAAAACATGACACTTGCCCAACTCTGAATAATAGAGGTGGGCGTGTATTTTCGACGTGTTTTTTGTCAAAAAAACCATCTCACGTCAGCAAGGCAAAAAAAAATGCGATATTGTGAGATAATTGTGGAAGTGTCCGATCGCTCCAAGCTATAAGTTTTAATATAAAATTAATATTTTGTTAGTTAAGGAAATTAAGCATAATTTTTAAGGACATTTCTGATAAAGATTGCTATTCATATAATTGCAAGTTCAACAAAGAGATGCTAAGAATTTAATTGGGCTGTCACATTGATAAGTTCTACATTTAATGATATTTTAATTATAAAATAATGATTTCCATTAAACTTATATAATTATATGAGTGCATTTCGCACATGCCACGAATTGAACAGGCAATTATTGAACTATTTCCACAGTCAGTTACATTTCAGCTGCTATTCACTGGGCTTCACACGCCGTTTCGTAACTCAACAGCTTATTTAAATATAAACTAGCGTATGTCAATCAAAAGTGTTCGACTTAAAGATGCCCTGTAGCTAAAGTTGTTAAATGTGCTTATAATTCACAAACAAACAAAGCTATTTTTTCTCCTAAGAATTTAGAATTGATAAAAAAAACTTTACCCGCTTTGGTATACAACTTTAGTCTGTTAGTCTTATATAGAGTTTTGTGAACCTGTGAATACCCAAGTTGAAGCATTCCCTGTTTACTGGGTATATAATATTACCTATAAATAAACTGGTTGATTTGAGTTAATTATTAACATGCCATTGTTAGCAATGGAATTGATAAACGAAATAATTTGTTCTCTGCTCTGATTCTGATTCTGTTCGCAGTTCTCTCTCTGTGTATGTGTGTGTGTGTTGTGTTTTTTTTTCAGTGCATGTGCTGCTACAAGCTGTCAATGCTCATTTTCATTTGGCATGATGCACCGACAACAGCTGCCCAGAGAGTGGGCCAAAAGACCTGCACGTAATGCCCCTGTTCCCGGGTACGTTGCGAGTTCAGCTGAGTCAGCCAGACTGGGACTGAGACAGGGACTGGTTTGGCTGGCTGGTTGGTTGGCTGGCTGATTGTTAAAGCGATTTCTTAATTCATTTTCCAAATGGCTGCACACACAAAATGCCGCCACTGCCGCCTTCGTGCTGGGCGTGGCTGATGGCTGCTGCATCCGCTGCACTCCGGCCGGACTCGTAAAAATGATTTTGTAAAATTTGTTTTGTTTTCTTTGTACAGCTCGGTTTTATGGGCTCCAGCCGGATTGTATTGTGCATTTTAATTATTGCAATTATTTAACTGATTTCGGCTTTCAGCCAGCGGAAAATATAAGACAGAGCCAGTTGTTAATTAGATAAAAACAAACGAGCTACAGCAAAATGGAGTTCAAGGAGCACGTGCAGGTAACAAGAAAAGAAAGTCCGCGTCCCTTAATTGACATCATTTCAGTAACTTAAATTCAATGAGTTGACTAATGAAACAATTTATAAATTATAAATATAAAATCAATTAAAAAACAGGAATGCCCAATATAAAACACCCTTACAGATATTGTTGGGCAATGCTTAACAATGACAGAATTAATAAAGTCTCCTTAAGTGCATAGTTATCCCATTTTCAATGAGTATAGGGTATACAAAATAAAAAACAGACAGCATAAAATGAAAGCTGAAAACTATCTAAAAAAATGGCTTATAGAATCTAAATACAAACCCATGAAATATATGTACATATATTTAACAAATGAATATATATATTTAAAATACACATTTTTATGCTGTGTTATAATGCTGAAAATAGCTTACGATATAAAACAAGAATTTTGGCTTTTAATATTATTAAAATATTTTGCTTTTCATATAAATTTAGCTCTACTTTATCTGTAGTATATGCTTTGAAATAAAAGACATTCGAATCAAGCAAACAAAAAGTTCACGACACACAAGTAAATTAATTAGAACTTATATTTGCCAAGAATATCAACTTAATCTAAGATCTAAAATAATATATATGAATATGACCGTTTAACTGTTATTCTCCCTTTAAAATGTAAGAGACTATTTTGTAAAAAATGCAATAGCAATAAATTTGATTGACTTGCAAGAAAGCCGAAACAAAAAAACACAGACTATTGCCAAATCGGAAATAATAAACAAATATAAAAGCTACTTAGGCTTATTTTAGATGGGAAATTTTTGGAAAAATTTTGACGCCTGTTTAAGTGAAAATGTACTAACATATTCTTGTATAAATATGGCTAATTATAGCTCAAAGCGTTCCAAATTGGTAAATGTGTTTTGACAGCTTAAAATATTCTCTAATTGAGTAAACAATGCGTATGAGTAATTTACTCAAATCTAAACTAAAGCCAAAGATTAACAAAAATGATTTGTCATTATTTCGAGTAAAGGGAGAAATTAGAACTTGTTTTTTTAAGGCACTCGTATAAATATAAGTTTTCTGATAGCTGCTAATAAATTAAATTATCAACACAAATGTTGCAAATATTAATAATCAATTAACAGTTCCTAATTGATAACAATTTTGCAGGTATCTGGCATATTTAACAAAGCCGGGTAATTTAATCTACAAAATCTCATACTATATTTATATATGTGTGCAAATTGTAAATTTATAGCTGACGCGTTAATTTATTTATAATTTACTTCAATTCGTGGAGTGGGTGCTGATAATACGCAGCTCGCTGGGCCCACTGATTAGTGCATAGACATCAAATCCGACTTGTTGTCTGGCTGTCGCTTTGTGTTTCTGTTTGCCCAATTTATTTGTGTCCCACATGAGCGTGTGTGGCAAAGTGGTGTTAATTGATGGGGAGGACAAAGCTGACACAAGGCGCAGCATACCAAAAACAACAACGACTACAGCGACAAGAATTACTTGTTGCCATTTGTCAGTCAGTCATTTGCTCAAATTAAAAAGTTTGGCAATGCGCCTGCGCCATCTCCAAAGTATCTACCCCACCCACCCAAGCAAAGATTTTAGTGGTACAGTGGAAATTTCCTAGATTTAACTGCCAACGAAATTGGATGTTAGTGTTGACAATGCCGAAAAGTTAGTCTCACATTGCATTCGATCTAATATTCAGTATTGTGTAGCAGTGACTAGCTACTGCAACACTGTTTTTTGTAAATAGAATAACTTGATTTCTAAATTTCGATAGTGTTAATAACTTCGAGTGATTTGTCCTCTACATTTATTAAAATTTCAGTGCTGTGTAGCAGTGGAAAAATGTCTAATTCGACGTCATATATTGTTGCACTGACAAAATAGTTTAGCCAGTGTTGCCTAGCAGCTGTATTGCACGAAACTAAGCAAATTTTTAACACTTTTTTATTCACTTCGATAAATCCACTTAAATAAACTAATGTCATTTGTTCTCTTGAAACTGTAAGCAGCTGTCAGTTCGTGAGATGTTTTTGACAGTTCGTTAAAGTCAAATTTAACTTTACTTATTTATTTGTCGTCAGAGCTCCAAATACACAAACAATTGGCGCACACAAATCAACGGCTAGCCAAAAAAAAATTGTGACAATTACGTCAATTTCGCGCTGATTTCGTTCAGTCAATGTATCTCTCATATATATTCGTCTATGTGGGCATCCACCGATATCTTTGTATCTGTGCGATTGTATCTGCAGCGCATCTTTTGGCCGGCCATTCGATTCATGTTCACACGTGTGTTTATTTTGCGCCAGTTCGTTGCGGAGGCGGCCCCGCCTGCTGAGCTTAGAAATATGTACGCACATGCATACCTATATAAATCATACATATACGCTTAAATATAGTAAATATAAATATAAATATATATGCGTGTGCATGAAATGTTATGGCATTTGTGGCATTGGCTTGCTTTAAATTTAATGGCACATCTCTATATACATATGCGTGTATTTCAATTTTATTGAGTGTCATTAAATTATTATACAATTCATTTTGCGGTTGATGGCAACATTTTATTCGAATTAGTATGAACATTTTTTTATGCTACATTACTTTTTGTATTTGATTCAAATTTCCGTTGTCCTATATTTTTTATTTAATACCTCGCTAAAAAATGTATATATTTTTTTGTTATTCACTTTTTATTGTTTGTGGGTCCTAATTTTTCACTGCAGATGGTATTCATATCAAAAAAACCGCTTTTATAGTTGAAAAAGAGCATTTTACAATCAAATAATATTTAATTTATAATGTGAAAAAGTATGAAACGGTACGAAAGTTTAAAGACATGTTGTTGTCGTTGTCTGATCCATGGAAACCAAAAACCGCTGAATCATGCCGACAAATGTTAATCAAAATAATTTGCGTCGTGGTACAGAATAAAGAACAGGGCTCAGTGCGGTGAAGTCCGGTCCTGGCCAGCGTCAGGTGGAGACCACTAATTAAGGCCCGTGGCCGAAAGCTAGAAACAACAAAAATATCAAACATGGTTAAAAGAAAGCAGATAAATGTAATGGAAATGGCAATGGCAAATTACAATTGTTTGCACTTTGGCAAGGCAAAAGTCGCTGCGGGCCGGCAGTCGGAGGCGAAGATGAGGGCAAGAATTGTTGGTGGTTGGGGTTCTGGGGCTGGCGATAAAGACGGTAAAAAAAGCCAATTCAATTAATTTGTGATTATTTAGCAAAATCAAACAGAAAGCCAAACCGAAATGCAATTAAAATAAGAGTCAGGGTAAAGGTAAA
This sequence comes from Drosophila ezoana, assembly GCA_035045725.1. Lineage (NCBI taxonomy): Eukaryota > Metazoa > Arthropoda > Insecta > Diptera > Drosophilidae > Drosophila > Drosophila ezoana. The sequence goes on from JAWNOU010000005.1 coordinate 9,441,459, forward strand.
TTGAGCTGCATGGAATATTCAACAAAACACGGCATGGAGAACTTTAAATAAATAAGCTTAACTTTAATGAGCGAGTAAAAAGAAGCCAAGTTAAAGCTGATTAGAGTATTGGAATTGTGTTGCCTTTTAATATTAAGCATGTTTTATTAACAATAAGCTCATTGGTTATCCTATTTAATTGCTTTCGATTGCTTTTCCTAGGTATTTAAACTTATATAACTTAAATATCCTCAGATACATTTTATAGCCTGTATGCATGGGCTTAAAGGTTAAAAATTGGTATAAATTGGAATATTATATTGGTATAGTAAAGAGAAAACATTGTCTTCTTTGACTAATCTCAGGGTTTTTTAGAGTAAGATACTTGGATCCAACTTAGGACCTCCATTGCAGCTCTTAATATGTGTACCACTTCGTATCTGGTCAATGCAATAAATTATATTGTCCAACCAGTATTTAAAGCATAAATTCTCTGGTAAATACATGTTTTTGTATGTCTGGCTTGTATCTAGAATTGGCGAAATACTCGAAATTATACAATTATTGCAGGAATATGTTACTTTTATATATATGTAGGTATAATTCTGTTTTCGGGCCCTCGCACTCTTGATTCTTGTTTTAATTACGAATGATGTTAACACGCGACTATTTCGAGATATCGCATTGTCGACACATGCAAGCAGTCTGTATCTGGCGGGTCTACAGATGTCTTGTCGAGCATTTCTCAAAAGTATTTCGCAAATGAAGATAAACGCAATAACATATAGCACACATACGCCGCGTTGGCGTAACGCCCCCCCGCTGTCTGAGGCTCGCCGATGTCGCCGTAATTGCCTCGAGTAGATCTCGAATACTCAAGCTCTTAAAACGGTAAACGTGTTTCCCATAATTTGATTTTCTGTACTCTGTGCCGCAGCTTCGACGGTGTTTGCAGTCTTTTAATTGGGGCGTGGATTTGTTTTTTTTTTTGTCAGTCGTTGAATGAGCTCATTGTTAAATTGTTGAAAATATGTTGAAAATGTACATTAATTAGCCTACTCAGTCTTGAGATTTCTGTGGATTCTCGTGCATTGATTGGCTGCAGGCGCGCGGCTATTAAATTTCAGGTTGATTATCGTTTATGTACGGATAAGCCAAAAGATACGAAGAAATTGAACTAAATTTATTTAATGTAATTTAAGGAAATTCCTAAAATCGATACTCATATAATGGGATTTTAGGATTTAAATTTCAAGAATGTAGCTTTTACTATGTGTTTCTTATATGTTAAGCGTGAAGTGAAAGTATATTTAATCTTACAAAATTTATTTAGTTTGAGCTTTATAAATTTGCAGTAGGACAGCTCGAAATTCCTTAAATTTGGCTTAGAGATATTCATCAGAGCCTATTAAAACCTATTTGCTACTAAAATTATGAATTTATTTGATCTCAAATAAAACTCAACGCAATTTCGGCTGTAAACTGGTTTCAAGTGTTTCAGAAGCGGATTTTGAATATTTTTTCTTAGATAAGATGATGTAGCTTGACGTGTGGGCTGGTGTTATAGAGTTAATTTAAAATCTTAATGAGGCTTAAAAGCGACGTGATTCTGTTTCCAGACTAATTTAAAAAATTAATTGCGAATCATTAAATTTAATCTGATGCTGATTTATCCAGAGTAAAGAGAGAGAGAGAGAGAGAGAGAGAGAGAGAGAATTAAACTGAAAAATGATTTATATATTGTTAAGAATTTACAGATATACTTCTAAGGTAATTATAAACTCTAAGTAATTAGTCCGAAAACAACTCTTTGACTTAATTAGAAACATTTATCTTAAACCATATGAACTCCGATAAGATATCTGATTAACAAATCCAATGCATTCAGTGCACTTTACTTAATATGCATAGTTCACAATATTATATTTCATGTTAAATTTAAAAGTGTGGCACAAAATGTTTAAGCTAAAGGGATATGTTTGAGAATTTATTTGGGAACCTCATAGTGTCGCATGCCATTAAATGTAATCGTCTTTTTAAATTGCTCATGAATATTAATGGACCCCAGCTTTCGCTCACGAATTACGAGTACGAGTGTGTGTTAGTCTTTCACGCATCTCATGCTACAGACATTTGCTCGCGTCACACGAATGAAACTCATTGAACCGCATGAAGCCACTGAAACTGACAGTCAACAGCAACAATAATAAAAAATAACAAGAAATGACAACAACAATTCAAGCCAAGTCGAAAAGTATCGCAGGCCACACACGTCAATAGATTCAAAAATATGCGTACTAAATTAGTAAATGCACATGAATTCTATTAATACGCAACAAAAATAGAATTCATAGTGAGAACAACTAAAATAGCAGCACACTGCGAGCCATGTGCTCCAACTCGATTGTATCACACACGTTTAAATTATTTATGATTTAGACGAATCAATTTCAGCATTTCTCTATTTCGGTGCAATATTTGAGTATTTAAGAGTTAGGATGGGATAGGATATTCATTGTATGAGAACATGCATATGTCTTATTAGAACTGTTTAAAGAATAAAAATAAAATAAAATGATATTTAATATTTTTTTTTATTATTAAACTTAATATTTTAAATATAAAACAGCTCTTAGAACTCGATATACGTTTTTAGTTGCCTAGCTCGAAAAGTTTTTGCCTCAACCTCAGTTTATAACACTCAAATCCATTAAGATAAACCCATTCAAATGCTATCTATCCTATTTATGAGTGCACTGACTGAGCTCACTCAATTATTCAACAAGGACGCACTCTGCCCGCTAAAAAAAGGAGGTTTCAAAAAGTCTTTCGTTGCCGTTTTGAGGCGCATAGATTCAGCAATTACAGGCAAATGGTGCCAAGCGGCAGCCGACACCATTAGAGGCATGGAATTTCCAAAAGGATAACGCACAGTTGCTGCTTGGGCGTTGGCCTTGGCGAAGCGACCTTCTGCGCAGCTTGCTGCTCAGGATTCGCATACGGATTCGTTTAACAAATGAAGCAAAGGTTAAACTTTGCACGCTGGCAGTTTTATTTGATTTACACAGGTGTGCAGCCTGTTACCGGCTGCCCGTGTTGGGCGTCAGGATGAAAAATGCTGCCAGCCGTGTCGGCTGATAATAAATCAATGAACAAGGAGTAAGGCGGGGCGCCGGCCACTATGGTGCGGTGTTGCCATTGGCAGGCCACATATTGAACGTTTGCATACTTAATTAAGTCAATTATTTTGATGTGGTTGCTCTATAAAATGTTAAACGCCGCAACGACATCGAATCAATATGCGTCGCGCTCCTCGCTGCCACACGCGGCGTATGCGTAATGTCAACTAGCGAACGAGCAAGCTGGCATACACTGGCAATGTAGCGCGCCAGTGAGCAAACACACCTCAAAATCCTTGACCAAAACGGGTGGAAGACAGCCCCCTCTGGTGGCCACGTGCCCGCCCAGTTGGCTGTTATCCTTTCGTTTATCCTTGAAACTAAATACATTAGCGCTAAGTGGACGTTCGATATGAGCGCTTCTTCAACGGCTTCATCTCACATGCTCAGCTCTTAAGCGCAGTTTGTTAAACACATATTTGTTCAATAATTCTTTATTTTCGATGTTGCTTGCATTTAATGGCCGCATGAGTAATGCGTTTGATTAGCTGTGATTATGCGGCATAAAAAGGGGGAGCACAATTATAATAAATTTCCAACTAGCGCTCCCATAAAAGCCAACAAATTACCCATTAATATAAACAAGTACCCACTCGACAGCTATTTTTATCAGATGCCTGCTGTTCCAATAAGCAGTGCAAGAGGTCGAGTTTTGGTTTATTGATAAGCTTGACCTGGCCATGAGTGTAACTGAAGTTGTGCACTTAATTTCAGCCCAGCCAGAAGCTTTAAAGATGTGCATCATGTTTGAACGAGCGAACAATGAGTATCCAGGCTGGGAAACCAGGGTATAACAGAATCGAACGATCTTATTTGAACACAGTTTTTTATATAATATAAAAAATTATATAGTTAATGCACTTATTTAAATATTTTCTTAAGTATGTACATTAGCTATAAATATTTACCAATTAATTGAACAAAATGTAAGCTTGTTAGTTGATAATTTTTAATCAGGTCAGTTTTCAGTCAGTCAATAAAAAAGAACGTTGTCATTTGTTCGGTTAACCCTTTCGGAGTACGTTTTTTTGTACGTTTTTTTTTGTTTTTATAAAGAAATAATTACTTTTCCATTCGGCTATTTTGGTGAAATGTCAGTATCTAGCTAGATATATGTATTTGTCTGTATATAGCAATCGGAGGGCAACATTTTGCATATCAACAGCAAAGCCAAAGTGGCTGCCGGCGCTTGCCAGCTGCGCTAATCTTCTTAACAATCGCAGTAGAGCCCGGGGGCGGCATAACCAACTCGACGGGTTGTCATGGTCTGGCATGGGCAAGCGACTGAATGGACGAGCTGCGAAATGGAAAACAGACGGATAACCATTTCCGCCAAACGCTATGATAAAGAAAATGTGAGCGAAATTAAAAGAAAATGCAAATGACGGTAAACAGCCGAAAGTTTGTAATTGAATATGAGTCGCCAAAAGGCAATATTTTGCCCAGATCTGTCCCTGAACATTTCTCTATAGAACATTTCTCTATAGTATAAAGTGGCAGCTAACAAAATGCCAAAATCAATAGGTTGAGCTGGTAGCTCGTAGCTAGAAGGGATGCAGCCCACGGCATAGATACAAAAGCCCGCTTAGCTGTTCGTTCATTGGATTTATTCGGTCATTTATGACGCAGATGAAAATCATTTGGCGTTGGTTTTGTGATTGTTGTTACTATTGTAATTTAACTAGCATTTACATTTCAGCGTTTGCTGTTTTCCATTTGCCGCTAACACAGTTGAAAGTTGTTGTTGCTGACAATAAAAATCGAAATCAATAAAATGAAAATTGATGCTTTCAGCCGTAAAACAAAACGGAAATTGAAATGTGGTAAGCACTGAGTTGTGTGAGAGAGAGATAGAGAGCAAGAGAGAGAGAGGGTGGCTTTACCTATGGCCAGGTGTTGCCGCAGCTTGCCAGTTCAGGGTCGATTTCCTATTGCTGGCAACACAAGCTGGCACCAATTTTTAGCCAGTCGGTTCTCATAGGCTTTAACTTTCGTCGACCCATTTAATTAAAATATGTACATATATATCTTCGAGTATATGTAGCGAATATCATATTCTTTACATGCAGCCTTTTAATATGTTCAGGCATTTCATAATTATATTCAATCAAAAAACAATCACTCAAACTTTTAACACTTTCAACGCGTGCAGGCCAAGCTAGCAAAATTGAGTAGGCCAAACAGAAAAATACGAAAACAGAACACGGGGCCACATTAACGCCCACAAAAGCAACAAACCAAAATCATATCTAAGCCAAGCTATCTACACACACATACACACACACGTTTGGAGTGTGCGTGTGTGTTGGATTTTATTTGCCTTAGATTAGATTAAATGTAACGCCGTCTACTGAAAACCCGTCTAAAGTGCGCAAAAGAAAACAAATGAAAAAGTTTTGCTTGTTATTTTTTTTTCTTGGTTGAAGTGGAGTTTGGTTATCAGCTACCCAAGACATCCACCAACTGAAATGGGCCAAGTGTGGCAACAAATATTATATATATATATTTCCATTTTTAAAATGTAATTAATTGTATAAATATAATTAATATGTGGGTATTGCAACAAAGCAAAAGAGAGACCCCCAAATGTGAAATGTGAATCACGCGCATATGAAGTTCATTTTAAGGTATGCCTCACAACCTTTTCTTAAATCTCGATAAACAGCCAAAGTTATTCTTAAAATATGCATACAGATTATATTGAATTATTGAATTTGTATTCATTTTGTTTGACCTAGATTTATTTATGCGTGAGTTTTCAAAATAGGTATTCATACGCTTCTTTCTATTCAAAGCTAAAGAAATTTGTTACCCTATTTATTGTTGTTACCTTTATTATTAATATTTTATATTACCCTATCCCTACATTGTATATCTGTTGCAATTGTCAAGTATTTGAGCTCTTTAAACAACTTGGGCAGCAATTTGACTATTTCACTCAAAGTTCATGGTCTTCAAGTGGGTTGTGGAGGGCCGTGGGGAGACAGTTACTTTTGATTTGTGACCGCGACCGGGTTTGTGCCAGAATTCGCAGTCGGAATTGCAGTTGACTGGCGTGCAATTATTGTTGCTTAAATAAGTGCTTCGAGTTGCGCCACAAATAATTCAAATGCACGCCTACAATGTCTGTCAGAAATGTGGTCGAGTATCTCGGAAATTTCGCATTTCGATTTTTTGTTTGCCGTGGGCAGAGTGACACAAAAAAAATTCAACAACATACAAAATCAAAACAAATAAAAAGCAACTAAACATTTCAACATATGAGTGCGTAACTTGCAATTTGCCAAAAATGGCAGCGAATGTTGTGAGTTCAGCTTGGCCGGCATAAAACACACTCCCAGATACACACACAGATCCAAAGATACACTTGTCGCATATGAATTCATTATGAAGACCTGCTGGAATTGCTGTTTGACTGGCTGACATTACAATTTTGCACTCACTCCCCAGTCTCGGTCGGTTCTCGACTGTGTCTTGTTTATTTACTCGCATTTGTATATATTTTTGTTTTTTTCTTTTCGTTTTTGGCGCTCTTTTGTATGACGCTCACGTTGAGTTGAGAAATACGTTTGTATATAAGAAATGTCGCGCAAAAATGTTATTGTATAAATTGCAGTAGCTGTTGCTTTAGCACGCACAGTGGGCATTTTCTAAAAACTGGTGTAAAATAAAATCAAGAAGAGACAGCTGGCATCAGACATACTGATAGTAGCCTCGGACGTTCATTTTCCATCCGGAGGGGAGGGCTTAATCATTATTTAAAGGGAACAAGGAGCTTGTGCAAAAGTACGTAAGAGGCAGAAAGACTGTCCGAGACTTTAGGTCTATAGATTTGAAATATTGATAGGTAGATCCTACTTGTACAGAGACCATCATGGTCGACAGTCCAGTCTTTTTTCAAATCCTATCCAATTTTGATCCCGCTGTTGGATTACAATCCATTTAGGACCCGGCTTTGACTATCGCAACGTTCATTGAACGTTTAAGAAGCTGCGATATTTCTGAGTATATTATGCTTTCTTTCGTCTAAAAATTACTTTTTATGCACTGTAATTTATTTCCTCTCCATTTCCTCAATTCTATTCATATTTTTCTATTTCGTGCATGTTCTCTTACCCGCTGCTCAAATTCTGCTGCTGTATGTCTAAAATCTATCTTCTTCCCACTAATAGACGGCAATCAAAGAATGGTGCGTGTGTTTGTGAGTTTACGGATGAGTACATAGTTATATATAAATAAGTATATATGTTAAGCAAATCAGGCCTGGGAACGTTTTATCCCGTAGCTTAGTATATATTTAATGAAGTGCTTAAAAAGCATCTTGAGTATAATCAAATCTTCTAACAAAAATCCCTAATAAATACATAGATCAGATCATACACATTATTTCTCACAATCACCGATATTAATATTATCAAAATGAACTCAATATATGTATAAGCATTGTCTATCAACTCTTTGGTTTGACATTCGCTTCGCACTTACATTAAATATTCATATTTCCCAGCGACTCGGTTCGGGGCCGCGTTTCGCAAACCTAAACGACACTTAAGTGCCGGGCACTTAATAACAAATTTCTGGGTAAGACATACACCAGAATACTTCACTAGACGCCTTTCGTAAACTGCAGCTTAAAAATGTGAAATATGCGCCCCACTGCTGCGGTGTCATGTTGGTCTGCGTAGTTGTGGGTAGCTTCAAACAAGTCCCAGACAGTTGCACCAACCCCCACCGCATTACCTGACCAGCCCGCCAGCCAGCCAGGAAGCTAGCCAGCCAGCGAGTGCAGCTTCCAGTAAAGAATGTTCTGTTTATTTTATACTCGGAAATATTCTTGATTTTTCTGTGTTGCTCTAAAGCGTACTTTGAGTACCTAGAGTTCATTTTGTTATTTTTATAGAGACATTTGCTCAATTTCAAACTGTTGTTGCTTTCTGTTGGAACTGTTGTCCTTGAGACTTTTTTTTTAAATAAGTATACGTAATTAATTAGACTGCATTACTCATACGGCGAGTCGACTGGCTATGCTATGCTCATATCATTCTAAGTAGGAAAATTGACATTTGACTTAATTGGATTAACGCTAAGTGCTGTTAAGTGGAAACTTAGTTGACAACCAAATTCAACTGATTTTCATTTATACGAAGCAACTAGAGTTGAAATCCAAATTTATTTATAGCAATATTTGGGTAGATACAATCGCACTCTAATGCAAATGATGGGGATATTGTGTGGCATTTAGAACCAATTATCGATAGACACTTACTTGATTAAGTCTAAATTAATATACATGTCATAGAAATTGAGACAGATTAAGACAGATATTCACTGGAGTATATGATTATTTGAAAACAAAAGAATAGAAATCATGTGGAATAGAGTGGGAACGACTACTGAAAAGGGCCAATAGAATATCGGGTATGGCAGGGATTTAGTTCTCTATTTTACCAAAAACAATATCTATATTATGCAATTAACTATTATACAAATTATAAAAGAGCAGAGAAGTAGTTCAAAGGCGTCTGAGTCACATGACAGCTAGTACTTAATGCACTTGTTAACGTAAACTGACAGGAAAGAAAAATCAAGTTTGAAAAATTCAATTTAATGACGCAATTCTAAAACAAACCGGTTAATGCTAGATAAGCAGACAGGATGGACATGGCTATATCGACTCAGCTCGACTACGGAACAAAAATAATTAATAGCTTCCCGGATGTATTCTTCGCATTATTCACAACTTTTTGACGAACCTAATATAATAGAAATTGATTTTACAAACATTTACCCATGAATGACCTGGCCTGAAAGTTATTTTTATACAACCCTTTTATAACGACCCTTACCAATTATAGCTGGGCGTCAATTGAACTCACCTTGAACCAAATTACTTACAAATTCTCTACCAAGTCGTAATGTAAAGAAATAAATTTAGTCCCGAAACTGTCATAGATTTAAATCAAACTCAACCCATTCTAATCCGAAATGCAAAAAATTAAAAAGTTGACTCGGTAGACTTACTGTTTGAATGGTTTCTCCTTATCCTAATTCAGGGTAGTTAGACTTTGTGCTTATTTTGTATCCCCAATACAATATTTTTTCAGATATTCCCAAATTGATCAGGTCATGTTTTCGTGCCAAAATTACGGATTCTTCTTGAAAATTTTCCCCTGCTTTGTAATAATTTACATCTTACAAGAATTGCAAAAACTTACATTTTGTAAAAATTTGCATTTGTTGATAAAAGATTTTTATTAGCTTTAATAAATCTCAAGCAAAACATTTTTATTTGATAGCTATCCCAGCGCAGGGGTTTTTGTACTATATTCCAGGGTATTTGCGAACCGACGTAGTTTATTTCGGTATCTTTTGTGATTTAATTTTGTTGTTCTGTTCAGCTTTTCGACACGCTACTTTATGTAAGCATTAAAACTAGCGCCTCGCACAAAAGCTACTTCTATAGATACATGTAGACGACGTTGTCGTTGTGGATTGTGCTCAATTTTTTGTAGCTGGATGTTGTTGTTGTTGTTGTCGCCGGCGTTTGCAATTTGTGCATATTTGTTACAAGGTCAATTCTACTGATTGTAAAAGTGCGAAAAAGCAATCCGAAATAAAATATTGCGCCTATTTTTATGGCCAAATATGTATGTAGGTAGAATATAAATGTGTATCTTTATTTATATTAAATATAAGATCTATTGTGTTTTACTTTTTCTCTTTTCTTATTGACTGTAATTTAAAAATAAATTGAATTCCTTTGCACTAACTTTCAATTGCAAATTATTTTATTTTATTGCATTTTATTGTATTTTATTGAAATCTAGCTGAACCGCTGAGTAAAAATTTAAATAAAGTTGCCCGCTGAGAGATTTGCTCGTGGCTGCCTCTGATGGCGTTGATGCTGCCAACAGCTGCAGCCATTTGGCTGCTAGCCCCTCGTTCCCCCCGGCGACAACACAACAATAACAGCAACAATTTTCAAATTGAATTTTCTGTCAGCTGCCAGGACGGATGGCTGACGCAAATGACTTCGTCTGTTCGTCTGTGCCAGTGTCAATGCCAGCGCTCGTCCATGTGCCCAACTGTGTCTCAGTCGCTTTGGGCAAATTAACTTTTGTGGTCAAATTCGATGCGGACCCACTAAGTAGAGGCTGGCCATGATGCAAGGCGCTTTTGATGACGTGATTTGGCCTAGGCCTGCCCCGTGGCAAATCAAATTTCCCTTTTGTCCGCATTTCACTCGACAGTGCCTAATTCTCCTATTAGGCGACAAATTGCGAGGCCAAGACAGCAGCGACAACATTCGCATCCATCTGCCTTTCGAATCTTTTATATGTATCTGTCTCTCTGTACGTGTAGCTGCATCTGTTGCCGATGACATAACCAAATGCATCGTCTGAAAAGCAAAAAATAGAAGAAAAATAATACAATTACGCACAGTAAGCGTAAATGTGTTTCAATGTATATGATTGCGGCGCGCGTGTATGTCAATGTGTGTGTGTGTGTGTGTGTGTGTGTGTGTGTGTGTGTGTGTGTGTGTGTGTAGGCGTCTTGACTGAAATGGGCGTGTGTAAGCATTTGTAATATTCCTAAGTCATTGCCAGCAATCGATAGTAATTACGCTTCAAGGACCTCTTGCCATGGTGAAAACTAGAACACAGATAAGAGCAGGACGACCAAGTGAACTAGATAGACAGAAAAATACTGTTGATATGTTGGAGTGGGAATACATGATAAGACTGTGTAAGCTTGGGGAAAAGTCAAAGATGTTAAAGGCAAATACAAACACAGGCAACAGGAATGCCAAGAAGGAACAGAGCCCAAGAGCTATCAAACAGGTGGAATACAGCAAAGTTCCTAGAAAAACATGTGATATATTCAATTAAGCATCAAAGCAATTAGTTGGAAATAATAAAACAAAGTAATTGTCCTTTGCTGCAATTAAGTAAATCGATAACAATATTCTTAGAATTCTATGACTAATCAAAATTGTCATAGCTGTAAAGCTGTAAAAATGTCTGCTGAATAAAACTTATCAACAAACTTGTCTACAAATCTCATTATTTATCCTAACTAGGCATGAGCTAAGCATGTATATTATTTAATAGACTGCAAAAAGGGTTTAGAATTATGTTATGTACTTCTCTAGCATTATCTTATTTGGATATGTATTCAGTGTCCACCTACTCCCAAGGCAAGTGTTTAAAGCTATTAGCATTGGGCTAAAAGTGTTTTCCAATTGAAAATTTAAATTATAAACTCACAAGCCCTCTTAGACTTAAGGCAGATTTCCACGAAAAAATTGTAGCACAAAAAAAATTGACCGTCATAACTTACAGAATTCAATTTTCTGGCAGCCAAAAAGGGGCAAAAGATAATTCACATGCCAATAAATCACAGGGCGCAAATAAATCTGACGTAAGGATACAAAAAACAGTCGAAATCGTTAGCCAAAAATGGAGTATATGTAAAAAGCGACTTAAAAGAAACGATATACAGCAACAAATAGAGGATTACGCAGAAGCAATCAGAGCAAAGACATGCGGAAGTAAGGGACAGAGGCAAAGATTTGAGCCAAATGCAACAGTAATAATAACGACTAGTTACATCAATGACAGTGGTAATGGCAATGGAGAACTAAAACCACAGTTGGCAGTTAGCCGGGGCCAAGGTAAGCCGAATAAGGATCAAGTGAAAACTGACATTGCACATTGCAGCAAGTAGTCGAAGCGGATATATCACCGAACCATGCACCATGCAGCCTGCACAGTAGCCAGCACAGGACATGCAAGGACTGTCGGGCCAACAACCAAAACCAGCTGCGGCTGTGGCTTCTGCTGCTGCTGCTGTTGCTGGTGAGTAAGAAGCAGATTGGTGAGCAGGCATGAGAGGATGGCATCATTTACACGGCACTGGAGCCAGAACTGCATGTGCGGTGCAGAAGGCCCAACGTGGTGGGATTGTGGTTTTTGCATCCTCAGAACAGTTTTGTGAGCCTATAAAACGCTTGACTTAAGCACATTGCGACTGCTTTAAAGCTAGGGCAATTTGAGTCGTACGCCAATAAAGTCTGGCATCAGCATCGACCGCCGCACTGGCAAAAATACGCCGCATGCTCCTCCAATCCACGGCACGTGCAGGCCAACCAACAACACGCAGACGAATAAGCTGGGGTGGCCAGCAAATGAGTAAACTTGCAGAGTTATGGAAATTTCTATAAAAATCTCTCGCTACTTATACGAGTCGACAACGAGATATCCTACAAATACAAATACAATTTGGAAATGCCTGGATATAAAATAGCCAGCCCTGAAAACTATTTTCAATGAGTTAGGATTAATCTTAAGAAAGACAATGTCGTTTATGAGAAATATATAGAAAGTGCGTGGGATAGTCAGCTTGTAATCTTACAATAAAAAACTTTCTAATTATACCCTCCTTACTCTTTCAGTTAAAGATATAAGAAGCGCAAGTTGATGATGGTTTGATCTGGAAATTATGGCTAGCAGACGCAGACACAAAAATAACTGCAAATTGTAGCAGATGAAAATGGGAAAAAGGATTGTGGGCAAACACTCGGGAGCCAAATATTTTGCATAAGCGTGGCTCTCCAAATTATGCCCCATTTTGTGGCTGGACATAAATAAAGCGATAAAAGGAGCACATAAAAATGGAAACAACATGGCAAAAATAAAGAAAGAAAAAACTTAAGTAAACGAAACGAAGACAGTTCGATTTATGTTCATAATTTACTAAAAGGGTGTCCGATGTGTTGTTTAAATGCTTGCGCATAAATGCGATACTTAAATGTATCTGAATATATAAGACATGCAAATTTTTCATATTCAACCAAAGCCTACACAAAATGCAACTTATAAAAACAAACTCAATAAAAAATTCAATACAAAATTGCTGTATATGTATATATATAATTTTTTTTTTGATAACACCTAACTGGAGAAAGCTTAAAGAATTTATTATTAAATAAAATAGTTTGAGGGACATAAGGGGCATGTGCCTAAAAATTGCAATATACTATTGTATTATTTCCAACATATTCCTTAAATCTAAATTTGTTTGGCTTTATTTATTGAAGTTCACTTCACAGTTTAGAACACTGTGATATTGACTGTCAGGCCCTAATTAGGAGAATTCGAGAAGCAGCATGGAAAACGATTATTATTTAAATGTCTGGCATTTAAGACCTTAGCTGAATTTCAGATGTCATGATTGCTTTCAGCTGTTGTGGCAATTGTGCAATTGGAAATTTCACACTTTGGCAGCTGGCACAGCGAAGGTAATTCAATCCAAAATTTCATTCCGGCCTCCCTGTCTCCCCGTCTGCACACTTCCCGCCTTCAGCGCACGCTCTCGAGTCAATTTGCCATATCATTTGCAGCAGTCGAATTGCCAAGGCAAGCTGTCTACTTCCCCAACTCTGCTGCCCCGCTCGCGCCCCTGTTCATTACCCAGTGGGGGCAGCTGGCCATATATTTTGGCCATTATTGCTTTTCAATATGTTTGGTACACGTTTCAAGGCAAACTGGATGCAAGAGGAAGCACAAAGGCAAGCAGAAAAGTCGCAAAATGTTGTATACGAGTATGTTTGGCATTTGCCCAGTCCGACTATCTATAAAGTTCAAGGACAATTATATGTGGTAATGAACGAAAGGTTTGTTTTCATTTTGTCTTAAATCATTTACTTTCGTTTTATACGCTGTAACTAAGAGAATTAGTAAAGAAAAACATCACTATGACCTTATTGAACCCAAGAAAACTGAACACATCATGTTGTTATGATGTAGGTATATGGTAGGTATATAATTTATTCTCCTTTTGTGCATTTTAACAAATGTATTCATTATTTTGCTTAGGACAAGCAGCAAAATTTAAAATACTTTTAAATTGACTTGTACTAATTAACTAATGCTAACTACTTTTGACTACCTATGGCATATATTATAGAGTTATGAAAAAAATATATACTGAGTTAAATAAACTATATGTACTTATAGTGAGGAAACATGATAAAGGTCAATAACTTGGTTTAACTCGGTCTTCCGTTGGGTGGATTGAATCCTTTGAACTTTTCGGCTGTTATCCAGATGGCTAACTAGGTGATTTTCCTGTCGTTGCAGTCGGTTGACTTGCTGAGAGTCTTAAAATCTACCCCCAACAAATTTAATAAAAGCTCCACACGATCTCTGTATGACCTCAGTATTATATAGAATGGAAACAGCATATGCATACTGGCTTTTAAACATTTGATAAGCCCAGCTGCTCAAGTTGGATACATATGATGGATATTGATTATAATTACTAAGAATATTTTTTGAGTGTTCTTCGTTCGGTATAGCATATTGGTGCGCAGTTTTTATGACAGCCAAAATGGCGTTGATCGAACGTCTTTATGCGCCGCAGCCTGAAAGTAGGCAACGAAAAAACGTGCACAAATTTAACGGTTATTTGTTATTATTAACGAGCCGCCGCTCAACAGCCTAAAAATAAAATCCAAATGAATGACGCAGATTTTATGTAACGTTGCGCAGGCAGACGCTGCGAGTCAGTAGAAAAGGGGCAGAGAGGGGGAGGAGAAAGACAAGCTGAGATTCCACCTTTACCGAGTAGCGTAAACAAGCAAACTCGTTTGGCGCGGAAATGCAGCTGTGCTAAAAGGGAAAAACTGCTGCGCAAATGCGCATTTAATTGCGCACTCAATGGGAAACCCTAAAATGGAGGCCACAGTATGGAGGACGGATATAGACAAGGGAGCCAGCCAAAGCTTTGGCAGCTGTGCGGCGACGCATTTTTTGGTCATTTAAAATGTTGAATGGCCAACTGAATAAACATTCCCATTTACCAAATGGCTTTCTTTCTGTACTAAAAAAAATTGTTATGGCCATTTGCGGTTCTGGTTTCGAAAGCCAAGTTAAAGAAAAATTAGGTCCCAGATTAAAACTACATTTATGGGAATGAAAAAAAGTCAAAAAAGTATTGTTTTAACATTAATTTTAAATATAAGTTTATTTTTGAGGAAATCTTCTTGTGAGACCTCAAGGGAAACTTAATATACACATATCAATTAAATTTTAATAATAAGAACAATATATGTTTTTATTTAATATTTAACCTCTTTTGAAGTCTTTATGTGCTTATTGGTAATGTAGTTATTGTTTATAATATGTACAAAGTCTCTTCATATACCTGCAAAGCTCTAGGTAAGGCAAGTAATAAATAATGAATAAAATAATAATATTATAACTACTTAATGCCTTAATTGGACTCAATTTGCAATTACGTTCAACACTTTCAAATAATTGAATGCATAAATAACTTGAATAACTTGTAAATCAATTTGATTTGTTAAGCTTTATAAATACAAAAGTATAAAATGGGCTTACAAATGTACGCATAAAATTATTTGTGACACCAATTTTTTTCTATATAATTTAGGTAAAATGCAATTTAGTGCATTAATCTTTATTGTCACGAGTTAAATCTTTTAATCTTATTACAAATGCAAACAGACAGTGAACATTTTCATCAGCTTTCTAGAAATATACTCTTTGAAAAGCAGGCCGTATGAAAATCATAATTACAATGGCTTTTCGCATATCAATATCAATACCTACACCTATCGTATCATAAACTAACTATTAGCTAGACATTTGTTTAATCAGAATCTCCCACAGCCCTGATCCAGACAAGATATTTAAGAAATATATTTTTATTACTTGCGGCCCTATAATCTAAAATTCTGACTTATTCCTTAAGAAAAATGCTTCCACTTTATTTATAGTTAATTAAAACGCATAGTAGCCGACTTCCATTGAATATTGCCCCACATCTAGCTGGAATGGCCTGCCATTATCAAGAGGGGCACAAGTTTTCAGAAAATTCAGAATTTCAAGTTATGAAAGGCGCAAAGTTTTTCCCTTTTGAGCGGCTTTCAGCGAACAACGTCAACAAAAAGTTTCAGCTTGGTTGCATTTTTGCAGCATCTCTTGTCGAGCAGCGGCCTGTTGCATGTTATGTTACAACGTGCCAGCAACAACAAAACCATCACCTGCCACCTGGCGCCAGCTCCAATTCCTTTGGCCAGCAGAGACAGGTTGCCATGCGTTTGACAAACGCCCCCATTGACGTCATTAGAGCTAACCTGTGGCGATTCACTGCGTGGGGCCCCAGCTGGCCAAGGGAGGCGCCGACAAGGTGGGCGGGTGGACAGGTAGCCAGGTTGCCAGGTTGCCAGGATGGCAAGTGTTAAGTTTGGGGCAACGTCAGCAGCTGCAAAATGCTTTTGAAGCTTAACTCAGCGAACCAGTCGCAGGTCGAATAGAGCCATTGAAGCGTGCCAAGGACATGCGTATGCCAGGCCTCTGATCCCCCGTTCACATATTGTTCCGCGGCCCAGTTCTCGTCCCTGTCCCTGTCCCTGTCCATTGTATTCAGCGCCAGTCGATATTGCACTATTTCGATGGATTTTGCATTGATGTTGATGTTGTTGTTGTTTCTGTTTTTGTTTTTTTTTTTGCTGTCGAGTTTGGTTCGCGCACGAGTCGAAAGACAAATGCATCGATGCTTTGTGTCGCTGACCAGAAAGGAAAAATTGTTGGCCCAGCAGATTAATGAAATTGGGATTGGCCAGCAGTTGGCGTGGCAGCTAATTGATTGATCAACAAAGTAGACTTCATGTATGTATATAGACACCGCTCATAAGGCAATTATCCCGTACCCAGAAATATTGTCAAATGAACGTTCTTAGCAAACAAAAATGTTATTGTTAATCCCGAAGCTCACATATGTATGTAAGACTGTTTAAGGAGAACTTTCGTCGATTACATTATAGTATAGTATAGATATAGATACTTCTTGATTTAAGAAACTGACTGCCCTTTCGCAATTTCATTTAGCACTCATAAGAAAGATGGTTAAGATTCATTTAAATAACAGTTTCCATCGGGCATTTGATACGACTTTGTAGCCCCTGTTATTTTAGCTATTTAGCTAAGTGCATAAAAAGCTTGGAGTTTATTACGTATGTATATTCTTGCTACAAAGCCAATGATAAGACGAAAGAGTTCTCTACTTTAAGGTGCCCAACTATTTGGCGGTTACGAACAGTTTTACCACCCTACTTACCTATTTAATGGGTATGGAGTCTAAAAGGGCTGTCAAATAAGTTTAGTTACATTTTTCGAGGGCTTTTCTTGTTGACAGATCTGTTCGTTTGCGTCTATATGTGAGTAAACACATTAGTTTTTATGGCGCCAGCGGTCGTAAAAAATTATTATTAAACATTTGCACTCCCAACTGAAGAAATCTGCACGCTAAAAATACCTGTGTTTGCTTTTGCTGCCAGCTTGGACACCCGTTGCGCTCGTTTTGTCTTCATATCAATTACCCGACGCAGAATCCAGCCGCGCGTGGCCCATAAAATGTGGCCAAAGGGTAGGTGCCACAAATGAGAGAATGCTAGGAAACCATAAATGAGCCACAGGACAATGCGAAAAATATTAAAGATGAAATATTGCTTGTGCCTGGCCATGATGCAATCAGGTGGCTTTGCGTTGGCCAAAATAAAACAATGAGTCATATGATAACGAGAGCTGCAGCCAATGCTGAAACACACGAGACCACAAACCTTATTTCTGATTCAATTGCCCAAATGCAAAGTCAATTAACCAGAAATTTTAAGCTCCATTCAAGTGATCAACTGCGTCGATGCATTCCTTGTTGTCCAATCCTTTCTGGTTCATGCAGCATGTGAGGATGAGGACAACAACTCTTCAACATCAATTAGGAAATCAATTTTGTGGCTTGCTTGTGTCAGCAGTTGTGTGGGAAAAACGAAAATCGAGCTTAAGCCCATCAGGTTTATTAGAACCCCACCCAAATGTAATGCGACGTCCTGTGCTAGCATGCATGTGACATTTGTGTATGAGTGTGTGGAGCCTTAAATTCGGAGAAGACATCACAAGTTCTGGGTCCTTTGATTTACAATCATCGAAATATGCAATTGCCAATTGCAATTTATTGAAACAAAAGCTATTTTGGCAAACAGTTATCGCCCACAAGGTTGGCCCAACTTCTGCAGTCATCTCAATGGCCAAATAAATTTTCAAATGCTAAGAAGAAATTAGATTATTGTAGAAGGTCTTGCACAAGGCACAAGGACACATTTTTGCCACTTGCTTGAATTGGCTAAAGTAAATTGTGGTTAACCAAAACTGACGCATGTATTAAATGGCTATAATATATGCATGTAAAACTTATTTGAAAAGGTTAACCAGGTTACTAAAAACCACATAAAAAGGCCATCAGAACGAGCAACAGGACATGGCTGACCGAATACACGAATGGAATGTACAAAAACTGTGTGGGAGTCTTGCACATACATACATATATTTATATATTTATTGTATACTATATACCAGTATTTGTTAATCATTTATTTAGTTGGAAGCCGCAAGCTGTTAGGGAAAGTTGACTTCTTGACATATGTGCATACGAAATTTGCTGTAAATGGAAAACTCTTTGTGCGATTTAATATTTACTTGTTGATGAAGCTTCATGCATACTGTTATGATTACACTGGCTAACAATGCTTAAATTTTTGAATGAAAGAATAGAAACAATTTTATTTCAAACATCAGTTATTTATGCTGAAATGCATTTGAATAAAGACACACGAATTTATTTTGTTGCGTTTTTTGCCCACTTAGCAAAAACTATTTGTTTTAGTTCTATCCTTCTTTATAATGAACAATTTAACAGGTATATTTTTTAGGTATTGTTTGATGTAAGCACGAAAACAACACTTTAAAAATCAACTATTTTGTATTTAAATCGTTCACAAGAGGTGGTAAAAATAGCGTTTGCTCAAAATTATTAATATAAATAAGTTTTCATCAATCGCGGAATTCTTATTTTACCCTCTTTTAAGGGAATTCCGACTTAATTTTAGCGAAAAGTTCTGATTTAGGTGTAAAACTGGACTAACTGTCAAAGCCAAGTTGTCAAATACATATTTTTAGTACGGTTTGTGAACCTTCTATAGAAGATTCTTGAAATTGGACCTCCTCATTTCATTCCAATAGAAAAATCATACCGCCGGCAAGTCAGAGTTATTCTACGTAAATTGCGTTTATTTTTGTTAACGATAAAATATATTTACGTAATTGGTATACTATTTTTAAAAAGAATACCATATATATTTATGTGGGTAGCGCAAATGATACCACAAATATGTTCATATAACTTTAAAACTTCGTCAGTTGATTTGAGAGTTATGTATTCAATTGCCATAACCAATCTCACGCTTCAATGTCAATGTCATAAATTTGTTACGAATATAAGAAAGTGTAGCATACTTTTAAGCGCGTGGTGACGCTGCGTGTACGCAACATGCAATTTATGTGCTGGCACTGGCAGTTGAACAAGAAGCAAGTACATTGTGTTTATAAACATACACATATAAATATATACAAGTTTATAAAAGTATATACATACATATATGAAGTAAATGTGCGTGAAGGCAAGTGGCTCAGTTCTGGCACGTACTAAAACAAGCGTGTAACTAGCAGGCGAGTGTGCACATGCCCATGTGTGTATGTGTGTGTGTGTGTGAGTGGGCGTTATGGGGAGTGTGTGGGCGGTGGGGATGGGGGATGGGAATGGTTTGAGCTGCCAAATCAGCAGCAATGCAAAGAAATGCCAAGCGCAAAACGCGGCGACAACTCGAAAGCGCCAGGCAAAGGTCACGAACACAACCTTTTGGCAGCTGCAACAGCAGCAGCCATGGAAAAATTTATTTTCCTTGCTCGCTGACTTTCTTTGCTCTTTGCATCAGCGATTTTCACTCAACGCTGATAGTTGAAACGGCTGACTGGCTCACTGGAGGCTGCTGATGAAGGTAAAGTGCCGGAGCCCACCCCAAAAGTGATGACTGAAGGACACAAAAACGACGGTCGAAAACATTTTAAAGAGAAAGAACTTTCACTGTGGCTTATATTTGCAGCTTGGCTGCCTGCAGCAGGGGCGGGTCTTATAAAAATCGTGGTCATTGATTAGTTACACACTGGCGGAGGCGCAAAGGCAGAAGCAGAAGAAGAAGCAGACGACAACGCTCAGCACTCTAAATTCGAAACACAAAGAACAGCACATAAAAATAAGTTGAGCATTTTGTTTTATTTTTTGTCATCAAGAGCTAAGAACATAAAGGCAAAATGACGGCAAGTTTTTGTAAGGTATAAAATATGGTAAGCTATTTGCCAAGATTTTTTTCCCAAGAATTCTGATTTAAGCCACAAAGCAGATGATCATAACTATTGAAGGTATGATGAAAACGTGATGCTCTTTCGCGAAGATAAGCTTCAAAATGAAGTGACAACAAAAATTAAGTGACAACAAAGCTTATATTTGCTATATGCTACAGATAAATAGAAATCAAAACTCAAGGCGAATATGTTTGTAAAGCTAGCAAGTACTAGCTAGCAAGATATAGATATGTGAAGATGATATAACTTCTGACAACGTATTAAGCTTGTGCTGTTTGAGATTCAGAACACAACCCCTCGACTAAAATGTAAAGAAAAAAAATGAAATTAAATAAGTTAATGATTAGAAGTTATGAATATCATGGCTTATAAAGGGAAAAATAAATAAATTAAATCTACTATAACTAGCCAAAAAATAAAACAAAAATTTGACCATTCCATAATACCACAGCAAAGCCAGTTGAACTCGATGTAAGTGTAAAAGAAACAAACACGTGGTATAAAGTATTTGTGGAATATTTGTGCCTAAATAAACTAATGAAAAGGACTCGAAAAGCCGCTCAAACGTTAAATTGGCAACATTCGCTCATTGGCAGGGAGAGAGAGAGAGAGAGAGAGAGAGAGAGAGAGAGAGAGAGAGAGAGAGGGAGAGAGACTGCAAAGTTGTAACCCGAAAAACCACAAAACTGTGCTTTACCTTTAACATCTATATTTAAGCCACAAGCCGGGACTGTGTGTCATAATAGCTTACATTTATCTTGTGCCAAATATACGAATACGTGTCTGGCATTTTCAAGGTTGCCTTTTAATTCCATCGCACAACCACACGCACACTCAATCCGAAACATGCATTTGCACGTATACATAGTACACGTATACCTATACGTGTATATATCATACGCAAATATCTAAATGATAATACCGCACTTCATATTTGGGGTCCTTGATGCGGTTGAAATGGGATGTGAAGGACTTATTTGCCCTTCATTTAACAAAATATTTAAATATTGCGAACACGTATACATTATATACAGATGTGTTTATGTGTGCTTTGCGAGTGCTTTATGTATATATTTGCAAACCTTTAGTAACATATAGTTACAGACAAATATATATATATGTATATATATATACCTATATACACGTTTGATTTATGCGCCTTTGTATTTTTCTATTTTGGCACGCAACTCAGGCCGACATAGACAATGACAGAAAGAGAAAGAAAAAGAAAAGGAAAAACTGAAATGAAACTGAAAAAAAAAACACGACACATTTTTGACAACAGACAACAGCAACGTGGCGCCAGATTTGGCTATGTGTCGCCCCACGGGAGTCCCTTAGACGTTTTTACAGAAATCCACACAAAAAATATACAAAAGCAAACGGCCGGAAGTGTGTTTTTGTGTGTGAGTGTGTGTGTGTGTGTGTGATTGTGCATTTGCCAGGATTGAGGAGAATTGAGCGTAAAGAACTTAAACAATTGTTGAATCTAAGCCAAAAATAGTTTAAATTCTTATATGTAACGTAAGCCAAAATGTCCTGCAAAAAGAAGAAAAAAAATCATGTGTAAGGCTTTTTGAATTAATATTATAAAAGAGCATTTGCGGCAGAAGCAAAGTTTAACTTATATATATGTGTTTATATATTGTTGTATTATATATTTTCTCATAAAATGCATTTACAAAAAGCTTGCTTACGATTACCTGATTTGCACATTTAATAAACCATTTGGTGGCCGCAGCAGGCCCTTTCTTATTTTATGACCTATTTATTATAATAAGTATACGAGGGAAAAACCATTTCCGTACTCATTAAAGTGCTCGGTTTGGAAAAATCATTGTCTACTTCTATGCAGCATCATAAATGCTACACTTTATTGGTTCGGGCGAGAAAAGAAAGAACGAAAATTTCTTTTCTCTTGGCATAATTTCAATAAATACTGTCCAACTTTTCCAACGATGTGCCAATGATAAAGTGCCAATGGGAATGGGCGTTGAGGGCGTTGGGGCGTGCACGCATATTTTCCCTTAGCTCAAGAGGCTGTTTAGCTGCACCTTTTCGCTTTATTTTCCTTATATTACTCAGAGAAACTCTCGTAATCATTACGAGCCAGCCAGCTGTTTGCCCTGCCACGCGCCAAGCTCGAATTTTTATCTTTTGCATTTTTGCCCATTGAAGAAGGCGCAGGATTCGCAGCTGAAGGCGCCTTCAACGGCAGCTGAGCAATTTTGGGGCTTAACCTTGACTCGCTTACGGCATACACGAGCGCGCACACTCAAAGTGGGCGTGGTGCCACCCAGTGTCCTGGCCCTCGTCTCGGCTCGTCGCTGGCAGCGCCATCTTGACGAATGCCGCCTGTTGTCATTGGGCTTGGGCGCCTAATCTTATCTGTTACTTTGGGGTGCCAGCCTGCTGTGTGTGTGTACACCCGACTGCCGTTTTAGGTCGTCTCCTGAAAGTCATTTTAAATTATGTACATCAAGAATAAGCAGCAGGAAAAGCTTTAGCTTCGCTTTAGCAGCAGCAGCAGCAGCAGCAGCAGCAGCCTCGCAGCAACACCGAGTCCAGTCGCAAGAATTCTTTCTAATTTAGTCCACGCGACTTTTATGACTTTAATGGCCTACCACTTTGACATGCCCCGGACCCCCAACCATGTTGACTAGCGCCAGGGGATTTGTCATTAGGTATTATTGTTTTTGTTGTTGTTATTCTTGTTATACTTGCTTTTGCCGCCTGTCTCTGGGATTAGGTAAGTTTTCTGCCCCAGCATTGATTTATATTTTTGCACATTTTTATGACGTTTCTTGCTGTGCTTCAAGTACAAACGCCGCGGCTATTTATAGTTTATTTTTATGGCCACAAGGGGAGAACATTGAGCCGCATTTTGACAGTTCCGGGCCGCAATTGGTCATATAATATTCGAAGCATTCGCAGTTGGGAAGGCCAAAAGGAGCTGTAAGTTGAGGTAGCTAGCTACATAGAAAAAAAGACTGAAAATTGGAATATGGCCATTTTTCCTTTTCCATTTTCCTCTTGTGATTTCAATATGACATAGTGAGCCTTGCACTGGAGTGATGCATATAGAATATGAAACAAGCGTTGCAAATTCTTGAAGTAGTCTCCAGTGGACCACACTTGATGACGTCTATATTTCGAAAGGAATTTCAAAACAAGACATTTTATAATTGGTGTCAACAAGTGATACATCTAATACTGGGACCTATAATAATCATATCAAGATGTATTGTACCACCTCAGTGCTCACATACATATTTACACCTGTTCATACCCTTGCATAGAATATTATCTCCCATAATGTGCATATATATATTATTTTTCAAACTATTTTCTCAGTTTTGAAGTAGTTTATGGACACTTAACAGGGATCCGCAACAGATTAACAATTACAATCTTCAAAATGCACATTTTAATAAAATTCTAGTAACTCATATAAAGAATTGACTGTGTATTTTACTTTGTTTTATTGTGCCACTTGTTTAAATTCGAAAGTAGCTCAGCTCGTCTCCAATTTTTGAGATCCTACAGCTTGATTCAAGGGAATTCATAAGTCATTGATAAGGAAGCATATTGAATGGAAAATTTAGAGGCTTATTACAGAAACGGACCGTTGCAATTGGATATGTGAGCTGTCGGATGGAAAATGCTCGGTTCTTACTAATAGTATATATACCTTCTTATGCCAATCAATAATTTTGTGAGAGGGCTTTTTCAATTTGCTCAGGAGCATGGCTGCCCATCAAAGGACTCTTTGGATCCACACCACTTTACAGTTCATTAGGCAGCCGACGCGTACGAGCAGTATCTCAAATCTAGGCGAATGAGTATCTGTGAGTTGCGAGCGGGCAGGGCGGGGCATTCGAGTGTCTTTGTGTGAGGTGCTGGCTTTGACATGTTTAAAAATAACAATATGAAGGCAACTTTTCCAGCAGAAGCGATACATAATAATTAATACGCTCAACTCATTGAGCAATTATTTAATTTGGCGTTAATAATATTTTTGTGACATTTTTTTATTTTTTTTATTTTGTGAGCTAGTTTTAGACGCTGCAGCTGCGCTGAGTTTGGGTGGTGAATGAAGGCAGCATACTTATAGCGTACACTGTGTTTCGTCAAATGTTGCTATTTTTATCGACAACGTCGTCTCTTCAAGGAAGTTCATCAAAGTCAAGCACAGACAAGGCGCCACACTGGGCGCACAGTGGGCGGGGCAATACACTCTCTACCTGCCAAGACAGTTGACACATGTGGCATACACGGGTGTTTGGGTGTGTGGTTGCGAGTGTGTTTGCAAGTGTGTGTATCTGGAAAGGAAATTTATTTCATTACAGCTCAGCACCCAACGCAGCTCGCGTCCTTCTGTCGGCTTGTCGGTCTGTCCGACCCTCTGCCTACCTCCGGCTGTCGATACGTTTGACTATTTGACTGGCAAGCATCCGTTTCAGTTTGCCGCTTTTATCTATCAGGCAGGTGGGCGCGGGGGTAGGTAGCTTCCTGCCATACTGCGGCAACATGGAAAAATTCTCCACGAACATAAATTTCCATGGACGCACGTGCAAAGCTTTGGCATGAAAATCAATTAACTTAAATTAATTCTACGAAATATTTGCGCTGTAAAAAGTTTGCCAAACAAACATGTGACACAAATTCGAGTTCTCACATCTTTTTTTCTCATTTATATATATATATATATATTTTTTCTTTTTTGTTGAAGCTATTTTCCTATTTGTGTTTTTCAGCCTCCCGTGAGCTTAACCTCAGCTGCTAGCTCATGGACTGAGCGCTTTGGGAGTGCTGTAATACCAATAGGCTAACAATTTAATTTGTATTCCGCATGCCATGCAAATACCATTATCCCGAATAGGCATTACAAATTGATTTTGATCAGGTGAAACAGCTCTCTAGAGCGAGTGTCGCATGGATAAAGAGTGTACTGAGTTGTTGTGAGCATATGCAAAAAGTTGGACATCTTATTTGATATCAAATATCTGCATTGATCGAACTTTGTTATCAAATAGTATAACAGCTTAGCTTGAAGAATTGTAATATTTAATTCTCCTACCGACAGAAGGTATATCACTTCAGAATAAAGATGATAAGTATTTAATTTGTGAGTACTCTGAATGTGTCACCAAAAACATTAATAATACTTAAGACATTTATGCGAAAATTGAAAACAAATTTGTCAAATCTGTCAAATTGACCGCCGGTAACCGCATATGAATTAATGCACAATTCGTTGTGGCATTATTTGAATAGACAATTATGCAATTTTCCAAATGATTTGACGAATGCAACACACAATCAATTCGATTTTGGCCATTCAAATCGTTAAATATTAATCTATTAGCATGCAAAATGTGAATATGTCAATTTGCGCATATGTACGGAGTTAACCAATAATAAATGTAAATGGTAAAGGACATAACATTCGCTGAAGTGCGTGAAGTGAACTAAGAAATAAAATAGTATGATAATTTTCTTGATTTTTATTTTCTTTTCCTTTCTGTTAATCCTTTTAACATAAAGTGCAATAAGTATATACAACACACAACGAATTGTTAACAAAATTGCTGGAAAAGCATTCAGTATGCCGGAAGTACATATTTTACTTGCTTCCTAGAACTGAAACTAAAACTATTTTAAAATCACTCGAAACTGCACAATAATCCATTATAGATAACTTTAATTGTTACTCAAAATATACGAAATGCATTTATTTAGCTGGCGAACAGAATTTATTTATTCAGCAAATACTGTTATTTATGTGGAATGCATATGTGTCTGTGCCCGTGTAAATTGCGTGCGTGTGTTTCCGATTGAAGCTTTCGCTTTGGAGCACGTAGGCAAACATGGCGTATACACAATGTGGCGTTCCATTGGATACATCTCGCACAAGTTGTGCATTAATAATTGTACAGGCTGACTGACTAACTGACTGATTGACTGACTGACGGCCATTGATTGCTTGATTGATGCACTGATTAGAGCAAAGCTTGAGTGCGCCTTCGAGTAGGCAACATATGAAAATCAATGGCGGCTTTGGCTGCCATTTTACTGTCATGGAAAACTTGTCGCAATTTCCAAAGCTAAAGACGATAAACGATTTCCTCTATCAAGGACATAAGGGATATTTAACATCGTTGCACATTCCTTGGCAGTTGGGGGGCAGGCGGGCCTAGGGGACTCGGTTGAGTGTGCGCACATTTCGAGCACGTCATCGGTTTAAGGAAAACCTAGCTGTAACCATGGATGAGGCAGTCCCTCTGACAATCAGGACGTCAATTCCAACAGGACTCAACAGAGTTTAACGAACCTGTGCACATGTGTGTGTGCGAGAGAGAGAGTGTCAGAGTGGGAGTGTACGCACCTTAACCGTTACTTACCACACTTCTGCAGTAATGCATCCATTAACAATGAAGAGCTCATTTTGCTCGGAGCTTAAAGCTTACGGATTTTGCTTGAATTAAAGCTTTTACACAAGGCTTTTTTTTGTGTGCTTTAACAGATTGTTAATAGGTTTGCGTATTGGGTTTTTTGGGATTTTTAGGAAGGCTTAATTTAAATTAGGGAAAATAAATAATTTAGGTTGGAAACACGGACAATTTTAAGAACTTTTACAGCATCAAATATTCAGGACTTTCGTCTGTTAAAATAAAGTTTTTGTTGGCTAAACTGAATGGAAATGGCTAAT
The DNA here is from genome assembly GCA_035045725.1 of Drosophila ezoana. NCBI lineage: Eukaryota > Metazoa > Arthropoda > Insecta > Diptera > Drosophilidae > Drosophila > Drosophila ezoana. The sequence goes on from JAWNOU010000005.1 coordinate 9,468,611, forward strand.
AATAATTTAAACCAAAAGTAAAATAATTCAATAAAATTTTATGTACAAACCACAAATTGTTGTAAACATTTAATTGATGCCTATATGAAAATATAGTTAAGCATTTATAATTAAACTTATATAGACCATTCAAGAAAATGTTCAAATATTTAAAACGGTTTTTATTTAAGTTTAAGTGTAAAGTTAAATGATTATTTCAGACCAAGTTTTATCATAAAATAATTTGCCCAAAAATAACAATTCGTCATTTACTAAGAAAAATATGTTGATATATTTTAATTACCAATCCTATGGGCATATCAACGCAAAGACTTTAATAATGGCTCGACATTAGCTTGCACACTATCTAGGACTTTGTTAGCGACCACTTTAGGCTCACCAGCCGTGCTCCTTGTGCAGGACATGCTTGTAAATGGTATAGGGCACAGGATATGGCTTGGGCACAGGTATTTTGATGTGCTTGATCACCTCGACGGGGTACGGTTTTTCGACCTCAACCGGGTAGGGCTTTTCCACCGTGTAAGGTATCTTGCGTTCCGTTATTTCGGGAACTATTTTGTAAACGGGAATTTGAATTTCCTGTTGCACCGGAACGTGAACTGCATAGGGCTCTGGTATTTGCAGCCGTATAACATTGGGTACCTTATAAAAAGGGATGCGAAATTTAATGAAATCCATTGTAGGCAAACTCTTTGAATACACCAACTTGTACGGCCACGGGATGCGGTATGGGCAATGGCACCTTCTCAATGACATGGACAGGCACATGCTTCGATATCTCCGAGTAAGTGGTGGGTGTGTCTTGGTGCTGATGATGATAATCTCCGATACCGGTACCACCTCCACCTCCTCCACCGTCAAAGTGTCCCTCGCCAGTGTGCTCCGACGCATAGCTAAGAGACATGCCGCAGACGAACAGCTGTGCGGTTGTACGGGGATTATGACTTAAGATGCCCCACAAGAGAGTTTTGGATGCACTTACAATTAACCACATTTTATGGCTGAGATTTATTTGTGTATTGGTAGCTCCACGCGCCGCGAATTGCAGTTAAACAATGCGAGTGCCTGCAATCAGTTAGCTGGCTTTTATATTGCAGCTGGCAGTTGGAAGTTGGCCAAAAGTGAAAGATTTTTCCCATTACAATTGGTCAACTGTTCAGTTGATGTAACCATAACATTGAAATAGAAAGTATTGCATTCGGATCGCATAATTTTCATTGTGCTTTTCCAAGCAAATGTTATAACAACAAATTGGGTTCAAGTGGGTATCAAGTATCCCGCTGCCTGTCCATTGCTCTCACTCTGCACTGGCAAAGTGAATGGCCCTGCCCTGTTCCGCATCGCCTCTGCCCGACGGCTCCTGCTGCAATCTGGGCCTGTCCCACCTTTGGGGTTAAGGTTGTTACACGTACTTGAGTTCTGCTATCGCTTCCGTCAACCGTAACCCGCTCTTGCAAAAAAGTGATAGTCGGTAACGCTAACGCTGCCCAGCAGCCAGTCAGACCACTTTTAATATTCGTCTGAGATTTGCACAAACACCGAATGGTGTCTAGGAAATGGGCTGCGTCACTTTGTGGGGCCTTGGGCGCAGGCGCAGCTGCTGGTGCAAGCATGGGCAAAGAAATCAACAAACTGGTTGGCCATGTCGCAATATGGGCCAAACCATGGGCAAACCAATCATTAGGATGCCTAACATAGAATTACAAATGCCTCTCGTCAGTTTGATTAACAATAAGAAAATGCAACATCAGGAAATGTTAAAATTAACTGCAATTTTCAACAAAAAAAGGGCGTAATAAGCAAATCAAAGGTAGACAACCGATGCAAGCAGACAAGTGCGAAATTTTTCAAAACGTATAATGTTCCGAATGGAACAAGTAAATAGTTGACTCAGTTCTGGGACTTTTCAGCATTATATTATTTATTTTTACAAAATATTGTTGAGTTATTTGACAAAAACTACCTTTTGCCCCAAAAAAGCGTAATATTAATTAACTAATCGAATAAAAACTAAATCAAATGCGTTTAGGCATCTTCATCCAGCTCGTCCACATCCCAATCCCAGTTGGGGAAATCGTCCTAGAAAAACACAGCATTATGTTCAGGTTTCTTAAGTAGATTCAATGGCTACTTACATATTCATCTAGGTTGCCTTTTTCCTCGGGTAACGCACGCGGCGAACACGCCACATAGGCTACGCCCGAGTTATGACCGGAGCACTCACAGGTTTGACCACCTATAGGCGTGGCACTCTGGGCTACACGCTTGGCGAAAATGGTGGCAAGCCGCATAATCGGATACTTGCGCTCCGGCGCCAGTTTGCGTGCACTGAACACCGATCCGTTTGTCTCCAGCGCCAGCGGGGTGCAAATGCCCAAATTGCTCTTGGGTATATGCACCTGTTTCCGTGTTTCGGCATCGCCCTCGGGGAAGCGTTTCGAGTAGACCAGCTCTCTGTCAAGGCCGAAGAAGTGGCGCAGTTTTCGCGTGCGCTCAAAATCGAATTCCGTGTCCGCTAGAATGTGCAAATTGACGCCCTCCTCCAGCATGAACTGCAATATGGAGGTGTAATCGAAGCGCATATCCTTTGCCGCGCAGCTGCTGCACGACAGCAGGATGAAGGTTTTAGATACGCCGGGCCGGAAGTTCAGGCGGGATGCTGTTGAAATGGCCATTAGTATATCGCTGCTGCTGCCATTGCCGGTATTAATGTGCGCAAAGTAATTGGCCAGCTGATCGGGCTTCGATGTGAACACATTACGCTCATAGATAATGCTTCGCGGTCTGTCGTACGGGGCAACGCCGCCAAATGCCACAACTGCATAGCTGGAAACGGAACACAGTTAAAGGCTAAGCTATTGAAGCCTTCGGTTTGCTGAACTTACCGATTGTTGGTTAATTTGACAGCCTGCAGTTGCTCCTCAATGCTGGAAACGACGCTCATAATGCTCTTGGACTCTTTGAGATTCTCATTGCAGGATTTGGCCTCCACTATGAAGACCACATCGCTGCTGCGTGGAATATCAGAGCCACTGAGCTCCATAAATGTTCCCTCCGGCACATACGAGCCATTCGACAGCTGACAGCTGTAAATAACAAGTATTAGTTTCAGCTTAAATTGTAGTTTCAGGGGATTGCCCAAGGACGGATGCATCGCTGTACTTTACTCACAATATACACTGGTCCGGCACACGCATGGGCACCTTAAGCGTGGTACAGGTCTCAATATAGGCCAGGGCAGCAGCACAGGCGCCCTTTACAGCCGGATGACCGGGACGAATGGGCTGTGACTTCATGCCCAGGTCCAGGCACATCTCATAGAAAGGTGCCGATTCCACGACAGCACTGCACGCGGACAGAATGCCTGAGCGGAAGAAATTGTTGCATATTTGGGTGACTTCTTTGCTGATTGGCTCAGTCCTGGCTAACTGCGTTTGCTGGCAGTGCTGCAGACTCCAGGAGTCCGTGAACTGCTGTGTTTGATTCGTAATCAAGCTGTTGGACATGGTGTACTCATCGTAGGGCTCGTTATTGAGCGTTCCCAGCAGTCCGGCCGTCCTGGCAAAGTACCACCCACTCACCTCGAACCAGCACAGATCGAATTGCACATTGCAGTGCAGACTGAACTGTGTGTCAGAAATAATGGAGAGAATGTCCAGCTCGCGATAAATATTGACCGCGCCCAATTTAAGAGGCAATATAGGCTGCGGATTGCCATTGACGCTAATGTGCTGTGAATGTATGTAAAGAAGCAGTTAGATAACGAGTAGATGGAGTCCTCAATATGCATGGCTTACATCCGTGCCAAGATCTATCTCGATAAACTGTCCATTCGCTATGAAACTCAGCTTGCGCGTGGAAATGTCCCCTGTTTCTCGACCAGTCAGCGGTTGGGTCTGCGAAGATGATCAAATTTTAGTAATTAATTTAAATACATGCCAGGTTATAGAAAATCGAAATAAATTGTCCTACCGCTGGTTCCAGCAGCAGAGTAAAGTTGCGTTTGAAGAAATCATGAGCCAACAAATAGCTGCACTGCCCATTGCGTCCTCCATTCGCCAGTTGCTCAAAGTTCAGATTGAGACCCACAAAACGCTGGTCAAAGGTCATATAGTGGCGTGAGTCGATAAGCAAGGCGCGTGCTGTAAGGGCAAAGAGTTCAAAGTCAATCTCTATTCTAGGCTAAACATCGCTTTACATACAGTAGTAGGGTGGCAGCCAGGTCTTGGGATCTAGATGGGCGCGCATGTTGTACAGCTTCATGATGATGGACGAGTTCGTTTCGCTTAGTAAGCTCTGAACTTTGGTGAGCATTTTATACTCTGGAATCTCCTCGAATTTGGGTGTCTCATTGAACGCGTGCCAGGACATGGGCAGCTTTTGTTCCAGATCAATAACGCCCACCTCCGGATCGAAAACAAACTTGGTCTTCGCCTCTCTGTACATGTCCGCCGTTTCCAGGGCATTCATCGTATAGGTGCGGAACTTGTTACGCAACAGTCCGTATAGCTGATGAATGCGATACTCCAGCTGCAGCTCATCGGCTATCCACTCCAATTTGGCCACAATTTCGTTGTACTTTTGTACCACGATCTGCACCTGTTCGATCTTCTGCAGCTCCTTGATCTCTTGCCAGATTTCGGTGAGCACCTCGTTCAGCTCGGCGCCAAAGGGCACCAGCTTAAAGTACTTCTCCTTGACAAAGTTCCAGGCCAGCGTCGAGTACTTTTTAATATTCGTAATGGCATCGTTCGCCTGGATATCCCTGTATAAGCGTTCCGCATCGGCAGTAAAACTGGACACCTTATTAAAATAGGGCGACTCGGCCAGTTCATTGGTCCGTTTGTATATGAAGTCAAACACCTCCTTGCTCAGATCCCAAGCGCTTGTCTCTATAAAGCTGATGATCTTAAACATGTGCGGCTCGAAGCGCTTGAGCACATTCTTCCAATAGGACTCTGCCAGATGCCAGAATTTGTGCCACAGGTTCTCAATGTACTTAATGAACTTGATGTGCAGCTCCTTGACAAACTTGTCGTACTTCTCTATGCCCTTCTCCATGAGCGTTGAAATGTAGCTTAAGCTCTCGCCATGGAAGAAGCGACTGATTGCGTCCAGGACATTGTTGTAGGTCGTTTTTATAGTATCTATCAGCCACACTATGCTGTTACGCAGCGCCTTTCCTGAGTCACCCATGGCCTGCCAGAGCTCGGAGAAAATCTTTGGCAGCGACTCGATGTGATCCCTGATGGCCAGCTCATCCAGTATGGTCAGTGTAAAGTTGACCACATTTTTAATGTAGAAATCATTTGCCTCGTACGACTGATTAACAAAGAGGCGCAAATCGTTCAGATCTTCTTCCAATACACTCAGCTGGCTTATGTCGTCAATGAAATTTTTATTGTACTCCTTGGCCGTGCTCCAGATGACGCCCACCGAGTCGACAGACTCGGAGTAGACAGACTTAATCCAGAAATCAATGCCATCGGAGAAGGAGTTATATATGGAATTACCCACGCCATTGATCTTCTCGCGCAGCTCGTTCTTAATGCTCGGGCGCCAGTGGAAACGGCCCGTGATGAGACGAGAATGGTTCATCTTCAAATAGGAGCTCACATCAATAATGCGGATTTCCTCGTAGTTGCGCCAGACGTCCAGATAGCCACTGCGTGTGTCGGGTATATAGCCCACCATTTGCAGATTCTGGCTGGCATCCTCCGTCAGGTTGAAGTCCATGCGTGCTTTACGTTCTGCAACATTTACATAGACATAGCCCGTGTGATTGGTGTCGGGTGTATCCCAAATAGTCGCGTTCAAGCCATATATGGGATACTGCGAGGTGGGCAGCAGCCACAGGCGCACCGTGTGGTATGGCGAGCGACGCTCGTATTCCACCTCACGTTTATTGAGATCCAGCAGAGCCAGGAACTTGCCATACATGGGGGAATAGTCGCGCTTGTAGTGCGCTGTCGATTCTGTCTTGTAGTAAGAAGGACGCGCGGCCAGTGTGCCATTCAGCTCCACATCCAGCTCAGAGGCCGGATGATAGCCATACAGCTTGAACGTGTAGTTTGTGTGACCCAATTCATGGTATAAGTCCCGCAACTGTGCGCCCAACGTTATCAACTGTTCGGGACTGTCAGAGTAGTTGATGGTCAGATGCGCTCGTAGCAGATCCTGCAAGCCACGATAGTATTTGGCCCTGCAATCGATGTCCTTTTCGAGGTATGGATGAGCCACGGTCCAGCCGAATGTTTGATGATCACGATCTCCCTTACGCAAAGGCTCCGCTTTCCAATGGAAGTTGCTGCGAATATTTCTGGACTCTTCATATGGCCCAGTGCCGGCCCATTTTAAAGCCAAGTCCGCGTTGAAATTCTTGTCGGTAAGATAATACCAGCCAGACGTGGACAGATTGCGTTTGGGATAGAAAAGTTCCAGTGCAAAGCGCTGCGATTCATTACCATTCTGAAAAGATTACAATCGAGTGCTTATTAGCCGTAATCCAAACAAATCGAATTATATTATTTAATCACTAAAACTCCCAATTCCAGATAATTTTTTGGGTATTATTCCCAAACTGCTTACCGTGCTAAAGTTGCCAAGCTCCAGGTTGTAGCCTATCCAGGCTGTCTCCGACAACTCGATTTTTGTGTGCTGCTTGACAACTTGTGGATTGACATCCTCGTACCTTGTGGTCAGGACGACGGCACGATTAGGATGTACGGCCACTACCTTAAACTCCTGAGCAGTGAGAGTAGTCAGCACGTGCAGCTCTCCGGTTAGATTAAAGTTTTTCGTATTGCGCAGCTCGAAGAGTTCAATGTGTTTGATATCCCGCGCTCCAGGCGGATTCCGCATATCCCTTGAATTCACATAGTGTATGCCCAGGGGCTTCATATCATTCTCCAGGGTAATGTCCGTTGTGTCCTTGTATATGGGATGCTTTTGTATCTCCACGCGTTTGTACTTGCCATCTAGTATTTGTTGTGTGTTGTAGACAACCTTCAGATTGCCCGAATCTAAGTTGGGACGTTCCTGCAGACCGTAGGACACATCCCCACGATGCCTTGTGGTCAATGGTACTTCAATTTCAATGTTGCCATTGAGATTGTGGTTGGTGTTATCGCTGTCATAGTTGCTTCTCAGCTTAAAGAAGGCGCTGTCCTTGGGCCAATTGCAGCGAACGTAACGATAGCTGTGACCACTGTAAAAAAAGGTTTAAGTTTGGTCGGATCAGTTGGCTAATTATCTACAATTTGTTGCCACTTACCTCTTTGTGGTGAACTCGAAGTCTGTTTTGAACCAACTTACATTTAGGAAGGGTGTGCTAGAGTTCACTGCACCATGCATGTTGCTCAGAGAATTGAAGGACACATCCAGATCGGATATGCGACGACTTGCCGGATAATCCAGCGCACAAACGAAGTTATGGTATTCCGCGTTGGGTTTGTCATAGTGTCCGCTGAGTCCAAACGTATGCTCACCCTTGAACTTGGGTGTTGTCAGCTTCGCTTCGAACTCTCTGCGATTCCTTTGCTTCTGCAGCAGGGTAAAGTCGCCCTCCACTATCGAAATATCCTGCTTCACGCCCCACTCCACATGAGCCAAGCCTTTTAGAGCATTAGTGTCATTGTGATAGTTGAGATGCGCTGAGAGCTTACGCTGCGCTTCCAGCGCCTCGTAGCCGCCCAAGATATAGATATCAGGAGTTGTCAACTGTTTGCTTATAACATTGCCGCGATACTCGCAGTTCAGCTTATGAGTATCGCCCAGGGGCAGCGGCAGTTGGGTGAGCACATTGAAATCAAACTCGTCCGTGGACTTGTAGTGCAAGCTGCCGTTCACATCAAGATTCCATTTGGAATCGACGCTCAGACGGCCGCCTGCTTGCAGCTGCTGGAATGTTTTGCCTGGATTTAAGAATCTGGCGCTGGCGTGCACAATGCGTGGCTGGGCTTCGGGTCGTTCCATGTAGCTCTCCAGTACAAGCTGCAGATTCTCGGCTAGTATCCATGACCACAAGCAGCTGCCGCGTCCAATATGCTTCCCGATCTGATACTCGCCAACGATCTTACCCCCGTCGGCACGTACACCCACCTCGGAGTGAAGATGCACAGAGTCGATGCCCAGTTGCTTCCAGGGTGTCTGCAGGTTCACATCGCCCACCAGGCGTCCCTGCTCCTTTGGAACCAGATTTCCATAAAAATTAATGCGCGCTATTTCCGGTTCGGTGCTCTCCACCAATACAGAGAAGTCCATTGGACCATTGCTGCCGCTGACGCTGTATCCGCCAGATACCTGGCACATTTTGCCATCCTCAATGGCGCTGAAAGAGAAGCGTATTTTCCTCGGACCCGCCTCCTGTATGTTCAACTCAATGACGCCATCACGACCACCTGACTTGGGCTGGACACGCAGCGTGACATCTATGGGCAGGGTATCAATCATACGGACGACCCCCTTAATATCATAGGTGGCCATGTTGCGATACAAGTTGCCAATGACATCATATCGTTTTGGATCGTTTTGATTGCGAACAATGGTGCCGTGCATGGAGATGTTTCTGTAGTTCTTGAGCGGTGTCCACACTTCAATATTGAATACATCCTTCTTTTTGTTAGCCCGGGTGCCATACGAAATGCTCTGACCATCGCGACTTAGGAAGTTCAGATCGACATTTAGCTGCGGACTAGGTCCTTTGGTCGCCAGCACTGAAGTGGAAGCCAGCTTCAGTGGCAGCATTGTGGTGTGAACTTTACCATTGACGTTTATATAATAGGCTGGATCAGTGTGCCAATCCGTTTCAATGTGCAGCTAGAGAGGATTGGGACAAGTTATTGGGCGGTGATGCTAAAGTCCATTCGCGATAGTTACCTTATTGACGTTGCCATTGTCAGTGACCTGAAAGCGTATGTCAATTATATTGTCCACAGCAGAAAAGTCCTTCTTAAAGTAGGCATTGCAAGCATAATGCGGAATGACGTTCGTTTCCAGCAAGATGCCCACAGAGGTTTCCAGGAAATTGTCCTCATTCTAAAATGAATTTTGGAATTATTGAGGCAGTTTATATAAGAAAAGAAAGATATGGCATTTTGTGACTCACCTCTACAGCGGCAGCTAGGGAGAGATGTGTGTGAGCTGTCGTGGAGGTAATGTTGCCTTTGTAGGCGTTGTCATCTAGCTCTACTTTGCCATGGATGTTGATTTCTGGCAGCTGCTCGTACGGCGTAATTAACTTTAGTTGGACATTGTGAGCCTTGGGCCTGACATTGTCCACCACTTTGGTATAGTTAAGCTCGAAGCCCATTTCCTGCGACTGGGTTTGGACATCTTTGATATTGAAGTGCACGCGCTGGTAGAATGAATTAAAATACAAATCAATGTGATACTGGAATATGAATTTGAAGTCCTTGGCTGCGGTGAAGGGTGTGGACACGGTGAGCACATTTAGCACATTGATATAGTCTGGATAGTACAGACGATCCCTGAAATCAACACGACCCTGGGGTAACTGCACACTACCCAAAACGAAATACAAGTCCACATTCTCTTGTATATCCACTTCACCAATAATGGTGGGCCAGGCCAGTGTGTCCACCTGGAAGTTGACAAAGTAGGAGATGTACTCCTCCTCGTCTTCCTCCTCACCCTCTCCTATTATAGTTTTGGGTGGCTGGAAATCATCGTCGAAGTGCAAGTCTAGCAGCATCTTTTGGTTGCTCAGTTGATTGACCAGCTTCGGCTTGGGATTGCCATTGATCTTGACCCCAAGCTTGTAGTGCGAGAGCTTGCCGTGAAGCTTAAAGATGAAGGTATCCCGCTTGAGTAGCTGCACAATAAATCCGTTCTCCTCAAAGCCCACCAATGGTGTGAACACCAAATAGGAGTATTCAAAGTCTGTCATGTTGTGCATATGCCAGACTCCAGTAAAGCCCAAAGTGGCATTGTTCCAGATGCCACGCATGTCTACACGCTCTGGATTTACTTTGGCTAAGAGGGCAGCTTGCTGGAAGCTCTCAATGGGGGTGGCCAAACTCAATTTAACATCAAAGTCCAGTAGGTTCTTAATGTCCGCTAACGCCTCAATGCCCAGTGCAGCAGTTGGCGCTCGCACCTCCGCCACGGCATGACGCTTCTTCTCATTTAATCCGAGGCGTCCGTGTATGGTGCGGAACTTCTCCAGAGGTGTTGTAATGTTTATGATAAGCATATTATCCGTAAATTTTCTCACATAACCATCCATTGTGAGGGTAAACTCGCGAACTTCAAACTCCAGAGAGGCTGCTCCTTGCACCTGGCGCTGATCGTTCAGCATAAACATGGCCGCCAGCCCGCCCTTGCGATAACCCTCGAAGGGGCTGACAAGCGAGACTGTGCCGGAGATATTCTGATAGCGCTGATTTCGTACGAAGTCCCAGTCGGATTTAATGCTGTAGGTGTTGAAGGTATCGTTCTGTCCCTTGTAACTTAGATAGAGATCTGAGTCGACTCTCTTAGGGTCCTGCCAGTGCACAACCCTTACATTAATGGTGGGTATGTCTTTGATGGTGCTGTTGATGCCAAAGCGCACATCAAAGCTAACAAGCTGATCGCGTAGGTCGTAATCGCTCTTATAGCCCAGCTGCAGTTTCTGATCTTCCGCCCAGGAAAGCGTTGAGTTAATTAATATCAAGTTGTGCATATTGTAAACACCAGCTCTCAATGTATTCGTACGCCAGCCCTCGAAGGGCGTGTTGATTTCCGCATGCAGCCAGTTGTGCAGGGTCTTGCCCGGCATAATGCCTGCATTATAGCTGAACTCGATAACCTCTGTTATGCTCCAAGAGGCATGTGCCTTGCCATAATACTTGGGACCACCCGTGTAGGCGTTGAAGCCGCAGTTAATTGTGCGTTCTGGATAGGTGACCATTACGTTGCCGTCGTAGTGCTTGTTGCCCGGATTGTTATACTCGATTAGCAGGCCTAGGCGCTCCGCAGGATCACGATTGGCATCCCACTTCAGCTCTAGAGAAAGTTCCTTGCGTTTTTCAATGTTCAGCAGGCCCACTTTGATGTGCACATCACGAATTCTAGTGAAATATAGATTGCTTACTAGCAGGCTTTTGGCTTTGTGGCTTCAACTTACTTGTCCATGTGAATCTCCAGCTGCAACAGCTTTGGTTGCTCCGATAACAGTTTTGAATTGATCCAATAATCCTTTTCCTTGACCTTCAAGCGCACCTCGGCATTGGAATTACGATTGTGAGCGTTGGATGCATATTGTACGGTCAGTCCGTACGGATCCTTGCCGTATTTGGCCTGCAGATCATAGAAGATCAGCAGCTGATTGCGTCTGTAAACAATGTTCAGCGAGGTCGTTTCAAACGAGGGACTCTCCACGATCATTTTTAAATGATGCAGAGCCTGCACGCGCGAGCTGCGATCCTTATAGTTGCCCTTAAGGGCTATCGAGTGGCCAGTAAACCAAGAACCATTGATGAACACCTAAGGCCGTAAAAGAACTGTAGTTAAATGTTGCTTCGACTACGAGTAACTAACCATATAGTCCTTGGTAGCCTTTTCGTTGACTTTCAGACTCGCTGTGCAGGAATTAAACTCCGGCACAGATACATTCATGTAGGCATCAATAACAAAGAGGCTGCGACGCGGCAAGTGTACGGAAAACAGTCCGGTTATCTCCTTTTCAGGCGCATACTTGAGACCCACGATAACATTGTGCTCGGTGCCGTTTTTACTGCGCTCCTCATGCCTATGAAGTGAAGAGCTATGTAAATCAGATCGCTAGGGATTGAGAATTTACCCACTTAACCAATATGCGGTAGTCGATCTTCGATCTGGGCAGCTTTAGCTCTAAGCTGGCACGCGTGCGCGAGCCTTCCAAAATGGCATCCTCGGAGCTGGAACGCGCAAAAATAACCCTCACCATGCTGGTGTAGTTAGGATTCATATAGTTGGGTGCATTGTTGTATGTCAGAACGCCCTCGGTATGTCCTTGTAGGCTGAGCCATGTGGCATTCGAGGCAAAGTTCAGTTTTGGATAGGCAGTGGTGCGTAGCTTCACATTGCCACGATATTCAGTCTTCGATTTATCGCCATTATTGACCAGACGACCGGCAAAGTTAATAGTTTCGATTTTGCTTGCCTGGAACTATAAATCGAATGGAAATTAATATGAGCAAAGGCATTATAGGAGTTTATACGGATGTCAAAGTGTTGCACTTACCCTGTAATTCACAGTCATGTTTGTTGAGGTTGTGACTTCGCTTTGCACTATGTTGCCGCTGACCAGCGCCTGCAGCTTTTTTGTCTCAAAGGAGAGATCCACGTCGTGCTGCTTGATGCCGTTCTTTTCATTGATCTTGATGGAGCCGACCACGCCGGTTATCTTGACACCATTGATGATCAAAAGCATGCGTGGCTTATAAATCCAGGCTGTAAAGTCCTGATAGCGTCTAAGCTCCATGGCCAGATCCAGTGATCGATTACCATTGTTGTCCAGATACACATCGAGGCGCCTGTATTCGGGATTGCCATCATAGCTGCATCCGGCGGATGCACGACTCTTGCCATTGACGAAGGCCACCGATGCATTGAAGGCATTCGATAGACTTGTCAAATTGGCCACCAGGATGCGTGGTATTTTCGAGCCAGGAGTGGTGAACACTAGCGTAAAGTTGTTTTCCTCTTCCTGCTGATCCCAATTGTACTCAAATACATATTTCTTGGCTGTCAAATCGGACTTCTTGAGTATAAGACTAAAGTTGAGCGGTCCGGATAACAACAAACTGGGATAGGCGGCTGTCGCATTACTTAGATCGGGCACACTATAATGCGAACACATTTGCAGTCCAATGGCACTGTCCAGCACCGGCCAGGTGCACGTGGAATTGGAGCTGCGCTTCTCAATGCCAGGCTGGGGCAATTCTTGATCGTGTTTAACCACCAGGAGCTCAGAGCGTGCGCTGAAGATTTCGTTTTTATCCTGAGGCAGATTGAAGGAGATGGAAATAAGATTGCGACCACGCATCTTCAGGTTGGCCTCCACCTCTGAGTTGGAGTACAAATTGCTCTTGACTTTAATGCCCGACTGGCCCCAGTACATGTCCGTTTGCATCGTGGTAATTACATCCACGGACACAGAAGGCTTAAAGCGCCCTTGCACGTCGAAATGCCAATCAACGTCCAATTTATCCAGATTGCCAGAGATGCTCAGGTCCACAGAAGAAGCACCAAACGCGTGTATAGCCAGTGGCATGCCCACAGCCAAAGGAACGCTATACGAGGCGTCCAAAAATACACGTGACTTAGTGTAGCTTAAAGGCTTGCCGGACAGCAGCTTCTGCGCCTGGTAAAGGGGGTTGAACTGTTTGATTAGCAGCGCCACCTCGGCCATGGACTCGATATTGTAGTAGCGCAGATCGTTGCCAAAGACGCGCAGCCCAAACTGCGCACGGGGATTGTTGTAGTCGTATTTCAGCTTGTAGCCCAGTTGATCAACATTGCGATCGATGCCCTGTTTGCGTGCCGTCGCAGAGGCGTCTGCGTTACGCTTGGATCGCGTGGATTCCTGCAGCTCCTCTTCGTACTCGTATTCGTGTTCTTCCTCCAACTCCGCGGTGTCTGCTGCTTTACGCTTCAGACGCAAGCTCTCCAAGCTGAGCAGATTCTCCAAGGTGTCATCCTCCTCGGCGCTCTCATTGCCCAGCCAGCGATTGAAAAAGGAGAGCTTCTTACGCAACAGCTCACCATTAAAAGGCCCCTTGGGCCCAAAAGCATTGGCCACCAGCTCCTCAAAGCCTTCAGCGCGTGCGCTGAACTCGAAGAAGTTAACAGATTGGCCAAATAGATCAGCGGTAAAATTAACGCTGGCTATGCGGGGTAGGTAGGAATCGGTGCCAAAAATAAGATTTGCATCGGTTGTTGTGCCTATAAAAAAGGGGCATTTAAATGTTATTATATATAATTAAAGAACTTCATAATTCACATACCAAAATTATATTCATCAAAGAACAAGCTGTGCTCATAATTTCTCGAGAACTTTCGTATATCCATCTTGAACTTATCGGCGAGTTCATCGTTCAGCAGTAAGCCCTGCGCCTCAATGCGAACCGGCGAATTGGACTTGGCCAGATTGGTTAGATGAGACCAAACGAATGATCCAACCTGATTGATCTGCTCATGCTCCAGAATGGACTTGATTGCACCAATATAAATATAATCCGGACAGCGCATGGTCTGCAAGTAGCTGTAGATGCGTAGCTCCGAATTGAACGTGTAGTTGCCATAGATGTCTAAGAAGTAGCTGCGATACTTTAGGCAATTGACGCGCCTGAAGGCGAGAATGCTCTGCAAGCGTATGTCCACTGGGACCACATTATCCTTAATAATCAGCTGCAATTGCTCCGCAAAGCGGGCGGATATTACGCCTATATTGCCCAGGCCTTTGAGCAGTATAATCAAACGCTCGCGCTGTCTGCGATCACCGCGATATCTTTTAAACTGACTGAGAAACTCCGACTCCAGTAGATTGACAATTTGCCCAACCCTGAGATCCTCCCCGCAGTTATCGTGATACTTGCAGTAGCTGTGCACAACAGCCGTGGCGCCCAGTGTGTACTCCGGGTCCAGTTTGTTTATCGCATAGTCTAGAATGGTGTAGAAGGTTTCCAGTGTCTCCTGGTCGGGTCGTGTAATAAATGACAGCGAGGTCATCCAGCTGTGCGCCATTTCCTTGGATAGTTTCTCGTTCACAATTTGATCGCGCATCACTTGATAGGACGCAGTGCTTCCAATGTAGGGCAGCGATTCTAGCACGTGGTTCCTGCAATTGATAAGCAAAGTAGCACCTTATCGCGTGACCTTCGCTGGGTTCTATGCCTTTGGAGGCTACTCACTTTCCCTGTGGGCAAATGCTCGCCGAACGCTGCAATAGCACAGTCAGTGTTTTGTAGTCAAGACTCTTCGAGGTTTGCAGGAAATTCGTGAACACATCGATAAACTCGCGCTGTATATTGGGGAAGCCGACGGCGCACATTTGGACCAGCAACTCGCGGGCTGCCTTGATCTCATCATGGCTGGGCTTTACAGGCGGTGTGTGATCAAAGATGAGCGCAGAACGCCTCTCAACCAGTTCGATATCTACGTTTTGTAGAGGAAGAGGTTGATGTAGGATCAGCGATATAAGAATATAATTGTATATACAACTTACTCTTCTCCAAAAATTCACTTATGCTGTAGGTATCTTCGCCCTCCAATCGCAAAGTGCTTCGCGTGGTGGTCAATGCGCCAGAGCTGCCATTCGAAAAGGGCACCAGCAGATGGCTCTCCATGCAACTGATCTCTCGGTAAACGTTGTTGTCAATGGTCAACTTAAAAAAGTAAAAGGTTATTCAATAACTTAATAATTTTGCAAGTGATCTGCAGATATTATTTTAACATTATTAAGATTATTCATTTTCGTTATTCATTTTATATAAATAATATGTTATCTAACTCTGAACAAGACTTATTTCTTGTTTAATTTTTATTTATTAGCTTGGTTTCGAAATTTTGTTCTTTTACCATAAATTTGTATTTTGTTGCGGAACTTACACTGCAATAACTCTGCGAATTCAAGATGGGCCAAATCGTTTTATCGTCCCGGAAAGTGTACGGCGTCGTTTGCAGCACCGATTGTGTGGCATAACGTCGTCGACACGAGGATATATCCTTGGTCTTGCGTATGGTCACATAGACGCTGTCGGTGGATTCCAACGCATATTGCACCTGACAGTCGCCGGATACATCCGTCTCGGTGGTATTTAAGTCCACATCGAACCGCAGCATGGTGTTTTGCAAGCTGGACAGGATGCCCTTTTTAAAGTTCAGCACCCAAGGGGTCTCCAGCTCAGTGGGACAGACTTCGCTTATGAGACCATCGTGAAAGGCAAAGCGCAGCAGATTTTTAGTCAAATCAAAGGCCAAGTCGTTGCTCTTGGGATGCAAATTCTCAAAGTCTGGTAATGCTTCATCATCGTCTCGTGCAGTATCGGTGTTTATGCTATCATAGTAGTCATATACATCTTTGCTGGACTTTTCCTCAGACCCAGCGCTGTCATTGCTTATCTCCTGTAACTTATCGTAGAGCTTAACGGTATTGATACGCAGGTAGCCTTCACAGGCCTTGGGAAAGAAAATGTCTAAATTGGCCTTTAAAAACAGATCGGAACTGTTATCACCGGAACCAGCGAATTCCGTACGCAATGCGACCGTATAATCATATTTGTAGACATTTTCTCCATAGCCGAATTTCGAGTTTGTCTTCTCACACTGCGGACGACCGCAGATTCGCGGATCCTTGAGGGGATCTGTGAATGGAAGAGCAAAATATCTTCAATTAATCTTTGTGCGTACCCAACACAAGGTTTTGGGGTTCGATTCATGGATCAAACAAAGCTTGGCCTGAAGGTTTCCAAGTTATCTGCATCGACAAACCTTTTAGTTCAAACCTTTGTTAGTTACTTTTTTTTATTTTTAAAATAGAGCACTTTACTTTATTTTGTAAAATAACATTTTATTTACAATTATTTTGCTTAAATTTATATTACATTGTATTTATGTTAAACTTACTTTCCCTTGCCGCCTGACTCTGACCTATGATCAGCACCAAAAGCAGGCAGATAGCTGTCAGAGGATTTGGTGCGCCCATGCTGGGGGCGTGGCTTGTTAGTGTCCCAACGTTATATATGAAAATTGTTTAGCTCGAACATGGAACAGCTGCTGGTGAATATTTATGTAGCTGTAAAGGGTATATAGAAAATAGCAATATTAATACTCGATTCAAATTATAGCAATTTAAATGTGATTTACAATGCAAATTGCATTTATGCATATTAAAGTTGCGGTTTGTGTTTTGGCTCACATAGGATTCCCCACAAACACACACAAATTGAATTTCCATTAAAACTTCATTAGGCACAAATGAAGTTTCAGTAAACCTTATCAACTGCACTCGACTTTAATTATATAGATTTTACATCCGATTGTACAATGGGCGTGACTAGGAGCATTTCCCTGGCGACGTGCTGACGCAGCCAGAAACACATTTATAAATCGTTCCATTCTGGGAGGGGGTTAGCGGGGCGTTGGGTGGAAAGCCTAGCAAGACGAGCCGTTACTTTTTGTAATATTTGCAAAATGATTTTGCACTCAAATAAGTTTTACACTTGTTGGCTTTGATTGCGGTTTGTTGGCCACGTCGGTGGCTCCTTTGAAGCTCAACATATGCATGGGGGCGTGGCGGAAACATTCGCCCATTATTATAACGCCTTTTGCGTATTTCACTTTGTCCCGACGCAAAGCCAAAGCAAATCAATTGAATTTCCACTTGATTCAACTTAAAACACAGAAAACCAAAAAAAAAAAAAAAATAATAAAACCCGCCAACAATAAAAAAATCAGTCGAAGACCCAACCAAACGCAGCAGTAGCAGCAGCCCTTCATCATTAATTCCAGCAATAAAGTGGGAACAAATCGTGGCATTGGAGGAGGATGGAGATAGGTTGCGGGACTTACGACATTACGATTGATGCCAACTGTTGTTTGCATTTGCATTTGATTTTAGAGCAGGAAAAAAATTGTGAAGGTTATAGTTTTTTTACACCCCCCCCTTCTTTGTTTTGCTCTTTGCACTTTGCGATGCATATAAATCGCAGCTACAGTTGTGGTTGGGTCGGATTCCTGTTCTCGTGCGGCTTCCAGTCCGAGACCTGGTTCTAGTCCTGGTTACTGGCTGCTGTTGGATGTTTGCTGACAATGATTGCGGGGCTGCAAGAAACAGCAAAAGCACTTAACACTTTTTTTTGGCGTGCGCTCCGGGTGCATGTGACCTGCATATGCATACATACATGCACATACAAGTATGCGTACGTATCGATCTATATGTATGTGCATGTGTGTGATTGTGGGTGCATATCAATTCTTCATAGCTTGGACTGGTTTAGGTAGTCTGTCAAAATGTTTGTATGCGGCTGTCACAGATTGCATTTCATCGGGCTAGTGCTTACATGAAGGGTGAATAATGATTACAAATCGTCCTGACGACGGATTTGTCGCTAAATTGCGTTTCCATGCCAGTTCTTTAACTGAAATTTAGATTTATACGAAAGGAGACGAAAGTGCGCGTTTACTGTAGTATAGAGCTGCCAGATGTATCAAATCTCAAGTTCTACATGTGAAAATAAATGCAAATTCGAAATTGCCAGAAAGCTTACAAGTTGTTATAAAAGTAAAACTCACTCAGAACGAAAACAATAACAACATACTACTACCGCACCTTGAACACAAATAATTGCTAATTAAAATCCCAGAGCCATAGTGTGTGTACCTGCTATTGTATAAATTTCATAGAATGCGAGCTGCAGTAAACAAACTACCAACAATATTACTATAACTCTATTGTCGATGTCTATTTCATTATCTGCGTGCACGTCAGCGACCCCCGCTCAGGTTTTCCGCCGCACGCCTCTTGTCCAGTGCATATCTGATAAGCGGCTTTTCTGTCGCGCGCGCATTCACAACCAGTGCAAAATATATGAACGTACATATGATGGAAATAGTCTGTAATATGGAAGTGCTGAGACCCTAATTTGATTTGCTTAGGGCTTCAGTAGTTTGCCATGCAATAATAATAAGCAGGAAAGTTCTCCTTACTGAACGCCTTAGATGTGCTTTAAGCGTAGTATGCTGCGCACTAAATTCTCAAGGAAAACTCAATTACTGCAAATAACGAAGGTAAGTTAAATGCATTGCAAGTTGTGTGATATATTTTAATCATTCATGAAAATAATAATAATAATAATAATTTGATATAGCAAATCTAACAAATTATTATAAATTGTAACAACTTACAGATTATTCCTATATCAGCTATGTATATGGTATACACTCTCTAAAGTTTAAAAATATAAAGTTTAGGAAAGATTTTTCCCACAATTAAGTTTTATTTTGCATAATCGAATGCTTAAAAAGTTTTGTTATTCTTATTAATTCTTATTTTTTGGATCGGCCCCTAACAATTAATAGACTCCTCAAAAATGTAAGATCTATCTACTATACAACCAATCTTGTACAAGTATGGAAGCAGGGTATCCACGCTTAGCGTTAAGCCGAACCCGATATTGTTATTTGAATATTATACGTTTTGTCCAATGAAACTGACCTCACTTTGTGTCAGACTTATTGATCAGATAGTTATAGCAAAAAGCTTGACAATGGCTTATTGGCAATTGGCCATACTTTGTGAATGAATAAGTAGTACCCACACTGGACCACACAAACGTGCCAATAAAATCCTCAAAAAGAAAGCAAAAAACTAAGGAAAGCATTAAAAGCAAATGTGCACATAAATCGCTTGTCATCTAATGCCGAACGAACTTTGACCATTCTAATGCAACCAGTACAAACAAAATTTCGGTTGTTTGGTCAAAGCCTTGCCCAAGCGCCATTTGTTTTCATATTTTCTTTACCCACCCACTTTAGTGGGATACACCCACGCACACACACACACACACACACACACATTGCAGCGTAGCATTTTCCCGGCATGGCAAACATTTTTGTAGAAAATGCAATTTTCAAGTGAAGGTGAAGTTGAGTTAAGAGCTGTTTGGGAGGCAGAGGAAGCAGCCAAGTTCACATAGGTAGAAACTTTAGCAGATTGTTAGCGAGTGTAAAAACAACAAAAAATATTATATTTTTTAGCAACGAATTGCATGTACTCTGCCAAATCTCTTGTTAAATTACATATTAAAAAAGCTTTATAATAAGTACGTACTAGCCGAAATTATCTAGCTCTGTTTTTTGTTTCTTCACATATTAAATATCAGCTATTTACCTGTGCTTTGTTTTCCGAAGAATTTTATAAGTCGGACGAATATTAAAAACGTTTACATACGAAATTAGTTTCTTTAAAGATTATAAGCATTAAGTTTAAAGCCTGCCGTAGGTAAAACTAAGACGCATGCAACGCCCCATTTTCAATATGAGTTTAATAAAACGGCGTCTAAGTGATCTAGGGTTATACACTTGTAACATATTGAAAAGCTTCACTTAACAATGGGCAAGATAAAAATGCAGCATTTATTAGAAACACAGCCTCCTGCTGCTGGCAGCAGTTATTAAAAAATATTTCTGAATATTCCTGCGAATGTAGCCCTGTGATAGTGTATGAGCAATGTACAAATTTTATACAAGCATAAATTCTCAACCAAATGCAATTACGTTTGCTGCAACAACTTGCAGCGCGGTGCGGCATTGGGGGCAGATACAATGGTGAAGAGTTAAGGGTCTTATGCATGAACAGCCCCCTGGCTGGCAGGGAGGTGTCATGCGTGAGGCACACACATACATCCATACATACACACATACACATGTATGTGAGTCGACGGAACGCAAATCTAATAGCGAAGAAAGTTGCATATGCAAACAGCATCAGCATCGGCATCAGCTTTGAAGAGTTGCTGCAACCAATCATATTGAAGTTCCTGCATTGCCATGGGAACTGGGAACAGTGCCTGTTACTAGCATGTTCATGTTCTATCTTAACGCTTATTGAAAGGTCGAGTGCAGCAGAACAATAACAACAAACACATCCACAATTGGAAGCATGACTTTGTTGCACAGAGCTGCAAAGCTGTTTGTGGCACAAACGCTGACCCCTTTGCCCCGCCCTTTAATGCGCTTTGCTGGCTGCTAGAAGAGAACCAACAAAAAAAAAAATGTTGCTACCCAATATGCGTTTGCAGCGGCTCCTATTACTTTTTCAGCAAAATTGTGCCATGCTACCTGGCTCAGTGTGGGCGCTTCGCTCGTTGCGCCTAGGCGCCTTGTTATTGTTGGCGCTGCTCCATTGTTTTTGTTGGTTCAGCAGGAAGCAGCAGGCAGGCCATCCCGGCTAACCGGCTGACTGGTCCTAATGGCTTCCAAATGGGCGCCACGTTTCGTCATTGCCTTCACGTAACGCGCCCAGTCCCTGCTTGCATGTATGCAATGTATTTTTTTCCATGTTCAATAAGGACAAAGGGCTCGAGGGTGTAAATTGCGAGTGTAGGATGTGGGTATGGGTGTGGGTGTGGGTGTGGGTGTCGGTGTGTGAGATGTACCGGCTGCAGGTGCCCTGTTCCATTGCTGGATGCCATTGGGGCCGGGCGAGAAATGGCAAAATTGAAAATTATGTGTATCACTTGAAAAATGGCTAATAAACGAGATTAAAATTGCCAGCGGCATGATTTTCAGATTCTGCTGCAGCAGCATTTGCCAGAGAATGCATTCAACGCGAAATTGCAAGAGAATGCGTATAAATTATAGCCCAATCCGCAATATGCGTTCAATTACAGTAAGGGAACCGATATCAAACAGAAGGTAGTTACGCAAATTGCTTTTCTTTAAATCCAACAAGTTCAATTTTAGTGAGCAATATAGATGGAAACGAATTTTCTATGGCTGAATCTTGAATACCCTTGCAGTCATATTTCTAAAATATTACGCTTTTGTCGAAAGATTGCGCCTGTTAGTGCTTAGTAGAGGAGAGAAAAAGAGAAAGACAAATAGAGAGAGATAGTGAGAGTGTGAGAGAGAGGGCATTACTAATCAATTTTTTTTTTGGAAAGATTTTATTATACCTTCGGCAAGGGGTTGTTGCTTAATACCAGTTAGTACCAATTTGTAAAATCGGGTTGAAAGTTAAAACTTGCCACACTTTCCGCCTATAGATCTTTTCCTTCAAACCTTTTATAACTGAGCGTTTAAGTTGCAGCACGTGCATATATCAATTAGAGGCCGTATAAAACTCTGAAAACTTGGCTTACGTAAAACACAACTTTTAAACTGAGGTTGGCAGAGACGCCACTAACAACTTCAGGCCATAATTTTTTTTAATTACAACGCCATGGGAACTAAGTTTAACCAAAACGAGGACCACATGACAAAACAGGAAAAAAAAAACTAAGTAGCTTAACGACTGTGGCCAGTAACGCAACAAGGCGAAAAGGCAGGCGGTATATGCCAACGATTTAAGCCACATAAAAACGGCAAACAGCCAGGCCAAAAGAGCCAGACAAACTGGCAAAGCCCGAGCAGAGAGTTAGCCAAATTGCTGGCAAGGCAGGCGATAAATGCTTGGGAACACCTTGGCCCAGGCGCTAGACGCCCGACTCGTTGCCAGCTGCATGTCTCCAATGGGAACAGTAGCCGGATATTTTTACTTTTCAAATAAATTTGCATAATTTTTTTTCACTCCTTGTGATCGCTGTGCAAATGTGCAAAGCGGGAGCTGGCATCGAAATCTAAGTGAGCATTTCCAAATTATGCAAATGTTTGCAAGGGTCTGATTCTGCCAGTGTACAACAGTGCGTATGCGTATTGATTTGAAGCACTAAACGGCAAAGGGAATGGCAAGCAAGTCCCTTGCCAGAGTCAGAGCCCCGGCCACAGCCCCAGCCCAGTGCAATGAACTATGCGAAACTTTTGTACGCAGACATGCGGAATCATCCTCTCATTTGATAATTACACTGCTCAGTGTGTGTGTGTGTGTGGGTGTGTGGGTGTGTGTATTAAGAGCATATAGTACAAGTACTTAGAAACTGATGTAATTGAAGAGGGCCTGAAGGCTAGTTGCGTGTTGGGGCTTATAACGTAAGCTGGCCAATGTGTTGGCCCTAAGCTCAGCTCAGCTCATGTCTGCATTTGTGCCAAGCAACACTACAAAATTCATATTTATTTATGTGTGAATTTACTTAATTTGTACACATCGAATATTTATTTACCTGAATAAATTTGAATTTAGTGAAGCCAATTAGGATGTTGGCTCTAATAACCTATAAACAAATAGCTTCATTTTCGGACATGTGTGCTTTTTGTTTGAATTGAATAGAGCTTTTCTCTACGAGCTTATTTTGTATGAAATTTATATATAATCTCGGTCGTACAATTTAAAATATAGGATACTTAATAAAAAATAAACTTATTTCGAGAACTGTTTATTTAAACATATATTTTTTTCCCAACAAATTAATTTTAGTTCTTAATGCTGAAATCTGTCAGTTCTGATTTTTGTGCGTCCAATCCTTTTATATTTCTGTTTCATGTGCATTTTATGGTGATAAAATATCGTGTGGGCTTTTAAATGTTGTTATTAACCAAATAACACTGTTAAACTATTAAAATTGTAAATAAAATGTATAAACATATAAATACAACATTTATTTATCCGCAAACAAATGAGTTTTGTCAAACTTTTTAAAAATTTTTTTCCTGACCCCACCCCTCATAAGTTTTTGTGTGTTATTTATACAAATTTTAAATTGTTGGCAAACTTGCTATTTTGTGGTTATTTTGCACGCTTGAACTTGGTCGGAATGCTCAAAATATTGCGTGAGATATTTAATATGTTGCTCTTCATTTGTAATCCTTCTAACATGATATAAATACAAGCTTCTCGTCTAATAATATTGCCTAGCAGGCAATTCAGCTCAGATAGTGTAATAAAGGGCTTACTAATTTTGTTAAAATTTGTCTAACTTGCAGAAGATAGCATATCTCTCCCTCAATAATGCACATATATTTTGCTCAGGTCGATGAGCTAAGCTGATCTAACCATATTCATCTCTCGGTCTGTAAAAATGCTTCAATCTTAGAAACTACCAGAGCAAGAGAGTTGAAAGTTTAAACATATATATTCTTATACATATGTAATCCCAAATATCAAGATCAAGTTCTTTCGATACCTTTCCTTTTTAAAGATGTTTTAAGCAAGTCACGGAGTTCCTAAAGCATAGAGTCATCAATTTGGTATGTAAAACAACAGATTAAAAGTATTATACTTTTTGGATATTGTCCGCGCTCAAGATAGGTCTATGGAATAACGTATTTTCCTTAATCAAGGTATGTATAAAGATAATTGTTTTGGTGCATTTGTGTATTCAAGTTCATTTATGTATGTATAGCAGAAAATTCAAACATTTGTAATTGCAGCTTGGGGCTGAATTCAGTGTATTTCTTAGTTTCAATAAAAACTTTGGTAGAAATAATGACAACCATACTTTTATAATATCCTGTCTACAGATTTAAATCCCATCGAGTACTCTGCTTATTCATATTAAACATTTTTGTGAGCATTCTCATTGTCTCCTTAACTTCCGCTTAGTTTAAGCCGTTGCCCTAAATCAAACATGACACAAATCGTTTCACATTAAGCCCACAGCTCAGCTAGTTCCTTCGGCAAATTCACAGCTAAATCCATCACTCCATCTTCTTGTAAGACAGCGGAGTGAGCATATTTTTGTTTACCGCCAAGGTGTTGCCTGCTTAGTTAAATGTGTCGCCACGTGTCTACACACTTCGGGTTAAGGTAGATTGATGCGCTAAGCAGACAACGTTGCGGGAGTCGCAAATTATGTCAAATGTTGCCCACAAATATTAAGAAAAGAATATTAAGAAAAGAATACTCCACAGTGGTAGCAATTGGGTATTGCTCCTGACCAACAAGTGGGCTATTTTACCATGAAATTAAATAATTGCCTGTGGCTTTAGCTTTAATACGATGAAAGAGCACAGAACAAAGAGAACGAATTTGCAAAAGAGAAAAACCATGTACCGTTTTTTTCCTGGGGCGCTGCTTTTACCTGTTTCCACAACTGCATCTTTGATTGTCATTTTACATTTGTCGCTTTCGCAGGTAGTGGAAAATACACACACACACACACGCAAAAGCACACAATAAGCGCTGACTGCAATGCAATTTTCGGCCCAACAATCATACGCCGCGTGGAACCGGAAAAAACACACCTGAAAAAGGGGAAAAAAAAAGGACTGCATGCTCCTTTGTTGGAACTGCTGTCTTTTACTTGTGTTCCATTGTCTTTTCGCCACTTGTGCGCACAATTTTGGGAACTTAAGCAAAGTGAACGAGTTGCAGTTAGTTGGCTTGCTGAACAAGTGCTCCACACGTATACGTACGTATAACATAGCATGTCTTCTGCAGTTGACAGCAGCTTAAGAGGGTGTGAAGTATTTGGGCAATAACTATCTTATGCGCCAGCAACAGTCATAACTTATTCGGAACACATATGTGAAAAGTTTGGTATAAGAAATCTGTTAAATTATGGTGAAAATTAATTTACAAATATATTTAACTTGATTAGTAAAACAATTCTAAATAGGCAAATGAATTGGGGTTTTTATGTTGCTAATCAGCTATTTTAGCGCGAATATTTATCAATTTAAATTTAGAAAAAGTCTAATCATTCTGATTTGTATTTTTTTGTCAAATGAATCAGTATTTAATGAGTCTTGGACTTTCTATTCGAATCAGCGAAGTTCATTCTTTTTATTAATAAGTTCATTTAGCTAGGGAAACTATTTTTACAAGATTTCGTTTTAATCTCGTCCTAAATTTTCGAAGAGATTTCCATATTATTAAGTCTCTTCTTATAGCCATACCCATTTAATAATTATTATATTAATAATAGGGTTTTAATTTATTTGAAACATCGATAAGTATTTAAGAAATTAACTGAAAGATTATTGCATTATGAAAATGTTTCTCAGCGAGTTTTCATAGAAAGTGCATTAGACTCTCAAAATGAATTGTCGAACAAAAATTATTGACAAGAACATCAAGGATGTAATTCATGTAAATTGCAATTATTGTTGAAAAAAACAAATTCAGAGAAGTTATTAAAATATAGTTTTACAGTTTCTAAAAAAATGATTTGATGTGTCTTTCACTTAGCTGCTTTGCTCCCATCGAAACATCATGTCAATTAAAACCACTTATCAGCCTAGACATTAACACGTTTTGCCAATTATTATATTTCAATGCGAATAGAACACTTTTTGCAATAAATTATTTCGTTTTCAATTTGTTAAAACACATTTTTGCTTAGTTTCGCATATTTCTTATTTGTTTGTCTGAGGCACATGTGAGCAATAAATTTTGCATCTCGTTCGATTGTTGCAGCGAGAAGATTGTAGTATATTGTTGAGCACTCAATCGCTTTGTCTATCTGTATCTCTCTCGCAGTTGCTTATCACACAAAAACACAGAGGGAAGACACACAGCGATAATTTCATATTTATAAAACTTTTATAGAAGTATTTTCAGTTTTCATTGTTGAACTTTTGAACTGTCTTATCGGCTTATGACTGATGCCAGCGCTAACACGTTGATGATTTTTTTGAAAAAATTCGTTCACATGTGGCAACTTTTCCTATTTTTTAAGGTTATTTTCCAGCATTTCCAAAATAATACATAAGTGGGCTGCAGTTTAATGTTTTTGTTGAAGTTTTGCATAGTTTTGGGCGTTTGGCAAAGTTAAATCTCTGAATTTATTGGCACATGCTGTAGCTACTTGGTCCACATAAGGCAGTTTTTTCACTCAGTTTTACACGATTTTTCACATTCGAATGCATTTGACCGAGGCAAACAAAAAAAAGAAGGAGAAGCCCATTAATGAGCCCTGTAAGCACTTCCGGTCTGTTGGACACGCGATTGTTGTGTGCAACTGCCGCCATTTTGAACGGTTGTCGGTTAACGGCTTAGCCGTCAACAATGCGACGGCGCAACAGGATGAAATACAAAGCAACAACTGCAAAATTATCCTTACTTCCGGCTAACGCGTCGAACCCTTTGCGACTCTCGACTTTCAGACTCTTCCACTCTGAACTGCGTCCGCTGTGCACGAAGCGGCAAATACGAATGAGCTGCTGCTTGCCCGCTGCTGATGCTGGGAGCCAGAATACGTATCCGTGTCGACTCGTGCTGAACCCGACGACCACACACACACACACACATCCGAACAGGCAAAGCTGATTTGAAGTCTCGGTCTCGGCTCGACTCCTACAGAGATAGCGCTGCAGTCGTTGTCGCTGTCGCTGCCCATTTTCCAGCATCTATTCGGTTTCGGCTTACATTGAGTATGTCGTGAATGAACTGAATGTGAATGAAAATTGCGGCGCGTATATCAAGCCGAGGCCGAAACGCATGCCATGTGCCATTCTAATGGCTGTCAGTTTATATTATCATCGGCACTATCGCGCTGACATTCCTCATATCTACTTACATATTACATATATCTGCCATATATCTGTGCCTATGCCATCTAGCTGTCCATATATCAAAGACTGCCAGCAGCAGCAGCAGATACTGCGGCGACTTTTCTGTTTTGATTTGATTTGATTCCATTCGGTTTCGCTTCGGTTTTCGTATGTCAACTGACGTCCGCTTTTTGCTTATCAGTTTGGACTTTATGTTATTTATTTTGCTCTGTCTTGTCTCTCTGCCCCGCTGGGCGCGTATTTATTTTGTAGTAAAATCAACAGCCACCACCCCAGTCAAACAGTCAGCCACAACGAACAGCGCATCAATAACGATAGCAACTTCCATGGCAGTAGCTGACGGGTATTCGCTACAATTGGCTGTGAATGCGTATTTTGGAATGTTCCCGACAGTTCCAAATATGTTTGATAACTCTGTCAGACAAGTTGCACCTGCCCGTCATACTCTGACTGTCTTTATATCTTTTCTATTTCATCAAACTTGCTTTATAACATTTTACAGATTATCGCATTAGTGCTTTAGTGTAATTGACGGGCAATAATACACTTAAGCCAAGAATAAGCCGTCTTTTATGTAGAACTTATTAGTTAGCGATCTATAAAATAAAGAGAAAGTGTAAGCAAGTAAAGCAATTTCTAATATCCCAATTATTAACTATATCCCTTGTGTACAATCTTTTGCTTGGTAGATACCAGAAGGTATATATATATGTATGTATATTATATACAATGCCTTACTGGAAAATCACAGTTCCAAATTTTAGAGGTTTAATTCAAAACTAGACTAATAAACGGAATAAAATGTGATTTTTAGCACAATTTATCAACTTTATCTCATACTGTTTACAATACAAAATGTTTATAACTAAAGAAGCGCACGTGTGCTATATTTTTTTTTAATATGCCGACCTTTAGGCCATTCATAAATATTATTTTTTTTATTGTTGCATATAAATTGTTATATATTCTTGTTTTTGTAATAATATTTTCTTTTTGAGTCAATTTAATTGTGAGTGTGATGTGTAATTATGTTACTTTTGTATGCGTTTATTATTTTGTACATTTTGTGTGTAAAAGAAAGATCATTTAAGAATTACATGAGCTCATAAATATTACTTAGGAGGGTGGTTCTTAATTATTTAAGCCAAGGAGCAACACCCTAAGCACACAAGGCACATTATTACTTACCTATTACTTAACCCACGTTCTGCCTGGTACAAATTAAAGCAGAAACTGTATACATAAGGTATTCATATACCCATATGTATTTAACATATTTTTGGCACCGGTTGATAATAAACAAAAAAGGTAAAAGTGAAAAGCAAAGCATAGCAAAATTATTTGACCGGATATTGGATTGCAGAATGACAACGCGTGGTCCAATGCTCTCGAACAGCTGCTGTTGCTCTTGGGCATTGTCCCAATGTTGTTGTTTCCGTTGTTGTTGATGATGTACTTTGTGCCAGATGTTGATGCATTTTTTCATATTATCCATTTCAATTGTTCCCCCAAAAAAGGATGACTCAATATTTAAATTTTTAACACCAAACAGATTGAAAGCCAATTTCATTGAGCTTTGAATATAAAATATTGTGTAAACAATTAAAAAAAAAAGGTCTATTTTTTCAGCCTAAGTAATTTAAGCAATGGATAAATATCAACGAGGTTAGATTTGGAACATAGGAAGAAGGAAACTAATTTAGTGTAAATACTTTCACATTGAAAATAGATTCGACGGAGCATCTCTGGTTTAATACAAACTAGTTTTTCAGTGTAAATACTATAGCTTAACTCTGTACTCTGCATACTTGGCTATTAAAGGATCGAAATGGTGTTCGCTTTATTCTTTGAGAAATGATCTTCAGTATTCTGTACATATAACTTTTTCAAACAAAAAAGATAAACGTATATAAATGCGAGTGTATTAAAGGTTTGAAAAACCACAAGAAAGCAGTTTTTTTTCTTATATTTATTTGATATGCAAATAAGTTGTGGGAAAACGTTGCAGAAATTATAGAACTAGTCAGGTGTGAGGCAAAGTCTCTAGCTTTTGAGTGTCGACTCTGCAACTGTTTGCATGTAGCACCCCAGAATGCTGCTTTGCGAGTCAATGAAATAAATGTTCAAGTCTTTGCCACTGCGTCTGTTGCACATTTTATGCATATAAGTGGTAAATACTTGGCAAAGAAATCTTTTTTTTTTGCTGCTTTAGGGCATCTTGTAAAGTTGTAAAACACATCGCTTGGCTTGATTTTGGGCAAAAGTTGAACTCGAGTGTGATGAGTTCAGTTGCGGGGAGCGACATTTCCCTCAAGTGATTGTAAAGTTTAGTCAAGAGTTTTCATAGTTTATGGTATACTTACGAACTAAGGGGCCGTTGAAAAATTACACTTGCTTTAAATTGATGGCAATTTCTTGAGTTTAAAGTATTTTCATTTCTTACG
This sequence comes from Drosophila ezoana, assembly GCA_035045725.1. NCBI lineage: Eukaryota > Metazoa > Arthropoda > Insecta > Diptera > Drosophilidae > Drosophila > Drosophila ezoana. Next base: position 9,498,151 of record JAWNOU010000005.1, read on the forward strand.
ACGTATTGCCAAAAATAATCAACTATTTTTGGTGAAAACCACTTTAATATATATGTATATATATATCTATAAGCGTGAAATGAATACAACAGACCAAGAGAGCCCTTTCCATCCTTTTAACTATACAGATGCCATAAAGGTAGATTTTCAATATATCATTCGTAGATCAAGTTAAAATTATTACAGCTAATAATCCTTGCAGACATATTACGGTTTTGCGGGATAATGTAAGAAGATTCGTAATGTTTGTAATTAAAAATGTTGGTGAAGATTTCTTGGAAGTGAGAAACTCATTATTCTACAGATGCTTACTATAAAGCTATATGTGATAATAGTAGATGCTGTTAAGAATTGACTTATATATGTGAAGTTTGAAAACAATAACTTTTTTTATACAAGATTATATGTATGTAAGGAGCATAGTGATATGTCTATGCGGCTATATACTGGTACACACTTTATGGAGCCGGAAGTGATTCCTTCTAAGCGTTACATGCTTGACGACAAAACTATAATACTCTTTACACGGCTATGGAAATAATAAATGAGTAAATTCAGGTTGACAAGTCTTCAAATTAGCCGAAGATTTCTGCGACAAACTCTTTGCAATGCTCTAAAGAATGTATTTTAATATAGCTTATAAAGTTGCCAAAGAGACTTTATTGGCTTATCATTGGCAGCTGAAAAGTTTGCCAGTCTCTATTAAAATGTCGTTTCCTGAGCAACTTATGAGTTAACCAAGCAGAAAATTGTCTGCAACAAATTGGCAACTACTCATATATATTTATTTTTTTTTTTGCAAAAAAATCTCATTTGTGGCGAGTGCAGGGCGGTAACCAAAAACCGACATGGCAATAATTAAAACCCAGCAACAACAACAACCAAATAAAAATCAACACTAGTTGGAAAATAAAACAACTATTTATCTGGCCAACGCCGTCGTCGTCTGCTTTCATAATAAAACACGCAGCGCCAACCGCTACTGACAAAAATTGCAAACAATTTAAGCAACTGCGAAAAAGAGGCGAAAAATGAAAATATAAAAATAAAGCCACTAAATAAATAACAGTAGAATAAACGCAGGGGGTGAAAAATGTTAACCGCTCCAAAAAAAAAAAAAAAAAAAAAAACATTAAAAAAATAAATAAATAAAACTATGAGAAATTGCAGCACTTGTAATGAAAGAAGTTTTAAGCACTGCGAGCTGCGCGCTGAGAGCTGGGTGCATGCCGAATAATGGAGCAGCGAAAAAATAATAAACTCATAAATAGTGTGACAAGCACAAGGATGAGTGCCAGAGGTTGGACGACAAGTTGCAGGACGTAGAGAAATTACGCCAACAGCTGTGCCACCTACCAGGGCGAAGAGCGGATCACGACGAGGAGTGATGAAAGATTTACGAAAGCGCAAGCAATAAAAGCAAAATACAAAATACAAAATGCAGCAAACAAAACCAAAAGAACGAATGAAAGCGCGTATCTACTCAGAGTGCTCGACTGCTTGATACCCTGTAGATAGTTTCAAACAGTACCATTAGCAATTGGTACATTATTCTTCCGAAATCATTGAAATGAATATACAGCAAGAAATCCTGAGCATGAAATGTGGTGTCCATAGCTAATTATAATTTCAGAGTTGTTCTTATAGGTCATCTAAAATATAGGTCATCTGCGTATGGTATATAAGACCTTTTATTGCAAAACTCTAGTATTACCTGTTATATTTTTAGGAATGACGTGTGTTCTGTACTAGAATTGGTATATGGCATAGGGAATACCCTTTACCTTGTGCCGGGCTGGAATAGCTATATAATTGAATAGATAGATAGATAGAATAGACTAATGATATCTTTCTCAATCAACCTTTAATCTGCATATGCTATAAGATAATATATGTCATATATCAAAAGTGACGTCTCTAGCTCCGTGTAAGAAAATGGCAAAATACGTCGAACGATCTGCGTCTCAAGTCTTAAGCTTTTGTAGGGAGGAGGACATGTTGGATCTATTACATACATTTGCATAAAATCATTATACCCCTTGCAATCCGTTGTGAGGGTATAAAAAGGAAAGGCAGCCGAAAATTGTTGCTGGATAGAAACGACAGAGAGCTGAGAAATGAAAAATTAATATGGCTGCCGCTTAGGCGTGCTGCCAACTCGCTTTAAGCACGGCCCACTGGAAACTCTAATCAACGCGCAACACTGCAAATTGTTGCATCAAAGTCGCTGACATTGTTTTAATTTGCAGAACTCTCTGTGTCTGCCATTTTCTGGCATCAGATGTCAAACTTTTTGAAGCATCTACTTTTCGATGGCAATGCCGAGGAGGGGCAGGGACAAAAGGGACTCTGTTGCTTTTTATTAAGAATGTGCAGCGGCAGTTGCCGAGCAGTTGACTCTTGAAACTTTTCCAGTGCTGTCTTTTTTGCGGTTGAGTTCCTTGTTGCAGTTTTTGACAATTGCAAAGTTTTCCTTCGTACGTGTTGCTTTTGGCCTAAAAACTTTTTTAATGAACGCTAGCAAAAGGGGTTTGTTTTCGGCTAGTATTTATTTTGCATTTTTCTTAATTTATTTTTCAATTAAACATAAATAAAGTAAATACAAAACAAATGTTCACTATATGCTTCATTTATTTTTAATTGTCGTTTAACAGTGCCCATTGAAAATGATTTCTACGTATAGAAATACTCTATTACAAATATTCTAAACGTTAGACTTTAAGCTTTGTCATCGTGTTATTTAATAAAATTTGCAGTTTATATTTTATAAACCAGATTCGCAACTATCACTGGAACATCTTTTCCAACACAAATCAAATAAGTTGCACTTGGCAATTTCATTTCCTATATGAAATAGGCAGCCGCAGAATAAAAATCGCTGCAGATATCAATATATGCAAAACTTGCAAAACCGCCGGAAATGAAATAAAACGCAACCCGGTTCACAGTTGACTCCTGACGCTGCAGCTCTTCGTATACTGCGCTTGTTTTCTCTGCCTTCAGGCTCTGTGGACTGTGAAAAGTACAAGGAGGAAGACGTTGCAAAGGTCGAAGACGGCGCCGGTAAAGTTTGTTAAACAGCCGGCGGAAAAATTATTGAGGAAACGTTTCTGTAGTTATGCCAAAGTACAACCCGAACCGGAGGTAACAGTTGTTAGCCCACTAAGGAGGTTGTGTGGACGGGGTTCAAAGTGCTAAAGTAGCAAATGACAGAGAGACAGAGACAGTGACAGTCAGAGAGACTGAATGAGGGCAACAAACATCCGAAATCCTTGTGTTCAATGGGTTTTTAAGCACACTCGCTGGCACAATTTGCTGGGGGGAAATTGTTATTAGCATCCTGCGCCAAATCAGAAACAATTGTGAAACGCAACAGCTGGGGACAGTTTTCGAAGCACTTGCTCCAGACGTGCTCCATAAATACAAACTATCTCGGCAGCAGAGCCAACATTTCATTACTTCGTCTCATCCAGTGTGTGTCTTCAGCAAGACATAAGAGCAATGTCTTTGGGTCATGTGGACTCCTCAGCTCGCTGCCCCCTTCGGGGAAGGGACATTGGTCACTTATGGCAACGACAGCTGAGTGAATGGCATGTCATATGAAAGGAAAAAAGAGAATGGCAGGAGTAATAGCGAAGGATTGCCGGGAACGGTCTGTCTGACACTGGGATGCCCTTTAGGTTCTCTGAGTTGCACTCAAAGCGAGATAAATGTACATTTCCGTCCTGAAGCATATCAATTTGAGGGCTGCCATCTTCAATACCATTATAGAGAGAGTGCTTACAAAAAGGTTTTGCTGTTTGGGCAACGGTTGAAAATTATGCTTTATAAGAATGTTTCAAAAAAATATATATAAAATAAAATAAATGAATCAATTTGTATTTATGTTATATCTTGCCTTGAATATTAGCTCCATATTTTAGCCTGTTATAAATTTATCTATAATATATTGTTTAAAATTGGGTTTCCCACCATTTTTTGCCGGCGATGAGGATTTTACAAAATCATATTCATTCACTTTTTATGTAATACTTTAAAATATACTTTCTGAACTTTAATTTACGCTTGTGTTTTTACTTACTTTTTTATACATGAGCAAATTCAAAGGTTTTTTTTCACGATATGTTAGCGTATAACATAGCATATGTGTGTGAAGCGTGCTTTATCATATCAATAATCGGGCAACAACAAGGTTTAATATACAAAGTATAAATTCTATGGCTCTCATTCAGCATATTAGAAACCTGAATATCCCTGCCCTTATACAGAAAGTTTGTGTAATGAATATATTAAAAAATAGTCCCAGATGTTCTCACGAGCATTTGCTCAATTAATTTATCACATCCCAATTCTGGCTCTTGACTTAGCCTAGTTCACAGCGTTGCCAAACTAAAGCCTTTTCAATTTGGCCAAGTTACACGCGGTTGGTGCACACGATCCCAGACTAATTAATACAAATTCCCTATGGTAACATCAATTGCACACAGGCCCTATAATCTGGAGCGTAGCCAATGGACGAAACTGGCAAGCCAGGGCTGCAATCCAAGCACATGCTCATACATGTAATCGTGTGTATGTGCGAGTGTGAGTAAGAATGTGTTCCTATTACACACATTACGTATACGCCACGTTATCGCCAACAGCGCAGACAGCCTCATGTTTCGTATAAGCGAAAATGAAATAGAATCGACGGCAACTACACAAGCACACACACAAAAAACAACACACACAGACATTTATGATGCAGGGCTTAAATATTGTACGTTTTATTAATTTTTCCCTTTTTCTGCTGCAACAAGCAAGTGGAGCCCAACACCGAATATACAAGCAGCTCAACAATTTGTTGTCAATGTTCGCAACGTCCATTGTTCGGGTCCTGGCACGCTGTAGTGAATGTTGGGTCCACACTGAAGGGTCCATACTGAGACTTTTAGTATTATAAAAACTTTGTTAATGAAAAGTAATCATTTTGAACACGAAAATGTCGAGTCGCGAGTCGCTAAGAATATACTCCGTACTAATTGTTGGAGTGGCTGGTGCTCAACTTTAAGGTAGGACAGAATTTAATAAATTTCAATGAGCCAACTGATGTTGTCAAAGAAACCCAGTTTCTGAAAACTGGCTTTAGGGTACCTTTGAGTCGTTTTTGAGTGGAGTTTTCTATGCTTGTTTATAAGCGAAAGCTACAAATGCTCGAAAAAGTATGCTACAAACCAAACAGTGGCTTATTATTGTAAATGCTTATTGTTGTAAAATCTTATTATTGTTATAACTAGTTGATATTTCCCGACCTTACAACATTTATTTTTCACCATTTATGACCGAGGAAATTTGTAAAATTTACGAAAAACACAGTGTCTGGCTCTGTCTATCTCGCCACAGTGTATGTCTCTTAAAGTAATTCCCAACAACTTAATAAAGCTGTAATATTTGTTGCTATTTAAAAGTAACAACTGTGAAAAAAAAATGCAGTTTCCATTGCTACAACTTATTTAAGTATTCACAAACTTGTAGCAAACAGAAGTCAAGAAAAGTAACAATAATTATGATGTTACTTGAAAAACACTAAAACTTACAGTTTTCCAACAACAACAACAAACATACTAACTAACAATTTTATTTAATCTTCTTATTGTTTATTGGCATAATTTCATTGTATTTATGCGGAATCCTTATGAAAATTGAATCTTTGTTGCGATCTATGGTCCAGGCAATTGAAACGCAAATGAAAACTGCGAAATTTTGTAATTTAAAACAGTACTGAACGATTCGCATATTATATAGAATGTCGAGTATTTAACAATTTGCGGTTGGTGTGCTCATTAATGTACAATCGACTGTATAAATAGGCATGTTAAATCGTTTTAAGCGCACATTGTTTGTGGAATGCGATAAATGTGCATAATAAATGTGTTGCATATGCAATGAATGCCATTTAAATTGAGAACACAAATTAACAGCGGGCCGGAAGTGGGCAAACAGATTGATTCTCGAGGTTGGGCAACGAAATCATATTAACAACAATCGCTCAATGATAGTATTGCGATTTCAGTTTGCACTCAGAAGTGTTATGTTAATTGAATGTGCAAATAAACAATGCATTTTTGATGATTGTTCGCTTTAAACGAGATTTATATGAGTTAGAGATGGAAAAGTAAACAGTTTTTAAATATGCCATTTTATTTAAAATAAGTACTAAATCTGATTGTTCCTGTTTTTCATTTCATTCTCGGTTTTACTTGAATTATATTTATACAGAGAAAACAATTTTATGGATACGTGTTCTTCTTTAAACTTGGAACCGTGGAGCTTTGCCACATCTCAAAGCACATCATTAGGGTAGGTCCCCTTACACATTTTTCACGGAATATATTTCATTTGAATTACGCCGCAAGCTAACTAGCTAATTAAACGCTGAAATTCGTACGACCCATATCATATTTTTCCCATTTGCCACACGAAACGCATTCATCAATTCTGGCGTTACCGCAATGTGAATTGCCATTCACACGCATTGCTCCACTTCATTTTAATTAAACTGTTTGCCTCATTTTAAGCGCACTCAAAGAAAAACCAATAATTTGTCTTTGCCATATTTCAATGGTAAAACACCGGCCCCCATCAACCAGGCAACCCAGTTGCCCAATCGATGCCGGGAATGAAATTGGCATCGAAAAGCTGGCATCAATGCTAGCTAGCATTACGAATGCAAATGCATTCGGTGCCAAGCGAACCGAGTACGACGTCCGGAACGGAGCGGAGCGGAGCGGACCGGCCTGTAATTGCTGCCACAGAATTTTATTTTTAATTTTAATTTTCAAATAAAATTTTCGCACATTGCTGAAAAGTGCCATTGTCCGCTCGGTCGCTCGCTCTGAGAAATACAATAAAACCAAAAAGGATGCACTGCCACAGTTGAACAAAGTGCCGGACAAGATTAATACAACATCTGTGAGGTCTCTTTTCAATAAATAACAAAAAAGAAAAGGAAAACCGCAAAACCACGAAGCTTTTAATATCCTGACAAATGCATATTCATCGTAATTATTATGATGTCTTTTATGGTTTCCAATTCTCCTTTCATCCGACTTTATGGTTTTAAATAAAAAGCTCTCAACAGATCAATGGCTAAGATTTAAGCACTTAAGTTTTTTTTTCATGTTTTCAAAAGTCGAACAGTTCCTTTCAATATCTTAGCTTATTAGCTTAAAATGAACTTCTGACATAAGCTCGAATTGGGCCAGTGCTATTTATATGTTATGTTGATAGTTGATTAAGGAAAGCAACAATAATAGTCAGACAAAAGTCATGGCATTTATGTATTCTTCGAACTAAATGCGACGTACATGGCACTGTAATTACAAAGGTTTTTTTTTTCCTTAAGTATGGCACCTTCGCCTGATAAAAAATACAGATGATCTAAGACGGAATATTTGCCATGATACCCAGAGTTATCTCAGTATCTTCGTAAAATGTATTATGTTTAAATAGTAAATTCATTTTTATATAGTTTCTATGTTTGGTTGGATGAACCCGTAGACCAGTGAAGGTTTCTGTTCATTTCAGGATAGATCAGAGGCATAGATATAATCATAAATATATGCAGATCTGCAAAAGTCAAAGGGAAATAACTAAGATATGGACATTGTCGCTTCGAATCTAAGAATCTAGGAGCATTGGCTTGACTACTGCTGCACAGCTTGATCTATCTAATCAGTGTATGTTTCGGTGGCTTATATATACAAATATACAAATCATTTGATTCGTATATACAAATCATAAATTTAGTCAATTTTATACATACTGTTGATTTCCCCATACCAAAAGCATGCCCTTTGTTAGTGTATCAATTGTACTCCTCGATCTGTAGCATAATTGTGCAGGCAGCCTGGCCCGCGGCTGTAATTAAAAATCAAGCCATGATGCGCGTGTTGCACAAGTTGCCAACATTCCAGCATTTTGAAGTCCAATAATAATTTTATTTTATTTCATCATCGTACGGGATTTTCTTTCATTTCCATGCGCTGCTATGATATGTTGATGAAATTGTGGCTGTTAACATTTGTATGTGGGCATGTAATATGAGAAGAGGACGTCAAGTGGCAGCCGGCGCAGCTCAGTTGTTCGCCTCGCACTTGCAGCGATAATACTTGCCGTTGGGTAGAGTACATTTAATTGCGAATATTTTGCATCAATTGTTGAATGATATGCGGGCTTCACTCTCCCGAACAGCATTTTCTGCTTGCAGTTGTTGGACCCCTTTAATTTTCTGGCCAAGTTGGGCAAAGTTTGCAAATGGCATTTCAATCTCTTGTTAATTACTTTTATATCTTTTAAATACGTTACGTGCTTGAATTTACCAGTCAAACATTTTTATTACAATATGGAAATATGAATTATATTTTCGATTATTTATAAGGACTTAAAATTGATATTATGCAGAGATCAGAGGAAGTGTAGGAAGCGTCAGGTATAAGTTGATTCGTGATAAGTATCTTGGGGTATGTGTCATTCTGAGGATAAGCCAATTGACAAACATATAAAAATTATCCATTCGAAAGTGTCCGACTAAATAGAGCACGTTTAGGATGGACGGATTTCTAACTGCGTATGTTTAAAGAGCTGGAACCATTTACCTAAATGCTCCGTTTCCGTGACAACTTTTTCGGGGCTCGGGCCAAATATACTTTCTGAGTGAAGCTTAACGCCATATCCATATGGGCATCTTCGGTGATTCCATTCAACATGTCCGCTTTGATAATTTTCAAAATTTCTGTCGCTGGTGGTCAATTCCAATTAAACAGTTTGAATAAATTGGCATAGTGTGTATTTGCATGGAAGTAATTCAGGGTAGACAAGCCCTCAATCCATAAAAGAAATTTCTCTTCCCAGCTGGGTACAGGGTGTATCCTATACTCTATACAGGATCTTAACTAAAGATTTTGTTGTTTTTGCATATCCTTCAATCAAGTCCTACATATCAATTCTCAAAGTCTCTTTAATCCTATCACTAGTGTAAACGTGCCCTGCTAATTGGGAAAAAGGGCAACAGGCGCAGGTACGTTTCTCATAGCCAAACACTTTTCACGAATAAAAATATAAAAGGTCCATGGGAGGGGCGTTGCCTTAAAGAGGAAGTTTCGTTTTTCATTGCCCAACACTTGCTTGATGCTATCACTATACCCTGTACACAACAATTTTAAAATAAGGCAAATTTTTGTTATAAAAATGAAACATGCAGAAGAATTAATTTTTTTTTGGGGTGAATGCACTCAAAGTGTTAGAAATTTCAATATTATTCTGTCCCATCAAAATATCCACTAAATAAAAATTAGCATACTTAATTATTGAATTTGTTTAAATAATTTATTAGCAAATAATATAAATTAGTAAACTTAGTCAATTTTCCATTTGAATGAGATTCATTTTAAATGTAGTACGGAGTGTCTACCGGTCGGTCAGTCTCAACTGCAGCATAACTATGTATTTTTGTTGTAGTTGGTCGCCATAAGCTCGATGGTGTTGTAAAATGTAATCATTGTGGCATGTAATTAGTTTTTGTGTGTACCATCGCCCACAAGTGTGTGCCAGTGCAATACTTGCGCGAGTGTGTAAAAATATAAACAAAATTTACTACTGCATTAACGTGTGCAACGGCCTCACACACACTATGCAAATGAAGCTTTGGACGCACACACACAGTCACACCCGTATTCGTGTGTGTATACATGTGCCAACGAGTGAATTATGTGTTGCATATCGTGTTTGGGGGTATCCCCAAAAGTGTTGGCCATTTTATGCTGCTATTTAAGAAGCTTAATTGCTGTAACATTTATTTATCACAGCCTGCCAAATAAGGTACGAAAAATACGAAAACTACCACTAAATTCATTAGATCAGATATATTTAAGAGAGAATTATAATTAAAGTTGTAACTTCCATACACAGAAATGACATAAAATAGAAAGGCAGGCTAAAAATAAAGGTCGATCTGACGATTATGAAATCTCTGAGAACTGAGAAAGTTTTAATTATTAGTTATAATTTTTTTTAATTATTAGTTAGAGAATAAATCCTTGGATTCGTATTTAAACTTTAGATAAAACCGAATTTCAAATGAACAAAATATAATAATGTGACTATATTTGGCCATAGGTGTTTTTCAGTTGAATTGCAATTCTTTTGTAACTGACCTCGTGTAACCGCGAGCAGCTTGATCTTTCGAAACGAACCGTGTCAGATTAACTGGCCGTGTGTTAAATCCGTTAGCAATAATAATTTTCATACTATTGTTGTTGTTGTTGTTGCTGTTGTTGTTGTTGATGACATTGCAACAATCAGTAATCAATTTTCAATTTGAGTTGTGCGTTTGTTGGTGCATGCATTGATTGGTTCCAGTGTCTAAACACACATTCACACACACACACACACACACACACACACACACACACACACACACACACACACACACACACACACACACACGTACACACGCACATATAGCTGCCTAAATACATATATTTCTTGCTGCAGGTTGTTGTTGATTTGTTTGTCGTCGGCGTCCCATCAATGTCCTGGCAAATGACACGCCATTTATTTGTTCGCGCTCGCAGGCCACAAATATTGTGAAATTAACTTGTTAAAATAGTCGTGCGCCCTCCTTTCGGGCTGAAACTACACTAGAGGTTGGGCGTGGTTGTTGATAAATGGCATTCGACTTGCGATATGACCTAACCCATTGATGTTTGGCTGTGCTGAGGTGTTGATGCCTTAACATTGGCTAAGCATATTTATTGGTTGTTTCCTATATCAAATCCAAAAGAGTTTTTCTTCAGCTCTGGGAAACATAACCTCAGTGCTGAGTCTTAGAAACGTACGCCTCTTAACTCAAACCGAGATGATTTTGAAATCCTCTCAAATACTTAAGCTAATTTTATAGCTGAACTCTTCGAAATACAATACTTAAGATAACAAAAAATTAAATTTTTAAGTGTTTTAAATATTTAAACTAAAAAATGGATGGCGATTTCATTAACAAGAAAGTGAAGTACCAAGTATCGCCTAGATTACTGGCCAGCATAAGATTGGCAGAGGCACATTATAGAAGCCGTTGCAAAGCAGACGCCTATGAGGCAAAGGTTAATGAATTCAAGCAAGAAAATTGTGCGTCGACTCGACGTCGTTCCAATGGGAAGAAAGAAGAACCGCGTGGGTGTGCACGTTGTTCCAGCGCGATGCAGAACCACGATCCGTTTGCGTCAACACGGCGTCGTTGCGGAGTGAAGAAAGAAGATGAAACTCGTCGGGAAATGGCCAAGGCAGTTGACCTTTTGGCGGTGAAGGAAGCGGCTGTTGCTGGTTACTACTATCGGGTCGGTCAGTAAAAACTATTCGGTTAACAGTCAAAAACTGAGAGAAATTTAAGTGTATTTAAAGCATAACTGTTTGGTCGACTTTGGTTATAAGAGGAAATAAATAATTTATTTAATCTATTGACAAGCGAATTTCATGTTTGCTTGCTACAGAGTATTGCTTAGTCGGTTACATCGGTTGCTAGTACAAAACAAAGAAGTCTTAATCAATTAGTAGCTACCACTTTCAATTATAAGCTACACGAAGCCACTTTGCCGGAAGTGTTCGTTTGTTGAGAAACGTATGGAAGGGGCTTTAATCTGGTGCAATTGACCTGGCTTTAACTCGCTCATTGACCAGTCTTTCAACTGCTGCACTTTGCACTCTGGCCTTATATCGGACCCAATGGGCTCTGCATTTTCCATTTCCTCGCCTGGTTTTTCTTTTCTTTGCTCACTTTTTGCAGTTTATCACCAAAGTGCACGCTATGGCAACGTTGTTGGTAGCATACGCAGCGTATGAGTTATCTGGCCATTTTGAGTCTCATCCGCATGCCACAGCTTGCGGGTTGCATTTTAAGTTTAAGTGGCGCAAAATCACCGCCCGTAGAGGTCTGTGTGCAAACAGCGAGGCAGCTACGAAGGACTTCATTTGCAACATCAATCGCAGCCTCATCCTGCCGCCCGACTGAGGCGGCGCTGCTCTCATTACGTTGATGGCAGCGACCGCGCTGGCTGCGTATTTAATAAAGCGTACGCCGGCAACCGGATGCCATAGAATGGCTGTCTGCAGTCCGAGCCCAGAGGGCTGCCATTGGCAGAGTTTAATTAGCTTTAATGGCTTAATGCAGGGCATTTGAGCTGTCCTGAGTGGTTGGGCATGCAAAAATGACAGCTGCTAGGTAGACCTGCAGTTTTAGTTGGCCTAGTTGACCCGTCGGATGTGCTGACGATGTCATCGGCATGATATGCAATTTCCGCATGACAATTTCCATGACAGCCCTTCGTTATCAGCTGCGCATGCATCGCAGTTCAGTATTCAGAATTTTGTTAAATGTGCATTAATAGTTAATTAGTTTTAGCATTTCATTAGGTCATATTTTCTTCAATCCTATTACTATCGTACTACAAATTTTACCAAATGACCAAATGATAATGTATTATAAAATTATTAAAAAGTAATACTGCATTGCATATCAATAATTATTTTAACCATAACCTAGTTCGTCACAGTGCTTATTCTTAGTATTGTCAGGCTGTCATTCTGCCCATATTGAGTAGCCTTTCATCATCATTAACCGTTGCAATAGCTATGGTATTCAACTGATGACCTCAGTCATTGGCCTCAAACGTGCTCTTGATTCAGAAAACCCCTTTGGATATCTTCACAAATGAAAACGTTGCCAATTTTAAGCTGTTATTTATGCCTAAGCATAGAAAATAATTATTTTAATTTTCTATCAGATTGACTGCTGCGTTTATTTAGCATATTTAATTATTGCCTCGGGCAAGACCAAATATTAGCTCAACCTGAGGTGGATGGGTATCACAGACCAGCGACCAGAGATTGGATTTAAAACACCAAAATTATTCAGGAATGTTTTTCCCACAGTGTGAGACTAAGTGTGTGTGTAATAAAATTGGGTGATGTAAGTGTCACCATATGTGCCTTTGTGTACAACGAAACTTGAAAGTCTGTCAAGGCAATTAAGAACTGTGTAAAGGGGGTTTCTAAATTGGGCCCTTTGCGTAATTAGTGGCTTGGTTACTTAGTATAGGCGAGTTGTTTCTTTGTACTGAACAATTCCAATTTGCTTTTATCTTCCGCGGGGTAACATCGGAAAAAATGAGTGCATTGCAAATATTTACATACATAATTATTTTTTACATAAATTTTGAAATCTTATTTATACAATTGTGATCGCGGATTCCTATAAAAAGTAGTACTTGCCAATTAAAACCACAGTTGTTGTCTACTCTTCAAGCCGTAAAGCAGATAAGATTGTTGCCATGAAGCTGGCTACCCTATTTTTTATTGGTATAACAATATAATAAATTCAGGAAGTATTGTACCCACCATACCAATATACTGTTTCATTTCCAGCTGGTTACTTCCTCATATGCTGCACCGATCTCAGCAGCAGCGTTCCGATTCCTTTATGTGGATGCCCCTCCACCACTACAGGATCCGACTGTTTAAGTGGAACCACCAGGAAAGGATCACATTGTCCCGAACAACCATCCCAGCAAACCCAACCAACACAACCAACTCAACCAACTCAACCAACTCAACCGACACAACCAACTCAACCGACGCAACCGATTCGACGGGCACGCAGACAAGCAACCGATACAACCAACACAACCAACACAACCAACACAACCAACACAACCAACACAACCAACACAACCAACACAACCAACACAACCAACACAACCAACACAACCAACACGACCAACACAACCAACACAACCAACACAACCAAACACAACCAACATAACCAACACAACCGACACAACCAACACAACCAACACAACCAACACAACCGACACAACCAACACAACCGACACAACCGACACAACCAACACAACTGACACAACCAACACAACCAACACAACCAACTAGACAAACTAGGCCAACGAGACCAACAAGAGCAACGAGACCCACTCGACGATTACTGATAGACTTATTTGTGGTCCTGGTGGTAAGCCGTGTGTCGACTGCCTACAAAATGACTTGCTTTGCCAAAAGCTCCTTACTCATGAGGGATCTTAAGCGTGTGGTGACTCGTTGCATCTGAGGTTAAGCTTTTAAGTCATCGTAGTCTAAGAATACACAGGTGATTTTGACTAGTTTGAATTAAATGTATTTTCAGACATTTTTTTAATTAGCATTAATAGTTAGTAAGTTTTAGCATTTCATTATATGCTAGCTGTTTTCAATCCTATAACAAATTTAACTAACGACGATTAATGTTGTTGCACAAAAATATTAGAAAGTAATGCTGCATTGCATATCAGTAAGTTTTATTCCATAACCAAGTTCGTCATGTCACCAGCCGAGAGAGTGGATTAAAAACGCCGAAGTTATTCAGGTATGTTTTTACCACAGTGTGAGACTAAGTGTGTGTGTGGGTGATGCTAGTGAATGTCTGTAAAAGCAATTAAGAACTGTAAAGGGGGTTTGGTAGTCGCGAACTTTGCGCGATTAGTGGCTTGGTTACTTAGTATAGGCGAGTTGTTTCTTTTTACTGAACAATTCCAATTTGTTTTTAGCTTCCTCTGGGTAACATCGGTCAAAATGGACGTATTGCAAATATTGACAAAATTATTTTTATACATTTATTTTGAAATCTTATTTATACAATTGTGATCGCGGATTCCTATAAAAAGCAGCAATTGCCAATTAAAACCACAGTTGTTGTCTACTCTTCAAGCCGTAAACGGATAAGATTGTTGTCATGAAGCTGGCCGTATATTTTATTGGTATAACAATATAATAAATTAACGAAGTATTGTACCCAACATACCAATATACACTGTTTCAATATACTGTTCCAGCTGGTCACTTTCTTATATGCTGCACCGATGTCTGCGGCAGCGGCTCGATTCCTTCATGTGGATGCCCCTCCACCACTACGCGATCAGACTGGCCAAGTAGAACCACCTCGAAAGGACCACATTGTCCCGAACAACCATCCCAGCAAACCCAACCAACTCAACCAACGCAACCCACTCAACCAACTCAACCACCACACACTCAACCAACCCAACCAACTCAGCCGACGCAACCCACTCAACCACCACACACCCAACCCACACAACCAACTCAACCGACTCAACCCACTCACCGGCCACACACGCAACCAACTCAACCAACCCAACCAACTCAGCCGACGCAACCCACTCAACCACCACACACCCAACCCACACAACCAACTCAACCTACTCAACCGACGCAACCCACTCAACCACCACACACCCAACCCACACAACCAACTCAACCTACTCAACCGACTCAACCCACTCAACGGCCACACACACAACCAACTCAACCAACCCAACCAACTCAGCCAACACAACCGACACAGCCAACGAAACCCACGCAAGGACCTATTTGTGGCCCTGGTGGTAAGCCGTGTGTCGACTGCCCGCCAAATGACCTGCTTTGCCAAAAGCTCCTAACTCATGTGAATGATCTTAAGCGTATGGTGAAACGTTGCGTTTGTGGTTAAACTTTTAAGTCATTATAGTTTTGCTAATACTTTCCTATTACAAATTTAACTAACCACGATTAATGTTGTTCCACAAAAATATTAGAAAGTAATGCTGCACTGCATATCAGTATGTTTTATTCCATAACCAAGTTCGTCACTGTGCTTATTCTTAATATTGTCAGACTGTCAATCTGCCCATATTAAATTGCCTTTCAAGTACCTGTTTATTAAATACAACTGATGACCTCAGCCGTTGGCTTCAAACCTGATCTCGAGCTGGAAGACCCCTTTGGCTATCTTCACAAATAGAAACGTGGTAACAAAATGGGTAAAAAGGGTATAATGTATTTGTGCAAATGTAAATGTATGTAACAAACAGACGGAAGCATCTCCGACCCCATAACGTATATCTATTCTTGATGAGCATCAATAGCCGAGTCGATCCAGCCATGTCCGTCCGTATGTATGAACGCAAAGATATCAGAGCCTATAAGAGCAAGAGACTTGAAATTTTAGCTCTAGGTTCTCCTATTGCCTGCGCACATCGAGATTGTTCCCGATATTCAATAACTTGGTCCGTTTCCAAGAAATCGATAAAAATCGATATTGAAATCCTTTTTTTTTAGCTAATTGGGTAAATTTTAAGAGCTAGAATCACCAAACTTGACATGTTGCATCTAGAATAGTATATATATCAAGTATCTTTCATTTATACCTATCGCCACCTAACCGCTACTACCTTATAGCTATAAATCAAGTTAACAAACCAGTTTATGCTGCCCACCAATATAAGCCACAATTTAAATGCAATTGACTTTTTATAATACACGAATATTCTATAGTAAAATAAGATGCAGAAAAATTCATCAAAATCGGTGAAGAAGCACAGAAGCTATTAAATAAAACATTATTTTGGTGGCCTTGAGTTTTGGGCAGCAAGCGGAAATTGCAAGAATTTCTGTATGCATGTACACACACACATTCACGCGCATTTTCTTTGAATTCTATCCGCAGCATTGCAATTGCGATTGTACTGTTTTCTGTGCTGCTATTTAATTTCGTTGTTTTCTCAGTAAAACTTAATTATTGGTGTGGCTGCAAGTAATGGTTTTTCTTTTTTGAATTTATCTTTATTTTTACAAAAGAGCGCGTAACGCGAGCTGCATTTGATGTTGGAAGAAAAGGGTCAGGAGCTCCCGACTAGAGTCTCTTGTTATACTTTCATTTATGCCTAAGCATAGATAATAATTATTTTAATTTTGTCTCAGATTGACTGCTTCGTTTATTTAGCATATTTACTTATTGCCTGGGGCAATACCAAATATTAGCTCAACCTGAGGTTTGTAAGGAGCATTTTTATTTATTTTCAAGCTTAAACAGCTTCATATAGCAGCGAATATTTGTACAATATTTTTTTGTAAGATATTTTTACACTGACCCTGTTAACTATTTCAAATTTCATAGATGTCTCAGAGGATATTATTGCTGCAGAAGTAGTATATTTTCAAATCCATCGAATATGGGTAAATAAGAGGGTATCATGAAATTCAATTGTATAAAAGTGGGTTGTACAAAATTTTATTCATTTGGATGGGTATCATAGACCAGCCGATAATTTCATAGAGATTGAAATAAAACACCGAAGTTATTCAGGAATGTTTTTCCCACAGTGTGAGACTAAGTGTGTGTGTGGGAGATGTTAGTGTCACCATATTTGCCTTTGTGTACAACGAAACTTGAATGTCTGTCAAGGCAATTAAGAACTGTGTAAAGGGGGTTTCGTAGTCGGGCCCTTTGCGCAATTAGTGGCTTGGTTACTTAGTATAGGCGAGTTGTTTCTTTGTACTGAACAATTCCAGTTTGTTTTTATCTTCCGCGGGGTAACATCGGTAAAAATGGGTGCATTGCAAATATTTACATACATAATTATTTTTTACATATATTTTGAAATCTTATTTATACAATTGTGATCGCGGATTCCTATAAAAAGGAGTACTTGCCAATTAAAACCATAGTTGTTGTCTACTCCTCAAGCCGTAAAGCACATAAAATTTGTTGTCATGAAGCTGGCTACCGTATTTTTTATTGGTATAACAATATAAGAAATTCAGGAAGTATTGTACCCAACATACCAATATACTGTTTCATTTCCAGCTGGTTACTTCCTTATATGCTGCACCGATCTCAGCAGCAGCGTTCCGATTCCTTTATGTGGATGCCCCTCCACCACTACAGGATCCGACTGTTTAAGTAGAACCACCAGGAAAGGATCAAATTGTCCCGAACAACCATCCCAGCAAACCCAACCAACTCAACCGACACAACCAACCCAACCAACTCAATCGACACAACCAACTCAACCAACTCAACCGACAAAACCAACCCAACCGACGCAACCGATTCGACGGACACGCAGACCAGCACGCAACCCAGCCAACACAACCAACACAACCAACACAACCAACACAACAAACACAACAAACACAACAAACACAACAAACACAACAAACACAACAAACACACCAAACACAACAAACACAAGAAACACAACCAACACAACCAACACAACCAACACAACCAACACAACCAACACAACCAACACAACCAACACAACCAACACACCCAACTAGACCAACAAGAGCAATGAGACCCACTCGATGACTTAGAACTACTCATAGACTTATTTGTGGTCCTGAATGTAAGCCGTATGTCGACTGCCCTCAAAATTTCAACGAGAATAATTCCTACTATTTTACTTTAATATAAATGTTTTTAAAAATGTTATAACCCATTAAAAAACTATGTTTCTGTAGCGATATCTTCATGAAAAAATATAACACTTCATGGTATATTTGTTATGCTTTAGTCCCTGATTTTGACTAGTTTGAATTAAATGTAGTGGCAGAATTTTTTTGAATGTGCATTAATAGTTAATTATTTTTAGCATTTCATTATATAATGTTTTTTTTCGATCCTATCACAAATTCAATAAACGACGATTAATGTTGTTCCACAAAAATATTAGAAAGTAATGCTGCACTGCATATTAGTAAGTTTTATTCCATAACCAAGTTCGTCACTGTGTTTATTCTTAATATTGTCAGACTGTCAATCTGCCTATATTAAATTGCCTTTCAAGTACCTGTTTATTAAATACAACTGATGATCTCAGCCGTTGGCTTCAAACCTGATCTCGAGGTGGAAGTCCCCTTTGGCTATCTTCACAAGTAGAAACTTTGCCATTTTTATACCCTGAACCTATTGAAAATGGTTAAAAAGGGTATAATGTATTTAACAGGCAGAAGGAAGCATCTCCGACCCCATAAAGTATGTACATTCTTAATGAGCATCAATAGCCGAGTCGACCCAGCCAGGTCCGTCTGTCTGTCCGTCCGTCCGTCCGTATGTATGAACGCATTGATATCAGAACCTATAAGAGCTAGAGACTTAAAATTTTAGCTGTAGGTCCTCCTATTGCCTATGCAGATCGAGTTTGTTTCCGATAATCAATAACTTACTCCGACTTACTGTTTTTGAAAATTGGGTAAATAATAAGAGCTAGGGTCACCAAACTTGATATGTTGCTTCTAATCAAGTGAAAATCAAATGAAATCAAGTGAATAACCCAACTTGTATTGCCAACCAATTTAAGCCACAATTTGAGTGCACTTGACTTTTTGAGAATACACAAATATTCTATGATACAATAAGATATACTGTAGAAAATTTCATTAAGATCGGGTTTTGTTTTGTTTTTCGGTATTTTACCTGCGCATGTGTTTGCGACGCAAATTCAAAGAATTTTTGTATACATTTGTACACACACATTCAACTTTGGAACTTTTTTTTTTAAATATATCTTTATTTATTCAAACGAGCTGCATTTGGTGTTGGAATAAGAGGGTTCAGGGTATTCCCTAGTCGGGAGCTCCCGACTAGGATCTCTTACTTGTTATGCTTTCATTCATGCCTAAACATAGAAAATATTTATTTTAATATTCTCTTAGATTGACTGCTTCGTTTATTTAGCATATTTAATTACTTCCTGAGGCAATACCAAATATAAGCTGAACCTGGGGTTCGTAAGGAGCATTTTTATTTATTTTCAAGCTTAAACAGCTTCATATAGCAGCGAATATTTGTACAATATTTTTTTGTAAGATATTTTTACACTGACCCTGTTAACTATTTCAAATTTCATAGATGTCTCAGAGGATATTATTGCTGCAGAAGTAGTATATTTTCAAACCCATCGAATATGGGTAAATAAGAGGGTATCATGAAATTCAATTGTATAAAAGTGGGTTATACTAAATTTTATTCATTTGGATGGCTATCATAGACGCTGGTTTACGAGAATTTCATAGAGATTGAAATAAAACACCGAAGTTATTCAGGAATGTTTTTCCCACAGTGTGAGACTAAGTGTGTGTGTGGGAGATGTTAGTGTCACCATATTTGCCTTTGTGTACAACGAAACTTGAATGTCTGTCAAGGCAATTAAGAACTGTGTAAAGGGGGTTTCGTAGTCGGGCCCTTTGCGCAATTAGTGGCTTGGTTACTTAGTATAGGCGAGTTGTTTCTTTGTACTGAACAATTCCAGTTTGTTTTTATCTTCCGCGGGGTAACATCGGTAAAAATGGGTGCATTGCAAATATTTACATACATAATTATTTTTTACATATATTTTGAAATCTTATTTATACAATTGTGATCGCGGATTCCTATAAAAAGTAGTACTTGCAAATTGAAACCATAGTTGTTGTCTACTCTTCAAGCCGTAAAGCAGATAAGATTGTTGCCATGAAGCTGGCTACCGTATTTTTTATTGGTATAACAATATAATAAATTAACGAAGTATTGTACCCAACAAACCAATATACTGTTTCATTTCCAGCTGGTTACTTCCTCATATGCTGCACCGATCTCAGCAGCAGCGTTCCGATTCCTTTATGTGGATGCCCCTCCACCACTACAGGATCCGACTGTTTAAGTAGAACCACCAGGAAAGGATCAAATTGTCCCGAACAACCAACTCAACCGATACAAGCAACCCAACCAACTCAACCAACACAACCAACTCAACCAACTCAACCAACCCAACCGACACAACCAACTCAACCAACTCAGCCGACGCAACCGTTTCAACGGAAACGCAGACAAGCAACCCAACCAACTCAACCGACACAACCAACCCAACCAACTCAACCGACACAACCAACACAACCAACTCAACCAACTCAACCGACGCAACTGATTCGACGGGCCCGCAGACCAGCACCCCGCACAACCAACACTACCAACACAACTAACACAACAAACACAACCAACACAACCAACACAACCAACACAACCAACACAACCAACACAACCAACACAACCAACACAACCAACACACCCAACTAGACCAACAAGACCAACGAGACCCACTCGACGACTTAGAACTCCTCATTGACTTATTTGTGGTCCTGAATGTAAGTCGTATGTCGATTGCCCGCAAAATTTCAACGAGAATAATTTTTACTATTTTACTTTAATATAAATGTTTTAAAAATTTTTATAACCCATTAAAAAACTATGTTTCAGTAGCGATATCTGCATACATACACTTCATGGTATATTTGTTATGCTTTAGTCCCTGATTTTGACTAGTTTGAATTAAATGTATTGGCAGAATTTTTTTGAATATGCATTAATAGTTAATTATTTTTAGCATTTCATTATATAATAGTTTTTTTTCGATCCTATCACAAATTCAATAAACGACGATTAATGTTGTTACACAAAAATATTAGAAAGTAATGCTGCATTGTTTTATTCCATAACCAAGTTCGTCACTGTGCTTATTCTTAATGTTGTCAGACTGTCAATCTGCCCTCAAACCTGATCTCGAGTTAGACCCCTTTGGCTATCTTCACAAATAGAAACGTTGCTATTTTTATACCCTGAACCTATTGAAATTGGGTAAAAAGGGTATAATGTATTTAACAGGCAGAAGGAAGCATCTCCGACCCCATAAAGTATGTACATTCTTAATGAGCATCAATAGCCAAGTCGACCCAGCCATGTCCGTCTGTCTGTCCGTCCGTCCGTCCGTACGGTACGTATATTCTAGGGTACAATAAGATATACTGTAGAAAATTTCATTAAGATCATGTGTTTGCGACGCAAATTCCAAGAATTTCTGTATACATGTATACACACACATTTAACTTTGGAACTTGTTATACCCTGAACCCATTAAAAATGGGTAAAAAGGGTATATTGTATTTGTGCAAAATGTAAATGTGTGTAACAGGCAGAAGGAAGCATCTCCGACCCCATAAAGTATATATATTCTTGATCAGCATCAATAGCCGAGTCGATCTAGCCATGTCCGTCTGTCTGTCCGTCCGTCCGTCCGTCCGTCCGTCCGTCCGTCCGTCCGTCCGTATGTATGAACGCAAGGATCTCAGAACCTATAAGAGCTAGAGCCTCGAAATGACTAACTGTAGGTCCTCCTAGTGCCTACGCAGATCGAGTTTGTTGCCGATAATCAATAACTTACTCCGTTTCCAAGCAATCGATACAAATCGATATCGACATCCTGTTTTTTGAGAAATTTTGGTAAATAATAAATGCTAGAGTCACCAAACTAGACATGTAGCTTCTAGAATAGTATATATATCTGCATTTGGTGTTGGAAGAAGGGGGTTCAGGGTATCCCCCCAGTCGGGAGCTCCCGACTAGAATCTCTTACTTGTTAAACATAGAAAATATTTATTTTAATATTCTCTTAGATTGACTGCTTCGTTTATTTAGCATATTTAATTACTTCCTGAGGCAATACCAAGCGCATTTTTATTTATTTTCAAGCTTAAACAGCTTCATATAGCAGCGAATATTTGTACAATATTTTTTTGTAAGATATTTTTACACTGTAAGCTATATTTTCTTATTGAATTCAATTTCATAGTTGTCTCAGAGGATATAAATGCTGCAGAAGTAGTATATTTTCAAACCCATCGAATATGGGTAAATAAGAGGGTATCATGAAATTCAATTGTATAAAAGTGGGTTATACAAAATTTTATTCATTTGGATGGGTATTATAGACCAGCCGAGAATTTCATAGAGATTGAAATAAAACACCGAAGTTATTCAGGAATGTTTTTCCCACAGTGTGAGACTAAGTGTATGTGTGGGTGATGTAAGTGTCAGCATGTGTGCCTTTGTGTACAACGAAACTTGAATGTCTGTCAAGGCAATTAAGTGTAAGGGGGGTTTCTAAATTGGGCCCTTTGCGTAATTAGTGGCTTGGTTACTTAGTATAGGCGAGTTGTTTCTTCGTACTGAACAATTCCAGTTTGTTTTATTCTCCCGCGGGGTAACACCGGTAAAAATGGGTGCATTGCAAATATTTACATACATAATTATTTTTTACATATATTTTGAAATCTTATTTATACAATTGTGATCGCGGATTCCTATAAAAAGTAGTACTTGCCAATTAAAACCATAGTTGTTGTCTACTCTTCAAGCCGTAAAGCACATAAAATTTGTTGTCATGAAGCTGGCTACCGTATTTTTTGTTGGTATAACAATATAATAAATTAAGGAAGTATTGTACCCAACATACCAATATACTGTTTCATTTCCAGCTGGTTACTTCCTTATATGCTGCACCGATCTCAGCAGCAGCGTTCCGATTCCTTTATGTGGATGCCCCTCCACCACTACAGGATCCGACTGTTTAAGTAGAACCACCAGGAAAGGATCAAATTGTCCCGAACAACCATCCCAGCAAACCCAACCAACTCAACCAACACAACCAACTCAACCGACACAACCAACTCAACCGACTCAACCGGTTCGACGGGCACGCAGACAACCAATCCAACCAACTCAACCGACACAACCAACTCAACCAACCCAACCGACACAACCGACACAACCAACTCAACCGACACAACCAACTCAGCCGACGCAACCGTTTCGACGCACACGCAGACAAGCAACCCAACCAACTCAACCAACTCAACCGACACAACCAACTCAACCAACTCAACCGACACAACCAACACAACCAACTCAACCAACTCAACCAACTCAACCAACTCAACCTACTCAACCAACTCAACCAACCCAACCGACACAACCAACTCAACCGACACAACCAACTCAGCCGACGCAACCGTTTCGACGCACACGCAGACAAGCAACCCAACCAACTCAACCAACTCAACCGACACAACCAACTCAACCAACTCAACCAACTCTACCAACTCAACCAACTCAACCGACACAACCAACACAACCAACTCAACCAACTCAACCAACTCAACCGACACAACCAACACAACCAACTCAACCAACTCAACCAACTCAACCAACTCAACCAACACAACCAACGAGACCAACAAGGCCTACGAGGCCAACGAGACCTACGAGACCAACGAGACCCACTCGACGATTAAGAACTTACTCGTGGTCATGATGGTAAGCCGTGTGTCGACTGTCCGAAAAATGACTTGCTTTGCCAAAAGCTCCTCACTAATGAGGGATCTTAAGCGTGTGGGGACTCGTTGCATCTGTGGTTAAGCTTTTAAGTCATCGTAGTTTAAGAATACACAGGTTTCGTGTCAGCCGATCTTAGAATGGAAAAAAAAGGAAAAAAAAAGAAAAATAACATGTGCAAAGTCGATCTGGAATTTTCAATAATGGAAATTGTTATCAGGGACCGAAACTGTTATGACTTAAAACTTCATGGTATATCTGTTATGCGTTAGTCCCTGATTTTGGACTAGTTTGAATTAAATGTATTTTCAATGTTTCGCAAAAGTTTAAAAATAAACAACTTAAATTTATGTGCTCCATTCAGGTACAGCTCCTGGATGAACGCACAAAAATAAAAAAAAAACAAAAAGCAAAAAGTTCCTTTCGAATTCCCAACCCGAACACTTTAAAAACAATTTTCTACCAAGCGAACTTTAACTGAAGCGAATAAAAGATGCTGCGAACGGAGCTCCGACTATTTATTTGCCCCAAATTGCATTGGAGAGGGCTGAGCTGTGTGTGAACCGTTCAAACTCCCCCTCCCAAAAACACACACACTCACTCACACCAACACATAGATTCGCTGGGAAAATCATTCACACGTAACAGCCAGCATTGAGACACCACCGGTGGGGCCCTGGCACACTCGCTTGTTGTTGTTTTTGGCGTGCTAAAGAAACTTTGCCTCATAACTTCACATTGAAGAAGATGCATATGCAACACGTTCGTGCCATTCAGTGTTGCACCACCTTCCGGCCTCGACCAACTTGCAATTGAGTGCTGTTATATACGTATATACTAATCCTTTTTCCCAAGTAGATTTCGCAAATATGTGCACATATGTATATACTCCATTTGTGCGCATACACATATGTGAGGAGACGGCTGCTATGCTTCTCACAGGCTGCGACTTTTGCAGCTAGTACAAAGAATGCTTCCAGGTTTTTGAAATGAATTGAAACTCGACTCATTTGAACTTAAATGAACTGAACTGAACTTGGCTGAGTTAAACGGAAATGTAACTGATGAAAATGTGCGTCGAGTTAATCGAAAAATAGTGTTTGCTATTTTATGGCACTGCCCGCAACTCTGTTGACAATTCTCAGACAAAAGGCCAACAGATGGTTGTGGTTGGTCTTTTAATTTTTAATTAGTATGCAGCAGTTGTTACTTGATACTGCAGGAGTCGGGCTCGGGGCCAATCATTTTATTACCAGTGGCATCTTTTTGTCCATCAACGATAACTTAAATTTCTAATTTCTTGATTCTTGACCATAAGAAATTCATGCTGATATTTCACTGAATTATTAAAACTTTAAGATTTAAATTATATTTTCAATTTAAAATCTTTAAATTCTTAATTTAATATAGCTTTTGGTATTGTTATAAGTTTAGAATTTAGTTACAAATCATCAAACATTTTTAAATAGCTCTAGCAACTCAATTCAGTTGCCTAACTGACTAGGTTACAAAGCCAACTGGTCTATCAAAATCCAGAAAACTAGCATTTTATATATATATATTTCTTCGTTTGTTGTATTTGTATTTATTTTACCATATTTATAAGTATAAGTAGTGTCATTTTAATCATTTACTGGCTCATTATTGAAACGCTTGCTTAGCAATGTTCCCTGATTTTAGTCCAAATTCTATTGTGTGCCAAATGTTAATGCTTATGCATTGTTAATTATTTAAAATAAAGCTGATCTTTGTTATTAGATAATCCTATGCTTAAACATATGAACAGGATAACTGATGGCGGATTTACGATATGTGCCTAATTTTCCATTATACATAGACCTATATATAAATTTGTTTTTATATTAGTATTCGTTGTTGTGTATACTGATTATTTACTATTATTATTTATAAACCAATAAGAGAATGAAACTTTATTTTCCCCTTAGAATGAGAACCAAATCTATGATATGATAGTAGCTTTTTAAACAAGTTTTCAATAATGAGCAGCAAAGGCCTTAAATACTTAATAGTTAGTGACATTTATTTTTGTACCCATCAAGAACAATTTCCGATTATAAGCTTCTTTGAAATATAAAAAAAAGTCTAGATAAATATTTCTTACAGAGAAATTGAAATTCGCATTGCAAAACACCTATTTGTAATTGAAGCTTTTAAAGCTAGATATACAACCTAGCTGTCACATGATCATAAACCTAACTAAATTGGGCTTACAAATTGTCTTTTCTTCTTATATTTTTAAATGACGTAGTCTATAAGGAATTTTTGATAAACAAAAGCGAGCTTATCACAATACAAACTATACGAATAATTAAAACTAATTAACAATGTAACTACAATTTGTATTTAACATTTATATAAATATGAGAACTGAGGATAGGCATATTGTAATTAATCACAATTTAATATGCAAAAGAGATTTAAACCAGGTTTAAGCTGTGCCTTTTGAGATAATCGTAAACTCTACAGTTTCCATTCAAGGAAATCCAACAAATTGTGTTTTGTTAGGAGTATTCTTAGACTTCTATAGTACGACGGTTGAACAGTTGGCTAACACTCGAACTGAGACTCAGCTCAGTATGTATGAGTGTGATTTACTCTTGCCATTCTTGCTGATCATCGCAACGGGACCTGTTGGGAAAAGAGCAGAGCGAAAGGTGAAGATATTGCATCTTAGATATGCAAAACACTTCAAATGTACCTTCAGTATCCGAGGCGCTTGCCACACCCATCAGTTTAAGCGATCGAAAGAGTGCCCCCAGGTTGGAGCGGCCATCTAAGAATTCGCTGTTCAAACGCACCACAGCAGACTTTTTGTTTTTAGTCTGTGTATGCCAGACAAGAATTTCGGTGCAATTCGCGCCTTTGGGCTCAATTTGATCAATACGCAATCCAATGCTGCGCAGAAACAAATCCTCCTCGTAGCCCGGCTTATAGGGCATATTTACATTGGGATACTGCGACATATAGGCCAAGCTCACAGCAAATCCAGCCATATCCACAGGCCAGCGCCGACCCGCCACCCAAGAGTCCAGAAAGGCAACAACTTTACCCTGAGAAAACCAAAAAAAATATGGCTCAGTTCTTGAAGTTCTTGTTTCTTTATATACTTACATCCCGCACTACCGGCACACTGACCGCATATTCCGCTATCAGTCCAACAGGAAACATGGAGACCCGCTGTGTCTGCCTTATTTCCGAGAAAAGTCTCAGATCATAAGTATTGTCGTCGTCACCAAAATACAGAACACCATTAGTTATGTTTTGTTGATGCAGCCATTGCAGCGCTGCACGTCGATTGGCCACGCCCCGCGGCGCCGGCTTCGATTTCCGAAACTCACTGGGCATGGGACTGGCCATATGTGCATAAGGAATACCTGCGATATATATGTTTACATTAGTTTAGTATTTCAATTAGAAACAGAGCTTATAACCGAACCCCCCTTTCACTTGAACAAAGGCAGGTTTGCTAAGATTTAATGTGTAGTAAATATGCTTTACTCTCTATTGAAGTAAGATCAAATTGCTATATGACACATCTGATTCCTGGTATTAATTGATATTTATTGTGAATAACAATAAACCTACCGAATCCACTTAACAGCGTGTCCAGAAACGTATCACATCTCTCTTGATCATTGGCAACCAGCCAGTAGAGTCGAGGCACATGGAGCAGCGTGTAGGCCAGACGCTTCAGTTCGGGTATTTGCTCGCGTCTGGGATATGTGGGCGTTACGAAATAAATCACAGGCAGCTGTGCGTAGGCACTACGGGGCTTATCTTGTATATAGACGCGACGGTCCTCAGGGCTTTCGCTGCATATGTGCAGCGGTTCATTCAGAGCGTGCCCAGTTGTACTATCTGCAAAAAGGAAGAGAGAGACCGAGGGAGAAAATGAGAGAGAGAGAGAGAGAGAGGGTGAGTTAGTTATTTAGCGATCCGCCTAAAGTTGGGCAATGCAAAAATGAGCACGATTGTGTTATTTTTGGTCCCCTCTGCCGAAGCCACTGGCCAAGAAAAAACTGCTCGCGATTCGCAATTGTGTGAATCTCTTTTAACACTCAAATATTGTGTGCTTTTCATGTGGCTACAAATAACACTTCAAGTTCGCTATGATAACAATTACGCCAGACTATTTATAATTTATCTAATTACCTGCGCCCGTACAGTTGGGTCAGCCCAGACTTTGTTATACATGTATATTTATAATATACATCGCTCGTGTGATCTGTCAACTTGTGTAGGCATGTCTCTAAATCTTAAGGTTACAACTAAGCGAATACTTTTATTGTAAAGGCTAACGGCCAGCACACATTGGATGTAATTGAACATAACCTCTCTCTTGTCTTGTTTAGGGCCTTTTTTAGCGTCTATCTTATTGGCATCAATTCTTGATCTGGATTTGAACTACGAAATGAACTCAGAGACTTTAAAATATGTGAATGAACAATTGTAATTATGTTTTTATAACACCTTTTCTGCCACTTCGGGCAGAAGTGAGTGATTTATATGTAATTGCGTCACCAATGAACAAGATTATTAGTTCCGTTGATAAGGTTTCAAAAAGATCGCAGTATCAACAGCTTAGCGCGTGGTGGCTTGATATGGAATATATAGAAACTCATTGAACAGATATTTAGTAAGCTCTGAAATTCGAAAATATCGCTTGCAATTAGAAACTTTAAGAATTTAGAAAAGCTAATTCACTAAACCCCTTGAATCTAAATTTTTTTGTTTTAATTGCAATGTGTACTAACTTTTTTAAAGTCATTGTAAATAAGATCTAAAATCAGTCGACAAAATTGTTAAAATTTGAAAATTCAAATTTATTCGATAGATTTCATTAACTGGCATGGTTTAAAAGGGATTTCATATGCAACGATATTTTATAAATTCGATTCACATCCAAACCGAAAGCAGTTTATCAAAATGAAATTCAATTACTTAATGGAATGTCGCATAGACAATGTGAAATATGCACAGGTATTTGTTAATTCATCTGCCTTTCCTATATTTTATGCAAATGTGCGTTAATGTGTATCTCAATCTTCCATAACGATAAAAAAAGGCATTAAAAAAATTCCCTTGGTAGATCTATTTAGCCCAAAACACGCGAGCTAAAGGCAGGCGGCCCATTTGGGCTGCTACCGCAAAGCAAGATATGTGAACACCGATAACTTTCACGTGTGCATTAAC
Organism: Drosophila ezoana; assembly: GCA_035045725.1. Lineage (NCBI taxonomy): Eukaryota > Metazoa > Arthropoda > Insecta > Diptera > Drosophilidae > Drosophila > Drosophila ezoana. Next base: position 9,527,429 of record JAWNOU010000005.1, read on the forward strand.
GGTAATAGGTATAATTGTTGTGGTTGTTGGCCATCTATCAATATTGAGCACATAAATTACAAGGGGGCAACCGCATCGTCGTCCTGCTGCAACAGGGCCTAATTTAATCACTAATTAAATATTGACTTGTCCCATGAGACGGCTCGGCCGTGCCCCACAGAGGAAACAACGCCGCCCCAAGGGGACGCCGGGCCTCCATTGTATGGGTTGTAAACAGCATAGGCCTCTGCTGTTGAGTAAAGTGTTTACCCTTATACTTGCGTAAATATATTAGATACCGACAATCGAGTATTTGCATATATCAGAAATTTCATAAAATCACAACGTGAGCCCCATTAGATACATATGTATATACATATATCTAATTTATAAGGCACCTAGTCCTCATTCACAAGTTGTTTTGTATGCCTGCCATAAACACCTGATAAGGCACACATTTTATCAGGGTCGCGATAGTAATAGAAAAAAAACCCATGCATAGTATTTTCACTATTTATTATGGCTCACGTCTGCAGGGGTAGACATTTTGCAATTAAAATGATTTGAGCTATGGGAGTTTTTTCCCAAAGCACTTATCATTATTAAAATGGTTTTGTTTTTATCAATTCAATACGTTTCAAGAGGTTTATAGCCTCTTGAGAATCGAACTGCAATTCTACCCGCGTCTGAACGTGATTCATGGGTATGTATTCAATGATCAGTGTTTTTGAATGAATCATGTGAGTTCTGCGATAACATAAAATAAAAATGAAATGTTATACAACGGCATTGCCGGGTCCGAAAACTGATTATGATACATTACTCGAGAGTTCGTACATTTACGGATTTGAAATTTGTTCACAATGACCTGGATATCATTACAACATGACATGGTATTTTTCAAAAATTTCATTTGGATTTCAGTTAAATTTATTATTTATCTTACAATCGGGCATTAACGAGCTCAATTTGAATAATCGTTAATAAGAAATTTAAGTATAAAGACCGGAATTGAGAAAAATTACCCCACACTGTAGTCTTAATAGAAACGTACTCAAAATATTATATATTAATGGAAATTTGTACTTTTGTTAATTTGTATAATGCGATATTGTATTTATTATTACTTATTATTAGAATATTAGGAAATGCGAGTGCATTAAATGACAGAACTTATTTATCATATGTTCTCCCATATTATATTCGACTTTTGCATTCATTCAACAAAATTTTATCAGCCCACAATACATTTAAACCATTGTAATTGATTGAAATATGCAAAGTATTAGTCAGTTGTTCTAGGCTACTTATTAAATTAGTCGGAGAGTCCATGCATCAACTACTCTATTGTATTTATATGTATATACAATTTTTTCTCTATGCACGTGCTGTTCTGTTCCCAACAATTTGAATAATCGCGTGCAATTTGAATGCCAACTTTGGGTCAGCCCGAACGACCGGATAAATGCATGGGTATAATTTCAAAATCGTAAATATTTATGTAGAAAATTTGGGTCCGTGACATGTCCAAAGTGCATCAACTGTGCCACAGCCAGTAAAAACAAAAGCAATGGCAAAAGGAGGCGACACGCGGAATTTGAATTTTGGAAATCGACCAACTATTTTGCGGGGCCAATAAACTAGACAAATTGAAATGGGCTTAAAGCTGAGAATTGCCAATTCCAATATATTTGATGAGTACTACGAGCAGGCGAGTCGAAATATTTAGTTAGAAAATCACCGCAAACGAAACGAAGAGGCAGCAACAATTGGCAAGGTGTACGGATTCGGGTCGTGAGTAGGGGGCGATAGCTTTTTAAAAGGGTAATTAACTGTTCGCTTAAAAAATTAGCATTTATATTTAAACTATCTAGCTGCCGAGTGTGGAAAAACTGCAATTAAGCCATTTAAAAATATGTCCGAGTCGTTTGAGATCTGTGAGACTTGACAGTTTTCAATTTGGATCGATTGAGCAATTGCTGGGGCTTGAATAAATATGCAACTATCTTATTTAAGATATATGCTTTAATAAGTTAATAAAGTATTGGCCATTTATATTGTCAAGCTAATTATCTATTGAAGAGACATTGAAGAAGATCGATGAAGAAATGAATCGTAAACAGTTTTTTTAAGTGTTTTGTAAATTCTAATCTAATAGTTATAGTTGTTATTCCGCTTATGAATTTGTCTGCTTAGAAAAGAAATAATATATTAAAAGGAGTATTTATTTATAACTAGATCATTTCACAAGAAATTTAAATTTCAGCTCTCCAGAAATTCCATAGCAATCTTTTAAATGATGTCACCCTCTCCGGTTGTGCGGCTAATAAATATTTACGCTAAATTGGTTTCTCGGTCGAACAAGCTTTTTAAATTTCGCAACGATCAAGAGGATGACAGTCCGCGTAAATGGAACATACGAACAAATTTTAAACTTTCAAGAAAATATTGCGTTTAATGATATATTTAATGGATCTGTTTGCGGGAAGCAGAAGCATTAATACTTTTAATGACCCATTCGAAATTCTAAACACACATCAAAGACGCCTTCCGGATGCGAATCGCGTGCTGATGCACCGCTGGAACAATGGAGAATATCGATCGAAATGTGACCCAACAGTTGGCGAAATTATCTAATAAATTACGTATAAGAAATTAAAACCAGAGCCGGAAAATGTGGCCTTGGCATGCAGCGTGACTGGAAATGTGATGGCTATTAAAACGCACGAAGATATTTGCGGAGCGGGTGACGGGTATCGATAAAATATATTGCTGAAAGAGACAATGCTTAGCAAATTAGGCCAATTACGGCTAAATAATAAATAGTAACAACAACAACAACAACAACAACAGTTAATAAACCAACTAAGGCAAACAGCGGACCCACCCGTCAGCTTACACGGAGTGATTGCCGTAACACTTTGGAGCCTAGCCAACGGCTGTCCGGAGAGGGAACAGGGAAAACGGTGTAAAGCTGACAGTCGGAGAAATGTGAGAGTGAGAGTGAACGATAGCGATAGCATATAGCATGTAGATAGAAAGAGAGGGTGCGAGAGCGAGCGCGAGCGCGAGCGAGTCGAAGTGAGAGGCTTTTGGGTGTCGAGTGTTTGCTCGTTAGTCAGTTGGTTAGTTTACTTGATTACCCTTTCAAAGGGTAGGTATTCTGACTATGCAACGAAATGTGTAACGCCTCGAGAGAGACATTCTTTCAGAAGCGAGGTGTCAAAGAAATTTATAATTAAATAACAAAAAAATTATATGGCTGTCATAGGAGCCATAATATATAAATATATACAACTCTTAAAATTAATTTAATTAACAACTTACGTCTTTCATTAGACTTAATAAATATGGTCTTCATTTTAGTTATTAAATGTTGGTAAATTATGACAAGAAATAAGACATCTTTATATAGTAACAATATCTAGAACCGATTTTCACCGAATTTGAGTTAAGCAAACAATTTATTTGCTTAAAGTTATCGCTAATTCAATTCTTTTGTAAGCCAAATCTTGCACATAACACCGCTTTTATATATATTGCTATAGATTTCAAAACAACCATGTTAACAAAAAACCAAATCTGCAAGCGTATTCAACATTCAGCGTAAAAAAATATCTAGTATAAAGGTATCTGGTGGGGATGAGCTATAGTTACCTATGAAGCACCTCTCCATAAAAGCTACCCCAAATTTAACATTTGTACTGGGCTATTTAAAAGGGCATACAAATGATGTGCAAATTATCATTTTTTAGTTTTGAGATGGACTAATAGAAGAAGTTCAATAATCACGAACTGCACTAGAAAATCAAAACTCCCCAAAACGACTAATTGTGTAGCGCACTCGAAAAGTGAAAGTCTTGGCTTAGATTCACTTTTAAATAGTTTACGACTGTTGCAACAGTGCATTGCCAGGCTGGCGGGCGAGAGGGGAGCTGCTACGAATGATATGTATATGTATGTACATATGTGTATGTATGGTATGTAAAATGATAAGGACAGACCGCCGGCTCAGACGTTTAACGTCTGATTAACTGGTCATTCACATGTATCAGCAAAATAATACAGAACAATTAACAAATGACTTGGAATTGCATATGGAGTGTAGAGCGTATAGATGAATGAATTATGGGGACTGTGGAGAATGGAGAATAGGCTTACGTATGCGTCCATGATTGCGCTTGCTTATGGTTGCTTTGAATGGATGGTCTTGTGGAATCTTCTGCATCCCTAAGATTAGTTTTAGGTGCCGCCGCTTACCTTTGCCGTTGCTCGGCTCATAGATACCACTGGCATCCTCCGCTTCGTCCTCGCCACGGCCCGACGATTGGGGACCGACAAAGAAATAGCCGACGAAGCAAACCCCGACCACAATCAGCAGCAGCATGATGCAGTAGCTCCGTCTGCACGTCCATGCACTTCTCAGTCGTGGCGCCATGCCCATGGACGGCAGCTGGTCGCCTGTGGCAAGCAGCTGTGGATAGCAGCGTGTGTGCAGATGCTGGTACTGGCTGCTCCGCCCGCTCCGGCCGCTCGACTGCTCGTCGTCCTCAATTGCCCAGCGTTCGTCGTTGTCGTCGGATGCTTGCGGCTCGAGTGGTTGGTAATAGGCACTTGGCATTGTGCGACTGGCCTACAGCGGGGCACAGCTGTCGCAGCTCCTAAGGGGTGGCAGTGGCAGTGGCAACTGCAACTGCAACTGCAGCTGACGGTTGAGACGCAGACGGCGGCAGAGATGACGACAGCGCCGGGCTGTGTTTGCCATTTGTGTGTGGACTTGACTTTAGCCCGAAAACTGCTGTGTTGCGCGATTTATTGAATCTTCTTCTCTCCTCTCCTATCTCTTCATGCTATATATATATATATGTTATAATGTCTACAACGGCTCGATTTGGACATCGCCTCGCGATTACTTTTAGTTATTATTTATTATTCTTATTATTGTTATTATTATTATTCTGCCTTGGCCAATATTATTACGATTACTATTATTATTATTATTATTATTATTATTATATGGCAGTTGTCGCCTTACAAAAGTCTATAAACATCATACAAACGCACACTCGCACTCGCACACACAACACGCTCGAATAAGAGAACGCCGCCTGCTTTTTAGCTGCTAAGCAAAACACAAATGAAAAAGTGTTGCTTAATATACGATTATTTATTTCGGCTGTTATTCCACTCGCTTTTGTTGTTGTCTCGATGAGTTTGACAGCAGCACTGACGGCTGTGCCAGACAGCCCACTTTTGTCTGAGAGAGCATAGTCGATTGAACCTACACGCTCTCTCTCTCTCTCTCTCACTTGCTCATAGCGTTTCAGCTTTTGGCACAGAGTTGCTTTGCAGCGCATCATTTTGTGGTTGATGTCTTCGCTTGCTATGGCAGTTTCGAATTTAATTTAAATAAATTGGCGGGTTTTTTAAACGACTTGAGAGACCTCGCAAGTTTTAAATATTGAAAAAATTATCCACAATCAAAACCAACTATATCTAGTTTGGTAAGAAACTTTCGTGACTGTGAGCATGGTGACTCTAAAACTGTACATTTCAAACTGTGTGAGATACGGACTTGAGCAATATGTGAAAGCAGAACATTTTTGGCTTGGGCTTTTAAGAAGATCATTAATTTTTAGTTATACGAAGGCTGAAAAGTGTAGAATGCAGATTTCAAACTGTAAAAGATATGTTGTTTTTTTCAAATTGCTGGCACAAAATAGGAACAGGCGGGACTAAGGAATCCCTGGAGTCTATTTTATTATCCAAGATGTCTTAACCCAACTCTTGTATATCCTAAGTCCAGTGAGATATAAGATAAGAAGGAAAAACCTTAAAAGAGATTTATATACAAACTTAACTTTTGAGTTATTGCTTTTGGAACAATTGTTTAATAGGAATCATAAATTTCTGTGTTTGGCTACGATACCTTGGATACTAAAGAATACATGATTAAGGATTTCCCAATCCCGCCCAATCCTATTCTGAGATAAAAATATATGGATTTATGGCAGTCGGACTCGTCATCATATATAAAATTCTGCGCAAATCTGTGCTTTAAATTTTGATATTATCTAAAAGCTTATCTAACCTAAAACCAATATTAAAACATCAAAATACTCAATTCTATATTTCATTCTAATTATAATATTAATCACTTTTAATGCTCGACTTTGAATTCTAATCTCTGAAAATACTTGTATTTTTTTTCTAATTTATAGAGACCAATTCGTTTTCATTTGGATACTTATCTAATCTAATCTGTAATATTTTACCTTTGCACCTGGTAACCGAAAGGTAAGTTAATAAATGACTTGAATATTTTATTTTTGATACTTCGAACTTCCGTGTCATTCAAATTGGGAGGATAGCCTGAAATACTTAAAGTTGTACAAGTACGAAAAAACAAGAATGATAATTTGATTTACATTTATTTATTTGATTTACTTCTGTTTGCTGTTTTCGTGAAACGTTTACAATAAATTTGCGTTACAAAAAGAACCCGTCTTAACTAGTTAGTAAATAAAGCAAACATTTTACATTAGTTACATTTAAAGCCACTTTTGTATCATCTCGATTGTTTAGGCTGCGCTGCAGTGTGGGACACGCCAAATAAGTTCGGATACTAATAATGCAATTAATTCGCGTAAATCAAGTGCAATGATTGATTCGATAAAATGTTTCCTATTTGTTTTTTCTTTTTCTTCCCCTTCTTTTCTTTTGTTGTTGTTGAACACGTCACAGGCAACGTTGCACTTATGGAATACATAATTAACTAAATGGTATATGAAGAAAACTCATTGATACGCCTAGGCGAATTGTCTTTTGTGGTCGCCGGGGACAATCCATTCGAAGAGGCATTTGGGTTTAACTGTTTAACTGTTGATTGCGTTTGCTTAGATGAGCTTCTGAATGGTCTCGGCCAGTCGGCCGGCATTGGCGCCGGCGAACTCCTCCACCTTGACGGAGTTCTTGATGAACAGGAAGGTGGGCATGCTGGAAATGTTGTACTCCATGGCGATGTCTTCGCACTCGTCCACATCGACCTGGTTGTGATTGAACAATGATTAGATATACATTTTCATCTCAGTTTAGATTCTTTTTGCACCCACCTTGATCACGACAATCTTTTCGGCATACTGCTGCGAGAGCTCCTCCAGCTTGGGCGCAATCATCTTGCAGGGTCCACACCAGGTGGCAAAGAAGTCCACAACGACCAGCTTGTCGCCAGCATTCGTCAGCTGCGTCTTGAAGTCGTTCTACAAATCAACAAAAACATGTTCCACAATTAGTCACAATGTTTCCTAATACATAAATGTTTATATGTACATATACTTTTGCTAGCCCCGTCGAGGCCCCAAAGCGTTTTTCACAATTTCATCATTTCATTTAATGCTATTCTATGACATTGTATTTTCCGATTGTGTTTTATATTTATAATTCTAATTTGTACAGTGCTTATCATGAGCAGGGCTCGAGTTTGCAGTCTATCGATTTGTTTTTGGGCAGCTACTGAAACACGTTCCTCTTATCTGTGCGCGGGCCAACATGTGTAAGCATTATATAAAGCAAGTATATACGATTATGTGCACTATATAGAGTATTACGATTCAGGCCCATTCATATCTCTTGCAGTTTAATATTTGTGTTTGGATCTTCTCCCCTCTCCACTGGACTGGGCCATTTGCTTAATTGCTTAACCAGCGACAACGTGTCTCTAATTTGAATTGGACTCGACTTGACCTGAACTTAACTTCGGACATGCCTCGAGCAAAAACTTTGTGCTTACATTTCCTCATGCACAATTTCCCTTTGAGTTAAATTAATTTCCAAAATATCTGGCATGCCATTGGCATTGGCTGTATTGAATTTCAACAGAATTATTTTCTTATAAATTTCATATTTTTGAGTTCGTTCAGAATGCCAAACATTCGAAAAAGTTGCTAAAATGTATTTAGACATTCAAAAACCCAATTTCGCTCGCATCGAATATCGTTTTCAAGTGTTTCCCTGTCGAAAATATTTAAAATTCTTTTTTCTAACATGAACTTTGCCCTCAAATCAATTCAATATCAAAATAATTCATTTGCCCGTGGGCGTGTACTGTACGTTTACTCAACAACATTTGCTTAGACTTGGCCCAGTCCAAACTCCCCGTTTCTGGTCAGCGCCTGTCACGTTTTCTGAAATGACCTTTTATTAATTGCGCTCATTTCCAGCACGACATTCTGTTGGCCATATTCATGAGCCCCGATGATTCATTGCGTTCAAGTTAGTCCAGAGTTGAACTTCTAACTAACCGTAGTTAGCGCAAGAAATGACTATCCTTAACTGGTAATATATTTGAATTGGACCTTGCGATAAGGATCTGTTCTCCAATCAGTTGTAATTATATTCACAAAATGTGACTACGATGCAAAATACTTAAAACCGGTTGCCCCTATGCCAAGGCCGTGTTGGCTATTTACCCATTTTTTGTATATATTTAACTAGTTTTTTTGTTTTTGTTTTCGTTTGTGACAAGAATTTTGCTTAGCTTGTTTCATTTTATTTTATAGCTGCCCACACAATATCTAAAATCGAGACTTAAAACATGCGAATGACTCATTTATTAAATCATCTAATTATTTCGAATCAAGATTCTATTCACGGCGGTTAAAATTAATCACTCATATTTTCAGAAATCAATGATTAATTTTAACACCTAACTAGAAATTAGTCAATAATATTTCAAATTGCATAAGTAGAATAGTTAAATATTGCTTTTAAGAAATTTTGAAAAAGAAATAGAGGAAGGCATATCCAGCCCAATAAACTATATATATTCTCGATCAACATCAATAGGCGTCTGTCTGTCGCAGTCTTAAAGCTTTTCTCAAAACTTATTTCGGAACCATCCGGTTCAGTGTATTATCATATATAATACACTAGCTGACATAGGATATTTCGTACTTTATCGCTTTCTTTATTTTTTGTTTGTTTTTTGTGGGGAAGTTTCTTATCTAGAATTGCAATATTTATTTTTGTGTTCTAAGATAGAAGTATTCGTTTTTATGGTAAAATTATTTTTAAAAATTTAGTTAAGAGTTTAAGTTTTTATTTAATTCTAAGGGCTTCGCAAACGTAAAATCAAAAATAGATTGGTTTTTTTTCTATTTCATTCCTATTGGAAATTATGTGTATATAAAACGTATTTTTTATAAATTTATGATTTGACGTATATTTGCATTCGGCAAAATTAAAAGAAAAGTCATCGTACGCTAAGTTTATTTGCTCTTAAGTGCCTAGCCCATGACGTCAAAGGTCTTTATTGCTTTTTGCGACTAAGTACAAACTTTTCATAAATACGTAAACTGACGCAATGTCTATAAATTGTTAATTTTTAATAAGAAAAAATAATAGCGAAGAATGTGTTGTTTAGTTGTCTTAGAGACAATGTGTCACGACTAAAACCGGTTTGGAAACTGGGTGGCCCGCCAAAACGATGTGTAATATGCATTAAAGGGTAACTTGGAGGTCAACCCACCCTGTGCGAAGCTAAACAGCCCAAGTCTTTGCATTGCTGATAAATAAACTGCGAACTCATTATGTTGATAATGGGGTTTGTCTAACCAAATGGGCCATGTGGTATTGGAATGTATATATGCATGCGATTATATTATTGCAAGCGAGTTGTTTTCGATTCTTACGGAACGTATCTAAAGGCATAAAAAAAGTGGCACTTTCTATCGCGTCGCGTCGCGTTTGCTTTGGTTCCCGGTTCGTAGCGAAGAGCCAAAAGAGATGATATCATTGTTATATACTGGCTTTCGATATATTTTGTATGTGTGTGTATATTTCGAAAGCGTATGGTAATTGGGGCAACTAACAAAATGAGTGGGAAAAAAATGATTTTAGTTCGGCGTTGTCTGGCGGCCCGGGGTGGTTAATTCGCTTATTACTTAACCCTGATGTGGCACAGGAATCGTTTGAAACTACGTTAATCCGCTTGCGCTTGAGAATACTCACCACGTCTTTTACAGCGTACACCATTTTGTTGAATTGTTGTTGGGGGGGATTAAGTGGAAATACAACCGGTAAAATTTATGAAGTTTTCTTAATTAGCGAACAGCAGCAGAGCACACGCAACCAACTCGTGGGATTTTTATATACCAAATGCCAATGCTCAACGCTCGGACCCGCTGTCATATACGACCTGAAAAATTCAACACGAAAAAGAGCGGGAGAGTGAACGGAATTGGTTTGGCCTGGCAATGCCGTTGAACTGGTGTGTGGGTGGCAGCGTGGTGTACGGTTCACCTTATCCGGTTCAATGTTTAATATTTCTTAAAATTTCTTTTTAAATATAATATATTAATTATTTTAAATGTTAAGAGCAACTAATAATATATTATAATTATTTAAAAAGACGGCTGCGAAATACAACACTGCTACACAATGTCTTATTAATACTAGATGGCGCTGTATATGCGATGTGTACGCTTGATTTGCGCTAGATGGCGCGCGGGTGTACACTAGGCGTTAGGTCTTCGCCCAGGTTTAATTTAGCTCAATATGAAATACACATTCCCTGTGAATCAATTTACTTTGTTGAGTTGCTATACTAAATTAAACTCTGAGCTTTATTTATGTGCAGGTTTTGTGTAATCCAACTCCAAGCTCATTGATGAATGAGAATTTTCTCATTCATTCGGTTTCCGTGAGTGGGGTACGCTAGCATTTAATAGAGGTTTCCAAGATTACAAATCAACATTTTAATAATATATTTTGCCAAAAAAAACAATAAGAACACTACGCAATGCTAAACATTGAAATTAAGATTTAAAAACTAAACATAACCTGGGTCTAAGAACTATGAGTAAGTACTATCAATGGGCCGCGTGTGTTGATTGCGGGGCGTGTTGGGACGCGTGGTGTAAATGATGATGGTGATGGTGATGATAGGTCAGCGTTGGTGTAGGTGGCGCCACAACAGTTGGCGCAGCGCCTATACTGCTCGACGCAGCGCTCCCAGCGGCGGCAAAGCCGTTCGCCGCCGCCATCTGTTGCTCGTAGTTGGCATAGTGATCGTAGTAGCTGCCGTAACTGCCAGGATCGAGACTCGTATTGCTTGGGTTCATTCCGCTGCCGCTACCGCCGGCACTGGCGCTGCTGATGCCGTTGCCGTTTCCGTTGCCCGGCGCTGTGGTGCCCGTGTCGAAGTAACTAACGCCGCTGTAACTATTGGCGCTCTCGTAGTAGTGTGCGTGGCCGGAGACGTTGCCGAACTGCTGCTGCAGCTCGTAGTCGGACTTGTGGGACTCGCGATTGTAGTAATAGTCGTAGTTGTCCTCCACGCTGGCCGCATAGCCCGGCACAGGCTGCGTCTCTACGGTCGCATTGTACTTGATGGTGGTGGGCGTTGTTTCATTCTTGCAGCCCAGCTCCGTGCCGCTGCCCAGATGCTTTATTTGTGAGTAGTTGATAAACTCCGGCTCCGGCGTGGCCAGCTGCGGACTGGACTCGTACGCCAGCTGCTGGCAGCTGCTGGCGATGGCATTGCTGTAGCTGGAGCTGGACTGCATGTTGAGCGCCGGCTGATAGGCGGCCAGCTCCGAGATGCAGGTGTAGGGCAAGCTGGGCGACTTGCTCGGCGCGGCAGTTGCGGCAGTGGGCGTGGCATGGTAAATGGGATAGTTGTAGGTAATGTGCTGGTGGTTCACGGTAAATACATTGCCCGACGATTCGCAGGGCGCTGGATCAGCGTTGGCCAGCGGCCAGGAGCTGCTCATATAGTTGGAGGATTGACTGAGCGGATGGGCGCGCGTCGTGTCCTCCAGATAGCTGCACGTGCAGTGGCTGTATGTGGTGCACTTGCCACAGGCTGTGTTAAAGTAATATCATTAGAGATTCCTTTGCAGAAGCTGTGCTTCAATCCTTACCATTGAACTGATATATCTCCAAGGCCGAGTGGCCCAGCGGATTGCTGGCGGTTGTGCGCTTGAGCACCTTTCCCATGAGATTCTGTTGCTGCTGACGGAGAGAGTCGCAGATGAATTACTTGCAATCGACTTGCAGCAGAAGCTGATAACGGAACTCACCTTCACCTGCTTGACCAAGCCCGCCATGACCGACTTCTTGGGCGCACTGCCCGTCCTGGCCGCAGATGTGGAGCTTGCCTTGCTGCCCGTCAGGGAGACCCGCCCGAAGGCACGCTTCGAGACGCTAGAGTTCTTCGGATCGGGCCGCAGATGATCGTGCACGCCCTTGGCCTGAAAGAAGATGGCATTGCCCGAATGCCGCCAGAAATGTGTCACCGGGTAGCCGCAGTGTCCGCGGCAGGGCTTTATCTCCAGCCGCCCGCCGCGACAGCTCTTGTTGGGACAGGCCTTGCCCTCCTGCTTGCGTCGCGCCTTGTCGCATATGGCCGGGCGCAGATTGATCTTGGAGCCGTTGGGCAGCGTGCAGTGGTGCGAGCAGACCAGCACGCCCAGGCAGCTCTTCTTCAGTATGTTGACGTTGTGGTTGTTGGTGTTGCGCATCGCCCAGCCAGAGATGTGCTTCTTGGCCTCCTCGTTGTGCACCGAATAGACCAGACGAACATGCCCGTCGCTCCACTCGCTGAACTCATCGAACTCAATGTCGGCCACCTGCGGCACGATCGCATCATTGATATCCCAATCCCGCTTGCCCTTATGCGTCGTCATCCCGCTGGACGATGGCTGCAAGTGAATCTCTTGGCTCGGGTGATGCTGTTGCTGCTGTAGCTGTGGATGCTGCTCCGGTTGCGAGAGTTGTTGGTAGTGCGCCTTGAAGGTGTAGCCATTTCTGTAAGGAATTCGGATGTGAGATAACATTAAATGTTTCCCAAGTTAGTCTGAGAAGCACGTGAGATTAATTGACTGTGGACTTTTTAGTCTAATCTTCAGCAGGAAGACATGGCAAGCAATATCTAGCTGAGACTAAGCTCCGACTGCCTGATCTCTTAAACATTTTAATTTTAAGTCCAGTTTATCAGGACAATTTGTTTTTTGGGGTGCTCAAAGGAAGGTGTCAAAGTAGTGCGTGTTATTTTAAAGGATATTATAACAAAATCTTTATATCATGGGTCGTGAGAAATACGATGTTTGATACATCGAAAAAAAAATTGCTCTCCCCTATAATATAGTGTCTATCCCATAAACAAAATCAATTTTTGATTCTGATCCTGTTCTGTTGCTGCTCCCAACTCTATGGGTGAAAAGAAAGGTCTCTCTCTGCTACTGCTCTGATCTCTCTTAAATATAGGCTGAATACTTCAACTCCCTTCTGAAAGCTTATTTGCCTGGATATATGTTTTTATTGTCCAATCTTCGAGCTAACTGTATACATCAGTGGGATATGAATAAGACTTTGTTATTAGTATTAAGATTCTTGCCTGGATCCTCTTTTATGAATACGATCCTTATCGATAGATGCTCTTATTTATTTAAACTCATATGACGCCTCTTTTGTTTTTTCAAGTACCGAAAGCAAAGAGTACTTTGTGGGCCAGCTTTAAAGCTGAAGAGCATGTTGATTCATGGATGAAATGCGGGTGACCTTAGCTGTTATCTGTACTCTGCTTAAGCTTAAAAGTGCTTGAACTACACTAAATTCACTTGCTTACAACGATAATTTAACTCGCATCGATTTAATTGCTGTGGCATCTCTTTAAGGCCTTTACGGAGCCTCCAATCTTAATTACATTCCTAAACGATTCCTAAGAAGCGTTCAGAGCATAGTTTATTGATATCGTCTGCGTGGCGTGGGCTTCGAGACAATCAAATGAATTGCCTGGCTTTATGCGTGTCATGGAACGCATAACTCCTCGGGGCGATGCGTCGGCTGAACGTGACAATAAGCTGGCCGAGCAGACAGCAGGCACCGTTAGAATTAGCCCAGTTAACCCACCAAGTAATGCAAGCTGCTCCACGAGGTAATTCGAGCGCCAGCTTACAAAATGATTGGCACTTAAAGCGCCGGCGCTGTGTGAGTCATCCACAGATCAACGTAGAGACTCCAACCCGTCTCCGTCTACACTCGAATCTCAACTCATCTCGCCTCGTCTCGTCTCTCTCGTGGGAGTCCCACGTTTAGATTTATGTGGCAAACGTTTAGTGGAGCTCGCTCTACAATTAGCAATAAATTTGTCGAGGCAACGCGCTGCATTGCTGCTCATTAGAGGGCGCCCTGTGGCCTCGGCCTCAGCCTCTGAGTGGGCCCCGGGTTGGGTGCATGAAATATATATATATTTATTTTTATGTGTACCGGGAAGACAGCAGGCCGCTTGGCCCTTTGGCCCAACTGGGCTCTAATAAGCTGATACCTGATCGAGCGCCTGGTGGTCCGCTGTGAACCTGTTCCATGCTTGTTGTGCCTCGTGTTTCGGGTCTCGTTTGTCGTTTGTCGGTTGTCGCTTTGTTTTGGGCACGTAAATTGACTGCTTGACACTTCGCAGCGCTTATCTGATATTGATAGCGTCACTTCGTTGTTGTGTTGTTGGTGGCTGTGGCATGTTCTATTCGGGCTCTGTTCTGGGCTGCCCATAATAACTTTGTCACCTACAAAATATGTCTATATACAAATCGCGGCTTGAACTCGGCTCGAGCATCGGACCCTTTCACTGGCCCAGTCAGCCCCCGCGTTGGGCCCTAGGCCCTAGGCGCATGTGTGTGGTCCGTGTTCCCCGCGGCTTTTTTCGAGTGTTATTAAGCAAGTCTCGCCCCCTTCTCTCTATTAGTCTCTGCTCCAGGGCTAGGCTGCTCAGCATGATAATAAAGCGCTTGAAATAATTTAAATATTTTTGTGCTTATGTCGATGTTTTTTTTTTCCCCCTTTATTGGATTCTTTCGTCTTGTTTGGTTTTTGCGCATACCGATTTATTGCTTCAGCTGGGCCTTATCATTGCGTTTTGTAATTGGCTCAAACTTTTAGCAAAGCAGATTGTACAGATTTTTCAAGCACACATGTTGTTGATTTGATTGTGTTAGTTTAACCGAAAATAATCGTATAATATTTGTTAGACAAATCACAAAACTATGATCACAATTAGATCTGTCCGTAAGGGTATTCAATTCTCGGCACTTTCATGATATTTTTCGCTCTAGTTTTTCTTGAATGTAATTGCGTTTTTAATGTGAAAAACATATTTCTCGAGTCGAGTCTTGATACCGCAAAGAATGTTAAATATTATTATTTTGTAATTAAGATAAGATTTTGTGGAATTTGTAATTTCAAGAAGAAATTAACCTACGTCAATTGGATGCTTTTGACCTTTTGCCGTAGGTTGTAAAAATAAAAAATGAAAAATCATAATATCATTTTCGACATATTTTATAAATGTAATCAGTTTGTATTCTTAAATTGATTGCAAAATAATTGGGTTTTAATTTATGTAATATTTAATTTATATAAAAAACAATTTATATTTTTTATATATCAACAATAATTTATTTTGAGGATTGCCCTTGAAGGTTGTAAATAACGAGATTGTGCCAAAGTTGTTTTTGCTTACTTTGCAAATAATTGCGTAGCTTGAGATTATGTTTGCGGTAGCGAATTTATTTATTGGAAAATAACTGCCGATATTGCTATGTATATAACAGTCGATACTTATACTTATTGAAAATATATTATTTTAAAATTACTTTTTGTTATCTTAAATACGTTTTTTCTTCTTTGAATTTATTTGCACCCGCACTCACAATTATTTAACCACAACTACGTGTTTATTTCTAAATATAAACTTCTGTTTGAGCTTAAAAAGTTCATTTTTTTATTAAATGCTTGCAACTGAGGTCGAAATGCATTTTGACTTGCCTTCTTAATAAATAGTTTATAAATAATTAATTTGGTTTTCCATCCATAATAAAATGTTGCTCAAAGTATTCCTTTCGATCAAAATATGCCCTTGAGCTTTAATATAATCTTTGGCCTGATCTATTGGAAATAAATAAATGAAATTTACCAAAACATTCAAGAAATAAAGCTCTTTTTTCTTTTCTTTATCCAATAAGCCCTGTTGAATGCTTCAAATTTAATCATAGTACAAATACATATAAGAATTCAAATCAGTTTTGATATAATACCCCTTGTTGTTCTTTAATAGTGTGTTTAATTCCTAGCACTAAGAATAGAAATAAGTACATTTTATTTAAAGTAAAACTCGCATATCATGGATTTCACTTAATCAATTCTAAGATAGTAAATAAAGCTGTAAGCAATTGGCCTGGCAAAAGTCTTGATTTGAGAAAAGAAAAGGGTATATTCGCGGTCGATCGTCTTGACTTTCGAAATATATGGTATGCTCGGGTATTTTGGAATTGTTTCGATTGAAGCTTTTTATCGTAATCGCGTGAATGTTTGCATATTAATAATTCTTTGAATGCCTATGTCTGGTGTCAAGGGACTTGAAAGCTCAGAGGAGAGGCTACCATCGATATGCCAAACAGAACTTACAAAACAACCATATTCCAAACAAATGCGGTTAATCCAGAGTATGTGTGTGCGTGTGTGTGTGTGTGTGTGTGTGCGTCTTCGATGTGGTCTACCGAACGATATATCCAATAATAAGTTGAGCTGTGAGATGCGCACTTGTCAAACTGTTGTCACTTCACAATTGCAGCACTTGGCCATTATAATCGCAATGGCGTCAATAGACTTCCGTGGGCCCTAACACAATTGTATCTGTATCTAACGAATAGCCAGCAACCGTCGCTAGTTTGTTCGGCTTGAGCACACGCAATGACAACGACAACGACAACGACAACGGCAACGACATGGACAACGGCGACGACAACAATGACGACCTTTCGCTGTGGCAACCTGTGCGCGCTGTGTGCAGCAAGGCAAAATTTACGTATCTGCCAGATAGAAAACAACAGAAAATAAAATGAGCATATGAAGACAAAAACGACGCTGCCAAAGTTTTGTCAACAATGAAATGATATTATGGCTGGCTCCACCTACAAAAACCAACAACAGCCATACAACCAGCCGCTGAGAGACGTACAAAGAGACGAGCGTATTGAGCGGACCCATTGGACGCACGGACGGACCATTCTACACCCGCATAAATTTGGCAAAAACTCCACAAACGACGACGACGACGACGACGACGACGTCGGCGCACAATCAACAGCCAACTCCATCGGCCGTAGGGAGCTGCAGACAGAGGCAGCAGCCGCAGCTGCCGTTCCTCGTATGCTCGCTGCAAATGTATCCGTCAGATACGAGTAACAATATGTGTGTGCGTGCGTGTTTGACTGGGTCTGTCTGTGTGTCTGTGTGTGTGTGTGTGCGCGCGCTGGCAATTCCAAGTTCATTCCAGTCGTCGCTGATTGGTCGGATAACAGCTGCCGACGCGCACAATGCACACACACACACACACACGCACGAACGAGACTCTGTGGAGTGTGGCAAGCGTGTGTAGAGCCGGCATTGCTCATTATCTGCTTGTGTGTGTGTATCTGAGAGTGGCTCTAAGTATCTCATGTGTGTATTGTTCATTGCATATAAGTTTGATAATTATCATGGAAAATTTAATTATTTACTTTATATTCGTGCTTTTTGTGGTGCTTGAAGCTCAATTAAAGACTAGCTTAGCCAAATCAATTAAATCACGTGAGTGTGCCTAGAAATGTAAAACTGGCGCCAATCAAATAATATTCAAGCATGCTCAAAGCTAGATTAAATCTATATTTTTGCTTACTTTGCAAGAGTTCACCAAGTAAACAATTATACTTTTTCATGGCGAGTTTGATTTTGGGCTAAGATAGAGATATATTGTGTTAGCCAGCATTGGAGTAGGCTTCGGGAGCGTCATTTTTGTACAAAATGTCAAAACAACAACAAGAAGAAAAACTAATAATAAAGATATAAGTTAATCAATAGTATAACGTTAACGTTCTTAGTTAAAGTCTAACATACAAATTTTAAATAGATAATTTTGTATTACGCCATGCTTTTGTTATTTTGTTAAAATTCACATGATTCAAAAAATTGTTGAGCGATTATAATTTTAGTTCATGTTCTAATTGATTGGACTGGGGCAGCAGAATATGGCATATGGATGCCTAAATTAAATCATTTTCGAATGCAAATCAACGGCCCAGTTTTCAGGGCTGGTTCTCGAAATCGAAGAGCGCCACTCATTACGAGTTGACGCCCATCAATTTCTCAAATGTTCCATCTGCCTTTGGGGTTAATCACATTAAGAGCAATATTAAGCCGGGAACATCATCGGGTACAAAATAAGCATAAACAAATGAAAATAATAACATGGTCAGCGAGCACCGAACGGCATTTGGTAATGAGAACGACGAGGCATTGTTGAGGAAGAGTCCAACTGGTGCTGGTGCCGGAGCTTGTCGCTGATGCGTTCGTCTTCTGTGTTTTCACCTGATCGGCCCGCATCGCCATTTAGGTTAAAGTTACAGACCAAAAAGAGAAAAAACAACTAAAATAAAACAAATTTATGCGTCCAGTTGTTGGTTGTTGGTAGCCAGCCAGCCAGAGTCGACTGACAATTAGCCAACAGCCAGTTAAATGAAAACGACGCCCTTAGACAATGCCAATGGGCTTGCAAGAGGGGCAGGGGGGACAGGGGGAGCAGGGGAAAGCCACTTGTCAGCAAATAGGCGTTAAAGTGAAAATTGAGTTGCCGTTGACAGGAAATGCAAAGAAAGAAATGCTGCGACTGCGGCTGCTGCTGTTCATTGACTGTGACCCATAATTAAAAGGGCAGTACGCAGTCACCTGGGCCGATTATACGGGATTGGGCCTCAAGATGTGTGTGTACTAGCCCAATACGCAGAAATGGCTGCCAGTTGCTGAGTGGCTCCTAACTCTTGGCCTGTTGCCGACGTTGTTGTCGCCTTAACGCACCACTCGCCAAATTATACGGGTGACAAAAACATATTTCAACGCTACAAAAATAGTAGAAAAACACACACACACACGTACACTTAATTTAACAACTCGTAAATGTTTAGTTTGTTGCAGCTGCGCTCACATCTTTGGCTTTTCGCAATTAATTGCTCAACATTATTATAATCATGGCTTGTTTAATGTAGATACACTCGGTGTGGTCCCAGCCCGACTCCAGCTCCGCCGTAGACTCCAGCGGCGCTTTCTGGCTGCGCTCTAATGAGCGCGTGCTCTCCAACTGAAAAAGCTCAAGCTGTTCCAAGAAAAAAAAAAGGGCCTGTCATTGAAGACACCACAAATAACAATAAACCAAAACAAAAAAAAACATTTGTTACTTAAATAAAAAAAATATTTCGTTTTTAGCGCACCAAATTAATCATTGCCCAGTCAAAATAAATAAAAATTGGTTTAGTTTCAAATGGTTTTCAAATGATTCGAAGCACAAATATTATTAATTAATTAGCTGCGCTTTACACTCAAACAAATTTTACTTCTGCAAAAAATATTAAAATTAAAATCAATTAAAAATGAAATTTATTGGTTTTCTCAGTAATCAAAAATATTTAATTTATAAATAAAGATATTATAAAAATTGAAAAAGAGTTCAGATTTCTACGTTAGTTTACAATTAAACGATTTTTATTAAATTTAAGTTAAGGGAAATAAGTTAATAAAATAGCTGATAAATATAATAACAATAAATTAATAATAATAAAGATAAGGAGAAAAAAACAAAAACAAGTTAAATATTTATTTATATTTATGCAGAGATAAATTTATAAATTGGTTTTCAAAAATTCCATAATTTTGTTAAAATTTTTTTACTGTTGAAATCACAGACAAGCTCCAAAGTGCGACTTGTGGCACCCAACAAAAGACAAAGACGAACCAAAGGCAATTTTTCCATTTACGCAATTAATTGGTCGTCACGCTGGGCGGTCTACTAATAGATCAAGGGAAACAACAACAACAACAACAACAACAACAACAAGGCATTTTTAAATGCGGATTAACATTTTGCCTATTGACTGATTAATATTTTACACACACACACACACACACAAATCACCCACAACAACATTGTTTTTGAGAGGCCTTTTGACAAATGTGTTTAAGCCAAATGCTAATGGATTTTTGGAGTCAAAAAGAGTCAGAGGATTGTGACCTTATAAATGAGCCCGATTAGAACCCAATTATAAAGGCGCGATGTTCACTCTTCCCAAATGAGCCGCAAGCGTTAAGTTAAAAAAGCCTTTTTGATTATTAAAATTATGACTCATAAATTTAATTTTATGACTTCTTTGGCTGCAACACGGGACACAAAACAAAAGCAGAAGGTGCCAAAATTACACAGCTCCTGTGATGTAATTTACTGACATAAGCCTAAAAAGCGGCTGGGCAGCGGCTGTCTTGGGCCATTTCTTCATCAGTCAGGCAAATTGGCCAAAATCGTATCGTCGCTGCCTTACACTTTAATCAGTTAAATGAACTGTTGAAAATTTGCCACATTTGCGGCATAATGATTTTAATAGCAGCTCTTGGCCGGGCCAGCACAGTCTGGCCCTGCCTGGCCCAGCCTGGCCTGGCCACGCGTGTCGTCCTGTCGCTTGTTTAAACAATAAGCAGGCACTGGCAGGGCCCGGGGCAAAAGCCATTTGACACTAATGCGTTTTGGCCGCGAAACGTTTGATTATCGCACATACACGCATCTCATCTTATTGCTTCTCATCTGATGCATGTCAAGGAACTCGGCCTAAACACAGGCTTCCGAGGTGCACGATTATTAATGGGATTTTTTTTTTTTTTATTATTTTCCGCAGTTGTCAATGTGCAGTTAGATGCCCGAGGCCCTGTTTTACATCAGCATCAGCATTTTGCCAACAGTCCGAATCCTTTTTTTTTTGGGCCAACCTTCTCAATTTTGACGTATTTTATGTGTTTGTGGGAAAGCTGGCCCATGTCCATGCCCTTGACCTTGCCTTTAAGCTCTGTGCCCGTCCAGAGTTAAGTTGGCTTATCTTGAGTGCATCCGTTCATATCAACTTCAATGCCTCTGTGCTCCAACGAGCCGAGATGCTGCGATAAGATTGCAGAGTGGTTCGACTACTGGGTGGCGTTGAAAGTTGGGATTCGGCATGAGCATCTTTGTTTTGGGTCGGCCTGCAACGACTTTGAGTTTGAGTTGCGCAAACGAAAATTGTTTTTGGTTCCTGAATTTCAAGGAAAAATAAAAACCACATCCCATTTTATTATTCAAATGCAATGGTTTGAGTGCTAGTTTAAGTTTGTCTGATTCATTTTATGCATATATGTGTCGTAAATACGTCGTTATGGAAATATTTTAATATCATTGTAATTAAATAATCGTTCTGAACATTTCCAAATGAAGATAAATACCTTATGACAGTCACATGTTCTTAAAACAGTCTGTTTAAAGAGGTTCACAATACAATCTTTCAATCTAATTTATTATACATGCTAACTAAGTTTAGCTAATTAAGATTACTTTCACTGTTTGCTTGAAAATACTTTTTCTCGTCTAACAACGTCCTTTTTAGCTGAAACTCGTTTTGTCTACCATTAATAAATAATAAATAAAAGAAATCTATATTCGTTTGTTAGCCTCAGCTGGCCGACAACTCTCTCGTTGGGTCTTAGCCAGCAAAACAAGATGTGAAATCTGGACACAATTCAATTCATCCCGCATATATATGCGCATAAGCAATCAAGTTGGCAAAAGTAGCGTAGCGCCAGGCCACTTAGGTGCGACCGATCCAGACGACAATCCGACTGGCCAGCGGCACGCATGACCTACGACAAGGAGCTGCCGCAGACCAGGCGGCCAGTCGGCCAGCCGGCCAGCCGGCAGACGCCAAAAATGAACGGTTCATATGTATATATGTATAAAGACGTTTAACTTAATTACGATTATGATGACGACTGCGATTACGATTATGATTATAGCTATGAAGGCCAGTCAGAAGGCAGAGTCGGGAGTTATCAGCACAACAGAGGCGATTATAGAAATGAAGAGTGCGCGCATGCGAAATCAAAGGATCACAGTTTATTAAAATTCAATTAATGTGCGCGGGCCATGGCCAACAGGTGCTATCGGCCAGAATGCTACAAAATGCAAGTAAATAATAACAACAATTAATTTAGCTCTGAATGCTATGAGCATTCAGTGCTATGGCAGCACTCCAGCGGAGCACGTAGACGGCACGGGTTAAATTCTCAAACAGACCACGAAAAGGAAGTGGCAAAGACTGCGGCAAGCCGCCAGCCCAGCAGCTGCACCTCTTCTTCTTCTGTTGCACCAACGACACGAGTTTATGCAGGCGGCAGGCAGCAGGCAGCAGACAGCAGGCGGCTGCTGTTGTGGAGCTGTTGCAAGTGCCACATACAGATTTACATGCTAGGCAGCGCCTCGAGTCTGCGGCACGTGCTTCGCATGGCAAAGGCAGACGCAAAACTCAAGGTGCAAACCAGAAACTCCCACGTTCATTTAGAGGCCCGAGCAGCCAGCCCACTCGAAATTGATGTACGAGCTCGCCCGCCCAGTCATAGCCCCGTCCCGGAGATAACTGGGAATCAAAGAGCTCATCATATGATCAATCACTTTGCCAGTCTGTCTGTCTGTCAGTTTGTTGTGCCCAAACGAACAAAGACTGCGACAATTGCCTTTGACAGTTTTTACCGTTTGTCAATTGTTGTTTATGTCGCGCCTGATTATTCGACTGGGGAGAATTATTCTTATAGTGTGTGCTCATCTTTTTCGCATTCACACACTTATTTTTGCATATGCTCATGTGATTGAAACACCCCAAGAGGGGGAGACGGGAAAAGTAGTGAAGGCAGCTGCTGATGGATATTTGACTTCTATTGACTCGAGGAGTGCTATTAATGTTATCAATTTAAAAGAAAAATATTAGATTTTATACATCAAAAAACAAGAGAGAACTTTATTAAACAAACAGTAACTCTTACTTCTAATAACATTTTGTCTGAACACTTTATGATAGTAACAGACAAATGATGCAAGTTTCTAACTTAACCAGCATCAAGAACCAAGTCAACTATTGTGCCATGTCCAATTGTCTATCCAGCCGTTAAACTAGCTGACTTGTTTCATAACCAATATTGTCTACTTTATTTGCTTAACAAATGGATCTTCAAAAATAATTAAAGCAGTTTTTATTTCATTTACAGCTATTCATACATTAGCACTGAAAGTATTGAGCATTGGCATTAAGCATATCAAATACCAGTTTATTTTACTTGATGTTACCCACATTTGTATCTACAATGTCTACACATTTCAAATTCACTCTCTCTTCACGCCTGCCAATTTGGCGAATGCGCTTTGCCATAAATTTCCAACAAAAAAAAAGTTATCTCTGTTGCGGCTCACCTAGGACGCGTGCCCAGGCTCGGGTACGGGCACACGCATCGCTGGCGCTCCATGAGGCCATAAAAACTGGAAAACAAATCCCTCTAATTAGCCAACATTCTGGTGACAATAGTTCGCGGGCGTATTATCAAATGCAAATTGGCATAAAAACACAGGCAAATGGCATGGAGAGACACAAACAAATGAATCCATCGAATCGCAACACAAAATTTGATATTTTTGTCGAATTTTTAGAGGCAAAATCATGTGCAATTGTTTTGGCTCCAGCCACGATTTTGTGGGCCATAAATTACTCAAATCATTTGGCCCAGAACGACCTCTCGCGCGGGCACTCGAAGTCGAATCTGAATCGAAATCAGAATCGCCAAACATTTCATTAGTCAATGTGCATTTAACGTTTCGTGTGTTTTTATTTATATTTATTTTTTGGAGGGATGGTTTGTTGGTCCAACCCCGCCGCGCTAGGGGCGCATTAGAAACCAAGTGCAAATAGAATGGGATGCTAATTTAGAACAGACAATCGCCTCACGATCTAATGAGTGTGCACAATAAATTATGCGTTTTGACAATCGAACTGAATTGGAGATTTTTTTCTGGTTTGGTAGGGTCGACACTTGGCAAATCCTATTGATGCCAATCTATTAGATGGCACTTAGATAGTAACTATGCCAGGTTCCAGCGAAAGGTGCCGATTTCTAGGCATCTTTGCAGAGCCGACCACACGCAAGCCTTGTACTTGGCTTGGCTCCTGGCAATATGTCAACATTTGCCAGCTAATTAAATCCAAATTGAAAGTTAAAAGCAAACACCTTTAATAGGAAAAACCCACAACATCACCACGGGCACACTTGAGGCGCGGCAGGAGTCATAAAAGCAACAGCACACACACACACACACAAACTCAGAGACTTGGCCACTCTTCACACCTCTCGACAACGTTGCAGACACATCCTGTGGCGCATGGCACGACGTCGTCTTCGTCTTCGTCGTTGGCCTGGTCATTAGTGTCTGACTGCAGCACCGGAGGCGTCTGCATTTGTGTCACCTGCCGAGCTCGAGCCCGTGCTAGAACTGATGTTACAATTACCTGGTAATACGTAGACGACAACGACGACGACGACCACAGAATGTCTAACAACGGCACAGCTTGCCACGATGATGGCTTTGGGTATTGCCATAGCCATAGAAGTCAAGATGTCAAGGCGTGAAGATCGCCGCCGAGCTGCTTGGCATCAATTCGGGCGGGGCAAGTGCTCGCGAACGAGGTCATATCATCAATTATACGTTGTGCTCCAGCCACAGAGAAGGAGTTGGAGCATGTGCCAGTCTGAACGACTCTTATTTGTCCTCAAGCTCTGCAGGCTTATGAGCCCTGTTGAAGCCCCTACAGCAAGGGGGTTCACATCCTGGGCATCTTAGTTTATGGAATTCAGAATTCATTAAGAAAACTCGTCACATATTGCTTAAATTTGTAAAATATAAATTACCAAAAATATTCCTGTAACATAATCAATACGGAATAGCAGATGGATTATTTCCAACAGTTGCGTCCTTTGATCAAAAAACGCTTTAAAAAACTTTTTACCTCAACACTTCGCTCCCACTAATATCCTTCGTAATAGTTTGTTACAATTGTTCCCATTGGCAATGGAAAAACAGCAGCGCACGATATGTTTTCACACTTGAAAGGAGGGCAAGAAGTTGCTACCAAGTTCCTTTCATAATGCCCAATATAAATCCAATTAGCACGCTTTTTGTCTGCCCTACACAACTGACAATTTATGTGCGTCCTTTGAGCCCAGCAAACAGACAACAGAAATAACAGAAGAGGAAAACAAATAAGGTTGAACCAACGGAAGAAGAGCACAAAGGAACACTTAACGCAATTCTCGGCTGGATCTGCGGTCTCTCAGGCACTTTCGGGACTCCTTGGCTGGGCACTGAGGGGTGTGTCATCATCTTTTGCGCTGTAGAACTTTATGACTTGTGCTCACCTTTTATGCTCACCATTAAACGCTATTAGCGGGCATTTAAGGATCACTTTCTGCTGTTGTGTTTTCCGCTTTTGTTTTTTGGGTAGGTCACCGAGAGGTTAAGGCCGAGGGCGGCGAGGCAGGGTGTCTAAATGTGCTGCTAATCTAATAAGCCGCAAACACGCAAACAAGTTCACGTGGGAAAATTGGAGCAATAACAAATTAATGGAGAAATACACAACTGAAGCATTCGGAAGAAATGTGCGTGGGTTGCGTTGGGCCGGCCGATTGGGCGATTGGCCGATTGGGATTGCTGCCAGGAAGGACTGGGTGTGTGTGGGAAGAGCTGAAGGAATATTGAAAGAACCACCAGACAGCGTGTCAGTTATTTATGGACTACACGGGCAGGCGGGCGTTGTGGCAATTGGACATGGGAAGAGCTTACAGAACAAGGAAGCAAAAGCGAACGCCCACGCCGAGCTGCAGTCAGAATATCATCAATTTGCGCACTTTATGTGACATAAGCCAGGTGCCAGGTTGGGGGCTATAAAAGCCTGCAGCTGCAGCTCCAGCCTCCACAGTCGTGTTTCCAAAGCGCGCAGACAATGTGGCAACTGTTTGGACTGCTGCTGCTCCTTGGCAGCGCCATTTCCAGTGACCTGCCCAAGGCACTGGATGAGGATGAGGACGTGCCCATCGGCAGCGATAAGGAGCTCTCGGATCTTGTTATTACCACAGCACTGGGTAAAATCCGTGGCACGATATTGCCATCACAGGCAGGTCGCAATTTTTATGCGTTTCGGGGCATACCCTATGCCAAGGCGCCCGTAGACAATCTGCGCTTCAAGCCGCCGGAGCCGATAGAGCAATGGTTCGACATATTCGATGCCACCTTCGACGGACCAAAGTGCCCGCAGCCGGGCCTGTTCAGTGACGATGTGAGCGAGGATTGCCTCAGGCTAAACATCTACTCACGCGACCTGCCCAGTGAGTCGCGGCCGAACCCCAAGAAGCCCGTCATCGTATTCATACATCCTGGTGGCTTCTACTCGCTGTCTGGCCAGAGCAAAAACTTTGCGGGTCCCCAGTATTTCATGGATCGCAACCTGGTGCTGGTCACCTTCAACTATCGCCTGGGCACACTGGGATTTCTGGCCACAGGCACGCAGCAGGCGCCAGGCAATATGGGCCTCAAGGACCAGGTACAGCTGCTGCGCTGGCTGAAGCTGCATATTTCACGCTTTGGCGGCGATCCAAATGCGATTACACTGCTGGGCTATGGAGCTGGTGCCATGGCCATAACACTGCACATGGTGTCACCCATGTCGCAGGGCTTGTTCCATCGCGCCATTGTGATGAGTGGCTCCGCAACGGGCCAGTGGTCGCTGCCGGAGCACCAAATGGACGTGGCCAAAAAGCAGGCCGCATTGCTGCAATGTGACACAGAGGACACGGACGAAATGCTGAGTTGCCTGCGTGGGGTGAGCTTCAAACATGAAAATAGTTGGGCACCATCTAAAGCTCTTCTACACAGAAACACTATTTGGAATATGCAAATACCCTGCCCCGCATGTTTGACTTTGGGCGCAACAATCCGCTGATATTGTGGAAGCCCGTGGTGGAGCCAGACTTTGGACAGGAGCGTTTCCTCATCGAGGATCCCGTGCGCAGCTATCAGAACGGCGACTTCATGAAGATACCCATCATAACGGGCATGACCAAGGATGAGTTTGTGGGCCCAGCTATATGTGAGTGCCAGTCAGAGATGAGATCCTTCCGCATCCTAATTAATTCCCTTTGAACTCTTAGCCATTCTGCAAAGCCCCAATTTGCTCGGCGCCTTAAATGACAACTTTGAGGCTCTGGCACCCATATGTTTCCTGTACAATGCCAGCAGTCCTCGTGCGCAGAACATTAGTCAGGAACTGCGTCAGCATTATTTTGGCCATTTGCCTCTGGAGGCTAATAGCTCGCTTCAGTCCCTGGCCACACTCTACTCGGATGCACTGACGGGCTTTGGCGTACACCGCTTCGTGCATCTGGCTGCGCGTTCCACCAAGGTCTACTACTATCGCTTTGCCTATCAGGGTGGACGCAGTCACATACATTATCCGGAGGATGCGCCCTATGGCATAGTGCATCACGATGATCTCATGTATTTATTTGTGGAGCCTTCGATCAGTCGCATGTTTACGGAGGACGACGATGAGTTTCGCATGGTCGACATCATGACACGCATGTTCTCGGCCTTCGCGTACAAGGGGTTCGTACGATAGTTATAGTATAACAAGCCAAGCCTTCATTAAAAAGGACATCCGTTCACAGGGATCCCAATAAGCCCAGCGATGAGAAGCTGCGCAACATTCGCTGGCGCCCCTTTAGCTTTAAGAAGCGCTACTATCTGGACATTGGCGACGAGCTCATCTTGCAGGAGGGCCTCAATGCTGCACGCTATGAGATCTGGAAGCGCCTGTTCCCCCTGAACTGGCGACGTCAGACCAAGGAGCGCTGGCTCAGCCAGTACATCTAAAAGGACAAGGCTCAACTGTACTCAACTGCATGATTATTCCCTATCTTTATTTCTATAAAATGCATGCAATTTGGCATTCGAAATGTTGCGTTTTTTTAATTCACTGCAATTGTCTGCCCCTCAGATGTTGCTTGTTTTTCAGTTGCCAAGTGATAAACCAATTGGCATAATTTTCAGTTCCAATTTGATGTGTCTCTCCCCCAATGTTGTTTATGTTTTTTATTTTTTATTTTGGTAGGTATGCGTGTCATCACTGTGTGGGTGCATATATTAAGTCAGTTCGAGTCGATAGCTTTGGTACGTGTCGTGCACTATGGGCTGCCACTGATCGCGTGCCACAGCATGCACTGAGAGAAATTATTGAACATTAAGCACATTTAGGGGTTACATTAAAGTGGTGTAATTACAAGCTATAAGTTAGTGAGAGCTTTTGATATATATTATTTAAATTAGTTTAATAAGTAGTATGACAGTTAAAATATATTATTGTCGTAGAACCTCCCAAAGTGACTCAGTGGCTCAGTTCTTAAAGTGTCATCAAAATATTGAAAGGATTTAATTTTCAAATGTACTGTAATCGTGTAAACAATTAAAATACCCTTATATCGTTGGAATTCGTAAAAATATATCTTCTCTACTGCACTACTTTTATGGAATTTATTTGTATTATTTTAATAGCATTGATCATATTAATATTATCATGGCGTTCACAATAATATCATACCATCAATATGCTGACCTACAAGATTTTAAATGACAACAAAGTTTTCGCTAAGTGTAGCCTCTCATCGAATGCCACACACACACACATACACAGACTGAAACTCTGCCATTTCTGGCAGCACACAGATGTTACGAAAGCCATTGTTGCTTTTCTGGGCCACTCGCAACCTATTTTCATTTTTATTGCTCTTATCGGAGTTTGGTTACGCTTGACAGCATGACAATGTCGAAAGCGAGCTGCCGGCTCATCATCGCCCCATATCGTATTGGACCTGGTAGAGTATCCTGCACGCTGTTCGACTCATTAGCATATGGAACACATGACGCTGAACATCCGAATGCCAATTGGCAATTGTCGGCGAGTCAATTCAATTCCAGAATTCCAGCACGCCATGAGTCACGCCATGGCATCATCATCGCCGAGAGGTCCTGTGAGGGTGTTAGGACAGTCCAACCAGTTGGACTACGGTTAATATATTAATTTATGCAAATTGCCAGGGAGTGCGGTTTGCCTGGACTATATCTGCGGCAATAGATCTGTGTACCGGGGTTGCACATTTTGATCGTTTCCACTTTAGTTTTAATTGTTTGGCTTGTCAGCACAGCACATATGCTACTCATGTCTGTCTGCCTTTCCGCCCAGGAGCACGTTTCAACAAATTGTTAGACGCCTCGTGAAGTATGGCCAAGGCAAAGCAAACAAACAGGCAAACAACAAACCAAACAGAAAGCTCTTGTCGTATTGAATTGGCATTCCAATTTCCAGCGAAATATTTTGAGCCTGGGGAAGATTTCGATTTCCGCGAAATCCAGCGCAAATAAAGTTGTGAGTCCCTCCAGTTGCCAACGGAGGCATATCAGATGTTGCCGCTGGGCCATATGCCTGCTGTGTCCAACTCGACGCATGCGCACGAGTTGGCTTGGAGCGCAGTTTTTATTGACTGATGGAAATCGCTCAAACACTAGCGAAATTTCACAGCGCCTTTGGCCACAAAATGTAATTAGATTTCTGGGCAACTGGCACCGAAAAGTCTGGTCGAGACCGTTTGAGCCAAGCCAAGCTGAGACCCGAAGCGAACCGCAAGCAACTTCCTTCTGTGGTTTCTGGCGACGACGACGCGTGCTTGGAACTCCTGCTGTCAACATCAATGCGCAGGAATCTTTTGGTCTTACAATGAAGTTGTCTGCGCAATTGACGTTCGATAAGGCGCAAGTTCAACTAAGCTCGAAGCTTGCAAAAACAAAGGAGTCTCTTACATAGAAAAATTTGCAGAAACATCACAAAACTCATAAATAACACAGGCAGCAACAACAGCAACTGCAACAACAACAACAAATACAACTGCTTTGAACTAGGTGCCAACTGTTTGCCAGAAAGTGTCCACCAGGCTGTCTCCCTGGGGCCCAATGCTCAGCTCAGTTCGGCTCTTGGCCTGTCTGAGCTGGAACTCTTTGGCTTTTTGGTATCTCGCGCTGAGGATAATGTGCATTGCATTTCACAATTTATGACTCACTTGGCCACTCTATGTGGCAGTCAGAGCTGAACCCTGGCTTGCAGCTCTTGCAACTATGCCAGCTATTTATTGGGTTAAGCTCAGCAGATGGTCATTGGATTGGCTTACATACATATTTCCAGTTGCTGTGGGTGTGGGAAATGCGCCATGTACAGATATTTTGGTGAAATATTGTGAGTGTGTGTGTGTGTGTGTGTTGAGTGTAAGTGGGTTAAATCTAGTTACTAAACATCAAGATGGGCTGGGTACGCTAAGGTATAAACTTTAAAAGAGAATTGAAAGCGAGTTGTACGAAAGTATGCATATAACAGAGAAACCCAGGTTAATTCTAGTTTTTTCATTTCGTAAGACAACTTTTCAAGAAACCTGCATTTTGAAAAAAGTGTAAAACGCATCTCAAATGAATTTTTTAAAAATCTTTGCATATGAGCTTCCATCCGAAACTTCGCCCATTCAACCTTTGACCTGCTTGACGTCTTCTGTCTTCTGACATAATAATACAAACAAGCGAGACGAGAATTCCAGGCTCCACTCACCTAACACAAACATTCTAGTTACCGGCTACAGGGTATCTCGTAATCGGACAGCCTTCAGCATAGCACATTTACTTGATGCCTATGTGGCTTATAGCCAGAGTGACCTACACCTAAATATAGGTCTAGTTAGTCAACCTTCTGGTACGCGCAACCACAGTCCCCTAATCTGCCTTATCCACCAGCCCACATATCAAATAATGGGCAAGTTAAATACTTTCAAAATAAATACAAACAACAAAATATGTACAACTTTTTTCTTATCAACGAAACGCGTGTGCCAGAATGGTATATTATCCAAATTCATGGCGCATGGCATGCATCTAGGGCGAGCGGCTGAGGGGGTTGGGAATTGAATTGGAAAATGACTTTCGTCTAATTAGCATAGAAAAGGAAATTGCGTGCGGCGCGTGGGCGCTAACTGAAAGTCGGTAGCCGATGAAAACACGCTGATAAGCTCGCGAGAAAACCATTAACGACCCAACGCCAAACTGGACGCTCATCATTTTTAATAACTGACGCGATCCTGCGGCGCTGCATATATTGAAAAATAAGTGAAGTATCATCAGCCACCGAGACAGCTTTCCGAGTGTCGCGTGCCGATCGCAAGCTGAGCTGGAAACTCATCTCATGCTGTGGGCTGTCTGACGTTGATCTGTCAGGCTGGTGCCTGCTGTTCCCCGATCCTATGCGGCACATCCCATTGTACTGTGTATCGAGCGTTAGGTCTATCTGAGCATCCTTTGCGCAGGACAAACAACAAACATTTTGTCTGTTGTCATCGCGGCATCGTATTTCAATAATAGTCTCAGCCCATCCATGTTTACTTACAGCTTTCAACTCGACTGATGATGGATCATGTTCCACGGTGACGCTTATTGACTAACTGACAGTGGGTCGAGCCACTCGTCTCGGAGGGGTGCGTTTTTCATCATTTTAGTATGCTATAATATGGTATGGTGCTTAAAAGTTTGCTGGCGTGGAAAGTGAGGAGATAGATATTACATTTTTATAATAACTTTAGGTTGGGTAGGTGAAAACCATTAAGAAAATCTAATAAATTGAAATTATCGATCTATGCGTTATACTATACTATACTATACTATACAACTATACCATTTATAAGAGTGCTCAAGTCGCCACTGCCCGACTGGAAGATTCCCTCAAATTTGGTGACTCAGCTCAGTTAAAAAAATCGCAGATCGGAAACAAACTCTTATTGTGGTGCACTAGGAGTACCTTCGTTCAATTTAAAGTCTTTATCTCGTATGGGTACTAAGATCGATGCGTGCATACAAACGAACAGATGGACAGAGGAGCATGGCTAGATCACCTAACCTATTAAAGCTGACCAAGAATGTATATGGGATCGTAAACGCTTTCTTCTGCCTGTTATATACATTTACACAAAACCATTATTCCATTTTACCCATTTTCAATGGGTTTAGGGTAAGAAAAGGTTCCCATTTCAATTTAACAGAGAGATTTGATGAAAAGTTCTGGGCATATACAAAATAACAAGGTTTTCAAAAAGAAAGTTATTTATTATCTGTACGAGACCTTACTCTGGCTCCTAAAAGATATGAGTTATAGTTAAGGAACGATATATAAAATTCGCGGAGATGTTTCCTTCTGCATGTCGACAAAATAAGTAAGCTCTTTTCACCCATTCCCAGGGTATAACAATGTAGTATTGTATGTATACTCATATGGACGTGGAACATATGTTTATATGTTTGTACTGATATGCTTTCTAAATATAAAATTCAGGCCGAGAACTGACCGACCGTTTGCCGACCTTGAATTCAATTCTTTTGATAAAGAGCATTTTTCTAGAGGCCTTTGATTTGTGATTTCATTGCGTCTGACTCAACGCATATCGAACCATGCCAGAGCCGAATAATTTATGTTCCAGGAACTATAAGTAGATTTCATAAGCTTAATAATCGTCGGCAATATTAGTTATCTGGGACACTGTATCTCCTGGATAGCCCTCGCATTCCTCAGCCCGCGAGTTATTTGTTTTAGTGAGTGGGGCTAAGGGGACTCTAATGAGCATGTCAAAAATTCTACTGGTGGTCAATCATATCGAACATGTCATGACTGGCGCAGCGGCTGACAAATCGTTCTGATATGTGAAAGTTGCACTCTGCACGTTTGATTTATGTTGGGAACCACGAAAACCAATTGATAAAACGTTAACTGTCATCGGTTTAGTGGCCGTTTAACTAATTGCTCAATAAGGCGCCCAGGCTCAGCTGTGGCCGAATTACCTGGTACCTGTCCGCAGCCGTACCATTAGTAGTCCCATTAGAACAAGTGCAGCATCATAAGGTGAGCTTGCGGGGCATGCAACGACGGCTGGCCCCAAAGCATTTCTCAGGCTGCCCCTGCGACGACTATTAATCAAAAACTGTAGCATCTAAGAGCACAAAATACAATTTCATTAATTGTAGCAAAACATACAAAAGCATAGAAGGAAAAACCACACCCGCATGCCTATATAGAGAGTTTCCCACGAAAGCGCTGGCCACGGTGGCTACGGCAGCAGCAGCTCACGATAGTTGGATGTATATATGTTCATACGTTTGTTGACCAAGGCCCTTGACCGAACTGGCGCTACATTAGCGAACTTCGCGCTGGGGACCAATTGGAGTTCACTCAGGTGGGTGCCCCTGCCGCCGCAGAGCATTAGCTAGTTCAGGCACGTATGTTGGCTGCTTACAAAAAATGAGGTGAAATATCCATGAAGAGTTACCGAGTTCGAGTATCGCGGCTGCAGTTCACGTGCAGACAGCTGCCGATTCCACGGCAGCAACATGCGCCCTCATATTGCAACTCTGCTCAACAGCAGCAGCAGCAGCAGCAACAACAACAACAACATCAAGAGCAGCAGCAGCAGCAGTAACGTCAACGTCAACCACGTAATCAACTTACAACACATCGGCCTGGTCTATCTACCAGTCAACCAGTCCGTCGGTTTGTCCGTCCGTCTGTCTATCCATGCGACGGCGCTGCCAACATCCCTTTTGTGCCCGGGCGGGGGAAAATTGCAACACTTTAGAGAGAGAAAACGGCAACGGCAGAGGGACCAGACACGGACGCAGACAACCCCCGGAACTTGAGACCAGAACGGAACCAGAACCAGAAGCATATTGAGGGTGCTCGCTCTAATGTTTGGTTTCATTAGTCCTAAGCGACAAATCAAACAGTTTGTGGCAGTTGTTTTTTTTTTTTTTTTTTGGATTTGTAATTTTTGCCAGGCCGTTGTTTACACTCATTAGTTGGGCTCTACGGATTGTCACACCCTCTCTGACAACTAGCATACGTTAGAGAGAACTTCTTGGGATTGGGTTCGGTTGGGTTGGGTTGAGGGTGAGCGGGTGCTCGGGTGCTCGGTTGCTGTGGGGTGTTGCTGCCATTTCCACTATTCAAAGCCCATTAATAATCACATTTGAAAACAAACAACAACAACAACAAGAGCAGCAGCAACATTGACAGGAGTCGCTTTGAAAAACTGCAAACAAATATTTGCACAGTTTTGATGCTGAGAAGAGTGCAAACGATTTCGATCGGACGCGGGGGGCACTTAACACGCCTGTAATTATTGGGCTATTTGGACGAGTTTTGTGGTGCCGTCGATGATTGCGCTTTTTATGGGTTTTTGTTCATGGGTGCGGAGATTATCAGCTGAACTGTTTTGAGTGGGTGCAAAATTGGTTACATCGTCATTTTTGATTGATATACATTGAACTATTCGAGCGCAAGTTGCCGTAGATATGTATTTCAATTATCTTAGCTAAATAACTTTGAATTTAGCACTTTCTAATTTTAAATTGGGTTCATTAACGTCACTTGTCTCAAACGCACGTGAATTTACTTCATATGTCAAATACTTAGAACTGCGGCTTATCAGCATCTAAAACTTTGATAGCAATGAATTTAGTTAACGTAGTGCTTCAGCTTTAAAAATATTAGCTGATAAGATCGACTTTTGTTTATTGTTTATAGCTTAAACCATTTTTGTGTATTTATGAGTTATGTTATTATAGATTATGGATGTATATATGTTTGCGTGCATGTAAATGTTTTATATATTTTTTTGCTTGGAGTATATGAATGAGTTTATACGTATATGTAAAATGTATTGCTTCAAATTAAAAAAAAAACATATTTTTAAATATGGCCCTTCTATGAGATTCTCATAAATTAAAGTTGTGTCGGCAATCTAATTAAATTTATTTGAGTATGTTTGTATCTATATATGTGTATGTATATACTCCTTTTTAATATACCTGCCAGAATGCCGTGTAACGCTTAGTCAGTCTAGTTACCATAAATATCGCTGTGATTTAGGGCCCGATATTAAACACATAGCGAGGGTGGTCCATGTTGTTCTCATCACCATAAGCATTAACGCCATTATTAACAAGAACCCAAACAACAACAAACAACGTGCATAATTATGATTGGGTCCCGGGTTCCCCAAAATCACAATTGTGTTGTTGTTGTTCCCGTCGTCTTTGTTGTTGTTCTTGTTGTCGCTGTCTGTCGCCGGGGCTTCAAACAAAAGCGACGCTATCAGAGCGAGCGAACAACAAAAGACACTCAAACGGCGACCACACACAACCTACACACACGCATAGACACAGTCACATATTTATACTCTTCTCACACACAGAGCTGTTGTGGAGAAGCCAGCGATGCGGCCTGTGACAGACATCGAGACAATGGCGAAAGAAATGGAGCGAGTTTTTGGGGGGCAGTCGCACATATGACTGGGAGAGCGTGTGTGTGTGCGTGTTTGTGTGTAGTTGTATTTGCTTATCGAATAATCAAATTGTTTATCGGGCCCAACTAAAAAGTGGAAAAAAAAAAAACAAAACAGGCGAAACAATTAATTTTAAAGCCGTTTGATGTGAACACTTTCACCACAGCCCGAGCAGAAGACAGGGGAAAAAGCAGTCGTCGGAGTGTCCTTTTGCCCGTTGTGCGTTGGGTAAATTGCGTTTGATGTTTGTTGTCATTGTTTTTGTTGTTTTTGTTGCTTTTGTTGCTTTTGTGTACGGTTGTTTGACTTGAGAACCCCGAGTATGGGAGCTGCAGCAAGTGCCGCGCACAGGATAACCATTAATCAAGGCAGTTTACATTTGTATAAATATTTAATTAAGAGACGCGCTTGTGTAGAATCCTATGTAAGCTGTCAATTCTCAGATAATCTGTCAAGGCCTGGGCGCCAGCAATAAAGATTAATTAATTTAATTTTATTTTAAATCTTCTTCTGAAATATCCAAGCGTTTCTTCTGGGTGGCGCTACCAGACTCAACAATTTAATCTTAATCTTAAACGATTATTTTTTTTTATAAGTTATTTAAGACTCAAGTCGTAAGAAGCAAGACACAAGGACTTGTTATTTAGCTTATTTTATTAAGAGCATATTAATATTTAAATATCTTTGCCTATAATTCTGTAGAAAAAGCTTCTCATTGCTTATTGCAAACTGCCTTTCCACGAATATCAATCGATTGATTCAAGGTGGCGGCTGCAAACAACCCCCAAAAAAGGTTAAATAAAATAAAACACCAAAAACGGCGTTCGGAATTCACTTAAAATGCCAAACAAATATATTGTTTAACAAATTTTAAGCACGCTGCGCCGGCTGTCAGGGACTCAGCCTTCCCAGAAAACCAACAAAGCCGCTGAGCATGCGCAGAGGCTCTCCACTCTCAATTTGTATTGTCATTAGCGATTATGGGCCAGGTCCTGGGACTGGGGCGTAATTCGATATGTTGACAAAACGCGTAAACAGCCAGACAGACACGGAGATGCAGAGCTATAGACACACATAATTCGATCGCTGACAAGCCTATAAAGCATTTCGAACGGCGCTACTTCAAAATGTTTACTCCTTTTGCGTCCTGGTGTCCATTGTGCACTCCAAAAATACGTAATCAAAACCGCAGCCGCGTCCTCGGCACGATGAGCCACCAAAAAATAAATAAAAGAGCATAGAGCCAAACGGTCCGGGGGCAA
The DNA here is from genome assembly GCA_035045725.1 of Drosophila ezoana. Classification (NCBI taxonomy): domain Eukaryota; kingdom Metazoa; phylum Arthropoda; class Insecta; order Diptera; family Drosophilidae; genus Drosophila; species Drosophila ezoana. The sequence goes on from JAWNOU010000005.1 coordinate 9,564,052, forward strand.
ACCGATCAAGGACCAGGTTTTCATCTGAAATACATATGTATGAATGTCTGTGGCGCAGGCGTAACGAAAGTGAAATCGAGACATAGTCCTAGCCGGCAGCTGGAACACCTTCGCATCATCATCATCATCGTCATCATCCTCCTCCTCATCAGCAGCAGCCCGTCTCTGTTGTTAGACGGCACAAAGAACCAGTCGAAAGTCAAAAGGGGCACGCGCTCTCGACGCTCTTCAACCCCGGACCGAGACGGGCCGGGCCTAGAACCGAGCTGCAGACATTGTGACTGATCGGCGCGGGACCCGTGTTGTCTAGACAAGCCACAGACACAAGTTTAATAGACTTATTGTAATTGAGTCACAAAAGCCACTCTCGAATATCGAATCACAACTCTTTCACATTCATATTCACCTTTTCATTTTCCAGCTGCTCAATTGGTAAAGGTGTTGGCGACGGACTCAATCAAAATTTTAGGGTCGCATTATGATTCTTCTCTTGAACGCAACTTTACGTGTGACTCGTCACTTTAAAAATTGTCGAAAAATTTAATTAAAATTTTCGCAAATATTTTGCTCGTTTCTTTTCACTTCGTTCATTGTCAGCTCTTATTTTATGTTCTGTCCTGTCATGTCATGCGTTTTGTCAAGTTGACTTGTCCACCTTTTTGTGGCCTTTGTCCCAAAAGAGAATACGGCACAATGCGTATAGTTAAATGTTTGCTCATGCCCCCAACACGCGTACACCAACACACACACACACACACACACATAGCAATATATTTTCCGTGTGCATGTGTGTGGTTGCCGGGCAGGCTAACAAGTTAATTTTCCATATTTTCTTTGGTAAAACTTTGCCCGAACTCTACATCAAAGTCATTATGTGGTCGTCTTTGTGATGGTTTGCTTCGGTTGTCCTTGGTCCCTCATAAGTAAGACAAAGGCGGCAAATGGTAAAAATCTTAAAGGCTAAAGCTATCAACATGGACACTCTATAGCTCATAGATTAAAGTTTATCTAAACCTTTATCTCCTATTATTGTAAAATTACTTAATTTTAAATTGAAAAAGCATTTAAAGTTTTGATAGCCGTTCAAAGAATAAAAAGATCTTTAATTTAACAATAAATTACCTTAATAAACATCTTCGAACAGTTGTAAATGGTGTATAATAAAAGTACATAACGAATTTTGCGTCTTTACCTCTCGAATTCATCAATTTGTTCTTCGATTCTAATGCTATACATAACAAAATAGTTCCTTAAAGCGGGTCGCAGAGGCCATCTTCTAACCTTACCAATTAAAACTCATATTAATAATGTGGCTTAAAAAATAATTTATTCATATATTGACAGCACATATAATTAGGTATGCTATGTATTAATACCAAAAATATTATAAGCATCATTAAATCAGGTATTAGCATATATCTATATTTAATTTTTCAATATTTATATTTAAAAATCATATTAAATTGAACAAAGTATCCAATTTAAAATGCGCGTGTTTATCTATAAACTCCATAGAGTTTCCTTATGTTTTGAAATTAACTCTCCGATGGTTTGCTGACAATTTGTGGACGATTATTTATATGAACTCCCAATCAAGATTATACGAGAACACCCATCACAACAACCCCTTGCCAAATTATTTGCACCCTCTCCATAAACGACTGGATGGCTGGATAATCCTTTTGCAACCAACCACTCACATGTTTGAGATTTTCACGCAAGAGCAAACCCCTTAAATGCTGCCAATCTGAAATGTCAATAGCAGTGCCATCCGCGACAGCGGAAAGAGGGGGAGGGGAGGTTGAGGGGGAGCCACATGGTTGGAGGCGGGAGTCAAGGGTGTAGCAACGATTGCATGTGCGAACCTGTCAATTCCAAAAATTATCGCACAATTACAGCTCCAAAAAGGTCAAAAGGCGTCTCTCCCTGCAGCGAGAACCGTTTAAAGACAAATTAATGTATATTTAAGCTGCTTTGGAGACTAATTGCCCAAAGGCGCTGGCCAAAACAAGCTCCACAATCAGACACACACACACACAATTCTTTACAAACACTGAAAATCTCACGCCTTTGCTGATTAATTAATCAAAGTAAATAGCTGAAGCGAGTAAGCGACGTCATTAGCGTAATCTAAACGGCCTATTGATAAGCTTTTTCCACACCTAATGGCTACATTAATTTACAGAGCAGTCCGGAGAGGACCACACCGACGACGACGACAAAAACGAGCTGGGGTTGGCATTGAGCAGCGCCAGTCGAATATGCTTCGGGAAAAAGCTGATCCCAGACGGCATAGCGGTCAACGAAGGCGGGTGGACCCAACTTGGTATCATTGTTGTTGTAGAGTAGCTGCAGTTGAGCAGCATTGCACGGGGGCCAGTGTTGGCTAGAGCTGACCATGGGCTGCCTATAAAAATCAGACATGGTTGCATCACCAGGATCACCATCTACACTATCATTTGCCTTACCCTGTCGTGGCAAAGTGTGTAATCCAACCGGTTAGGCGCTCCATCATGAAGATATCCCTGTGGTCCTGGCTCATGAGCGAGCCATACCACAGGCCAGGCATCACGTACTGCCAGTCATCTGCATGACCCACACCTTTGGGCAGTTCCTCTGCGGTCAGGGGAGCCGAAAGACTCCTCTTGCCTATGTAGTCCATGCGTGTGTAGTAGACATCGGTGTACTGGCGCGCCATCTCCACCAGACGGTAAACGCCATGACCTATGATGCCATCGGAGAAGATTTGCCCGAGTTGCTCAATATTTGAGGCGTTCAGCTCGTTGGTATCAATGCCCAGATAGAAGTTCTTGATGCGCCTGCTCTTTTTCGCATCGTATTCGTATAGAAATAGTTCCGGCGCATATTCATTAAAGTTCGTAATGATATCGTGCAACAGAAGATTATTCTCCAGTTTCCCTAAAAATGGAAGAATGTTAGTTGAGACAGCTTGAAGTCCATCAGTTCTAATTCCTATGCTCACCCAGTGTAGTATAGTCCATCTCGTTGCTGGTGAAGCTGACTAGAAGGGGCACCCGGTTGAACATGCCCCTGCCTATCAAAGCGCTGGGGTGCTGGGGCATAAAGTAGCCATCGATTTCGTAGTTCCACTTCATGTTAACGAATTTGTACTGCTCCCAATCACTGCAGACTTCCACAATGCGCTGCCAGGTGACATCGCGCAGGCACTCGGCCAGGTCGAAGGAATCGTACATGGGGCAGGCCAGCTGTCGGGCCAGGAGACGCGTCCAGAACACGTTGTGTATGCTAAAGTGATTCGTTGCCGAGCCGCTCATGAGTATGGCTCCATGGAATAGTCCGGTGGACATGGGCGAGGCCAAATGCAGACTCACAGCCATGGCGCCTGCACTCAAGCCCAAGAGGGTAACCTTGTTGGGATTGCCGCCAAATTGGGATATATGCGAGTGTACCCACTCCAGAGCCATTACCTGATCCAGATAGGCATTGTTACTGCCACTTAGAAAGCCCAGGGCGCCTAGCCGATAATTGAAGGCCACCAGAACCACATCGTGCTCCAGCAGATACTGTGGACCAGCCTCGTACTGGCTGTGACCACTGCCCATGACATTGGCACCACCGTGTATATAAACAATCACTGGCAGACTGGCAGATAGCTTTTTGGTAAAGACATTCAGCTTGAGGCAATCCTCACTCATAAATAATGTAAGGCCCGTCTGCGGACAGATCAGCGAATCGGATGTCGCCTCAAGTATCGCAGGTCCCCAGGCCAGGGCGGGCCTGGGTGGCAGAAAACGTAGGTCACCCACAGGTGGCTGAGCATAGGGAACTCCGCGAAACGCATAGATCGTCTGGTTACTAAAGCTGCTCATAATACTGCCTTGGATGAGACCTAATGAGGTGCTCACCACAGGATCGCCATCACGTGGCTCTTCGGCAAGGCAGAAACCTGGCAGCAGCAGCACCACCAACAGCACCACCAGCCGATTTGATAGGCAGGCCATATTCCTTTCCCTCGCACGATTTCTAATTTCTATGTGAATATTTTTGATCGACTTTTGTTATTTTGCAATGCGTCCACCCGTCTTTTCCTTAGGGTTATCCGCCGCACCCGCATGGAAGATGTTTCAGCACAAAAACGAGCTACAGACTGGAACTGAATTTGTAGAGTTCACACGGTCCGTTCGTTATCACCAAGTAGCAGTTGATAAGTTTATTATTGACATTTGATTAGCATTTGTATGATTAAAAGTCGTGTTGGTCGACACTCCATAAATAATTTCTGTCATGAACGTATAAAAATAACTAAACAAAAGTTAAAACCTATGCAGTAGGCTGTGTATATAGCTAATCTTTAATCAAATTTAAAAACTTGCGTGTCTACTGCGATCTACTCAGAAGATGAGGAAACAGAAAATACTGTTTGGCTCGCAACTTTGAATTGCCAAGTGTATGAAATACAAACTGCAAATTAAAAGACCTGATCTTTCTTATGTAAATAACAAGAATGCGAAACATGTGAGAAACATAGATATTTGTAAGCTAGCTCAAAAGAATGAAAATCTTAGCTTTTTATTCAAATAAAGGGAGTTTTTGTATTTTCCCTTAAAAAAACAAAAAGTGTGTGCTCGTAATTCACAAGCGACTTAAACGCCGGTCTAGTTAAGCCCGACAGTAGTTCGTCTAGATTGCTTTTGAAAGTGTGTCTGATTTTGGAATTTTACTAATACTATATAATTTTAAGAGTAGACACACCCATCCTCCACTCTCTAGTCTTCATATTGACCTTGGTTGCTAAATTCATTCGCAAGCAAATCCATTTCAATTGAAACTTATTGCTTCATTGAAGTATCGGACTGGATTGAGTTTCGCAGCCGTTAGAGACAGAGCGCCCTTTCCCTGGCACCACCGAAGCTGCTGATCCTACGCCCGCAGATTTTTTTAGAATTTTGTAGGTTATTCTCATGCATTTGGCAGCAGGCAATAGCAACGGCAGCGGCAGCTCGCTGAGATTTAAATGATTTCCTTATTAATGTACATCCCTCTTGTAATATTCAATTAAAACTACCCACGACGCAGTCGTCGTAGTCGTGTCTATAGCTTCTCATTGATTGATATAAGCCGAGTGGTAATTACTCGGGGCCCTGACACTTTTCAGCTCAGGCTGCACTTTGATTTGCCTGGGCAAAAGTGAAAATTATGGCGGTGCTGCTGTGTGAAAAGCTGACAATGACCTTTGTTAAATAAATTAAATTAATTATAGCGCAATGAGGAAACAAAGCGATGGCCAAGTTGAACAAAATTACAAATAAATTTATGAAGAATAAACAGACCCTATTTGAAAAGATCAATACGACAAGTTGTGTCGCTTCGTCCATTGGTAAACTTGTAAACTATACAAATATAAATTAGAAATATTTAAATAAATAATGCTGATAAAAATAAAACAGGCTTCCAGTTTACATTTTGCATTTATTACAAAGTTTTTAAAAGTAAAATATTTCAAAGTAAATTCGCTTGAAACAAGCATTTAAAGAACGTCAATTGGCTTGTAAAGTTTTGATAAAGATAGATTGAAGACAATTTAGTATATCTGCTATTCAATAATGTTAATGAACAATGTGTAAAAGATATTTTAACTCTGGCACCCTTTTCGCGAGCATTTCTCTCTTGGTTCCTTCTGACACTGATCTGTAGTTTTGATTATAGCATCCACGGCCTGAACATCTGGAATAATGTGGTTCATATTAAAATAAAAAACGTTGAGCGACATTTGTTCACACATCGGCGAGTAGCAACATTTTAATCAAGAAAATTGAAATAATTCATTTTACCCAAACTCTGAAAATATATCAAAAATTGCGACAATCTGCTGCTGGGTGAGAGGAGCTAAGCGCAATATTCCAGTCACTTGAGTGCCCATGTGCGCACCGCATCGCCGCAGGAGCAGCCCAAGCGGCAACCACCGTGCACCGCCGGGCCTTGCTACTCCAGTTGTTGCAAATATATGAGTGGCCTCTTGACAGACATCGTCATCATCATCGTCGTCGTCGTCGGCGACGTTGTTGCAAGCTCAAACTGTGCCTCTTGAGTGGTTATGTGTATTGTTTGCGGCAAAGCCGCGAAATGCTGAAGCTTCCTGTGGCTTGGTGACGTCGCATCGCGGCCATCAGCAGCACAAACGCTTTGGCAGACATGCAAAAATTTCTCACGCATCGTTTGCAGATGTTGCGAGAATTGAAAGTGTATTTCTAAAAGGGGTGAAGAGTGGGCGCAGCTTGGGGAAAGTCCTCAGGGTGGAACAGTCAAAGCTGACCATCAGGGTCAGCTGGAATCCTAAGGAAAACTAGTTTTGCAGAGCCTGAATAGGTCTGCCTCCAGTCGACTCCAGTCGCACCTTTGTTGCTCCGATTTGCACTCATGACCTTTCATAACCGCCGTGATCTTTGAGCACATGCCACGCCCTTGGTGGCCAAAAAGATCGATTTCATTTATGTCATATTTGGTAATTTGTGCTGCAGCTGCTCTTTGGGCCACTACAGAGTGCATGCGAATGTGAAGCCATGCAAATTTGAGATGTTTAAATAAGTCTTGTATTCTGCTATTTAAATGACATTCACAAGTTGAATGGAAACAGTCGCAACTCTCAAGTGACCACCATGCTGGCCCCGAACAAAGCAAGATGCCTGGCCACGCCCGGCGAACGCCTCGAACGCAACTCGGAAAACAATGCTGGAAAGGAAAGGAAACGAAAGGAAAGGAAAACCCCAAGCAACAATTGCCGAACGATAAACCACTTGAGTAATCAATCAAAGCGATATGAAGCCCAGGCGAGACGTCGCGACCTCTTGTAATGAATATTTAAAGATGGAAATTATCGCAATGGTATCGTGTTGAGGACTGAGGCTGGGGCCAGGGTCAGGGACAGGGACAGGGGTAGTTAAGCATTTTGCATAAATGATAGCGAAACAATAGACCAATATCCTTGGGCACTCGATGCCTTTGCATATGTATGCGATAATTTGAACACAAAAGTGCGGAGCTCTCAGCAGCATATTGCGTCTAATCTGTACATGAATATTTCTTGTAATCAATACGAAAAACTTACCCAGGGTAAAGGACAGAGACAGGGATAGACATATGTAGCAGAGCCAGCGAGTTTCTTCGTTTGAAGATCGGCGAACCTTCGCTCAAGTGAGCAAGCGCACAAAATGTGAAACAAATAACAAAAGCAAGCACGAGCACTCAGACCGCATTTCTTGGAGGGGTTGAGCGAGAGGCTCTGCCATTGTGATATTGTGATATTGTAATGAGCGTGACGTCTTATTTGTGCAGGACAAGAATAAGAGCCAAGAACAACCGCACCAGAACGGATCGCAGAGGGGTCGCCGAATCTCGAGCGGAGCTGAGCTTCCCTTGTGGCAGACAGTGCCAAGAATTTCACACCATTGCGCACACATTGTTGTGTAAATGGGACCTAATTTTTACTTACTTATTGGTTCCGTGCTCAAGTGCTCCAATCAAAAGCTTTCCGCAAGGATTTGCACACCACTTGGCAGCCCAAAAAGCGGCGGTTGTCGTTTGTGTCCTTGAAAACCTTTATTAAAATTGTGATCAAGGAAGAATAATAGGGATTAGTAGGCTAGCCAAGATTTGCTTTGACATTTGCCCCATAATATTTCTTTAATCCTAGATGTAGCAGTATTATTAAATATATATTTTATTATACAGTTGAAAACTCTGTCAAACTTGTTAAATGAAAATTCAGATTTACGTACAATGAAATTAGTCAAGTGAAGTTTATCTTATTTTCTGTCGCTTAACTCTTTCCCTTTGATAAATTCTCAATCCATCTATTTTAATCCGCTGAGTCGACCGAGAGATAAGTTTACCATCCACTTTTTAAGAAAGTTTCTTACTGATATTCCTATTATTTCTTTTAGTTTTATATGCTTTCTTTACTTAATTTTTTATATAATTTTTTGAGCCCTCTTTTGGTTATTTTTTTGTATATCTCATAAAAATTTCATTTTCGGCGCCCAATAAACTGGCCAGTTTCAAATTTACAACTCCAATTGCCAAGTTATACAATAAGAATTAATGTGCCCAGTGCCTAACCCTCAATTGGTAGAGCTGAGCCACAAAAAAAAAAGGGCTATGCGAACAGGCTGAACCCTAAAACAAAACTTTTCATCAATATGTGCTTGGGTCTACTCGTATTTTTGCCACTTAATTGAGATTAATTGAAGCTATGTGAACGATCTGAATAAACAGCTTTTCAGCCATTTTGTTTATGGATGCGTTTTATGTGCACAATTCTGAGCCTAACTGAACAGAAAAATATTATTAATAATTACCAGAGGGCACCCCGAAAATAGTCATAGACTCGGAAATCCCCCTACTCAGCGCCGAAATTTTATTAAATTAAATTGAGTGCGACGGAGTGCAATGGCAGCCATTTCAGACGGAAGCCGAAATGTATCTGTAAGATACATGCATGCAAATCAAATATTTGTTGAGCCGAGGTTAATGCACTCGGCTCTTGCCATGGATACTTTCAGAGAGTCTATGCTTCTGTGTCTGTATGTTGTGCGTGTGTGGCTCTCGCCTAGACCTTAATTGGTCTACATATGGAGCTGAGCGTCAGTCTGGCTGGGCTGTTAATAGTTTTTGGCTGCTTTGTAAGTCACAACTAGCAATTTAAGCTAATTGACATTCAAATGCAGTTGAATAAACTTGCAGAGCAAGTGAGAAACTATTAAAACATTTAGTTGAACTCATTGTTGGATTCTTTTAGATCTGGCAGTCAGTCGCTGGCCCACAGGATCATTTATCATCCGAGTGTGTTTTGTTTTTTGCTGGGCAGCTTTTAAACTCGCGGCCATCATTTATAAATTGGCAGATCGAAAACGCTTGAGTAAATCCATTTAATTGCCGTCGGGCAGATCCTGGCTTTAAACTGATGCCCGTGTAATGTGCCGGGCGGCACCCCGTTCAGTCCGGATGTGTTCGCACTCGTGTAAACATGCGTTTGTCATTAGACACACCGGAAATATTGACAGCATTCGACACGCGGCACACGAACTTGCCACTTTATGTGGCATTTGATTTTTTAAATTTATGAAAATTTTTCAATTCAACTGCTTTTTTACTTAACTGTAAAGTCCTGCCCAACTTTATTCTCTTATGCCTGAGTAAGCAGCGCGAGGGACTGAAAATGTTCTCTCTCCGGGAGGGGGTTGTTTTTTGCCCGGCGAGGGGCGCGCGTGTGTCCTTTGTCTGTGCATCTTTGTTGTGCTGAAGTGTCCTTACCATGCCGAATTCCCGAATCTTTTTTCTGAAGTACCTGAAAATTTTACAGTTGCAGTTGTTTATTTTTTTTTGTTTCCTTATAAGTTTACTAATTAGATTTTATTGCGTAGCGCGAATCGCTTTGTCCCCGGCGGCAAGTGTGCCCAATTCCTTTTTTTATGGTGAGAAATGTCCTTAGGTACTTGGTATAGAAAAAAACGTGTAATAACACATTCATAGATGATTCAATATATTCTCGGAAACAGTTTTGAGCTTAAGTCTGATTTTCAAATTCATCCAAATCTCACATTTTATATAATATATTCAATGATTTTGCATAGAGTATCCGATTTGTTTGGCTTATTAAACCTGATTAAGAATAGGGACATCCTTTCCGTAAGTTCGCAAAATTGATATAACTTTTATGTGGAGTACATAATAAAAATATTGCATTAAAATGTTTGTGCATATTCCTCCTCTCAAAAATGCTGTCATATTCTTCTCAGGATATGTAGATATCGAAATTTTATGAAATATTTGGGTAATATTGCTGTGATAATCTATAAATATTAAACCAAAGAAGCACTTTTAAGAAAAGAAACAATTTTTTCGAGTTTTTATTTTAATCATCATTAAGTAAAACAAATAAAATGATTCTTTCTCTTACTATTTATTAAACTTGAGTATTGTTTAAATAACAATTTCAAAATGCCCATTTCCCAAAGCAGAGTATATTATTTTTGAAAATTCCCAAATTCTCTAGAATGCGTTGGTACATGGTTTTTCCTTTTAGTCGAGATATTTCCCCAACGCCTCAACCTAATACTGGAAGCAAATTTATCCGCAGCTTCTGTAAGTGCCACGCGCTTTCCCCCTCTGTCTCTCTTTCTCTCTCTCTCTGTGTAGTTCTCTATTTCGAATCGCATTTCCCAGAAGTCGACGGTGAGTCTAACGCATTATGATTAGGCAATGCGGGTAGCTAACTGTTGGCGATAGAGCCCTTCAAGTTGTGGGAGAAATTTGTATATGCACTTCGCCAAGCGCATGTAATTCAATGCCATAATTTCTACAAAACAAAACCAAAGCAAATAATATGCAAGAAACCAATATTAATGAAAAAAAAAATACATAAAGAAATGCAAAAAAAATGCAGAAAAATAAGACAAATATGCGCGTGGGAAATTATGAAAATATTTAACAAATATTTCACACGTAATCCTTCAAAAAGAATTGTGCCCAGTGGACAATGGACAATGGAGGCCATAAGCCCATTAACCGACATCGACAACAACACCTGATCGAGCCCAAGCGTCTGGCGATTTGTTTGGACATCGGATTAGCCGGCCAAGCTACTTAGCAGCCACTTGTCCTAACGATCAGTCCCATTTCGAATACTCTCTGTGCGGAAACATTTCAATTCTCACTGGTCTCGGGCGAGTTCGCTGTCGCAATCGTGGGCCTGCGATCTCGTCCCCGCACCGCAGGACACTCGCGGCGCTGGACGGACGCAGAGTACGCAGCGGACCCAGCGGACTCACGCAGAGTGTGAAAGGTATTATCAGTTTGACTCGATCTGGTTGGTGTGTGTTAGTTATATAGTTGTTGCCGTTTACGTTTTGAGTTCCATTTATCAGTTTGTGGAAATGCCTGAGGAACAATGAAAAATTATGAGACTTGCTTTAAATCATTTACCATGCGCCATGATCCTAGCCCAAGCAATCAGTCCGCCTCTGGGAGGGTAGTTCTAAGTTCATCATTGGCCTTATCTGACTGCACAGATCGGATCTCTGGCTATTTCGATTTTCATGTTGTCGCCGTTGCCAAATGAATGATTTCCTATATGCGGTTTTAATTGCGGCCAACAGAGTTGGTACCAAAAGTGAAAAGTACAGTTAATTAGCTGCGAATTGTTGTTCGGCTGTTTGTTAGATGTTTGTTGCTTGATAAGCCCCGAACTCATGGAAAGCATAAAAGCATTTCTATCGACAACTAGGAAGGCAGCGAGCAGGACATGGCAGAGGGTAAAAAGTACTTAATATAAATAAATGATCATGTAATCGCACAGTTACCCCAAAATGAAAACACACAAAATGATTTCAATATTGAGAAAAAACTCACATATCACGTGAAAAATATGTATATATGATTATATTAGAAGATCGTGCTTTCGGTTACACTTCTCGAGATATAGTTATATATAGTTTGTCAAGTCGGAATTCTTAAAGGTTTTATTCAACGAGCATCTTTGTTCAAATCACAGGCTACGTATGGATGTTGTGATGTTTTCGTCGAAGGCCTTAGTTACTTACTAAACCAACTCTAGTAAAAATATTTATTATTTGGCATATAACTATACTGATAAAATCACAAAATTTATTTGTTTGAAAAATGTATAAATACATTTACATACTTGTATTCCTTTAAAAGTACCCGCAGAGCGAAATATATTGAAACCCACTTAAACGAAATTCCACGAAAGTTATTTTTACGTAGAAGTTAAGCGAAAGGTACTTGTAAAAAGCAAATTAACAAGTGTGAACTTTAAATACCCTACATGAAAACATGCAAATTTAAATCAAAAATATTCTACATTAAAAAGTTAGATGTTTTTAGCAATCTGTCTCGAGCAATGCCGGGTAATAAACGCAATGTTATCGTAAATTTGTCACAGATTAAGTTTGCTGCAAAATATAAAAACTACATATTTGCCCTCATATGCGATTCTCATAAATTTAAGTATGCTCTCTTACTGTTCTGATTATGTATGCTATTTTATACACACAAATATTTTAATTTATATGTTTTTAATAATATTTGTATATAAAAAATTGACACAGGATATCTGCTAGTATTGTAATATAACATAAATATTATTATTATATGATTATATATAAATTATATTATATTATTATAGTTAACGTAATTTTCAAACCTCAAGAGCCTGCCATTGCACACAAATCCAAGTGCCTGTAAAATATCAAAACCGCTGCAAATCCCATTGGGTGTTACTTCCCACGACTAGCGGGGAAATTGCTAAATTTACGATGACATTTATGCGTAATTTTTGGTTACAATTTTATGGCTGCGTCACGGAAAAACCGAAAATGGAAAAAGAGTTCCGGCTAGTCGACGCCACCCCAGGGAGAATGTCAAATAAATTTGACTGGAATGAAAAGTCGCAATTGTTGTTGGCATTGTAATCGTAATTGAAATGGAACAGTTAATTTGAGGCATCATTAAAGGGCCACACCCACTTTTCAGCCATTCAGGCACTGCAACTGCCAGCCAGGTAGGTAGGCACACATACACATACATAGATGATCTGTTTATCAATCTCATACGAATTCCTTCGGTCTTTCGCATAATATGCAACGTCATGACTTCTTTTCGCGTCAACGCCCCTGAGGCGCACCCTTCGGTAGTGTAATCCTTTAAGGTCCTGTCGTAAGTAAGTCCTATCGCGTGCTCAGCGCTCAATCTCTGAGCGAGCATTGGTCCCAAGCCAGGCACCGCGGGTTGCTCATTCAGTCGCTTGTGACGTGTCATAATTGCACGATTTTCTTCTTCTTGTGTGAGAAGTGTGAAAATTATGGGGTTTACCGGTCGCCTTTGCACAACCCTTCAGCTTTCAGCGTTCAGTCTTAATGATTATGTTTGTTTGCTTTATCTTTGGCTTAAGATCGCAGAGAGACCAAAGAAATTTGTTTGCTAACTTTATGGCATATGCCTGAGTTATGGCATTTGACTTGGGTTTTCATATATCCTTTTGGTCCTTTTGGGGGTTGCTTTACTGCTTCTCCTATTTTTTTGCGTGCTAAATTGTATTTTATGTTCTTGTGCGAGGAAGTTCCTATCCGATTTTCCTGTAGATAGCGTCAGCGTATTTTTTGCAATCGTTTAAAGCCTATCGCTGGAAAGATCGTGAGAAGTAACACCGTTAGGTTTCGATGGACCCAAGACTATGGCAAAGAATAAAAGTTCCTGTATTAGCAACGAATACATATTTATTCTTATTTAATAAACTAATAAAAGGAATACACATTTTATAGATAACAACTAGTAAATATTTTGTATGCCAAGAAATAAAAAAAAAATATTTTAATGCTAAGCATTTATTCAAGGCTGCATTCTGCAGAAAATGTTTCTTATTATGATCATATATTAAAAATTTACAAAAATTAAGAGAACTTTAAAGAGGATTTTTATCTTTAAATAAACATAAACAATTTAAAAATCATGAAAATATATGTCATATCATGAAAAGCTTTACTTTTGTTGCCCCACATTAATTCATATCCACATGGAATTTACCTTTTAGCTTAATTACTACCCAAAACTCTCTTAACTTGTCCCTTAGAATATAAATACAAAACTTTTCCTACGTATCCCTTCATTCCCCCTAGCTGCATTTCCATTCATATTTAACGCTGCTTTGAGCGCAAACTTCAATACAAAACTAAACCACAATCGCACATCTGCTGTGGCTGTGGCTGCTCTGACTGCGCCTGCGACTATGCTCCAGGTCCTGCAACTGGTCCCTGTTTCCCGCCTCGTCCCCGTCCCTGTCTCTGTCGCAGTAGCAGTGCCAGTCACCAGGTGCCTGGTGTAATTCACAATTGATGTTACTTTTTTTCTTTGAGCCCAGACTTAATTAGCTTTGACTGCCTGCTTTAATACAAATACCCAGCAATGCCTCCCCCCCTTTGGTCGACGCGTGCTGCTGCCCAGGTTGGCGAGGGGGTTGGGCGGCAGAGACAATCGGGGCGCAGGTGTGCCAATGCTAGAGCAGCGCAACAGCAACTCTGGAACTGAGAGTCAAGAGCTCCAGCGACACAGCGCCAGCTGCCAGAGTCAATGGCTGTCCAATCAAACCCGAGCAACGCCAGCGCCGGCGACGACGTCGACGGCGACAGCGACGGCTGGATGACGAGTGCCCACATAAAATTAGTGTGTGCGGTAAAAGAGTTCCAGTAGAAATGCGAGAAAGAGAGTGCTGCTGCTGTATTGTGTGTGTCTGACGGATAGCTGGCGCACGGATAATAAACGGATAAGCCGGATAAACTCGATAAACTGGAAAGCAAGCCAATGAGAGCGCAACGGTGCGAGTCGAGCAAACAACCACCGCTGCGCCGCTGCCGTCGTGGTCGCCGCTTCGGTCAAAAGGAACTTAATGTGGTGTTCGGCACAGCCAGAGACAGTCAACATTGCGCAGCCGTTGTGAACGGACGTCTACGCCGCGCCGGAAAACCAACCAAGTCGCTACTCGAGACAATCGGCAGATTCGAGAGCCACGAAAAGTGCAGTGTGTGTGCGAGAGAAAACACCACAAAACATTGAAAAAACTCAAAAACTGAATCGAATCAAAATTTAGTTAACTATCGAAAAAATGGTCTTAAACGAAATGGCCGGTGCAATGTCTGCCCTGCCCATGTCGCTGCCCCTGACTCAGCCCAGTCCGGTGGCGAGTCCGCCGGCGAGCAAGTCGCGCATTCAAATCGAATGGGATATCAATGATACGGTTGTGCCGACGGTCAGCGAATTCGACGAGTTCAACGACTGGGCCAACGGCCACTGTCGCCTGATCTATGCCGGGCACAACGAGGAAGCCAAGAAGCACGCCAGCGGCTGGGCCATGCGGAACACCAACAACCACAACGTCAACATACTGAAGAAGAGCTGCCTGGGCGTGCTGCTGTGCAACGCCAAGTGCCAGCTGCCCAATGGAGCCAGCGTCCATCTGCGCCCGGCCATATGCGACAAGGCGCGCCGCAAGCAACAGGGCAAACAGTGTCCCAATAGGTAAGTGCCAGCGACCCAAAGCCCGCTTAAAGTCTCGACCCTAACTTCAATTTTTACTGGTTCATCAGAAACTGCAATGGACGCCTGGAGATACAGCCGTGCCGCGGCCACTGCGGCTACCCGGTCACACACTTTTGGCGGCGCGCCGGCAATGCGATCTACTTCCAGGCCAAGGGCACACACGATCATGCGCGGCCCGAGGCCAAGGGCTCCACGGAGGCCCGCCGGCTGCTCGCGGGCGGCAGGCGCGTGCGCAGCCTGGCCGTCATGCTGGCCCGGGACGCAGCGCTCAGCGATAAGCTGTGCAGTCTGCGCACCAACAAGCGCCAGGCCAAGACGCAGCAGCAGCTGCTGCTACAGGAGGGCAGCAAACGCAAGCAGCGGTCGTCCAATGCGGAGCTGGTGCTGCAACAACCCGGCACAGAGCTAATGGCGAGCTTCCAGGCCGCTGGCCATGCGACAGATGCCACAGCAACTGGATCCGCAACAAACAACGTTTCCTCGATCTTCAGTTCGGCGCAAAACAGCTACGTGACGCCTCAATGGAGCACGGAGAGCTACTATCAGCCAGATGCGCCAGCATTGGGTTACAGCAGCGGCATCTACGGCTACGACATGCTCCACTCGCCGCTTTCCTCCAACAGCTCCACGGGCAGCTACTATAATGCCCCGGAGGCGCAACAGCAGCAGCAACAACTTTTGCTGTCGCCGGAGCAGCAGACTCTGGCACAGACCAACAGCTATGATCAGACGACGACGACGACTGCGTCCGGCTACCAGGCGGGCATGAACCTGTACGAAAGCTGCGATGACACCTCCAGCTTAACCAGCAGCTCTGGCTATAGTTCCGAGGATTACAGCTATTTCAATGGCTACGTGCCGCAGAGTCTTGACGTAAGCGGCAGCTCCAATGCCAGTCCGGACGGCTTCTACACGCCCCACTCGGAGATCTTCAGCGTATTCGATCCGAACATCAACGGCGGTGGCCCCTCCACCGTGGAGCTGCTGTACGATGAGGCCACCGCCTATCAGCAGCAGCAGCAGCAACAACAGCAGCAACAGCAGCAGCAATCGCTGCAGCAGCATCAATCCTTCATTGCATCGCCCGCCGTCGCCGTCTCCTACCAGCAACAGTCGCAACAGCAGCAGCACCAGACGGCGGATTACTACTACAGCAACACGGGTGTGGACAATGTTTGGAATATCCAAATGGACGCGACTGCTGCAACGGCCTCCTACCAGAGCGCGACTAGCCAGCTAGAGTCGGGCGTTGAAGTTTTCTGTTAATCCTTCCGATCTCGATAAGAAACACACACACACACACCCGATTGAAACACTCAAGCGTTGTTCTAGTCTCTAGTTG
This sequence comes from Drosophila ezoana, assembly GCA_035045725.1. Taxonomy (NCBI): domain Eukaryota; kingdom Metazoa; phylum Arthropoda; class Insecta; order Diptera; family Drosophilidae; genus Drosophila; species Drosophila ezoana. The sequence continues at coordinate 9,580,484 of JAWNOU010000005.1, forward strand.
ATCCACATCTCTCGCCTCGGCCAGTTGCGCACACTCGAAGTTATGATCCCCCCTTGCTTGTTGGTTTTGTCTTTATATTTGTCTTTCATGTTTCTAGCTCTTAGTCATTGAGAACATTTGTTTCCCAGCTATTCCAAAGTTTTAACTTAAGTGCATATATAAGTATATTAGTATGTTAGTTATCTAAGCGAGAAACACCCACCTATTTATGAATTTTGTATTAAAATTTGAAAATAAAATATATTTCAAAATTGAAAAATTGGGAAAACTATCGCTTTTACTGATCAAACCGGTTCTTACCCGGAAGCTTTTACCGAATCCCAATTGAAACAGGTTTTCAAAATGTATAAAATCAAAATACCTTATATAATTAACAATAGCTAATCCGAATGTATGTGTTTGATTTAAAGTGTCTCCCAAAAAAGGTGAATTAATAAGAACCGAGAAAAATCTGGAATGTTGAACCATTTAAAATATTTAATCTGAATACAATTTTAGTTAACTAACTTCAGGGTTCAGGGCATAGATCTACGACCGTGTTTATTTTGATTGCAAACCCAACTCTACGTTTAGTAAAAATCTAACCCAAAGAATTCATTCGCATACTTCAATATGTTTATATTTAAATGCCTTGGCACAAGTAATGCATGAATTTATGATTTCTGATCAGTGTGAAACATATTAAATCAAAGACGGCGAGTTGTCGTCCTGATTATCCTGCGACCAAGGGCTCCTCAAGTTTAAACGTATGTGATTAAAGATATTGGCAGCAGAGTCTGCAGCATTATCCCGGCTATGTTCACTATTATTGGAACTGGAAGAAGGGTTTGGCTCGGGAGGGCATATATCACCCAAGCTGTTCCGTATGTGGTCGAATATGGCGTTGTCTTCGGGATCATTGGAAACAATAGGCTGTTCGATGTGGCCAGTGCTGGATGAAGCATCCACATTGGGGGATAAAGCATCCACATTGGGGAATGCAGCAAGGCATAGATGGGCCATGGTCACATTTTGTGCACAATACGGACCGGGCTGGTGCTCGGAATTCGAAGCTTGATTAACTGCCTCATTCCAAGCATCCTGAAAATTATACGATATTGGGTTGCCGCTATTTCTACTCGAGATGTGCAGCCCGTCACCAACTGCATTAAAGGCCTCTAGAGCTGCGCATTGCGCGTTGAGGAACATCATCATCCTGGCGTTGAACCTGGCAACAGCTCCGTTCAAGATGGAACTGTTTGAAATTGCCATTAGGCTGTCGCTTATTGCCATGGTTGTTGAAGAGGGAGGAGCAGAAGTAACTGCGACTGCAGATTCAAGTTCAGTTTCAGTCGGAACTGGAGCAGAGGCTATTGCCAATGCAAAGCCAGGAGAGGAGGCCAAATCCACGCGTGGCTCCTCGGAGCACGGCATATCCTGGGCAGCTGGGATGTCTGCGAGAGCAAAACCCATCGGAGAGCCCGAAGTAGGCTTGAAAAATCTGGGTGAAATCAAAGACTTGCGCTTCGGACGCGGCCTTAACGGCACTCGCTTGGGTCCAAGATTACGTCGCTTATTCCGCAAGATCGGGTGCTTACGCGTCTTGGTGCTGGCCGCTTTCCGAGAGGTCTGGCGACGCACAGCTGGAGATTTCTGTGGAACTGCATCAGCCTCTGCCTCTGGCTCCTCCTGCTGAGGGAGCTCAATATTCTCCGAAAATGCAGGCTCCTTAGACTTTGCCACCTTCTTGCGCCGGCTTCCCGAGACCTTGCTGCGCACGTTCTTTCGCCCATCCTTGTTCAGCAGATCCACAACTTTTACGAACCATGGCAACAGGTCGGATATGTTACCATCGCAATTCAGGATCATGGGTATGGATATCTTTTGCTTCGGCTTGCTCTGCCTTTTTACGGGCTTGCGTACCGCTTCCTTTTTGGACTCAGTACTTCGACTCTTTGCCATTCCAAATGTACAAATGTTATATAAAAACTAAAAGCTATTTAAAAAAGTACTAAACTAAATATTTTTGCTTAGAATATTCTTGTTGGCACTTTTCGTGTTTCTTTTGTTGTAACCTAAAATGAAATAAAATATTCTGTATACAGCTCGCACAGCTCAACAGCTTGACATGTGCCTCGCCTGTTGCTACGAACACAACAAAATCTTGTATATTGCATATTAGATTAAGATTTTTGGCTCCTTTAAGGAATTTCTATCTGTGAACCAAAGGAAACTTGGATAGACCGATTTTGTAAGAGAGAGAAATCAATATTTGATTCATCTTCTTTTTCAAATTAAATGCGAAATTTAACATCTCATCAACATTCAAACAGCCTTATATGGGCACGAATCTTATCAAAATGGAGAATATAACACTTAGGTATAAAAGTATATATCAATAGTGGACATAGATCATTTTCGGCCCTCTGTTCTTACGTATATATTTACATTAAAATAGGCTGGGTCTCATTCTTGGGCCTGTTCACATTTATATTTTTGGTCGAAATTATAACTAGATCTTAGGTATATGGCTTTTCTTATTTTCTTGGTGTCTTTTTACTTTTCAACTTTATTCAAGTCAAGAAACAAATAAAGATGTTAATTCTGATGAAAAACTATAAAACAGTTTAATTCTTCAATTTGACTAAAGATAATTAGGAAATTTTAAATAGAAATATATATTATATAAAAGTTGATTGGAAGTAGAAACAGTTTTATTGGACACGCCATGGAACTCTGCCTTTATTTCAAGAATTTCTTTAGATTGTGTTATTCGTGTCCTGTTCAAAGAGTAACAAAATAATTTCAATAATTGAATGATAACGAAAACATTTACATCCTGTGCCCGTAAGCAGCAGGGGATCAGCTAGACATGGGTTAAAGGGGCAAGATCTAATCCTGATCGCTATCATCAGGTGCTGGGGGCTCGGACGCCTCTGCTTGGTTATCATTCAACTCGAGAACAAATGCAAAAATGTTATCAGCAGAACGGCTCAACTGGACCGTATTGATGGGCATCACATGATAGCCATCCCCAGCAGCAAGCATATCGATCCCATCAGCCAGTGGAGGCGGGGCTAATGGCTCGTCCCCGGAAGCAACAGCCACCGCCTCCAAGCGACGCATCTGCTCATTCAGAGAGTCCTGCTGCTGCTGCTGCTGCTCGCCAATGTTGTCCGCCACGAAGCGCAAGGCATTCCTTAGATTCGGCAGACCAGGGCGGAGTTGATAATCGTTTTGAGCTTGTGCTTCGCCTGGAACCATTGGGGCATTGTCTGTCATAATTCCGAATGGATCTTGAGGTCCATTTGGATTAATCGCGTTCTGGAACGAAGCCGCCTCGTCGATTGACTCCATTGGCAAGGGCGCCAATCGGCGTCTCGAATCCATTACGTGGGACACCATTTGGGCCAATTGTCCGCGTTGCACCTGGCATTCGGCTATATTGCGCTCGCAATCGGACAAATAATTGTGTATTATCTCTAGACTCTCCTGCGAGGTGGGCATCTGAGCTCTTCGGTTGCCCAACGCCGCGGATCGACGGTGCACCCGCCCACTGTGCACATCCTCCCGTTGCCTGGCAATGGGTATGTCGTTTCGTGGAGCGCGCGATCGGCCCCGTTCCCGCCTGGCGTCTAGCGCCGGCAGCTGGGCTGGATGACTCCGTGGTGCACGTCGCATACGCGCATTTCGATCCGATGGTTCCGATGTGGAGCGACGGCCGCGTGCGTTTGATTCCTTTATTGGCGGCATTGCGGAAATTGGGTTTTTATTCAGATAGTATCTTGTGTTTTATGTCAGCGTCTGTATGTGAAGTGCTAAGAGTTAAGACTGATCCGAAGCAGTCAATACAAACAGGATCTTGACATTTTCCGGGTAACTACGTTTACCAGGTATTTGTTTATGCCTTAAATTATAAAATTCCAAATCAATTTATACCTGATTTCACTAAACTAACTAAGTTAACCTTGATTTTATGACAAGTTCATGAGCTAATATGGCGCTGACTACTTTGCTCTACATTAAAACATCTCGATTTTATAATATTCACAGTATCTAATTCATTTAGATCCGGATTTAAAATGATAATTTGATTAAAACATTCTTCTTGGCCATTTTCAGTTAACAGTGCTATTAAGCAATGTTTAACATAGTTATGTTGTACTAGTTATGTAATACTTATAGTTAGTTATACTTAAAAATGTTTGGTTAACAGCTTGAAACTTATCCTATATAATTACTAATCATTATAATCATACACAATTTTTCTTTATGATTAGGGGCACGTACCACATTGGACCTATGCATCTCCCCATTGGTAAACCTTTCGTAATACTTGTATGTGGGACCCTTCTTCGGCCTATTCGCTTTCATCTTCCGTCTGCGTCTAGACGTCAAATTGTGATTACAAACACAATAGAATATATTATATACAGTTAAATTAATATTATATTAAAGACAGTTTAAAATAGAGACTAAAATTCATTGCATTTATTATTCAAGCCTCATCTAAACGACTTTCACTTAAAACTTAAACTTAGTTAACATATTCCCAGACTTGTTGTCATGAATATTAACTAAAATCCTTCCTGGAAATATGCTGCTTCATTTGGACGTCAACAGCTATATAAGTTGTGCGAAAATGTTCATTAACAAATTGGCTGGATCTATGAGATGGATATGCATGAGATGGATATGCATATTGAATTAGTTTGGCAAATTCGCGCAACCTCAACCCCAGCTGGAAGAGTGCAAAATGATCATTTTTGGCAACTCGGGCAATTCACGCGAATATTGAATTACAAAAGGCAGCAAAAGGCGCAAGGATCAATGTTAACTAATTTGCATAATGCTCGGCACCCAGGGCAAAGGATAACAACAAAGCGGAGTCAGAGCAATGGATTTGCATACGGCTGGGCTTGATATATTTTTCTATTTACATTTTTATTTTAAAAGGGGCCAATCAAACAACAAGGACATTGCGACAGGAAGCACACGCTGTTGTGTGATTTATGGTTGGAAATTAACATAAATGAAATCAAAACATTATAAATGTTTTCATTTGCTCGCAGGGGTAGCTGCTCTCGAATTATATATGCAAATATCGCCTGAAACAAAGTCATCTCCGCAACTCCGAGCGCAATCCGCGAATATCCTTGAAGGTCGCACGCGCCGAGCCCCGCACGCTCGACATGACAACTAATGGGCGTTTTGTTTATGGTCGTCCTCAAACCCTCATTAGGGTCAGGCTTGGGAAACCCTTTCACCTAGCATACGTTTCTCTTCTTTTTTTTTAATTATTTATAATCAGCTTAGCATAAAAAAGAACAAACTAAAAAAAATGGGTTTATAGTTTTAAATAGTTGAGTGCCGCCTGACAGGCAACCTTTAATTGAGCATAAAAAATGAGGAGAGTGATTTTAATATTAAGGGATTTGTGGCTTATAAAAAATTAATAGCTGTTTATATCTATATAAAGTGGCAGGCCATTTCGAGAGGGTTTTCATTGTTGTGGAGTGGGTAATGCACGTGAGTTTAGCCGAGATATTATTAGGCATAAATTGAAACTTTTCTTTTACTTTAATCCAATTTTGTAATCTTTGCAGCTAGGCTAGATCGCAAGGTTCCTTTCGGAGACCCAACATTGTGAAAATGAGCAAGGAATTCTTTTCTCATTGGCAATACATTTTCTGCAGAGCAAGCCTCATTAGATTTCATTGGAGCTAAATAAAAATTGACATCTAGAATACCACCTTTTGCTGTAGAAACTAATAGATGAGGCATGCCGAAGAAAGTCCTCTTTTGAGACCTTCTTTTTTTTGTCCTTTTTTAGAGCAATTTTCACGCTGACCCACCCCGCCTAGGCAAGGGCAAGCGCGAGCGCATGGTTCAGTTCGGGTCAGGTCAGCTCTGCGCATGCGCATGCGCCGAGGACTTATTCAAGCGCACATTAAACGCGCCTCGTTTGTGGCGAGGCGTTTGTCGTGTCCTTTGAAGTGGTTACGTTAAATGGTTTTGGATGAGCATTTCGGCACATTGTTGTGGGTTTTATTGTCGCAACATTTTTGCCACGTATCATAAATTAAATAGTTAATCGTTTTTTGCATCATTGCAGCTGCGATTCCTGACGGACATGCCCCTGACAGGATACGTCAGCCGAAAAGTCACACTTGAGTTTGACACACAAATCGACCAAACGACCTTCCTTCCAAAAGCAGCGGGCTTATCAAGCCAAGCATTCACGTGACATCAATTAGTCAGAGTTCAATGAATGTGCATAGCTGTATGTATGTACATACATATGTACATAAGGATCTCGAATGAAAACTTAGTATCCGAAATATATATGTATATGCAGCTTTTAAGCCATTTTATTCTATTAAATGTATATGCAAATGTAGTTTATGTTTGTTCTCTCATGTGAAACGCATTTTATGTTTGTGTGTATTTACGTATACATATCTGCAAACGCATATGTATAAGTGTGTTTGTGAATATGTGTTTGTGCAGATACGCATGTTTTATATGCTTGTGTGGATAGGTATTCTAAACTTTACTTCACACATACATATACCTTTTTACATTTATTACGTCAATAAAAATAAATGTTTAGGCAATACAAACGTTGGCTCGGGCTATCTTCTGGGAAGTTTAAAAATATAGTATATAATTAAATAATAAATTGCAGTTCGATAAGATTTAAAAACGGCTCAATAAAATTAAATAATCCCAAAGCGCCATCTAGGAATCAATAACGCGTAACCCACTGAATAACATTGGTAATCGTCTGTAAATTGTGGCGGTTGGGCAATAATTTTTATGTATGTTATCGATATTGATAGGTTGCCTAGCGTTGTCGGCACTTGCAGTGTGCAACAAGTCAATTAATTTGCCACATAGTTTTTATACAACAGTTTTTAAAATATATTTTCTTACTTTAACCAAGCATAAAGTGCATAATTAACAGTCAATATTAAGTTTATAAAAGTTACTGCGAATTCGTGTGTACAAAAAGCTGTGTAATGTCGGCAACGAGATTTCTGAGTGCAATCGGCCAAATTTCGAGACAGCAATTGCTGCAGAACAAATGCGCTAGAGGTAATTATCCAAAAATAGATTAAATATTATCCATATAATACTAAAAACAGGAAGAAAATGCAATTGCAGTATATGAATATACATGATAAATTGAAATAGAGAATTGTTAATCACTTCATCAGCGATTGCCGCATAACTGGACTTTGACCTTTGTACTCCCCCGTATGAGATAATGCCAAAGTCTCAACTTGTCTATGAAATGTGCTGTTATGGAATATCTGAACATTATTAATTGATTAATTTCAGCATATCCTGCTGCTGCACTACTCCAGCGTCGTCTAATGTCCACAAACCCAGCGCCGAAGCTCGCCCCGGCATCCGAAGTTGCCAACAAACACCTGCACACCAAAGTGGTCAATGGGGTGCTGGTCATTAAATTTGACTCGCCCAATGCCAAGGTCAACTCGCTGGGCAGCGAGGTGAGCGATGAGTTCGAGCGTGTGATTAAGGATCTGGAGACTAACCCCTCGGTCAACTCGGCGGTGCTTATTTCGGGCAAGCCGGGCTGCTTTGTGGCTGGCGCCGATATTGGCATGCTGGAGGCATGCCAGACAGCCGAGGAAGCGACCCTCATCTCGCACGGTGCTCAGCTGATGTTCGATCGCATGGAGCGCAGCCGCAAGCCCATTGTGGCCGCCATCAGCGGTGTATGCCTTGGCGGAGGCCTGGAGCTTGCGCTGGCCTGTCACTATCGCATTGCCACCAAGGATAGCAAGACGAAGCTGGGTCTGCCGGAGGTTATGCTGGGTCTGCTGCCTGGCGGTGGCGGCACTGTGCGTCTCCCTAGGCTGACATCAGTGCCCACCGCCTTGGACCTGGAGCTGACGGGCAAGCAGGTGCGTGCTGATCGTGCCAAGCGATTGGGCATTGTCGATTTGCTGGTCGATCCCATTGGACCTGGTCTACAGCCCGCGGAACAGAACACCATGGAGTATCTGGAGAAAACTGCTGTGCAAGTGGCCAACGATTTGGCCAGCGGCAAGCTGCGCGTAAGTTGTCCATTCAGAGATAAACATATGAGATGATCATTGGTATTCTTTTTTCAGATCAACCGCGAGAAAACGGGCTTGGCCAATAAGCTGCAAGCACTCGTCATGGACACAGATTTTGTTAAGAACAAAATCTTTGATACAGCGCGTAAACAGGTGATGAAGGCCTCTGGTGGTCTCTATCCTGCGCCCCTCAAGGTGAGCCGGTCACAATCTTCCCATCTATTATTTGTATGACGGCCAACCGCCATTATCCTCATATACTGCTCAGATCCTTGAAGTGATTCGCACTGGTGTGGACAAGGGCGTCGAGGCTGGCTACGAGGCGGAACGCAAAGGCTTCGGTGAGCTGTCGGCCACACCCGAATCAAAGGGCCTCATCGCACTATTCCGTGGCCAGACCGAGTGCAAGAAGAATCGTTTCGGTAAGCCCCAGCGTCCTGTGAAGACTGTGGGCGTGCTAGGGGCTGGTTTAATGGGCGCCGGCATTGTGCAGGTCTCCGTGGACAAGGGCTACAATGTTGTCATGAAAGATGCCACCGACGCGGGCCTAGCACGCGGCATTGGTCAAGTTCAGAAGGGCCTAGAAACGGCTGTTAAGCGCAAGCGCATCTCAGCCCTAGAACGCGATCAGACGCTCGCAAATTTGCTGCCCACGCTAAACTACAACGACTTCAAGACAGCCGACATTGTGATTGAGGCTGTTTTCGAGAATATCGAGATAAAGCATCGTGTGATCAAGGAGCTGGAGGCTGTGGTGCCAGAGCATTGCATCATCGCCACCAATACCAGCGCCATTCCCATAACAAAAATTGCAGCTGGCAGTTCGCGTCCCGATAAAGTGGTGGGCATGCATTACTTCTCGCCCGTGGACAAAATGCAGCTGCTGGAGATCATCACGCATCCAGGCACCTCTAAGGACACGGTTGCCCAGGCTGTGGCTGTTGGTCTCAAGCAGGGCAAGGTGGTGATCACTGTGGGCGATGGTCCTGGCTTCTATACGACGCGCATCCTGGCTACCATGTTGTCCGAGGCAATTAGGTGAATCTTAGGTTTGATTTCCAACTCAATTTTCTTGTTAATCGTGTTCTTTCGCTTAGACTGCTGCAAGAGGGCGTGGATGCCAAGGAGCTGGATCAGTACACCAAGAAGTTTGGCTTCCCAGTGGGCGCTGCCACACTGGCCGATGAGGTTGGCATTGATGTGGGCTCTCACATTGCCGTAGATTTGGCCAAATCGTTCGGGGACCGCTTCAGTGGCGGCAATCTGGAGGTCATGCAAGATCTAGTGCTGGCCGGTTTCCTGGGCCGCAAGTCTGGCAAGGGCATTTTCTTGTATGATGGCAAGAGCAAGGGAAGCCGTCCAGTGAATACTGATGCTTTAGAGATTGTAAAGCAAAAGTATTCGCTGGTGTCCAAGGGTGCCAATTCTCCCGAGGATCTGACACTGCGCATGGTGTCCCGCTTCGTTAACGAGGCAGTGCTTTGCCTGGAGGAGAAGATTCTGGACAGCCCATTGGAGGGCGATGTCGGCGCCGTATTTGGACTGGGCTTCCCACCATTCACAGGCGGTCCCTTCCGCTGGGTTGACCAGTACGGTGCTGGAAAGTTGGTTAGCAAAATGCAGTCCTACGCCGATCTGTACGGTGCACCATTTAAGCCAGCCCAAACACTGCTCGATATGGCTAAGGATCCATCAAAGAAATTCTATCCCAAGACTGGCGCTTCAAAGTTGTAAACGACAACAATAAACGAAATTTAGCTTTAAAGTGAATTTGTAGCCTTATATCTTATGCATTTCTCTCACAAAATACTTTGGAGTAGTCTCCACCGCCCCGCTCTTTGATGAATTGTTGAAGTTTTCAGCCTAATATTAATAAACTATATCATGTAATATTTTCATACATTCATTTATTTCTTTGACACGACTGTTTGCGAGCTTAGGAATTTCTCGCTCCTGATTGCCTAAGTCTAATCTGCAACGATTTTGTACATCAATCTTATAGCTTAGCCTAATTACGTACTATGCATAACATCCATTTCTATATACAAAGCTGCTTACACACTAAATTCTCTATATAAACAACAGTTAGCATTGCAGCAGCCAAAAGCCTGTGGCATCAGCTGCCTCATTTTAGGTAATTAACATCTAGAAATAACACATTGAGCACACGACACATGGACACTGAACGGCGAATAGCTCAAGAGTTGCGAAGGTAGCTATGGAAAGCATAAAATAAGGTTAAAAAATAAACCAAGATGCCTTAAAGATTAAATTTAGTAATTTGCATTGAAAAATTATGGCATGTTTTGATTTGCTTATTTCAGGATAATAATCATTAGAGAACTGTACCATTCATAAAAATATTTGCTACAAAGGAATAAACCCTTAGAAATTTTGAAATCTCAAGGCATTATTCACTGGAGCTTCCTAATTTCTGTTTTCGTAAGCAATTTAAAATATAATCATATTTTTTTCAATTCGTTATTTACTTTCTTATTATTCTTTGCTTTCCAAGCTAAAGCTTCTCAACTCTTGGCATCAACCATTTCTGGAATACCTAACTATACTTCTTATATTTAGATTTAAGGATTTTTGTTTACTTGCGCCAATCCCGTCCAGAATTGCGACGCTGCTGCCTGCCGGATGCACTGTTGCTAGCTGAGCCACTGCCACCGCCAGCGCCAATAGCACTGCCGCTGCTGGTGCCTCCACTGCCGTTGAGGGCACCGCCATGGTAACGCTCCTGCGAGGGGTAGCGCTCCACGACCTCGTCAATTAGCTCGAGAATACCAATCTTGAACTTGCGACGCTGCTGCGGCGTCAGTGCTGCGATGTCCGGCAGAATGCTGCGAAAGAACTCCATGTCTGTGTGCTCCGTGACGCTGAGCCCGCCAAAGTAGGCGACGCCACTGCTCGTCGTGGTGGCCTCGCACTCGGTTTTGATCCTCTTGGCACCGTTTTGCTCGAAGTGCGCCGCCTGCTGCTGCTGCTGTTGGAGCTGTTGGAGCTGATGGTGATGGCCGTGCAGCGTATGGCTGTGGGAATGTGGCGGCTGATGATGCACTGGTGTGGAGGAAGCATCGTTGTATACCAAATCCGGGCCAGACTCTGCCAGCTGCACGTCCGGTATGAAATTCTGAAGGCTATTGGCGCTAGCCGTCTCGCTGCGGGCTGGCGAGCCGGGAACCGCCATAACATTTGATCCGGGTGTGGGAGCCGCGCGCTGCAGGCCCAGTGTTGCGGCTATGGCAGGATCAAAAGCATCAATTGTTTCCTCATCGTCGTTCTCAGATAGCGACTGCTTAAGCTCCAAAGATTCATTTAGGGCAATGCTGTTGTTATTGTTGTTGTTGCAGTACAAATGTTCCTGCTGATGCTGCTGTTGCTGATGGAGCTGCAGATGCTGCTGGGAGAACTGGAAGAGCGAAGCCAAGCTGTTATTGCCATCCAGTGAATTACGCGTGGACTTGAGGAACGGCAGCAGGAACGCCATGTGCTCGGTCAGATAATAAGGTTTATGCTGCGGCTCGGAGCCGCTCTGCTGTTTGATGTAGCGCGAAAGGCACGCGCGCAGATTCCTCCATCTCTCCTTGCAGTGAATAACTGAAATGTCAGGTAATATGTATTAACTGGTTTGATAAATAGATCAATTATCGCTTACCACTCTCACGTGTCTCCTTTGATATAAGTGCCCAGGCTTTCTCCTGGTTGTCTCTATAATGTTAAAAAAAACTAATATGAGATAAAATCAAAAGGACAAACTATATATAGCTTAAACCGAAGCTACAACAACATAATGCTATTCTGCTATTATCATTATCCTTCATTTTTATAATAAATAGATACGATATACGAAGCACGATTAAACAATCAATTAATGTTGATGCACGACTCACGCTGCCATCACTAGATGGTGCACTCACCTGTTGCGATATTCCGGCACTTTCTTGTCGTACAGACAGCGATACGTGCGCACCAAATTAACGAATCGTATGTTGAAATCCTCGTCCGCTTGCATGACACGATTTGTTGATCCTATGGTTGCTGCTGTTGCTGTCGGGCTGTTGCTGTTGTACAAAGTTGCCGCTGATGTTGCTCGCTCAACGTCGCCTTGTCGATTGTTGCTATCGTTGTTGTTGCTGCTGCTGGTGGTGTTGGTGGTGGTGTTGGTGGTGCTATTGCTGCTGCTGGGCGTTGAGGTGGTCATATTCGTTCCACTGGCTGTTGTTGTTGCAGTCTGTTAATTACAGAATTTGCAATCAGTTTGCTGTTTAATGTTGCAATGCAGCTGTTGCTGCTGCTGTTGCTGCTGTCGTTGTTGCTGCTAATCACACTGATAACAACAGCAATTGCAATACCCGCCAGCAACTCCGCTGCTTTTGTTATTGTTGCTGTTGCTGGCAGTCAGAACAACAAGCGAACGTTTACTCTACACAAAATGCTTTTGGGCTGCGTCTGTGCTGGTGTTGCTGCTGTCTCAGCAACAACAGAGGCAGCAGCAGAAGCTGGCGACGACAGAGAGCTTTTGGCAGTTGATATTTTTGTTGCTGTTGTTGTCATAACTATGTATATTTTGTGAAACCTAATAAAACACTGGCCGCTTTTATTGTTGTATTTGCTTTCGTGACATTTGTGGTCGACGTCGACAACGACAACAAGAACGAGAACGACATTAGCAACATTGTTTGCTTTTCATATTATTATATCCACAATAACAACAATAACAAGCATAGAGGTAAAATAAGAATAACAGGCAATTTGGCTGTACTTGTTTTTATTGTAACAAGTTCTTGCCATTCTTGGCCACACACACACAAGCTCGCACCCATTAGTGCAGTTTTGATAACAGCCAAAGCAGCGACAGCTATTGAGTTATTATTCACAGCAATTCATATACACTCAGCAAATGATTCGTTTAATGATTCGCATGCCTATTGAGACTGACTGCCTGGCTGTCTTTTATTGCAACTGCTCAGCTGCTTGCTGCGACTACCTGTTTTGATTCTAATCAACCCACTCAGTGTTGCACTACCTCGCTCTCTCTCTCTCTCTCTCTGTGTGTACTCTGCTCTCTATCTCCTTAAATCGTACCGCCTCTCTCTCTCTCTCTATCTCTCTCAGTTGTGGCTGTCGTTAAAATCTTTAACAAATTTTCCCGCCACTTTCAGCACCTTGCGTTAAGCCCACCAGTTTTGCACACAAGCAACGTGCGCACAGTGGACTGAGAGCATAATTTTGGTCACTCAAAAAAAGTGCTCAATAATGTACAATAACTGTTGATTATTAATATATGCGAATTACAATATTATTATAGGAAAATTAAAATTCACAATACAGACCAGAACTGTAAAAGTTCTTAAAAGAAATAAAATGTACATATGTATGTTTGTCAAATGTTATTATATTCAACACAATTTGGAATGTTATAATTATGCGAAATATTCAGCCCAGTGTGGCACAGTTGTTATGTTGTTTTTGTCGTCATCATTATTATCAACATTGCCAACTTCATTATCATCTTCTACGCTGCGCGCGTGTTTCAGTTCTGGCTGTTGTTGTTATCGTTGTTGTTGCTGTAGTTGCTGTTGACGTTGCTTTTGTTATTGCCATTGCTGCTGCTGCTGCTGCTGCTGTCGCTGTCGTATGTTCTGTATTATTCGTCATTTGTTTTTGTTGTTTTCGTTAGTTTTGTTTGTTCGCCTTTAACAGTTGCCAGCGTCGCTGACGCAGCCGCGGCAGAGCAGCGAGACTTTGTTGTTGTAACTTTTGCTGCTGCTGTTTGCTGATTTTTGTTGTTGTTGTTGTTGTACCGCCTGCGCAACGGTTATTGTTGTAGCTGTGTTGTTTTAATACGTCAAGTAGAGAGGGCAAACAATAAACTAGCTAGCAATATTAATTGTAATTTGTCTATTAACATAAAATACGAATGTACATATGTATGTTAGTATATGTGTTCATATTTGTTCTATTTGATTGTGAGTATGTATGTATGTATATACATATGTTTATATTTATATGTACATACATACATATGTATATGTATGTATTTGTACAGCAACCCAGCGACAGAAACAGCAACAGCACACAAAAGTACAGCAACGTGCAAAACAAGAAAACACAAAAACAAAAAAAAACAGAATATTTCTAAAGCTAACAAAACACACACAAAACTTGCAGAAATACCCGGCAGCCCCCTCCCCAAACCGCTGCCTCCTGACCAATGACAGCAGCAGCAACGAAGGCAAAGGCAATAACTTTGTTAGATAGAACAACAACAGCAGCAGCGGCAACGACAAAAACAACAACAGCCATAGCATCAGCAGCAGCAGCAGCAGCAGCAACAAAAGGCACAAACACACACACACACACACGCGCACACATACAGAACACACTGGCACACAAACAGTTACACTATGGCATATAGAATTTTTCTTGTTGGTGAATTGTTGTTGCTTATCTGGCCAAGGCATTGTTTTTGTTGTTGTTCTGGTGGTTTTTATTTTATTTTTTTCGAAAACATTTTCACTCGAACATTTTGTTTATTTTACCTGTACTCTGCAGTTTCCGTTCGGGCCAACGTTTAAAAAACCGTTTTTAAATAAATTCAAACCGCGCTTATTTTTAAGCCAGTGCCGCACTGAAAACGGCGCCAAAAGAATCCGCTGCTTTGGCGATGTCGTCGACGACGACAGCGATGACGACTGCAACAGCGACTGCGACTGTGACAACAAAAGCGGCGGACTGACGTAACATACAAAAAGTTGCAATTTTAATTTCGTTTTCAGTTGTCGTATGTTTCACGTTTCAAGCGACGAAAGCGACTAAACACACTCAGATACTCAGTATCTATCAGCTACAGTAGAACACAACAACAACAACAACAACATCAGCAGCAGCAGTCGAAGTAGCAGCAGGCAAGCAAGCAGCGACCACGACGTACAGTGGGACGCATTTAATATTGCTTGCTGCATATTTCTCAAAATCGGATTTTTGGATTTATAAAACGAGGTTTACTTGATTTAAAAATGGAATACACATATTTTTTAGATAACGCTTATTTATTTACCCTGTGATATACAATATATATTATAATATTAATGCCAAATAAAAAAATAAAAAAATTTTTAAACAGTTAAGTACACATTTCAGAATAATTAGCGATCGTTTATGCATATCTTTTGAGTAATATTACAAGGTATTTTTTCTACCTTATGATAACTACCCTAAATTTTAATTTGTGCGCATGTTTATGTGTGGTCTTCCTTTATATTTATGGCTTACCTTACCTTATCCTTTATAGAATACTTTGTGATACTGATATATTTAGATAGAGGCCAAAAATGTCATCACTATCCTGACACAAGTTTCCCTTTGCATTTAACAGTATTTTTCCACTGTGCGACGACAACAGCAAACAGAGAAGAACGCACAAAACGGTGCTCTCTTTCTCTCTCTCTCTCTCGAACACAGAATCACACACACGAACGACGCACACAGCTGGCAACAACAAGAGCCCAACTTTTATTGTTGTTGTTGCTGGCGAACAACAAATAATACAAACAATACACACACACACACACAGGCACACATACAGGCACAGGCACACAGAGGCAGAAACAAAACAGCAGAGCAACGGCAACTGCGCGCTACAAAATGCAAAGAGACAGAGACACAAAGCAGAAACGACGAAACCAACGACGACAGACTAACAAAAATGTGCTTCACTGTGGTCTCGTTTCAACAAAATATAATTGAATTACGTTAACATGTTAGAAAACATGTTGATCAATATTATGACTATTTAATAAACTCTCCAAATATAGAACTCTTATTGAATGTAATATGGCTTAAAAGAGATTTATTTATATTACCAACATTCTAGTTTCTAAAAGAATAAAGCCCTTTTAAAAAGTTAATTCAAATTTTTTATAATTTATACAAAACCACATCATTGTATATTTGTCCAAATTTTTAAGTTTTTTGTCACGTTACGCAGCGTTATTGTTGCGCCTTTCACTCTGTATGCGCTTACCTGCCTACAATCTAACCGTATCCAACAACCCTAGTCCAATGTGCATCTTCCCCTGTGAATCATGTGAGTGTGTGTGCACCGAGTTCCTAACTCTCAGCGAACATTGAAACAGCGACAATAGCTCGGCAACGGCAGCGGCAGCAACTGCTCTCAGTATAAACAAAATGCCAAGTAAACAAAAATACCCGCAAATTATTTTCCTGCTATTGTTGGTGGTGCTTTGTTGAAAGCTCTTACTGCTCGGTTCGACTATTCTCAAAGTTTGTTATCATTGTTGATGTGTTACGAGTTGCATGAGCCAGCGAAAAGCTTTTTGCAATATAGTTGTTTACATAGAGCTGTAGGGTGCACTTGTGCTACGCAGGAGCTTTGAAAGCGTTTAATATATAGGGAGTGCTTTTCCATTAGCAATTGTTACAAATTTGAAATTATTAATTATTGCGTGAATTTTTTAAAACACTAATATAGGTACACAAAAAAAAGTTTAGTTTGAACCATATAAAATTTATTTGTAATTTTCATATTACAGAATGTTTCAGTATGATATCACAATAAATTGTAGTTCATTTTATTATCAGTTTCGTTAAAGGGTACAAGCTCGAAAGCTTTTGCAAAAGCTTATTCAGGAGGCATACCATACACACACCCGCTCACCTAAGCTACCATTCCAACAAATTATTGGCCGCGCTTTCGATACGGTTTTAATGATTTGTTTACAACTTTGTTGGCTTGCAATTTACCGCAAGCATACGCTTCACCCTAGCCCCCACCCAACCCTCGCACAACCGCACGTTCACCCACAATTTACCGCGCCATTGAAAGCTTATCTACTGATGCGTGCGCGCAAAAATTCAATAAAAAGGAGGCTCGTTTCTGTTTTGGCCTACATGCAAGCACGAGTTGACACGAGCAGCCGAGCTGCCGAGCAGCACACGAAGGCGACTCGAAACTTGGTCAACAGTGGAAGCTTCAAGTGCAATCCTTTAGACGGCGCTTTAAAGCTAACAAACTTTCGGGTCATGCCTTCAGTTGGCAAAGGACAGTCGAGACAGACGTTAGTCCTGCGGGCGCCTAAAAGCACGCAGCACTTTTTCTTGTTGTCGTGTCAGTTACGCGCTGTGTTTGGCTTAGTGTGCGCGAGTGTGTGTGTGCATCCAAATATTTGTCATGAATTATTAACAACAGTAAGCTGAAAAATTTGTAATAAAGGCTAAAAAACAGGAGGCCAAAACCAAACGTAAGCCAAAAAAGTTGCAAATATTGCGCACAGAGATTTTTTGTGTCGTTGCGATGAAGCTTCATTGCGATGCATTTCTGAAGCGCATTTTGCGCTTTTTACCCACCCTCTCTCCCTATCTCCCTCTCTCTTTCTCTATTTCTCTGTCGGCTGCTGCTCTCGGCAGCTCTCTTGCAGTGTAGAGTTTCGATTTCATTAGAAAATCGAAGCATACTGTGGAGGTATCGTTGCTGCGGCTACCTGTAGATGCCACACACACATACACACACACACACACACACACATATGTATATGGTTCGTCCATATGCGTGTGTCTAAGTGATTGACAGTGGCCAGGCAAGTCCTTGAAAACGGTTTTATTGTTAAAATATCATCTTCCCCTCTCGGTCCCCGTCAAGCTGACTGCCTCCTGTAATTAATCTATAATTCAAGGTCCAATGAGTCCGTCACGAAGGTTAAACATGACAAACTGCTTCTCTGGCATTATGAGCTTTAGTATGGTTTACTTGCGGGGCGCTTTCAATGATTTCCACATAAATATAAAAATCCCTTTCGTCAGAAAAGCAGCTTAAAAAGTTTTCTAAATTGACATTACGCCATTGACTAACGGATTTATGAGAGTTAGGCTTAAGCAGCCTAATCAAAGAAGTTAAGGCTTAAATAGTTGGATTTTTTAAATTGGTTGTTGGCTACGCAAAATATATCCAGGTATTTTCTTCTTGTATTTAAATATAAATATATAAATATAAAAATAAATGTAAATGTGCAATATTCAATTATAAAAGTTAAAACTTAATGTCTTGAGTGGAGGATTTTAACATTGAAATAAAGGCAATAGTTGATACTTGCCAATTGGCAATAGATTTAGAGGTTCAAGCATTGAATAATATTTGTCTTAGCTGTAATAATAGTCGGTTGGATATGTAGACAACAAATCCTTCGCCCTTGCAATTGTTTGTCTTAACCGTAATAATAGTGCCAACCGTAATAATAGCTTGTTGGATATGTAGATAACAAAACATTCGCCTTTGCAATTGTTAGCCATAAAAAAGCCAGCAAAGTGGAAAATTGAAGCGATTGTCTTAATGCCATGAAAAAAAATCATGCTAAGAGAACTCTTGGCGCACAGTCTATATTTCATCTTGCTCATATTTGAGAATTTATATTCGTAATTGTTATTCCTCGCACACACACACACACACACACACACACATTGGTAGCAACAATATTTGAATTCCAAACAAAGCTGCGTGGAATCCTGCCCTCCGAAGACACAACCGCAACTATGAACGCTAAGCATAAGAAATCGACCCCCCTAAGATTACAATGCTGCCACACACTCACACAGGCGCGTGTTCACATGTTCAGCAAGCGTTTCGCGTTTTAAAAAACCGCATTACGCATACGCCATATTGGTATTGAGGCAGTCTGGCAACTTCGTTGCGCGCCATAACAAAAACAAACAAACAAAGAATTGAAGGAGAGGGAAAAGCTTTTCATTGCTTGCCATTAGTGCTCGCAGCGCTCTCACTCACACTCTCGCGCTCTCTCTCTCTCTCTCTCTCTCTCTGTGTTTAAGTGCTGCCTCCTTGCAGTTGAAAATATTCACGAGAGTGTTGTTTTATTTTTTTGGGTTTTTCCTGCGCTGCGTCGCAGTCGCAGTCGCCGTATGCGTCTCCGTCTCCGCCGCAGCAGCAGCAGCAGCAGCAGACAAGCCATTTTCGCTTGAGTAGAAAATTTCAATGATTTTCGTTCGCTTAGTGTGAAACGAACCAACAACTAAAACGAAACGAACGCGCGCGTAAAATACAAACAAAACACAAAAGCCAGCAAGGCATCCGCAAAACACGCATATAATTAACACCTTTCCCCTCCCCCGCCCGACAGAGCAAATCACGTTCATAGTATAAACAACGTTTTCAATAGAAAAATTAACAATAAATCTGAGAAATTCTCATTTCTAAACCGATTGCATTGAGCACAAACGAACCGAACAGAACCGAAAGAAACAAAAGAATCCACAAGTAGCTGCAGAGCGAATGAGCAAAGTATTAATAAATACCTATATAAAATACATATGCACACATATTAGTACCTGTACGGATTCTCGCATCTATTAAAAAAAATATCAATGTGTATGCGACAACTGCATCTGACATTGGATGAACTGCAAAGCGTGTGGCATATTTATTTATCTTCTAATTTTTTGTGGCTTTCGGATTGACAGCAGTTGGCAAATTTTTGGAATCAATTTCAAAGTGAGCGTGTTTTATTTTTTAAGTTTTATATATATATTTACAATTTCGTGCTGTTTATTTATTTCAAAATAGTTTAAGACTTTTGCAAACTCTTAAATACATTCCCATTTTTGATCCCGAGAAACTATATTTCTTTTTAAAGAATATTTTTTAATTACACATTTCGCTGAACGAAAACAAATTATTTAATTTCTACTTAGAACAATTTTTCTTTTAATTGCTACTCACAACTTCTTTACCTGACCTAAGCCTTATTTCAAAGAAAGAAAAATAATTGAATAAAAATTTTGCTTTTAGACTTGTTTATTAATAGCGTAATTTGTAATGCAATAATAAATAATACCTATACTTAATTATATTTCAGGTCTAGTACAAGTGCGCATATGATCTATTTATATAGCTTATTCATTTATGATTCATAAGTCGTCATAGCCTGGTCTATATTTAAATCGCAGCCAATTGAAGTACAGAACACCCTTCTGATATACACACACACTCGCACAGCCAACCTCTCTCCTAAAATGCCATCCATGCATATTTGATCAAATTAGCTGCTTTCTGATAAAAAAAAGAATCGAAATAACAATGATTCTTAGTCGAAGGCGTGCGTCACCTACATGAACATAAACAGCGACTTGTCCGCCTGGTATCTTTTATCCCCCACTGTAACCCCTGCTGCAACCTTCCCTTCTGCCGTGTATTTGTCGCATGTTATTGTGACTTGTGCCACACGGCGTATGAGTGTTATGTACATTTTTATGGCCAGCAACAGTCGGACAAGCCGCACAATCAAGCGCCTGTGTTTGTGCTTATGTCAATTTCAACATTACATGTGCATCCTTCAAGAGGTGAGCGTATGTGTGTATCTGTGTGTTGGTATTGGTATTTTGCTGAGTACGAGCACCGGAAGCTACTGCAAAATGCGCTTCATTGCAACTCTGTGCGTGTGTGTGTGTGTGTGTGTCTGCTTTTAGGGTGGCACTTGTTAGAACGGAAACGGATATCCCGTGTGCTCTTTGCACAGTTTGCCCGCTCACTCTGTGCGCGCCTCCTGTTTGTCATTTCGTCAGCGCCAACGTCAGCTTCAGCTCCAGTGTCCTTGCTTTGGCAGGGCACGGGAAATTTTAAATTAAATGTGCGCCCTGTTAGTCTGTTTGCCAGTTTGTTTGCTCGCTTGTTTGTTCGTTTTTGTTGCACTTCGCCTTTGGCCACGCCGCAAGCCAAGATTTGCGGGCTTTGGCCGACTGCAGATTTTAGATCTGTGCGGTTTCCACAGACTGCACAGACTGTTTATTGGCCAGCAGCGGGGGGCATCACTTAGTAAACAGACATAGAGAAGGTGACCTGAAGCAAAAAAAAAACAAGCAAGCACAAAAGTGCAGCCGGAACAATGTGACATACACAAACATGAGAAAGCTCTCTACATGGTTCTGGCAACATAAGCTCAAAGAAAGGACGTGGAACTGGCAATAAAGAATAACCAGAAAGTTCGTAATGCATAAAAAGAAAGTAAGAAACATGACGGGAAGATAATTCACCCTCCACTTTAATCCATTGAAGCAATGAAGTCTAAACAAGTCCATTTCCAAAAACTCAAATCATAACAGAAAATTCTTTCTTTCGATAGATTAAAATGTCTTCACTTGACTTTTAGAAATTTCTAGTTTTACCAGCTTTTAATATTTTGATATTTGTTTTTAAATACGCAAATCGTTTTTAACACATTAAACATATACATATTAAAAATTCTTAAGCATTTTGGTAGTTGTAAAATCCGTCAGCTTAGTACACACAGGCGTACATTTTTATACCCCATGCATTCTGAATATTTCAGCTTAAGCGTATTTGCGTATTCAAGCGCCCAACTGTGCTAGGCTCCAAGAATTTTTATCTCCATTTTTTTATTTTCCCTTAAAGAGCTGTAAATTTGCGATGCGCTGACAATTTTCCTAGTTTATTCGCCCAATTTCAGCCTTGAGAATAAAATTTGGCCTTCTTGAAGTTTACATTTGCAATGGCCTTTGACTTGTTCATGTTCATGTGGTGCCCCCCTCCGAAGTGATTCATGTGCCCGCCATGACTTTGGTGTTTGTTGTTGCTTAGTGCGTGCGCTGTGCGCTGCATATTTGTTGAGATTTATGTATGTGCCACACACAACCACACACACACACACACACATAGACACACACTACACAATCCTACACATGTTTTCTTCCCAGGGCCTTATGTAATGCTCGGCAGTAACCCAATTTCAAATACTGTTTAAACAAATTTCGGCATAGTACATGCACATCCGCAACCGCATCTGGCGCTGCCCGCGTCGCCGCTGCCATTGCCCGGTGTCCTCGATTTGGATCCGTGGGTCTCTGTGGTGTCGTCGCCCAGCAGGATGCGGCCAGGCAGTCAGCAGTTTGACTTTAAATACTATGCTTAAGCTCTAGATGGCGACTCGTATCTTCGTATCTGTGAGTACGCGTATCTGAGCTTGTGTTGTTGCCTGCTTGGCTTGGCTTTTAAGTGTTATTGTTATGGCTGCTGTTGTTGTAATCTTTTGGCTCACACAGAGCCAAATACATGGGTATTATATGTATTATCCTATAAACACTTAACGTGTGAGTTCTTGTCGATTTCTCGTAGTTTTTGTCTTGCGGCTTTTGTGCTTATCGCGCCAATCACAGCGGCCAGGACCAAGGCACACAGGACCAGCCTATCTAAATATAAACACCATCCCATACATATGCATCCATATCATGTACATGTGCCAGAATGTGTGTGTGTGTGTGTGTTGTGTTTACTTGAAGCAGCTTCAAGTTGTTGTTCGTTGCTCTCGTTATTGTTATTATGCCTCCCTGCTTGCAGTCAACGCCTCCCCTTCATAACGATCTACGTGCATGTGTATCTGTGTGTGTGTTGGTTTTCAATCCCTTTGTATTTGACACAACAATAAAAACGACACACACACACACACACACGCAAGCACACTTAACACATACGCGCTACACATGCATAAATATTTCATTATTTTTATCGGATTTTTCCTGGTGCGTCCTAGTTGACTCCTTTTGCATTTCAAGTCAACAGCTGCTTGATTCGCCAAGTTCGCAGCTTGGCTCGATTTCGAGTCGTTGAAAAGTGATTCATTTGTTTTAATATTTATATTGTATATTGTTATAAGCAGTCATATTTTTATGAATGAGCTATGATGATTATAAGTACTATTTTAAAAGATTCTCTTATTCATTCTTTAGCATGGGTTTCGAACACAGGTTGTTCTTGTCCTGTATTTCTAAGAATATTCTTTGAATTCTTTCCTTTACCCGCTTTGTCGCCCATTTTTCTCTTGATGCCACAAATGTGGCGCAAGATCACATTTTATCCGTTTAGTTATTTGATCGTTTTAAATATACCTGAAAGTGATCGATCAGTGTTATTATAGTTATATTATATTTTACCTACCTCCGTTATTGTGCATGATCGAGATTGATTGACGTATATATTATTCATACTATATGTAATTCCCCAGTAGATGTCCTCTTAAAATATTGTCATCAGAACGGTATGCATGATTGATAGACATATGTTTTAAACAGAGATTAACGAAAATGAATCAAAAAAGGAAAAGTTATTGAAGCTGTATAGGATGCTTGTGTAGTGTAAATATATGAGGAAGGACAAATTTAGATGTTTTCATATATATAACATCTCATATAGGGATCTTACAATAACCGCTTTTTTTTTTTAAATTTATCAATTTGATGGTTATTAAACAACTTATGAAAAACATATAAAAAACACTCGATTATATGATCTTTAATCCTAATCCCAATAGACAAGGCGAATACTTTGAAGTAAATTTAAGTTTTCATATATCTCTTATTTGTTGCAAACTCTTAAAGGCCAAAATCAATCAGCACTGCCTGAAAAAACGTAAACGTGCCGACGATTTGTCTCAACAAGGAAATCGATAAGTGAACATTTGCTTGGCTTTTCAACTCTGTTGCAAATATTATCCATACATTTTGCATCAATCAAACTGCGAGCTTGTATCATTTGTGCGGACAACTTCCGTAGACTTCACGCCCACATGACGATGGGGGCGTGGTCAGTCGGGTCGACGTTTAATCACACGGCTGTCTGCTGATTGTTTTGTGGCAGGCGGAATATTTTTCATGGTTCGTCAGAAGTTTTCTTTGTGTGTGATTCATGGAAATTCTGGCTGGCTCTGCTGAATGCGAAAACAAATCAAAAGACTACGAAATCGAGGCAGATATCGCACAGAATGTGGCTGACAGAAATATTTGTGTGCAGGCCAGGCAATCAAAATTAAATTATAAAAACATTTAAATTCATAATTTGGCAAGAGGCAAAATGGAAATTACCCTGTACTTGAGTTCCAGGCACGTGGCAAACGATAACCCAAGCCGAAGGCCAAAGTACCAAAGCAATTTGAGACCATTGTTGCCATCCCATTTTTGTACATTTCCATGCTTATTGCATTTCCTGACTTGTAATCTAATTGGAACACAAATTTGATTTTTGGCGCAAAAACGCTTCCAATTCTGTGTAGCAATTATACATTCATTGTACTCAACGTCACTTTCACAACGATATTTTATAGCGCTTCAGAAAACAGACCACGGCACTTGACACTTCCTGACAGACGAGCCAGGTAACAGGAAGCAGAGTAGTCATCCTGGCAACCTCTGCCACCCACGCACTCGCCTGTCAAATTTGTCTGGCTTGGACAGGCGTTGGGCATTGACAGGTCCCAGCATAGAAATATATATATGTCTATATATATATATGATGATAGATAGCTCGCATTGACCGGTTTTGGGCAAAATGAACAGAAAGAGCACGACTCAAAGGGCTAGAGAGTGAGATCTAACGACGCATGTCTAGGCGACAGCTGTTGGCCACCAGGTATTTTGGTGTGTGGGGCATATTTAGGCAATTAAAATATGACGATTTTTAAACACCCTGTAACTATCCTGAGTAATGAAGATAAAGTTTACAAGTCAACTAATTTGAAATATGAATGAATTAATGTAAAGTGTTTCAAATTAAAGCATATAGATAGTTATTTCCAAGACATTCGATCCGATTAACGATCAGAAACAGAATCAGAAACAATAAACCCAATACGTAGTACTCCGAATATTCTATTCTTATTGACATTTTGTGTATAGGTTTATCAATTTGTATTATTAATTAATATAAAGTATGTATATTTTCAATTTACAGAGCAAGTCCCTTCGTTTGTTTTTGTTGTACAATACACATTACAAGACGCATAACAAAGTCAACATACCCGAAAATAAGTTTTGGGCACTGCGAGCGCAACAACGAAAAATGGGCTCTGCGCACTGGCAATATTGTAGTATATATACTTATTTGTTTTTTAATTTAGAAATTGTATAACCTGATTACTCAGGAGCATTGTGGTCCGTGTGCTTGTTTGTCTGTGTGCGTGCCATTCAATGTTTCTATATACTTCAGTTAATGGCTTTTGACGGGCACCAAGCCGTCAAGGAGCAGAAGAACAATGTCTGCGTCTGCCGGATCACTCCATTGCGTGCCGTATGCCAGCGTTTGGTGTCCAAAGCTCAAGGGAATTACGTTTAGGAGCTGTCCGCTTCAAGTGTTTACCACGCAAAAGGCAATGGCAAAGTATTAACAGCATTTGTGGCTTACATATTTAATGGCACGCTTTGAGACGTCCATTTATGTGGGGTAATTGCATTTGCTGCGCACTAAAAAGTGGAGCACATGTGGCCAGCCGGGTGGCTGTGTCATAACCTGGGTGCCAGCCACAAGGATAAGTGGCGCTTGGCTAGAAGAAGAAGCAACATAAATTTGGAGCATTCAACTGCAGGAACAGTAGCTGCAGCTAGTTAGCTAAAGGTTCAGTTTAAATTGCTTTGAATTTATCCACGCACTCATAACATTCATAGTCAACTGTCAACCACACCCCAGCCGCCATGTCGATGTCCATCATTGGGTATAGCCTTTTCAGTTTATGAGTCAGCCCCCACACACATTACCTGGCTGTCATTTAGCCAATTACCTGGCAAGGCAAACAAAGC
Organism: Drosophila ezoana; assembly: GCA_035045725.1. Lineage (NCBI taxonomy): Eukaryota > Metazoa > Arthropoda > Insecta > Diptera > Drosophilidae > Drosophila > Drosophila ezoana. Next base: position 9,606,166 of record JAWNOU010000005.1, read on the forward strand.
ACCATAGTGTACACACTATACAGTATATACTTGCGAGTATATGCATATATAGGCTATATGGACAGCGATCGGTGAATGCCACCGGCCATTCATTCATATTTTTATGTCTATATTATACGCGAGAATTGATGCCCAAAAATCGCACATAAATACGGAGCCAACAATTGGCAACAGCTGTTCAGGAGAGAGATGCTGCTGTTGCGATGCATCCCGAACGAATCGGAATATATAGTATGTTCTCTTTGTCGCTTTGTCGCCTTGTAGCCGTGTTGCTTTCCAGTCGCGCTGTAGCTGAACAAATGAATTCAGCGGATCCCCGAAAAAATGCTCGCTCACAGTTGGGAGAGCTGTTTGGGGTTTTCTTTTCGCTTTGCGAACGTTTGGCGTTTGGACGTGTCCGCGTATTGCTAAATGTCGCGTCGACTTGCCGTTCGCTGAGCAAAGTTGGTTTTATTAGGCGTATACGCAATACGCGCCATCCATCACGCATACGTCCTGTGCGCCAAGCCCAAGAGGTTCTTCTTACAGGCGTAGGTTCTCATTACTGCGCGGTGGCCGATCTGCGATCTGCGATCAGCGATCAGCGCTCAGTGTGCAGAGTTAAGCGTTCAGCGATCGCCTTTCCCGTTTCCATTGCCAACGGATCGCCAGTCGTTGGCCGCCGCTCGTGCGTTCCGTTCGGTGTTCTCGCTCATATCTCGACAGCTCCGTCTTCGTCGTCGTCGTCGTCGTCGTCGTTGTTGCCGTTACCGTTGTCATCTCCATTCGGTGCCGTACGCGTTGCCAGCTGTCAGCGACTCGGCGCAGCGCCGTTTGGAACTAAAAACGTTTCAAGGCACGGGATTTTCTCAACTTTTTCTCAACGCCTTTGACTTTTGCTATTTTTAACGTGTGTGTGCGGCCAAACACAAAAATTTTCACATTTTTTACCAACAATTTGCCCGAGTTGTTCTATGCGCAGCTGTCTGTGTGCGTGTGTGAGTGCATTTGCCTGTGTGTGTGTGTGTGGAAAATTTTGTTGCGTTAAATAAGTTATAAAACAATAAAAGTCCTCGCAGCAAACGCCATCAGTTCCATGCTTGGTAATAATCAATTCAACTATAAAATCTATATATATATTTATTTGTTTATAAATAAATATTTATGATAAAATGCCACAAAGTAGTTTGTACAAATGAGCCACATTTATGCAAAATAAAGTCGTGAAAATTCGTTTTATATCAAAAAGTGAATATAATTTATTGCTTGAACCATTAGCAAATGAGATGAAAATTGGTTAACAAACAAAATAAAAAATTTGACCGTTGCTGTTAATAAATAAATATAACAATTATAATGAATTAAAGAATAAAATTATGATTGAAAAGTTTGTAATATTATTCAAAGTATTGTATTAAACTAAAATAAACTGAGCTGTTGTATTTTTAGTTGCTGTCAGACAAAGTTCCTAAGCCACAATTGAAATACTTATTTATACTTAAGAAATATTTTTATATATTCAAAGAAATGATGTGATTTTATATAGCTTTAAACCACTCGCAAACTTTTCTTTCCGAATCAAAACATAAAACTTACCAAGCCCCTCGAATCAACTAGATAAGAAGAATAACTACAGTAGCTAGAAGGTTGGTTTGGGTGTTAATACTTAATTTTGGTGGACCTATAAATAATTTCAATTTAGAGAATGTGTTGCCTGCCTTCTGCTACATATAATATACGAATAGTGCGCGTTGTTCGACAAAAATCTGCTAAAAATACCAAAAACTGAACGCTGCGTGTCGCTGTCTATGTGTGTTTGTGTGAGTATGCATGTGTGTGTGTGTGTGTTTGTGTGTGTTTGTGTGTGTGTGTATAAGTGTGTGCTAGTGAGTGTGCCTGTCCGAGAGTGCAGTGGAGATTGATTGAAACGCAGTCGCATTGCTCAACTAAAACAAAAAGTAAATGCAACTCAACCAAAACCAAAATAAAAATGTGAAATAAAAAAAAAAAAAAACCACGCACAAAACAAACAAAATGCAAAACGCACTCAAGAACTGGCGACACTGACGACTGTCAGTCGTGCCCCAACCACAGCCCCACCCCAATCCCCCCATCCCCCAATCCCCGTCCACAAACACATCGACAACGACGTCAGTCAGTGGACTATTATTTAATTTTCGTTTTGGCCAACAGAAACAGAACCACGACTAAAACCAGCACCAGGGACACTTTTTGCTTGCAAAAAAATTTAATAGACTTTGCCAAAGCACCTAAAATACAGTTCAACAATATTACGAGTATTTTTTTGTATTTTTCTTCAACATTTCTTATTTTATTTTTGTGTTTTTTTCGCAAAGCGAATTTTATTTATTTTCCTTTGCTCGTTGGCAGCCAGCAATTTTTAAAATAACAATGATACATGCGGCTGCTGCTTGTTTATAAATAAATGCGCATACGTAAATGCTTTTATCAGCTCAGCTCGAGCGAGTGCTCTGATAAAGTTGGACACTTCCCTGGGAAAACATCCAATTGGCCAGGTTTGCCTTTAGAGTCTTGTTGTCCTGGTTTTTATACAGAAATTTGATGCATTTTCAAGAACTGTTCCCAAACAGAAGTCAATAAATCCATGCATTAGAGTAATAAGCATAATACTTATTAGGGTATGTTAATATCTAAGGGTTGCAAACTTAAGATTCGAATCATGGGAAGTTAAATCTCTCAATTTCTTGGCTCAAAGTACTCAGTTAATCCTAAGCTTGACTAAAACATTTTTACTCATTTACTTGTCATTAAAACAACTCCGAAATTTAAAAAACTTGTGTTTTAAATGTTTTCTTTCGCTCTTTTTATACCCTGAACCCATTGAAAATGGGTAAAAAGGGTATTTTGTATTTGTGCAAAATGCAAATGTATGTAACAGGCAGAAGGAAGCATCTCCGACCCCATATAGTATATATCTTCTTGATCAGCATCAATAGCCGAGTCGATCTAGCCATGTCCGTCTGTCTGTCCGTCCGTCCGTCCGTCCGTATGTATGAACGCAAGGATCTCAGAACCTATAAGAGCTAGAGACTTGAAATTTTAGATGTAGATGCTCCTAGTGCCTGCGCAGATCGAGTTTGTTTCCGATAAACGATAACTTGCCCCGTTTCCAAGTAATCGATAAAAATGTATATCGAAATCCCGTTTTTTAAGCAATTTTGGTAAATAATAAGAGAGTTACCAAAACTTGACATGTAGCTTTTAGAATAGTATATGTATATCGATTATCTTTCATTTTATACCTATCGCCAACTTCCCGCTATTCTCCATCTATAAGCGCGCGCTGCATTTGGTGATGGAATAAGAGGGTTCAGGGTATCCCCTAGTCGGGAGCTTCCGACTAGAACCTCTTACTTGTTTTTTTTGCTGACGTATTAATTGTATACAAATGGCTCAGTTTTAGAAAATCATTCGTAAACATTATTTTATTGTGTAACTTCTTAATCAATCTCTTAATAACCATTAATAATAACTAAATTTGCACTAAACATTTTAAATTTTCTTTAGTTTTTGAAAACAAAACCTAATATTATCGTAAGCCTATCAGTCCAAATCAAAGTAAACAATAGTGGCATAAACTGCGTAAATCGATTTTAGCTCCTGCAGCAGTTTAGTTTTGTATTCGGTATGGTTTCTTTCTTAAAAGTTGTACGGCGCCCTAGCCTAATTTATGGCTCCCATTCTAAAGAACATGAACAGAAATGTTGCCTGCAGCAATTGGCGTGTGTTGCCTGTTGCTGTTTATGCTTCGCTTTCGCCTCTGCAATCCCGAGCATTTACACAGAGTAATTGAATTTTTGGGAACAGTAGAGAACAGAGAACTCGGAACGTTCCCCAAGTGCGAGTGCGAGTGCGATTGCGAGTGCGAGTGCGAATACAATCGCATGCACTGTACGATGCGTGTGTTTTCATCATCATTAATGTTTAAACAAAATAACATTGGCAGCCAGAGACAGCAGCCGTAACGCAGGCAACTGGGAACCTGCTCCTCCGCTGACCACTGGCCCCTCAGCAGGCGTAGCTGCTCTGCTCGGTGTGTGTATTTTGCTATTAATAACAAAAGCATCAGAAGAATTCAAAATTGAATTTGAATTTCTTTTTGTTTCGTTTCGTTTCGTTTCGTTTCGTTTGGTCGGCAACCGCAAGAGAACAATAAACCGAAAAACAGAGCTATGCCAAAAATGAATAGAAAAAGTACCCGAAACGCTTGCGGTCATTTTATGAATAGCTATGTTAAATAAATAGTGCTGCAATTGGTATGGCATGATATTCAATCGATCGATTCTAAACAAAACGCTAAAGAAATAATAAATATGTTCTTGTAAACACAAAATTATTGTTCGCAATGGGCCAAAATGTGAAGGGTTGCAATACAGAGATAATTCCAATGTAAGCTAATCGAAAAACTGAATAAATTTCTCATGAACCCGAATTCCTCTTGTATCTTAAGAACATTTCGTTTGTGAGTCTTGTTCTGGCCAAACAACAAATTGCTTCTGCTAGATCAACATTTATTAATCAGCAATTAAATTCTAATAAAAAGTTAATTTCATCTTTAATTATTTTGTAGTGGTGACTTTTATTGCCACTTGAATTGCTTCTAAGACCAACAACAGAATTCTACACTGAATTTAATAAAAAATAACCATTGCATTGTTTTTCCTAGCATTAGGTGTATTTTTTTAGCCCTTCTATCCCTTCTATTTCTCTCAACCATGTAATAAGCCTGCCCAGGCAAAGCATCCGTTCTGTCTCTTCTCTTTCTATTTGTCGCTTTTGTTACGCTACTCTCTCGCCCTCTCTCTCTCTCTCCCTCTCTATCCAGTGTAAATTATTTGCAACAGAGTGAAGAATTTCCAAATAAACAATTTCCGCTGTAGCTCTGGTTTAACCGCACAACCGCTATCGCAATGCCAAGGCATTAAATACTGAGCCACATGGCGTATACATAATGCGCGTTAAGCGCACATTTCCTGCCCGTTTATATTATTGTTGTTAATCTTTTTCCAGACACTGTTGCTGCCATTGTTGTAAGTTGGCGTTTTTGGAGATTTTCGAGTATTTGGAAGTGCTTTAGTAACAATCTATGATTTTGAAATTTAGTTCTTCCCCTGGATATCATTCCTTTAAAAAATGTAAAATAATAATAATGGAAACTTTATATGTATATTAGTACATACAGAAATGTATCAATAAATCCTCTAGACGGGTAATTAGTTTTTAATGATATACTGCTTCCTTGTAGAATTTTATCGAAAAATGTATGTAATTTATGCACTAAATACATTCAAAGTTTAAAGCAATTGTTTATTCGACTGTTACTCGAAATAAATCACAAATACATAGCTAAAGTTTTAATTTCTCATATCAACTCATTTACCACAATAAAAACTAGAAACCTAAAACAAACAAGTAAGAGGTTCTAGTCGGGAGCTCCCGACTAGGGGATACCCTGAACCCTCATATTCCAACACCAAATGCAGCGCGCGCTTATAGATAGAGAGTAGCGGGGAGGTGGCGATAGGTATAAAATGAAAGATAATCGATATATATATACTTTTCTAGAAGCAACATGTCAAGTTTGGTAACTCTAGCTCTTATTATTTACCAAAATTGCTTAAAAAACAGGATATCGATATACATTTTTATCGATTACTTGGAAACGGGGCAAGTTATCGATTATCGGAAACAAACTCGATCTGCGTAGGAACTAGGAGCATCTACATCTAAAATTTCAAGTCTCTAGCTCTTATAGGTTCTGAGATCCTTGCGTTCATACATACGGACGGACGGACGGACGGACGGACGGACGGACGGACGGACGGACAGACAGACGGACATGGCTAGATCGACTCGGCTATTGATGCTGATCAAGAATATATATACTTTATGGGGTCGGAGATGCTTCCTTCTGCCTGTTACATACATTTGGATTTTGCACAAAAACATAATACCCCTTTTACCCATTTTTAATGGGTTCAGGGTATAAAAAGAATGTATGTTTAACACATGGCCCAGACGCACAAATTACACAGCTCTTAAAGAAAGCAAAAGCCCAATGGCCGAGCAACATAAATAATTACGAGGCAGTAAAAAAAAAACTACTTGGCAAAACTACAAAAAACCGCAGCGAAAAAAACAACCACAACAACTAATACAATACACATAGGAGCTACGTATCAAGAACTTTGATCTAATTCTCAAATAAAAACAATACAAGAAAATTAAAAATGAAAACTTTGCAAGTGCTGTGCCTGGCATTTGTGTGCTACTATGCAATTTTCATAATATTTTATTACTACTATCGCGGATACGTACAAACAAATAAACAACCGAGTGCCCGAAATCGCTGATCGCAGCAGCGAGTAGCCACAGCCACAGCGAGTTGCGGCGGCGAGTGGCTGCCACAGCGAGTGGCTGCCACCGGGCAACAGCTGAGCGTGGCAACCTGCAGCCGCCTCCCACTCATTGGGCGGCGCGCCATTGAGAATTTCTTTTTTGTTGGCCTTTGACGCTGCCCATTTGCGAGTTTATATACACAGATACAAACATATGTATCTATAGATACATGTAGGCTGTATTGTATTATATACAAGATGATGCTGTGTTGCGCCTATAAATTTTGTTAGCCCCGATGCGAAGCCAAAACTTAACTGAAAATCGTTTTTGTTATTAACAAACAACAGCTCGAAATATATAAATATATACATTCATACAATTATACAGATATGTGCGAGTAGCTTTGCGATTGCTCAAATACATTTTATCTACATCAACATAAGCAACAACAACACATCATCATCATCATCATCATTGTCATCGTCATCATTGCTCTCATTCGTGCTCATTCGTCTCGACTTCATTTGAGGTATTTTTCTATAGCATCTCATTCCAATAGATTTTATTTACATCATAAACATTTTGCCGCGCGCGTGCCCAAAAAAACTAAGGAAAAACTGACAGATAAAAATCAATTAAATGGCGTTATAAATCATTTTAGAAAATGCAAAAACTTAATAGCCTGCAACTTTGAGCTTTTCTCAAATGTTAGTACGAGCAAAGAACATTTGTTAGACTTGATTGCATAATGGGCAAATATATTTTCAGATTGATTTTTCTTTTGAAATAATTGAAAAGAAGCAAGTTTATGTAATTGAAATATATAAATCAAATATATAAAATAACAATAATTAAATAAAAAACGTGAAAAATTAATATGATGATAAAAAATTACTTTGAGCACTGACGGGATGCATTTCAACCTAATATTATTGGATTTATCTTATCGTAACTATGTTTAGCTTAAAGGCTTTTGCAATACAATGTTAACGATTTCAACTTATGGTTACTTTCATTTTCAGCTTTACACCTTACCCAATGATGGCCTACGACATTAGCATAAAGAGCCCCATTTTTGAGATGCCAGCGATAGAAACTTGATCGTTAATTAAAAGCTACAAGTCGAAAAGTCGAAGGCAAACAGAATCAAAAGAGAAAACAAGTTGTAACTTTCGCGTTTCAGTGAAAAATCAACAAATTAACCCAAGCAGAATTAACTTTAAGCTAAGCACAAGTCAACAAAGGAACAAATGAACAACAAACCAACTAATTACGTAGCTAATACAACAAACTAAAAAACGAAACTAAGCGAAACGAACTAAAAGTTAGATTTAACACAGACAACAAACAAATGCAAATGAAGCAGGAGCAACAACAACAGCAACAGCAACAATTGAGCAGTAAATCAATGCGCAGCATACGAAAACATAAAAAGCTCAAAGCGACGTCAACAACAACAGTAACACTTAGTAGTAGAACCTAGGACGAAGAAGAAGAAGAAGAATAAGAAGAAGAAGGAAACGATAGCCATACCAAAGAACAAGCATTGAGTATGCAACAGGCTGACCAACTAACGCAACAACAACTACAGCTACAGCAGCAACAACAGCTACAGCTACAACAACAACAACAACAACAACAACAGCACCAACAAAATGGGGGCGACATGGCCGCCTATGCCGCTGCCCAGGCCGCTTCCGGCGGCGGCATCAAGCGCGCCCCGATGAGCGGCGGCCGCTTTGACTTTGAGGACGGCGGCACCTATTGCGGCGGCTGGGACGAGGGCAAAGCCCACGGACATGGCGTTTGCACCGGCCCCAAGCACCAGGGCGCCTATGCAGGTGCCTGGAACTATGGCTTTGAGGTATCCGGATCGTACATTTGGCCCAGGTGAGTTCTTCTATTTCAATGTATGAATTTAAGAATTTTCTACTGTGTTAAAATGGGATAACTCGTCGATCTAGCCATGTCCGTCTGCCTGTCCGTCCGTCCGTCCGTCCGTCCGTATATATGAACGCAAGGATATCAGAACCTCTAAGAGCTAGAGACTTGAAATTAGCTGTAGGTCCTCCTAGTGCCTGGGCAGTATAAACATCAATATGTGGTCTGGGTTATCACATTGAAATAAAAAACAATTAACTTACCAAGCAAATTCCTAATTGGAAACTAGGGACATTTGCTGCCGAGTCACCCAAGTTCTCACACAGCTTTCTAACTCGTTGCAGCGGATCACACTACGAGGGCCAATGGCAAAATGGACGACGACATGGTTTGGGCGTGGAGCAGATTGGTCGCCAGATCTACCGCGGCGAGTGGTCCAAGGATGGACACAAAGGGCGCTATGGTGTCAGGGAGAGCACCGTGTCGACGGCCAAGTACGAGGGCACCTGGAACGAGGGCTACCAGGATGGTTCCGGCTGCGAGACCTATGCAGATGGCGGTAAGCGAATTCACACTGCGTATACGTAACGGCGCTTTATGCATGAGATCATTTGCCGTCCGTTTCCTGGCCCATTTTCAAAAGCCAACAAAAACAGAAGCAGCTGAAATCAATTTGTTGTTGTTCTATTTTACTTTTTGACGTTTCTGTAATAATTCGGCACATGTGCATGTGTGTGTGTGTGTGTGTGTGTACTCATATAGGCCATTTCAATGTTCTGTTTTTGCCTTGCCGGTAAGCCAAAATCTCTCGCACACAAAGGCGCACACACACATGGGCAGAGCACAGAGTGACCAAAGCCTGACGTCATATTTTCCTTAGTCTTTTACGTTTTTCTTTTGAAACATTTTTGCAACATGAGTGGGTTTTTTCTGGGGAAATTCGGTTAGCTCGCCTAGTGGTACCAGAGCATATGGCTCTATATCATCATGCCTTGTGTGGTGTGGGTGTGTGTGTGTGTGTTTGTACGTGCTTGAATAATACACATATGCAAATTTTAAAATATAATTGCAATTTACATTGTATCGAAAATGTCATTGTGAATGCATGCGATGCACTCAATTGTATACAGGCGATTATTCACAAGTGTGGTTCATCGATTCATGTGTTTGCAATGCAATGTACTTATTAAAGATCTTTTAGACGGACATATTCAGCTTGTCAATGCATAATATGAGTTGATCGTAGAGTCTCTAAAGGGGACTTGGCATACGCATATTAATTTAATAACGGTAAAATATCAAATTTCTGAAGATCCCTCAGATTTGAAATTAAAATTTAGGAATAGTTTAATAAACGAATTGTGGGGCATATCCTTAAACAGAGATACATTTCACAGCGCCTTATAAATGGGATTTTTACATGCGATTAGCTTCCCAATTGTATCTAAGTGCGATATACATATGCAGCGTCTTCTCTTTATTAAACTCAATATTTTTAGGTGTCCTCTCCTTTACTTACAAGTTCAATTGCGAATAGCTGCAGTAGCATTTTATTCAGTTGAGTTAACTAAGTATACAAATGTCTGCCTAAAACTATAAATTGTCATTTGCTCAGCCTTAGCAACATTTGCTAATTAAATAACCCAACCTTTTTCGACATTCCGGCCGGAGAACACAATATAAAAGCAAGCGACCCTCTTAAGTAGGGTCCTTAAATGGCGCAAGACACGTGGACATATTAATAGAATACTAGTTACTTCCAGCAATGCCTACGAATGAGCTCCCAGCTAATGAATGTATTCCATGCTAAGTAGATGCAGTCGAGCAGGACTTCCGCTAGCCTGAGGCATTCCAATGAGGTCACACAATGCGGTTGTGTTTATCATTTGCATTTTAATTGGCCAACAAATGCAACAGAGAGAAAGAGAGAGAGGGGGAGAAAGAGCGAGCGAGACTCATATAATAGACCTTTATTTTTTTGTTACAGGCAAGTACCAGGGTCAGTGGCAAGAGGGCAAGCGGCACGGGTATGGCATACGCACCTCGGCGCCCTTTGGCCTCGCCTCTCATCATCGTCGCAAGAATCTGCACGCCTCGTTGAGTTCCCTGCGCAGTGCTGAGAATGGCAATGCCGCCAAGGCTGTTGAGAAGACGGAGGAGATACGTGGCGGCTTTGTGTTGACCGCCAAGTCCGATAAGCTTCCGGTTCGTCGCAACAGTCTCACGGAAAAGACGAAGAAGGGATTTCTTATGGTAAGCAGCCGAACCCTCAACACGCTCCAAGACATTTCTAACAGGTTATCCTTCCCGCAGGGTCTGAAAATGCGTAAACAGCGCAGCACTGGCGATCTGGAGAAACGTGGCACCATTGCTTCAGGCAGCATTAGATCCACAATGTCATCGGCTTCATGGATTAGCACCGGTTCCGAGCAGTCAAATTTGACAACTAAGTAAGTGGGCACACGTTTATCAATAGGAAATTCTTTACGGATTAGTCTTAAGTCTTTCTCTCCTCAATAGAACTGAGCTTCATTTTTAACAATATGGAATAATAACCCATTATAGATAACTAAGGAAACATATTTGGGATGCCTATGAATGTTACAAGATTTCTTTTCCCCATATTTCCCCATCATTAAAATTATTCTTGTGGAAAAAAATTGCTTATATAATTATGATACTTACAGATCTGCGCACACAGAGTCCAATGCCAGTTTTACCATGGACGATGAGCAACTGGATCCCACGGTGGTGGAAACCTACATGGGCGAATGGAAGAAGGACAAGCGCTGCGGTCACGGTGTCGCCGAGCGCAGCGATGGGCTCAAGTAAGTGGACAGCTAAGATTGGCAGATTCCAATACTAATCCATGAATTTGCTACACAGATACGAGGGCGAGTGGTACAACAATCGCAAGCATGGCTATGGTGTCACCACGTTCCGTGATGGCAACGTCGAGGAGGGCAAATACAAGAACAACATACTTATCACCAGCCAGAAGAAAAAGCATTTGTTCCTGGCGCGTTCGCGCAAATTCCGTGACCGCATCACGGCCGCCGTCAATTCCGCGCAGCGCGCTCTCAAGATGGCCATGCAGCGCTCGGACATGGCCATCTCGCGCATGGCCACAGCCGCAGCCAAGGCACAGAATGCGGACGTTGCCGCCGAACAGGCGCGCATCGATTGCGAGAATGCCGTCCGCATGGCCCGCGAATTCGCGCCCGACTTCAAGCCTTCGGTGCTGGAGCGTTTCGAGAAGTTGCGCTATCGCGAGCGCGAGCGTTTTCGAGGCGGCCCTGGCCCAACAAATGTGGATATGGGCCTGGGCATGGCCGGAGCCAAGACAGCTGCCTCTATGCAGCAACAATTCTCGCCGGCGAGTAGCGGCGGCGCTGGCTCCGGTTCCGGCTCAGATGCATATGCCACGCAGGCGCAACGACAGCAGCAGTACGTGAACATGCAGCAGCAGCAGCGCCGCATGTCGCAGCAGCAACACGAGTCGGAGTGCCCCGTGCCGTCGTCCATGTATTCGCAGCAGCTGCCCGTCTCGCCGCAGACGGATCTCTCGGGGCTGGTCAGCCAAGCGCAGCCGAGCCATGCGCAGGTCGTCAGCGCCATCAATCAAATGTATCACCAGCAGCAGCATCAGCAGCAACAGCAACAGCAGCAACAGCAGCAACAGCAGCAACAGCAGCAGCAGCAGCAACAGAGCAATCCACAAATGAATCCTGCATATCAGTTCCAGCAGCAACAGCCGCCCGGCGGTGGCGGCGGCGGCGTTAAACTGAATCACCAGCAGACGCCGTTTGGCGCAGGCAACGCCAACCTGACGCCCAGCAACATTTCGCCGCAACAGCAGCACCAACAGTTGCTCCACCAGCAGCAGCAGCAGCAGCTGCAGCAACAGCAACATCAGCAACAACAGCAACAAAGACTCTACCAGCAACAGATGCAGCAGCAACAACAACTGCAACAGCAGCAGCAGCTACAGCAGCAACAGCAACAACTACAGCAGCAACAGCAACAGCTGCAGCAGCAACCCTCGCTGCACTCCTCGCCCAGCCACAATACCACGAGCATGTTGCGACGCGCGTCCCAGCAGCAGCAGCAACAGTTGGCGGATGTCGGCGCCAATGCGGCTGCGATGGCCGCGGCGCAGCAGCAGCCGCGTGGACAGCGACCGCCCATGTTGGGACAGACTGGCCAGCAGTCGTCCATTGATCACTTTGACCACTACAAGCGACCGCCCAGTCGGGACTCCTCCATTGATAGATATGCGCGCGCGGCCAGCCGCATGAGCGGCGCTTTTGCCGGCTCTCGTCAGGCCTCGCTGGACCGCTCCGGGCTTGCCGATGGGATGCCCAATGGCCCCGGCGGCGGCGGCGGCACCAGCACTCCAGATGGACGTCCACGTGCTGGCTCAGTATTTCGAGGCACGACGCCGGTGGCGGGTGCTTCGGCCACGACTGCCGCCTCGACCATGACCGGCAACGGCTCGCTGCCCTCTGGTGCTGGTGGGCGTTTATCACGCGCTGGAACGCCCAGTTTGGGGAGTGGCGGTGGGCGTGCGCCCAGCCAAAGCAATGCGGCGGAGCCGCTCTTCTCGTCGCCCAATCAGCCCTTCGAGGATGTGCTGCTGCGTCAACGTACGCTCGGTCAGGATATCATTCCCTCGCCCTTGCAACCAAAACGCACGGAAAGCTTGTATTTGCCTGCCAAGCCTGCGACACCGGTGGGCGTGGCCATGGGCGGCAAAGGCGGTGGTGGCAAGAAAATGAAGGTAAGCTGTCAGCTATTAAAAACATAACAAGCAAATCTTAAACTCAAATCATAAACTCATCAGGAAATCATATAAAGAGAAAGTATTATTAAGAATAATCTTCGCTTAAAGCAAATCTTCACCATACATCTTACATATGTATTTAATGTAATTATACAAGGGTATATTCATCTTCGCTGTCCCAAAAATAGTTAAAATTTATTTTTTAATTCTATTCTCTGTACATATTGTGGTTTGTGTGTTTGATACGCAAATCAAAATCAAAATTCTCAATTAAGTTTTTTGCACTTTAATGCGGCTCATAAAATCTGCACGCGTCTGTTTGTCAGATTCCCGGGCAGCTAAACCCAAATATTTCATAACGCAGTTAATCCGCGCAATTAACTTGATTATATATGCCTTATATCTGGCCAAAAGAGAATTGCTGCCAATAAGCCAAATCTTCAAGAGAGACGGAGAGCGAGAAAGAGAGAGAGCTGGACGGAACATGTGCCCATTCTCCGGCTATTTATAGGCGGAACTGAGTGCACGCCAGGCCAGAATGGAATGCATGTGTATCGTGGGCATTCTCTGCGGGCCGCTGGCTGTCTCCGCTGAATGCGATGAACACTTCACAAGTGGTGGCCCATTGGAAGATCTGTCGTGTCGCTCAATTGTCGCTGGCTGGCGACAGTTGCCGAAAGCACTTTGGTAGTAGCAAAAGACGCGTTGATCCCGCCAGAGGCGGCGGCCGAGAAAGATTTCTGCTAAAGTTGATTGCCACTTGGCAGCCATAAAAATATATATTTGTGTATATGTCTCGTTAAACAATATAAATATATATATATATATTCTCGAAGAGCAGCAACCGCAGAGGCTGAGACAGCGGAGGGGTTATTCTAGTTGTTGTTGTTGTTGTTTTGGCTCAGTGCCGTGCGTGTTGGACTATTTTTGGCCACTGGGCGCATTGCTGGCAACTGACAACGACGACCGCCGAGTGTCGGCATAATTAGTGTTTAGTAAAAATGAACAACTCGTTTACAAGTTGGAGGTGGCGCCAATAGGACTCAAAAGACTTATGCAAGCTGCTGCAGCAGTGGCAGTCGAACTGTAAACATTTAGTTGTGAGGCAACAACATGGACTGGTATCCAGAGGAGGATGAGGAGGACTTGATGTTCTCGCCGGCGCTGTTGGCGCGCCGCGCCAGCGAGAGCTGGATAGTCGATCCGCCCGTTGAGGTGGTGTTGCATACATCCAGCACCGTTGCATAACTAAAATTCCATTTCCCCCTCTCTTATCCACAGACGGTGCCCATCAATGTGTCGCTGCAGCGCAAGAAGTCCATGCCAGACTTTCAGGAGCTGCCGCGCGCCACGGAGGCGATGAGTCGCGAGGAAGTCTCCGCCCTGGGCTCGGCCCGCCGCGAGGCCGTGCGTCGTCAAATCGAAGTCAACGAACGCCTCAGGGCGAATCCCTTGCTGTATTTGGTTAGTCCGCAAGTGAAGGTGAGTGTTCCGTTCGAGTGGGCTGCAGCTCAGCTTAGCCGGCCACTAAACGCTTCTTCGTTTATTTCTTGACAGGATTGGCTGGTGCGACGACAGCTGATGCTGCTCGTGCTGTTTATCAATATGCTGCTGGCACTCCTATTTGTCAAGATGGTTACCTAGCGCCGGATGCGCCAGACCACACGGAATCGAAGCAAAACGACAACAACAGCAGATGCCGGCAAAGCAATAAAACTTTCAAAGTTTTGGAATCATTGTGTCACATGCTGCTAAGCGTCATGAAGTTTGCGAGCCATTGTTCAGTGACTATGGTGAATTTGAAGCCGCCAACAGGCTGCCTCTGCAGTTTGAAGACCACTGAGCGTGCAGTTTGATGTGCGGTTGGACGCTGTGTTTTGTGAATTAATTTTGTGTGGTTGAGTTTTTTTGTGGGCGAAGGCTAACAATTTTTAGCATTTGCACTAAACAGATTTATATATATTTATATATGCTAAAATATATATATATATATATATTAAAAATACTATATATGTATGATAAACAAAAATCGAATTAAACACTAGACTGCAGCCAAATTGAAAATGAAAATAAACTTAAACTAAAAACGCAGAACTGCAATACACAAATCGTAGGAATATTAATATTTAAACAATAAATGGCTGTGCAGCCAATGCATTAACCGAAATTTTGTCAAGCCAAACAATTTGTATTTGTGGCTATTCAAGATCAACATAAATGGTTAAACAAAAAGAAAAACTAAACTAAAAACTATACGCAAATCAATTTAACGAATTTTTCTACACATTTAAATGTAAAAGTAATATTCTACAAAACCCATTTATCAATATTTAAACTCATCATGATTTCACACACACACACAAACACATATATATATATATAAATATATTTAAATTATGGCTATAATATGAGAAGCAAATTTTAGACAAATGCGAAACCCAAAACCAAGAAAAACCTTATCCTATTTGCAATTGAAATTAAATTTAGTCAGCAAGCTAATCAAAAGGCAACAACATAATACTTAAAAACAAAAAACAAAAAATTGTAATAATTGTGAGCACGTATATTTGTATAATTAGCAAAATTGTGTGGGACCTAAATCGACAACAACAGCAAGAATATAAAAACAAAAGCATAAACTTTTATAAATAAAATTAATTTTAAGCGCCAGTTACGCGCTTTCTTTTGGGCGAGAAACAGAAAAGAATTTTGAAAATCAACTAAAAGTACGTAAACTTAAAAGTAAATGCGAAATATTGAGATTGAGATTGAGATTGTTGATGAATGAAGCTGTATATATAACTTATAAATTATTCATATAACTATAACATTTAATTTTTTTCTCTCCATACAATTATGAACATATTTAATTTCATAGCTAAAATTATGCCATTTTTGAAATGTTTGCAATTTAACTGTTTTTAGTTCCATATAATTTCAAATATACTTTAATTATTATTTAATTTTTTAATTTGTTCTTTTTTATGCATATATTATTTAAAAAAAAACAATAAAAAAACAAACGCACACGCAAATTGTGCGTAAAAGTATTTATTTTTCTTGGTGTTACTTCTCTGTTTTTCCTTATCTAAAATAATAAAAAGAAAAAATAAAAACTCTCAAGTGCAATTATATAAGCTGTAAAACTTTCTGCATTCTTCAGCTTCTAATGAATGTTCGGGATTGGCAAAATGTTTGATCTGCAAACAGAAAAAAAAACCCTTAAAATCGAAAGACTTGAAACTGAAAACTGTTGGCTGATGTTGATTTGAATGGAAATTTTATTTGTCACGCATAGCTTGATGCTAGCAATTGGAAAATATATAAAGAATTCAAACGCGATGAACATATATATATATATATATATTGAAGTAACACTTATGTATATACATACGTATGCCTATATACTTATATCATATGTGCTAGCATAACCAAAGAAACAAGCTGGAAAATTATATATTATAATAAACGATCAAATCTTATTAAATGTTATCAACAAAACATATATCAAAGAGAATGCATAATAAAATTAACTTTTTCAAGGCTATAATAAAAATCGATAAAATAATAGATTTTGTTACTTTTCGTGGGCGACTTTTTTATTTATCTCGATATTAAATTTGTTTATGTTTGACAAAGAAGTTAAGCCGGGTAATGTTAGTATTCGAAGATGTCTCGATAAGAAGAGCAGACTGATCAAATTATTTGGAAACAACTTCCTTCTCGTTTTGGACGGTAAACGTTTTCCTCAAGTAAATGGCTTCTAAAATAGATATAATTCAAGTTATTGACAAAACCAAAACTCGATTAGCTTTATATCATAAAAGTAAACAATTTTGTATACGAAACGCTTTATTATCAATTTTGTTTAATGTTTTCTTGTAGCAAAGGTTTGGGAGTACATTTTTCGCGATATCTTGTTGATGTTTTGCATATTTTAGCCTTTTGCAACAATATGACGCACTAAACATATTCATTTGACTCACATATGTATCGTATGTATAAAAGATTTAAGTAAGTTGCTAGCATATTGTACTAAAAAGAGCTATATCATATTTAAATCGAAGAAGTTGGCCATTTTTTCAATAAACAAAACTAGTTTATATATTTATGTTTGCCTGTCTGACTGTATGCATGTGTATATAGTATGTTCAAAACATGGGTCAACCTAATAACACCTTGCTTGCATTCAAAACAATCAAACGCGCTTCAAAAAACAAATAAAATATAATTACAACAATGAAACCCGTTCAACTGGTTTTAAGCGCAAGCAAAGCGACAAATCATGGTTTAAAAAAAATAATTAAAAAAAGCAAAACAAAAAGGACAAAGGGAACGCCCACTGTAAGCTGCAGGACTCCTCATAACGCGCCCGGCTTCAGGGAAAACGATAGCTTTGGTCTTGAATTATTTTTGCCTAATATGACCTTTTGCTCTTCCTTGACACGTTTCTCCTGCTCTTTGCGCATACGTTGACGCTCCTCATCCATCAGACGCTGTTCCTCAATGATAGCTAAACGTTCTTCGGCCTGTTTTATGGATATTAGATTTTATTAAAGACAATGAAAGAATCACATTAAGCTATTTTGTATTACCAATTTTCTTTGCGCCTCTTCGATTTTGCGATTATTTTCGGCCAAAATTTCTTCGAGCTCTTCGCGTTTTTGCTTTTCCTCCTCCTATAAAACCCAAATAAAATGGCGTATTAATAATTCAGATTTAAGGCTTCATGAAATGCTTAGGTCTAGTTATATTTATAAAGAAACGGTTTCTTTTACATCGGTGACGCAAAATTTGCGGCGACTGTGGACGCAATTTTATCAGCTTTTTTTTCTTTTTTAATTTTCGATGGGCTGCATAAATATGTATTAAAGATCTAATTTAATGTTTTACAATAAGTTACATAGAAGATATTGGTAGAAAGTAAAAAACATTTAGTAGTGTCTAAAAAAAAAACGTTTAAATAAGAGTTGGTATTTTTTGCGAATTTAATTTTTAACAATAAGAGCACACAACATTAACAAATGTACTTTAACTTGATTTTTTTTTAAATATGATATTCTTTTTGGTTTTGATTTTCTTTTTTTTTTTTTTTTTGATTTTGTTTTTGTTTTGTTTTGTTGCTACTTACTATTGAAATAGTTCATTTTCCAGTTTAATGGCTAAATCATTTTGTTAATTTTTGGCTTTGCTGCGAATTTGCATTTTGATTTACGGTATTCAGCTACATAGTTGTTTAATCAGAATTACATTACATATTGTGTTTAGAAAACAAATAAAAAAGCGTTTCGATAAACGATAAATGTTTGAAGAACAAACATACATAAAATTAACATTTTGGCACGACGACAACAACAACAAGTACAGTCATACCCATTGACAAATGGTTTATCCGGCTTATGAGTTACGATAACAATCTTAAGTCTGATCAGCTTTGGTGTTCCTATGACGAATGTTCCTAGAGGGAGAGCTTAGAGTCCTTAGAGTCTATTTTTGATATTGTTTATGCTTTTGCATTGTTTTTCGTTACATTTGTACGATTATTGTTCACACTTTAGACACTTCAGTTCGTTAATCCATTTTGTTGTTTCACACGTTTCGTATGCTTAAGGAACTCACTCACCCGTTTATTGGTATGGATAGGCCCCCTTACGGGATCTTTTGAGGCTTTTGGCATGCTGCGTACAGTTGGAACTAAGCTAAGCTATGCTAAGCCCGCCCCAAAGCTTGGCCAAACTGTACTGGCTAACGGTACTAACTTTACGACTAGACAACTTTACGTATATATATATATATATTATTATATATATATATATATGTACGTGATACGTATGTATGTGTGTGGTACATCTTGAATGTCTCCTAGAAAGCTGTTGCTCTCATCCGTGTGGCCGAATTCTCTTCAAAGCTGGGTCCGGCTTAGGTTCGGGTGTGGGGCGGGACGACATATACAGTTAGGTATATGTACAAATTTACATGTTTATTACGTTCTGCTTGTTTGTTGTGATTGTGATTCCCTCGTACACGCGTCAAACACACACACACACACCACACCTAAACACACGCGCGCACACCCACACACGCATTCGATAAAAAAAGCATTATCGCGCATCATGTAACAACAACAACAACGAGTTACAGAAACCAATCAAAATAAAATTGAACTGATAGATGAAGCTAATGCGAGTAATGCAAAAATAGAATTATGCACTTTTGGGACGTCAAAAACTGCAAGACACATTTTTGGCTTTAGGGATAAATTTCTTCTTTTTTTTTTGTAGAAAAAATAAATAATAATTACAAAAATTATTTGGCAAGAGGAAATAGGCGAACTGTGCAGCGACGTGGCCAGAGGCTCAGCGTGTTTGTGTATGGATGTGTGTTGCGGCTATGAACCGAAAAGTTACCAGTTAGCAGATATGAGAGTAGGTTAGTAGTTAAAAGTGCAATGTGAGTTAGCCATGTTCTTGATTTAAATAGAATACTCCAAAAAGCTAAAGATAAGTTAACATAGAGTCAGCTTAAAGTTTGCCGAAGCTTCTTCAGTTTTAAAGTTACTTTAGAATTTAGAATTGAGAGCAAGAACATGGCTGTGATTTATAATGATTATTGAATGGAAATTAGTAAAACTCTTAAACAAACACACCCACACACACACACCCAGGCACACTGATCCATCAGAACCCGGTATTTGCAGTTGGTAATTGGAAACGTCGCTACACAATTTCGTATTGGGGTTTACAAGACGACTGTTTGCAACTGCTGTTTGTTTTGTACGTGTGCGTGTTTCGGTAGTTGTCGGAGGCTGTATATTGTGCGTGTGGTAGTTTTGGTATTTGTGGTAGCAGCAGTCGTCCAGCGAAATCTGAATACGAGCACCTACCTCGCGACGGCGTTCTTCTTCGCGTATCTGTTCGCGCCGCCTCTCCAGTTCGAGCATCATATCACGTTCCATTTCCGCTTTGGCAGTGTCGACTCGTCGGTTCACCTCCTGTTCGATTTCATCGCGTCGCTTCTCGAGCTCCTCCTCGACACGCTTCTTAACTAGCATTTCGATGCGTTTGGCCGCCTGCTCTTCTATTGTTTTCTGCTCGGCTTCTTTTTGCCGCCGCTGCCGTTCCATTTCGGCCAATCGTTCCACCTGCAGTAAATTTTGCTGCAAGTAAATTAGTTTAGTACAGAAACCCCAGTAATAAGCGAGTTAGCAAGTAGTTTACTTCATCCAGTTTCTTAAAGCGACTGCGCTTGTGTCGGCTGCGTTGCGTCTCATGATCCGAGTACTGTTGGCTATCACTACTTGATGAGGTGGAGCGCTTGCGGGACTTTGAGTGCGAGTGCCGGTGATAGTCTCGCTCTGTGTGTGTGTGCAGGTGCGTGTGCGTGTGCCTGTCGCTGCGGTGTCTATCGCGTTCTCGCCGGCCGTGTTGGTTAATCTCTGTTGATTTGTCTCTATCCGTGCGACTGCTGCGTGTGCAGCTGCTGCGCTCGTGCTCGTGGTCCCGATCCCTGTCGCGGTTGTGTGACTTACTTTTGCTGCGTTTCTTGTGTTTGCTCTTGTGATGACGACGTTTCACCGAGGGACTGCGCGAACGTGAACCCATTATTGTAAATATATATATATATCTAAATATATATATATATATATATATATATATATATATATATATATTAAATCAACAAAAAATAGCCCTTTTTAAGAAAATTTATTTAATGCTTTGCTCAGTTTCTCACAACAAAATCAATCTACAGATGCCTTAAAAATAGTGTTGCACATCGTTAAAATGCCGTAATTCATTGACAACGCTTGCAGCACTGAAATTGTGGTATTTTTATGGACATCCGCATTCGGTCCGATTCTTATCCATACTCAGTATAATTTCATGAAACTTGTCTATCATCACTTGGTTGTCCTTAAAGCCAACGATTTCCTTTGCCGCTTCTTTGGGCAGCCATTTAAGTTCGGTGTGCTCCTCGGAGAGAACAGCCTCTTGGTTTGGATTTCGAAGCTCTGCTAGCCAGTAGATAACAACCTTGGGCTTACCTTTGACCTCATAATTTAGAGTAAGAGGTATATCTCGATAGATTATCAAGTCTTTTTCATCGTAGCTTTATAACAAAATAAGTTATTGTTGTGCTGATTTTTAAACTCTTAAGCACTTACCCGGCTTCTTCCTTTGTTTCCCGCAATGCTGTAGTGAAGTCATCTTCGCCAGGATCCACGTGTCCCTTTGGCGCGCTCCAGTGAAAATCACCATATGAAGCCTTTAACAGTAAATATTGAATTTCTCCACATATGCGCCGAAAAAGGACAAATCCAGCAGCTCTCTTGACCATTTTTCTCGTAACCAATTGATAACTGAGTAGTGTTGCAGAGCGAGTAAATATAAAGCTCGGGAGTTATCTTCTTGGTATAAATTTGTTTCATTTTTTCAGATGGTACAAATGAATGAACAAAAACAAATACTAATAATGCTTTAAACTTTAAATGTTGGCTATAGCCAAATTCCCCGGCCAACAGCCTAATTAGCATAAAATGTACCAAAAAACGAATTTAAACCAATTATTTTGCACACTTAACAACACTGGTTGACTATTTTACATTGGACGTGCGGCGCACGTTGTCTTTATTAAATTAGTTACATAAAAATATCTAAATTGTAAAAGAAATGTTTGCACTTCTGCGCCGTTTTGCGTGCGCATCCGTCACAAATAGAAACAAGCCATGTCTGGTGCGCTGTTATGCCTCCTTCACGCCGAGGGATGTGCTGCGCGAAACGTCGGATGAGGCCGGTACGCTGCTCAGCCGTTTTGCCAAGCACATAGCCATAGAGCGCTACAAGTGTGAGGAGCACGTGCTGCCACCGACGGAGATACGCTACTCCGACTATTTTCCCATAACGGATGAACGATACTTTAGGCGCTCTGTAGAGAAGACGCCTGCCTCGCAGTTGCCAGCATTGATTATACACGCCTCCAGCTATCGGCCCAATGCAGCCCCGCCTATGTATGCCATGGCATTAAACGCGCTGGATGCGCAAGCGGCAGCAATGCTGAAGCAGATGGACATAACTACTATGCTGGAGACACTCTACGCATTTTTGTTCCTCATGCCAAACTGGCTAAAGCGCACGGATTTCTATCATGCGGCTATGCGACGTCTTGCAGAGGAAGTGCCTAGCAGCAAACAGCGGTTTATGCAAATCTGTTTCTACCTGGGCCTTCAGAAGCAGCAGCAGAAGAACGATTTGGAGTCGCTGCTCGCCACACAGCTTGGTGATCATTTGGCCACCTTGAGCCCTCTGGATCTGGCCCTGATTAGCAATGCTGCCTACAAGACGTCTACGTTAGTGACAGGCGCTGTGCGTGAGGCTTATGAGGCCGCCCTGGTGCAAGCAATTTTGAATCTACAGTTTGGTCCGGACAACGCCGCAGATGATGCGCTGCTTATTTGCTACATCAAGGCTTTGCGGCTCCAGCGGGTGCAGGATGAACGAATCTGCCAGCACCTGCAGGGCATCTGCCTGGAGCCTGCGCAGCTATTGAAACTGCAGCCACGGGGCTTAGCCCATATATTCGCGTACTTTGCAGAGATGCAGTGGGATCAAGCGGAATGCATGCATGCACTTGTAGAACGTTTACTGCAGTTTAAGCCCAGTGAGCTGCGCGCCAAAGACTTGGCCACATTCCTGTGGAGCTGTGCACAGCTTAATTGCCCGTTAACTACCGCACAGCTTAGGCAACTGGAGGTGATTGCCTTGCGCAAACTAGATCAAGGCGAATATGATTACTATGCCGACCAATTGGTTGACACTTGCCTCTCCCTGTGCATCATGGGCCACCACTCAAAGGTGCTCTTTGATGCGGCAGAGGAACTAAAGGCCGTACAACGCCAACGTCAGCGAGCACAACCCAAAGTAGACAGCCGCTTGACTGTTCTGCGATCCGCTGTGTCCATCGAGCAGCCCAGCTGGACAGATGTCAAAAGGGAGCAGGTCTTTAAGGAGTTAGCGCGTGCGCCTGGCTATTTGCTAAAGCAGCGCGACGATCTGACAGCTTATGCCAAGCAGCTGGCTGCAGATGCCGACGTGGAAGGTGTCGATCTGGTATGCCCAATTGTTGGTATCAATTTGCCCAGCTTGCGCGTCCAGACACTTGGCGAGCAGTCATGTATTTATTACATAGAGCTGCTGACGCCGCAACAGACGCTGAGATTCAGTCAAACGGCGACTTCTTTGTTGAGGCTAAAAAGACGACTCCTGGAATCGCTGGGCCAGCGCGTTGTACTGGTGAGTATTGCATTTAAAGCTAGAGCTTTTTAAACCCTCTAACAAATTCCAAACTTGGCAGCTTCATTCTGGTGAAATGGCGTCCAATGCGCAGGCGCTGCACCAGCTTTTGGAGCAAACGACAGTCGCTAAGAACGAGCCTGAACAGGCGGTGCATGGCCTCAACAATTGAAACGTGTGATATAGAGTCTACATGATTAGCTTTAATTAACAAGTTTTTAATGTAATTAATTTAGTAAAAATAACACTAAACGTAATGTTCAACATTTTCTGTATAATACAAGGGGGCAAGTTTGTTCTTCGGAAAATCAATGCTCATCTGATCGACTTGATCTTTGCTTTAAGCACAATATAGGCACCCAGCCGGAAAAGAAACATCATTGCGCACAATGCTATTATATCTGTCCAGAACTTATCGCCAGACATAGTAATTTCCTCCAGAAACTTCTTTGGATATCTGCAGCACAAAAGAGCATTAATAAATCAGTTTCGAGATTCATAAATTCAGCCAATTACCTATAGTGGCAATAGGGCGCCTCGTTGCACTCCAAAACGCCACGGTCCAGTCCATAGATGGCAGCTATAAAGCCCTCAAGGCCGTAGCGCAAATGAGATATGTTACTGCCCCACTTCAGGTAACTGGGCAGATCGCGCAGTGTGACACCAAAGCCGGCGAACATCATCATGGGTATAGTAAGCACTGGAGCCAGGAAAGTGCCATTGACCACATCGAACCAAGCGCCAATGATAAGGCCAATGCTTTGGCCCACAAACACAATTAACAAGCTGATGGAAAAGAACATCCAGAAGCGTACCCATTCCAACGGCTGATAGCTCCACAAATAAATAATCACCGAAAACAGGAAAGTACTCACAAACTGCAAGGAAAATGAAATTGTTTTTAAATTGAGTTTTTGCTTAAACTAAGTGTGAAACCTACCGTTATAGGCAGGTCAACGAGCGTCATGGCAAAGTAGTACGCCTTGAGAGAGTACCAGCGATTAAAGTGCTCCTTGATTAAAATCGTCATCTCAATGGGAACTTAAATGAAAAGCGATACATATAAGATATTAACAGGGCATTGATATATATTAGGATATATATAATATATTAATGAGAAATCCTTTGATTTATTAAGAAGAGTACGAAATTCGACGATTTATTAGGAATTCTTTGAGTTATTTAGAAGAGTACCCCATGTCTTTTAGTGGATATGATAGAGAGCAATCCAGACATAGCTACAGATTAACATTTAGCCCAGCACCCTGACTTGAGTAAGGTCTAATCATTTCCAAAGCCTTCAGAACCAGCCGACCTGGAGCCTCGTGCAACAAAAAGGATGTCAGTTAGCAGTCAAATAACACTTACATGTTAGGACTGTCAACATCATGGTGGTCATCGAATGATGCATCAATATGGCAAACAGTAGATTATAATTGTCCAAAACTCGTGAGCCCTCTCTGCCCGCACGATCGTACATGGCGCCGTAAAGTACGGCCACAGCAATGTTGACTCCAATGCGAAGATGTGTCATTGTCGTATCTCGACGTGCCTTAATATAGCCGCGTCGCAGCAGCACAGAGCACTGATTCGTAAAGCTGGTGTTCTCCAGGGAAACATTTTTGGAGCGCTTGGGTATGGGGTACTTGTGGATGAGCGCCTCGGAGCGCAGCACGGCGCCTGGATTGTTGAACCAGGTCAGACAGCTGCCATTCTCCGTGGCACTCTTGAGCGTATCGATCTTGTCGAAGCCGTACTCGCCACAGGCCAGCTCAATAACTATAGAAAGTAGGAAAGGTAAATTGTTACCTGCAATAAGAGTTAGACTTATGCGGCACTCACTGTAATCAGCTGGATTGTGGTACATGGGGCATGGCAGGTCCACCGATTGTAGGAATGGCACCAGCTTATGGGTGCCGCCTTGGTAGACGCAGTTGCCCGCGGAGAGCACATAAACCTGATCGAATATTTGGAATAACTTGGCAGTGGGCTGATGTATGGTACAAATAATGGTGCGACCCTGGGTTGTCAGTCGCTTTAACAACTCCAAGACTTTGGTGCAGGAACTGCTGTCCAAGCCGCTGTTCAGTATGTACAGGGAAGAGATTAAAATAGGCTCCACAGCTCCAAGAGGCTTAGACACTTACGTCGTCGGCTCGTCCAGAAACATCACAGTGGGATTATTAATCAACTCCATTGCAATGGATAGCCTCTTCTTCTGACCACCGGACAGACGCATGGTCAGCGTCTGGTCGTGATCATAAAGACCGAGCAGCAACAGAATATCTTCAATCTAAGAGAAGCATGCCAATCTAAGACGGAACTCTCTTGGAAATTCTATATCTGTTAACTCACTCTGCTTTCCTTCTCTTCGTAGCTGACATTCTCACCCAACTTGAGGTCGGCGGCTATGTGCATGTTTTCGCTAACCGTCAGCAAAGGCTGCAGACGATCATCCTGTGTGATGTAGCAGGACATGCGTCGAAATGAGGCTGCAACGAAAATGCTTTCAATAGGGGAAAATTCTTTGCGTTTTATATTTGCTACTTACGCAAATCACGTCGTCGTCCATTCAGTCGTATGGAGCCATCTACGCCGGTCGTCTTGAAGCCGGATAAAGCGTCAAGCAATGTGGATTTGCCAGCTCCAGATGGTCCCATTATGGCAATCAGCTGGCTTCCCGGAAACTTGCCGCAGACATTATGCAAGATCTCCTTTTCACCTGTTGACAACAACAATTTTCGATAAAGAAGTGAGTTTGTTTTGGAATCATTTCATAACTAATGTTATGTTATAGATCTCCATGTGTCCTGATCAACGAACTGTCCAAAACGTAAAAGCTAGGAAGCTGATTTTCCCGTGGTTACCTTGTTAAAAACTTTTTTGCATCCCATCCGATAAATAAATTAACTTGAGAGCTGTTTCCACACTTTTCGTATAATCAACACCTCCCTGAAGGAAACGGGGAGTTCTTGTTCGAATCTCAGACAAGTGAATGGGTTATTTATTGTATTAATATTCATAGAACCAATAAAAATATTTTCGAATTTTATGATGATGTAGATCTAAATTCGCCTAATTGCTTATTAAAAATCACAGTTAATGCAATCATCAAGTCGAACCACATATTTAAAACAAACAACTAGATGGTGATTAATGTAATTAGAATCTTGACTTTAACTAGTCTGCTTAAATGACACTTAGTATGTGCTTAACCAAGATGACAACTTGACAACTTTAATGGCCAATTTATATACTAGACCTTACTTATAAAACAATTAAAATTGTCGTAATTGCGGAGTTTGATTAGATGCAAAATCCCCACTTTCGACAGGGATATAGACTTCCGATCCGATCAATACCGCCATATTCTCTGCATCGAAACAAGCAGACAGATAGTTGGACACAGATATAGCTTTGTTTATACTTTAGTAAGTAAGAGTAAGATATGTTATATAATGACTATTACATATTTATGAACAAAAAAAATCGATTATAAATCAATGTATTACATTCAAGAGTTCTACTTATGACAACTAAATTAAATACTTTTGCAAATCAAAAGCCATCCCAATTTCTAAAAGAGTTTGATTGTTTTACAAAAGGCAAATTATATTTTCTATTTTTGTATTTGAAAGAAATTGTCGCATATTCAACTATTTTTTTTGTATGTTAACTATTGGAAAGAGGTCTTAACAATATTCACCTCTATTGCCAAAAGCAGAAAGTTGACTTTTTTTTTGGTATGGAAAAAAAAACCCGAAACAATTACGCGACTGGGCGCATCATAATCATACTGTAATCAATTTACCAGGGACAAATTACCTTTGATATAATAGTTAACGATTTTTACTTTCTTGGACTTTGATATTATGTAGTTTCGCTAGCGAATCGACAAAAAAACCATTAGCAAAAGCAATGATATCTTAACTATAACGAATGCTAAATGCCCTCCAAATGCATGGAGAGCTTATTATAAAATGACTCAACATTTAGATCCAAGCAATCAAATTAATATTATATTATAATTATTTTCATTATTACTACTATTCATATTGCTACTCTAATAAATATTATCATTATCTTCGTTGTAACATATTTATATTCGAAATGATATGCTCTGCTCTCTTTGCAACTTTTGACAAATTGAGATTGAGGCAGGGGCAGGGGCAAGGGCGTCTTATCTAATCAATATGGGAAACAAAGAACTGTTAAAAAACCAGCTAACAGGTAGTTACTCGTATGTTTTTTAAGCCTTCAAAGAGACATGTGCCTGGCTAGGTCTGCTCGTTTCTGCTGCTTTGAAGCGAGCATTATATTGATCAAAAAGTAGCCGCTGCCTCGCTAAGATTCATAAAACTTAAGGCCTTTTTATTTTGGCAATCTTATCGGGGCATGTTTGAACTTATATGGCCGAGTACATATCGAAGCAGCCGCAGCTGATCGTAAAAGTCACACTCACCTCGATTGAAGCCCAATTTGACGGTCAGCGACAGCTCCTTGAACTCAATGTCCACGGGCTCGCGTGCCGGCAAATTGGACAACGCGTCCGTATTAAAGTGTACGTCCTCCTCGCCCTCAGCCTCGGCCACTGGCTCCAACGCCGCTTGCGGCTTGGCGGCGACTACAACGGGAGCGGCAGTGGGCGTGGTGCTGGTTGCCGTGCTGGTCTGTCCGTTCCGCCAGCTGTTGGCGCTCGTCATGGGCACTGTGGTGGCATTGTAGACACCGCGCCCCGCCTTCGATGTGCTGCTCTCGCCAATCTCAATGCCCAGTCCGATGCCGGCGGTGCCGCCATCGTTGAAAAACTGCTCCCGCGCCGATATCATTATTTTCGATCAGCTATAAAGAATTGAATTCGGATCAACGAAATCGATTTTTTTCAGTCTATCTTCATTTTTCATAAGCAGATATTATTTATGTTATAAGCTTAAAGTAACTCTTCTTTATCGACTATATAGCCCGTATATATGGAATATTTCAACATATAGATATTTTAATATACCACATGCAGGCTCACTTTGAGCTCTACCCAAAACTGGCATAACCCAAATATGGTAAAGTAATTGAGATGGATGGAGAAACCTTGAACCTAGATTTGCCGTATAAGTTTCTAATTTCGAAATTATGGTTTGTTTCGGGGTTTTCAACAACTGTTTTGATTAAAGATCAGGTTCATTGTGCAAATAAAACAATTTTTTATATATTTAGGCCAACTTATAAACTAAGTTAGGAGTTCTCAAAATAATAAATGTATCTAATACTTTCATTCAACTGATGCATAAGAAACTGTGGATAAATAGCACACATTGGTTAAGTTCAAATTTCTTTTCTTCTTTTTATTTTAATCTTCCTTATCGTGTAATTTTAACATATTTGGGCGTGTGTTTTATTATGAAAGTCGAATCGCACTATCGCACTAAGATTCAATGTGTTTAGTGCGTCCGACGCTTGATTGATTTTAGAATGATGCAACGGGCGTCATGCATCAGGGAATTGTGCCACATTTTATTGGGGCAAGCCTAGCAGCTGCAAATGAATATTGCCAACTTGGCCAAACGGGTTTGACTGCGTTGCCATTTTGCACTTTGATCGATCTGTGACGATGACCATGGGTCCAGCACGTGTGTCCAGCACTGTGGATGACTACTACTACTGTAACTCGCTTACCTTTGCACCTGTTCATTTTCAATTTGGCTACGCGTGCCACCCACTGCAGGTGTCCCGGAGCTTGAGCTGGAGCAAAAGCCACAGCGAAAGGGGTTTGTCAGCAGGCGCAGTTATATATTTCTATTTAAATATTTATTCGCGTATTTGTTTTTGTCAATTAATTACGCAAACGCCGATTGCAGTTGACGTCAAAATTATTCATAATACTTATTTGTTTGTCAAGTTAACAAATCAAAGTGCAACCACAATTTACAAATCATATTGAATATAGTTAATATTTGAATTAAGCTAATATGTTTATCTATTACACAAAGATTTGCCAGAGGGTGTGTCCCTGTATGATTCTGAAGCCTGGCCTTCAAATATGCTATATATCTTCAACCGACCTTTAAACTGGATGAGTTAGTTAATCGAACCTAAGTCCAAAGTAAACCATATTTGAAAATAGTTTTGGCTCTCTAAATTTAAATTACTCTCCAATTTCAATAAGCAAATATACGTAAATATAATTTATTGATAAATTAAATAGTTCTATTAGGAATTTGCGAAACCAAAGTTCAAACCCAAGCCTAGGGTCATTATTTTGAGCCCGTGCTTTATATGATTAATTAACCTATCTCTTAAATGCACGTCGGATTTGAGTTCATAGGAAATTGCAATTATCTGAAACAACCTCAATAAAATATTTAATACTCATATAAGTAATTGCAGCGCGCATTTTACTCCACTTTTCAGCACCTACATATATATGCATACATAAAAATATATAATTATAATTTTTTTGTTGTTATTAACAAACAGCTTCATTCAAATGTATATTAATTAAATAGAAAATATATTCCGTAAGATCAAGGTACAGCTGGCAGAAGCAAAGCACAATTCAAAGCAATAAGTATGCAGAATTGTAATTGTAGAAAAATCTTTTTGTGCTTATGTATAGTAAAGGCACACGAATATATATTAATACATATGTATATTTAAATATGCAACGGCATCAATCAAAACAACAAAAGCATTGTTTCAATGCACACATTAATAAATGCGTATTGTAGGTTTGTAAATATATGTATTAAATAAACACAAGAAATGCAATCGTCGTCGCCTTGTGACGAAGTATTTGCCATGTGTCATCTTTAACCCGCACTCGGACACCTTATCTCCGCATCATCTCTCTCTCTATCCATCTGAATGCGTTTCATGTAAATCATGTCATCTAACATATGGAAGGTGTAAAGTTGATAATTCCCAGGGAAGATAATAAGTCTATCTATCATCTATCATATCTATTTACCTATCACTAATGGGCATTGCACTTGAACTACTTGCAGCGAAAACAGTTTCATAGACGGTGTCAATGCCCTTTCTATATATATATATTTATATATTTGTATAGGTATGCATATAGCTTACTGTAGGGCTAGACTAAAACTACGCCATTTGTGTATGTGACGTGCACGTTGAGTCTTAATCAGCGAAATTTCAATATTGATTGACACTTGTTGTCTTGTGTTGGCAGTTGTCTCTTCTTATTATTTGCATGCAAAAATTTCCGAAACCCGAAAAACTTTAATTTGTTGTCAATAGTTTGGTAATCCAGGGAATGGAGAAACCTGTCTTAGAGTCACGCATATCGGGACAATTGGCATCGCAAGGTATGCCCAAATATGCTTGAGTATTAATAAAAATATATATTTGCTAAGGCAAAGTTTTGTTTTTTTGGTGTCTTTCGGTAAATATGATTAAATATTATGAAACGTTATACACACATCGCACATGTGCTCTATGTACGTGCTATGTATCTGATTATGATGGCATGTATGTATTGTTCGTAGCCACAATGTTAAGTATTCTTTGCTCGGAAGGAAACCGGTTCAGAGAATCCACGACGCAGCTCTAGAGCAGGAGCATCATCTGGCAAACCCGAAGCTCAGCAGCACAATTTTGAGAGCAACAGAATCAAGAGCAGAACGACAGCTGCTTCCGTTGGGAATCAGAATCAGGGCAAACCACGAAGCATTGATCAAATCTTGAATCTTAATTTGTTGTACATTCTTAAATACGTTTAATAATGTGATAATTTAATAATGGTAGCTGCTCTCAAAATGCAAATACAATCTTTAAAAAATCGTTTGCTTGAAAATAAAAAATGTTAAACATGCAATTTACTGAAAGGTTCATATACCTTTGGCAATGTGTAATCGAAACTAATCTTTGTGTTACGTTTTGACAGCTAATTACTAAGTTTATTTTTCAGAATGAATTGATTGTTATACCGAGCAAGAAGATCTTTGAGATAGATTTAGAGATATTTGAGATATTTGCCTCGAATTATTTGTCTCAAATAAATGCGGAAGGTAGCCCAGAAATAGTTTGACATATACATTACTTTATGCATATGATTGATTAATCAATTTCGGTGATCATTTCTGAAATAATTATAAACTGTTTACAAGACACCTTTTTGATCATCTAGTTACACTTTCTTTTTGCGGACTATGCATAAAGATTGCTAGCTACAATACATATGTAGAAATATTTATATAAGCATATGTTAAAATTATTTTGCAAAATTCCAAATGAAATATTAAAGTTATTTATTCATTTTCAATTTGTTTATTTCCTTTGTTTTGCTGTTTAATTTTAAAATAATTTGTATTTTTTTTATTTTGCTTTGCATCAGCTTTAAAGTTTTATATAATAATTGGATTTTTTTTTTTTTTTTCGCATTCCTTTTAATGATTTTTTTTTGTTTTTTGCCAAAACACCAAAACACAAACGAGTCTACTTCGGTTACACTATTCATTCCTAATTAAAATTAGATCCACATACTCGTCAAGACAATAAAATTGTTTTATTTTTGGGTTTCTTCATCATATAATACTAGTTAGTTCACTTTAATTACTTTTTTGCACACAGTTCTAGTTCCTGGTCTTGCGTTAATATTTGTAGATACAAGAGTTTCGTCATTTGCCTTACCCGTGCTTGAACGATCGCAGTTAACAAATGATATTTTGCACGTCGCTGGGTATATGATATTTACGGTCTTTATATTATTTTTTCGCGCTCTAGGCAAACCGCGTAACAACGTCTTCGATGTGACATCGGCGACTGGCGGCCAGCAAACAAATAATAATCCCAGCTAGCGCTGGCGATTCCCTCAGAATTCCAGTAGAGTCAGCCCCAGCCGGTTGGCGAGGCCGACACCGAGACGAAGACGGAGACGGAGACTGAGACTCACACAAAGACACGATCGGGCGTCTCAGCTGTTGTGCGCGGGTGTGCGTGTGTGTGTGTGTGCGTGTGAGTATCTATGTGCACGTGCGTGTGTATCTGTGTGCAATGCAAGCTTTATCACAACGCTGAAACGAAGTCCGTTCGGCTCTTTAGCTTTTATTAACGTACTTTTTTGTTCACATCGGCTATTAATGTTTCACCGCTGTTATATTGTAGTTTTCCTTCATTGATAACAGCTCACACCTCGCAGCTACGAACACCTTTAGCTTACCCGAGGCAGCTGATTGACTTTTTGGTAGTTCGCTCGAGCGCTGGATCGCAACGCTTGGCAACGCCGGGCTCGTTCTCGGGTCAGAAGTCCACATATCGAATTTATTTCTTTCAGTTCTCGTACGTAACACTACGTAATAAAATTTTGTTGCCTTTGTTGCTATATTCTTCATTTAGCTTTTTGCTGGCCCAAACTTAAACAACGGAGCGCTCTATGCGAGCAATATTATTGTTCAGCTTAACAATGCTCCAATACACTCACGAAGGCGGTTTCTCTGCGTATTAACGTTTTTGTGCTCTTTCATGAATCACGTTTATTTCATTATTAACTCTAGTACATAAGAAATGGTATATTTATTATTGCAAAACTCTTTCTTCCTAGAGCTATGATAATGAGTAAAGTTGTTTTATTGTTTATAAACTTATCCCCCATTACTTTTTACAATATTTGTGAAATCTTTCTTAGGAATCTATGTTTCTTGTGTTTTTTTCTTATCAATGTAGCCATGGTATGATTTAATCGAATTATATATAATGCCTGTATACTAACCATATATGTATAACAAAAAAAATACGTTAAATTCTTATCAGAAACTGTCAACAGGAAGCTATGAAATAATTGTCATATCAGTATACTATCTACTAATTTTTAAATTGATTCGAATATTTTACAGATAGAAATGCTTGCAAATTGAATAACACAAAGTTCAAGCTAATATACGTGTTACAGGAAGCTTGACTGTATTACACTCATATATTTCAAACTGGTATTTTGTTATGATATTTTTAACGTTTCAGCCCAAAGTCTAAATAGATCTTTAAGAATACAAATTTCCTATCAATTGTGAACTTATAATCTAAAGTGGTTTTTTCTAAGTTCAAAAACAAAATGTATTGAATTTTTTAAAATGGTCTTAACGAAAGAATTTGTAATATAGAATAACCATATATATATCTTGGTCCCAACCAATATTCTTAAGTATTATATCATAACGTTGTTCTCTCTTTCAATATAGTATCTCAAAGTACTTTCACTATTTCCCACATCCACTACTCTCAATACTTGAGAATACAACAAATGTGACTCATATCAAAAGCTAAGCATTGCTTAGATTGTTTAAGAATAATAGTTGTGTACTTATTTATTATCGTAATTGTTGTGTTACATACACATAATAGACTTTGGACTGTATTTAATTCTACTGTGAATCGTGCTGAACAAAATCTAATTGAAACTTATTATAGTTTTGTAATAGAATAAGGAAAATAAATGAAATACAATTTAATTGTAATTAAGAGCTGACTGTTGATCGCCGGTTCCCGCGAGTCTGGAGCGCCGATTAGCTGGGCAATGAGCACCCATTTGTAGATCGTGGGTATTTTGGGAGGAGGAGGCTTGACTTTGGATACTCAATGTGCTAATTAAATGCGTTGAACTCGATTTGTTTCACAATGCGAGAAATGAAATGCTATAAATAAAAATTTACATAGGTGCTGCTTGATAAGCTTCAATATCGACTAAAACACGAACTGCACATGAATTGATAAGATTAAAATATACGACAACAAATATCGCTCAATTACCACGAAATTCTAGGCGAATACTTAGTTCTTCAAGGCCCCTTCAATATTGACAACTGGTCATCGTGTCCAGCTTACATGCGCTGCGATGTCGTCTAAAACCAAAGTCCAAATGCTTGCGGCATCTTTTGATTCCAGTTGAACCCGAAGTCAAAGTCAACGTCGACCTCGCCGTCGTCATCAGCCTCTGTTGTGGGTGTTCTACTAAGGCGATATGCTATATGGTATACAAATAATATGACATTGTTTTCCTGTTTGTTTACGGAGCTGATAACTCTGAATTTGAATTTGAAATGTCTTGGGCCATTTCATAAGGCAATTAATGCATTGTCTAGAAATGTTCTCTACATGTGCCGATTTTATGATTTATTTGTCGATGTTGATGGCGTGATTAAAAAAAACCCTGACACTGAGAAAAATATAGAATAATCATCAAACGAAAAACATATTTATTTGAGTTATAGCTTAGGATCAATATAGTATGTTAGATGCCAGCTATACTGACTCCATAACGAACTTATATTCTTTGTTTGTAGCTATGTTCGTTTTTCGGGCGATACGAACCGTGATCTTTCAATTATGAAACAACCCAAATGAGTCTATTTGTTGGACATTTTTTATAGCTGTAGGCGGGATATAGTCACATATAGTTGACACGGAAAACGACACCTTAAATTTGGTTTCTTTGTGAACCGGATAATTGAGGGGCTTAGTTCAGTTTAGTTTTTATATAATAGTAACTATACTATACTATACTATTACTTATATAGTAGTATTTCCCGTTCTTGCCGTGGCTAGACAATTTAATCTACCTATACTATCTTGTACTCCACGTTTAGTGTTACGTTTTAAATAGATAGTTAGTTCAAAGTCCATAAAATAAACAACCAAAAGTTGGAATCAACGATTTCCGCCCATGTTAGTCTTGTGGTCAAAATCCTTTCCTTCATTAAACATTTGATTCCCATTTTTGTCCAAGAGGGGTAGATATTGCGAAAACTGAAATACGTATCAGATACATTTTCACAAGTATATTACAATATATGTTTGAAATCGATCCGATCGTAAGCAAAAAAGTTGCTAGCTTTCCGCCAACTTTTTACAGTTGAGGGTGGAATTTCCAAATTAGCAATCGGACAAAATTAAAACTTCCACCAAAAAATCTTTGAATTGCATTTTGCAAACATCTGTCTACTTAATTTAAGCCAAAAACCCTTGAATATTAGTTTGAGGCAGATTCTTATATTAATTTTTTCAAATGGTAATTTCATACAATCGTTTGTCGTGATTATTCCACACTTGCGGGTGGAATTGACCAAAGCCTCCCGCCTTAGCTTCCGCGTCAGCTTCCTAGCTCTTGCGGTTTGGAATGTGCCTTGATCGACAATCGCCAATCCTATGAATCAGTTACGACAAACAGTTTTATATATAGAGGGCATATAAACCTATTTGACTTAATCGGCTGTTCAACGCACTGCCCACGCGGTTAGAGCTAGAAAGCTGATTAGTTACCCGATGTAAATAATATAAGTTTTTCTTGATTTCTTATTCAGTTAACTTTAACATTTTTTTAAAGATATCCCCTGAGTGATAAATGGTGTTCCAAGGTTGTATGAGCAAACGTTAACTTTTCCTTCGATCGGCTTCAAGCATATTTGCAAAGGTCTGAATAACATTATATTGTATTCGTATTTTAATGATGATTATATTGATAAATTATTGGGAAAACTGTTGTTTTTCACTCAAATTTAATTTCATTTTCAATATCAAGGCTGGCGGGGTATTTGAACACTCGGGAGGAGGTTTAACCCACTATTGAATACTACTCTATTTGTCAAGAAACTTGTTAAGATCAGAAGTCCATAACGACTGGCCTGTAAAAACCGATCTCTGCAGGGCGATTCCAATGCATTGGCAAATATTTCTAAGTTAGAGTAAAAGAATTTGGAATAAAAAAAACTAACATTAATTATTGATTCCTAGTTTGAATAGCATCACACATTGTTAAACAATGGACAACACTTTTAAATAATAAAGATTTAGTGCCTATATGATTGAAAGAGAAGCGAATTCAAAGAGAAGTGAATTTGATTGATTCGGTGCTATGAGGACACAACTTAGGCCATATCAACTCAACAAGTCGGAGAAGCTCAATATATTATTAAGGCAGTTCTCCCTAACACAATTGAAGACCAAACAACAATATCCTCTCCAGAGACTGAAATTGTTAGTTAAACTTATAGATACGCACCTGTTAATCATTTTTAAGGATTACTTTGATAGGTAGTTTTTGAACACTTTCTTTTATTTCATGATGATACCGCTACAAATTTCTCACACACCTGAAATTTTGCTCAACCGGATTTAGATGTCTCAATTGTAACGGTTCAGCAAGATACAGGCGCGAATGAAATATGCCGGCCAAGGGATAGCACCAGAAAGATTAACTCCAGTTAGCCAGCATTCAACTGACAAGGTAATCGCAACCGCAACCGCAACTATTCCTGACAACGCTCGAGCCTCGACTGATGCACGGAGCGCACCAACAGCCGCTAGGTAGCCTCCCGAAATGCCACTTGATCAACTAACTAACTAACCGCCCGTCCGCGCCCGACTATGTATAAAAACCTTTTTTTTTTATATTTTTTTGGTCAGGGGAGTCGACATTAGAATTAGACTCGGAACAAAAGGAACAACAATGCCGGCTGGCCGCTTGGTTGGCTGACTGACTGACTGGGTGGGTCACTCGAATGTTGCAACAGCGGCGCATGCTTTCTAAACGCCACCGTTTCGCTTGTTGTTGTTGTTGTTGTTGTTGTTGTTGTTGTCGTTGTTGTGGGACGCACCTTACTAGTACAAATAGCCAGATAGAGACAGAGCGACAGCTGACACCAGCGAACGCGCCTTTTTAATGAGCTGACCCCACCTAGTCGGTGTGCGTGTGTATGCCCACATAATAGAATCTACCTAACGGGAGATGCCCACAGCTCGGAGGGCGCCACATGGCGCGTGTATGTGTGTGTGTTTGTTGTTCAGTTCCCATAGGGCGGGGGTGGCTTGGGCCTTGGTTAGCATATAATGTAACCGTTTATCATTGGACAGCCGTATATTCTTATATCCTGTCATATCAATTTTATATATATTTAACTAAATGGGTTAATGACTTGGCAAATGCATTCCTTAATTAAATTCATGTGTCCGATGCAACGCGTGAAACTGATCAGGAAAGCCTTAAATAGTAGCATTTAGGATGTGGTCCTTTTTACAGTAATTGATTGTAGATAAATGCTCTACAGAAAATTTAGAAAATAATATCATTATCATAATCTTACTGAATTCAACTTATATACCTTTTATAATAAGTCAAGAAAAGATTTTAGATATCCAATCTAAAGATTGAACAATTGGTAGAAAACTTGGGAAGCCAATGACTTAACTCATATTAAAAGATCTTTTCCTTCCGTTTTAAAGCTAAAATTTATAGAATCACAAATTTGGAAAAATTCGTTCACAAGGCGAAAGGTAGAAGGAAAAGTACTTTAATTTTAAGGAAAGACAATAGCTTTTATATTCTATATATACATCATATTTTTTCTTTTTTCTCTTCAACATTTATTAATCCTTTGTCGAATTCTGATGTATGAGAAATCCGCTCCTAAAGGCAATGTCCATAAATTTGTCTAAAATACAACTAAAAGATATATTCGAGTAATATTTTTCTAAGAGCACCAAAGGGAGTCATTTTGAAGTTACAAAGACATTTTCTGCCAATATTTATATGCCACTTTTAGGGATTCACAGTCCATTGCTCTATAGCACACCTTGTTATAGGGCCAATCCTTAAAAGCATAGTACATACATACTTGCGGTATATGTACCCATATACTGGCACACCCATGGAGGAGAGCGACGTGCCAGTTTTCGCGCCCCACAATTTGCCCTTTTCTAGCTGGCAGCGTTATGCCAAATGGCCACGCAAGGAGCAGGACTAGCGCAGGGATGATCGGATGAGCGGTCACTAAAAGGGCGCGTTTCACATTAACACATAGCCAAATGCCAGTCTGGCAATGTGTACCACATACCCACTGTTTAATGGGATTGGCATTGATGTCCCGAACGTACACACATTTATTAACATTTTAACTCTTAGCAGCTAGTTTGGTTAATTGAAATTTGAAGGGGTTTCAAACTCAATTCTCATAAGGGATGTCAGATCCATTCGAAAAATGGTAGGTAGTTTATTTATGAATGGAATTCTACTATTTTTTTTTTAAATATCTTTATTCACTTTTAGTATTATATTTGTATACGAGAATGTAAGTTCTCCAATCCTTCGCATCTTTGATAATTCCTCCGATACGCAGCGAAAATAAAAATCCATTTTAATATATATTTGTAATTACGTAGTTTCGCAAGTTACGTTGTCTGACACTAAACGCAGACTATGTTTATTTCCCGCTGCAAATTTAAAAACAACATATTTTTAAACGTAACCCTCCTATGCGATTCTCATAAATATAATGAGAACTTTGATTATTAGTGCATAGTATTTTAAAACGTTATGCTGTCTAATAAACTCTCATTTCTGTTCATAATCTCACTTTAATTAACTCTTGAGCTTTATCTCTTTCCTCACTAAGTTTATTCCTTTTTCTTTCTCCTGTTCTATAATATAATTGATTATCATTTTTGGGTAAGTACATATTTACATATATGCATAAATAAGAATATAAGTTAATGATCAATCAATTATGCTCTGATT
Source organism: Drosophila ezoana (assembly GCA_035045725.1). Lineage (NCBI taxonomy): Eukaryota > Metazoa > Arthropoda > Insecta > Diptera > Drosophilidae > Drosophila > Drosophila ezoana. The sequence continues at coordinate 9,644,993 of JAWNOU010000005.1, forward strand.
ATATATAACTGGGAGCAGAGTTACTATCGATTTTCTGACCATTTAAAATATTTGCACATTTAAATAAAATACCAAGTCCACTGCTGGAAAATTACGGGCAAATCTGCCCCTTGCCTTACCCATATTAACAACGGGCGTGTTGTCAATGCTGACCATTGGCTGGAAACTACTTTTGTATACTCGTGTACATATGTATCACATGGAAAACCGATTAAATCCAGTTGTTAAGCTCATTGGTGCTCCTCTTTGTAACGCTCTATATTTTTTATGCTCTTTGTTTTCGCCATTTGGCTTTAGCAGAGGGTGCGCTAGCTGTTTGAACAGCATTTACTATCAATGAAATGCCATTTAAATGCAACTAAATAATTAACAAAATTTACGCTGCGCAACGATTTGTTTGTATATAATTAAAGCAACAAATTGTTTGCTCGGTTTTTGAAGCAAATCAATTAGGGAGAGGTTGTAGCGTTAAAAACATGATATTCACGATATAACAATATTTAAAACTATGCCAGTTCAGCTTGTTCCGCCGGCTCTGATTTGGGTTTAGCTTCCTTCGTTTGCGGCGTGCCCAAAGCCATGGGCAGCCGGTCGCCCCAGCGACTAACTCTTGCACAGCTGTAGGCCGCTCTGGAATAGGTGCAATTGTTGATCGATTAGGAACTAGAAGAGGCATTGCATACAAGAGTTGTCGCTACTTACTTGCCGTGCTTTGCTGCCGTAAAGATGACTTCCTGCAAATTGCCAGATTCCGTGCAGAGGCGACAAATCGAATGTTTCGAACGCACCAAAGTGGGTCGAACAATGCGTGGCCATTGTCGAGAGGCATCTGTTATGGAACCTTTCTTCAAAATGGCATAACTATACACAGAACTTTGACGATCTGAAACTGAATCACGGCTCAGACGCAGCGGCGCGAAGGAAATTTCAAAGTTGCACGGAGTGCGATCTGCCAAATCTCGCAGTCGTGGACAGCGCAGATCGTGTGGGCACTGGAACAGATATTGATGAGTTTCACCCTTACAAAAAATTAAAAGATACTTACTGGCGCCAGCGTTTGACCCGCATGTTCCCCGTCAGCTTGCAGTAGAAAGCGTCTCGCTTCATTGACTAGCTCGCTGCCGCGTCGTGTACCCTCCTCCACGATGACCATGTAACCATCACACTTGCGCCATAGATTCAACAGAATCTCCTGGCGCTGCTGCTTGTCGGCCAACTCGAATAGTGTATGCGAAATAATAACTAAATCATATTTTGTATCAATGGCGGGCAAAAATTGTCTATAAAAAACATTGCGCAGCGCAACTTGCTTATTCTCCTGACCCTCCTGCAGTATTAGTTCAGATAACTCGTTCATTTCCCGCGACCTGTCGACATTGTAATACTCAAAGATGCTGTCGCGCCATAGCTCACTGGCTGCCCACATGCCGGTGCCGACGCCAGAGCCAAAGTCGAAGTAGCTGCGTGGCTTGAACTGTTCATCGCGCAACTGCAGCTCTGTGAGCACGCGCCTCAGTACCGCGTACTCCTGTGCGGCTCTGCCTACAGCATAAACAATGGCTTCGTATTTACCATATTCGATGCGTTTCCAGGCGTAGGTGCGCTGACTCAAACGCTTGTTGATCTCTAGTTCACGCTTGCGTTGCCAACGCGCCACCTCCTCCTCACCAAGCGTGGCTAACCGTTCTAGCGGCATCTTGGAATTGACCTCTTCAATAATCAGTCGCTTCTTGTTTTCAATTTCTGCTGGCGTTGGCGGCGGATGGCGCGATTTTATGTAACGATTCAGCAGATCACTGTCGCGCAGCACTTTTCTCACAGGATGATCACCCACAATGCGCTTTAAAGTATCGCTCAGCTGCTTGGGCAGCTCGACATGATTGGGCTTTATGATGCCGGGATGCTTACGCGGCTTTATTGCCGCCTGCTCTAAATCTGCAAGCACAGCCGGTTCAACGGCAGCACTAATTTTGGATGTGTATCGTTGCAACAGGTGTGTGCTTGTTAGAAAAAGTCGCGGCGCGAGCATTATGTGTCCAGCTGTGTCCAGTATGAAAAGCGAGCCCATCTTTAATGGACTTTTACTGCACAAAACGTAAATAAACAAATCACATGTGGCGCCCGTTGCAAGCAGTGAACTATTTTGTTAAGTTGTGCAACACAACTGGCACGTTTTCCAACACTGCTTCATTTTAAGCTGGGTATGCAAGTAAATTGCTTTGGCACTAGCAGAATTTTATTGTTGAACACACAACAGTAACCATTTTCATTTGTTCGCCCTAGCAAATATATTTGAAACAGACTTTATTCCTTAGTGGATTTATCAGTGAGCAATGAACTCAATTTCGGCCCACATGGCATGGGAAACACATTTTTGCACTATTTAAGCAGCATACTAACCTTAAGTGCGTCGCCGCTTCGTTTTTACTGTCAAAACAAAACCATTGTAAGACAAATATAAACAAAATGTTTTAGCTATAGATTATGGACGAATATGAAGCACAGGTGAGTGTGCCACAAGATGATGATGGCGTATAATACCTATCGTCTACATTTTAGTTGCTGGTGGTTGAGCAGGCGCTGCTTGTGACTACCGACGAACAGCAACGGGAAGAATTAACAGCACTACGTACAAACTTGGAGGAGCTTCTTGCGCTGACCAGAAGTAGCGAAGCAGAAGATATCAACGACAAAAACACAAAACAGGCAACTGACATCGATGACGAACTTAAACGTTTTCAAAATGAGTTAGGCAACTTAGAGCAGGAACAGACGGATTCACAAGATGACCAGCGACGGCTGGAAGAACTTCGCACCAAATACAATGCTCTGTTGGGAGAAAAGTGTTCGGCACCGCATGAACATAGCTGGGGTGCACTTAGCTATCACAATGCTCTGATATGTGGCGTGGACGATGAATTAATTCTGGATAAAAATGGCATTTTAGACGTACGATTGCGCGTACTCTTTACAAACCCTACGCATCGCGAGATGTTGCCTTGCAACTATTACCTGGAGGGTGAATGTCGATTTGACGAAACTCGATGTCGTTATTCTCATGGAGCTCTAGTACCAGGTGCGGCCATTAAAGACTACAATGCACCAGATTTTTGCAGGTTGGCTCGCAACTGTCCAGTGCTAGCCAAGCTTCAGGATCGTCTGTGGCATCGTGGTCGTGTGCTGTGCGTAAACTTCATAGAACAGCAGTGTCGCGTGCGCTTGGATGGCCAGGAACACAAGGAGCGTGAGCGTGACTTTCCTTTTGAGGAACTTTTTCCGTTGATAGCCGAAGAAGATGACGAACTATCTAGCGACAGTGAAGATACAGATGAAAGCGATGCAGCGAATGAATCTGACATGGATGACGTGGAGGCTGCGCGTCAAGCACGCATGGTGGAGCTTAGCTTGTTTACGTTTAAGCCAAACGAACGATTGGGCGCCTGGGAGCAGTATACGCGTGTAAGTGCCCAGATAAATTTATTTGATGACAATCAAAAAATTAATCCGTTCAATTGCAGGGCATAGGCTCTAAACTGATGGCCAGTATGGGTTATATACACGGCACAGGGCTTGGGTCGGATGGTCGCGGAATTGTTACGCCGGTTAGCGCGCAAATACTCCCACAGGGCCGCTCGCTCGACGCCTGCATGGAGTTACGTGAAGCAGCCGACGGCGATAAGGATTACTTCAGTGTAGAACGCAAACTAAAGCGGGCCCAGCGTCGACAGCAGGCAGCAAATGAAAAGGCCTACGAACGGGAGGCGAAACGGACAGATGTATTTGCCTTTCTCAATGGCAGTGTGCTGGGCCAGGGTAGTCAGCGGACCGATAGCTCCACCAAGACGACAAAAATTGACAATCTGCAGCAGCACACTAACAAATCGCTTAATGTGGAAACGGTGCGCATAGCCGATGACATACGTAGAAAGCAGCGGGACATTGCCAAAACGCAGCAATCGTTGGCGCGCAACGCCATCGATTCGCAGCTGCAAAAACGATTGAGTTCACAGCTTCAATGCCAGAAACAGGAACTCGCTACGCTGCAGGCTCAGGAGAGCAGCCTCAGCAAAGAGCAGCAGACGCGGAAAAGTAAAAATAAAATGTTTGAGTTCTGAATTATGACCAGTTCTTTTATTTTCTTACATCTATATAATCTATAAATCTCATGTATATTTCTCTAAGTGCTGCCATATGCACCTGCCGTCAGCACGGCAGTCATATACTGCTCCAATAACGCCTGCGCCAGATGCGAACCATGCTCCACGGCTAACGCGTAAGCTGTCTCTCCATTCTCATTAGTTGCACTAAAGTCTAGATCCCTTGCCAGCAACTCATTGCAAGTGTGTGGATGATTGCCTGCCGCCGCGTACATAAGTGCCGTATTGCCCACAATGTCCATATGTGTCGCGATTGCACCACGGTCCAAAAGGAAGCGCACAATTTCATTGTGTCCCCCAGCGGCTGCAAGCAACAATGGTGTAATCATGTCCGGCGCCAGGCTATTCACGTTTGCGCCTGCCGCAACAAGCAGTTGCGCCGAGCCCAATTGGCCATATGACGCGGCCCAATGGAGAGGTGTAAATCCGTGCGAATCCTTGAAATCAACGTGTGGCTGTCGTTGTAGCTCGGCCTTTACCTGCTCTTCCGTGATTTCACCTTGACCGGCGCGTTCATGAAAAGACAGCGACACCTCCACAGTACAAAATGTAGCCTCCGTGTTACCGCGCTGCAGATTCGTTAGGACAGTCGATTGCGGACGATATGGTAGAAATGCGCTCTTACGCTTAGTCGAGTTGGCATCCAGCAATATACTTGAGCCATGCAGCGTAGAGGAAGCCGGTGGATGTACGTGAGAAGGTCTAGAGGGTTCATCATCCTCGGAGTTTGTGCTGGTCTGCAGTTTGTTTACAGGTGCAACCATTGCCTACCTTCTTCAATTCTCAATTCCAACAAACGGTATTTGTAATTATTTTATAAAACTATTGCTAAAAGCTAATTTCCCACTTTCGCGGTAAAAAACAGCATATACGCAAATATGTTTGTAGTTTAACTAGCGCTTGCCTTAAAATGCTCAGCTGATTTTTGCCAAACAGCTGCTCGCTCAGCTGATCAACGTGAAAAATAACAACTATTAAATTCAGTTTAAACTGCCAACGGCTTTTTTTAATGAAAAGTTAATAAAATAGTATTTTTTGCGTATTTCCTGTGATATATTTATTTAATTTGATATAAAGTGTTTAACAAAGATTGTTACAGGCTTATAACAGTATCAAAACAAATCCGCAGTATCCATGCATATTATTATTCATTCAGCTAGGGATGGAAGTATGACAGTATTTTAATTCGCAAATGCTGCTTATCGATAACAAAATTACCCAGCTGGTGGTGGTTGTGTTTTGTTTGGGTTTTTTATATTTTTTTATTAGCAAAATTAATTATGTAAATATATTTAACTGATTCATTAGTACTTACTTATGTGTGTGAGCGTGTGTTTCATAACAGGTTTATTACTGTGGCGTTGTTAACAAAAAATTCACCCTGCACCTGTTTGGCTGGTTTCAAAGCAAACCTGCGTTTTTGGGTTCTTTTTTTGCCCCTTTAACATTGAGGAAATTTTTCGCAATTAAATTGCGACGAAGTTTGGACCCACGAACACAACACTATCACAACTTCATAACAAAATGGGGAACAATGTGAGTGCCAAGGCCGATGGCGAGGGCAGCGAACCTCCGTTGGACGGTGGGAAACATAAACACCACCATCACCATCACAAATCCAGCATACAATCATCGAACAGCAATAACAATGCCAACGATGTTGTTGTCAGCAACAGCAGCGCCAGCGGCAGCGGCAGCAATAACAGTCTCAAGGTGCAGTCACAAACGCAAACAATGACCAGATCAGCATCAGGCGCAGATGTGACGGAAAAGTACCTCACCCAGCTGGTGCCTGTAGAGCGCCTGGCTGAAATTTTAAAGGAACAGACCAGTGCCAAGTACGGCATCAATGGCATTATGTCAGATGTTTTTGTGGTGAGCAAGCACAGTTAATTAGCTGATAACAGTTTTATAGCAGTTTAAAAACAATTATTTTCACGCACACAAACACACACAGTCTCAAGTGTTTCCCGAATACACTGATTTGGGCCATCGACTCTTTCAACTAATGCACCTGAACTCTAAAGCAACAACGAAGCACCTGGGCACCGTGGCCTTTCGACAGCAATGTGAACGATTCCTGGGCATCATGGACGATGCGAAGGTGCTGGAGAGTTACATCAAGATGTACGCACAGGACGATAATCCCGATTTGATAGACAAAGCTGGCGTCACACGCCTGCTGCTCATCTGCTATACGATTGCCATGCAACACTCGGGAAATGCTGTGCTCTGCACGGCCATAAACAGGACGTTTGGCTCAGTGACCAAGTCGATATTTTTCAGCCACGATAGCCTCAGCTTGGGCTTCGTTTGCCGTTGGTTCGAGCAGAATTTGATTCGTCTTGTTCTGCTGGTTCACAAGTATTGCGTCCATACGCTCTCCACTGCATATCGCGGCTTGGAACAACAGTCTCAGCCGTGCGGAATTGAGCTACAAACGCCAGTGCTGGAACAGCGTAATCCATTTGCATCCACTGATGCAACGGATCACAATGCGCCCGCCTTGAGTAATGAGACGCTGATGCCGCTATCTCAAGCGTGGCTGCTGGCTGGCGCCCTACCCCCACTGTATTCCAAGCCTCGGACGATTGTGCCGCCCAACAGCAGTAACAACAGCAGCGCTTCGAGCGCTGTGCAGATTTTCAAGGACAAACTGTCAATGATGCCATCACACTGGACACTACTGTACGATTCCAACGAGCATGGGGTGGGTGCCAATCGCTTTTTGCACCATGTACTCGGTTACCGCGGCCCGACGCTGGTTCTGCTGCACACCAAGGACGAGCAGACATATTGCATTGCGGCGCCCAATGAGTGGAAGGAGACGCATTTGTTTGTCGGCGGTGAGGGCAGCTGTGTGATACAGCTGCTGCCCAAGTAAGTAATAAAAAGAAAGCACGGTTCGATTTTGAGGGGAACTCTACATTAGAACCAACTTAATTTCCATTGTCTTTGTAGATTTGTGATATTAGAGAAGAAGCCCAACATTTTGTACCTTAACACCAGCATACGCGGCTATCCCAAGGGCTTGCGAGCAGGCGCTGATCCGCGCAAGCCCATCATATCGGTTGACGAACATTTCGAGAATGTAGACTGCAAGGGCATTGCGGCGGGCCTTATGTCCATTGAGGTAAGCAAATTGTTAATATGGTATATTTTTTTGCTATATTTGTATGTGCAATAAGCCTTAGTCAACACATTATACATATATAAATACTTATGTATGGTATAAAAATTCATAGACGTATTCTAACGTATATCGCATATATATATATATATGTATATTAACGGCGTAATTTCCAGTCTAAGCATTTAAAAACAGCACTTTCGAGCCATGGATAAGCCAAGGCCAATTTCGCCTGGAAGCTTTTATTTGAGCCCAGACCTAACAAATGGCCGCGAAAGTGTGTGTACATTTGAATGAAGTCTAAATTCTCCTCACCAAAAATATAAACAACAATATTACAATTACCAACAACAAAAACTACAATGTCTTACAGGTTTGGGGCTGCGGCGATAAATCATCACGCGAAGTGCAATTGGATATTAAGAAATGGCAAATCAAGGAGGCGGAACGTCAGCGCACAGTTAAATTAACAGCCGCCGATTGGATGGATCATCCGGATCGATACCTTCTCGAGCTGGGCGGCAGGCAGAACTACAACAACTAAAAGCAACAACTATTGCTGTTGTTGTTGATGCGTGTATTGATTCGAAAGCAATTGGTCTGTGCCTTTAATTCGAGTACGCGATTAAAATTAACGAGGAATACTTTTAAAAACGATGATACTTATTAATCAATCGTTCACACGCAGCGCGACAAGAGTTTGCTACCCTGGACTGAAATTGTTTTTTGATTTTTATGTTGTTTAATTAACGAATTTTGTTTCATGTTTTCCTATGTTCAACGGCAAATTGGAATCGATTTGATATATATATATTAACGTTATGTGTCGTAATGCCATTTTAATTATACTATTCGATTAAGCTTTTGCTTGTAGTTAAAAGCGTCGTCCTTGTCACCAGTTCTGTATTTTCTTTTCTCTTATCGTCCGCTTGTTTTTGCAATTTTTAAGTGTCAGGTAATTTCGTTTTTCTTTCTATTTCTCCTTTTTTCTATTTGTTCTAATCTTAGAATGCAAGTATTATGAAAAGACAAAAAATTTTTAAAATAATAAACATAATCAAATGTTGCAAAAACGGCTTTAAATCTTTTTTTTATGGCTGGGCACTGATTTGGTGGAACCGTTTAATTAAATGTATGGGGCTTATCAGCCAAGCACTTCAAAAGTTGATAAATTTTCCACACTCATCGTTTACAATGATTCACGATTTTATCTGCGCTAGAGCATGAGTTTGATAAAACAAAAGCCATTATTTGCTGGGTTGCTTACTAATGATATCATTACGTATATGGCGAGAAATAAAGTTTTAACAAGCAAATGCTCAAATGATGGGCATATTTTTTTTTGGGTAAGATATTCCAGGCTCAAATCATACAAATTCAGACAATTGACCCATGTTGAATATGTCCAAAAAGAAGCCCAGTCTGAATTATTTCAATCGTAACCCAATAATTCCTAAGAAAAAAATATTTAAATGTACTATTTCAAAGGACAGTAACAGTACAGGTCCATTATATTGTCATGTATAAGAGTCACATAGAAAACTCTTTGATGCTATGCATCTTGATGAAAATTCAACGGGAATGTAGATGCTAAGTATAAATATGAACATCCTTGATGGAATGTTTTGGTATCTTGGAAATTTAAAAATTTCTGTAATAAAAGCTGTAAATAAAAATGGCAAATGTATAAATATAACCTAACAATTTTCTTTCTGGTATCTTGAAGTAATAGTATAAATTACTAATCTATAATGGTTAAAGAGAAATATAAATAAAACAAAAATAAAAAAACCAAATACAACCGCACATTCAAAACCGTTTAGTATTTTTCTTACTGAAAGTTGAAAAAATAAAATAAAATGGAATAATATAAAACAAAAATGTAAAAAATACCAATAAACTGTTTGAAATGATAAAAACCGAAAAAAATACATCATTTAAGAATTTGCATAATTATATTATTGAGAATTACATAAGTTAATATACAATATATGTTTTCAATATAAGTTACGCCCTTTTCTGACCGGCAGTCACTTCATTCACAATCTTTTGCTTTAAGGGTATGTATCAATTTATCTACTAAGCAACATACGATTACAAATAGGGAGTACGGGGTATAACTAGCCTAATAAAAGTACAAACTACTGACAGTCACCATAGCGTCGTGTATAACTATCTGCCTTTGTATATTTGTATAAGTGTATAATTTTCGTAGAATTTATAATTGCCTATTTGATTTTGAAGTTGAATGTATAAAACGTTCGAGCCTAATCTATAAATATATATATGTTTAAAAAAAAAACTATCGCTTCCCTTTGCATATAGACTTACATATGTTTAATGAAGATTCGTTGGAATTGAATGAATCTCTAAACCGATTATATAAGCAGCTATTTTATAAAATCAGTTGTTGCTTTCGCATTCAAAACTAAGGCCTCGCAATTTAGAATTTCCCAATTTGATTGGGCTGCCAGAAGAGTAAGCTAAATGTGAGTATTAAGCTTAATTACAAAGGAATTTATGTTTGCCAATCGATTGACCAAATAATAATTGAGTAAGAATCGAAATAACTGAAAAGGTATATAAACAGAATAAATATCGCTGCTGCAATTTTAAATGGGTCTAGGTGATGTACTCTCTGTCTCGTCGACGTCGCGTCGTCGATGCCACAACCACAATCGGCATCTGTTCAACATTCTCTCCATTCTCTATATTATCATCATCGTCATCGTCTTCATCGTCGTCATCGTCGTCGTCGTCGTCATCGTTGTCATCGTCCCCGCCCGTTGAGTTGGACCACTCGGATGCAGTTTGGTTGCTGCACGTGGCGCTGAATTTTAAGCTGCTTGACATGCCAAATGAAACGGACAGCGATGCACTCAGCGATGAGGCATTCAAATTTTGACTAATTTCTACATCGTCCCCATCCTCGAGCACATCAATGTGCTGATGCTGATAGCGTTGTCATCTGCCCGCGCCCAGCAGCAGCGCATAATCATCGTTGGACTCGGGTATCGGGGCTGCCGCGGAAGCAGCAGTACGCGCCTGCAGAAAGCTGCTTCCAGCGGCTTGTGGCGGCCCAACGCCACCGAGAAAATGCTGCTGATCCCGTTCGCGCAGATGCTGGTTCGTATCGCGTTGGCGCGCCGACAGTTTCAGATTGGAGCCCGGCAAATGCAGTTGTTGTTGTTGGTAATTGTTGCTATTGCTATTATCATCAGCCACATCGGTGCCTGCTATGGGAAATCGAGATGGGGAATGAGTTTGGTGTTCAGTTAGTGGACCCAGTAGCCCAACATCAACGGGCACAATTAACCGACTCGTTGTGGCGCCATATGTGGCATTGCTGTTACCTGCTTGTGCGACGTTACCCCCCGACATCGGCTGTTCCTGCCGCTTGCCAATTAAGTACTCGGACTCGCTGCTAGAACGGCGTGGACCCCGCGCCAGCGGCTGGTATGTACTGCGACCCTGAAAACGGCGACTAATTGAGCTGCTGACCACGCCCAAGTGCTCCGTAACATCCTCCTGCATGTCCGAGATGTCCATCATAGAGAGGAAGGCTCGACACCAGCTGTGATTTGGATTGTTCCAATACTGGGGTGAATTAATATGGAATGGATGATGCGGAAAGCTGTAAATGTGAGCCACGGCCGCAATAAACATCTCTATGCATATAAGAAAGTTCTAAAAACAATAGATATATCTTAATAGAAATCCGATCAGGTATGCAATCAAAGACTTACTTGCAGCATGGACGCTAGATTTGCATCACCGACATCGCCAAAGATGCCCTTTATAATCCCGTAGTACACCAGCGCATTGAGCAGCACTCCTTGGCTAAAAATGGGAATAAGAAGAGATTACTGTCTTACTATAATGAAGTATTGCTTAAGTACTTACAAAAACGAAAAGAACACAACAGCTTTAATGCACAAAAATTTTGGTATCGGCTTCATGGGCTTTAAGTCCTCCTTGTTCGCCCGATAGAAAAGCACCAGACAGTACATGGCCACAAACTGTGAGATATTGTTAATGACCACAATATAGGGAAAGGCTACATTTCCGGCAAACTCGCCCTCGCCATAAACGCCGCACAGTTCGCAAATGCTGTGCCGATTAATAAGTAAAACATTATTATAATTTGATTAACATCTACAGATAACGAAATATTATTGTTCTCTTTAATTTTAATTCAATATACTAGATTCCGAATAGAGCTCATCATTGTTTATACTGAATTGAAACGTGGCATTTTATACATTATCTTACTCACACCGAGATGAATGTCGTGATGGGACGCACCACAGTGTACTGCAATATGCCGTGCTTGCAATTGTGGATGAACTCGCGACCCATGACCCAGGGTCGCATGCAGCAGAGGGGAAAGAAATGATGCACTTGCGGCTTGTACTCCATGGTCGCTTCCAGGTCCATGCCGAGATTCAAGTAGTTCAACAAATAAACCATGAAATTGTAGATTACGTATGCCTCGTAGCACTCTCGCAGCGAGTCAACGTAGATGGAATGCTTGGGAAAGAGCAGGCCGAGCCACTGTAAACAAATTCAAATTCGAATTTCAATGACTTCAATGCGAGCAATGTGCCACAATAATTGGACAAGATTCGATTACGGGTCTCGATTTCAACCGCTTCGATTGGCCCACTTACCGCATTCAACGCGTAGATGGGCACCATCCACAGTATACGTATTATGTGTTTTTGTAGAATGGGCTTTGTGAAATGTATGACGTGTTGTATGATGTGCCAAATGGAAATGGGCACCGCGGACAGAACGAACAGCCCGCCGATGAGTATAAGCTGGTCATTTTGTTGGAAGCCATCCTTCACCGAGTTGACAATTAGCAAGGGCACCACAATGATCGCAAATATCGCATAGGTGATGATCAACAGCGGCCGTATCCAGATGCGCCATTCTTCGCAAAAGCGGCGTATGTCTAGGCGGCACATCCTGCACATAAATTTGTGTTGGCTGTGTGTGTTTGAGGAAATATTTCGAGTTTTGCTTTCGTCACAAGACAAAGCCCCAGAGCAGCAGCTTTAGCGGAAACGACGTCGTTGTTGTTGTTATTGTTGCCGCCGCCCCGTTATTGTTGGTTGTCGGTTTTGTTTGATACGTTTGTGTCCCTCTCAGACTTTTACATGGCACGTCTCTTACACCCGCGCACTGTTTGCAAGCGCCCAACGCACATCGTTGCTATAGCTTGTTTTACAACACAGACACAACACAATTTAAGCTAAGCTGTAGTATGCAAATTTTAACTATTAGGAAACTTTTGCGTTTTCTGTGTCGCTTGATAAGGGGAAACTTTTAACTGTCTGGCATTACCGAAAACTTTCAAGTGCTGCAAAATGTCATGTCATTTACATAGTTTTCAACACTGACGCAAGCAGAGTTGCTATTGGTACCTTATACATGTTGTATGTTTATTGTAATAACATTCCTGTTATAATTTCCCCAGATTTTAACATTCTACACCAATTTCCCACTGCTCCATATTTAATTTTCATTTAATATTGTATATGTATTTTAATTACAGATTAAAGAATTACAGAATTACATATATGCATATCCCATGCAGATAAAAAACATTAAAAGCTATTAAACATATATAGTGTCCTTTAAGCTGCTGCTACGGTTCAAAAACAATATCGCATCGATCTGATTCTGGCTACCAGTTAGCATAAATCGCTTATTGTAATCATAAATCTGTTCACGCAAGACCTTCTTGAAATTCAGATTTACCACACCAGGTACTCCCTGATATAGTGTAGCCAAGTCGCGTAGCGTTCCATAGATATGGCCCATTTTGTTCCACCATTCAATGGGCGACTCGTCCAGCTGTACAATTACCTCATTACGATAACGCTTGAGGTCAGTTTCCACAGTGCTATCGGCGTCTCGCTTTGGCGGATTGGGTATCTCTGCAACGTCAAACAGCAGTTCCAGTTCTAGAGAAAACTCGTTTTAAATTAATCTAACTATTGCTGCATTATTTAGCAAATTCGACTTACTAGATTTCTTTGCACTGTGCGAGGTGGCAGCTGCGGCGGACGAGCTGCTGCCAGACTTGACATTTGGCTCCGTTTTAATGGTTACTGTTGGAGCGTTGACGGGTGCAGTGGGTGCCACATCAGCCGAATCCCCGCTCTGACTGTCTGTGCCAACCGAGCCGCCGAATGTCTTGTTGTATTTCTGTGTTAGCATACGCACACAGCTGTCAAGGTTTTCAATTGTGGTTAAACGATGGAATCGCGGATCAAGCAGCGCAGCGCTGGTCAGCGTATCATTGGCTATAATCTGTGACTGCAGCACACCCGCAATGGTGCGCTTGATGTTCATCATTAAGGGCTCGTCCTGCTCCGCAATGCCCAGTTTCTTAATTAAAATCTTTGATGTTATGGGAGACAGCATGCTGCACAGAGGCATGTCCTCGCCACGCAAAGTATCCAGTGCAATCTGATTTAAAAAATTATGATTTGATTTCTTTTCGCTCGAGTAGCTAATGGGCTTGCGACTTACCACTAGAGCGCTTAAAGCTTCGGTCACGGTCTTGGCCGTGATGACAAGTTGATCCATGTCCTCTGACCAAGATATAGATTCGGCAAAGAACTTGAGCAGCTCGTACAGAGTCCAAGGGAAATGTTCATTATATGCCGGCAGCTCCGACACCTTAGAGCTAATTTCTGCCGAGTGACGTTGTATAATGTCCTTCACCTGCTCCAAGGACGTGGCAACCTCCTCCAGCTCAAAGACGTGCCGCAGGCACTTGTCAATTACCGACACATAGCAGAGCACAACGGGTATATCTGTTTGATGTTTAAACAATGCAAATGTAAAGATTGAAGAATGGGCATTTACAACAAATAAACGGCTATATAGACTGTTAGATAGGCGATTTCCTATCCCAGTACTACAATGTAGAGGCGGACATACTTTATGTATTCTTTGGATCAGTATTAACACCTGATTCGATTTGGGAGCAATACGTTTTAAAGTTCAGTTTTCGCATGAAAACAGTGTGAGGGTATTTTATATTCGGCACCCCGAACAGTTCTTATTAGTTAGCTTATTGAGTCTAGCGATGGTACATAGCTCAAATTATGTTGTACTCACTCTTTTCCTTCAAATAGGTCTGCAGCAGATCCTCCTCATCGTCATAGTTCACGATGGCCAGTGTGCAATTGGGCAAATAGAAATCGGCGAGCAGCTCGTCGAATGAGATGTAGTCAGTATACTCGATGGTGGCATACATGACGCTGCGGACGCACTGCGTCTCGTCACTCAAGTAGTGATGGTAGATGCTGAGGAAGCGACGCTGCTCCACATTCATCCACTGCTCGAAGGCCAGCGAGTAGGGCTTCTCGGCGGTAAAGTCGCGCGTGAAATCGCCCATTTCCAAGAACTTGGATGCATGCTGCTCGGTAATCAGCGCATCAATCTTTTGCGGCATGGGCAGCGATGGCAAGTTGCCCATGGCCAGACGTATGAACTCGCTAATGCCCAGATCGTACAGGGTCTCCACATTGCGCAGATCGCGCACAACTATATCGGCCAGAGCCTCGGGTAAATTGGTTATATAGCTGCGCACCTGCATGCCACCCGTGCCCTCCTCATGCTTAATGTTAGCGCGCGTAAAGTGCATAGTTCCAGACGGGGCTGTACTTTTGCGCTTACGCGCATATTTGAGCTCGCGGGGCTCAATACTAATAGAGCGATCCTCCTCTTCGACCAGGTTTTCGGCGTCGTCATAGGTAAGCGGTACCATGGTTTCGTAAAGCATTGTCTGGGATGCGGCATCATCTTCGGCCTGCATGGCTGCTGCGGCCACAGCTGCCTCGTCCATGTCCTCGTCTTCATCGTTCTCGTGGTGAGTGCGATTGTTAATGAACTCCAACTTGACACGGCGTGAGGAGACGTTGCGTTTGGACAATGGGGGATGGTTTAGATTGCGCGGAGTCTTGCGCGGTGGCACTTGTATATCGTTTTCCTGGCACAGGGCCTTGAAAAGGTCCTTGTGGCGATGTTGCAGATGCGCACGCAAATTGGTGGTATTACCGTGATTGGTCAGCACCTTGTGGCATTTGATGCACACAACATTTTGCTTGGTAATTACCTCGTCATTATCGTTCGATGGAAAGCCAAAGTAGCGCCAATAGACGCTTTTCATTTTGGGCGAGTACAGCTTGGAAAAGTTGAGCTGCGAGACATCCTCGTATTTGGCTTCTACAACCATTGGCGAACTGGCCACTCCGTCCATTTTTGAGTTTTTGGCTGTTTATTGATATCTGATTACCGATGCCACAAAAAAATAAGCGCGCAATTTCTCGATTATAGATAGTCAGTTCAATAGTCAATAGTTTTTTTATCTGTATCAGAAAGTACAGTTCAGAGTTGCCACGCGACAGAGTAGCCAATCGATAAGGCAAATGCGCGTATTATATGTAATAGATGCGCAGAAGTTGTAAGATATTTATTTTTAATTGTTAGACATATAATTGTTGCTGCGCGTTTGACATTTGCTTAGCGTCGGGCAGCGGAAAAATGTAAACTGTGTGGAATTTTTGTTAACACTGATTGCATCACCAATCGATAGCTGGGGAAATTTGTGCGGCAGCCAGGGAAGTTTTTTGAGGGAATTTTTTAACTGTATGCTCATGACGTGAAGTTGGCTGCGATTTTCTTTTTGATTCGTTGTTGGGTAGCAAAAGGTGTGTGGAATTTAACAACGCACAGAATTTAATATATTTAGATAAGCAGTGACACGGAATATAATGCGATTATTAGATTAAAGGGTGCAGCGCCTAATAAGCTATGACTTAACATGAAATAAGAGCCAACAATGATTCCATAACGCCTGAAACAAGCAAATATATGCCAGCCACGTGGTGTGCGCACCCGTAATTTGGTTATAATACAAACCCTTGTATATGAATGTGTATTAATTTGAGTGTTTTTACTTTATCTCTGTAACAGCTAAACTAAACCGCCAAGATGGGTAAGGGTAACAATATGATTCCAAACCAGCATTACCACAAGTGGTGGCAGCGTCATGTGCGCACCTGGTTCAACCAGCCGGCGCGCAAGATCCGCAGACACGAGAACCGCGTCAAGAAAGCCAAGGCTGTCTTCCCGCGCCCTGCCAGCGGTCCCCTGCGTCCAGTTGTGCGCTGCCCGACCATCCGCTACCACACAAAATTGCGTACCGGTCGTGGATTCACCATTGAGGAGCTGAAGGTGCGTGTATTATTTTAAGCTTGCTGTGAAATAAGACTAATTTAAAATTTGTACACATAGGGTGCTGGTCTGAGCCAAGCCTTCGCCAAGACCATTGGCATTGCTGTCGATCGTCGTCGCAAGAACAAGTCGCTGGAATCTCGTCAGCGTAACATTCAGCGTCTGAAGGAGTACAGAAGCAAACTGATTCTGTTCCCCATCAATGAGAAGAAGATCCGCAAGGGCGAATCTACTGTTGAGGAATGCAAGCTGGCCACACAGCTCCAGGGACCCATTATGCCCCTTAAGAAGGAGCAACCAGTTGTTGAGTTCCGTGAGGTTACCAAGGATGAGAAGAAGTTCAAGGCGTTCGCTACTCTGCGCAAGGTGGGTTTAATGTTTATGACAAGTGGCTTGATTATTTATTGATCAACATTGTTATTGTTTACAGGCACGTACTGATGCTCGTTTGGTTGGCATTCGCGCTAAGCGCGCCAAGGAGGCAGCTGAGAGCGAGGAGGGCGCCAAGGCTGATACCAAGAAGGCCAAGAAGTAAACTGCATCTAGACCTGATAATTCTGTCAACAACAACAACAACCAGAATAAAGTTTTAGTTTTTTCATAAACGTGAATGTCTTGTAGTCGTTTTTCATCCCCAATGTACCAAAAAGTAATTCAAGCAAGAAACACTTGCTCCATATTCCGTTCACTCGCTGGCAGCTGCTGATGTGCCTGATTGGTTCGTGCGCTGCTTTTGCTGTCCTGTCCGAAAGATATATGAACAGAGAAAGTCTCTTTTAAATCTGTGCAACATTCTGAGCTAAGCTGATTGCCTTTCAATAAGGTTGCCCATAATAAGTCGTCTGTCGTTGAACAACAATGAACCTCAGCTAGAACAATAGGAAGGTTTCCTTGAGCAGCTGTTGATTGCCTTTGCACACGCACAACATTCAACAAAAGCGAATACCCTATTTGCTGGAATATGTCGTGTGGGTGCTACCTGAGTTTTTTTTTTTTATATTGTGATTAACGTTACAGGAACAACATGGATGTCATAGCAAATCGACAAATTGACTAAAGAGAGACAATGGTGGAGTTATTTTTAACTCATGGAGTCAAAATAACGGATCTTAAATTTATTTAAGAGTAAAATATTGATAAGCAAAAAGTTTAAAATGAATTTCTAATAAGGTTTTTCAGAATTTGTTGGAAGTTTTTAGCATAAAGGTAAAAGCATTTTATACATCCGATTTCCACCAATATTTCTCATTTTTTAAATATTTCTTAGAAATTAAAAATTTTTCTTTTGTACAACCGATTTCCACCAATATTTCCGATTTAAGACTGTAAACAATGCATCAATAAGTTTTTACGGCTTGGGCTATGATTTGATAACCAACCAGTCTAAAAGTTAGGCTATACATCAACATCTTAAAATGTATATTGAAATGTTGCCTCTGGCTAAGACATAAGCATAAGACATAAGCACAATTATATTATCTTAGACATTTCTTTGCTTTGCACCGTTTCAGAGATGCTTGTGGAAAACTTTTGAAGTATCTCAGAGAATGCGTATAATGTTCAGTTTTGGTTCCTTAGGCGTACTAACTACGGATAAAATTCGACTCAAATAATATATTTGAAACCTGCAAACAGAATATAAAATCTTTCCGCAGATTCTCTTTGCTGTACATATGTATAGCTTAGCTTAGTTTTTTTGACCTCAAGATAAGTGCACAATTACTTAGGTCGAGTTCATTGTTATATGTCGTCTGCTCTCTAACCCCACCTAAACAGCCAAAGGGCGATGCCAACATATGACCACAATTCATCGAGAAATTATAATCAACTGAACAGAATTAACGAATAGAATGCAAGTGCACACTTTTAGTGTAACATATGCAAAAGGAAAACGTTTGTTACTACTTGTTAAAAAAAAAAAAGGGTTGCACAGTTGTTGTTGCCTCCACCTTCGCCAGGCAAATGCGACCCAATTCAATTATCGGGCTGCGGCAGCCCGCACCTTGAACCTTGTTTATGGATTTCGACGATTTTTATTTCAGTTAACCTTGTTTTCGGCACTGTCGCTTGTTTTGTGTCAAATGCATTCAAATTTTTATTATTGAAATTTATGAGCGCAAAAGTGATTTTCCTCATCGTTTTTCCTGCCGTCCCTCTGATTTTTTTTATTTGTGCTCGTTATGATGCTGGTGGCCAAGGGTGTCAACGGGGGTTGCCGGCAGCGGTAAACAACCGAATTGAACGAGGAGAACGAGCCTGACACCAAACCGTAATTGGCAATTGTTTTTCTGTTTTTGTGAGTGTGTGTGCTACCTTTTGGTGGCAGGAGCAGGAGCAGGAGCAGGGGCAGGCAGAAGCAGTTGCGGCTTTCCAAAACTTTTGTTTTTGTAACATGTGCGCCAGAGCCATCAAATGCAGATCTGAGTCCTTCTTCGTGTGGGCTCATTTGTATGCGCGAAAGTTGTTTGGTTTTGAGCAAAAAAGCAAGTAAACTTCATTTCAATTTTCACAATATACGCCCTAAATGCATTTCAGCTTGCCACACTTTAAATGTAAAATCAATTTGCCGTTGCATCAAAGTGTTTTTAACCGCGACATTTTCCACAGCCTCGAAATTGATGTCGAAGTGCAGCAGCAGCAATGGCCACCAACCCTGACCATCATCCTGCCCGCAGTGGGTTAATCTGCATACATATGTGCGGAATGTACCGGGATGTACAAATGCATGCATACATGTATGTATGTGCTCGAGTGTCTGCACCATAAACGCAATCAGTGCTTAATGATCCATACAGCAATTGGATTAGTGCGTGCAGGCAAACACAGCAGCAGCAGGAGCAGGAGCAGCAGCAGGAGCAGGCGCAGAGACGGAGATGGAGACGGAGACGGAGACAGAGCAGTTCCGGGAGCTGCAGCAGCACTTGCTGACGATGGCTTCTGGGCAGGCTTTGGCTTTGTGGATTGTCCTTGTTCTGCGATTTGCATTTGAAAGACGCATAGCTTAGGCAGCTGTCGAACCCATTGACAACATATTTACTTTAGCTATAACTTTCACATTAATGGGGTTCAGCTTAATTGATTAAAAGAAAACGTGATAATATTTAAGTCGTATTCTTATCTGAAAAAGGGTAAGCGTGATTAGAATAAGTTATTATATAGATTGAAATAAAATATATAAAAGTGTCTATTAATATCTGAATCTACCTTTGGTTATGCAGGCTGCGGGGTCGCAACGATTGAGACATGGAACCTTACATTTTTTTAAGCAAAATGTATGCACATACGTCTTAAATTTAATAACATCAATTTATTGGCCCAATTTTTTAAATTTTCTAATCTGCATTAAGACAGATCATATTTGTACAGGACAAAAGAGTCTAGACTGATAGTATCTCATTTTATTCATTTATAAATAATGACTTATAAACTGAAATTCATTTTTTTTTTTAACCGATCACATTCTTTAGCTCCTGTATCTGAACCATAGTCATCTTGCCCCTCTCTGTCGCACTCTCTCTCTCTCTCTCTCTCTCTCTCTCTCTCTCTCTGTCCCTTTCCCAGCGTATAAAAATAACACTTATACCCTCGATTTTCCGAATCAGTCAGTTGTCTGGTGTTCACCCCTCAAATAAAACGCCTATTATTTTTCCATAAAAAATCACCCAAAACAGCAAATCCAAAAAAAAAACAACAAAAAAACATATTAATCAAATATGCAAATAAGCAGAAGGCCCTCATTGAATTACACTTTGGTAGGCCACAACAATTTGTTAGAAATGCGCAGCTTATGACATCCCCTGGTCCCTGCTCGGGCGCCATTTAAGTTTTTCACGCATCATCTATCAAATATTGGCAAACCATAAAAAAGGCTGATGCAAATATACGAGGACCCTCTAATAAAAAGCTACATAGTAAAGAACTCAATGCAACGCCTGCTGTTGCTTTTTTAGTGCCAATCAAAAGGCAACAACTCGAGTCGATTATGAGATCAATGCCTGGAGGGGGAGGGGGAGGGGGAGGGGGAGGGGGAGGGGACGGGGCCAAGCAAAACAAATCGTAAAAAACGCAAATTGCAAGGCGAATCGAACAAATGGGCGCGAAATATCTGAATCGCATTAGATGTAACACAATAGAAGGGAAATTTATGCATATGCAAATAATAATTGGCGAAAAATATGCAAATGAGCCGCAAGCTGTGAGCCGAGAGAGAGAGAGGGGGGAAATCTGAGCGTGAGTTGCGTGAAATTGTAAATGGAAAATAAGTGAAATCGCATTGAGGCGCACTCATGACAAATGCCATGTTAGCCGGGACAGGACAGGTTGAATGTCCTTTGGCGTTGACGTGACTCTGTTCTGCACCGCCCCATTTGGAGTTGTAGGCCAAAATCAATTTGCATATGTGGGCGTGGCACTAACAACTGCAACAACAACAACTCGAATGGCAACCACATTTTGGGGCATTGTGCCAGAAAATTACAAAATGTTGCCGGTCCGTGCACTTAGCCGACTCTGGAGTTTGAGATAATTAATGTGGCAATATTCTAAAGGACCTTTTGTACGTGTCCCTATGTGTGTGTGTGTGTGCGTGTGTGTGTGCGTGTTTGTGTGTCAGTGGGCGTGTATGTGAAGTAAAAGCATTTCAATGTATTTGATAGGCAATTTCCTAGAATCGACTTGACAGCTTCGCATTGAGTCACAAATAAAGAGCATAAATAAGATTATTGGCAAAGCTTCTTACATATTTTTTATTTATAAAATAGAAGCAGGACTTTAGAAAACTTAAAATATACAAAATTCCAGAGAATATTCGGAAACAGCTTAATTTATTTATTTCAAAGAAAGTTGTAGAATATCAAAAAAGAAATTATTATGAACAAATTTAATTACAAGGTATACATTATACATTTGGTTTAAGGAGAGCTTGGAGTACATATCTAGTTCATTGTATTGTAAAAATCTATAAAAATATATATCAAAAACCTGTAACCAATTGATAAGTATTTGAGATAACCCAGTAAAAATCTTCCAAGTAGAGTGCTTAAAAATTTAAACCCAAGCCACAAGGAGGCCAATTTTCTAGGCGTGCCGGAAAACCACAGTCCATTGAGTATCATTTGAGGCAAAACAATTACACAACTGTCCAAAAGCAATAGAAAACGCGAGTCCCAGCAGAGTGGAGTTTATCGCATAATCAAGCGCAGACAACAGATTTAAATTTTATACTAAAAAACACATGTTCGAAAATTGTCCAGAGACCAAATGAAACCACCAAAAACGAAAGCCCAGACCAACCCACATAACGAACCCAACAAGTGAAACATTTGAATGCGGCCGGCTTTAAAATCAAGTGTCTGTGTGTAATGCGATATTTAAATTTCACATAAAAAGCGTACAAAAAAAACGATACAGCCAGATAAGGTGGTATGAGGGCAAAATGGTGGCAAAATGGGTGGGTTGTTCCAAACCTGTTAATGTGAATACAATAGAGCTACTTGAAGCCGACCGAACGACCCTCCCTCCAAGCAAGCCAAACGATCATTTAATCACGCACTGGGCCGTTCAACCATCCTGCAACCCTCTAGACGGAGAGGCAGGCCAAAAAAAGAAAAAAGGTTTGCCTGACTTTCAATTAATCAAATTATCGCGCCGAGGGGTTGGAGGGCGCAGTTGCCACTCGAGAATCGCAGCCGGGCAAACATTTGTCCACTTTTTGCAATTTGTACAGGTCAAACATTTCGAACTGGCGACTTTTTTTTTCCCTTTCGATTATTATCATTTGTCGCGCGCTCTGTGGAAACATCAATAAATTGTCAAAAGCTGTCAAAATTTTTAATGACTGTGTGACGCCTAATAACCGAAAATCGATTTGTTCGAGGCACAGCATTTGATATCGGGTTTTTGCAATTTTCAATTCTCTTAATTTTTTTTTATGATACTGTGAACATTTTTATGAATTGCTCGCGATTTGTTGCCAATCGTGTGGTTGAACATCAACCATTTTCAAGTTTTCACAAATAGTGGAACATGTGGGCAGAAAAGTAAATCAATCACCTGGAGCTTGGAGTTCCAGTCCCCATCCCTTATATTTTTTAAATTATGTCTGACCCTAGAATTCGGTTCATTTGTTTCCAAAAACTATAAACAAAATAAACCTATTTTCTAAACAAACTTTTAAAATATCCATCATCGGGAATGCATGTTAAGTCGGAGGCTTTAAAGTAAGAACATTTACACTTTTTGAAGTTCTGGCTTTAATTATATAAGTTTTGATTTATATTATGTTCGAAAACTGTTCAAGGCTCAAACCAGCTCTCTGTCTGTTCGGTTCGGAAAGCTAGTTTTCGACATCCTTAAGTCCAGGATTGGGTTCAAACAATTTTATTTATTAATAACAATTTCCCGTTGCAATGAAAGTATTAAAGTATGTTTTATTTTGAGAACTATATTTTTTTGCTAGTGACGGTTAAAATGTTTCTGGACAACTGTTTTGGTTAAAGGTTGGTTTATATTAAAAGAACAGCTTAATTTGGTGCCAAATAGACTAGATTCTATGAAGAGTTTTTCTGCATTCAATCAGTTTTGTTCTGATGCTCATTGCATGACGAACTTTCTCAATGCCTCAAGCGGATTCACGCCCAATGCTCATCCCACAAAAAGAAAAGAATAGCTTTGGAAGCACCAAAATTGTGTAGTTCCCACGAAATGCTCTGTTATTGGCACTTTCAAAGTTGAAACCACAACAATCAACACTTCTGCACCTGTGCTCAATGAAGACCGACCGCAAAAAGAGTTGTGGCTGTCAGTTCCGTGAATCCGGCATCCACCCCGTTTGCGTGATATTCGCTATTGTTGAACTATAAAGCTGGAAATTGCAAACTGCAAGTTGTGCTAACCCTTTGGCTTTGATTTTGTTGGGATATCATTAAAAAACCTTTAAGGTCTGACGTCGGCAATCAAAAAAGGAGAAAAGGAACGTGACAACGACAACGGGCCAGGGACAAGTCAATGTCTGTGTGTGTGTAACATGCATAAATTATCGTAACTGTAACAGTCGCACATAATTCACTTCATTAACGGGCAGCACTCTCCTCCCTTCGGAGCAACCTTAACCCTTTCTGGACAGTCGGGGTAGTGTATCAAAACGGCGACAACAACGGCATATGCAAATAATGCCGCATCATTAGTGCGTGCAGTATCCGAATCTAAATCAGACTCGAACTCGGGACTCTAAATCTGAATCCGAATCAGAATCACAATCCCAATCCAGTGCAAGTGCAGTAGATAGAAAGGGTTGCGGTTGCGAGTGTGGAGCACGTGTCGAGCACTGTCTGAAACATTTTTTCGACTGCCCTTCAAACTGAATTCGAACCTGTGACCTCTGTGCTGTGAATTTGCTTTTGGCTAACTCTTCTTTTTCCCTGGTATTTGCATATGTTGTTGTTCACAGCGATTAGTGAGCTATGGATATGGAAAATTTGTTTTCAGCCATTTGTCTGTTGCGGCTTGGCTGGGTCAAAAGGGTTGTCAGCAGAATGAGTGCCAAAATATATCCGAAAGTTGACTATGTAAAATGTGCTATGCTTTGCTTTCGTGTCATTTAGTTTTTCAATTTTGTAAGCATAAGGTAACAGTAACGTGAAGTCTTTAAAGAAAGGTAATAATATTTAAACAAAATTGCACAGTTTTTAAAACCTAAAACACAACGTAAATATCACAAATTTTGAGCAATAGACTATTATACAATTGCCTATAATTTACACAGCATAAAAATAAATAAATTATAAATTGATAAAAATAACTTACATTTATTTTATTTTCTTTAAGCCATTGTACAATAATATAGAATCCAATTCGTTTAGCTAATCTTTTATTACCATCAGTTATGTTTATCCAAAAATTTCATCTAACTCTTCCCGGAAAATCTCTTTAACTGCATCTTAGTTTTAATATAGCAACTTTTACAAATCTCAACATCTTTCGATTGCCGAAAAGTTTCTACGTGGAATCGTTTCTATTAACTTTGTTCTGCCTCAATTTTGGCTTATCATATGTTAAACGCCTCCCGCAGTTGAGTTCAGTTCTGGACGGTTTTTTCCCACACACCGAGACGGCAAATTAAGCCACAACAAATTTGACCTTGTTAAGTTTGCTCAAACAATCCGCAAACACCAACAAAACGAAACGAAAAAAGGAAAAAAGAAAAAAAAAAACCAAGGAGTCTGGCAGATTCCCAGCATTGTTTTATGACCAGCTCGCATAACCGAGCGTCGACAAGGCAGTTACCTACCTCAGATTGCAGGTGATCAATTGGCAGTGCCGGCATCAGGCAATGCGACGCAGTGGGGCAGGTATCTACGTTTAATCCACTCATAAGTCACGCCGATCTTTTGTATCCTCATCTTCTGTGTGTGAAGCGAAGGTGGAGCTATAAATATGCCCACCACGCAGTTAGCATGTGTTCCTTGTAGTCAGATGAAGACCGCTTTGCAACACTAAAAAAATGTGATGGAAAATTATTTGAGGTTAGACCAAATTGAATTACATTGAATTAAATGCTTATTCATATCTCAAATATATTTCCCGGATGAAACTAAATGGTTTTCTACAAGTAACATCTACATATATACACATCGCCCATAAAAATCACAAAAAGTAAGACATTACTGCCCGATCGCCAAAGTATATGGCGATTCATTGTGCAATAGACTGTTATTATAAATAATATAGTAATTTATAAATCACGACAAAGCATATATAAAAGTGTTAACATAACATTCAATTAACTACTTAGACGGCGTGTACACGAGTTCTTACCGTAGTGTCCTCCAGGGCATTGGGGGCTGGCTTCCATCATGACACCATCTATAAGGCAACAACAAAGGCAACTGCCACAGCAAGAACATTAACAACCGCAACCTACAATAAAGAAGATCTTTTGGACGCCGCCGAGTGCAACAACAAAAGCGCAGACAGTGCTGGAAAAAGAGCAGCAACAAACCAAAATCAAAACCAAAGCCAAGTACAACAACAAGACAACAGCAAATATGGATAATGGTTAAGGAATCCCAACTAAAGGAGCACAACGATCGCCTTCACCTTCGTCCAGGGCATATGCATACAAGACGGCGATGATGCGACGATGTGATTGAAACAAAACATCTTATTATTACCTACGACGGAGCGACCGGCCGACTGGCAAAAAGAACGACCCCGTGCGACCTCGATGTGGAGCTGGACATGGACATGGGCCAGGCACTGACACTGGATGTTGCCAGAAAAAAAAACGAGCGTGCAAAAACAAAAATTCCCACGCTCAGAGGCTGCCCTTTGTCGACGTCGACGTCGACGTCGTCGTTGACGCTCGTCCCCCGCCCATATAAGGCGCAATCTGGGCAACGTCCTTACCGCCCCCCATCCGAAGATTGTGCGAAAGCTGAGCCGACCCGGCCGCTGCCGAAAATGTCTGTGGCTTTCCTCCAACGCCCCCCTCCCCAACCCCAAACAAAAGTTGGGCTCTTTGTTGTTGCAGTGTAGGCTGGGCTCCGTTGCAGTTTTGTGATTGATTTCACTTTGGTTTTTTGGTATGCCCCTTGACTTTCACAGCTCATTGGGCTCGCAATGTCGCTCACACGATGCCATCCAGCGAGGCATCCTTCACACACACACACTGGCATACGGACAGGTTAAAAATCGACAGGTATCAAGTGGTGAACGCTCATAATTATAGTATTTAGTGGTGCGTAAAATGTGATACACTTTTTTTTTTTTGTCAAAATCTTTTGGTTTCTTAAATTGAACAGGGTTCGTCATGCGAGGAATCTTAAATTCTGTTCAAGCTGTAAATCAAATAAAAAGCTTTGTTAAAAGTGAATAATTTTATGATGAATTCATATTTATTTTAAAAAGTTGGAATATTAAGAACATCTAAAAACAATTTGAGTTATTGAAAACTATGTTTTTCAACTGTTCTTGTTTTTATACAAATATTATAATTAATAATAATATTTGGCAATGCTTGGAATAAAATCTTTTAATTAGTTAGTTAACCTCTTTTTTGGCTTAAAAATTTATATTTTGGCCCTAAATAATTTTCTATTTAAAATTCAAGCATTCGTTGGAAACACCCTAAGCTTATACTGCACTTTTCATTGATCAATATTATATTAATTTTATTAATGTACCGTAAAATCAAAGACCATAATACTTATGCATATTCAACGAAAGCTGAGACGTACTCAAAACCAGCATCCAGCAGATGCTTGAGCAGCCTGGGAGTCCGAGTACGAGGCAGGTTCGGGTTGTTATTGTTGCCTGCCCGTAAAATCAGTGTTATTGATCATAGCTGCATAATCAAGTTACGGACGCTTTTCATTATGTTGCCAGTTGCCGAAAAAGCAGCCACCACCAACAACAGCATTATCATCTTTAACAGCAACATCATCATCATCATCGTCATCATCATCATCAATGACATTTATGTTGACCAACAGGTTGCCTGTTTCGGCTTTCGTATTCTCAACTTCACCGCGCTGCGAGGGTTGCTTATTCAACATAGGGCCACAGACAATGCTGCGTCGGTGGTGTGGGCAGTTGCCCAAGCAGCCAGTGGTGGTGGTGGCGTTCTTTCAGCCGATGTTGCTGATGGTGAGTTTTTTGCGTCAACTTGTTCGGCATTCGCTCGCAATACGCACTTGTGTACGGTCGTGTTTTCGCGTCGAATCCCAGCATAATAAAAATCCAAAACGGTTAAAGTTCAAAAACATCGTCCCGTCGGTTGTCGTTGCAATTGAAATCAATTGAGTGCAATTTGCGAGTGCAAAGTTTTTCTTCCAGCGAACTGAGCAAAATGTTTGCCTAAGACAATTTCGTTAATTAATCAGTCGCGTGTGTCGCTTGTTTGCCAAGTAATCAGCGCCAAAAACAAAGTCGCTTCCATCAACTCCAATCGAATAACATAAACAAAGAGGCAGCCAGACAACGCACCAACCATGGCCGACGAGAGTCTGCACACAGTGCCGCTGGAGCACAATATAGACTATCACATTGTCACATTGTTTGAGCGCTTGGAGGCGATGCGCAAAGATTCGCACGGGAACGCCATCAACAATCGGCTCTCGAGCACCCTGCAGGTGCCCAAGCGCAGCATGCAGGCCGAGATACGCACCTTGGAGTTCTGGAGGTAGGCATTGGCTTCTAACCATTAGCATTAGTCCCACTGCAAGTCAGGCTCATAGTCGCGCTCGTAATCGCAGCCTTTGTTAAGCTAGTTTATTGTTTTATGCGGCATTGTGCATAATGCAGACACGGCCAGTTGAATAATGCTTAACTAAGTGAAATTTAAGTGCTTGGTGTTTGTGTTTCTGCCAGAAACTTGAAGACTTCTCGTTAGCACGCAAATATTTGTCCGAACTTTACATAAATATTTATATTGCTGCAGCGCAGCAAATTGTAATGTTATTTATTTATTCAATGTTCTTAATCATAATTATTTACTTATTATATTTTGCATGGTTGAGCCTTTAATTGTATACATGTTTTCTACGTAGTTTGTCTACATATTTGATCATAATTAATATTATAGAAATGTTCATCAAGTGCATATTCACATCTATATTGATTGAATTTCTTACAACAATTAAAAATGTTAAGGACGTGTTATTCAAAATTCATAAATTCGACTATAATATACCTGTAGTGAAATTGCTTTTTTTCTATATATCTATATAAATATTTACCCCCTCTTTATGAATCGATACACATCTCTTTAAAATCTCTATCTAACAAAGTTTGTATAATAATAATGTTAATTTTCTCTATTAAATTTGCTTTCATTTTCACTGACATAAAAAAGATCTCTTAGAAAGCAATTGGTTTTGGGTGCTATTTTATACCTAAACGTTTTTTCACAATAACTAAAATGTATAATTTTGAAAAATTATTTGCTTTCAGTATAGCAGAAACCATTAAAAGTCTTAATATGAACCCCACGTTTTGCTTTATTGATATTTTATTTTGTCAGTCTGCATTATATTTTCAAATAATTATCGTTTGGCTGGAAGCTGACAAAGTAATTAAATTGTTGGTGCAAAAACGCAACGCTGTCCAACGCAGTTTACATAAGTTTCCTATAGTTTTTTTTTTTTTGTGTTCATTAATTATTTGTAATTTTAGAATTTTAGACAAAAGTTTGGCTTTAATGACTTGCGTGTCCATGACAGCAGCTCCGCATAAAAAGCTAGAGCTGGGCATGGGAATAGTTAGCTCCAATTAAGGGGCATCAGAATGCAAAAGTTAAATAAGAAATTTTATGGAAATTAACAATAGCAAAGTTGGGCAACCAAATTGCAGCTGGCCCCTTCGATGTTGATGTTGGCTTCGCTGCAGTTTGTTTGATTTTTCGTTATCTCCACGCGGGGAGCTGGAGGCGGTGTGCATGGCCAGAGTTAAAGGGCGGGGTCCGTTTGTGTTTTATGTTTGCATTGGGCTGTCCAGCGACGACGACGATGAAGAAGACCTCCGGCAAGAGCAGCTGTTGTCGCTGGTGTTGCGATTTTAGGGTTTGCATCTGGAACCTCGACTGTGACTGTGTTCGCCCCTCTGTGTGCTTAATTGTCATTGCTTGGGCATGCGAAAAAAGAAGAAGAACAAGGCGAACATTGTGTGCAATTTGTAGCGCAACATAATTTCTTGAATATTTACTTTAATCATATGAAATGACATGCCCCAACTGAAGTATCTGTGCCTCACTCCTCACTCTGTCTCTCTCTTTGTGCCTTTGCAGATCCATCATCAGCGAGTGCCTAGCCTCGTTCCTGTATGTGTTCATCGTATGTGGCGCAGCTGCGGGCGCCGGTGTGGGTGCCAGCGTCTCCTCCGTGCTTCTGGCCACTGCACTCGCCTCCGGCCTGGCGATGGCGACGTTGACGCAGTGCTTTCTGCATATATCGGGTAAGGCAAACACAAAACAAACAAACGGAATAAACAGGCGACAAGTGTCGCATGTTTTTGTTGCGGCCTGCTTGTTGTTGTTGTTGTTGTTGTTGTTGCTCTTCTTCTTCTTTGGAGGGAGTTTGGGCACAAGCTCGCCCGTGGGAATTTCGCTGCCACCAAACAACAACAGCAGCAGCAGCCGCCAGCAAGAACCCCATTTCACATATTTTTCGTTTGGTTTTTATTCTTATTGTTTTTTTTAATTTACGAAAAGCCAACGCACTGTGGTTGTCGCCCACGTCCGAGCTCCTCCGTCGCCGACTCCAACTCCTACTCCTTTTTGAGTCCTCCTCTTATCTCGGCGGGCGCACTTGTAGTGGCCCCTGCTCTCGTCTCTCTGTTGTTTTCCCGTGCATTTGAGTTCATCTGCGTTGACATTCAGGGCAATTAAATGTTTCCACAAAAACAGCATATCTCTGAAGTAACAGTTGGGGGAGCCCCAGTCCGCCCAGTCCGCCGGAGAACATGTGTTCTTGATTTTGTCTTTAAGTTGCATTTTGTATACTTTTTCTTTTTCACAGCCAATTGGCTGCGCATTAAGTTATGATGTCAGCTCTTCAACTCACCCACCCTGGAAATGATATATTCCCCGAAAGTGTCAAAAAAGAATTTTATTTATATTAGATAGCAGGTTCAGCTGATTTGAAGACTACAGAAAACTTCTGTCAATAAGGAGAGAGCATTATATAAGTTGTTATAAAGTTTATTTACTTAATTCACATCTAATCGCATTTCTCTATTATTTTCCTCGCTTTGACACTTTAATACCAATAACATGACATATTTTTTATGGTAATTTACCTGCAGCAGCAACTTTTTACTTGTTAAATATTTAATGATTAATCCACTTATCTGCCCTTTTCCTTTCCTCCACAGGCGCTCACATCAATCCGGCCGTAACTTTGGCCTGCTGCGTGGTGCGCAGCATCTCCCCAATCCGGGCTGCCATGTACATGACCGCCCAGTGCGGCGGAGGCATCGCAGGTGCCGCCTTGCTCTACGGGTGAGTCAATGAATATCTAAGTATTTAGCAAAGAACTAAGCTGATTAATTGCTCGCTCAGAAATTAGAGCTTCCAGAAATTGAGATTGAGCTTGTATGTGAATATGCAATTTGTAGTCTGTATTATAAGTCTTGATTGTTTGCTGGTAGATCATATGGATTATAAAAAACTATCCATAGATTTAAAATAGACGAAAGCTTAATAGTTTTTCAAATTTAATTGCAAATATAATTTTTATATTTTACTATTTTTTTTTTAATTTTTTTGGACAAAAGAACTGAAAGGTTTTATATTCGTTCAAACAAATATTGAGTTAACTCTCATAATATTATTGTTACAAAAATAGTTGAAATTATATATGTGAATATATAATTTAAATTATTTTTGTAGGAATGTATATTTATTTTTATAGAGATCAACCTCTTTCGTATCCAATATATTTGTATTTGTATGAAAAAAAATATATAGATTTTATTATTGCTAATCTATATATCAAAGATAATCGTATTATTACTCAAAATTTAATTCTTATAATGGAAGCTTTGACTTTTATCTGGGACATTGTAAGTTTCTCTTTCTTGGCTTAACAATTTTGCATTTCTGTTAAATATTTCATCGATCAATTACTAATTTCTTAAAATTTTATATTCTGAAATCATATTGTTAGATTACTTTGTTGCCTTACTTTTTTTCTCTCAGTGTATAGCAAATAGATTGGCAAAGTCTTTGAATTTTATACCATGCAACTCGTTGAGTTGTTGCTGTTGTCATCATTGCAGCTTCCAAGTATTTCCAAATAACTTTATAGCTTCCAAGTAGAATCGCACAGCCTTTACTTTAAGCTGCTTTGGTTCTGGGTAAAACTAGCATATGTAAATTCCATTGAGCATGAAATTCATTTCAATGTAAAGTATCTTTGACCGGGCATGGACAGAGTTTGGCTTAGGTGCCCGCTGGCAATTGCTGCAGCAGCAGGATATGCTATGCTAAACAATTTCCGAAGTAAATCCAAAAAGGTGCTCAATGTCACTCAAATCTAACTAACGGCTGATGCGGTGACTGTACACAAGGACACTTTACCAAAAACCATTT
Organism: Drosophila ezoana; assembly: GCA_035045725.1. Taxonomy (NCBI): domain Eukaryota; kingdom Metazoa; phylum Arthropoda; class Insecta; order Diptera; family Drosophilidae; genus Drosophila; species Drosophila ezoana. The sequence continues at coordinate 9,676,623 of JAWNOU010000005.1, forward strand.
ACAGGAAATACGAAGTTTATGTGCAAAAAAAAAGAGGGGAAATAGCTAGAGAAATGTATAAATAGGATATGCAGGTAAACGTCGTGTCCTTTGCACACACACACACACACAGCGTTACGCACAAGCACCTGCATAGTACGCAGGTAGATCTACTTACCTTACCTTACCTAGGAGTTTATGTCTCTACCCACGTTTATCTACTGGAGAGAAAACATCTGCCGCTGCTGGCGACGTGATTTCCCATTTTTGAAAATGCGTTGTTGTCAGGACCGGCTTCCTTTGTCGAGGCCATCACCATGTGCTGCCTAGATACACACACCAACACACACACACACACACACACCCGAGGATACGCACTGTATAAGCAGACACAACCAAATCTTTCTACGGCCTGTCAGAGTCTTTTATGCCTAGATAACAAACTCTGCGCAGGATATGCGTGTGGAATAACAGTCTTTGTCCTCGAGAGAGAGAGAAGAAAAATATCTGCTTCTTCGTTTGCGACTGCGCAGCGTTTTTAGAAAATATTTCGCTCCAATTTTTTGTTGTTGGTGTGCGTTGAACTCCTTTTTGGAAAGTTAATGCGCCTGCGCCTGCGCAGCCTGCCCCTCGGTGTCTCTGGGTCTGTTCAACATCTGTTTTGCTGTTGATTTTACCCCTGGCTCTTTTTGTTGTGTTGTTTTTTAAGTGCATTGGCATCTTTGCTTTCTACAGACGCGCAATCCGAGTAGCCGCTGCAACCGAAACATGTTTCAGCTGCCAGTCCGATCAGGTTCGTATCTTTTGCTTTTTTTTTTTCGTCGTTCTGCATCTTCCAAAGGGTCCCGGTCGAGTTCGAGTTGTGTTTTAGTCGAAACATATGTTTCCAAAAGTATCTTTACCGAGTAGTGTGCGTGTGCGTGTGTGTGTTGATTAATTGGTTTAGATTTGGCAGTCGATTTTGTGGTTTTGGGGGATTATTAGTTCTCGCTCCGGTCGTTTGATTGATGGGCTCTAGCCGAGATTGAAGCCAGCGTCTTCAATTTTAATTCAAGCATGAAATTCACAAATTACAAACTACGAAACTTTGGCCGTTCTTTTAGCCACAGAGCTGATATCTGAGGAACCTGCATTCCTTCTAAAGTGGGATATTTAATTCCTCAATTTATATAAGTCTATTTTTGCCAAAGTTAAGTCTTATGCTGATAATAATAAAATGCAACAGACTAGCTAGCCAGGAAGCAATGATCCCATACTAGAATTGGGCATCTTTTTCTATACCCCAGAGCTACAACTAGGGTTTAGAATTAGTTGGCTCTAAGAAATGAATTCAATTACCTACTAAGCCTGCTGCCAGCTAACTTTAAGCTTATAGAGATGTGAAATGTGGCACTTCTTCAGGCACTCTACACCTCGCTGTCACATATCAATTGTCGCCTCTGCCCCCCGTAATTGCCAGACATGTGTCGCATGTGCGTCGGAGCGTGGGCAAGACAAATGCTGGAGCTAAAACGCACTTGAAGGCAGCTCGCTTTATTATTTTACATTTTTTTCTTCCTTTTTTTTTTCGTAAAAATAAAAACTCTTCACAAAAAGTGTATGACAGACCCGCAGCATTGTGAAGTATCGATATCCGGCCATGCGATATTTTAAGATCTCGTTTGCTTAGTTATTGTTATGCCAGTTGCGTTCCGAGGATTTTCAATGAGGATTCAGTACACTTCTTTGGTTTTGCCTTTCATATTGGCCGGTCGAACGTGCGCCAAGCACGTTCCAAATTATGCCCGAGCAGCCTTTGAAGATGATGGAAGATAAAAATCAGGTAGAGCCCGAAAAACGCATAATTAACATTGCCATTGGCCTTTGTTCAACTGGTTGCCGTCTTTCGTGACTGCCCTCCACCGTCCCCTTCTCCGTCTCCGATCCCGTCGTTGTCGTTGCGCCTGCGCAGGATGCGTCGGAAACTTGAAATCAAACACGTGTCTGGCCGGCGCTGCTCCTTTCTGGTTGGTCAGCCAAAAAGGGCAGCTGGAAAAAGCAGCACATAAACGAGCTCAGGCCAGGCACACACCTGCCGCCCAAAAATTACAGTAGTTCCACAAGAGAGATACACATAAAAACAGGATTTTCAAGTCGAAATTTGAATTTTAAATGCCACAATACGAAACGGACTGCGTGCCTTTAACTGGGACTGGGACTGTGCCGGCGACTGTGCCTGTGCCTGGGAGTTGAAATCGCGGCTTATGCCTTCATTAGGCTGGTTGATTTGTATCTAGCATGGAAATGCGCTTCCTGCATGGAAAGGGCACAAATCGATATCCAAAATCAATTCGTGTCACATAGGCAATTCAATTACGGAATGGAATCTGTGCACAGTTGCGTTTAGTAATTCGTTTTGATGCCGCTTTCGGCTTATCGCCAGCTCCATGGAAATGGCATCCTGTTTGGCGCTTCCGGTTGTTGCGCCCTCACACAAAAGCGCCGCACAGCTGGTCCAGTTACATGCCACACACCTGACACACTTCACCTCGAGCGCAATTGGAGCCAGAACAGCTTCCATTCAATCTGCATCTGTATCTGCAACAGTTGTATGCATTTGCAACATTATTTTGTTGCCAGTGTAGGGACAAAATATTTACTTGAAATTTATAATTAATTGCTTTGTGGCAAAGTCAATAAATTGCGGTCACTGTATGAATATTTATGGGGAATTTTAATTGTCCTTCTACCTTAAAGTGCGTGTGTGTTGAATTTGCAATTAAAGAGCACTTGGAATAGTTCAGTGTTAGTTCTTCAGCTTTCACTCGCTTAAAGCATAAACAAATTTGACTCAAAATGCATGTATTCGATTATGCACAATTATTATGAAATACCAGAGACAATAACTCCGGGATGGAGTCAGTGCGAATGTGGATATTCCCAGTTTCCCAAACCTCAGACCGCGAGCACAACACATAACCTCACTTTCCATGCGGATGTGGTGGCAACAAATGTGCGAGGAAATGTGTTTCCTTTTTAAACCAGGCACAGACACACGCACACACACTCTCGCACACTTGGCAACTACTGCTATAGTTCAAGTTTGCAGTTTGTTGTAAGCTTTTAATATATGTTTATTTTTATTTTTCCTCACTTTTTGCTGCTTTTGTTGTATTTTGCTTTTTGTTTGCCTTTATCGTGCGCAAACAATTTTGGTCAGGAAGAGAAGCTGCAAAGCTTAACGGCACATAAAGTTGTGGTAACATTTTGCTATTTCCTGCTACTTAGCTGTTAGTGTGTGTGTATGTGTGTGTGTGTGTGAGTGTTTGTTTTGTGTCGCTGCTCTGTAAAATTAGCACTTTCTACATTTATGAGTAAGCGAGAAAATAAATTCCAAAATCAAACTAGCGCAGCATAAGGCAAAGGAATATTTGTACACTAGTTCACAAAGTGAAAAGAGTATATTGGTTTTTCGACACTTTTGCAGTTGGAGACCCGAAATTTGAAATACTTTTAATCGCGTATGTTCATAAAGTGTCTATATTTTCGAGCCACGCCCACTAGGAGGCAGGCGAAACGTGAGGCTTGATATCCACCACAGCTTTAATGCTATGGTGAATTACGGCTTAACTCTCCTAAATATCGTCTCAAGAATCGTAAACATTTATATCTACCACAGTTTGGGAGCTAGAATGTCTCCCAATACTCTGTTACTCTGAGCGAGTATTGTGCAGTCGAGTTCACCCGACTGCGATATGCTCACTTATTTTTTTTGCGATCAATTTTTAATAAGTGTTCAGCCAAGTGAAAAATTGTTTTGGTCAGCTGTATTATGTGTGCATAGCACATGGTTGTAAAAATATCTACACACACACACACTCTGCATTTTTCTTTCAAGCTTGAGCTTTTCATATTTTCTATGGGGTCTTTCTATTGGCAGAGCTGTTTGCCAGCAAAGCTGCTGCTTATTGCCGCTAAGCCGGCAGAGATATGTCCCGCTCACCTTTGCACTTTTTGCACCTGCTACTGCCAAAGATCCCGGCATCCTGCTCCTCGTCCACCCACTTGCTCAATGCCATTTGTCCATTGGCAGCACATTTCAGTTTGAGTTAGTGCTAAAACTCCGGCACTGGCTGTTCATTCTATTTGCTCAAGTACTTTTAAGTGCATTGCGAAAGCGTTTATTTCCGGATTTTCGCAGTTATTCAATGTTCCGGTGATGTGGTGCAATTGTCGTTGCGGTGTGCACTTGCTCACGTCTACAGAAAGCTCGACAAATATTTATTCAGCATTTCTCATAATGTGTGAAAGCGTGAAATTTACCAACACTGTTATTGTCTGCACACCTTTTGTGATATCCATTAAGGTTCTAACGCTTATGTCGTGTATATTTGACAGTTTAAACATACATTTAAGTGAGTTCTCATATTTTTGCAACTTTAATTTCTTATAAATTTGTATATGGATTGTTAAGACTTATGAAATGTTGGCAATGCCATAGGAATTTTTTGGCAAGTTTTTTTATCCTAGTTAACTGCAACTGTTGTCAAACGGTCACATCGTGATTCTTCCTTGTAAGATATTTAACAGGTAGCTAAGTAACCTGTTAATTGTTAAAACATGCAAGCAAAACTCTCTACTTCAAATTTTGTCTTTTAACTGGCTAATAAGTTGACACCAGCTGCATGTCTTTTAACTCATTAACATTATCATGAAAGTTGAATTGTTCATAAATCAAGGGGAAGCCGAAAAACTTTTACACCGCACTCAGCCTAGAAATAGGCAACAACTTTTGCCACTTGCCAATTGAAACTTTGGCAATCTAAATTATGTGTCGTCTCTCCCTACCATATCTATATGTACTTGGGCGAAGTGGATGTTGTTGAGGCCTGCGAGTGGGGTTGACGACCTGTCGTCATAGGCATTACGTGTAGTATAAATTATTATATGAGTGGTAAACTTTTGTCAATCTGCAATCCGTAATCAATGAAAATGTTTTGCTCTCTCTCGTTCGCAGTGTCACCGTGCCGGGCTATCAGGGCAATCTGCAAGCGGCGATCTCTCACAGCGCCGCGCTGGCCGCCTGGGAACGCTTCGGCGTGGAATTCATACTGACTTTTGTCGTGGTGCTCTGCTATTTCGTCTCCACCGATGCCATTAAGAAGTTCATGGGCAATTCGGCGTTCGCCATCGGCGCGGCATACAGCGCCTGCTGCTTTGTGTCGGTAAGTTTGACATTGATAATGATGCTTGAGGAATGCTTCGACGGAAATCCCGAGTCTCTTCAGTCGAGAGTCGAGTAAAAACGCACCTGCCGTTTAGGCATTTTTATGGTGCAAAAATCGCAGCGTGACAGGCACAGGCAGTCAACAAAGGGACCGAGAAATTGGGAGAGATAATTAATTTAGTCGCAAGTCAGGGTCGAACGAGAGGCTCTGTCCTGAAATTAAAAGCAAATATTTAGCCAGATTTAAAAGCTGCACGATAAAAATGAAATTTATATCGATTTGAATTACGATTTCAGACTTGCGAACACGCAATCAAATAATTAATATTAACCAATTTATTGATTGGAATGCGGTTCTTTAATTGAAAATTCGAAAAAGGTTTGTTCTTTAATCTGAATAACAAAATATTCAAGGATTTAAGGTTGGGCTTTAGTAAATAAAATTACAAACATAAAATTTTATAATTTCAATATTTTCCTTGTTGGAGAAAGATATGCGAGTTCTTTTATTCTCCCCGTTCTAAGCCTAGATATATATTTAACTCCCATATCCCAAATATTTCTAACACTTGGACCCTGTCTCTGATTCATTGCAGATGCCATACCTGAACCCGGCACGTTCTTTGGGTCCATCGTTTGTGCTCAACAAATGGGACAACCATTGGGTATACTGGTTCGGTCCACTCGTTGGCGGCATGGCCTCCGGCCTGGTATATGAGCACATATTCAGTTCTCGACGCAGTGTGCGACATGCCAAGGGCAGCATTGACAACGACTCGAGCTCCATACACTCCGAGGATGAGCTAAATTACGACATGGACATTGAGAAGCCGAAACAGTATCAGCAATCCCAGGGCACCTATCCGCGTGGGCAATCGAATGGTGGCGGTGCCGCGGCGGCCCAGCATGCCGCTGCCAACATGACGCAAATGGGCGTGGTCAACGCAGGCGCTGGCAACTACTGCCAGAATCTGTACACCGCACCGCCGCTCTCCTCCAAGTACGAGCAGCAGCAACAGGAGCCGCTCTATGGCGGCACTCGCTCGCTCTACTGCCGCTCGCCCACGTTGACCCGCAGCAATCTGAACCGCTCGCAGTCTGTGTATGCCAAGAGCAATACGGCCATCAATCGTGACATTGTGCCACGTCCTGGACCGCTGGTGCCGGCACAGAGCCTCTATCCACTACGCACACATCAGCAGCAGCAGCAGCAGCAGCAACAGCAGCAGCAACAACAGCATCAGCAGGCAGTCACAGCAACTCAATCGTCTCATCTGCAAAACCAAAACGTGCAGAATCAAATGCAACAGCGTACAGAGAGCATCTATGCCATGCGTGGATCCATGCGCGGACAGCAGCAACCTCTACAGCAACAACAACAACAACAGCAGCAGCAGCAGCAACAGCAGGCGCCAGTTGGCATGCAGCAGCAACAACAACAACAGCAGCAGCAGCAGCAACTGCATCAAGCACCGCAGCTCATGTCGGAGCCACAGGCGCAACCACAGGGCTTCCAGCCGGTCTATGGTTCACGCAACAATCCCACACCGTTGGATGGCAATCACAAGTTCGAGCGTCGGGATCAGCAGCAGCAGCAGCTCTATGGCATGACCGGTCCGCGCAATCGTGGCCAGTCGGCGCAATCCGATGACAGTTCGTATGGGTCGTATCATGGCTCGGCAGTCACGCCGCCGGCGCGTCATCCCAGCGTGGAGCCCTCCCCGCCGCCGCCCCCCATGCTGATGTATGCGCCACCGCCTCAACCCAATGCGGCTCATCCGCAGCCCATACGCACGCAATCGGAGCGCAAGGTAAGCGCACCCGTTGTCGTTTCGCAGCCGGCTACCTGTGCCGTTACCTACACCACATCGCAGGTGCCCACGACGATCACGACCACAACAGCACAGCAGCAACAGCAGCAGCAACAACAGCAGCAGCAGCAGCAGCAAATGATGATGCAGCAGCAGCAACAGGCGCATCAGCAACATTATGGCATGTTGCCGTTGCGACCGAACTGAAAGCGGCTCTCCTGGGGCCCCGTAACGACGCCGCCGCCAACAATACACGCCGCCCTCGCGATCCACCCCGCGGGCACCATGACCCTGCACAGCTGCAGCCTAGCCAAGCAGAGCAGTTTGTTTTAGCTCACAGCTAACAACAACAACAGTAGTCCGGGCATCCAAAGGAAATGTGCGCAAAGTCCTAGCATTTAGCTCAAACCAACACTATCACGTTTAAGTGCAGTTTAGATTTATTTATCCAAGTTATAGTTATATAGAAAGCTATAGAAAGCCTAGAGATAACAATCGAAACATAGCCACAATGTATTAATAATATACGACAAACAAAACGGAACTCACACCTAGCAACAGAAACAACGGTAACCTTAAGTCACAATAGAATATCCGTAATACCCGAATCCTACCTAAACCTAATACTATTCTATATCATGGAATAATCGTATAAGATATTCTCTGATTAACATATACCCCAATTAATTTTGTTGTTTTAATTTTTTTATTTCGTTATCCCTTTTTGGGAATTGGATTTTTTATTTTTAATAGTATTTTCAAATATTCAAAATTTCCTTAACAATTTTTCAATTCGATAGAAAGCTCAATATATTGATAACAAGCAACATAATGAATCCAACTTTTTTCTTCTCTAATTTTTTTTAAGACCTAAATTAAAATATAAATTTGTATATATATTGATGATATTGATGAATATTTAATGTAATGTTACAATTAACAAGATCGAATATTAAACCATATTTATATAAATGTTAGGCTAATATGCATAAAAGTCGACATCTATATAGCATATATAGGTATATAGGTAATTTACAAGTAAATACATTTCTCATCATTAATGCGTTCTATTAATTGTAAGTATTACAATGTTTATTGATGGCATTGGAAAAAAAAACTAAGATATATATATCAAATACAAAAACTGTTCTGTAACCTAGAAAAAAAGTTTATTAAATTAAATTCAATTTAGAGCTTGCCTAAAATACTCTCTACTTTAGGAACAAAATGGGGAACTAGAATGGTAGAAGTTGCCAAACATTTTTAAAGTTAGAGTAACGAGCTGCATAGTTGGTTCCGTGCCAGCTTCCAAGGATATGTAAATATCACTACGAGGAAAATTGTTCTAGTTGCGGCTACGGCCATCGCAGAATCTTACTGTCAACTCTACCAAAAGGATAACTCTACACACATACAAAGCATAACAGTTTACAACTGAAATTTCCCTAAGAGCAGAAATACCCTTGATGCAGTGCTGCACAATTATGAAAAAGTGCGAAATTAGTGCTATGAAATCGCATATTTATGCACGTACTTTGAAACACTGCCGTAGCGCTTTTTTTGTATTTGCATTAATAAACAGTGAATATTTAAGATTTTACCATGCAAAGGTGTCTTTACAATTTCAACTCGGACCGTGGCATGTCCCCAAGGAATATGTGCACCCGAATCGCTGTGGCAACACCAACGCCAACAACAATACGGAAACGTTTCAGAGTTGTCCTGACAACCAGTTTAAGGAACACGTGCGAACTGGATGACCGATCTAATTTGTTTCCGTCGATTGACGGATATTACGCAACCAACAGCATACAGCCGGAAAAGTGGAATACACTCAAGTTAAAAGAGTATTTGCAGATAGCCAAAGAACTATACCAGCTATCCGACTGCGATGCCTTGCAGCTGCTGGGATTCTTTAAGAACAACTTAGCAGAGGCCTGTCGTCATCTGTGCCTCGATGGAACCCGGTCCAGTTTACATCTGGATTTCGATTCACCCTGGCGGCTTAGCTCCAAGTCAATTAGCGAGCTGTCCTACATGGAGCATTTTACCACCCATACATTCTTCAAAAGCTTTCACCAGCTCTTCATTGTCAATTCCAATATACTGACCAACGTTTTGCCCCAGCAACCCCTGGCTGAGCAGTTCCCAGGACGTTATCTGCGCATACAGCGCACCTTCCATCGGGGAAATGTCATTTGGGCCGGCTGCGTGCTTCCCAATGAACATGCACCGATTGAGGTCGCCGCGCTGCTGTTGCCCTGTTCCGAACAAAGTGAACTGAATCGATATACCGAGCTGATGGAGGAACTAGAACGATATTTGGGCCCGCTGGTGTTGGCCAGCAAATCTTGGTCACCAAAGGAGCAGAAGCCAGTTCATCGGAACGTTATGATTCAAGTACTATCCGCATTGACTGCCTCAGTGGAAGGTCTTCTAAAAAAGGAGCTGTTAAGCAATAAAATTCCGACAGACGCTGTCAGCGCTCTTCTTAGCTCTTTTGAACTTTTGTATTGAGATGACCATTAGGTCTTTAGGCTAAAAGTTAAGAAGTGTTTGATCTGAATGATCTTTAATTTAAATTTAGTATGTTAAGCTAAAATCCTTTGGAATCGAACATACATTTCTTTTTATTTTATTATCTACCAGCGGGTATTGCCCGGCCTTGCCCGTGGAAAGTATGGTCCGTGGTAATGTTCTCTTTAAAATGTATCACAATCCGCAAATAAACTTTCGTTTATCATCCGAGAGCGGTGAACTTGCTGTCAAAGATCTTTTAACATGAGTTTAAAACCGATGATAAACAAACATTTGCATATTATCCGACCAATTTCCGCAGTTGCGGGTGGAATTTCCAAAATCGCTGAAACAAATTTTCATTTAATTCGCCCTTGTTACCTTTCACCAGCATTAATTATCGAAGAGGGGCGGATTTTGCGAAAACATGTGTGAAACACGTCTAAATTTAATGTTCACAGAGGTCTTTGAAAATGATTTTGAATCCGATCGGATGGTAAATCAAAAATTTCATACAACCGTTCTCCGACAATTTACCACATCTAGGCACATCTAGTAGGGCGAGTGTAAATATTTGGATTTGATATCTTCATTAATCGATTAAAAAAGAAAAATGCTCGCAGCTGGCAACTGACCGATTTGGTTTATACTTAAACACAATTTATTTTAAATAGTCAGAACTATAATCAAAATACAGATACATAAAAGAAACAAAATGTAATGCATAGTTTAACAAATGGGAACTGTAAAAATTTTAAAAAACATTGAAGTCATGCATTTAAATCCAATATAAAGGCACAAAGAAACGATATACGAGTCAAGCAGGAAACTAAGCCTGCGCTTTTGATTGGAAGCCACATTCCGTTCATTACAGAATAGAAATATATAAATTATTTTCCTACAGATCATCGCAACTATCGTTGCCAGGAGGTTCCAGATCCGAAGAATCGTTTTGCTCGTCCGCTGACCAGAAGCCGTTGTTTTCACGCTCTTTCTGGAGATGCTGATTTTGGTGATATTGCATCCAAAGGATGCGACCTATATTATGCTGGGGGATGTTGCCGCGCTCCGTGTCATATACCAGCCAATGGCAATGCTGCTGTAGGTACAACGAGTCCAGCAGACTGGGCCAGTACATATTGAGACCATCTTTGGCCAGCTTGACGTGCAGCTGGTACCCGTGCTGCTGCTCCGATAATACTTTAACCGCGCCCAGCAGATTCAGGATGCAGCGCTGCGGCGGTATGGTCTCGGTGACCTGGTAGAACAGCACATTGCCCTGATGCACCAGCTCGTATTGCGGCACTTGCTGCTCAAAGATGAGCTCAATCTGCAGGAGAGTCTGGTGCCAGCGCACCTTTGGGCGCACCGCGTTGCCCGCGATGGCGGCACAGCACAGCGCACTGGTCATCTTATCGGGTGTCAACTGTGGCTTGGACTTAGGCAAATTACTGGTCCTCTTATTATTAAGTGTTTTTTTTGAAGAATTGGCCTCACTGGGTGTAATATTGTCGGCTCCAAGTATATCTTGCATCAAGTCCTGTGCGGCCTCCTTCACCGTCGGATCAGCACTGCGCAGATCCTGCAACAGCGCGTCCATAAATAACGCAGCGCTATCTACCAATGCTGCAGTCTCTTTCTCCTCCTGCACAATTTTTCCCATCGGTTCCTTGGCTTCGGCTTCAATTTGCTCAATTGCCTTCGCGGGAGCTTGTGCTTCATTTTTGAGCAAGTATCTTTGCACTGCACCAAAAAGTTGACTTAATTTGCCACCATTGAATCTGGGATTTGACGACTGCTGTGGGTTGTTTTCTCCGGCTATCCTTTCTTCCTCCACGATTGTCTTTTCATCGCTCTCATTTTCCTCAGTCTTTGCCAGCGGCAAATTCACAGGCTGCATTTGTCCGTTCGGTTGCACCCGCTGCTCTTCTAACTTTGAGCTGGTGACCTGCTCTTCTATTAGTTTCTGTTGCTCTGCGACCACCTCCGCATGCAACTTGCGCAGGTTATCCATGACTTGTTTCTCTCGCCTGGCATATCCCCGATTGATCAGCTCGTCGTGCAGTTGCGTGGACTTCACGCAGATTCTCATTGCTGGACAGTCCTGCAGAACTGCAATTTCTTTCACATAGACAACATCGAACATGGTAAACTCCACAATTAGCTGCAGGTGCTGATTATCGCTTAGGTCACACAGCATCTCCTTGACCCACATGGTGGCCTCCAGCCGCCAATCGCCCTCACCTACAGCTGGCACCAGACCACACAATCTCACATCCATAGCCAGGGGCGGCTCCGCTGCGAAGCGTGCGTCACACTCTAGCAGCTCGGCCGGCTTCACCTTCAGCATTTCCGTACCCTCGTCCATTAACTGAACAATGACAAGCCGCTTGTCGGACAAATCGACGACACGAACGCGCTGATATTTAAGGCCACGGTGCAGAACGCATACGTCCGCGATTTTCAGCAACTGCTTGGGGCGACGATTCTGCTCGATGCTCATGTGCATGTAGAGAGCCGTACTCAGTTTTCGCAGGGTCGACATGTTCGACGCCTCTTGCCAGGACTCGCTGTGGCCGGGCTTGTAACTGACAGCCATGACGGCAAAGTGAACCGGATCGTAGATTTTGATAATGTTGCAACGCACCGCAGTATTTGGCTGCCACAGGGCACAAACCTGCCGCTGAAAGTCCAAACTGACTGGATAATGCCGTTTGCTGCAATACAATTGGCCACATTCGCCAGTGCTCAGCATTTGGGGACAGAACTGACGACTCTGATCCGTCAGCTGGCGACAGCTGGCCACCATTTGCAGTATGTGCTCGCCCAACTCAATGTCGTGGGCATCGAGGAATTGCACCAGACGCGGCAGCTCGTAGCTGTTGCTCTCGTCCAGCATCACGCAGGAGACAACGTTCTGCTTGAAATTCTGCGGAACTAGACAGTTGCTAATGTTATCGCTGACCGCATGAAAGCGGTAAGAGAACTTTGACCAAGATTCGGGTAAGCTGTAGTGTACCATTAGCTCGTAATTCCCAACAGGCAGCTGAGTTTGCTGCACTGCATCCGTAAGCAGGAGCAACTGATGAATTTGCTGCAAAAAAAAAACATATAGTTAGAAATTCCGATTTACTATAAAGAAAACGGAAAGTTCAATAATATATTTAGGAGTAGGTAGGATATAGAAAAAGAACATATTCTGGGATAGAAATTTAATTCAGGCAGAAAGTTATTATAATTATTCTGGAAATTTTACTTTCCATACTAAAAACCTACACACATTACTATATGTATATTTTAAAAAAATGAATAAACGGTGTTCAAAAACAAAAAGAATTTAATACTCTTTTTTAATATCGATTGTAATTTATATGGAAGATATAAGTGCCCCTGGTTCCACCCAAGTTCTAGTCGGACAAAGTCTATCAATGCTTGTCATGGAAGAGACATTCTTCTAATGCCCTTATTCTAAGACATTCAGAATGAAACTAGGAGGATAGCTCTTAAGCACATTGGGGTAATCAATAAATATAAGATTAGGCTTGCATTTTACCTGATTAGCCACTTCGTTTGGACCAATGCACTCGTAGCCAGCTTCAGTCAGCGCGTGTTGCAAGGCTGTCAACTCCTCCTCGTGTTTGCAGTAAATGATTGTACGCCTCTTTAGGGGATTCTGGACGCCCAGGTAGTCGAGTAACTGCTGTGTCTTCTTGCTGCTGCGCAGCACGGCGACGTTAAGCTTGAGGCTACCGTAGACGGCTGCCTCCAGGAAGTCGCCGAAAAGCAGAAGCGGATTGTCGCCAAAGCGTTTGACGAGCTCCAGAAAGACGCGTGCATTCCACTGCTGGGCGATGAGCACGAACTGGAGCTGGGTTATGGCCATGTTCTGCACTATTTGCAGCAGCTCGTTGAGCAACTGGGGCACGGAAGCGCGCATGCGATCGTAGTCATCGATGACGAAGTACTTCAGACGGTGAGGATCGATGAGCTGCATGTCCTGCTGCACCAATTGCTTCAAGTGGGTGGGCGTTGTCACCAAGATGCCGCAGGAATACAGCAGTCGGATATGTACCTCCTTCGGGCAGTGGGCATGCGTGTTGACCACTTTTAACATGTTCGTTTTGTAGGAGCTCATCAGGTTGGTGCAATGATTGAACAGCGCCTGGGCATTGGCCACAGAGTCCGCCAGTAGCACAGCTAATGGCCCCAAACTGGGCTCCTTATTGACGCCAATTGGTGTCGCGCGCATTCTGCGCATGACTAAGGAGCACAAGGGGGGCAGGTAGGACCAGGAGCGACCGCTACCTTTGCGATCGACCAGCACCAATGTGTTGCCCTTCATCAGATGCGGCCAGGCATAACGCTGCGTGGGCAGCACCGTTTGTAGATCCATTTCGCTCATGGCCATGAGTACGTCCGTGCAGAGCAGCGAGTCCGACAAGCTGCCCATTGGCCTCACCGGCACATTGCAATGGGCCAGCACGAGATTCTCGATGGGGCGCAGTTCGAATGGTGACTTCTCTGGCTTGGATTCTTCCTTGGATTTAGCTGACAAACGGTATTCGTTGTAGATTCGGTCTAGTTTATCCTGGTAAAGAGATCCATCCTCTTTACCATTTCGATTTTGCAGCTCGGCTGCCTGGAGAGATACAGACTGGGCGCCATTCCCATTCAGCGATAGCCCGCCCATATCATTATGGAGACCTGCTAATTTTCCTTTAGAGAGCGATGCAACCACGGGTTTGACAGTTTCCTGCCCGAATTTGCTGATATCATTCTCAATGTGGACACTTGTGAATTCTTGGGCAGAAACCAGAGATATGCTCTCATGCTTACCCGCATGCGCAGAGACTCCCCCATTGACCAGCTGTTCCACCTTTGGAATTTCTTGAATTTGATGCAGCGAACTCCTATTTTCCTTTAACTGGGTGGCCTTAATGTGCTGCTGATTGACCTGTGGCTTAACCACTTCCTGCCTGTAATATTCCAAAATGTTTCTTCTGTTCAATCGGACGACCTTTGATTGTTGGTCGTGAGCATCGAAACTGTCCGAGGAGCAGTTGCTGCTGCTCGAGTTGCCTGAGCTGCATTTGAGAGCAGTCTCCACGACGGTGTCATTGCAACTGTTCACTTTGCTAAGACGCTTCGCGGAATTTGGTATCTCTGGCACAGTCCGGGCCTGCAGCAGTGTGTCCAGCTTGGCCGACTGCTTCGAGGGGCAGGTCAGATTACGTGTCTTGGCGCCCAGCCTATGATAGCCATTTTTGAGGATCGAATCGACAAACTTCTGTTTCTCTTCGCTGCAAGTCTGGGAGTTGGTCTGTGTCTCCAGCTTGGGTAAAGTCAGCGGCATCTTAGAACGCTGCAATTCCATTAACTCGAGGATGGTTAAGGCGCGCGTATTAGGCCGAATGTCTGGGTCATTCAACTCCGCCAGATCCATGTCGTTCGCAACCCTACAGCTGTGGCCCTGTATTGTGCTGAGCTCTCTTTGCTCCAGGCGGGCGCATTGCTTCTCCACCAGATAGCTGGCAGCATTCAGCAAGGATTCGGCTTGATGCGGCATTTGGAGCCACAACTGACCAAAGTTGTGTCGCTCATCGTTTCGGTACTCAACCTTGAACATCAATCGTTGGGCCTCCTCCATTCGCTTGTCGAGCAGCCGCAATGCCATTTTTGACCACTCGGTGCCTGTGCGGGGCGCAATGCAGGCCACGCCGCCCCACTCGATTTCGATGTACTTTTCGCTCAGGAACGCCGGCAGCAGCCACAAATCCTTGGCCCTGCAGTTGATGGTGAAGCCATAGTCCATCGCCCAGACAAGATACTCGTCGTGCTGGCGAACCGTAACGAGGCCCCGCAACAATTTGTTCATATTCAGCGGTTGATAGCGCACGATGACATGCTCATTGGACTCATAGTTCTCCCGCTGGTTGTGCGCGTGACAATGCACCGATAGATGCGTCTCCACCTGGTTAACATAGGCTCCGCACGTCTCCAGTTGGGGCAGCGTTATGTAGCAGAACAGCTGCGGACTCACATAGTGCGTAATTACAATGGACTCCATGGCGTCAATGTCCAGCTTTTGCATCTGTTCTGGTTCCTTCTGCTGCAGCTTCAGTTGGACTGTGGAGAAGAAAAAAACTCAGTTTCCATAGCTTTAAGTGAAGCCTGCGTTAAAGCCAGTTCTCCATTGCGGCTAAAATATCAAAGAAAATTAATGGCCGTAGATTAAAGTTCAAATAATTTTCCACAGTGCCGGCAACAATCATTCATGCGGAAAGTTCTGTGATTTCCACGCCAGACCAACTTTCGTCTTTTTTGTCGCATCGCAAAAATTTCATGCCACATACATACATATATATACAGTAAAAGTTCTACTGACGGACAGCTCAATGAGACAAACATGCTTGTTCTAACTAGGAACAGTATGGCCGTATTACTTCAGGCTATGGAGCAGTATTGCCGTGTTACTTTAGCGTGTGGAACAGTATTGCCGTGTTACTTAAGGGTATATTTCATTAATCAAGGAAAAATATTGGTAGAGAAGGCGTCCGCTTCGAAGAGCATTCCCTGTACACAGTTGTATAAATGAGGCAGTGTGTCCTTAGCCTAATTTAAGACCATGTCCATTAAATTTTGCAACTTGGCTAATTAAATTGAAACAAAGCTTTTGCTGTGCAGTTAAGCGGCGCCTTTTTCCGCATTTAAAATGCAGAAGGCAAAGCAAAAGTGCCAAAAGCCGCAACTACCGCGTCTAGTGGAGGTCCTTGTGCCTATTTGCCACTTGTTTGTGCCGCACTGGAAGTACACTGTGCCGACCCCGCCACAGCCACCCGTTCACAGTTGTCCACTTCAAATTGTTGCTGTGTAAATGAATTTACTGCAAAAGCAAAACGGTAACACTTAACCCATTGCGGCATAGGAACTGACAGCTGATAATCCCAGGCCTAAAATGTTAACTATAAATTGATTAATAAACATAAAACTCAGTTTGCTAGATGCCTTGTATATCTACTGACCCTCATTCTAACAAAATAATACAATAAATAAAAAAACTGACCTGGCTACAGTGGGTTAAGGACAAACTTGTCAGCTGTTCAGCGCCAACAATAGGCGAATTTAAGTATTACGATCCGCTTACAGCGAAGACAACAACCATGCCGATTAGCTTCTGAGAGAAAACACAACCCGGCTGCCTACCCCTACCGCAATTACGTGGACAGCGGGGCGTGCCAGTAAAAAAAAAAACTATAATTTATCATATAAAAATCTTATAAATGCAACGAAATCATCAAAAAGTGGTTGAACATATGCAAATACGTTGCCGGTCGCAGAGGGGTTGACAGATCAATCAAGCCTTGGCTATTCAAGCGCAAAAACCTAAGCTAATTTCTAAATGATACAACAATTAAAGGGTATGTACTTACATCGCTTGGCTTGGCTATTATTACAGGCAGACATTTTGAGATAGACGGAGGAGAATCCGTAAAGAATGAAAAAAACGCAGTTGAAATGATTAAAAGAAAACGCGTACACAGTTGTCAGGATACACTGCGTTTGGCTGCAAATAAAAATAATAATAATTAAAGAGACATAAGGCTTGCCAAAAGATTTGACAGTAAATTCAAGGACTGCTAGGACAACATACATAACATACATAAGTCGTATTAAAATTTAAAAATAATCGTTAAAAAACAAAAGACCATCGCAATAACTACAATAAAATGACAATTGAAAGGCGTACTGAATAAATATGTAAGCATGTGATTAAAAAAATTAAGAACATTTTTTAAATTGATAACCATAGATTGCCGTGTCTTGCTCGTGTTGGGCTAAGCCCAATTCTGAGAATCCGCACTCACATACGTCCATCCCTAGATCTAGCGAGGAGTTAACACACAGGCTCACACATGTCAACAAATCTTATAACGGCGTCTCAAAAACTACTTTATCAGCGAATATGGAAGTGAAGCAACGTAAACAAAATGAAAACAAAATTGGCGTTTGCATGAGTCTAAATAACATTTTTAATCTGTTGCAAAGTTCTACTTAAAGTACAGGAGATAAGAAATTATTTCGTTTGTACATGTTTTAGATAGATACAATTATTTTCAAGCAGTACTCACCGAATAATCAGTTGCCAATAACGAAAATAAGTACATATGTTTATGTTTAATAAAAACAATTCATTTGCAAAAGCTAAGCAGCTGAAGATGTACGTTGCTTTACACAACCCTGGAAAAAAGTGCTTCAAAACATAAACGGATGCACACGCGACAAGGCACAGTTAAAAAAGAATAACAAGAATTTCATAACTCAACGCAAACAGCTTTACACAAACTGCACTTTTTAATTAGAAGAAATACATATTCCTTTATTTTCAGTTTTGAAAAGTAAGTAAATCACTTAAACCACGATACGAAATAAAAGCGCTGCTTTGATCGACTGCCGTCGCTTCACAGTTTACGTCTGGTTGCTGGATTTACGAAAACATCTACACACACACACACACACACACACACACACAGGAATGTTAGACATGCATAAGCACGTTGGTGTGGGGTGTGTGTGTATATGTATGTGTTCATGGGTATCGTATTTCTTTCGTGTGCATGCGATAATATATTCAGAGTTTCAAAACTTCAAATAATAATCAAGCGGATTATTACATTTCAAACTGGCTTAGTTATCTCCATTTGCTAATTTTTTGTGTAAATATATATTCGATTATTAAAAGCCCTTACTTCAGACCTATTAAACGTATATAACATAGGCATATGTACATATGTATATGTATGTATGTATGTACATGTTTTCCCTTATAAATCATTGCAATCGGAATTTGCACGCACCCTTTACTCAACCCCCTTGTTGGCTAATTTCAAAACAAAGTGTGAACAATTTATGTATTTGTCCCCAAAAAAGTTGATACTTTCCCTATAGAAAACTGCACAATTTCACCCTTTTTACCCCTAGTTG
This sequence comes from Drosophila ezoana, assembly GCA_035045725.1. NCBI lineage: Eukaryota > Metazoa > Arthropoda > Insecta > Diptera > Drosophilidae > Drosophila > Drosophila ezoana. Next base: position 9,695,118 of record JAWNOU010000005.1, read on the forward strand.
CAACTTTCACTGTTACGCTTCTTCCTCCTGTTTTCTTTTTTTGCCGTTGCTTGTCGCCTATAAAAAAGTTTTATGCCACTGGGTCGTCGTCGTCTGTCATGTGAACTGAACCCCTCTTTCCTTGTGTGGGTCTAACTCCTTTTTTTATTTGATTGTTTCATATTTATGAGGATTATGGCTTAGTGTTGAATGCCGTCTGCCCTGCTGCCAAGTGGCTGCTACGTGTGGTAATTTATTTTGTGGTTAAGGACTCTCGTCTGATGGATGCTTTGGCCTAAGGTCCTAAGTGAAAGTTCTATTTCAACTGGCGCTGCCGGATTCGCATTGTTTGCGAAATTGCGAAGGGACGGAAGATCGCACGCACAAGATAAACACCAATTGTGTGCGCAAGAGTGGATGAGGTCAGTGCAGAGTTCAGTTTCTAACGGACTCAATTGAATTGTGCCAGTTGCGATGCGCTTTGCCAAACGTTTATTTAAACAAATCAGGCCGCACGGGTTAAAAGCCATTTGCCGGGCGGGGTGGGGGGTGGTTTGAATGGGTGCCTAGACTTGGCACGCATTTCTGTTTATTTTGCAAATCGTTGAATTACGCCTTTTGCTTAATAGAACGTTCAATATACATTTGGCATACATGCATGCTGCCCTAAATTAATATTTATACATTTAAGAGATTTTATAATCTTAACTTGGTAAGCCCTAAATCAAAAAAAATGTTGTCAATAATTTACACAAAGAAGTTAAGTGTTTACGGCTAAACAGTATTTATGCATCATGCGACCTATTTTAGTGTGATTAACCAAGTTGAAAATTAATTACTCGAAATAAAATGAGCATAAAAGGTTATCATATAGGAATCCAATAAATAAAACCAATGAACCCAACAGCTGGTCATACTTTTGTTTGTTTTTTAATTTTATGGACATGCCAACTTATGTAAGAAATGCCAACCTGCTTTGCAGAAAAATACCTAAATAATCGATAAGCACGCGCATCACATGTCGGGCGCCATTTTTGTTTTCGATACAAATATTATATCGACATACACAAAGCGCATCACACATATAAAGACACACAAAAAAAAAATAAGCAGGCTGCCTACGAAAAATTAAGAAAATTAATTAAGCGCTGCGAACGACGAGTTTGTGCTAAAGCAAATATACAATTTTTGTGTGTGTCGTCCTAATACCAGCAGCAAAATAACCAAGTTTAATATACGCCTTGATAACATCATGTCGAAAAATAAAAAATTGTCGCTATCGGGCGACTCGACAGAGAAATTTATCTACAAGCCCAAAGATTTAATATGGTAAGACTGCGATGCCAAAAGCAAAATGGACGTGGTCTAAACAATAATTGAACGGAAAATATAACTTGTGTATGCTGGATTCCACTTTGTGTCCAATTTGTGAAAAGAAAATTAAATGCAAACATACATAACCTCAATTGCCGCTGTGTTGGGCAAGCAGAAAATTATTGGAAGAATACAAAAGAACAATTAACTCATAATTAAGCAAACAATCAAAATATTAAATACATTTATGTTTTCTAAACACCACATAAACGATTTGGTTGTAGTTGGCTCTGCCGACGTTTACTGTTGCTGCAGCAACGACGTCGACGTCGCTGCGTTGGCGCTTTTTTCGCGCGCGCCTAATTTTATACATAGTAGTTTTTGATATTAATAAAATCGAAGCTAAAGCCTAAGACTAAGCTAAAATGTTATATTTATTTATATTACAGGGCCAAAATGAAGGGCTTCACACCATGGCCGGGAATGGTAAGCGAAATGTTTATGCTGCTGTCGACGGCGACGCCGCTGCCGCTGCCGTGTTTGTTTTCGACTGTACTTTTTTCTTGTACCAGCGGCAGAGGCGTCGGACGTGCGCTGCTGCCTCTGTTACTGTTGCTGCCGACGTCATAACGCACTTGCATGCTTCAACATTTGTTGTTGCAAACGGAGCGTATTGTCTCTGCTGCTGTTGCTGCTGCTGCTGCTGTGTGGTGGAAAGCGTTGATATCATGAGCTCGCGCTTGTTTTGTGTTTGACTTTAAATATCACAGCTTTCTTCTATGTACAGCCGAACAATGAAAGAAAAAAGAGAAAAATAACATTCACAGTGAAATAGTTTGAACTTTGCTTCGGTGCGTGTGTGCTGTGTTGTTATTGTAAATGCGTGCTAGAAAAATATGTGGTGTATATGTATTTTGATCATTTATAATTGTTTTAATTGTTGTGTTGCAGATTGTGGAGCCACCGCTGGATCTGCTCAGCCAGCAGCGACGCGCCAATACGAAATGTGTTTTCTTCTTTGGGTCGCGCAACTTGTGAGTAAATTCGAAGATTCAAAGCAAGTAAAACATTACTAACGTGATATGTGATATGTTTGTGTGTATGTACAGCGCCTGGATTGAAGAGCACAATATAAAGCCGTTTGAGGGTCCCTGGAAGGAGGAGCTGGCAAAAGTTAGCAAGCCGGCCGCCTTTAGGCACGCCATGGCCGATATTGACAAATATGTGGAAAGTCCTGCAGAAATAGATGGCCAAATCGATGAGAGCTGTGGCATGGCCAATCACGCCACCGAGGCAGACTTCGACAAGATACGCGATGGCCTGGACAGCGACGAGAATGCTGAGGCGGCAGCCGATGGCAACAATGGCGTTGTACCCCATGTCGTTGGCAGTCCCGATGAGTCGGAGGTGGTGCACACCTGTACCGCTCACAACAGTGTAAATGTTGCAACGTCCCCAATTGTGACAACTACGCCAACTGTCAAGAGTCAAGCGAAACGTACACCCAAAGCTAAGTCCAGCGCCGCTGTCGTTGTCAGCAGCAAACAGGCGAGCAAAGCGGCCTCTGCGAAGTCTGCAGCAGCACAAAAGCGACGTATCTCGGCACAACACACGCCCACCGGTGCAGGTAGCGCCAAGCGTGGCCGGCGCGCTGCATCCGGCGAGCTGGACCATTATGAGAGTCCAGGTGCCGATTACGATGTCGGCAGCTCGTCGTCGCTGGCAGCCAGAGCGCGTATTGACACAGATGCCTTTTTGGGCACGTTAACAAAGCGCACGCCCAACGCAATTGCGCTGCTGGATCGACCGGTTGTCACGCGGCCAGAGACACAAGCCATAGACATGAATTCGCGCTCCAATACATTGGCAGATCGTGACATTGTGCCGTCGGAGCAGACATTTGGGTTTCTTGGTCTCGGCATGATGGGATCGACTATTGTCAAGGACTTGATTTTCACGAAACACAAGGTTGTGGTCTGGAACCGCACGATTGACAAGGTTAATCTCTTTTCGCCCCAAAGTTAATTATTTTGATTAAATGTTGTTTTTTATCTTTATCTCTTTATTCCAAACGTGTTCAGTGTCAGCCCTTTGTTGATGCTGGCGCTGAGGTTAAGGACACGCCCATGGATGTCGTGGAGGCGGCGGACATTATATTTTGCTGTGTGTCAGATCCCAAAGGTGCCAAAGATGTAAGTTCAGCATTTAGCATTTTATACCTAAACGGAATAAATCTTCCAGTTCTTAAGTTTCCATGATAACTTTGAATTGGAAGATGAGATTTTCTTAACCTATTAAGAGAATTTATAACTTTATCCCAACATTTATGATGTATATATATGGGACCCATAGAAACTTGAAAATGGAATTTGCAACAAATATGTTATGTGCTTTTATCATTTGTTTATCGTTTTATCTTGCAGCTCGTCTTCGGCAATTGTGGTGTCCTGCAGCTGAAGGATTTGCGGAACAAGGCGTACGTGGAAATGTCGACCATCGATCCGGACACGTCAATGGATATTGGAGAGGGCATCAAGCAATGTAATGGACGATATTTGGAGGCACAAATTCACGGCTCGCGACAAGAGGCCGCCGATGGCATGCTTATCATATTGGCCGGCGGTGATCGCACAGTCTTTGAGGAGTGCCATTCCTGCTTCAAGACTATAGCCAAGAACACCTTCTTCTTGGGCAGTAAGTTGAGAACTCCAATAATATTTAGCTAATCGCAATCGTACACTATAATTTGGATGGTTTTTATCTAGCAGATGTTGGCAACGCCTGTAAAGTGAACCTCATTTTGCAAACCATTCTGGGCGTCAGTCTTGTTGGCCTGGCGGAGGCGTTAGCTTTGGGTACGTTATCTCGTTATTAAACGACTAAATCAAATTCATAAATGCGTCTTCTTGCTTGCAGCTGATCGTTTTTCCATTTCGTTAAACGATATCATAGACATATTCGACTTAACTTCTATGAAATCGCCGCTGCTCCTAGCAAAGGGCAAGGGTAAGTGTTAAGATTAGCAACCAACTAAGCATTAATATTCTAAATATTGATATTGATTTTCCTTACAAAAACTCTTTTTTTTTTTCAATTCTAAACTTTCGTACAAATTGTAACTGTTGTATACAAGTTAATCTTAAAGATCAATGTGTAATTTTAATTATAATAGATTATAATGACAGGAACAGACGTCAAATTTGTCAAGAAATTATAATTTGCACGCATGCATAGTTTTTAAATATCCAAAGCTTCCCGATAAAGGCATTTAGAAAAATATGTCTTCTTTCATTATAACATTCTTTACAATTGTTAATGAAATATATGTAGGGTATTATTTTAATTTATTCTATTTTGTATTAATATATTATTTTGTTGTTTCAGAAATGGCCAAGGGCGACTTTAATCCGCAGCAACCGTTAAGTCATATGCAGCGCGACTTGCGTCTTGTGCTCAACATGGCTGAGAATTTGGATCAGTCGATGCCTGTGACGAGCATTACGAATGAGGTGTTTAAGCATACAAAACGCTTGGGGTACAGCGAGCACGATTCAAGTGCTGTATTCGTAAGATCCAGATTTTAACATTTAGTTAACACGACTACCATTTAAACTATACTTTATCATTTAGTTTAAACCGTACACAAGCAAACGAAACGTAACATACAAATAAACTGACACACAGCCACATACAGCACGAACACACACAAACACACACACACACATACACATACACATACATACAAACATACATACATTTGGAGTCGTGTTGACAGCAGTAACCACACACATGTTGGCAACTGGTTGCATCAATTTGTTATTGTATAAAATCGAAGAAGAAAATTGATGCATGTATTTGCGTTACATTTGTGTAGTTATTGTTATTGCAACACGAGTTCTAATCCATTCATATCTCTACCCCAAACTGCCTCTTTGCTCCACCCTAAACGCATTCGCACACAAAACTAGAGTAACTTCTATCCAGATCAAAGTCTAAAGCAAGAAACCAAGCCAATTAACATTCTGGCGAACGTGTCAACAAGACCGGGTCTCTTGCCTCGTTTGGAAATGCCGCCGTCAAGCTTGAGGCGCGAACGCTGGGCCAGCGTTTGAGATCAGATATACGAGCGAGAGAGAGAGAGATAAGAAAGTGAGAAAGAGAGTGAAAGTGAAGAGAAGATAAATATGAAGAGAATTGATGAGTATTGATGAGAGACCCATACCCATGTGAGAGACGAGATCAAAGGGGCGCCCATATACACACATATACATAGCCAGTTGACGAAGCAGTTGTGTGTTAGCGGACCGCTTTCATACCTCCTTGTGCGTTATAATTTTATAGTTCTGATGTTTTTAACATTTATTATAATTATTATTGTTTTGATTTATTTTGGGCCTAATGTCAGCCGTCGCCGTTGTTCGAGCATTACGCATGAATTCCTCCCCCGCGCGCATCCTCGAAGGCCGCAGAAAATGGGCCGGACATATGTCAAAGTCTGCATATTATTGAAATATAAGTCGAGCGGCTTCTTCTCTTTTGGTGTTATGTTAAAGTTGCTTCCCAAGTAAAAGTAATTTATATTAATATACAAATACACATGTGTATTTGTGATTGTTGGAGAGCATGCAAATAAATTGTACAAAAAGTATATATTTTGAAACAAAAGCAACAGTAAACAAATTGAAAAATTTCGACAAAAATAAAATGAATACAAATTAATAAGCCCTTGTTTGTACGCGGCGCTGGCTACACATTCAATTTAATTTAAACGAAAACAAAACTTGCATTATAGATAGTTTACTTATATCGCACATAAATCTAGAACCAACCCCAATTGCAATTGCCCAATGCAATACCAACTACCTTTTCGTAGTTTTCTTTGTTCATAATCATAAAAACAAACAACAAAATACATAACTGGAACAGAAAAAAAAAGTAAAAAAAAAAAAACAAACAAACAAAACAAAACAACAAAATTATAGTGTAAACATTTAGAGCCAAGAGAGTTTCGAGGGATCTATATTAATAATAATAAGATTATATATATACATATATATTTATATATATATATGTATATAAATAAATAAATAAATATATTTTACTTATTATTTAGTCTGTATTTTGTTGTAAAACAAAGAATAATAAAAACCTTAATTTTTAACTATATTCGCAGCTAGAAAAAAAATCAAATATATATCGACGCGACTAAGTTGATCTGTGGATTAACACTCCGATTTAAATATAAAGAAATAAGTCTGTGTTTTTGTTTCTTGTTTCCAATTTAAAAGAGCATACTTAAATTGTACTCTTGGTAAATTGTTTCCGTTTTGTGAGATATACATATATATTTTTGGAGATATGTAAAAATGATATGGGAAAGTTATGTTAAATATTATAATTAGCAAATCCGTCCTATATTCAGTTGTCATAATTTTTCATTTTTCTCGTACAATTAACCTTGAAAAATTACAAAAAAAGGCGAACTTATATATATACATATATAAACTCGGAAGAACCTTACTATGAACATAGCAGGAGCTTTGAAAAAAACAAGGGAGATATTTGCCTTATAAAAGTTTCCTGTCTAGTTCCATTTGGAAATTATTACAGTACTGTATACGCACACGTTCCAGACGGCAATGTTTTTTTTTTAAATCATACAATATTATTTTAAAATCTTTCGAATAACTGATCGAAGGGCATCATGAATCTATCACGGTATACATTTATGGTCTTAGTTTTGGGCCTGCTGATACACATAAGGAACGCGAGGTCCGCGGACGATAATGTAATATCGGAATGCCAATTAAAGCTGTATGCCAACGAGGAGGCAACATTCGGTGTGGAGACCACGTTGGTGGTCACTCTTGCTGAATATCCGAAAACTGCGGTTGTACTGCGCGTCAGCACGCCCAGGTATTTGGTGGCCTATTGGGAAATCGGGCGTGGAGCTAAGCCGATGCGACCCAGTTTTGCTTATTCACGGAGAATAGGCAAGGAGCTAAGGCGGCGCATGATTATGCCAAGCGTACCTGTGAGCTACGAAACTGGCTTCTTCGTGGAATTAAAGGCAACCTTCTATGAGTCGGTGAAGACAACACTGAAACTGGAAGGCACTGCGGCATTTTGGCAATATGTTACACCAGTTGAGGTGGTTGTACCGATACTTATAAATACATTTTCCAATTGCACACCGGTCCTGAGTGTGATGCACTGTTCAAATCCCGGCAATCCACAGCAGGTAATTCTCACCCGCAGTACGTTATTTCGGTCATATTTTGTAAAAAGCTGTGGCCTGACGGATATGATTCTTACTTGGACCGTGATGGATGTGCTTGGGAAGGGTGAGTTGCTGATTTCAATCAGTTTTTCTATAGAGCTCTAATCCCTTAACAGAAACGTTGAAAAGCTTTCCCGGTGAAGATCTGACGTTTAATTTAAAAAGTTACGAGCTGCGTTTCCCAATGAAATTTGAACTATGGCGAAATCTCTACATGCTCTACGTCGAGGGCATTTTTGAAGGCGAAAAATTCGCGGCGCGCTGCTACCTGAAGATGCAGCAGGAAAAATTGGAGGTGATCATTAGTGGGGGCGCCAGTAGGGATGCCTTCAGGGGCAGTACAATAAGGTTAGACGGCTCTTTGAGCCGCGATTTCTCCAAACGGCCGAAAGAAACGCAATTTAAGGTTTACAACTGGGAATGTTTCTCATTTGATGAATTTTTCAACACGGCCTGCCGCTCAAAACTCTCTAAAGGTAAATGGACAACAAATCATCTAAAACCATGTTTTATAACCAATGCGACTACTCGTAATACGCTGCATTATGTTAACCAAACAATATTTTCTAGTGTAGCCTTGAATATCTTCTCAGGTTCGGGCTCAGGTTAACCATTAGCTTAAAGTAACGACTCGCTAAGCAGCTCTAAAGCTCAGTTGCTATAAGCTTCTCCGTCTGCCTGGATAAGGATCGGTTAGGGTATAAGTATTTCCAGACTAACTATACCTCTAAGGGTCAGAGTATTTGCTTTTTGTGTATGCGAGCTTATTTAGTTTTTGGATATAGCTTTTCCCTATCTACAAACAGCTTGATGAAAAATGTAATTTATGTCTGTAACCATTTGCAGTCTCGAAATTCGGAGTAGCCGCCTATTCACTTACGCTTGGATGTCGCTATATATTTACATTAAAAGTTGCGTCCGACTATGATCCCAGTCTCAAAGGACAAGCGACCCAGACAATCACAGCTGTGGAATATGAAAATTTGCATATTGCGATTGTCTGCATCGCAAACTGCTATCATAATATGTACAATCCGATGAACAAGGTGCTCCTTGCGGGCAAGTGCTTAAACTGCCATAATACGCAGACCAGCTATGATTGGTATTTGGAAGGTCAGATGTTGCTCACCTCCAAAAAACTATCCATGTATATACGCACGGACAGGACCATGGCGATCATCAAGTTGGTTTGCCGCTCAAGTGATGGTCGCAGCGGCCATGAAGTGAAGAGTCTAACTCAGAGCCTCCCGCCCCTAGGCGGAACATGCTCAGTAGTTCCCATTAAAGGCGTTGAGGCCATCACACAATTCTTGGTATGCTGCGTTGGCTTTCAGACCCGCAACAATCCCATGGAGTATTTTTACTATGCGGAACGGGTGCTGCTCAACAGATGCCAAGACTGCGGCTGCTCAATTCATCTGCCGCTGCACTTGAATTACATCAAGGTGCTCATCTGTGACAGCTTTTTCACGTGCATTAGAAGGCAAGTGCAGGTGGTGGTAACTCCATTGTTCAACATAACTTTGGACTCACCGGAAGCTTTGAAGAGCTTCATCACTAAACCGCCAAACGATGTCGTGAATCTGGCCACCCATGGGCACATGTTGCGCTTCCTTCAGACCATACAATCGCTGGCGGCAAGCGTTACAACCTCTGAGAGCGCCATGATTTTGATCAATTCCTTTAATAATATCAATCTGGAGTCACTCTCTGCGCTTGGCAAATTGGCCAATCTTACGCATACGTTGGCCGTTCAGTTGACGCCGATCGATAAAAATGAGCAGGTTGTTTTGATTCGCGCGCTAACCATACTGAACCAGATCTTTCAGTCTGTGCACGACAACGACATGAATAGGATGCTCGTCGAGGAGCCTTTTGTCAATGTGACGGTGGCCTGTGTCACGGTCTACAACATTATGAATCGTCTCAACAGCCAAATTCCACGTCCACCACAAGACATTTACGACAAATACCTTGCAGCTTTTAAAAAACATAAGCTGGATCAGTCGGTCGTTGATGGACTGTTGGCCGTCATCGCTGGCTACAATAATGAGGACGCTAAACAGCGTTCAATAACCTGGGTGAACTCAATGTGGGAAACGGAGCGTCTATATCGCTTCTTGTTCTTTGCTCGCAAGCATGGTATGCAGCCGGATTATGGCGGCACCAACGTCGAGGGCTTGTCCCTAGAGGTTCAATGCTTCAACATAACACCTGGTCGGACCTACAAGATCGACACGAGCGACCACATGCATACGGTATATTTCTCGCCGGAGCTCCTGCAGGAAGTGAAGAAGCCGTACAAGAATCACATTTGCATCAAAGTCATCTCGACAATACGAGAGCTACACTGGTGGTATCCTGAGGAGAAGCAGCCCAGCTCGGTACTGCTCTCGGTGCGCATTTATCATGACAGGGACAACTTCAAGGTGGAGCGTCGGTTGCACCACAGCGAGTTGAACTTCAGAACCATAATTGGCAAATACAAGCCGGCCATTGATGTTCCTAATGTGGGTAAGCACTAATTTCAAAGCTTGCCAAACACTTTATCCTTATACGATTTAATATTCTAATAAGGTAACAAGAGCGGATATTTCGGTACACTATAAATTGGAATTTTAAGGCAATGCTCTATTTCCGTAGCTTTGTTTCTATATCCACATGATTAACACGTTTTCGGAGATAGGATTTGGGATAAATCATAGTGATCCTCATGATTGCTGACTTTGTGCTTTAGTTGGTTTCATACTTCGTCCGATTCCTCCTATATTCTAGTTTTTGACAAAATTCTGATAATCTCGGTAAGAGTCAGATCTCAAGCCTATCCAGTTGTCCGGTTTATACGGTCAGTGCATATATATTCTTGTCCAGCCGAGTTCATCCTTGTTCATTCGTCTGCAAATTTCAAGTGAAGCCTTTCAAGATTAATTAAATATTAAGGCTACCATCCCTTCTAAAAGTCTGCATCGATAAATATCGATCTACAGAGTTCTGGTAAACCCGTATATATCTGAGATTTAAATAATTAATACATTTTTATTTTTAACTAGTTTGACCAATATAAACTGCCTATAGACTTTGTTCCCACTGGGAACCAAGTTTAAAGGTAGAATATTTGGCGAAAGACTCTTAATAATAATAATATATACATACATATGTACATTTTTCAGTCGTAGGAAGAAAACCTATAAAGCGAAGACCTAAAAGCATTGGGACAGCTCGATTACGGCCTAAAGGGTTTGATGATGATGAAAACGACGATGTTATCGCTGAAACTGGAAAGTACGTCAATTGCCTCACACATGGCAAGTTGGAAAGTATGCAGAAGGTGCTCATTTATCGCGTCAATGTGGATGAGACGTCAATGGTTGCGGTACGCTTTACGCAAACCACACACCAGCTGCAAGTGCTCCTAATCTTTGGAGACCTACCGAAACGGCTGAGGGAGTCCATTGCCAAGTCCGGTTGCGTTGTTCCAGCCAATTCGCTAAACTCGACGATGCTGTTGCGCAACAATTGCTTGAAAACGTATCGTGTCTATGTGGCGATACAGGTCTATGGGGGCTCCGAACACGAGGCCATGTTTAGAACTCCAGTGCCGGACGGACCGGCCCTCTTTTCGTTTGTGTTTCAACTGCGCAGCTGTGATTATTGGATGTACAGTATGAGCGGAGAATCGCAGCGTTGGGGGCACAGCTACTGCCATCCCGGATTGGAGTATCCAAAGAAGGGCTCCATGAACTGTATGTGCACCGTGCTGGGCACCTACACCAGCTATATGTACCATGTGCCGGCTATAGTTGTGCCGTCAACTGGTTATTTGCCCGTCGAGACCCATTGGTACATTGTGATCATCTACTTTTTAGTGTTATTACTGTTGGCCCTTTGGATGGCAGTACTGTTCATGTATCATAACGTGCGACCCAGCAAGACGGTTGTTTGCGATATGACAAACCTGGAGGATGAGGCCCATCGGGATATTCACGACGTGCTGGTCTTTCTGAAAACTGGTGGCCGCATCAATGCACAGACAACGGCCACGGTACGACTGATCTTTCAGACCACAAATCGCAATGAGCTGCAGTTCACGCTGATGCAGGATCCGGAACATCCAGAGCTGACACGCAACTCCACCTACATACTCTGGCTGCGGACGCGAGACATACGCATACCGACCCGAGTTGCTGTTGTCCACAACAATGGTGGACGGTATCCCAGCTGGTTCTTGCAAAGAATCGAAGTGATGGACGTGCAGGCGCAGTTAACGCAGGTGTTTATTGTCCAGCGCTGGGTCCACACAAAGTTTCTAATTCTCAGCTCCTCGATGGTGCTCCAGCCGGGCGATGGCATTGTTACGGAATCTTGGCGTGAACGATTCTTGACGGAATTCGAGCGCCAGTGGATCAACTGGGGCCTGTGGCAGCCAGTCACGGGCAATTGGCGGGAAAGCGCCTCTTTCGACAGCTTGACCCGAGCGCAGCGCGTTTGCATATTTGTCAATAAAATTATGGTTACTTATTGCATATGCGCCTGCTATATGGGACCCACAACCCCGGAGACTGTGTATGCGGATCGACGGAACCTGATTCAATATCGCGATTTGTTGTCTATGTTCCTTATTTGCAGTGTCTTAACCAATTTAGTTCATTATGTGTTAGAGAAAATTGTTTTAAAAAAGCATATAAATTCAATGTTTAATTAGAAAGAATTAAAGGATTACGAAAACAATTTTGACATAAAAACTAATGTGTTAATAGGGGTTATAAATTGCCGTAAATCAAAAAGCAAAAAAAAAAAAAGAAAAAAAGAAAACGACAGAAAAGGTCGTAAAATGTCAATATTAGGAAAAGAAATAAAAAAGAAACCGTTCATGGTTTTTCGAATTCTTTTTTAATTATGTCAATTAAAGCACATGAATTGCCCGATTCTTATCATTTAAATATAACCTATGTTTGGTTAGTGATAAAATATAATAGATATATATTGGTATAGTTTTTTTTTTTGCTTAAATTGAAAAATCATTTTATCTTATTTTGTATATAATTAGTGGATAAAATTCAATCTTAAATATCGTATGCACATACCTTTAGACTTAAAAATATACAAGCTGATACTTGGTATTTTTATTGGTATTATTTGGTGTATTTCATACACTTCATACAATTTCACTCTTCCTCTTGCAGTGCGCTAGTTCGTTGTGCGTGTGTGGCAGAAATATTAAAATACTTGGAATCAATTAATAAGAAACTTTTTGATTACATAGTGCTCAACCAAAAATGTCGGAAAAGAAAAGAGCACGCCGCCGTAAAGATGTAAGTGTGGTGGTCAAGGGCAAACCAAAAACCCAGCGTCCGTCGCAAAAAAAAAATACAAAATTTACGTCGTGCGCGATGAGTATGTATAAGTGTGCGTGTGTATATGCTACAGTCCAATTGGCATGCTCATTGTGTTTGTTTTCATTTTGATGCGTATCATAGACTTAAAAATCTGCCGAGTCGTCAACAATATAACACTTATATGAATGTGAATGTATATATAAATGTATATAAGGCCGAATCAGTGTATCTGTGCGAAGGGTAGGGGGGCACTGAAACGTAATTGCCATGCGGCCGGGCTGTATTTGCGTGTTTTGATGTTTCGTGTATACCTACAGACATATGTGTGTGTGGGTGGTCTGAACTGTGTGTGCCCCCTGCTTGCACCCGGCTATTATTAACTTGTAAGTGCTGTGTATACCACAGTCGCTTTGAAAGTGCACTTTTTCGTCTTTTATGTCCAGACAATTTTACAATTTAAACAGCTTTATTTGTTCATCAGGCAACTAACCTCCACCACCCTCCCAATTGTCATAGTTCGCATAATCAAACAGCTGTGATGGATTGTAATATTGAGCCAGGTCTGGCAACGCTGGCACACTGAAAAGCTTGTGTTGTAAACCATAGTTGTGAGCGGGAATAAAGTACGAATGTATTAGTGATCGGCAGCAACTTTGTTGATGATTTAGCGCTCTCACAATGGCTGGTGTTATGTGTGTAAAGCATTGCAGAATCAAGTTCTCCCTGTTGTAAGCGATGCTCTTACGGTTTGGCTGACTCTCGCCATGTCTCACTCTCCCTCTCTCTCTCTCTCTCGCTCTTGCCCGTTCTCAGGTGCACCCACTTATCAGCGGTTTAGTTTGTATTCTGTTGTGCCTGTTTTTGTACTTGGCGCTGTGCTGTTGTTGTTTTTGGGGAAAGTTTCTACCACAACAGTATAAACCAATACACTTACATTAAAATATATGTATGGTTGCATATGTATTGATGTGTCTACTGATCGTGAGCCGTTTTGTGGGGTATCAGCACTCGTTTGACCAGCCAGCTGCCTGTTTGCTGCTCAGATTTAATACTTTCTAGACTCGCTTGGCGATTGCAGCACGTCACGGCTCGGGAAAAGAAATAATAAGGCCTGCTATACTGCATATGTTTATAATTTTCATTATAAACGAAATTCAAGTGCAAGACTCGCTGCAATAATGAGCGACGAGGAGCGCCTTTCCAAAGAGGGCGACGAGGAAGAAGAACAGGAAATCTTTGACGATGGCATGGTATTATATTATTGAAAATACGTAAATACTTACGTACATACTGCATATGTACACATGATAATTAAATCTACAGTGTGACGAAATACGAAATTGATGGCGTGGCTTAAATGGGTTTTTTGAAAGTGAAGGTTTACTAGTTATTTTTTAAATTCTGCTTACAATATAGTTATGAAAACAACAATTATTTTGGTAAACATAACTGCATTATTTCAAATTTAATTGCGTAGAATTGGTAATAATTATAATTATAATGCTATAAATTTAAATAAACATTAAATACATTTCATTCAAAAATGATAGAAAATAATTTAAATAAAGTACTTATTTGTATTTGATAGAAAAGATTTCAATAATTGAGCATTATCATTAATTCTAGGAGTACACCGAACCGGGACAGCAGAAGATCGAGAAGCCCTCAAAAGATGAAAAGAATGTCGCCAAATGGCTGAAGAAGAATGTGAAGACAAAGAAAACCAAATTTCTGAGTCACATTGTCGAGTACTTTACCTCAAGCAAAGCTATCGATGCACTAATGAAGTCCAAATTCGCAGAGGGTGATAATCCACTGTTTACTACACGCGAACAGGTCGTCGAATTTCTGGACGTTATGCTGGAGCACAAGTTTTTCCATCGTGCTAAGAAGGTGCCTGTCACGCTTGACGAGCTACGTGGCAAGTCGGATAAAAAGTCCGACTCGAGCAAAACACAGGACAAGGAAAAGGACAAATCAGAAACGACGAGTGGTGGTAAGGCCAATGTAAAGTCGTCGTCGTCATCGGATAAAAAGGAAACCGACCCCGAAGCGGATGGAGATGCGGCACAAGCCGCTGCCGCTGCCGCCGCCGATAAGAAAGAGAAAAAGAAACGCAAAATCCGCCTGGACATGCATCCGGAACAAATTTTCGTCGATGGCTCCGAGGCGTATGTGTGGATCTATGATCCCATTCCATTGCACTATTGGATCATTGGCTTCATTTTGCTGCTCGGCGCCGTTGGCATTTGCCTGTTTCCATTGTGGCCGCCGCTTCTCCGCAAGGGCGTTTACTATTTGTCCATAGCCGCCGCGGGTTTCCTGGTCTTCATACTGGCCCTAACTGTTGTGCGTCTGATTGTGTTTACCATTGTTTGGGCTCTGACCGGTGGCAAACTGCATTTCTGGATCTTTCCGAATTTGACCGAAGATGTTGGCTTCTTTGCCTCTTTCTGGCCACTGTATGAGGTATGGTTTTATTGAAGTCCTGTACGAAAAACAATTTATAATCTCTATTTATTTCTCAGAGCAATTATGTTACCGATTCAACCGCATCCACATCTGCATCTAAATCTGATAAGAAATCCAAATCGAAATCGAAGAAAAAGGATAAAGACAGCGATGGGGAAGAAGATACGGCTGTTGATGCGGATGGCGATGGTGACGCTGATGTAGACGCGGACGCGGATGCGGATGCGTTACCACTGGAACCCGAGAAAATTGAGCAGATTAAAGAGCACGATGCCGACATGGAGGTGCGTAAACGTCGCAAAGTCGGTGCTGATGAGTACGAGGAGGATGACGAAGATGTGGAAGGGTCGGAGACTTTACCGCCACCAAGGGATGCAGCGGCGCAAGCCACGGATACCAAAGCTGGGTAAGCTGGCCGCTTGTTTTTACCGAACGAACCTCGTTTCTAAGGCATTTGCTCGAATTTTAACCTATGATCTATTGGCCTTGATATTGTTAACTCGCAATTCAAGTCATAATAACGTTAGCTGTTAATTGTGTAAATTTCTGTTCCTTAATAAATTATAAACTTTACGATTTCAATATATATTAAGTTTTATTTCTCATAATTTTATTTTGCGAATTTTGTTATTGTTTGCATTTCATTTAAATATATAAATTTCTTTTAAAGCACGTCATTCATTCATAACCCATTTAAGAGGTAGTTGGTCTTAAAGCTAGTAAACAATTATCCAAAAGCTAGTTAAGCAAGAGTTTAAATAAATGGTAACAGGAAAATATTTGAAAAAAGTATGTTTAAAAAATATAATTGTGTAAGCTTACACTTATTTACTTATTTACACAAGTAGCCGAATTTACAGCGGAAAAATTAAATTGTTTAAACTGATTAATGATAAATGAAATTTTTAAAAAGTCTAATTCATATTCTGAACAACGAATGAAAACAAGTCATTGTAAATAGCTTTATTAATATTTTTTTAAAAACATTTTTTAAATTTAAACATTAAAAGCAGACAATTCAAAGTCTAGAAATGTTAAGTTGTATTTTGGCCAATGTGTACATTTGTATATTGAACTCAAAAACCATGTAGAGCATATTGGATTTGGCTGACACATTTCTTGGATATCAAATCCAACCAACTCCTTGTATCATATCATACCATTTGCCATTGAAACTCATTCAAGCAGCTCTATTACAGACTGTTCTGATTCCTTGAGTTTGAGCTCTACGTAAAGTGTGGATTTTAAATGTCATGATTAACCCATTAACTGAGTAAGTTTTATAAGTTTAATTTATCACAAATATAAACACATGCTCACGTACTCATACACTACGCCCCACCCCACAACACCCACACACACACACACACGCACACACATTTCGGCTTTGAGCTTTGTTTGAAATTTCCATTATTTATGTGGACATTATGTGATTTATTTGATTTGCTTCTGGTTACAAGCCGCCAAAATCTGTACTAATGTTGCCTCCATCTCTTTCAGCACGCCGCGCCAATCGGAATCGGACTCGGAGAGCTCAAGCAAAGATTACGAAATAATTAGTTCAAGTGAAGTGCAAAACGTTGCGAGCAACTGAGTGAAAAAAAAATGAAACGAAAAACGAATTCAGAGAAAATCGATGCTTACTGTATTTAAATGAACCACATCCAATTGTAGCTTATTGATAAGACAAAGTAACAGTAATAGAAATAGCAGCAATTAATATTGATTCCAAACAGATTGATATGCCGGATTTTTCCGCGCATTAAGCAAAAGTCCGTAAAAAATAGATATTCACATTTATTTATGTGGTAAATACGTTTGATTTGAATTTTCAAATTGTGCCTGAATTCACAACATTTCCTACCATAGTGCATACTTAGACAGATATATGGCCTAAGCATTTCGGTTAATGCAGCTGAAGTTGACTTTTGTTCTGCTGTGTTTGTTTATTGCTCTAAACAAAAAAAGTTATGGCAAATTGTTTTTAACAGCAATATTATTGATTTTATAGAAAAATTGCGAGCAACTCAAAGTTCTGTTTTGTTTTTACTTTAAACTGAGTGCAAGCAACAATTGCAATTGATAATAATGTTTACGATGTGCATGATTATGAATATACATCAATATATACAAATATACTTATACATTAATATATATACACTTAAAGTATATTAAGTGTACGATCATTAACTTTAAATGTAATTAAAGCAACATAGCATTGAAATTAGTAGTGTAAACATCTAATTAATTATTAAAATAAAGCTAGGCAATTCCGATATGAGAAATCTTGAAAAAAAAAAAAACAAATATTCGTTTTAATTAGGAAAAATATTTAATTATTACACAATTTTTAAAATATATTTAACTCGTTTATAACTCGTCTTTAAATTGACGCTCTATATGGTATTGATCCAAGGAATGGTTCAGCAAATACCAGGCATATCGGGGACAGAGTAAACCAAATATAACAGCTACGCCGGCTAACTAAGAATGTGAAACTTTAGTTAAGCGACAAACAAGAAGTATTCTAGGTATTCTAAGCTAATCATACTCACCAAAATAAGACAATATGCTAAGCAATATATGATCCAGAAAATCACACTGGCACAGGCACTCAACAAGGCTGCTGCAGGATTGCGATAATGCACCCGGATGGGCCGTGCACCTTGTGTCAAGCACATGTTCTGGAAAATGAAGCGAACAGTATCTTGAGTTGGAAGATATATGTTATATGATATAATATTGTAATATTGGAAGCTCTTCACTTATAATGCTCTCAACTATTTCGTTTCCCCAACTCGATTAAAGGCATTAGTAGCATGTTACTTCGATTATGGATCAATTAGGTTTGAAGTGCTTTTGTCTCATTCACACTTAGGAGCTTTATGGGCTTTGTCATCATTTCGTTTATTTTCTGGTGCACCATTTCATTAACTATCCACATTTCATTATTCTTTCGTCTCTTACGATTCCTCAAACTCTTGTTTTCCTTGGGCACGCATTCTTTTAGTGTCTTATTCTTAATGCTTATATCTTCATCACTGACTTTGTAACTCAGTTCCAGTTGCATAGCTTTGTATTTGATATGTCCCTTTCTGTGCTTGAAAGGATGAGCCGGCCATACTGGATGACATTTTCTTTGCGGAACACGACTTTTGTTTTCATGGACGTTGCTGTTCACCGAGGATTCACCAGCTTGCAGACAAGTTTCTGAATGAGCGATAGGTGTAGGCTCTTCTTCCAAGTTTTCCTGCTTAGCATTTGCATTGCTTTTAACCAGTTCGATGGCCTGTATGTCTGGGGTTCGAAACTCGTATATGTCCAAGGAAGATTCCGGCACAATTGCCGGGCTTACAATATATTGTTGCATATGTCCAGTGTTGGATGCACAGGTCACGTCTCTAGCAACAGCCACCATTTTGGGATTGATGATCTCGCCGCTGGCATGTCGAACTGTTGCCAAGGTCCTTATAGCATGATATACGGTTGGCTGCTTCTGCATCTTAATGGTCTTCAACTTGTGCAACAGTTCCTGGAGAAGATTATTTTTGAATTCCGATCCGGGCTTCAGATCTGCGCTCCGTGCTGCTGGTCTTATTGACGGACTAGCAATTCCGAAACACGATTCGAAATGTGTAGAACTGTTGGTTACGGATTGAGCTGACGTTGGACACTCTGCTGCTCCATTTTTGACGCTCGCCTTAAGCTTTGAGCTATCCAACGATGTGTGAGCTACACTCTTCTTAAGCTTACATTTCTTATTTATAATAATGTTTGGCTTCTCTAATTTTGCTTTCAGCTCAATCTTTGTGGAGCTTGTTCCCGAAGTTGTCTGACAAGGACTGGTGGTGGTTGTCTTAGTATCTGTAGAGGAATGCAGTCTGCAGCAGGGTTTACGATGTGCATTTGTATTCGCTACGTTCTTTTTCCTTCGATTCAGGCCACATTTCCGACAGCTCTGCTTGCTTTCTTTGATTTCTTTAGATTGCAAAGGATTTGATGGCTTCGTGGGCTTTGTGTTGTGCGCATTCATGGTTCCATAGTGCGAGTTGTGTGCTCTTTTCAGGGGTTTCATTTCCTCGTCATGACTTGAGGAAACAGTTGGTTTCGCGCTGGATTGCTTTGATGTGAACAGGCCACTAATTATGGACCACATCGAAGTGCTGCCGCTGGATCTGGACTGCGGGCTGGATGTCTTTGACAACAGACGCGCCCGTCCGTTAGGGGCACAGCTCTTGTCTTGGTTGTGTCTGTTGGCGCCAATTGAGAAAACGTTGACATACTTTTCATCACCTGCTGATTTATTTGAAGAATTTAAAGGCAATTCGTTTGACATGTTATTTGGGTGGTGTGATTCTGGCACGGAAGTGTCTACAATCTTATGCTCTGCATCGTTATTCAAGATCTCTGTATGATTATCGTCGCTCTCGCCGGCATCCGTGATGTGCAAGCTTTCCATAAACTGGAGCAGACCTTTCACTGACTCCGAGTGACTATTCTCAATGTGCTCGTCCTGCTTCTCAATTAGGGAGATGTGCTGCAAGGCGTCGTCAGTCAAGGGATTTGTGGGTCCGTTTTCTGTGGCTGGTTTCTGTTCCATTAGCCATAAGATCTTTTCTATGATTGAAATTGGCAGCAGCTCGGGCTCAGCCGGCTTCTCCTCAATATATGGCGGCTCCTCTCCGCCACGACTGCGCACCGACTGCTGATGCACGAGCAGTGTGGAGCTGGCACTCTTGTGGCTGCTGCTGCTCGAGCTGCTGCTGGATGCGCTGCTGTCGGACAGACCCGAATGGGCCACCGCCTTCATCATTTCGTGCAGGCGCAAGGGAGCGCCCACACTATAGCTATGCCGCTGCCGCTCTGCCGCCGGCGCCGAGGGCACATCGAAGGGCGAAGACGAGGAGCAGTCGCTGCTTGGTTCGGACTCGAAGCTGGAGAGTCTGGTGGGAGGCAAATCTGCACGTTGCTTGATATGCAAAGCTTTGGGCTGGCGCAGCACAAGGCGAGCGCTGTCCACAACAAGTGCATCCTCCGAGGGTCCTTCATAGATGTCGAACGGCGAGAATTGTGTGGCCTCATTGCTTCCGTTGGGCTCTTCTTTGGGCGCCAAGCCACCACCTTTAGCGCGCACCTTCTGCTTGGCCAGAATCTCGGACAAGACTTGGGATAGTGGCGGCAGCGGGCGACTGCAATGCGAGCGCAGCGGACGTCCAAAGAGTCGGCGTCGCTTGGAGATGGCGCCGCCAGCAGAATCCGTAATGGGCTTGTCCAGCGGTATAAAGTCGCTGACAAAGAGATTGTCATAGAAGCTGGGCTGGCGCTTGCGCAGATGCAGCGGCCGATTGAATACTTCGTGCGCGAATGCGACCAGATTGGGCATATCCTCGCTGGGCTGCTCCCACAACGATTCGCTTGGCTTAGCGGCATTAGCCGGCGGCGATGGCGGCGGTGATGGTGGTGGTGGCGGTGGTGCTGTTGGCACCGGCTCAATCTCGACCTGATTCATTGGTCCGTTTGCGGCATCTTCGTCCTTGCGTTTGGCCTGCAAACGCTGCGGCTTGCGATAATGCCCGAAGCGGCCCGCGTATAGCTTGTGGTTGGTGCCCTTGGATGATTTCGACTGCTGTGGGCCAGTCCCACCCAGCGGGGGCTTTGGCTCACCGCCGCACTTCATGCAGCTGGCCTTGCGCCTGGGCTTGGGTTTCTTGGCGGTCATTGCCACCTTGACGCGGACTGAGCCCTGACGCCCCTCCTCGGAGCGTCGACGCTCCGCTAGCATTTGTTGTCGTGCCGCTGCCTTTTCCTCCTCATCGCTGGACGAGCTTATGCAGGCGCGCGGACGCCGGCGTCGTCCGCACACCTCGCACCAGAGCTCCGGAGTTGGAGCAATATGTAGAATAGAGCGCGGCAGTTTCTCGCAGAGACACCAAGTCGGCGATGTTCCGTAGCTGGCCATTTTTTTTAAATACAGCGAGTAGAGCTCGTACAAACGAAACATTAACAAGAATTCAGCTTGGAATCGAATGCGACTGTTATTTTTTTGTGCGTTGGGGAAACTCCAGAGCTCGACTGACTATTTGCCTAATCTCAAAACACCCAACGGCCTGCTTTAAGCAGGGATCTTTCACAAGTTGCTGTGATTTGTTTTGGGAAAAAATCAAAACTTTCGGCTATTATGAACTCAATAATAAGAATTGGGTTTAGTGTTGTAAACTGCCACAAACAGTGATGCCCATTAAGATACAGAACTAAAGAAGGATAACGAAATATGAAAATGGATTCTTCCTTTTATTAACGACAACACAAACAGAGAGAAGAAAACTGATTTATTTTAAAGATGTGGTCAGATACTTTTTATTGTATTCATTTTTAAATATTTTATGTAGGCACTAACCGTTATCCAAAGGACATTTTCAGCTACACTGACGTCCATTCATCGACTGCCTGTTCTTTGGACACACACAAAGTATATAAATAAATTGCGTGTCTTGCTAAGTGTTTTTTCATGTACAAAATGAAAACATTTGACTAATTAAAAGCGGAGCGCACACTAAAATGTTTACATACATATTACAATACATATTGCTTCTACAAGTTTCAATATTTAAGGGATTTCATTGAAAATTCACCAAAAAAATTTTAAATACTTTAACTTTGATTTGAGCAGAAACTGTTTCTACAGTTCTGTCTGATACTCTTTCAGAAGACTTTTCCTCCCAGATTGTTTTTTTTTTATTATTTATATAGAATCAATAGAATAAATTATGAATGAATACTTAGAGATATATGGTTGATACATTTACATATACAAAACTTTAAATGGCTGTCTATGAATTGGGGATATTATTCTGATTAAATGCTACTTAACTATTGGTGTATTTCAAACATCTAATAATAATATGTTTTATATTTCGATTTCTGATAGGCAAAGGCAATCTGTGATTGCTATCAGCATTTCAAAGTTCAGATTTGCCTTGGGGAATTTTCTCGCGTCTAGAGTCAAAGAACGCATTAAGAGCACATTGGCCGCAGACATTGTTCGAAATGTTGTTGTGCATTTCCGGCTCATTGGATAGCAAAAGGCGTTGCATAGTTTAGGGCGCAGTGCGCGTTACAGGACAGGATGTACCGAAATCGAGCATAACTATAAATTATAAAGCTACTGTGCACGTTCGTGCGTCCTTTTTTTGAATTACAGGCCAGCTGTTCGGGATTTATGCGAGCTATTGCCCATAAAAATACTTGACTATAGTATGCTCATATATATGGCTCGTATTAGTTGTACATAATCTCATCACATTGGCGCCTAATTGTGCCCCGCATTCGATTGTTGTGCCACATATACATAAGGATTCGGAGCTGGAATGGGCACAGCTACAACTACAATTTGCTGCTGGTGGTTCGCCTGATAGCTACGGAAAATTATTTGGTTGGCATTTTAATGTATTTTTATTGCAATACTTTTGGCGTTTCCTTATTTTCGGCATTTTTACTTTGTCCTGGAATTTCTGTGTGTTTCTTTTGTAGTTCTACCCATTGGAAAAAGGGCATAAAAAGGGTTAAATGCTTTTGAGATAATGTCTGTTACAGGCGATAGAAGGCTTCTTCGATAATATAATGCTTATATTTTCTTGATCAGTTTAAAAAACCTTGTCAATCTAGCTATCCTTGTCAATCCCTATCCTGTCTGTGACTTCAAATGTGGGCTGTACATTCTTTTTCAGATTACGTTTCAGCTGTTTTCAGAATATATTTCTTGTATATAGGCCTACGAATTTTTGGACCTAAAATACTTTACTTTTCGCAAACCTGATAAGGAAACACTTATTCTCCGAGGTGTAGTTAAAATACACACCTTTGTTAATGACATTCTTAAGCCGTACAAATTTAATAAGGATGAAATGAATGAAAATGGGTACCCTCTAGTCGAGCACTACCGAGCACTACTTTTTATTTATTTACTTTTTTATTTTCGCTTGAATTTTGCTCTACTTGTTGGCGTGGCTTTTAGTTGGCGTTTATTGCATTTGGCCGGCATTTAAAACGCGAATGGGTTTCCGTAATTCAATGTGTGCCAACTATTTGAAGGGGCGTGCCACACACAAAAGAGGCGTGGTCATGGTCTGGTAATGAATTTTCCAGTAAATTCAAACATAACAAAAAAAAAAACCTTAAAGCGAAAAGTTTCAACAACGATTTTTCATTTGTGTGATTATTTAAGAATAAGCAGACATTGAATGCTTGTATAGAATTTACCTCAATTGTTACCTTAAATTATTTTATAATAATGCACGCCAACTTCGACAGCTTTAGAAGCTCACCTGAAGGCTTAGACCGAATTTTAATTGGAATTTTGCGCTTTCGCCGTTCACAAACAATTTCCGCCGTGTTTAATTGTTAATGTTCATGTATATACATAATACTATACATTGTGCAGGTATACCATATTTATATATGTATATACATTTATTTAAGCGAGTCCAAGGGCCTGGTCTAGCACCTTTTTCTGGTCGGCCAGTTAGCTGCAGCGCCATGAAATTTAAAAGTCAGCTCCAACTCGCTGCTGCTACGTGACTTGTGCGTGGCTTTGGTGTCTGTTTTGTCCGTTGTGTCTGTGTCTGCGTCTGAGCATGTGGCACATGCATCAAAAAGTATGTGTGCAACATGTGCAACGCACCAACTGTTTACTTATTCAACACAATTCGTACATTTCATAATTCAAGACGCTACCTGAAAGCTGTACGGGGCATATGGATGTGGCAGCGCGTATGGCTGCCACGCATGCGTAGCCGTAGCCCCCGCCCGAGGGTTAGATATGTATGTGCCAGGAGGGTGTTTCTTTTTTAATGGAATTTTATATGCAGCTCTGCCGTTTCGGGCGCTGCACTGTGCAGGCTTCCGCTCCTGCTGTCATTTGAAGTTTGTTGCGGTAAGTGGAAAGTGTTGTCAGGCATCCTGAAAAGGTGCTGTAGCCAAGTGCCAGCACTGACCCAAGTCTCTAAGCGATGTGACAACCTTGAAAAGCACTCAACAAATAATGCCACCGAATTTTCCACACAAATCTGCTTGCACACACATTCACACACACACACACACACACACCCACACACACACACTAAGCTAACAAAAAATATTAACATGAGTCCCGTCCATAATTATGGAACTGAACACTTTTGTGTTAAAAGCTCACGTATTCGTCGCTCTGACAATTCACAGTTCAAAATACTTTGTTCTATTTAATACTTTGAAGCCAATCCTTAATAAGTGATGATATCTTTTAGGGACTTAATATATTAGATTTATGTTATTTTATTATAATTACTTGTTTGTTATTATTATTGGAATGAAGAGTATAACATAATATGTTATTGTTTACTATTATTATGATTATTATTCTAATGTTTATTACTATTTTATTTTATTTCTTATTTCGATATAGTTATAAACGCAGACATTACTGAAGCCTTATTTTAGCCTCTAATTCATATTCGGATTCATGTTTTTCTCCTTTTCCTTGGTTTTTATTATTCCAAAACTCTGTCGGAATTCTGTATTTTGTTTAAATCAACGATTGCGAAATTTAAAATAGCTTTTTTGTTTGATATAACAACTATGTTTGGTTAAAAACAAAACAAAAGCACATCTCGTTTTAATCAAAAAATGCTACATCACATAGTTAAAATGGATTACAAATGAAAGTTGAATACAAGAAAGATGCTGCCATGGGAAAGCCCTTATAAAATGTCAGAAAACATCAACAAACTAGAAGAAATACTGGGTTGAAAATTAAAGAATAGACTCACAGTTCTAGTTGTTATTTATAATTTATCCTTGCGTTAAGCGAATGTTATAAAAATGGCGTTATGATTGCACACAATGCGCTTAAAGGGTACTCTTCATGCCGTTTTTATGGAGCGCTGGTTTCCCGGCCTGCCTGTATTCAACTGCTGAGGCTTTGCTGGTTAGCCAGAAGCTTCCGCTTTCATAAAAGCACTTCTAAAGGTAATTGTTTAAAAATATATTTCATTTTATTATGGCGCACTGCTGCAGAGTTGCCTGAACCCCCCCACCCACATGCTCAGACTTATAGATCGCCTGTCTAGTCATGTGTGTGTGTGTGTGAGAGAGTGTGTGTGTGCAATGTCCATGTAAATTTCAGCAACTCTCCCAAACTAACCAACAAAATTTGCTGCTGTTGCGGTTTATTTTGTGTTGCAAAAATATTTAGGTCCCCTTACCCCTGCACCCCGCACTCACCTCACCCACAGTGGCTCACCCCTCACTCACCGATTTGAATGTTCACTGGCGCATTGTTGAGCTTGACTTTTTGTTGGTCGCGTTGTTGGAATGCTGAGTTTGTTGTGTTGTGCTGTGTTGTGTTGTGTGTTGGCCTGGCTTGTTATTTTAGCCAAAAGCTGTTAAATTGCACAAAACAAAACAAAACAACAGCGAAAAGTATACGTGCTGTGCCTGTGTGTGTGTGTGTGTGTGTGTGTGTGTGTGTGTGTGTGTGGGAGGGCCCATGAAAGGTGGCTGCAAATGTGCATTTAGCTTTGGCAGGCAACTGACCAAGTGCGAAAAATCCAACAGCAACAACCCCATCCACAATGCACCATAAATATTAGAGCGGGTGTCAAAAGAAGAATATGTGTGTGTGTGAATGAGTGCAGAGGAATCCAAAGATACTTTAAGAAACTTGGGCTTAAGTAAATGCCAAATTAAATGCTAAATGGTTCGCTAAACTGTGCTAAAAATAAGTAATAAATACACTTTGATATACTTAAAGATATACCCTTGGGGTTTTCCAAATTGGAAAAAGTTAACTTTCGATTGGCATAAGAAACTTTCCGGGCAAAAATAGTTTGATGTAATGTTATACTAAATTCTAACATAAATAACTCCCGATCATTAACACTTTTTATTAGTTGGCCATTCTTGTAAACTAATGCGAATTGTAATTGAAATTTTAACGATAATTGCACATAAGTAATATGGAAAAAAAAATGTATGAATTACCTTAATCTTAACGAAAAAGTTTCGACTTTCTTCACAATCTTTAGTCAAGGTTCTTTGTTAGTAAGAAGCTTTTTACGTTTTTTTGTGAGCCCTTAACAGCAAACTTTTAAAGAAAATCCAGTTTTAATTTAGCCAAGAGAAATAATTAAAATATCTTTATAACTTGGACGCACCTTGTACACTCATAAAAACTATAAATAATTTAATCAAAAACCCAAAAGCGAATATAAGAGAAATACGAGTTTTTTTAATACACTTTCTTAAGTGCTTTCAATGGTTGTGGGTCAAAGGCTTCTTTTGCTATGTGTGCGTGCTAAGAAAATGTTCCTTAAAAGTGATTTTAGGTTGAGCGCTGTTTAAGATGTGTTAAGAAGTTATGCAGCTCGGTCTGCGGCAGACTGGCATTGAACTATGTGGCGTATACGCAATGCACGATATTTTGCTTTATAATACACAAAGTTTGCGGCGTTTGAGCTGTTTGCATCTTTATCTGACTGCCTGCCTTTGAGTAAGCTTAACTTTCGGCTACTCAAAGTATCGAGCCACGCTTATTTGTTATGAAAACTTGAAGTGGACTAGCTGGGCGCAGGATGTGCCAAGGACGAGAACTACTGCAACGGCTTTACGTCTGTGAAAAGCTGCTCAAGTGCAGCCTTTTGACTGGAGGCAAGGCAAAAAGGCATGCGTCCCGGCCTCAACTTTACTCCTTGGCCGGCTGCAGTTGATTTCCTGTATGTGTGCGTCGGTGTTAGTATGTGCTTACCACTACTTATGTACCAGGAAGTTGTTGGCTTCCTAAACGGATATACTGACTTCAAATACTGTTTTTTTTTTTCCTGCTAAGCTGCATTCTTTTATGCTATTTTTGTGCCACTCGTTGTTATTATTGTTGTTGCTGTTGTTTGCTTACAGAGCCAACGATGATTTCTTGTTACAGAAAGGGATGCACGAGGAGCACTAGGCATGTGGCAGCGCATAGATGCACGTGCCAGAGGTGTGCATAGTGGGCCTGCTCCAACGTTTTGCATGCACAAAAGTCAACAAACATTGAAGATGCAATAAGAATGATGTTACAAGTAGGCTAAGGCAGTTTAAGGTAAATGTATGTTATTGTTAAATCATTATATATTATATTCTTTTCAATATCCGATTATCCATGCTGACAGAAACTTTAGAATTGTTTGATTCATTCCTTTACATTCGATTAGAGTAAGTTTCAATGGATCTTTTAAGACTATTATTGCTAACCGCCTCATAAATGTTTCATATTAAGATCGAAGTTAATAAATAATACCTAATTCCAATTATATGATTCCTGTCTCATAAGTTCAGTTAGAGGAATTTTCTAGTTTCTGTTAAGGGACCAGGCTCCGTCCGAGATGACAATCTCTTCTAAATGTTATTGATAGTCGATGAACGACAGGCATTATTTATATTTTATTTAAAAGTTTAAGTTTTTGTTAAGTTTTTAAATAATATTCGGAAACATGTTTAGGCTGTGGCCTGTTTAGAAAACTGAAACAAGAGGTTTCAATTCCCAGTTTGGAGAATGATGATGTATGTCTTTTTGTACTTTAAAAATGAATTGTTTGGCAACATTTTTCGGTAAGCACGAATCCACTGTATGCAACATTTTGTTTTGCAGCACCTTCGTAACTGACACCATGGGCGACTACCTTCCAAGAGTCTCAGTTAACTTGCTGGTTCATAGATATTTACTAACAGCCACTCGAAGCTGAACTTTTTCCAACATATTTTAGCTGGCATTATGGGCAGTTGGAGCAACCCAAAGGCAAAGTGCTTATCGCTTGCTGTTTTTGTGTTTTTGTGCTCCTCTGCCGTTAAATGTGGCCTTTGATCTGGTTATTATATATTGGAAAGTGCTCAATCTTGAGTACCATAAATCATGTCCAACAAGTTTCGCCAGCTTAAGCCGAATTTAAGAAAGTCTGCAGTACTTTTTGCTGTTCATTGAAAATTGAAATCTGTTTGGCAGTGCTTTAAATGGAAGAGGATAGTTTATTCAGACTTAAAAAACAGTAGTAGTCAGTGCTGATTAGCTTAAATGCTTGCTCGTCTATTTAGCATAATTAAAGCTGATGTTAAATGAGAGGAAAAACACGAAAATGCGCTGGTGTAAAAAATTTGTGCAATGTAAATTAATTTCGCTTATTACGACACGCAGTCCCAACGCCAACGCCGACACCAAAGACAAAGCTGGACTGCGGCGGCACACCATAATCACACCCAGACCGAGACTAACCCACCTGTCCGCGCTGACAGTTTGGTCCGTTCCAGAGCCAAATGCAACTGCCCCCATTCCCAGCGACTGTCGGGCATTTAATCTCGGCAGCATTTCCTTTGCCTGTGCCTGCGGTATGACATTTCCTACCAGTGACCAGGACCCAGTCTCTAGTCGAGTGCCTCCTCTTTGGCCTGCGACAGCCCTTTTGCCGTTGTCGAAAACAAAAATTAGCCGTGCAGCAAAATGGCCAAAGGAAGTGGCAAGTAACTACCTTGCTGCAGTAACCGGCTCCAACTACCACTACTCTCCATTTCGCCATCTCGCCAACTTCCTACCTTCCTCCATCAGCAACTGCCACATGCAGTAAAAATTCGTTAATGTGCAGCTAATTAAGTTCAAAGCAGGGCTCCGGGCCCTGCCCGGTCGAGCCAGGGATCCGTCTAGGCTCCCTTGCTGGATTGGTAGTCCTTATTCCTGCACAGCCACCGGCAGTTGTTTTTTGTGCAACTCTCTCGCACAACCCTGCCAGCTTGGTAACAGCTCCGAACCGCTTCAGAGACCCATATTGTACTCAATTAGCAGGTTGGTTATTCCATTTACTCAAATTGTTGTGACTGTTTTAAAGGGACACAGTAATACTAGGTTTTAAAAATTAATTTGGAGTTAATTGAAACCTTTGAAACGAAATATTACTTCTTAATCTTAATATTGAAAAAATTGAGCAAAATGTAAAAGGTCTGTTAATGTGGCGCTGTAAAGATGAAGCTTTTTCTTGTACACTGTTAACATGAATTCTGTTAATATACTGTTATCATTTGAATTATAAATCGTCTAGGGTTTGGAAGAGCATTAAGTCCAATTCTTCTTCTTACTTGAGAAAGCTGTTGAAAACAATGCTATAAATTTGATTAAAGTATACGACATAAAGGTAACAAGAAATTATTCTGGCTGATTTTGTTTAGGGGTAAACGCACGGTATATTTGTGCTGGTTTGTTCAGCCGGGGCTACACAACACTATCTCGCTTCGCTGGTGTTATACAGCACTGTCTCACTTTGGGTATGACATTAAATTTATAGCTGCATAGTTTGAGGCGCCATTAAAAATGCAAATATGTAAGCTACTTGCCGCGGACGATCCTGTACAGTCGACTTCACTTCATCAGCCACGTTAGAAAAGTTATGCGACGTTTTTTTTTGGTTGCCTTATTTATATGCAGACTGTAGTTTTTGCAAATCTGGACTTTTACTTAGCACAATCATACACAAATTGCCTTTGGACGGCACAGGGAGTTGATTAAATACTTTTGCCAGCGGTTTTTAGGTGTCACTTGCTGAGTTGTGTGGGGCAAAGGAATATTTGCGGATGCGGTCCGCTATCGAAGTGCAAGAACTAAGTACAAACTCAGTGCTGCCACGCAGCCAGCTAGAACTGAAGTAAGTCAAGCTCCATTGGGCCGCTGGGCAGCCGACAACAACAATTGCCTCAACAATATAACACACAGCAGTTGATAAAACTCTGTTCTTAACTGCCGTCTGGTGGTGATTGCAATTGCAGTGGCTGCGTCGTCTTTGGCTCTGCCGCATTGTCGTTTGTCTGATGAGTTTTTAAGTACAAACAATTACAAACGACAACAAGAACAACAACTTCAAGTGTAATCCTAGAATCGTGCCACAGTCGCTTGGCTATTCACTCAACTCTGTGGCCCTTTGCTTTGTGGTCTATCGCAGTCTGTTGGGCAGTTAAGTTGCGTAATTGAATTAAATTTCATTTTGGAATGTAAATGCCTTTGTTTTGCTTTTCCTCAGCAGCTTCAGCTGGTTCTGTAATTTAGGCTAATTCTTAATTGCCATTTGTTTGCAGCGTGTGACAAATCTGTATATTGTATTTAATATGCTAAACGGAAACAAAGTTCTTAATGAAACAGAGAATATTTGAGAAATTGAATTAGTTTTTGGGAATTGGTCGTATATACAAAAATCTAAATTATAAAATGAATTCTATAAGTGTACTCGTCTAACCAAAATCAAACAGACACAAGCAATTAAATATGCAGATACCCTGCCAGCAAGAGGACTAAAGTGAGATAGACAAAATAAATGCCAAACATGACCAAAAAGCCGCTTAGTTTCAAAATGTTCATTTACCTGCGATTTTAATGTGTGTGTCGCTTTGGGAGTAGGCATAAATACCAGGACGAGCCCGAGGACGACGATATGGTCGAGGTCGATGGCATGTAACAGCGACGACATGAGAGCATTTGTGCCACGCACTGCCGTTGCTCATTAATTAAAAATTGGAAAATAGCAACAGCAACAACAACAACAACAACAGCAACAATGCTGTGGCGGCTGCCTTGTGACAATGACACACACGTGACACATACGTGTGTGAAACGGCGCTGACACGGTGCCGAGGACTTTCATTGCCGACTGACTGACAGCGAATGCCACAGATGCCGCAGATGCCGCTGATGGGCCCAACAGTGCCTAGCAGAAGTTTATGTATTAAATCAGCAAAGCATATGACAGGATTATACTTATACCCTTATATAAATCATGTCCGACTCTATGGCTACAAAATTGTTGAATGAATCAGGGCTGGACAATTCTCAGCGTTGAAAAATTCGTTTAACTGCTAAACGACTAGATAGCACATTAGGTTAAACATTTATTTTTTATACCTATTGAAATGTGCATTTCTCTAATGATAGCAAAAACTTTTTTGGTAGCAACGTCAACATTGGGCTGACTTTAAAAAACGAACCCTTGCATGTATCCCCAGGCGCGCATTGTTGCCAATGCTGCAAGCGCAGCACAAAAGTGCCAGATAATCGCCGGCTAATACAATGAATGACCGCCCCCGGATGCGGATCCATTCGTATTGCCATTAAATTCAATTACATGACAATAACGTGGCGCTTATGGCGCTGCGGTTCACGAAAAATTGAATATAAAAACAAAGCTGCAGCTGATAAAACTGCGAGCCAAAGCTAAACTAAAGCTGCTGCGACGCGTGCACAAGTGAAAGCGCAGCCAGGAGCAAGCGAAAGAGTGAGAGAGAGTGGGAGAGAGTGGGAGAGAGTGGGAGAGAGTGCCACCCACCATCTGCGAGAAATTATGATTAGGTTCTGGTAAAGTTTTCCACCCAGTCAGCAGCCACTTGAAAGCTGCCATTGCATACTTTGCGGCATCCAATCCGAGCCGCTGCATCCGTTGTTAGTCAGGCGTGCGAGACAGCCCTGGACAACTCTTGTGCTCGCTCCGTGACAATGGAGCCAAAATTGTGCAACGTTTGTGCTTCGCTCGGCATTCTAATGGTCGGTGCATTGTGTGTGGGCTACTTTGTGTAATCGCTTCATAATCCGTCCAAAATTACAACAAACTTTCCCCATCCCATGAAGCTGTTTTTCCGAAAACAAAAACGCGGATTATGCTTAAGTTGTGTGCTGACTGAAATTGCAGCATTCAAATTCGTATCCCTGACCTTCAACTAGGAGCCCTATCCTAGAATCATTGACCTTCAAATATTTTAACATTCAGAATGAGTGTGAAAGATGTCAAGAAAAGAACAATTCAGTGGGTTGATATCAAAACTGTCAAAGTCTAAATTTTCTTTTGTAGAGATTCACAGTTTATTTTCCGCATTCAATTCTATATTTCCCCTCAATCCATAATCAGTTATCTACACATATGTGTTTACATAATATTGTCATTTAAGTCAACAATTTGCATATATTTGGGTACGCTCTGGATGTTGTCGTTGGCTGGCATTGCAGGTCTATCGCCGGAGCAAGCACATTTAGTACAAGACAATTTGTTACAATTACAATTATTTCATTCGCAAAATGACAGGCAAATGAAAACCAAGCAGCTGGAAAACAAGCCAAGTCAGTTCGAGGGTGTGCTCAGCGGTAGGGTGAAGTTCCTGTCCAACGACATTCTGGGCCTTCACAATGATGCAGCAAACATGGCCGGAATATGTATGCAGGAGGCGACACCTGGAGCCACCACCCAAAACAGTTTTGAGCCACATTTAGTCATAATTTTTAGTTAATTTCAAAAATGCAAATCATTGATGCCAGGTCTTGGACCCACAGGCACTGCTGCCTAGTGTCCTGGCATGTCCTGGCATTTCAGCCTTTTGACAAATTTCGGCATCGTCGCTCATTTGGGCGCAGGCTTGTTAAGACTATGCAATATTTCAACGACCGCCCGTGTAGGATTTCCATTCTTGTTTCTCGGAGCATGTACAAATTGTTGCCGCCGGGATCTTGTTGTATTCGTCAATCCTTACAGAGCTGGGCTCTCCTTTAGGCTTGATGCAATTTGTTTGGCTTTTGTTTATTTGTATTGGCTTACATACATAGTTTCTGCTCAAATTTTTGGAAAATACTTTCATAATTCTCTCAGTGCAATATTTTTGGGAGCTAAGAAAAAACCCTGAAAGCATTATCACTATATGGTCACGT
This sequence comes from Drosophila ezoana, assembly GCA_035045725.1. Lineage (NCBI taxonomy): Eukaryota > Metazoa > Arthropoda > Insecta > Diptera > Drosophilidae > Drosophila > Drosophila ezoana. The sequence continues at coordinate 9,728,233 of JAWNOU010000005.1, forward strand.
TGTTGAGAAATTTTCCTAATCAATATTGGTTTATTATATATACCTTATATGGACTTTATACCGATTTATTTTTTACTTTTCTTACTTTTTAAATGTATTATTAAATTTGCTAAATACGTATGTCAACGTCAGACATTATTTCATTTTATTATAGCGTGACTTGAATGTTTTATTTATGGATTATAGTCGATAATTGATTAATTAAATTTGCTTAAACTGTTTGCAATCTAGGAAAACTGTCTCTTTAAACAAGTTATTAAAGAGTCAAACTTTCGGTGTGGCCAAAGAAACTTTCTTTACTCCTGTTAATTGGCATTAAGAATATCTTTAAAATACAAATATACATATAGCCAAAATAAAAAACAAAAACAGCTTAGACTGTAGTCATTGCTGTGTTAATTTTTTTCAACTTTAAAGCTGCCATACTTACCGTTCTTAAATTAAATAAGCCTCTGGATGACCAGTTGTTCTGAAGCTTACAATTAAAGCTCGGCTTAAGCGACCTGCCGCTTAGCGCTAAAAGCTTTGAAAGCTTTGCTGCAGACGATGCTGGGCAGAGCCGGTTTTGGTGATTGCGTATGCGCCACCGAAACCGACGATGCCGCCGTAAGATGCATTTTGCATAAAGTTTTTAACAGTTATTGTTGTTGTTGTTGTTGTTGTCTAAAGGAACAACAACACAAACTTGTTGACGACCACATTTAAAAAGTATTTGACGCAAGCTCAAAGCGAACAGTTGGCTCTGAGACGGTGACGCGTGCGCACAACGAATACGGAAACGGTAAATGATGCAGCTTGGGCGTGGAATAAATGAGAATGAAACATTGCAAAGTGCATGAAACGTGGAAATCATTTTGAAAATAAGCTTTAATATGTGTTAACTGCCTTAAGCTCAAGTGAATTCTTGCGACATATTTTGTAAAAAAAACTTCTCTTTGCACAGGTTGAACTGTATACAAAATGGCGTCTCTGAAAATATGCATATTTGCTCTGCTCGTGGGTAAGTAGAAAGTTTCTCTCATTGTTAATGAAATGGCATCAGCAGTCAACATATAACAAGTATATTTATTCAAATAAATTTAACAACGCAAACAATTAGCAATCATTTGGGCACCAGCTGAAACGTTGGCATTGCAAATGCATATTAATAGTTGCAGCAACTTTTTAACACCATAATTCAACAGCGAATTTCAACAGTCGACAACAGAATTTGTACAATTTGATTGTTTCGCGTAGTATTAAAATTGCATTTACATATTTCTATTTTGGCAGCTAATATCGTTTTGTTTAATTCATATTTGACACATAGCTTGTCTGACAATTTGCATAGTTTTTGGCTCCTCATTTGCCAGTCGGATATTCAACAGTTCACTCAGCATATTTTTGGTTTGGCGGTTCATTAAAAATTTGTTGCCACCCTCGATGTCCAAATGCGAGTGTGCGACATGTTTTAAATTGTATTTTGTTAATTATTTTCTGGTCGCACAAAAGTTAAATTGATATGCAGGCAACTGTTGCGTCTGCGTGTGTAAAACATATTTTGTAATTATGTTAAAATGGCCATGAAAATTATTGGCAATTGTTTGCGCCGCTCCTCATTAAATGCGCGAACTAATTGGCGAGTGTGGGCGTCGAAAATGGAATTTTTGTTTAATTACGGGCCAATTTTGTGTACAGAATTGCAAATAAGTAGCTGGTAACAATAGAATAAGCTAACATTTCTATAATAAAAAACATGTGCAACGAAAATGAATTGAATTGACAATATTTTATTTTGTGTAGCATCCCTTAATTATTTTTTAGTCAACTATTCATCTATATCGATAGCCTTTAAATTTAAATTATTTTCCATATCACAGTTTCTCAGCTACAATGCTTGCGCCCTTCTACGCACTTCTCATATCAACAAATGTGGCCTCAAGAGAGCAAGTCTAGACAACATTAATTGGGTCTCATTGCTTAAAAGGCTTGATTAACAGCTCAATGAGCGACTTAAAAAAGCAATGCAATCTGTTTATTTTTAATCTATTCAGTGTTCAATGAACTTAACACGCATGTTCCACGCCGATTTATTTCTGTGACGACAGCTCGACACCCACAAAAATTGTGTGACTCGAATTCAATTTGACGAAAGCAAACAAGGCACAAAAACGTTGATTTTTTTTTTTATTTCATCACAACGGCAGCTAAGGCACTCAATTAATCTAGTTTAACCGGACTGGAAACGAAGTCAAAGCGGCCGGGGACAGCCGACAGTTGTCGCAACCGGGATTCTATGATAAACTCGTTGACAAACTGTCAGATCGACGGTCGATGGTCTAGTAAAAAACTCAAGCCGAATTGCCAACGACTATTCGACTCTTTGCTGGCCACGATAAAGAAAGTGCCCGTTAAATACAATTTTTGCCAAGGCAAATATGGTGCAACGTAAAAGAGTAAAATGTTAAGTATTGTAAAAGATATTTTGTAGTTCGATTATAGGAAATTAACGAGGTCTTCTATGTGATTCTCATGTAAATGAGTAAGACCCTTTAAGGCTTATAGATAAAACTAGACCAGACTGGTTTAAGTTGTAAAGCTAATGACAAATCCAACGCAGCCGGCCAGCGGGCTAGAGTATAACCAAAATCAACTACGAAAGTCATAGCGACTTTTTCTGTTTTTGTGCGTTTTTCACTTTATATTCTCTTTTTTATTATTTTTTTTTTTTTTGGCCAAGTCGTGTACGAAACGTGTTTCAATGACAAGCGGCAGCTGCAGTCCAACAACAACAACTACAACTATAACAACTTGTTTCATGTTGCTGCTGTTGTTGCTGTTGCTGTTGCTGGTGTTGGTGCTGGTGTTGGTGTTGGCGGCGACTGCGGCTGCGGCGTCGGCTTAAATGTTGCCTGACACTTTACGCACTAATTGCTCTGTGGAATTGTTTCTTTATTAACGTTTAATCGAATGTCAGGCAGCCGCATTCGCAGTCGCAGTCGTATTCGCACTCCAACAGACAGAAACTTGTCGGCATTGTTGGCGGCTCGAAAATTTAATTGAATTCGTCTTTTCTTGTATTTCTGTGTGCCTTGGTCGTGTTTTTTTTGCAGTGTTGCTGATTAAAGTGGTTTACCTTGAAGTGCCTCAAGTATGCAAGTTGCTGCAACTTGTCGGAAGTGCATGGCAATGGCTGTGATGATTGAGTGAATGGACTCTGCCTTGTCTTTGTCTCCTCTTCTAACAGCTGATTGGCAATCGAAAACAGCTGACTCTGTGCATTTGCGACTGTATCCAATCAATATGCTTGACGTAACTTTCACTTTTAAGGTCGCATACCTAATTACCCTATGTCACAATCCAGCCAGACCATAAGGCACGAAAACAAAACACGCTAACTTATATACATATCTGCATAAATTAAGTTCGAACAACTGGTTTTGAGCGTCTAAAAATGAAACAAATAAACAATAAAACCTGCCGCATGCACTCAACAAAATTATGGCTGTAGTTGGTATCGTTTACCGGCCGGCAAGCGAAAGATTATCTGAGCAAATTTTAAAATAAAAACATGGTACAAGGCTATTTAAGGGATTGAAAGGCCTTTGAATACTTTCTTGTAACATTCTTTCTTCAATCGATAAAACATAAAACAATATACTTTTTTTTTTACATTTTTAATTGTTTTATATATAATTAATATATATATGAACAACAGTCGTCAGATGATTCAGTTAACGTGCTCGGATTCCAAGGCTTGTGTAGTTTTATTGGCTAAGTCGAAGGCCATTTTACGTGCAATACCAAATACTTAACAAAAACTAATTGATAGAAGCTGTTGGAAGTGTATAAATCATGTTGCAGCTATATGCAATTGGCGAAGTCGATCTCTGTTAGTTATATGCAATTGGCTAAGCCGATCTCTGTTATATATTTAACAGTTCAACATATAAATGTTACCAACTGGCTTATATCTTGTCATACAATGTGTACTTGAATAAAATGTGATGTATTGCGCAGTGTGCAAAGTTTGATTTCAATTCGATTTATTCATGTGTGGAATTTTATATTTAATATTATGTAAATATTTATTTTGTTTTTTTTTTTGCACAGGAACAACGCTTGCTCAGCAGCGCGACCGTGGCAATTTCCGGGTGGGTGCTGGTCATCCGCCTTCCCAACGCCACTTGCCGCAAAGGACGCGTGATCCCGTTCAGGAGGCTGCAGAGGAGCCGAAACGCAAGCAAGTCCAGGAATATGAGCCCAGCGACGAGTGCCCAGAGCCAAATGGCTTCTATCCGGATAATAAGCAGTGCGATAAATACTATGCGTGCCTGTAAGTTCCATCATGCGTCTGCTTAAATAAAACTTTAAGGCCTGGATTTACGGGTAACACAGTTGAATGTTCGAATATATGAAGAAAATAGGGGTCAACTATCACAAAATTACAAAATGATGTAAATATTTAAAAAATAACTTCGAGCTTCTACATTTAAATGATTATATAATCTATATTTATTCTTGGCGTTAGCCAATCCATTTTCGTATCACTTTGAACTCCTAAGGGTAACATGCTTCCTGTAGGCAAATGATGCGTATAAATATGCTTTGCTCATCTTTCGCGCCATTGGCCTCAGGTGAGCGAAATCAATGATTCAGGTGTGCTCGAAAAGTGTTGAAATATAAATTGATTCAAATGATGTGTAAGCTCTTTGGGGACATAAAAATATAAAGTTTAAACGCGGCAAGGGATGTCAAACACTGCGACACTTTGTTTATTATTTAAAGCTAAGCTCTGCTTCGGGCAAGCTAAATTCATTTTGAGCTGCATTCAAAATGCGTTAGTTTGTATAAACCAATGCAAAATGTAAATTGGCACTAGAAATGTTGATTTCTCTCAGTGATAATACTTGTTGTTTTTAATTACAGCGATGGCGTGCCTACGGAACGGCTGTGCGCGGACGGCATGGTCTTCAATGACTACTCACCCATCGAGGAGAAATGTGATTTGCCATATAACATTGATTGCAGCAAGCGCTCCAAGTTGCGTGAGTATAAAAGCTAAGCTTCCATCTGGGAGCTGCGACAAGTTCGGTTCTTAAATTTATTTTAAGTATGCGAAGCGTGTTGTTCATTGGCAAACGCAGCGAGGAATCTCACGCTTGCTGCTATATTTAAACCTGACCAAAATCAACCCAATAATCACGAGCCGTGCCCGCACTTATTTGCTCGTTACTCGTACTTTGGCTTTAAAACTCACAAGAGAAAAAAAACTTATTTATTATGCAAACGGCATGCGAGGTGGTTAACCCAAATTGTTGTCGTCAATAGGTCTTTGTTCTGGGCTGGGGGTATGGTTAGGGTTTGCTCTTGTTTTGGTGCTTGAATTTTATTTCAGCTATTTCTTGGTAGACTCGTTTTATTTGAGATTTTATTATTTTATTTTGTCACGCTCAGTAAGGTTTTATGTGGGCATTTCAGGCGACACGTGGCCTCAAGGCTTTTCGGTAGTATTCTGCATGACAGCTGATGGATGCAGAGTATTCAAAGCAAAGAGGCTTAAATGCGAATCTATTTTCAATTCACAACTAGTGATCTTTTCTCTGAACTCCATTACATTCTCATTTGATATGCTATAGTATTTTCTGCAATAAAGAGCTCTTCACCATTTTGCATAGCATCTACAAATTTGAATAAATAATTTTTCGTCCATCAAAGCAATTAGCACACTTTATATGAGCCCACTATCAATTTGAATTACCTTTGTCTTTGTCCAACATATGGGTCCAGTTTTTCACACAAAAGTACCTTCGTTTATGTAAGGACCCCTCTTCATAATCTATTTAAGTCTACGCTCTCGCCCATGCAAAGGAAATGCCCAGCGTTGGCCCACAGGAAGTTGGCCATGCTAAGATATGTGCATCCAGTTGACCATTTTATAGTATGTTGCATTGTTGGCAAACTACTCGGGCAGTAAACTTTCAGTTTAGAGCATAAACAAGTGCCGGCAAGGAATGTGCCTTGGACACTGCTGCAAGCTGGAATATTTAAAAAAAAAAGCACGAGAGCATATGGAAAATACAGTATTACGCGTATAAAGTGCATTGAAAAGACTGAAAAACTTAACTAAAAGTGAATTTAAAGTGGGTTTTGGCTCTTTAAAAAAATTTGTTAAATTGTAAAATAATTTAAGGTTAGTTTGAATTGAGAAAAGTAAATTAACATTTAGACAGAACAGTTTATAAAAAGGGAAAATCATTCGAAAATAAAAAAAAATACTTAGTCATTATAGATAATTCTCAATCTCATAAAAATAATGTTTGCCTTCACAGAAACTCCACAGCCCTCACAGCACTGTCCACGCAAAAACGGTTACTTTGGTCATGAGAAGCCCGGGATTTGCGATAAGTTCTATTTCTGCGTCGATGGGCAATTCAATATGATCACCTGTCCTGTTGGGCTGGTATTCAATCCAAAAACTGGCATCTGCACCTGGCCCGATGAGGTGGGCGTGACTGGATGCAAGTCAGAAGACATATTCGAGTTCTCGTGCCCCAAGGTGAACGAGAGTATTGCCGTGACACATCCTCGCTACGCGGATCCCGACGACTGCCAGTTCTTCTATGTCTGCGTGAACGGTGATCTGCCACGTCGCAATGGCTGCAAACTTGGCCAGGTGTTCGATGAGGAGAACAAAACCTGCGACTGGGCACGTAAGGTGCCAGATTGGTAAGATCTGCCGTGTCGAGCAAAATGTTTTGAATTAATTTGAATTTTTCAATTCAGTGCTGACTGGTATAAGGATCGCTTAACCGATGCCGAGCTGGACGAACTAGAGAACCCCAAGCCAAAGTCAACGACCACCAAGAGGCCAGCGCGTGTGCGTGGAGCCTCTAGACGTAAGCCGCAGCCGAAGGTAGTGAAGGAGGAGGAGCCTGAGGAGGAGTAGCTGGTCCAATTGCCGACTGTTTAATCTTAAGTTTGCCTTTCCTGATAACAAATAAAAGTAACATTTGACATATCAAGTCCATATAAATTCTGTGTAGTCATTAGTTTATACTGAAATTAAACTAAGTAAATAGATTCATAATTTAACTTGCCTACCCAGGATATTTATTAGCCATGCATATCATGATAAACTTCAATATGTGTATAAGTTTCATATCTTGAGCTGAGGCCAACAAATGTTTTCCAGTCTGTTTCCCACAGACATCTTGCAAAACAACTACAATGTTGCCCATAAAAACGACAACTTCAATACGCGTTCAGATTTAGCGAGCACAACATAAGACGCTGCCAAAATGACGGGATTTGTATGCAGGATCCCAATCCAAAAGGGGGTGTACACCCATTTACTCCCTAGTTTAGAAGAAGAAAATCAATGCATCCCCTCCTCCCACTCCCTCTCTGTCTCCCTCTCGTGTTGGTGTTTTAAGTGTGTCTGGTGCTGCCTGCAGCGCATAAATTCAATTTGCCGTTCAGCATGCACAAAAGTATGCAACAAAATAGCAACAACTCCCGAACACACACACTGACACACCCAAACAGCCAACGCACACACACACACACCCTTAACAGATACTGTGGACATGTGTATGACGTTTGGCAGACAAGAAGCATTCGATAAAACGCATCGAAATTGTATTGTGAAAATTGTGAGCAGTTGAAAGACGAGATTTACAGTGGCCATTGCCAGGGCGAATAAGGATAGGGCAAAGGGGGAGGGGGCCGCGATGGAGGCCAAATCGTAAATTGCATTGTTTAAGTAGCAAAGTAAAATCTCAGACAACGATAAGACATTTCACTTGGCACTGTGGAAGCATTTGTTTATGCATTGCATTGAGGGGACAATTGGCAATGGGTAAGAGGATAAACTGATAACAATAAATTGATGCAGAAATTGAGGTAATATGTTGCCAATATCATTTCAAGCTAGGATGGTAATATGGCAGATGGCAGGCAAATAATTCTGACAATACGACAACTATTTTAATGATTAGATTCGCCTTTATTCATGGTATGATTTGTTAAACAAATTATTTCCTAGTTCAAGTAATGAAATTACTGCGCAAGCATTAACATTTTTCCAGTATGTATTATGCGTCAACCACCTTTCCACATAAGGACTACGACAATAAGCAATAAAAAAAAACAGACTTTGGGAATATTTACTTCAATCAGCAGCCCAATTTATAAGCTGAACAAAACTTCATTAAATTCTCGTTACCAATTAAAAATGTTTAAGGGCGGAAAAAAGGATTCTAATATTCCTACTCCGACCTACACAATTCAAAAAGAATGTAGGCTATCATTTACCATAGCCAGATTAATTTTTTTAAGCGCTCCAATAAAGCAAACTCGATAAATATCAATAGTCTTTCTGGCTTCTAATGCATATCACTTAAACAGAAAAATCATTTGCAGAAATTCCACAAACATATTTGAATACCATTGCTAAGCCCTGCACTTCGCACCGATCAACTAATAAGCCCCATAGTTATTATTGTAAAGAAATAATATAGCTTCAATGAGAACGGAATCAATAGCTCCATTTAATGATGTACTTCAAAACTGGGTATGCCAAGTTAACCAATTTAAGCCAAGCATCAAAGAGTGTTAAACCAGGCATAAAGCCCTCAACCAGGCCAGACCGTGCCCAGCCTGTTGGTTGTATCTTTGTTTGGTGTTAATGAACAACTCAATTCCACTCAACTCATCTGAACTCAACGCGACTCGACTCGACTCCTCCCAGTGAATGGCGACTTATGACACGGTCACTGGCGCACGCACATGACCAGCATGAGAGCCAGGGAAAGCTGCTAGCCAGTTGCCTTTGGCTTCTAATTAATCAACCAGCCAAAGCTGTCTAACAGTCACAGGGCAAACAGTCGGAGTACCGTGCAAGCTGGCGTCACGCTGTCAATAATTTGGCACGTCCTGTGACCCGGCCAACACTTCCTCATCCGCTGCCTCATCCACGCCAACGTATCGAAACTGGGGCCAGAGCACCTGCTGCTGAGGGCGTCATCTAAAAAGCATTTCGTCGAACTCAGCGCCTACTTAATCAAGCGAAACATGGACATGTCCGAGCGCACCTGCTGGCTGACATATTGCGCCGCGACAGGCCCTTCCTTGCTCCAGCCACACGCTCAGCCAGTCGCTTAGGTTCGGTTTTGTCTTTGCCTAGCGAGCCAATGCGAGTGTGTGTGTGTGTGTGCTTAGACACACTGGACGCACACACAGGCACTCACACACACACACACACACTGGGACCCACTTGCAACTCGTATCAAATGTCAAATTTGACATTAACAAGTGTTTACATAATGACAACAACAATTTGCGTAATTGTCAGAGACAGCAGAATCGCGTCGGCGACGGCGACGAGTTTGGATAGTTGCCTGCCCCCAGCTTGTCCAGTGTCCTTTAAAGCATTCCTTCACTCTGTGCTGTCTATGCTCTGCGTCAAGCACTTAACTGGGGACGCATTCTCTTTGTGTCTGTTTCTTTTTTTTAGTTTGACTGTTATATTGCATAATTAGTTTGCTGGCGTGAGTTGACTAATTGATGGAATGACCACAGGAAGGCGACTTAAGATCAGCAGGAGACAGGAAGGCGACTAAAGATCAGCAGGAGACAAAAATTAAATGATAGGGTGCAACGATAAAGGATTGAATTTATTTGCAAGAAGGGTATTTGAGAAAAGGGTCCACATGTTCACATCCTGAGATGGTAAAGTACATGTGAAAAATCAAAACCAGTTACATTATTTCCTAATATTTCTTAATTAAAATTCCTTCTCTTCCTCTCAAAATCACAGCCAAAATCTATGAACTTTCCTTTTCGGTCGGGGCTTTCGAAATTCCGCAAATGCGGAAAAGGGTTAAAAAACATCACAGCGTGATTGATGAATTTATAAGTAGGAATTTTTACAAGCCGCGAGAGCTGCGATGAGTTTCATATCCAGCGTTTACATAGTTGGTTGATTGAACCAAAAAGTGTTATTCAAAATATTATTAGTTTACGTTTTAATTTCATTTTTGAGTCAATGTAAAAATGCTATTAAAGCAGACTTTTGCGATTATGATACAAAATTCGCTTGTGCAGCAAAAACTGAAAAAAGACAATACATGAAGTATAGAAGAGCTGGATTCAGAGTCAACTGTCTTTGTTATGCCGAAAAGGATGTGCCCTGGGATAATCCCGTGAATTGCAAACAATTTGGCGTTGAGCTCAACCCAAAATTAAGGCCCTGTGTTCTTCCGCGTACGAGTCCTTGCATTGAATCAGCATCCTGTGCCTGGTTAGGTTGTGTCTGGTGTCTGCTAACAGCATAACGTGGGTTCTCATCAAAAACAAAAAACAAAAAAGAAGGCAACAAATGTGCCAATGCCTTGTGCTGGACAGAAGTTGATTGTTTGCTCCTTGGGCTATTTGCTTACTTGATGAAATAATTAAATGTCATTCATTGAGGCCCTTTGCAGCAGCTGCTGCCAGTTTGCCTTTGCCCGTTCCGTGTCTGCCTCACTGCCTCACTGCCTGACTGCCTGGCTGGCTGGCTGCCTTTCGTAATTGTTGACCACTTGCGCATATCCTTTTTGCGCCTTTGCTTCTGTAACTAATTTGTGCAGACGCCTTGGGGCGGTGTCCTTGCGCCCAACGCTTTGATTTCAGCCATTTCACCCACCCGCCCAGCTATTCCTTCAGCAAGTTCATTAAACTTTTGTCGGGTCTTCACACACAGTTGGCTAATTAAGTGCTGCACACTTTCGGGCTGCCCAAGTTTAATGAACCGACTCCACGGATGTCACACCTGACGCATCTCGTTGCCAGCGCCAGCGCCAGCTTCATTTGCATATTCATAAGCCCGTCATTGGCCAGTTTTTGGACTTAAAATGCTTTTGATTCACTTTATCTGCCCCTGTCTTGGCAAACTTCTTTCGCCTTGGACACTTTTTGACTAAATGCCAGACAACTGGCAGCTTCATCCAGCGCAATTTTTGCTGATAATTTTGATTCAGTTTATTGGCTAGACTCTTCTTCTCCCAGACTCTTATTTTAAATTAATTTAATTGTTTTTCTATATTTTAAGATACTTATGTTGTTCATAATGCATACCATTTCGTAGGAATTTCGTTTGTTAGTTTTTATAATCAAAGTTTTTATTTTATTTATTTATTATTATTATTTTTAGTATAACTCCTATAAAATGTTCTAAATGTGCTTAAAAGAAAATATTTTCTAAGCTAAATAAATAATGTTCCAAATAAATTTGAACCACTTGTCTAATTTTTTGCTCTTTTGCATAACTTAAAGCGATTGGCAAACCAAATGCCAACCTAAAATTGTCAAAAAGTTATGAATTTGCCTGACACACACACACACACTCAAACACACACGCACGCACACACACACACACACGCACACATAGCTGAAGCAATTGCATTACAATTAAAGTGCAGGCAATTTAACTACTGCAGTTACCGAGTTACCGCAGCAGAAAAAAAGTTTCTCTCGCCTTAGATAAATCACATAAATTTATTATGATGATGGCATAAATCATAGGGCCATATATAAAATTGCAGCATAGTTTTGTTATAATTTTTTCTCGTTTGGGCATTGTTTTCGTTCTCTAAACGCCGCAAAATATGCAATGCGTGCGGCAGAGCCCGCACCAGGACCAAAAACCCTGTCAATGTTTGCCCTGTCCTAGAATGCCCCGCTGCGGCGCAATTTTCGGACAGTTTCACCCAAATACGAGCACTTGTACTGCCCCATCCTTTGTGGCGAGCACAACCCTTTGGGTTCATTGCTCAAAAATCACAAAAATTTGTTGTTGTATGAAAATTATTTTCTTGTTTTTATGTCAGGCTGGTTTTTGGCATCCCTTGGCAGAGCAGTTGGTGCCTGCATTCGGCCGATTTTGCAATTTGTTTTTAGAGCCTTGTATTATTGATACCCTACAATTTTGTGAAAGGCAGGGCTTACTAGTGTAATATAATGTATCGTAAAAAACTGTTGTGGCCAATATATATGCAAATATGTAGACAAAATACATTAAGATTGATGAGAAATTGGCTAAAATGGGCACATATAAGAATTGATTAGTTGGGAAAGGGGCGCATTTTTATTTTTACTCATATATGTTTATTGTAGAACTAAAATTTAAAGTACATAAGGTTTTATCAATCAATTGATTCTAATACTAAAGTAACCTATTTAGCATTTATTTTATATTTATTTAAGTTGTAATTTGTTACGCTTTTAAGCCAGCTTTCAGGAAAATCTGTGAATGTCGCCACGAAATAAAAGTAAAAGCAGGGTATTTCCTATTTGTGTATTGTGTATCTAGACTATTGAAACTCTGGTTGTTTGGTTTATGTTTTTGGTGTGGCGGCTGTCATTTTTCATTGGCTGCCATGTTCATAATTTCCATGTTAATATTGCCCTTAAGTCATAATTCAGCTATGCAATTTACTCTGCTGTGTTTTGTCCACTCCCCACGTGGACGCCACAGGAACTGAAATCATGTCCCATGCAATTACATGTGGCACAGTTCGTCGTCAAGCTTTTCGTGGCATTTTCGTTTGGGGATTTGCTCAATTCATGTGATCAGTGAAATTGCATTCACGAATTTGGCGATTAATGAACCCATTTTCATTTTATGCACTGCAGAGCGAATCTTCGACAACTCTCGCTGTGCAGCTATATCCTTGTCAGATTGAGTGTGTAAGGTCTATAGACGAGTGCAGTGCAGGAAACTCGCAAGCAACAAAAGACTGGGTGGAATGCTGGCGGAATTAACGGATTTGGCAAGATCGGCTCAGGAACCCATAGGACCTGCAAGTATTTATTCATCGTTCATGTGTACATATATGTTTTTTATCTCTTTAATATTTGTTTTAAATAAAAATGCAATTGATATTGACATAATAGATAATGTTCGTTTTTGATCAGTTTGAGCATTATTTCACGTCAAATGCCATTGCAGCCAGTTGGGCTTATGAACAGAACAAACAAACAAATACTAATTTAAGTATCCTGTTCTCATTGAAAATGTTTTTTTTTTTTTAGCGTCTGAAACTAAAAATATATTTAAAATGTAATTTCATAAATAGGCCCCAGGGAGTATTTAAAAAAGCTCGTGGTCTGCAAATTTAGCGAGTTGTTGTCGTTTTTTTGTTTTATTTGCCCATCTTGATGGTTTTTTGTATAGCAGGGGTACTCAGTATAATCAACGAAAAGTTTTGCAAACATATTTGCTCTCTCAACGATTTCCAACTCATTTGTAGATACTCAATTATTCAAATTGAACACTGCTTCAAGTCTGGGAATCTAAAGATTCACTTTTGATCTGAATCAATTATTTTTCAGTGTACACACTCGCATATATAACGATAACTGATAACTCAGCCAAAAAAGCCAACGATTAACAACGAAAAACTTCTACAAACTACGAGTTCTGTACTCAAATAATACTAATTTATTAAGCAATGTTTAAATTTGTAATATTCTGTAAGCATTTAAATTCTTCCCTTCGAGTGAAAATCAGAATTCTATCAGAATATGTGGGGGCCAGGAGCTGATTTGACTTTCGGCACTTGAGTTGGTTTGCTTAAATGCTTAGTAGAACCAAATCCGTGCTCCAGTGCATTGTCCAAGTGGCACCTGCGCCTGGTGCGACTACAGTTGGCAACGTTGCATATTTAAAGGCGTCTAAGTGGTGAGTGAAAAGTGCAGAGCGCGATGTCTGACACACCATGCATGCTGTTTTGGCTTGCCTGATTGTTTTGAGTGTCAGCGTCAGCAACAACACAGCAGCAACAACATCAACAACAACCTGCACATCAAATTCAACATCAAGAACAACAAGAAGTGGGAGCATTGATTGCATTTGCGTCTGGCTGGCAACAGGCACGCCCCCCGCCCATTTCGACTTCCACACCCACGCAGAAGCTGCAGTGGCGCATTTGAACAATGCCGTTGACATTCCAAGTGCACAGACAACGAGGATCGAGGACTACAACACACTTCTTGCTAATGCCTAAAAATGTGTAGGGCCCTTGGACTTGGATGCCACTCGAGGGCCGGCGTCGACATCCTGCGCTGCTCCTGTGCTGCACTTTAATCTGCGACAGGAACTCTTAAGAGGGGGCCCAGCAAATAGTCAAACAATTGCAGTTTAGGGCAGACGCCAAATCGACTGTCAATGGGCTGGAAATCACTGCACTTTTGCATTTTCAAATATTGACTATTCTGCATATTGATTGGGTTTTGTTTCCTTAGTTCACGTGGGTGGCTGGATTTAAGGATAACTTGCCGCTGTTCATGTTGTTCATGCTGTTCGGGCAGCGCAGTCAGCAGCCACTTGCAGCAACTTGTCAGCGACACCTACATCGTCAACTTGTTGACACTTTAACAGAAACTCCTGGTCGACGGGGCGGATACGTTATGCATTATACGGGATGCGTGCTGTGCGATGGGGTTAAGCAGGTAAACGAATACAAAGGTACGTTGTTATTTCACGGCTATGCGAAATACCCTGCGGTTTGACACTGTAAACAATGCTTTAAATAAAATAAAACTGTTCCAAATAAAAATTCGCTTTGTCTAAGAAAAGCGTAAAGAACGCATCCGATTTGAATGACCAGTTACCCATCCATCATCTCGTAATAAACTATATTTATTCTTGATCAACTTCAAATTCCTAGTTTATCTAGCGATGCACCTCCGTTGGTCTAGCCACCAGCCGGTCTGTATGAAGCTGTCACAAGAACTAAATACACAAAATATAATAGATCAAGATCGATGTCTTGCCCCATTTTGACGAAATTTATAAATACCGATCAATTCATAAATCGATGGGAGGAAATCATAATTAGAATAGCTTTCATTAAATACAAGCACGTCTTACTTTTAACAGTATTTGCCTTCTTATAGGTGTACGCCAAACTGCGAATTTATCCAGTTCCATCCGGAAATGTGAAAACGGTTTTTTTATGCTCCCATTTTGAATGGACAATGGGGATTCAAGGTTGTATGAAAAAATCTTAACAAAAATTGTTAATCTCGAACATTAGAGGATATCTATTGGCGGAAAATAGGTGGAAAAGCAAAGTATACTAATGGATAAATAAACTTGGCCCGTGCAAAGCCGGGTAAAACCGGTTAGGTCAATCTACATATGTCAACGAGAGTACTTTACTTGCCTACGATTTGGCACCAATCTCAACTCTATTCTCAGTACAAACAAGCATCACTCTATGAAAAAAGAAAAAAAAACAAATAGAAACGAATACGAAATCCGCTTAGCAAGCCTATAATTAGCCCTCGTTGTGTGTGGGCGTCAGAGTCACAGCCTGCCACCCTCCGGCTCCCGCTTCGGCTCCGGCTCTGATTCCGCCTCTGACCAGCAGTCATCGATGGTCGACACCCGGCATCGCATTCGATTTGTTGGTTTCTTTTTTATCGCATAATCTTAAAAGCTCAGCCGTCGACGGCAGGCACAAAAAAATACCTACCATTCATATAGTTTGAATGGAAATAAATCTGCCAAGTTCGTGTGGCGCACTCGAAGTTAATTCTTTGCCCCGACTCCGTTGACGCCATTTGATTCTAATCGCATCGTTATTCCAAAATTGATTAATTTCATTGTTTGTGTCTATGAAAAATTGTCGCTGATCTTAAGATCGATACAAACTCGTGGGCGGAGCTCAACAAAATTTGCTTCTTATTTTTCCCTTTAAACTTAAAAACATTATTTTCATTGATTGTGCTAAAATATTTATTTAATAATAGGAGGTTTTAATATTTTATAACAGTTCTGCATTTTAAATTTAATTTTAAATCTTTTTCTGTTACTTTTCTTAACTGTTTACACTGTTGTTAATAAAACCTCTCAAGTCTTCCAAAGTGTTTTTGTTAGCTTTTCACAATTCGCTTTTCATTTTCTCGACTTGGGTGCTTAGCTGCCTGCAAAGGTGTAAAACTAGGTTTTCTTCGTCTTGCCCATTCCGCCTACACGCTGTTAATTCACTGCGCACACTTGGATTTCCGTTTCAACGCCAATTTTGATGGATTATTTCGACCGGCATATTGGCGACAAACAAATCTGTATAGTTGAGCGAACGTGTGGGACAGCGGAGAGTGGGGGCTGCCCCCCATTGTCTGTGTATTGTATTCAACAGACAAAATGTTTGCCATACATGCGATTCGACTCGGGTCGTTTGTCTTTGCCAGCTGACTGGCAATTATGGCGCTGTATAGTTTCGCTATGAATACTTCATTCACAGAATGCGGAAAGGTGTTTATGAGCTTGGATTTGCTTGTCAATGGGAAATTTTGATCGATATCTGGTATCAGGTATTAACGCATGACACTTAATTGGCTTAAATTCCTTGGCAGAGCCAATGGACTTTGGCACATATCCTGTTTGTTAACATGGATGGCTTTCAATTTAAAGGCCTGTCTCAAATGCAGCAGAGGACCTTGGCAGCATTTCCATTTGGATGCCCTGCTCAATGACGTGTCCCTCACACATTGATTTTTGTGTAAATTGTCTGTGGAACTGCCTTTGAATGCATTTGCAGCAACTGTCGCCCACTTTTTACCTTTTCACGCCACTTGCTGTGATTTTGTATATCTCGTTGATCTCTCGCTATCTGCCGCTCTCTTTTCTTTCCCTTTCTCTGTCTCCCTCTTGCTCGGATACACACGTTGCTCATTTCGCTAGCTAAAAATGCATTTCCTGTCAAGTGTAAAAAGGAAATGATGTGATGCTCTCGAGCTTTAACGTGCAATCAATCATTGCCGCCGTACTCGTATCTCTGCTATTTTACAGCCCGACACACAGCACATTGGCCGCCCCCAGACCCTAGTCAACAGTCCCCAGTCCCCGGTCCCCATCCGCAGTCCTTGGTTGGGGTAGTTTTTTTTTCATTGCATTCCAGCATCAATGAGCGATACCCTGTCCTGCCCGGCCAGCCCCTTCGTTTGTGGCGGCAAAGTCAACGAAAACGAGTTTATTAAGCCAGGCAAATAGTGTTAAGTATTTGTCAAATGTCAAAGTGTCTACGGTATCCATGAATATACTCGATATGCACTCAAACACATTCCTATTTGATGCGTTGCATTTCCGTTACCACAATTTCCGTTTCTAGCCATTGCCATTAAATCGAACTGCCTGGAGGAATCATTAACGGCAACTTCCTTTACGCAGGACAAAATAAAAGTATGTCGAATATGGTGTTAAAAACAACAATAGGTGTAAATTTTTGTTGTTCTGAAAACCAAAAACTCACTAAAAAGCCTCCTCATCAGGCCCATCTCCACATAGGAAAGGTTTTCGCATAACTTTGAAGTCGGCCATGCATTTTTATATTTCCTTTGCCTGAAGACTGCCCAGTTTCATCCAAGCCAAGTGTTTGATTGCTTGCAAGAGTTGTAACATAATAATAATAAGAAATAACATTAATAATTAATAACTAAATATAGAATCGCCAAAATCAGCAAAGGAGGCGCATATAAAAGATATTTCAAACCCTTGTTTTCTAGAGGATTCCTGCTAGTAAATATTAGTCTCTTTAACTATTATTTTCCTATCTTCTTGGCTTGTTTTTTACTTCGAAAAGGATTGAGTGCGATTTATACGTAATGTGTTTAAAATGATTTTTGTCACACTGCATGCAGTCTTTTTTTTCTCGAGTTCAAGTTCAAGCCTTTAACATTTCGCTTTTTGCGAGTACTATACTATATGCCATCCATCTTATACCGTTTATCCGCCTGCCTACGCATCTTTATGGGTCCGGGGCTACGTGCTTGAACGCAGTAATTGGCATTTAATGCTCGAGCAAAATAGAATGCATCAACCTCCGGAGTTGGACACGAAATCCACTTATAAACGCTTTACGCACTTTTAATTTTCAACTGAATGGAAATGACGCTCGCCTTTTAGATGTCTATAGGAAAAAAAGCCTATAGAATAAGAGATGCCGACTTGAATAGGTTCCAAATTCCTTGAATTTGCTTGCTGTTTAATTAGATTTAAACCAATAAATGAGTTGACAGTTTTGTTTTCTTATTTGTATGCGCCCTTATGCTAGAAAAACCT
The DNA here is from genome assembly GCA_035045725.1 of Drosophila ezoana. Lineage (NCBI taxonomy): Eukaryota > Metazoa > Arthropoda > Insecta > Diptera > Drosophilidae > Drosophila > Drosophila ezoana. Next base: position 9,746,321 of record JAWNOU010000005.1, read on the forward strand.
TTTGTGGTCAGCCTTCAATCTTTTGTGATTAATGTTTTCGATTTTTAATTAAAATTGCAGCCAATTAGGTTGGTTAATTGTTAATTCTACCCGAAGGCAACATTGATGGAAGTGTTTCATGCTGAACACCAATAAGTATGTCAAAGCTCAGAACTTATTTTCCTCCGATGTTTTGTGTTTATGCATCATGAGTATTATGTTAATTTAAATATTCTCTACAGAAAAGGTAAAAGAACTGCATTGAAGACTTGGCAAAAGCCGCGTAAAGAATAAAAGATAAATTTGTATTTCAAAGATACTTTGGTATCTCAAATATATATTTTTATATATTTTAGATACTTTTGTAACTTTTAGATACTGGTGTATCTCAAATATACTTTAATAGGAAATACTTTTGCATCTCACAGATACCTATGAAATAAATTGGTGTGTTTTGAATATGAAAGATAAATTGGTATTTCAGAGTTATCTTTTTTTCTTACATAGCATGCAAAGCTACTGCTGGTTGTGAATGGATTAAACTTGAACTGACTTAAAGATATTTATGTTATCGGTTGAGTTACGGTTGGCATATCCAAAGTGAAGACACGGACAATACAACAATTAACAAGTAAGTAAACAAAATGCTGGCATGTGGGACATGGACACAGCACGAAAATGGAGCAAATACATTCCCTAAAAGAAATAACAACCCAAACTGAAACTGAAACTGAAACTCATGCAGCAAATGAAGCAAATGTCGCTGACATACAAACGAGAAGCGAGTTAAAAAAGAGCTAAAGGTGTTGACAGACGGACAAATCACCTAACGGCAAGACTGACTGGAGCTGTAGCCAAAGGTAGAGGCTGAGAAGGGGGGAAGCGGTTGGGGTGCACAGTTCCGCAACGGTAGACAATGGTTGACAAGTTGAGCGCACTAAATTTTGAATTTCAAGTGCAAAAACTGAAAATGTGATGTAAGCTAAGCGCTGATTGGGGGATGCTTGAATAGGAGGGAGTCGAAGAGCGCAGTTTGCATTGTTGACCATTATCGGCTTAATTAAATAATTGTCAATAGGCCTACAAGGAAGCGCCGATAGCGTTGAACTTGAAAACCAAAGCATAGTTAAAGCGAACTTTGTAAAAGCCGAAAACAAAGCTAAAGCCCAAAACGAAACCAGTTTGCTTCGCAATTGTCACAATTGTCAACGCGTATCTATGAGATACTTTAATGCTCGTGTACTCTTGGTACTTATTACCGGTTTGGCACGTTGTCAGCGTGTGGGTGCAGCTGGACAGTGCCTGTGTCTGTGGGCATGGCAATGCTAATTCTAGGCATCCGCTTGCTCCATATAAAATGACATGCACGCAGCCCGGACCACATCATTAACCCAGCGTCGCTCACAACGCCAAGTGTCGACGTCGACCAAGGACGAAAGCCGAACAATCGCGACGGTTACCTATCTAAAACTCGCCCACTCTCTGCGTCCGTGTGTGTGTGTTTTTTATTTGATACACGTGTGTGTCTGTCTTTTGAACTGAATAGGAAAGAAAACCTAACAAGAACATGGCAAGCAAAGTAAGTTCCTAGATCTTCTAGGAATAGGTTGTCAGCAAGACAAGAGCCAAAGGATACCAATTACCATTCGCATTCCACGACATAATAAATTTTACCTATTCAACTTCGGAGAGGAACGAACTTTAAACTTGGATAACTATTTTTTCGGGCCCTGTTTCTTAAGCATTTATATTCTATTCGATTTTAAAATTATCCACCCGAATTTAAGAATACAAAATCTCGCTTTCTTTTGCATGAGCTGAGCTCAAGATGCGATTTTTCTTTTATCTATTACTTTAAATCTTTATAAATATAGCTTTTGTCTTCTTCTTTTATCATCAGGTTTTGACTGCTCTGTCTCTTTTGGCTTTGACCGGCTGCTGTTTGGGTGGCTTTGCAGCCACCTATTCCGGCTTCCATCCTGCGTATGCCACCTACCAAGCAGCTCCTACCTTTTACCATGCTGCGCCTGCCGCTTTCTACCAGCAGGCGACGGCTCCTGTGCTGGCCAAGACTGTGCTGCCCGTAGCGCCGGTTTACGCCAAGTCCTATGCTGTGCCCACGCCCTTCGTTAAGGCCGTTGCTCCCGTTGTGAGCACGTATGCTGCGGCTCCTGCGGCTGTGGCTGCTGTTGCACCCGTTGTGAAAACCATTGCTGCTGCGCCTCTGGCTCCGGTCGTCAAGCAAGTGGAACTGGAGTCGTCTCCCCGCTACGATTTCTCGTATGGTGTGCATGATTCCCTCACCGGCGACATTAAGAGCCAAACGGAGAGCCGCGACGGCGGCAATGTGGTTGGCTCCTACAGCGTACTTGATGCCGATGGCTACAAGCGTACGGTAACCTACACGGCCGATGACATCAACGGCTTTAACGCGGTGGTGCAGCGTGAGCCTGTGGTGGCTGCCCGTACTGCCGTTGTGGCACCTGTTGCCCCAGTTCCTGTTGTGTCCTCGGCTGCTGTTGCTGCTCCCAGTGTTCTGCCCGCACCCATATACTACCCACAAGCCCAACAGCAGCTGTTCCAGCCACAGCAACAGCTGCTCCAGCCACAGCAACAGCTGTTCCAGCCACAGCAGCAGCTGTTCCAGCCACAACAGCAGCTGTTCCAGCCACAACAGCAGGGTAGTGCCGAGCAGGAAAGCGAAGTTGTGGAAGCACCACGTCAGCCCGAACAGGAGCCAGCACCCGTTGATTACTCTGATGCACAACAGCAGCAGCAGGTTTATCCACAGGATCAGCAGTTCCCACCCTACCCATCCGCTTCACCAGCCCCTGCCGCCACGTCCGACGATTCGGATTCCGATGTGGTCGAGGCGCGTTCCGCCCAAGAATCCAGCAGCACCACCACTGCCCCGGCTGCCGTTAACGAGGAGGACAAGCAGCAGGACAACAAGTCCGCTTAGATTGTGATCCATCATTAAGCACCTGCACATTCCATATATTTTGTTGAGATTAAAACCGTGTATACATTCCTAGCCCAAATTGTTTACTTCAATTCAATCCTTTCTTCTCTCTTCCGGGGATGTTGCTCCCAATCATATAGCATGTCATGTGAACGACTTCACACTTAGCATCCCAGTATATTTTCCTCCAAAAAAACAAAAAAACCATTTACTATTTTTTGTTGATTTTTAAGTGGTAAAATATAGCGAGTCTCGAAAAGAAGTAAATTAAATAAGTGTCATCTATCCATTGCAAGTGGAGTCTTATTTACAAACATTTTGCATTATAGAAAATGTAAGTAATAAGCCCCATGACAAATTAGCGACCAATAAATATAATAATATTTATAATATGGTACCTTATTTATTGAAAACGGTTTTTGCAAAGAACAATTTTTGAAATTATATTAAATGGCCATTTTATATGCTCTGTACGCAACGTAAAACTTCTTCGAGTATATATATATATATTCTTGATCACCATCTTTAGCAGATTTGATCCATCTTTGGTATTCGATCTCGTAGACGAATCTAGTGGCACCCAATTTTGGAAAACAAGTTCTCGTTTACCTGGAATTAAAAAACAAATATGTATATAAATATATAATATATACAGAACCGGTTTTTGAACATATTCAGCTATAATAAGAGTTGCAGGCACAAAATAAGTTATAAAGATTCAAGTATAGTCCATGATAATATTTCACTTTTGAGGCTCTTACGGCTTTAGACCTTTCATTAAAATACATATATTTTAGAAAATGTCGTAACGATTTGATGATTTGGTAAATTTTACCATTGTGAAAGGCTAAGGGAGTTTTGGATCTGGGTACAGTGCATTTTTCAGTCGGGTACTATCAATTTGATCAGCATCAATTAGTTAATTAGGCGTATTCATGCAGACAGTGCATCTTTTTCAAAGTCTCGTTTTTGTTTAACTCTGCAATATCACTGTTCCTATTCTTCAAAAGAGTATTGTATGAAGAACATTCCCATTGTAAAAGAGTTAGTTGGGAATAGGGCATTAAATAACTTAACATATTGCAGTTGGGTGCATCCGACCAGGCGCACGGACTTTGTATAAAACCAATAGACCCTCTTTCACGCTCTGAACCGAGTACAGGCATTGCATTGCTGAATTTGCAGATTCCGCTCATGTGGATGGTAAATGTCCAAGCTGCAAGCGCGTGGATTCTATTTCAGCTGTGCGTTTGCATTCAATTTGTAAGCGACATGCTTAGCAGGCAAACTTTTAATAATAAGAGAAGAAAGAGTATAATACTTAGTTTATTTACAGATAATATAACTGGTCAGTTGTGTACTAATGCAAAAAAAAACAAATATATATATAATAAAATATGGTAAATAGCGCCATCTGTCGAATGATCGGACCGCGCTGCCAGCTGATTATTTAAAAGTGTACCATTTTGAGTTTTTCTTAGCAAGGCCACTTCTAGCATTATTAATCATTCCGCACTAGATCTGATTTCTAAAAATATGTATAATTTCGTTAGATTAATCACACGGGCATATAATATTTCAATATAAATATATTTTTCAGTATAAGTTGAAGTAAAAATCGAGATCCTCGTAGAAATATCGCACACTGTATTTTAAACTATCAATATATCGATATACTTTAAGCATCCCTAGACAAGTCAAGCATCTCGTTCAAATTAAACGGAACTTTTGGAGCACAAAGCAGGCATTGAAGTCATATTCCCTGCGATATTCTGTATTACAGTTATAACATCTCACAGTTTTATTCAGATTTTAAACGCGTTAACACGTTCACAAATTTGGTGTTCTACTCAAAATTTGAAGTTGAGGCAAAAGTTTGGAAATTTTATGTGAAATTATTTAGAAAGAAAGTTAGCACGCCCATTCAGTGAACCATATTTTAATATACGGCTAAAATAAAAGGTAAGTGTGCTGCAAAGAAAATGCGAAATTCGCAAGAGCACAATTCACGCAAATGGCGGTATGGTTTTCGTTCTGTCTCCTCTGTCGCGGTCTTCTCAAGCACAGTTAAACGCAGCCGCAGCTGTTGCTTTGTTGCTGCTGGTTTGGCCTTGTGAAGCCGCCGGTTCTGCTGCGCGCGAAAAAGGTAGACGAAAAAATTGGCAGGCACAAAAGAAATGCAAAAACGTACGCACACAAACGCACTTTTGAGCGCGCGTGCGTTTGTATGTGTGAGGCAATCGAAACAGCCCTTGAATTCAACCTCAGACATCTTCCACATTTTTGAGCAGGCTCACAGCGCACATTTTTCTTTTCAGCTGTACACTTGTTATCGTAGCAGAAACAAATTTTTAAATTATTCCAAAAAGCAAAAACAAATACCTTAAATTATTTCAACATGAATAAATCGGATGCAAGCACACGCCAGGGCCACTACAAGGCCAACACTCTCAATACGCAGGTAAGTGGCGCGATCTTTAAAACTGCATTCGCATTTAACCTCACTTTCGCCGATGCCGAATTGGCGTATAGGACTCGCGCATGCGTCGCCATGAGGTGACCATCGAGCTGCGCAAGTCTAAGAAGGAGGATCAGATGTTCAAGCGCCGTAACATTAACGATGAAGATCTAACCTCGCCCCTGAAGGAGTTAAATGGACAGTCGCCGGTGCTGTTGTCGGTTGATGAGATTGTGGCGGCCATGAACAGCGAGGATTCGGAACGCCAATTCGTGGGTATGCAGCAGGCGCGCAAGATGCTTAGCCGCGAGCGCAATCCACCCATTGATCTTATGATCGGACATGGCATTGTTCCCATCTGTATACGCTTCCTTCAAAGCTCCAAGTAAGTTATTGAGATAATAATGCTCCTTCGGTTAGTTTGTGGGCCTCATTTGATCTCTTTGCTTTGGTCAGCACCATTCTGCAATTTGAGGCTGCCTGGGCCTTGACCAACATTGCATCAGGTACATCGGAACAGACGCGTTGCGTCATCGAGCAGAATGCAGTGCCCCATTTCATTGACCTCCTCCAGTCCAAGTCGCTTAATCTTGCCGAGCAGGCCGTTTGGGCGCTGGGCAATATTGCGGGCGACGGAGCTGCGGCACGTGATATCGTAATCCAGCACAATGTCATCGATGGCATTCTGCGTTTAATCAATAATGAGACGCCCCTGTCCTTTCTCCGCAACATTGTCTGGCTGATGTCGAATTTGTGCCGCAACAAGAATCCATCGCCGCCCTTTGAGCAAGTAAAACGTCTGCTGCCAGTGCTGTCGCAGTTGCTGGTCAGCCAGGACATACAGGTGTTGGCCGATGCGTGCTGGGCGCTGTCATATGTGACAGATGATGACAACAACAAGATACAAGCGGTGGTCGATACGGATGCAGTGCCACGCCTGGTAAATCTTCTGCAAACCGATGAGCCCAGCATCATTGTACCGGCCCTGCGCAGTGTTGGCAACATCGTCACTGGCACGGATCAACAGGTTAGTCAACTTAACCAGCGGCAGTTAGTAATCGATGTGTTTAACTCATCCGTCATTCTCTTTGCAGACCGATGTGGTCATAGCTGCTGGTGGCTTGCCCAAGCTTGGCATGTTGCTGCAACACTCGAAAGGCAATATAGTAAAGGAGGCTGCCTGGACAGTGAGCAACATTACGGCCGGTAATCAGAAACAAATTCAGGCAGTCATCGACGCGGGTATCTTTCAACAGATACGCCATGTGCTGGAGAAGGGAGACTTCAAGGCACAAAAGGAGGCCGCCTGGGCGGTAACCAATACAACCACGTCGGGTACTCCCGAACAAATTGTGGATCTCATTGAGAAATACAAGATATTAAAGCCGTTCATAGATTTGCTGGATGCTAAGGATCCACGTACCATCAAAGTGGTGCAAACTGGTCTTTCGAATCTGTTTGCTCTCGCCGAGAAGCTGGGTGGTACGGAGAATCTATGTCTGATGGTCGAGGAACTAGGCGGCCTCGACAAGCTGGAAGCTTTGCAGCAGCACGAAAACGAAGAAGTCTATAAAAAGGCTTATGCCATAATAGATACTTATTTCAACACTGGTGACGATGAGGCCGAGCAGGAGCTAGCGCCGCAGGAAGTAAATGGTGCACTGGAGTTTAATGCCACGCAGCCCAAGGCGCCGGAGGGCGGTTATACCTTCTAATTGTGCCAGCCATCAATACACATACAAACATAGTACACCACACCCTTTTTTTTTGTTCTTATGCGACCGCGCCTACACCATCTACATGCGATGTACACTTTTTGAGTTTGTCACTCCAAAGCACACTCTAAAACCCAACGCCGTAAAGGCTGAGGAAGAGGCATATCCTTACTCTACTATATGACCAATGCCTATACCTAAACACAAAACATTGTTTGTTGTGCATTTCCGCATTGTCCCGCATGCGGCCATGAAAACGCATCTTAGGCGCGTTCTTGGTGTTTTTTGTTTTTCGCCTGTTAATACACACTCGCACATTAATACATACACACAAACACACTAAAATCAACCAGTTATCAGAACCACCACTAAGCGCCTGCCCAGCTGTGCTGATAGGCAGGCGTTTGTGATTTACAAGATTAGAACACAGTATACAAGGTCAGGACGCTGCCTGTTGCGTTTGCATGGCCAAATGAACTGTTTTGAGTGTGCTAATTTCATTGAAATACCCTCTTTCGGATATATATGTATATTTAGGCTGTTAGTTTATTTATTTATGAACATGTATCGTATTTTGTGAAATCTTCGACCACACAACCACTTTTCATGCAATTTAATAAATGTGTCCTCATCCTATAAATGTAAAAAAAAATACTGCATTGAAGCCTTTAACTGAATTGTGAGGGATAAGCACGAGTCCCAATTTAAATTAAGCAACTATTGAAATAAAATTGTAAATGAATATTTTAAATGTAGTAAAATGTATCAGACATACATACGCAGGGCTTTATACATATGTTGTCAACCAATGTAAGAAAACAGCTTTACCGTTTAGTGTATAACGACCCAAATGCGCCAGATTAGATAAGCTGATTAAACAATGGAACTATGAAAACAAAGCGAAAGCTGGATGACTCAATTCAATCAGGCGTCGCATCGCTGGCGTGCAGCATCCCAATCAGCGGCAATTCTAGTGGTTCCAGTGCCAAAACAACATTATAATGGCCACAGAAGCTGACGGGCCCCAATAGACGGGCGGACACAGCCGCAGCTCGCGCAGTTCGTCTTTGGCGTCGTTAGCGTCCGTTTGAATGGAACAAGCGGCAGCAAAATTATAAAAATAGATTAAATTTTTAGCGTCGGAAAGTAGTTGCAGAAAATTCGAACTTACCCAGAGCTTTCCGACTCTGCATCGCCCATCCGCTGTCCAAGTGTCGTCATCAATGAACAGCGCCGGACCAATTTAATTAGATTCCCTCATAAACTTTTTGTCTAGCGCGGAAGAGCGTTTAGTTCAATTCTGTGCGAAGCTGCGTGCGGGCGCCAATTACTTTTTTATTTTCCCAAGCGCTTTATACATTTTTTGTTTCAAGTTTCGTATTTTATAGTGGATACACTTTGTCGGCAGGAAATATAATAGGTACATAATATAATACTATACTATACAAATATTATCTTGAAAGTGATCAGTCAATTTTAAAGACATATATTTAATGCTGTTCAAGTGATTATAAGACCTAAAAATAAATATTGAACTTCATAATTACCAATATGCATTTATTTTGGAACTACGCTTTAATTCTAAAATGTTTATTGTTTAGAAAAATATGGCTGCAAACACTTAAATATTATATGTGTATATATTTAGCATACAAATATATGTATATACAGATGTGCTCAGATTTTTGTGTGCAGCAGCACGTCTTGCTCTTTATATCTATCTAATCGAGATAATTGCCGTTGACGAAGATAATGATCACTACAAAAAAGACTTTGTGACCTCATGCTCAGCCATTGAAAATTTAGTGAGCATTAACCATCTGCCACTCGGCCCAAGCGTCAGCTGGAAACATGCTCTATATTTTGCAAAATATAAATATGAGCACGAGTTGTGGGTGTATATTGCGTTTTGTTTTAGGCTTAGACGCCAAGAAAAACACTTTTGACAAATTCATGATGTAATTAATTTCCGAAAGAAAACACAAAAATTGGCACACCCAAAATAAACAATAAACATTTAAGAGTACGCCGAGTAGAGCTACTTTAAAAGCAGGCCAAATGTGCAGCTGGCGCGGACAGCGTCGCGTTTAAGAAGACTCTTCTAATACCCTGAACATATTGCTAAAATATTATTATAGGATAATATTCACCGAACAAAGAAGAAGAACAAGAATGTGTTGATCTCAGGCATTTTGATTAAATTAATAGATTAACCGGAATCTTAAACATTTTGTAAAATGTGCATAATTCATTTCTCTTAGTTTAAGTAGTCTATTATAAAAGAACGTTTCTACGGATCTTCCGAACGTAGGGTTGTCTTTTGTTTTTGTGGAGGCGGCATAGAGCACGCACTCAGAAATCATTTAGCAATACGTTGAGAGAAATTCGAGAGATTCGCGTGAGATTAAAAGTTGCCGAAAATATATGTAAGGGTATATGTATGTGTGCGTGTGTGCGTGTATGCGTGTGTGTATGTTTGTTTAGCCGAGCAATGTCAAAAAGTTTTCCCGTTCTGGGTTGTTGTGTACTTTTTGGGCTACCCCGAGAATCGTGTCAAGTTTTTGTGTTTGCTGGCAATTCTCTTGGCCCATTGTTTTTCACTTTGTTACTGCTTGGTGAATCTCTTGCTATACCCTGTACTCATAGAACGCTTTAAATGGGTTACATGAAAGTGTGTAAATAATTTAAGTAAGAAGATGGAAGTTTGTTTACATTTAAGATAACTGAACATAGTTTTTAAAGATTAGATACAGATACAACTTTAGTTCTTGGTATCTTTATATATTTAGAAATCTTACTTTATCTGAATGAGAAAACATTTTAAAGTTATCAATTCATAATATTCCGAAGTAAGGAGCTGGTGAAGTTTGGTTCTGTTAATGGATAAGTGGTATCTGCCGGTCGAGCATTCTCGCCCTCACCGATTTTCATTGGTTTTTTGCTTGCCCAGTGAAACGGAAGAAATTGAAATTCAATGTTTATTAGGAAAAGCAGTTTTGAGGCCACGGCCAAACTTTTTGGCCGATTGAAAGATTTTTAATTGAATCAAAGGCGTCGAACGCAAACTGGATCTATGTTCATAATTGAAACAATGAGAGAAGATATAAAAATAGTGCCTTACAGTATTCGATATACAATTGCAGCATAATAACATTATAGTTCGATAGATATAAATATTTTGTATACTTTCTACATCTTATATTTAGCTAAAAGCATAAGGTCATGTCAAGATCTTTAAAAATGTGCTGAACGCAATAAAGGAAGTCATATTTGAATAAATATCTGCACACATGTTTTGCATTATGCTAGAAGGGCAAATCTCATAGAATAATACTCAATGTATCGTAAACATTTTGCTATTTACGAGCAAGATCATATCCGAAGAGCTTCAAGTACTTTTTAAAATATGTTTAAAATGGGGTACTGATACAAAAAAAATTGATACTAAAATATATATGTTTATATGTTGCATATACATTGAAACTGAACTATCTTTGAAAACTCACCCTATCTCTATAAAGGAAGTAAACTTATCCAAAAACATATTGAGAAAAAGAAAGAGTAATGAATGATTCATTTAAATAGAATGGAAATTGTAAAATTTTAAAAAGAAATGTTCGGTTTTAAAATAAAAATTGTTGATTTCTATTTATTTACTTACTTTTTTAACTTTCAAGGACAGTTTTAATAAATCCAGCTATGGTCATGTTTTAAGAACAAGAATAATTGGAATTTCACGTAGATATTAAGTCTGATTTTGGAAGGATTTATCTTTTTTGACTTTCAGATACCTATCATTCTAGATGTTATACTCACATTTTCTTCAATTGTTTTCACAGCTCTCCGTAGTTAACGCAACCGGGTCTGTCAGAATGAGTGCTGCTCCTAGTCTCACTGCGTCTGGAGTTCCACGCGAAATCAGTCTTGGAGTCGAGATTTTCCACAGCATTGCATCCGCAGCTGCAGATGAAAATGTAATCATATCGCCACTGCTGCTGGAGGCGACGCTGGCGCTGCTCTACCTGGGCTCCGATGGCGCGACGGCTGAGGAGCTGCAGAGGCTGTTGGAGCTGAAGCAGCGCTTTCCCAGCAATGCCAAGATGGCCAATTTCTATGCTGCAGAGCTAGCTGCAGCGACTGGCGACAAGGATACACGCATTCAGCTGCAGAATCGCTTGCTGCTGCAGGCCAGCGCCGACACGAGCATTGCGGATGACTTCCAGAAAATCGCACAAACATATTTCCATGCGACGGCCGAGTGCCTCGACCTGCAGCAGTCTGAGAAGCTGCGCCGCTACGTTAGCGATAATGTTTTGGCCAGCATTGGCGGCGGCAACTTGCAGCAGCCGCTTCAGGTGGACGTTAGCCAAGCGGCACAGCTGCTGTTGCTGCTCGCGGCGAAGCTTCAAAGCAAATGGTTTTTGCCATTCAGTGCCTATCGCACGGGCTTCTACGAGTTTCACAGCTCCACAGGCGGCCCCAAGCCGGTGCCCATGCTCTTCGATGACGACATGTTTGTCAAGTACGCGGAGTGGGGGGAGCTAAACGCCCGCGCCATTGAGCTGCCCTACGAGCATGCCGACGAATTGGCCATGCTGCTAATCCTGCCCAACAAGCGCGATGCCGCGGCCCTGGCAGAGCTGGAAGCCCAACTGCGCGCTCATGATCTGGGCGCACTGCAGCAGCGTATGCAAATGGAGAGCGTTCAGGTGTTGCTGCCCAAGTTTAGCATAGACTTTGAGTGCAGTCTGCGACAGGCGCTAAAGCAGGTGGGTAAAAACTCGCATAATTGCATTTACTGCGGAATCCAAGAATAGATTGAATTTAACGGGTACGAGGGTCGGTCAATGAGTCCTCATGACAGGAATAAACAGTTCCTTATCTTTGTTTTGTAACCAATAAAGCGGAGTTTGTAATATCAAAATTGTCATCCATAATGGATGTCTATCAGTGGAAAGGACAACTGGCTGCTAGTTAATTCTTCGCTTAATTAATATCCAGCACATATTCCTCATGAAATTTAATTTGTCATTCATCAGTTTATCAGCACATTCTCATTGCACAACGATAATCTAAACTCTTTCTTTGACCCTCGTATTTCATCTTTACAGTTGGGTTTTACGGAGATTTTTGGCTCCTCAGCCAACTTCAAGCATTTGCATTCAGTCGCGAATCAGCCAATTGTCGATGTTTTCCACAAGCTGCGGATTGACCTAAACGAATCGGGCTCAGGTTCAGAGCTGCCCCAGCCGGCGACAGGTAAGTTAAATGCAAAATTATCACTTATTAAAGATTATTAATGAGCACTTGATGTATATTATTTTGCAGGCTATAAGCCCATTGTGATTAGCAATTCCTCGCGGCAAAAGTTCTTTCGGGCGGATCATCCATTCTTCTTTGCCATACGCGGCGAGAACGTGACCCACTTTGTGGGGCATGTGGTTAGGTTTTAGCGGGCATGAGTCAGCAATAATAGTGTGTACACCAGACGGATAATGATAAATTAATAATTGTTTTTCATATACTCACAATCCATCGTCGCAACGTCAAATTAAAAATCTCTGTTTAAGATTTTCTATAACAAGAGTCTCGAGTTTAATCAAAGATATATGTATGTATGTGTATGTATAATTTGTTTGTTGCAGAAATAGTTCTGTAATATACTTTAGTTATACAATTATTGTATTTTGTAGAGTTTTCATCGTTTTATATAATTATGCTTTGATTTGATTTTAGGTCTAGGAAAATTTTAAATAGAATCAAAAACAGAAGCACACCGCCCTACCGGGTGTGCTCACATTGAATCAACCTATGGTTAATTCTAATATTTTGAGTTACTTTTACTTATTGATGTTTGTAAATCTAGCTAAAAAATTGTTTTTATTTTAAATTCTTTCATTTTGCTTAGATGACTTGAAGTTTGATTCTTAATGTCACTTACAGAGCTTCTATATTTGATTTGATGGTGTGTATTCATACAATTAACTTCATATATTTACAAGTAGGTTTTAAAACTAAACGTAAATGGTTCTTACAAAACAAACAAATCAATGAATGAATAAAACATTTACGAAATTATCAATTCGACTTTTCAAAAATAATTCTTTTCAATTGCAATCGTAAACGAGTTGAATATGTAAATTTAAATATTTTTAGGTAGTTATTTACATGATAAATTACAATTCTTCTGTAGACATACATAGGTATTTACACTGCTCTGAGTTCCCAGTTTATGTCCTTACAATGCCGATGATTCTATAGCCACGACCCGTTTCTCTTGGCAGATTAAGGGATTCTCCAATTATAATTTGCTGCTTTGCTGGGCCTGCTGCTGTTGTGGCTCATCGCATTTCTTGACTATTACGGCGGGCGGTGGTGGTGTCCCTGTGTCCACATCCAGACTGCCGCGATTGAGCAAATAGTCCAGATCGTGTGTGATGCGATCCAGTGTCGCATTGCCGCCCGAAGCACTGCTGCTGTCTACTCCAGCGCTCTGCGTGGACGGCGTTACAGAGACCGTTGTGGTGGCTGTGGTTGTCGTGGATACGACTGCAGCCACCATTGTGGGCAGCAGCGGATCGAAGGTGGTGCGCGATGTCGGCTCCAGTATGGTCACGCGCTTCTGCGTCTTCGGCGTGGGCAACGTGGCACTGGATATGGTTGCCCGAGCGCCGCTCAGATTGCCGCTAATTGTGGGCGGCGGCAGCGCCGACGACTGCATGCTGACCATCAGCGGACTGGGCACAAAGTCCACGTACGGATTGTGCTGCAGCGGCACGTAATGGGGCGAGGCAGTGGGCAGCATGCTACTGGTGTGTATGCCAATGATGCTGTCTGCAAGTGGTGTGGTTAGCCGTAGCAACAATGCAGTCGCACTTTGGACTTGACCCTGTGCTGGTCACTTACCTGCCGCCAGGCCCTGCAGTATATCCAGCGTCTCGAGGCCCACAAATTCGTCACAAGGGCCAGTCGCATAGTGAGTGGGCTGCTGGTGGTGCAAGATGCGCCGGCCCAGACTGCCCGTCAGCCCACCCATTGTGTAGGCATCGTAGGCATAGCCCAGGGCACTGGCCGCCTCCACGTTGCCGCCGCTGAGCAGCGCACAACAGCGAGTGGCTGGCGAGGCGGCCACCGTCAAAGGCAGCTGCTGATGTCCACTAAGCAGGGTTTCCGCCGTGCTGACAATAGCTGCCTGGCAGCGCGGCGCCGTCGAGATGATTGTCAACGGCAGTTGCACAGCTCCGGCTCCGGCTCCAGCTCCAGTTGCCGCTGACAGCTCCAGCCCTTGCTTTGGCTGCAGCGGAGCAGCGCTGGCCCCGGCTACCACAGCCGTTGCTGTTGACGCAGAGGTTGCTATACACTCGCTCTCCTTTTCCTTGTCATGATTGGTGTAGACTGCAAACGATGGGCAAAGGGGTAAGAGGTGAGCGGTAGAGTTGGTCCGGCAGTGACCCCATTTGCCACGCCCTTGGCTTTGGCTACTTACAGCTCAGTGGACTATTGATGCTAGCCGTCGTCGTCGTGCAGTAGTTCTCGTCCAGACTGGTTCTGCTGGTATTGAATTTGGTCTGCTTTAGCGAGCTGCTCTGGCTGCTGCTATTGCTGCTCAAGAAGGGTGGTCCGCGCAGTTGGCTCTCAGCCTTGATGACAAAGCAAAAGAGAATGCCAAAGCCCTGAAATATAAGAAAATTGTTCGGCTTTAATATTGAGCGTAAAGACAAGCTACAGTATATATTGGTATATAAGGGCTAAGCTACATATTTTTTTATGGATCTGCATTATGCATAATCAATGATCAATGAATTCTATAAAATAACTTAAAAATTATTATATGAAGTAAAGCTTCTAATGAGGCAAAGTAATCAGATAATTATATTAGTTTGACGGCAGATTTCAGTTGGGTATTTGATGAACAAATGGAATATTCCAGGAAAAGCTGAGTATTTGAATTACGTAAAGATAAATACAAAAATAGTATGTGTAATTCAAGACTGAATCCCTTTGGTGCTACTTTCAGGCTTTGTTTAGCCAGTTTTGCTTTACTTCTGTTTTATTTACAACTGACAGTCTGTAGCCGCGAATTAACTGTGCGTAGGCTTCACTTGTTATGAGAACTAACCAATTAAAAGTCCATTAATATTTCTGGTACTCTGAACTCAACTGCAGCGACCTCAACAGTTGCTAATAAAATGCATTTCGATTTCAGTTCTCATTTGGCAGAGGTGTCCAGCACACACGATTACTGGTTGCTATCCCAGAAAAGATCATCGAGAAATTGTAACTATAATGTATAATAATCAACTGACATCCGTTAATTTCACAACTTGAAAATTTAGGAAATAATTGCTGAGAAACAGTTGATGGAAATTTTATCTGAATATATTTTGTTTTAGCCAAGAATCTAAACGATTTCTAAGTAAAAATTAGATTTTTTAAATTATTTTGAATTTTTAAAATCAGTTACTTCTGGATCATCATTTAAATAAAAAATCTGCCTTTATAAAAAAGTGGTCCGATAAGAAATGTACATATTTTGCCAGAAACAAAAATAAACATAGTTGTCAATTATTATATGTACAGACCAGATAGATAAAAAACTTATATTAATACTTTCATAACAGAAATATTTCACCCTCGCAAAATAAAAGCCGACTATAAAATGTATGTACAATTACTTTTCTTTATGTTTAACATTTACCTATAATATAGATAAGGTATTTTCGAAATATTAAGGATTTAACTGCTTTTGGAATTTATATAAAATAAATTAAGTCGGAATGTCGAAGGCATATGTGTCTTTCAATGACTTTATGAGTCTGCCTGTCGTTTTCTATCATACGATCGGCGTAAATCCTTATGAATCGGCTACCAACACGGCAACTCGAAGTCACTGGCTTCTTGCAATCTTTATATTTCATGTGGTTAATCTGAACTGCATATGTGGACTGGAGATAGCTTTTGTGTACATGTCCTTTAGGGACAGCGAGAACTTTGTGGAGTCCTGCATGGTAATGGGCTACATTGCATTTGTCGTAGTTGGAGAACTGAAGATGATAACCGTCTGGTGGCAGAAGCCCAAGTTGAATGCACTGATGCGCGAAATGGAACTGGTATTTCCATCTTCATCTGTTGAGGACCAGCGCCAATATCAAGTGGAGCGCTATTTGCAGCGTTGTCGTATGTTCACGAAGGGCTTCACCTGCCTCTACCTGGTGCTCATCGCCACTTACAATCTCTATGTGCTCATCCAGTTCGTCATTCAGCGACTTTTTCTGGACATGCCAAATGCACAGCTGGTTATGCCCTATACTCCAGTATCGCCCTGGAGCCTGGAAAATGGCTTGGGCTACGGCGTGATGTACATTTTGCAGGCCGTAGCTGGTTACTGCGCTACAGCAGGACACGCCTCCAGCGACATTCTCATCTATGCGGTGGTCATTCAGGACATCATGCACTATGATTATCTGTCTCGCGAGCTCGTTGAGCTGAAGATACAAACAGGACACGTGAGTGATGGCTCTGACAAGGATCTCAAAATGCTGCAGAAACTGATTTCATATCACAACAAGCTTCTAGGGTATGTTATTCTCTGCCAGGTTTTATTTTCAATGGCAAACGACTCTTTTCTTCTACAGTCTTACAGAAGTTATAAATCAGGTCTTTGGATTGCCTTTGCTTTTGAACTTTATGGCTTCTTCTCTGCTGGTCTGCTTTGTGGGCTTTCAGATGACCCTCGGACTGAGTCCTGAGCTAAAATGCAAACTGGCCGTCTTCTTGGTGGCGCAAATGGTACAGATCTATCTCATATGCTACTTTAGTGATTTGCTAATAAATGCCGTAAGTTGTCATAGGTATTTGTATAGGGAATCTTTATCTGTCTACATTCTGGACCTTTTGCAGAGTGCTAGCGTGTCCAACGCTGTCTACGAGATGAATTGGATAGAGGCCGATGTGCGGTTCAAGAGAATGCTTATTATTATAGCAGCACGTGTCCAGAGGCCAGTCTACTTGCGGGCCACTGTGTTCTTAGATGTTTCAATGCAGACTATGACCATGGTGGGTTGATCGTGGCTATAACGAGTGAGATTTCAAATAATCCAGTATTGTCATTTAATTTACTTGCAGTTCCTGCAAATGACCTACAGATTCTTTTGTGTGATTCGTACTATGTATCAGTAATGGAAACGAATATCGTCTAATGAGACGATATTTATTGGAATTATATTTATTATATTTTATATTATATTGTCTTTGCTACTACATTGTTGTTCTACATATATTTACAAAATAAAATATGCACGGTATTTCAGTTTCAACACTGCTCTTAGAAAGCTTATAAATGGGGCTATCGAAGGTTTGACTTGTGAACTCTCCTTTCTTGGATGATATCTGACCGAGAAGGATTGTACATTTCAACCGAATAATCATTTTCTTTACTTTATCAATTGTAAAAGGGATTCATCAGCCGAAAGGCAACCTTTCCTTTATATTGACAGAGCATTTACAGATACCGTACATCTCGCTTTCATGAGTGGGTGAAAGGAATATGAGTGAACACACAGGAGGAATTGGTTCCCACTTGGCCGAAAGGCAGCCACAGTGTGTCAAATAACTGACAGCACTCCTATCTCAAGCCATATTGATTCCAACCAACTGTGACAGCTGCCATTTTTCAGAGTGCCATAAAATTGGTTACATTCATAAATCAAAAGGCTAGCGGGCAATTTGCACAAATGACTTTATTTGCACACAGTTCACAACAACTCGTACCTTAACGACAACACTCATTTGTGGGATGAATAATTGAAAAACTTAAACCACAACTCGGTACCGACTAAGTAGTTATAAAACAACTGGATTTTCTTCGCAAATCCCTTTTTACATAACAATAAAATAATTATATAGACAAATTTGTGGTTTCTTGAAGTAATACTCTTATTGGAAAAGCCTGGGCTTATATAGAGGGTATAATCATATTTGTTATTATGTTTGTTACACTCAACGGCAAATGTTCTTTATTTCAAATCAAATAACAAATGGAATGATCTGCCTTGTCTGATATGAAAAGGTGTACTCTTCCGAAAGAGGTTTCTATTTATCTATTTATTAAACATATGTTAATAGGCTTTAGTTTATAATAAGTTTCAAAGAATTGTTCGATTTAAAACAAAATACTAGACAGCTTTATTTTTCAGGGTCTATATACTAATGTTTTCTTTTCTTTTTCTATTCTATAAAGTATCCTGTTATATTGGAATCAGATGAGTTGTCACCATGTTTAGTCGTACGTATTTATGTTACAAGTCTAGTCTCAATATGAGTATATTTTTATATAGGGTATTTATTGTTTTTAGGTTCTTAAATATTGTTTTCTCTTATACACCTTTATGTTGATATAGTAGGATTAGCTTATTTATATCCACGTATATAGTATAGTTTGTGGTTTTGTCCAGTTACCAAGTAATGTGGCAGGATAAATAAAGGACCGAATATTACGCCAGTTAGTCTCAGTCAAGAGCTTGAGTTCGGAAGATTAAGATATCAATCGACATGGCAAAGGCTTTTGTAACTTTTAATGACTTTATGAGTCTGCCTGTGTTCTTCTATCACACCATCGGGGTGGATCCTTAT
Source organism: Drosophila ezoana (assembly GCA_035045725.1). Lineage (NCBI taxonomy): Eukaryota > Metazoa > Arthropoda > Insecta > Diptera > Drosophilidae > Drosophila > Drosophila ezoana. The sequence goes on from JAWNOU010000005.1 coordinate 9,765,066, forward strand.
GAATCACCTAGCTCCAAGGCAGTGCCCAGTCGTTGGCTCTATGTTATTTTTATGTTGAATGTGGCAAATCTTAACTTTAATTTTTTAATGGAGTTCATGTTTGTAGTGCTGTATTTTAAGGACGCCGAAAACATTGTGGATGTTTGCATGACCATATGCTATCTTGGCTTTATCATTGTCAGCCAGCTGAAGACAGTCAGCGTGTGGCGTCAGAAGGCTAAGTTGAACGATTTGGTGTACGAATTGGAGTCAATCTTTCCAGCTCCAAATCGTAAGGAGCAGGATAAATATCAAGCTCAATACTATCTGCGCAGAGGCCAGTTTTTCTTGCGCGGCTTCAGTGGCCTTTATTTGGTGCTTGTTGTCACCTACAGCTTCTATATCTATGTGCGGTATGCCATTCAGCACTGGCTGCTCCACATGCCGGACGTCGAGAAGGAAATGCCCTACTTTTCAACTTCGCCCTGGGACTGGCACGACCACTGGAGCTACTACGTGATGTATTTGCTGCAGGTCTGGGGCGCCTATACCGCCACCACGGGCCACATCTCGGCGGATCTGTCGATATATGCCGTCAATATGCAGCTCGTTATGCACTTTGACTATCTGTCAAAATCGCTCAAGGAGTTCCAGATACAGACAGAATGCTTTGTCAAGGATCTAAAATCGTTGCAGGATTTGATTTTATATCACAACAAGCTGCTCCGGTAAGCTGGCATCTGATTCTGTTCAGGCATAAGGGTTTTGCTCTTGTAGACTCTCTGATGTGATGAATTCGGTCTTTGGAATGCCCTTGCTCTTGAACTTCCTCACCTCCTCCGTCATGGTCTGCTTTGTGGGCTTTCAGATGACCCTTGGAGTGAGCGCCGACCATACCGTGAAGCTGGCCCTCTTTCTATTCTCAGCCGTGGTGGAGATCTATTTGATTTGCTATTTCAGCGGCTTATTAATTGTTTCGGTGCGTGGCTCAAGGCTTCTCCCGATGACCCCCAAGGACTTTATGCATGTTCGTTTTCTTATAGAGTGTGGGTGTAACGGCGGCCGTTTACGAGATGAATTGGTTGCACGGGGATACGCGCTTCAAAAAAATGCTTATTTTTATAGCACAACGAGCCCAGAAACCAGTTTGCCTGAAGGCGACCGTATTTTTGGACATTTCTATGGAGACAATGGCTATGGTGAGCTGATCCATGTAGATTCTCAGTTGTGTGGTGTATTTTAAAAATTAATCCATTTTTTTTTTACATGAAAAGCAGTTCCTTAAAATGTCGTATAGATTATTCTGTGTTATACGCACTATGTATCAGTAGATCCTCAAGAGAGCTATATATGGTTGCATGAGAAGCTCGGCATATAAAATACCCCAAAGTAAACTATACTATACGATACAATAGACTAAGCACCAGATTTATAAATGCAATTAATGTAAACTTTAACAGCAACAAATATTTATATAGATGCGACGCAAATAAAAAACCACAAACTATCTAGAAGAATATATACATATATATTATATATATTTTTATTTATTTGTTAATTTCTGAACTGAACGTGCCTTTAAATGGATGCTAAAGGCTGTGGCTAGACACATGTATGCTACTCTGTTTAGCTTTCACTAAATAAGAGGCCAGAGGCATCTGAGGGCTGCAATTTCCAGCGAAATTAATTACTTAATTAGCGCAGCCTCCCCTTGACCCAGTGCAACAATTGTTCTACTAATATTGCAAAGCACGGCAAACAGCTGCGCCCCAAAAGTCGTGGATTCCCATATGGTTGCCAGTCCGTGTGGGATTTACCGAGTGCGTGTTTCAGCCCTTTAAATGTTGTTATAAATAATTAAACAAGAACACGGCCTAACCTAGTCCTCGACAATGCCAAATGCCAATTGATGGCCAAATTAATAGCCCTGGACTGAAGTAAACACATGAGTGGGCGGCGCAAAGTGCTTGTGCGGGTTAGAAACCTCGGCAAAATGTGCTTGGATTTCGATGTAGGGCTGCCTATTTGTGCGTGCTCAGATGTTTAAATGGATTCAGTTCTGGCCATCCGAATTCGAATTCGATATAAGAAGATGAGCATAATGCAATCTCTCTAAGCATTTTTTTTAATATTAATTTGGTAAGCTCCTTCTAATTATGTTAAAGGAGTGCAGATTCTCAAGTACTTTCCAATTCTAAGCTTACGCTGAAAAATGGTAAGCTAGGGTACATTGAATTTGTCTTTGTTGCTATCAATTATTGTGTAACCAAAAATTTATGCATGTATTTGGAAATAACTTCACAGCAAGCTCTCACGATGCAGAGGCACGAATAGATAGATAAATAACGAAGGATAAATCTATAAGTTACAATGTTAATCAATCAGTCAATTTGTTAATCAGGAAAAAAGTATTAATATTAATAGTATTAATATTATTTAGTGGTACAGTCGAACTAGGAAGAACCGAACTTAGTAGCTAAAATATTCCAAGCTCAGAAAGCAGATTATGAAATTGAAATATGGTTGTGAGATGTGAGTGAGCTGGCCTTGGAAGGTGCTTTTAAGTAAGTCTCTTAGAAGAATTCAGGCGCACTTATTTAATTTACGCAATAAATGAAATGAGATGAAATAATAAAAAGAAAACACAAGCAATATAAGAAGAGGCTTAGCGGACGAAAGGGAACCGATGTCAAGTGCAAAGCAAACACAAACAAAAAGGCTTCTTTGGCCACTTTGATCAGAGAGGACTGCGACCACAGAGCAGCAGGTGAAACTTAATGCAACCAGCGAAAGTGGTTAAGAGGATGGCAAGGGACGTGGCTGTTGCCGTATGCTGCTGTGACTCTTAGAGTCTCAGTTGATTTTGCATGCATAATTTGTGCGGCAGGCGTAAAAATATGCAGGCTTTGCACTTTGATGAAATATGCACGCGCAATACGAAGAAGAGCTGAAGAAAGCTAAGAAGAAAACAACATAAAATCTCGAATGATAATAAACAGAAAGCAGATACGATGATTTGCATAAAAGCTCAAGCCAAACGGCAGCCGTTCCTTAATAGTTTTGTTGACAAGCTGCCGAATCACTCGAATCACTTGAATCAGTCGAATAACTCAATCAACATAAAAGCAACTGCCATAAAAGTTGCATGGTAAATATAAAGTATACGACTCGTGGTACGCATTTATGTTCTTATATGCGCTTAATTAAATATCAATTGACTGGAGACTGCGTAGGGCACAGTCTGGACTTACCAATATTATGCACGATATGCCAAACGGATATGCCCATAAAGTATCCGGCGTCGAATTCACGTAGACTATGAAGCATCCATCGCTGCAGAGTTTTAAGAGCAGCAAACCGCCTGCCCGATAAAGTAGGCCAAGTCTATAATGGAGAGAGAGAGAGAGAGAGGGGGAGAGAGAAAGAGAGTGAGGGAAAGGAAATTAAAAGCGCTTTTATTGGGAGTTGTGTGTAGCCGCTTGAGGACTGATTTTATGGTTTATGTTCGTCTGGTCGCAGTTATTCCCATTTTCAGCTTGGACAGCAAAAGGGAAATTAGATTTTGGCATCGACCAAAAACAACAAAACTCTGGACTCGACTGGCATACAAAAAGCATTACAATTACATTAGTTAATAGTACTAGTGATTGGACGGGATTATTCGCCCTAAGCAAGCTGAATCCAGCCAGTCGAGCCTTCCCACTCTGTCTGCTTGTGCCTTTATCAACTATTCACAACTTACCGCCTCTGCAGTGCCGTGTTGAATTTATCCAACGGATGCGTATGCACATTGCGATTCTTGTGCCATAACCACAAGAGTTTCTTCATTAAAATGACAAACAGCGCAAAGAAGAGTAGAATGAAGAGCAAATCGATGCAAACGAACAGAATGAAGCTCAGCGAAGGCGACGTTGACGTCGACGACGACTCCGCACCCAAGCCGGAAGTGAATGCCGCTGCTTGTGCATGTCCAGGGACGGCGTGGCCCCAAGCGGTAGGCGTCTGTTGTTGTGGCCAAGTCAATGCCGCAGCCGTCACGGCGCCCAAGTTCGAGTCGCTAGTGCTGCCGGCTGTGATTGATGACGCTGACGTGGCCACAGCATTGACCGTGCCCATGCCCGTGCCTACGTCTGTGCCCATTGATGATGTCTCAGTCAATGCGGGCGGTGGCTGCCGTCTGCCCGTCGCATTGCCTAACAGTGCCTCCGATTCGAGAAGTAAATTATCGCCGTTGAGCAGCGTATGCGTGGCATAAAAGACACCAGCATCGTTCTCCGACGGCTCCTCGCTGCCGCTGCCATTGCCGCTGCTTGCGTCGCTGGCGGCATCCGACGGCAGCCGGGTCCATAGCAGCTCCAGCCACCAGTGTCGCGGCCACTTGCCTATGATGCTGCAGATTAGCGGCGCAGCAATTGCAAACAGCAGCGGCAACAGCCAGCTAATGCCAATGGCGCCGCGTATGCCCGCTGAGCCACTGTGGAGTGCCAGGGAGGCCGGGTGCGAGCCGGCGGCGGATCTTGAGCCCGAGCTGTTGGGCGGCGGATGATTCCTGCTGCGACCGCGACTGCGACTCACGACTGCTGCCTCCGGAGACTGGGCACTGATTTGCGTAATATTGCTCAGACTCTCGCGGCGTTTGTTCTGCTTGGTTGGTGTCGAGGGCTTGCTGCCGATTTGCAGATACTTCTTCGGCACCAGCTCCGTATGTATGACCAGCGCAATGGCAATCAGCGTGGAGATGCCCAGCAGCAGCAGCGATGCCAGCGAGCTGCTGATTATGGCATGCCAGTTCTGCAAAGAGGAAATTATGTGGCACATTATTAACGCTGCAGTAAGAGGGAGAATGGCGGCCACTTCGTTGCAACATCATTATTTTTAATTAAATATAAAAAGTTGTCATCGCATTATAGCAACAGCAACAGCAGCCAGAATACCATTTACGACCAAGTATGTATTAACTTTTTATGTTTTATGTATTTCACAGCTATTTACTTGGATTTACCCTGCTCTCTGCTGAGCCATAAAGATGACATCAAAATTTGACGCGTGCCTGGAGCTAAAATTATTTCATTGCAATTCCTGCCAATGACTGGACATTACTTATTAAAAAGTTATAAACTTTTCTGTCAAGTATTAGGCAGGACATTCGCTTTTGGCCTGCGTATTTTTTTTTATGGGCGACAAATGGGAGAATGTTTTATTGATCATACGTAATCGGTATCTCTAATTAAATTGGCAATGGACTAACACCAAACAAACCATAAACTAATTTTTTACAACCCTGTCAAGGTTATTGTAATGAAATGTGGAACGCATGGAAATAGATATCTTTGCAGTACTGTAAGGCAAATGTCTACAAGCTTATGCGAAATTTCGCGTCCCAAAGATATCCTTTCTTACTCGTAATGTTTAGGTTTTTATATTATTATATTAATCAATGCCTACGGGCGAACTGCTTGCACACTGCTTGCGGCCTGCTTTGTTAACTGCTTGTTTGATTTCGAGAAATAAGAAAATTCGAAATTGAACTAATGTCTGCAAAAATTAATAAGTTGATTTATAAAGAGGCCTTTCAATGAGTATGTGTCGATCTCAAGATTGTTGGACTTAAAACTATTGTTCGAAAGTATGTTATTAGTATAATACGTTAACAGTATTTCTCTAAATATGCCTTATATTTGATATTGATTTTTTAATAACAAATAATAAAATAGTAAAAAGAGAAGTTATTTAAGATTCAATTTTCAATAATGTGTGGTTATTATAATTTAGGGCTGCCAGGATAAATGCCAACCGCCTAGAGCTCCCTTGTTTTGTTTTGCATAAGACATGTGGCTTAGTCAACTCTATGCATAATGGGAAACCGCAATATGATATTATTAAATTTTGGTTTGGTTGTGGTATGCCTCCATAACCATTAACCAAATTGCAAGCTAATACACATTAAATACGTATACGACCAACTGATTCAATACGCGAACATGCACAGGGTTTTTAACAGAGAAAGGTGAGGGAAGCAAAAGTTGTTTCCGTTGCGGCTTTATTTCGGTGGCTCCAGCCACACTTCATTACATTATCAGGATTCTTCTTTTCATATGTGCACACATATATTTTCTTATTAACATATGCCATATATAGGAAAGGTAAAGCTAGAGCTTGCTACTTCCATACTGCTGTGCCGAGCTGAGCAGTTGCTTTGGCCTTCTTGGTATCAGCCAGTGGAGGTCAGCAGCGCGTTACAATATTTCGTGGTATGCCCCGGTGCGGGCAGGGAGGAAAATAAATTTGTGAACTTTTTAATTTTCAATTCTCAGCGCGAATATTTTTACGGAATCGCTTTGTTTTTTGCTTTTCCAAATTATGAGTTAAGTGCGCTTAAAAGCTTTCGGCTTTTACATGGTCTTCTTATTCGGTCTCACTCTGTATCTGTTGCTCTCTCCCTCTTTCTCTCTCTGTCTCTCTCTTTGCTGCCACTCACGCCTCGGTCCATGGCGTATGCGTTATTTTTATTTTCTTATATTATTTATGATGTATTTTTAACTGGCGCTGAAATTGTATTTATTTATGCACAAATACATATGCAATAAGTAAAATGAATATTTTAATTTTATTTATTGTGGCTTATTGTGTGGGCGTGGCTTCTGCGGAGCGCCGCCTGCTGCCTGCTGCCTGCTTGCCGTGACACGTGTTTTAAACCATAAAATTTGCATATGTCTTTGCGGTGTGTCGCGCTCGTGTTGTATCCTTTTAATTTCGCATTTTAATAAAGTCTTTTACACGTTTGCATGTTATTAATGTATAAAAGTATGTTGCACTATCAAGTCAATGTTCTCCTGTTTGTGGCATTGTGCAACTGGCCGCTGGCCACAAATGTCTTTACGTAAGTTGCTCATTAAAAACAGGACTTCAAACGGAATACATGTGCCGAATATGCTGCATGTCCCTCTTCGTATGGCTCATCACATGTTGCAGGGTGCTGCCAAAAGGTGGCAGCCACACGCTTGGGGCACACTCGGACGCTTTTGGTATGAATTGCGCTCGAGTCGAGTTTGTGCAGTCATTAAGAAGACACCAAGCACACTTGACTACGGCATCCGCCCACGCTTCATCCTGACATTTGTTGAAACTTTGTCTTTCTTGGCCCACCAGCAACATGAAAGATTGTACGTGTTAGTCCCCGATTCGGACTTGGTTGCCCGATGCTCTTAGTTCCGATGATTGTCCATAAGTTGCTGTTTGCCTGTCTTTCTAGCTGCGCTACTTACCGAGTTCTTTCTCAACTTTTGTCAGATTGACGCAACTCGGCTTTTCTTTGCATTTTCAACTCGGCTTTTCTTTACATTTTCAATTGCTGAAACCTTTCTCTTTCCATTTTGGTTGTGGCTCTTTTTATTGTGTTGTCGCGTTTTATTTGTTTTTCATTCATTTATTGCGCTGCTGTTTTCACTGCGGCCCAGTTTATTACTAATTCAAAATGTAACATCTTGTTAGAGACCTACAGGAGTATTTTTAATATTTATCCTTGCGAAAGACCCCAAGAGATTAGACAGCACAAATTTGTATATTTTGTTTATACGCTCATTTTTCGTTTTATAATTTAAAAGATTGCCAGATCCTTTTGGGATTTAAAGGTTGCAAAGGATTTGTCGAGTTTTTAAGGGGGTTTGGACCGATCTCACACATTTTATATGCCAGTAGCTTGGCATATTCTTACCCTGTATTTTGTACAATTGGAGGTCTCTGTAAATTGAAAATTTGGCTCTTTATTAATATTTATTTCGACTTAGGCGATTTCACGCTCTCCGGAGAGCTTGGCTCAACGCTGTTGACTTTTAATTTCCTCTTCTAGTAGCTGTTGCTGGCGACTGTTGGGCAACAGGTGGGCGCGCCGTCGGGATTTGTATTTCATGGATTTTATGCATTCCTTGTGTTAGCTGCCGTAACAAACTGTAAATTATAATATTCACAAATCCTGGCCGAGTCAGTGCTTTTATTGGCTCATTACTTGCCAGACGACAAGTTAATTTGTTTTGATGATGATGCTGAGGATTGCTTGAGCTGCGACTGCTGAAGATTACTTTTCAGCATGAAAAGTTGAATAACATTCATGCCTGAATGCTTGCGAAAATTAGTAGTTACAATTTGTGGAGCTTCTTGGATGATTGTTATTTACGGGTCTGGGCAAGTAATGGCTAATGGCATTTTGGTGTAAGAAAAGGGCTGTAAACATATTTCAATTTAACTTAACATTGAACCAGCTGCAGCTTTGTTGCATAGTGTTTGTGCTCGAGTGCCAAATTGAAATTGAATCCTTATTTGTGGCATGCACCACTATTTTTCTTATTCGTTATATTCTTTTCACAGTTCTGCTGGTCTCCTTTTGTTCTGTCCAGGCTTCAATTTCGGGTTTGGTTTCCTTTTGTTTTTTTGATTTTACCTTTATTTGTATATTTATTTTCCAGTAATTAAATTTTTCGCCTTGTGTGTGTGTGTGTTGGAGGAGAAATTGCAACAGTGCCGCTTAAAAGTATGCAACGAGTCTTCGGTTTGAGGTGGAGTCGTTTCGAGAGAATCGGACTCAAATTCCATTCGTTCTACAGTTATATTTGTTTTTATTTGGTTTAAGAATACGAGAGATTTTATTATGAATCGGCAATAAATACTTCAAGTGCAAATATTAAAAGGGACTATTTTGTAGTGGACAACAAAAATGGAAGGTAAAAGAATAATGATTACTTTCATTCAGCTAAGTATTATTTTGTATAAACTCACCACTGGCAGCATTTTCATGAAACCCAGCAAGTAGATGAGCATCACACTCGATGTGGAGATGCAGAACTGCATCTTCAGGAACGTCACGGCGCACTTGCGATTGCACCAGATGGGCAGCAGGATGAGAAAGGCGGAGCAGCACTGGAGCAGGCAGCAGGCGCAGCTGACAATCACAAAGATTGGTCGCTGTGGAGTTTGCGACTGCGTCGACTGCAACAATGGGGATAAGGAGAACATGAAAATTTTAATAAATATTTGCAGTAAATTCAAGCTAAAATGGCAATTAGCCAGAGATTCAAAATATTTGTAGCAGAGCATAGCTGTTGCAATCAAGACGAAAATTATAAACAGCTCTCAAAATTCACTTCCACTACTCACCTGCGGCTGCCTTTTGGTTAGCATAACCACATAGGTGCCGGAAAGCGGGCAAATGCAGCGGGTTATATTGTCCATTAGATGTTTGGTTATGCACAAATCCGAGCGCCATGTGGAGTCAAACGAAGCCTTGTAGTCGTGACTGCAAAAGGACAGTTGCAAGTTTGCATGCGCTGATAATTGTAAGCTTGCTATTAAACTTACCCACAGACGGCCACCCAGTCTCCTGTTTGGGGCACACTTTCGTGCTGGAATATGATTTCTACATGGCCAGCCTCAAAGGACAAATCGAGTGGCTCTCGAAAGTTGTCGTTAGAGCGATTCGATTGAAATAGCCAGGTCTGTATGATGCGCGAGGCAAGCACATAGTCCGAGTCCTTGGGATCGCTGTGAGTTAAGAGACGTCTTTATTAATAAATAAGTAAAAGTTAATATAAAGGCCATATTAGCCGTCACCTGCACCTTGACTTTTACTATAAAAATGACTGCGGCCCCTTTCTATCTAGCTTATATTACAGCGTACTTTCAGTATTATATAGTGCATATGAAATACCAAACAGATGCTGCTATTCATGTAACAGTTGCAGCTGTCGCTCAGCATTCCATCTAATCTCATTAACGCACTCAAGGACGAATCATTCAAATGCGGACAGCATGTTCATTAAAGCTCTTCCACACATCCTCATATACCCACACACGAGGACACACACACCCACACACACACACACACACACACATATATCTATGTGGATTATTATAATTAAATCAACATTTGTCAGCATATTGACAACTATTCTAGTTCGCATTCTATGCTATTCCCAACCAGATTTCGTTTCTGGCTCTGGCCATTCAAATATGAAGCCTGTTTTGTTGCATGTTGCACATTTGCATTTTGTTTACAATATAACAGCTTTACATTTGTTGTTATTGTGTTGTTGTGGATGGTACTTTTTCAGCTGCTTTAATGCTCTTATGAGAAATGGAATCTCCTGTCATTGGGAATGCGGCAGCATTGGCAACACTTGGCATTAGACTCGCATTTTTACACAATTTTTTACAGCTTAGAAATTCATAGAAATTAAATATGAGTTTTGCTTACAGCTGAGAGTCAGAGTGAATATTCTATTAAATATATTTTATTACTCTCTAACGTTTTACATTTTCCCTTATTTCAATTGTTTTTAGAACTATTTATTTGCCATGTTGGTTATTGACGTACTAAATAAAATTCATCTAAGCGATATTCTGATCCAAGTTAAAAATTAAAATTACATTATTAGTCTTTGTACCCACCTGCCACGTGTATAATACGTTTTTGGTAGAAAACTTTTAAGATTCTTATAGGAGATCACAGAAGCAAATATTGTCGAATTGGCCATGATATGCAGCAGACGTGAGGACAGTCCAATGTCCATATAAAGTTGATCCGAAAATAAGTCCTCACTGCCAAAGAAAAGTGCACAAGAAAGATTAAACCATGGCAAGTTCTGCCTGCCATCCACAAACTTAATTAGCCTAATAAGACACTTGCTGAAGTGAAAACTTAGTGCCGAGGTATCCTTGGCACTTCAACGGGCCAACAGGCCAACAGGCCAACAGGCTGACAGGGCAGACAGGCCCACGGAAAAGTCCTTCAAGTTGAACTTTATGAGCAATTTTATAGTAAACGAGCGCGTGCGCTTATTTAATGCATTTCTTTTTTATTTATTTATTTATGTTCGCCCATAAAGCAAATTTTCCATTAGATGCAAATGCAAAATGGTTGCCCTTTGCCAGGGTGTATTAATCAAGTGACCGTAAAGCGAAGTTTACTGTTACTTGGAAAAGAAAATTTGCATTATTCCTTTATTTCTTTTATTTCTAATTATAAAATTATGCAATGCACTTGACATGTGCAAGATAGAGCTCTACAATATCCAAGATATTCTTATTAAAGTTTCTGATGCCAACAAATTACAAAGTTTAAAAGGTAAGATATTTATATTCATAGGATACATTTTACAGGTATAACATATTGTGATTGGTAGTCCAATAGCTCTATGAAATCAAGGATGGTTTTCCGAAATCAGCTGCAGCCTCTTCGGTATAATAATATATTGTCATTTAAAGCTTGGTAGTCTACTCATCAGTTTAAGGAATAATAATATTTCGAACACAGTTTACTTAAATGATTGAAAATGGTTGTATGTTAAGTGGAAAAGGAAGAAATTGAGCAGAAATGATTCGATTCGACATTTGCTCATTTTTTAACTCACCCGTAAATGCGTAAATTGAACGGCAATGTTTTCACTGAGGTCATGTAAATGCGCAACGAGTTCAGGCGATCCAGCGACAACGTGTCCTCATCGACTGTCAAAATACCCGCGGCGCCACCGTCGCCGATGGCCCCACCACCGCGATTGGCCAGTAGCTTGCCCGCAGCGCTGCTAGCGTCGCCGTTTCCATCACCTCTGCTGCTACTGCCGCCGCTGCCTCTGCTGCCCTGTGCGGTCAAAGTTGTTGAGCTGTCAGCAGCCGTTGCCGAGGATGTCGCCTGATTGCCGCTGCCGCTGCCGCTGCTGCTGCTGCTGCTCCCTGTCGATGTGGCCAATTGCGAGGCCGCAATTGTCTCGCGGTTCAGCGCCGCAGATTGCGTTAAAAGTTGTAACTTTTTAATTTGCTGCAAAAAGCGAAAATGTTGCCACATTAAATGTTGTCTCGTCAAATTTGCGCTTTGAGTTTTCAAAGGTTTCCCAGGCAACGCTTTTGTTGCTATTATTGTTACTCTCCATTCTTGCCATCCAGGGTCTATTAAGACATCTATTAAGGCATCATGTATCAAGAAACTTGGACAAGTAAACATTGCCTAGTTTTGAAAACAGATAGTTGGCACCGACAGGAGGGGTTGCCATGACCCCATGTACACAAATAATGCTGTTAATATAATTATCTATGGATTAAACATATTGAGTGGAATATGTCAAGTACATTTCTGTATGGTCTGTTTATCTGAGTGTGCTCGGGTCGGGCAAAACAGCAATTGTACACTGCAATTTGGCTCACTTGCCTCAAATTTAATGGAAAACATAGGTTGTTGAGTTCGAATCAAAATATATTGCATAAGTCGCTGTTATATGATATATAAATAACATGTTTTTCTTCAATTTTGACTTCGGTAAAAACGCCTATTGGGTAATAATAGAACATGTATATATTTATATATATATACACAATAAAGAGATAGTAGCGAGTCTGACTAGAATTTCTAGAAGTAAAATCGGTATACTGACAAGAATTAAAGTGGTGCTCTAGGTGGTGATATAAAATGCATTTTAGTTGGCATATTTTTCGATAACCATTGCATACAAATGTAAAAGCCAAATATAGTTGGCCATCGAGCGGGGATAGTCTCATATTGGCCACAATAATAACAGCAAAACAAAAAGAACAACAATATAAAGCAGTCAATGAACCCAAATAACATTGTTATATATTGTTCAATACTAGACTGCGGTTGCAGTGGGTAGTTGGGAGCTTCAAGAGCTGACCCAATAAGCTTCAGCAGCAGCCAAGCGGCCAACGAACCATTCGATTTGCGTAGCTTGTAATGAGAACTCCATTACAATGCCATTTTTCTTGATTGTATTTTCTTGACTTTGTTTTTGGGATGAAATTTCTGCTGTCAGAGCGCAATTTCCTGTGCAAATCAAAAATTACAATGGGCCGAGAAGAAGCATTTGAGTAGGACATGAGCATAAATTTATATACTCGTACATATGCAATGGAGAGCAAAAACAATTTCAATTGGAAAACTTTTCTGTTGCAACTTTATAAAATAAAAAAAATAATGAAATAAAAAATAAAAAAAAAGGAAAGAAAAAACTTTAGCTTCAGCAACATCAGTCAAGCATGACGTGATATGTATTGTTTGCCCTTCCCCTACGCCTATGCAAAATTGTGGCATTTGTTTAAAGACAAGAAGCTTATAAAATGCTGCAAAAAAAAAATTGGTCGACAAAGTTTTTAAATGTGAATTCCGAGCTGTTTCCGACCTGGCCACGTTTAACAGTTTACCGGCAAATCATTGGGGCGTCCAACAATGTGGGCGTGGCCGTTTGCCTCAACATGCGGCACATGTGTCTGGGTGTGTGTGCGGGTAACTTTTTAGCTGATTCGAAAGTTTGCTTGCGACTTTAGAGCACGTTCTTTTTATTCGACGACTTTTTGCTAAGTGATTTGTCGTGAACTTTGCAAATTTGATTTTTGAATAGTCCATATCTGCAGTCGGGGTTTCCAAAGTTTTTGGTCAAGCTTTGGAGTGCATGGAATCAGGAGCGGATTAGCAAAGAGAAAGTCGCATTTCAATGCAAAATATCAAATTCAGTGATATTATTTAAGTGAGCAGTCAAATTTCTGATTTCTGCTAATTCAATAAATGATAAAAGAAAAACTTTAGTGGATGACAGTTCTGTGGTTGGTTAATCCGGACCTGTAACTTCAAGTATAAAGTATTTTAAACTAGGTCAGTTAACTTTGTTTGCCATTTGGTTTGCTTAGCCCATAATGAGCCAATATGCATTGAAAGTTCCACTCGTACATTTTAATAAACTTTTGCATTCTAATATGCAAATGTAATTGAAAAATCTGTAACTTTTTTCCAAAACTTTTTCAATTGCAATACTCACAAGAGCGGCCAACGGATGTAAGCCAAAATCAATGTTAATCAGCAAGAGTAAATGAAAATCGGTTTAAGCCAAATGAAATGTAATCATAATTCTGAAATGTTATTGTCAACAAACCATTGATAGGCCAAACTGCGTGACATCTCAATTTAAATATGAAAATAAATTGATAATATATCATTTATGCAATGCAAACCTCTCGCACAGAATATGTCTGCTATATATACATAAAACGTACTTTGTATTATTGATAATATGATGAGGGCCAGAACAGAATTATGTTTTAATAAAGGGGATTCATTGTATATTAAAACTACCTTTCACATTAAACTCTTTATATTTAAATTTAGTCACGCATATAAGACTTTTAATAAGTTTCTTACCAAAATGGAAAAAATATTCCGTCTGTCTTTATTTAGACGAATAATACTAATGCTAATAGCGTTTTTTTCATTACATTTTCTTAATATATTTTTAAGCAAGCAAAGTATTTTAATTCGAGAGTTTTCAAAGTATTTTCCCATCGTGGAACTTTAAAGTATGCAATTTATTAAAAAATCTTCTGTATTTAATCTGAGTTAACCCCTTCAACCAGCGGGCTGCAATTAAAAATCAATTTTACCTTGAGTTTTGCTAATTAAAAGTCCGTGCATTAAACATCCCGTGGCCATGGTTCGTGTCGCACTAACTACCTTGAAGTTTGGACCCGGTCAATAAAAACGATGCCAACTATTTGGTAACTTGAGAAAAGTTCAAACGCTGGCATTTAATCGACCTAATTATTATGGCAAGTTTTATTTTTTAGTCGCCTCGCCAGCTAATAAAAATTTAACATAAAAGTGTTCGGTAAACTTTCAGACTCACATGGCGCATAATATCGAAATGCCATAACTCAGAAGAACTCCAGGGCAAACAAAATTAATTTCTGTGCATTAAAAACTTTTAGGAGCCGTCGACTTGCCGTCTCTCAAGTTAAGTCGAGTCAACTATGTGCTAAGCAGGCTGCGCAATAAAAACTTACTTAATTTCCGTGCGTGCCGCGATCTTAAGAGATGAATATTAAAGGGGGCTAGTGCACTCGAGCAGACAGCTAATATATTATGCTGTATAGATGGTTTGTTTCATAAAGTTGCTCCTCGTCCAGACAGAGGCGCGGAAGGTCCTTGACATTGAGAGGCTTTTGCTTTTAAAGCTGGCTTTGCTTTTATGCTGGGACCATATACTACCACTAACAGCTGCAATCAACACTCGCATAAATTTGCATACCAATATTTGCGCCTGATGCATGTGGCATACAACTTCTTGCTGCCTGCTGCTGTTACTTTTATGCCGCACTTCGCGAAAACAAAGTGTGCTCAAGGAATAAAACATGAGCCTCAGCAAGCCGAAACGCCCCTTGCTCCCCACTTAAAAACTTAAGTGAGTCGAGTGTGAGACGAATGTCCATAACAGCTGACAAACAGGTGGAAAGGGCGACGGCCAAGGACATTGGATGGATGTTAAGACAAAAACGGAAACACACCTTTTATTATCATCATAGTGTCAAGAGTGGCTTCTGCCATTGTTTGTGGTCGGCGACAAGGGAGTGGCTATGTTGACTGTTTTGTTGTCGAGCCAGGTGTATGAGAAGCACCGAGAAAGGCTCATTAGCCGGTTCATAACTGCGCAATTTGATGGTCGCTAATTAACAACAAATTTGAGAAAAACTTGAGTAATTGTTTGGTTAATCGGGGGTTCAGAAAGGAGACATTGTATTGTTAACTCTTTATATTAAAGCTTATTTGACAAAAACAAAAATCGAACGAGAGCTAAAGGTCCATGCACCTTAGTTATGGATTAAGTATTCTGTGCTTTTCTGTGTCCTGTTAAATTTGCATTTCAATTTATATTAATTTATATATATATATATATATAAATTGTAGGCTATTGGAATGGAATAGGTATATTTATGTGAATTGTGATATCGTCGAATTCATTATTTTTCACACTTAGCCACATTTCCCTTTCATGATAGAATGTGTGGGTTACCAACACATGCATTCCGTACTATGGCAATGGCAAATATGCTCCATTTACTAACTGGCGGCTAGCCGACCATCAACAAATTGGCCTTTCAGCCGAGACCCATTGAAAAACCTCAAATACATAGATTTTGTAGAAGGTATTCATTACCAGCAAACATGAACATCAATTCTGTGGCTGGTTTAGCAGTCCGCACACTCGCAGTGCGAATATGTGGTAGACAAATGTAAATTGCGGCCCAATGACAGCCCAACTACAGGCTTAATAAAAGTAGAACCAGAAAAAATATATGTGCCTGCCATGCAATAATCCCCCTATCTTCCGGCATTCCAATTTAGTGCCTGTGTGTGTGTGTGTAATAAATCTAGGAAGAGCCGCAGAGCCAGGCTGGCAAATATTGAATATGGCTGTAGGTTATAAATTATGGCACCCGAACGCTCGACTGCCTCTTTTCGCATAATTTATGCGCGAGTGCAGCCAAAGTGGCAGCTCCGCCAGTTTGAGGGCATGTGGAACTATATAGAGGCAAGTGTATACTCTGTACATGGTTGGGCTCGTTCAGCTTACCTGTTGACTGTTAAGAGATAGTGCATTCTGCATGACTTTATCCAGAATGCGTAGTATTATCTCAGCCGCCATCTCACGCTCCAGTTGTGTGCCTTTCAGCTGCAAATAGGTGTCGAGCTGCGAAATAGGCAAAGGAATACACAAGCGTCAGACAAGTGCCCAGAATCATTTCGAAAAAATAAAAATAAAACAGACCCAAATAGAGAAGGGGAAACGCAGCTCCCGAAAACTCTTCATAGCCATTCGTTAGGCGGGAAATTTGTGTGCGCATTAAAATGAAAAATTGTTGCCATGCGGCCCGGGAAACTTTTCTTTGACTGTAGTTGGCTCCGAAAATTGTGTGAAAAATTGCAAGGCGCCCACTTGCTCAGTCGCTCGGCTGCCAGTTTTTGCATTCATTTACGTGTAAAAATAGTTTGGCAAGCTTGTTTGCGGAGTCTTTGGCCCGGTACTCAAGTGGCTGCAGATGGATCTTAAGGTCCAGGTAGTTTGTAACGCTTTGAGCTGATTGCGCTTGCCTGAGTCGAGGCTTAAATGGGTTCAAGAGTTTTGCGGTCGGTCCCGTGACGCGATACCAGTTGCTTAAAATTGAATTTGGGAATACGAAAGCGGTAAAAACTTTTGTTTCGTTACAATATTATGCAATTTTGCAAGACAAAGTAGCTTGGCAGCTGAAGTGGCAATCGTGAGAATCTCCGAGGACGGTGCACAAGCTTTTGACTTTTTTTTGATAAATCTGAAAACTTGTTCATCATTTGGGAGTTTCTTTTAAAAATGGAATAAATGGATAAAAAAAATGAAAATTTAAAAAGATTTCCTTCAGAATATATAATTTCTGTTATATGTGTTTATTTCTTTTCTCAAACCAACTGTAATTTTATCGCCCTTACCTCGTGCAGCATGTCGATGAGGAAGCTTGCCTCCCCGGGCAGAAAGCTCTGACGCCGCTGGAGCGTGTACTCAAAGCATGCCTTCAGTATGTTTGATGAGTTGGTCTGCTGAAAGCCAGCGCTTAGAGCCCTGAATCTGTTGTAAATGAGCAGCAGCTCGTCGCGAACGCAGCTTGAGAAGTCGGGCAGCAGCCAGCTGGAGTTGCCTGCGTCGCGTTGCTCACAAATGCGGCGCGAATGGCCCTCGAAGCCACGCGGGCAGTCGGTGATAATGGGGGCGCCCGGCGCACTGGTGGGCCAATGTAATCCATAGCTCGACTCGGCCATGCAGACGTGGAGCGCATTACGCTCAATGACATTGATGTAGACACTCCTGGACACTGGACGCACGCTGTTGGACACCAAGCAGGCATACTCCGCGGACTTTTGAATATTGTTGATCTTCAAAATGCTGCCGTCCGGATAAAGATCCTCCCACATGGCAGTCGCTGCATCCGATTGAAAAAGCACGCCATTGCGCGTCCAGCTATAGCCCAGCTGGGCATAACGCTTGATGTCATCATTGCCCGGCGAGAGGCATCGTACGCGAAGCGAATCGCCGCGCTGCAGCGTGACGCTTGCCGGATCCACACGCAAACGCGGCGGCGACTTGATGTGAATGTGCAAGGAGCGGCATTGTTCCACGCCCCAATCGCTGACCTGCAAAAACCATAAGTAAGATCAAGCTCCAGCTAGCCTCTGCATTATCTCATTACTCATGTCAACAACTATATTTCGTCTACAGCCCAAACGTGCACCGATAGCCCTAGAATCACCTACCCACTGCAACTGATAAACATCCACAACAATATCAACAAGCGACATGTTTGGGCTTTGCACACAGCCACAGAGAGGCGGCAGATAGACTGACAGACCGGTCGGCTGCCAGTGGAGTGCCAGAGCCTTGGCAGTTGTCCTTTTCGAAGCGCTTGCAGTGTGTCAACAATTGTTGCCAGCTGCTGCTCCAAACACTCGCTCGAATTTAATAGACTCCCTTCGTTGTGTGCTCTCTGTGTTAGCCAGGCCCAACTGCTGATTGGATATGACTTTGGCTGATTGCGCGTGTCGTGTGCAGAATGGGGATGTGGAGTGTAAGCCTTTAAAGCTAGGATAACACGATTCCGTGGCTACTTTAAGCAAAGGCTTCAACTGTCATGTGGCACAAACATGTTGCATTTATATCTAGCAACAGCGCAACTTTTGTTGCAAGTGCTTCAGGGGAATACAATGTAAGCGCACCGAGCAGGCAGCCATAGTCCTGATGGCAACGACGGGCATTAGGATAATGCTGATTATCATGATGATTATGCGGATGGTGGTGGTGATGATGATGATGATGTTGTTGCAGTCGGGGTGGTGCTCAGTGAACTTCCGTTTCAAATTTAAAAAAGCAGACAGACTAACGAGAAGCGACGTCAGGATCACACCTCGGGGTCCTCATTGCCGGCATGTGGCAGGCATTGACGTTGTTGTTGCCTCTTTTTGCATTTGTGTGGCATGTCTGTGTCAGTGTCTGCTGCTGCTGTGGCACTTTGTTGCAACTGAGCCGGAAACATTTGATAGACAGAACTTTCGGCGCAAGCAAATCGAAGATTTTACGTTTTTATGGCATTTCAGTTCGAGTTGGGTTTTAAATTCGTGCCACGATTCCTGCGGATGGCAGTAGGCGATGGCTTTCTTTTACGACATTGCAACGTCAACAAATCCTTGCCAGCCACAAAATCCAATTGGCAATTAACTCATTTAGCAGAATCTAGCTCATCCCAGTGACAGCATAGCCATTTTATGACCAAATGTGATTTTACTGCCCCCGCGACTGGAGCTAAAAGTTGCTTCTCATTAACAGTCGAAGTCGTTAAACAGCACATTGTACGAGTATGGCTAATGTCACTTAGTCTCTAGTTCCCTAACCATCTGTCCCTTTCTCTCTCTCTCGCTCTCTCTCTCTCTCTCTCTCTCTCTCTCTATCTCCCTTTATCTTGCTATAGTCAATAAAATGCTCTGTTGCGGTAGAAGAGCAACACTCATGCCACAAAATTTGCAATGTTAATGAAGCTGTTGCTTGAAAATGGCAGCTTTTTATAGTCGGTTAGATAAAAGTGTCTTTACGAACTGAAAAGTGCATGACACCAAAAAGAAACTATAGACGAGTAGGAAAAACCTTTTTGTTCTATATAAATATTTAAGACTTACTCTGCACTGCAATGAGTTTCAAATTTGTTACAGCTGCACTCAAGATAATTTACGTTTTTGTGTCAATGCATCCGACCAATGATGAGATTCAGTATATCTACAACATATTCCCTCTAGCCTCACCCAAATAAACTAAATAGTACTCCATAATAACATAATATAAACATAATAACATAATAGCAGTAAACAGTGTATTGCGCTGTCGCCGACATTTGACGGCTACGCTTTCGTTCTTAGAGTTTGAAATAGATGTATAGGATATTTGCTTGCCAGGCTTCTCCGCATTTTGTTTAGTTTAATATATCCATTAACACTTAGCAGAAGAAGACGTATGGCTCCCAGGAGCTAATGAACTAATTGCTGTTTAATAAATCGATATATAAGTAATCATTATGCTTATTGCCCCGTGGGTGTTTTTGTGATTGTGTGGGCTTATGGGCCATGGATATGAATATGAGGTCCCCAGCGTCTAATGGACAAGGCTTGGCACACATTATTGACGTGCCGCACAGCAATCGGACCTTGAGGCGCAAGGATTTATTCTTTTCAGTTTTAACTCAACGGCAGCCACACGATGGCAGCAATCAACCTTTGGGGACTGTACATTAAGCACGTCCGCCGAGAAAAAAAATGTGCGCACTGTACGCTGATTAACGTGAAATTCTTCAAGCTGCTGGAAACCGTTGCGTGTGGGGTGCGCTTTCGCACCCTCCAGCCCCAATGAAAGCCCCAACCTCAAACCTGAAACCGAAATAGCACCGGTTCCAGCAAGTGCTTGCCTTTGATCGGATGCCACCATTCCGTGGACCTCACAGCGACAGTAACAAGAGCGCGGCACTAGGCGTGCCAAAGGCACAAAGCGACAGCAGCCACAGGACCCAAAGCAACAGCGCTGAAAAGTGTTGGGGTGGAGCCAGCCCCAGCGCAATCCTCTGGGGGCGTTCGGACAAGGCATTAAATACAATTGGTGCTGGGCTTTAAGAAAATGTTCGCTCGTTAGCTTAGCGGTCGACTTCGACTGCGAGCAACAGCTGCTGCTCTTTGCGGTCCTAAAGTGGGAAAATTTATAGTGCAGAGTTGAAATTGCAGCTCAACGCAATGCTGCAACTAGGGAGAAAAGTTGCAGTTTAAAGGGGCGCCGGGACATTCACAAATACGAAATATTCAAAAAAAAAAAAATTGAAAATTTAAATTAAAAAAAGCTAAATTTTAAAACTGCATCAAGTTTGACATTCAAGTGACTTTAAGGAAATTACGCAAATATTCCATGCATTCGGTCTTAAATAATAACTTGTAGAATTTCATGGAAAAGAGAACTTATAAATAATATAAGAGAATAATAATATTGTTTATAGAGACTATGTTTTAAAAATACAAATAATGTAGGGGAAGCAACGTAGCCCGGCCTTCCCGATGAAGGGCAGCAGCAGTCTTCCTGAAAAAGCTCTAATCTGAACTGGGAAGAAAGATTCATTTCCCAGATGATTTCCCCTGCCCAAACTGATGGGATGAATTAAACTTAGAAAAAATGACCAACAGCTCAATCAATATTGGATTTATATACGTTGCTAATGTAAAAAATGTAGTTGTTGTATCAAGAACAGTATTAACAAATGAGAAATATCCCATCACTATATGGAAAGCTTACAATGTATGAACATGCATTGAGTACTCCAATCTTTGACACGGAAAAACCAATTTCTCTTAATTTGTTTTTTAGAAAGTAGCTTTAAATTTTAGGGTTAAATGTTATGTTTCAATTAGACAAATATATGTAGAAGCGCCTGCGTTTTCTGAGAACTTCTAAATTATAAGTAATTGGCTTTTTTAACAGCCATTCAAAGAGAAAAGGCTTTGTGCTCATGTGTGCCAGGTAATCCATCCATAAGTCCAATTAAATTGTCAACTTGATTCTCTCGGAACAATTTTGTTAATCTTTTTCATTTCGTGATGCTATTTATTCAGTTTCAATTGCCTGTCAGAGTTTGTGAGGTCTATTGATGTTGTTGGCTGACTAATCAGTTTAATTGCCATGCGTTAAGCCATATCAACAAACGCTCAGTCTGTGAATTTGTTGGGGAACAAAACAAACAATTAAAAAACACCCACAAAAATGTCACAAAATTACTTTTAACTTACTTTTCCCGGCTCTGGTTTCTGAAATATTCTTCATTTGCGCTGTAACGTGGCGTTTAATTAGCCAAATTAAAATATGCAAAAAGCAAAAGAAGAAGAGTAATTGGACTGAAAGCGGGCTATTATACCCTTGTAGAGGATATTATAATATTGTCATTTGATGTGTAACGCATGGAAAGAGACACCATAAAGTGTATATTTCGACCTCATAGAGTGTATATATTTTAGATATCTCAGTTTTAAAGCTATCGTCTTGAAACTTTGCATAGATCCGGCATTTTGTTGCACCATTCACCATTCACCATTATCTTCCGCAATTTTAAATTTCACTATGCTTCCTACATATATGCATAATCTTATCAATATCGGACCACGCTCTACAATTCTCTACAAAACTACATCCGCAAATGTCTACAAGGGTATTGAATGCTCGGCTTGCTGCATATACCCTTACTTGCTCGTTTTGGTTTGTGTGTGTGGTTTTGGATTCTTTAGCCCAAACCTCTTTTATGTATTCAAATAAATTTTTGCGTTTGAAACGTTTGCTTAACTGTTGAGTCCTTTAAGGATTTGCTGGCCAGACTGCTAAGCAAATTGCTAGGTATTTTCGGGTTTAGTAGCACTTACTAAGTCTTTAAACTGTTCCAGCCCATTAAACCTAAAAAGCTGCAGGCCGGTAGCTATTTTTGTTGATGGCTTGGCAAATAACAAATTACGCAAATGGCCTGTAAAAAATATTGACATGCTGCAATAACAAAAACAAAAACAGCCGGAGGGAACCTTAGATGATTTCCAGTACAAAGAATGAACAACATGTTTATGGCTTTGAGGTGGGATATTGTATGCTGTTAACATTCAGAAGAAGGTTCTCAATAGACCCTTGCCTTCGGATCAGGAATAAGTTATAAATCAGTTGATAATTCGATTGGCTGCATTCAGCTCCAGTGACTTACATATAAATCAAATCAGATGCAGAGATACGAATGCGATATAGAGCAGTAGACCTTATGGAATTGGGAACCTACCTTACAACTGTAAACTCCCTCATCAATGCGACTCGCTTTAGTAACGCCCAAAATGGCCGTGTAGACATCCTTCGTTTCCGGTGGAAGCACAGTCGTCCAAATTTCTCTGCAAATAGTAAATCATACTCTGTTTAAATGCGTATTTTTCATACATACTATATATGCTTTTATATTCTAACTGGTATTAACTGGTATAACTGGCCTTGTCTAGGAAAAATGTTTTCACATTTCCATTTTTAGAGACGGCAAATGATTTATTGATTATATCTTGCAGATGAAATTTCACATAATCCATTCAAACTCCTGAGCAAAATATAGCTTTACACTTATTGCATTTATGTATGTGTTGTGTATAGTTGAAAGCATTAGTCAGACTAGTTAATTAACAAGGAACTTTCGCTTTTGCACTTGTGCCAGTCGATGCATTCATTTTCACACCCAATACACAGCAGCAGTAAATGAATTGGAGCGTATGCAGCTCCCCCGCTAATTGACCCACTAATAGCAGCTCACTTATCATTCCCCAGCTAAAAATGCACTCTGTGTGTGCTTGTGTGCCTGTGTGTGTGAAAAATCATTGCTAATGTGAAAACAATCGCGGATGCCGCGGCCCGAAGTCAATTAGCGGGCAACATGATTCACTTGAAAATGTTTTTCAAAATGTTTTCGGTGACGCGTCAGTGGGATTGTTGCAAAATCAAAACCAGACAATAGCAGCATGGGTAAATGGGTCAGAATATTTGATGGATGATTCGTTGCTTGGCTGCTTCAGGCTAGACATCCTCCTAACACGAATGTGTTCTCTCTTTATTCACGTGTATGCTTAATAAGATAAATGTCAGGCAAGTAAATGGATGATGAGAAAAATATGGAGGAAAGAAAAACTAAGCAAATTAAAGCTATTAATCTAATGCTAGTTGTTATCAAGCAGACAGAAAAATAAAAACCTCAGTTCAATACACTGATTAGGGTATGGGCTATGGCTTAAATCATTAACTTTCTAGAAACCCAGATTTCAAACATGATTTCTCACAAAGATGGAAATTGCTGAAATCTATATGAAATTCAATTATTTTCAATATTTATTGAAATATGATTTAGTGAATAACGCATTTGACCTATTTATTTAATTGAAGAGCATGTAAAATTCGTTAAAAATAATTCTCTATAAATTGATAAAACCAACAAAATATCGGCAAAATAAATGGACTCTGTTCTTTTGCAATAAAATCTAAAATTATTTGTAATTTTTTGTTTTATTTCATGTATATGAGTAGATTTGTTTTTGTCAGTTACACTTGTTGGATGATTTATTACATCGATTGTTTTTATGGCACAAAATGCAGCAATTTGAGTGTGAACTAAATTAAAAAATGTATATTGAAAAATGGGGATTTTAACAAAACTCATTTAGCCAAAATGCGAATTTGAAAAGGAAACAGTTTGTATCGGCTCTCAAGTTAAGAAATATATCTTAAAGGATACATATTTCACAGCATCAGAGAATAATTCATGCATTCCTTGAAATACGCTCGAGCAAATCTCAGCAGCTCTCGTCAGCATTAGATAAAGTGGCAAATAGATAACTCAAATATTCAAAGCCTATTTGGGTGGTTCTGCCTGTAGATTATTGCAATTTAGTGCTTACCTGTGCGCAAGTTGTCCTTGCACCTTGCCACTTAGCAGCCTGCTGCCTTCCGCCTGCAGCTTGATGAGGGGATAAAGTAAACTCCGAATCCAAAACCGAAACCAAAGGCAAAACCAAACTCTTGCAGATGGCAACAACTTAAGTGCTGTTTGGGGTTTTTGGGGTGCAAACAAACGAGTGGGGAGGGAAAGTGGGCGGGCCTGTCAGCTGCTTGGTCGAGCAAACGCAGGCTTAGTCAGTGAGTGCATTCCACTAATAACTTTTACGCATGGATAACATCGGCAGCAAGGATAACAGCTTCAAACCATTGAAAAAGTGCCCGAAAACCGCACAAAACGAAAATGTGGTTAGAGCAGCGCCGTAAACCACAGCCGAGCCCCAACAGAGTGCGTCAAGCAATTTGCACAGGTGCATTGGCCAATGAAATGGGCGCCAGTAATGGAGGCGTGGCATTGCCGTGCATACAAAGCACTTAACCCACAATTTGCTAATGGCCGACGGCGCAAGATTTTGCCTGTGCCAGTCCCGGTGCCCGCTCCTGTACCTGTGCCTCTTCATGTACCTGTCGGTACGCACCTTCAAAATCAATTAAAAGGCAACGGAAGTAATAACATTCTGTGCAGGAAGTGCGTAACGGTTAAATGCAGCAGCGCAGCAACCGCAAAAACAGCAAAGCTCAGTTCTCGTTTACGCCAAATGAGCAATAGCGACAGCCCGAAGAGCCCAAAAAGCAACATCAACAAACACAACAACAGATTTCATGACGCACAGGAAGCCGCCTCAGTGCTGGTTACTCTTCGACTAATACAATTACATACTAAACTGTTACGCAAATACACGCTTATACGAGCGTCGGGCGAACGCAACAGCACAAAGATAAAGCGAGCCACTGCTCTCTCCATATCCCCTTCTTCAACAAGCAAACAGCAACAGTTAACAGAATCCGCAATCCATAGAGATGAGCGCGTGAAAACAGCTGCTGCCTTAAATGCTTTTTTGTCGTCTAGTTATAATCTTATGTATGCATATAATCGGAGTATATTTCTTGTACTCTGAACAAACATCTTGTTTTGACAACAATATATAAAGAATAATTTATCTATTCTGATTATATGTAGAAAGCTCGAACGTTTCTATTGCTTGCATTTATGATTCTCTACATGAACAAGTGACCTTCTCTAGAAAGAGAGAAGCGTCGTCCTTGCGGGCTGCTTGACTGCATTTGTAAACTTGCAGCTACTGTATGGGCAGAAGCAACGATTACTGCATTGGCATTCATCGAAAGTGTGCGTGTGTGTGTGCGCACCGATATGAGTGTAAAAGTATGTGGAAATGTTTGTACTTACAGTTTAACCAACTTTCTGCTGATTTTGCTTACTCCTCACATACACTTATATTTATGCATGTATGTGTTTGGCAATGCTTTCATTTTCGAGCTGATGTGATTTTTTGAACCTGCACGAAAGGGTCCATAAAGTGGCATCGGCAATAGAGTTTACTGAATCACTTCGAACGCTTAAATTGCATACAAATTGGATGGCCATAAATGAAAACTAGGCAAGACGAAATGACAGTGATTGACGTCAACTAGTAAAGTTTACAAAGATATCAAAGTTTTTTATCCAGAAATCTAATTTGTTTGTTTATAGACAAAATTCTTATTTTTAATTGAGAAATTGAGTGATTAGCCCTAGTTTTACATATGGTAAAAATATGCCAAACCTGGAACTTTATGATCGCAATGGTACTTTGCTTCACTGGCGAATAATGGCACATAATATTCTGCAAGGAGTTTATATATTTATATCGACTTTTAGTAACACTTTCGACATTTTCTTGAATTCTTTGGTACCAAATATTTTTATTGGAGGTCACGTTACATTAAATGTTTCCTGAGATGCAGACAAGAGATTTTCCAGACAGTAAAGATTTATTTCAATAAAGTTGTTGGGGTTATATTATTGCCTTTGTTATTCTAGGCTGCTTGTCCATCATTTCGGCTCGACTTTGATTGAAAAAGCGAGTTACCATAAAACAAACCGCACTCAAGCATCATATGCCCAAAAGCAATACAACAACAAACAACATTAGCTTCTTGGCCATATACGAGTAAATATGCATAAATAACAAGCATATGCTGGGCGCAGAGCCGTAAAATAACAACAATAGCTCAGAGCGATCTTTTTGGTCGCGCCCCTGTCCCGATGTCTCATGGATGAATACGAGGACAGGGATTAGATTTTTATATGACCAACACCGCAAAAGCCTTTGGGCTTTGAAATACAAATCCATCGCGATGGTTTTATGAGTTCATAAAAATTGACCTATATGTAGGTGTTTACTCTGATTGTATTTTTGTTTGCCGAGAGCCCGATATTGTGGGAAATTGAAATTGTGAAGTTACTTTTGTGCTGAATGTTTTATGCGCGCCTGTGTGTAAGGCTCGTAAATATGAATAAATCTGTATGTTCGGGACGGCTGTCCCGGCCATGCATTAAAGCTGCAGGCTCCATAATCGTAACTTGATTAGAAATACGATACAGTCTACCCAAGAATTTAAGGGCAATACATTTACACATATACACATGCATAGATAGGCTGGTACGTCCAAGGGGCATATAAAAACTTTATTAAACGCAACTACACATAAAAATAAATCGATGACAAAGTACGCGACGCGTTTTCAGCTTCTGTTCCAGTTGTTGTCCTTCTGCGTGACTGTGACGCCGACGTTGGCAATTTTTTGTATTTTTTTTTTCTTTTTTGCGTACTCAGGCTTAGACTTAGGGCTTGGGCCCACAATTCACTTCAAGTTGTAACAAATTTCATTACAATCGTAACAAGAAAACGTGTCTCAACAACTAAATTGCGAAAGTGAAAGCAAGAGCAAAAATTGCACATAACTAGGCTGCCCCGAACGTAGGACGTAGGGACATCCATGGCCAAAGGCTTGATTGGCTTTTTTACAGAGTCGCTGTTGACGCAGCGATTAAACTTTAACATATCGCTGTTAAGCTACAGTATCTGTTAAGCTTTAAGCAACAGTCTTTGTCTATCTCTCTCCATCTGCTGCCAGGGATCAGCATGTTAAAGTGACAAACACTGTCGGGATTCCGTCGCTCCGAACATTTTAACGATTTTTTTTTCAGCCAAATGCCCCACTTCGAACGGGCTCTCATATTATTTGCCCCTTGGCATATTGCTGTCATACTATGAATTTTGTTATTGTTATCATGCCGGCATTTCCTTTTTTGTTTAGGTCAAAACCTGCAGCAGCATTTCCTTTTTTTTTCTGCTGACAAGCAGTTGGTTTTTCCACATTCATATTTTATTGGCCTGCGTATAAGAGGACAGTAGGCAAAGGGTCCTTTGCCCTGCGGAAGGGACTAGGTGAATTTTATTCAAATTTGACGCTAATGAAATGCCACGTGACAGGCGTTCGAGTGTCCTTGGAAAAATCAAAATGAATATGTTTCACAAAAAAAATGTGATAAAATCTGGAATATTAGCTGTAAATAATATAAGAGCACAAGAATCATTTTTTGTACTGAAATATTTTATTTCTAGCAAAAGGTGTTGTTTCTGTGAACTTTGTAATGACTTTTGCAGGTAACAAGAAAATTAAAAATCCTCTGGTAAAAACCTCTAACCAAAAAAACCTCTGCCAGGAGAGAAGAAAAATTTCCTTATTTAGGCTGCAAACCACACTCAAAAGTGAGGGCTGTGTGTTTTATCCCTTAATTGCAAAATAAAGATTGGGCAATATGGGAGCCAACCTGAGACGAAACCTCAGTTCAGATTTGTGTGCTTAGATAAAGTCCTTTATTGGCATTAAGTAAATTCCACATGAAACTTTAAAGATAATATTGCTATAGTTATAGATTCTAGTGGGCCATATTTGATAACGTTTACAACAATTTCACTAGGTGTCAACAAGAATAAAATGAACAATAGAACTATTAAGATTACTTGAATGCGTGGAGTACTCCATTAAAGGTGCTCGGATATGACTGTGTGAATGGTTAGGAATGCATTTGGGCTTTGCCAGGATTGTTGCGATTGCTAAATCTCCGCAATGCTCCACATACTTTGGTACTCTAGTTAAGCTTCTTTCAAACTGAACGACTGCCTCTGACGGCCTACACGCGGCACAGGAGGCGCTTCTTCCATTTACAGAGAGGAGGCCAGGCACGCGCAACCGCCAGACGTCGCCAGCTTCATTTGTCTGTCGCTGTGCCAGCAGGATGTGCCTCGCCACCATCATCTGATGCGTTCTGGTTCGCCTGCTCAATGGCCTTGGCCGCACTGGGATCCGCAATGCTGCCAAAGTAGTTGCCGGTGGGCTCGATGTCCACCACACGCTCAACGTCATCTAGTTTGGGTGGTGCTGGCACCGTCACCATGAGTATGCCATCCGCCGAGAAGGTGGCACGCGCCTGTGTGGCATCATAGTGCCGGGGCAGCTTGTAGCAGCGCGTAAATTCGCGCGTGATGCACAGCTGACCCTTCTCGGCGCGATCGTCTGCCTGCTTGCCCTCCACGCAGATGGTGTCGCTGTTCTTGGCATTAACCGTCAGCTCGCCAAGCTGGAAGTGATGCACATCCAGAACCACTTTAAAGGTGCCGCGGCCCAGCGAGTCCGGCTCCGTGCCTGTCTCTATGACCACACGCCCCACCAGGCACGAGCCGTGGCACCAGGCGCTGTCGTCCACGCGCAGATGAAACTCCCGGGCGCACACGTCCATCTCGTGGGCCAGGTAGTAGCGCCTCTGGCGGCACTTCGGCTCGCCCGTTGACCAGTGCCTACGCGGTGGCCAGTGATAATGTGCGCCACCATGCTCGTGCTCGTGCTCCCAATCCCAGTCCCAGTGAATGGGCATGCTGTGGCCACGGTTCGTTCTCTTTCGTTTCGGTGTGTGCCCTGTTGTGCTGTGCGGGGGTGCTATTTTTCGTTGCACACGGAGCAAACGCGTTGCTTTTTGGCAAGGGGTGCCAAAAGAACCGTTGTCCTCTGCTGTCTTCCACCCTGCTCGACTCTTACTAACTAACTAACTGGATAGCCAACTGCCTGACCCGCTCGCCGAGGAATTATGCAGAGTTATTCGAACTGATACACAATACCATGCGACTGTACCGGTGCCAGGCCCAGGCAGCAACTGTGCCGAGTCGTTTGTAAAATCATTCCAGTGCCTAGCGCAGTCTTCCACAATAGTCGCTCCTCCAACCTTCCTACACATTGGGAGATATGCAGCTTGCCATGCATTGGCAAAAAGTGGGGCAACCTCAACCCGAATGTTTGATCAATACTCTGGTGCTGTCTAGCGCAACCCTTGCAGCTATTTTTAGGCACAAAGGGCGCCAATGAGTTGGAAACAAGCGCCAAACAAGCCAAACAGTGATGCGATAATGCCCCAATAACGTTATGAAGCAGCCGAAGCAACGACTTTATGCAACTAATTGTGGGCATTGTCGCCTGGCTCAGATGCGCCTGGCTCAGAGATGCGCCGCGGCGTTCGGGCGTGAGCTCTGTCTACGCATTGTGGCAAATGGAACTAATGAAAATCGTGACCTCCATTCGGCACGTCTCTCATATGAGAGTGAATATGACATGTATGTACAAATACAGGGTGCTGTTGCGTGTTATAGTTAAGGGAGGTATCCTCCTGGTAAAAAATGGAAAAATCAAGACATTCTCTTTTCGTTTTGTTATCTACATTTCATTGCAATCTGGCAGCACGTCATGGGTATCATGGTGCGAAATACATTTTTAACTACATGTTAAACTAGTTTTTAATACATGTCTATAACTGATCAGAATATACAAAATTCAAATATATTTTTCATCCTTATAATTGGCTATAAACGATTACAATTGCACTTAATTTCGAACAATTTCGAGGGTTTTCTACTGCACCCTATATCCCACATAAGAGAACACAGCGCATTCGGATACAAAAAAAAAAAGACAAAATAAAAACATTTTATTGCATTGTTCCAGACAACGTTGGCGATGTCAAGACATTTGCAGCAGTATTGGTGTTGTTGTAGCCTGGTTGGCCCCGGGTTGAGCCAATTTGTAAAATAACGAAATATGTATATACTATATTTTACTTATATTGTGCTGGGGGTCAGGCAGTTTTGCTGCTTGGCTGCTGAAATTGAATTTCTGCTGTTAGCTTTGCAGTTTGACAAATTTTCAGCAAACAAGCCAAAAGTGACTACAGCTTGACACAGCTGAATGACAGATCGTTGTGTTCTTGAATGCAACTGGAGAGTTTTTATCCAGATTGGTTGAGGAACAGCAGGACATAAGCGGAACGCAGGAGATGGCGTCGACGGGTTTGTCGAAAAGCATTAACTTAGACAAAAGTTTTTAAGTAACCGTTTGTACCATGTTAAGAGACAGCATGTAATTAAAGTTAAATAAAAAGTGTGGCAGTAAAAACAACAACCAAAAGTAGAGCTTAAAAAGGGAACATCTATGTATAATGATTCTTGATATAATGGTGCATTTTCTCCTCTCTTCCTAAGCTTACAAATGTTTACTGTTGTGGTTGAATCTGATATACATGTACCTTTATATATTTACTAAACGTGACGTCTTCCCTAGTATAACTCAGTGGGTATCGATTAAGCACGTTCTAGCGCGCTTTTCAGAACCAATATTTATGTATACACTGTTCGGTTTCAATTGCTATCGGGGTGGTTCCCCTTTTTTAGTGCCGACAGACTCGGATTAAGGAAACCAGGAAAGTACCTTTTTTAATCGCCTCATATACGCGAAATAGTAACTGGCAAAATTAATCATTCTCGCCAATTGAAGTAAAAGATACTTTTCACCAGAAGAAGTAAAACTTGCTTTTGCTCACCCCAACCCCAGTTTCTGGTAAATTAAAGTGCCTGTCCCTTTGTTTGTTATAGTTTTGAATTATTCCACTGATGAAACTATGTATAAGGTACAATTACTCAGTATTCTCTTTCCTTAATAAAGAACATAAAATAAATAAGAGTAGTGAATATAATTTTCCCATAGTATGTACTCAGACAAAGTACATCACCCACCTGAATGCTGCAAATTTCAACACTTGAATGCAAATGACGCTGTATTTTTGTAAAATTCCCTTATTTCTTTAGGACGCACGTGTCTATGAAATTAACAATAGGTTGTTATAAACATATCTATTATTGGAAATAGGCTCTCAGATCATCTTTAACTTTACCAGTAAATGTGGTACAACAAATCGCATTCAGTTCGCTGCGATTTGCCAAGCGATTCACATAAAGTTTGCTCGCCTTAAGTTAAACTTCAGTTTGTGGTTTTTGCTGTGAGTGCCAAAAGATAATTATATTCCAATATACATGCTTGCCGGAGCTGAATTAATTCCCAGTTAATACAGGAAATTTAAGTGTTAAGTGAGCATAATATAAATTTAATTACCAATCATTTTGTCTATACAAATTTAAATCTGATCACAAAAACCGCCAGCGGGATCCAATCCAGCATTCAACAAATCGCACCTGAAAGTTAATTCCTGCATCATAAACCAATACAAGCACATTGTATAAAATTGAATGAGTAATATTTGCTAAATGCCGTGGGCAGCCCTAAAACTAATAACAGAATAAACAGCGCTGTGACACCCAAACAGACACTTTCCACCACCAACCGTCTCGCAGAGGGACGCACACGTTGCGGGCCACACGATTAGAAACAGAATTAACGACCGCGCTTCGGCGTTTGACATAGATTACTTGAGATACCAACGTTGAACGCACATGTGCGACCATGTTAATAGGGGAAGAGGGACTCTGCAGGGGTAGGTTAGGATTCGTTAATCAAGGTGTTGGCCTTCGCCAAGTTGTGATAGCTCAGGGATGCGTTAGCGACGTGATTGGAAAGTAATTGCATTAATTAACTCGCATCTGCGGCTGAGGCGGTGTCCTTGGCTAGTTTTGATTGAGCAGCTGCTTACCGGGTCAGAGCTGGCTTGTTGCAAGTAGACTTAAGCGTAGCAAATCTGGGATTAAGAATATCTTATTTTGTGTATTGTGTATCCTGAGGTTATGCAAAAAGCATCAATTTTTCGTTGCGCTGATTTATAACTCATTTCCTGACGCAAAGCCATAACCAAGGGGAGTAGGAGCAGCGCACTGCCCCTAAGCAAAGTGAAATCAAGCATTCAAAATTCACTTACTTCCGGTTATTTTAGTACGCAAAGTAAAGTCGGCCACTAACGAGGAGCTGAGGCAGTGGACGAGTAGCCGGCCACGCCTGGAGTGACCCAATGCTTAGTCGCTTGTGTAATGCGAAGTTAGTAAATGTCCAAATGAATGACTTCACTTGACTTTAGTTAAAATATTTACTCATATTTTGCACCCAGTCGTCTGAGGAACATGTGTTTGTGGCTTTTGTACAGCTGTAATACTTTACACATCAATGCGTTCCCAGTTCCCCTTCGACGGTGGGGGAGGGAAGCGAACACATGTAATACTCTGAATTCCAAATACGACCATCAGAAGTTTGGGGCACACGCGTCAATCTATGAATAGAAACTCTGCCAATCAAAATGTACAAAGCTTTATAAATTCCTGTTCACTGTGACGTGCAGCGAAATTCTACAAACAAATATTTTGTCACAAATAGGAGAAATTATTTCAGTTTGATAAACCTTTGAAGCCATATAAAAATAAAGCTGGTGCAGGTATATAGTCCCAACGAATAACTAATGTCTAGCTTTGAAAAGTTAACTGTGCTGTTTGTTAAAATTTTATGTGTGTAGCATGAATATGAAACAAGTTGTGCAAGTCAATTTGGTAAACAGCTGTTCACATTAACTTTGGATTTATTGTTTTCTGTTTTGTATGGATTTTGGAACTTGTTATTTCAAGAATAAAATAAAATATTTGTTTAAACAGCATTGAAAGCAGACATTGCACACTCATGCGAAGTAAATTGTACAATTCGGTGCAGGGTATCGCCCAGTCGAGTACAGGGAAATGGAAATTTTTGAAATATTTACTCAAAAATGGGTTGTTAACATATTGATTTTGAGCAAATTTTGCAAAATGGTTAAATATTTATTGATATTCATGTTTTAAAGGATACAACCTTGGGTACATTCAAATATGAATTCTGTTTGCAGATATGACCTTTAGCGGCACGCGAAACGACTTGCACTCTGCTCTGCTTCAATCCATTTGTTATTCCACCTAACGCGCCCCTTGCGCCCTTCCAGTTGTTGCCGATAACTTGCGCAGTGCCTCTTATTGTGCACAAATTGTCAAGGCTGCATGGCCCCTCTGATGCGGCTGGGCCCAAGCCCCTAGAAACCTCTAGCAGTCGAGCAGTCGTCCAAGCGACAACCCCTCGTTAGTTACGGCCGTATGCTTTTTATGTAATACACCACAAGCAGAGGGTGGGACAGAGGTAGAAGGGGCAGCAGCACAAAGGTTGTGCGAATTCTGGCCTGCACATGGGGCAGAGTTTTGTGTGTGCCCCACAGATGTGTGCTGGGTGCCCATTCTAGGGTTTACGATCAATCATTCGCCTTGGCTGACTGCGGTTAGGCTGGTCCAACTCTCGCTGTGGCTCGCCTAGCTGCTCGACGTCTCGTCTGACAAATCTTTATCTTTGCCCTTACTTATTTATCCTTTTTGGCCGTTTCATTTTTATTTTGCCAGGGCATTTTATGTCATGTTTATTGATGTGTAAAAGTCATAAAGTCAAATTGAACACTTGTGTTGGAAAATCAGCCCAAACCTCTAGACCCCCCAAATATTCGAGCCACCCTCAGCGTGGAATGCTATTACCGTTTTTTTTTTATATACAGCTTTTTATATTTTATTTCATTTTAACAAAATTGCAGACGAAAAACAGAGTGAGGTAAATACCCTTTAAAAATGAAATAATAACAAAATAAACACCCGCTTTAACTCTTTTAGCCAAAATCTCTTTTTTTGTTTTTATAAATAAATGCATTTGTTATGTTGGCAAATAACTTGGCAGTTCTCTGCTGCAGGGTATATTGCAGTCGATCAGTGCAATATATGCTCTCCAATCAATTGGAATATTCGAAGCGTAGTATTTGTTTTATAGTTTTCTAATTCAATGGTCAACTGTAAGAGGCAGCTGCGACTACTAGACTTTGGGTAACAAAGTCCCAGCTCAGAGCCGGGCTAACTTAAGATTAAACTTACCTCGTTGCCTTGGAGGCGTTTACATTGGCGCCATCTTTGAACCATTGGAACTGCATGCGTGATGAGCCTTGGGCCGTGCAGGATATGATAAACTCGTTGTCCTCTCGCACAGCTGCCTGCGGTTGATTGACGCTCAAGTCCTGCAACGAAAATGATCCGCAGTTTCATGCCACAATATTCACTAATTAGACGCCATGTGTAGAGCATGGATGAGAGGGGGCGGTTGGAGGAGTTGTCCGACAGTTCCGGTCCCTAGGCTGCTGTCAAGCGACGCAAATTCTGTGCCGTCGTTTGGGAGCACCCTGAGGTTTCCGGCTTGTCGGTTATGTTAATGCAACCTAATTGCAGGCAGTGGCGGGCTTGATGGCCACCTGATGAGGCCAATTGTTCATGTGCTTGCCGCAATTAATAAATAATTATTTTCGTTGTTGCAAGCCAAGTGGCAAGCGGCAAGTGGCAAGTGGCGAGTGCCGCATTGTTGACGTGTTTATGCGCACATTTATGCCCACTCATTTGTTGCTTTTATTGTTTTATTGCCATTGTTTTTATTGTCCGTGTTGCTGCCACACGTGCGACAAGAGTAAATAAATTAATGTTTAATTTATAACGGAAATAAATGCGGAGACACCCATGTATGCTTGTGGTGATGCATGCAAATATTATATAATACTTTATCTCTTGTCCGCTTTTACAGTCATATATGGTATTTATTAATAATAACGCTAGAGACCAGAAATCAATGTTGCAATGCTCGAGCTGATTGAGTGGACCCATTTAACTGATGTCGAATATGTTTTTCTGAATGTCAAATTGTAAAATTTAATTTAAAATAATTGAATGCAGGATAACCGGGACATATGTAAATACAAAATTCGAATTCGGATCGAGTCCCAGAGATACGTATGGATGAGGTCTTGTCTTGTAACTGCAGTAAATGGGCCTATGCAGATTTATGACTATTCTTGTCGATGAAGGTGCAAGTTGAACTTTGAAAGTAATCAGCGGAATCCTTTTCGTTCTCACTTACCAGCATATTGAGGGGTGGATTCTCGTCGAAATGATGAAAATTCGAGACCAACGTAAAGTTTCCAATTCGTCCACGTTCTACCATTCGGGTAATGGCCTCTCGAATGCGTTGAGAGTCGCCTTTGATGCCAAAGAAGTGAAATGTTATATCCAAGCGATCTGTGGTATTGGATATTAATTCCAGATCGCTTATTTTGGTAATATTAAAGTTGCGCAAAACGCGTGTGAGCTGTAATAGATTAGATTAGATAGAAAACAGATTTTATCAAAGCTATCATATTATTGATGGATTGATGATTCTTAAAATACGCCGAGCACTCAAGGGGCCATTAAAGTAAATTGACAGCCTTTCGATTTCCGAGCACCAGGCATTGATTTTTATTACCCAACTAGCTTTGGTCCTTATCCAACTGGGGGCCAAAATCTTTGGGATTACTTTTCCCAGCCAGCTGCCAAGTTGCTTATCATTCGAAATGAATGATAATTTATTCCAGTAAATGGCACCATTGAGCATTGGGCACGCATAAAAAATCCAATGTCAATGCAAAAGGTAAAAAGTTGCTAGCCTACAGTATGTTAACTTGGTAACAGATAGCCGTGAGAAACCCACAGTCGCAGTAGCGTTTGACGCGTGTCGTGACACAAAAACGCACGATTTAACATGACATGTTCGTTCTCAGAAAATCGGGTTTCATACATGTTAATATTGGACTCATCAACACAAAACCCCAACCAAGAGAACAGATACAGATACATATATACAGACTTATAAGTATGTATGTAGGTAAGAAAGACTTACTTAAATTTATGATAATCGTATGGGAGGGTAACATTTACAAGCGTACAAAGTAAGAGAACATACATAAAAATAAACGAAATATATATATAAAGAAATACGTACAAGTGTGCGTATAGACAAACATACACATCACTTGCCTACGTACTTACAAAAAGAATCACTTGTTTATTTATACGTCCGTATCACAATACATGCCTTACACACATACATAAATATATACACATACATACATATACAGTCATTAGTCAAAGACCAACTCAAAAAGAAAACTTATAGCAAAAGAATCTACATCTATTAGCCCCAATAGAATTCATGAGAATCGCGTAGTAGGGCATCATAAAATACTAAGCAATTTTTTAATTGCAGCTCATTGGGAAGTCAACGTGGTCTGCATTTGATAACAAATTTGCAACCAACGCTTGACCAACATTATTTGATAATGTACAGGTTACAGGTCACTGTTCGAAAATGGGTTTTAAGCTGATCGGATGCTAAACAACGAATTTCGTACAGCATTTTATCATATATTTTCTACATTTGCGAGTGTAATTTTCTAAACACTTGACTTGGGGTGGTCTTACATCATATAAACTTACTTTCCTCCTAAAGTTTCCTGGTAGGGTCTGATGTGGATCATCAATCAGTCAATCCGTAAGGGCAAACAGTCTTGTTTTAAAGTATAGTTAGGTTTTTTTTACAACAGTAGGTACTCTTGTACAGTGGAGGCCACTTAAAGTAGTTTCCGCTTGCCTTTCCTTTGGCTCTTTTCTTATCTGACCAACTTTAAGTTGAAAGTTTTTCTTTGGCCCGCAGAAATTGGCTATAAAATGCAATTTTGCCTTTGCCCAACGAAACTTTTCCTTATTTTTTCTCTTGTTGTACCACCGTGTGTCATAATGTGGGACCAGTGTGATGGCAGTGTCTGCCTTATCCTTATTTAAATGATTATTCTTTATATTAAAGTCGTTTGCTCCTGTTGGTCGCCGGCCCCATTCGGAGGGTCATTGCTCTGGCCAAAAGTTTTTTAAAACTTTTGCAGTATTTGCCCGCCACCACGGACCACAACTGTCTACTTAAATATTAATATTATTGAGCTATATCCTCTTCATGGCGCAGGCTTCTAAAGTCAACGACTCTTTTTGCGAGCTTACAGTGAAAAAAGAAAACTATCACAAATATTTGCGGCACAAGCATGGAATAAGAGTCGTTGTTGCACACGTTCGCTTCAAGCTGGTAACTGTCATTAGAAGTACTGTTAACTTGGCAAGTTAAGGCCAATACGGCAACGCTTCATTTGCCACCAGAGCGGCATAAAGCGGACGGCCAAAAAGGCAAAGCCAAAGCAGACAGAAATGCAGTTTGGGGCATTTTCGGTGAGAAAAATGTGGACATTTACCACACAAAACAGGCCAACTAGAAAACTACCTTAAAAATAAAGAGAAATGCTGCTTCAAGGACCACAGAAGGAAAATGCAAGAGATTCACCTTACATACTTAAAACTAAAATACTATACTGTGCTAAGCCCTACGAGAAATATTTAAAGGAGTACCTATTTTTAAGAAAGGCTTTGAGAATATTCTATCTTTTCATTGAGTCATTCGTTGTGCGTCTGGAACACACCCTAATTCGAGTTAAGATATAATTAATTTCAATTAATATTAAATTCGATCTACACCAATAAAGGAGGGAGAGTAAGAGAGGAGGTCATATCTCAACATACCTTAGTTTACACTTAGCTTTTTCTGCCTGAGTAGAGAATATTTCTTAGGCAAGCAATCTAAACTTGATCAGTTTAACTTATTACCCAAGGTTTTCTATACTGGAATGCACCGAATAT
Source organism: Drosophila ezoana (assembly GCA_035045725.1). Classification (NCBI taxonomy): domain Eukaryota; kingdom Metazoa; phylum Arthropoda; class Insecta; order Diptera; family Drosophilidae; genus Drosophila; species Drosophila ezoana. The sequence goes on from JAWNOU010000005.1 coordinate 9,803,233, forward strand.
ACTACTCACATTAAACTACTTAAGCTGCAAAACAAACCAGCGCAAATACCCTACTCCTCTCACACACACACACACACACTCACACAGACGTAACCAATTAGCTCTTTTAATTAACACAACATTAAAGCATTGCAAAATGTGGCAGTTGAAAAAATACGTAAGACCGTGCAGGAAGAGGCAAACCATGAAATCAAAGCTGACAACATAAGAAAACTTTTGGCCTTGGCAGGTTTTTCCGGGACGTTTTAAGACCTAAAGTGGCAGTGGGTGTGGGGGCTAACGCAAGGCGGGAAAGAAGAGGAAACTTGAAACTATGCAAGACGTGGCGGCAATCATCCGCTTATTGGTAGTTATTACAATAGTTTTCTTTTTGTTCACGCCTTCGAGACGTGCTCGCCGGCCTTGGAGGCACTTGAATGGTTCCGTACTTTGGCTTTTTAATATTTATTATTATTTTAATTATTTTTTGTTTTTCTACACTTTGTAATTATATTGCACAAGCGCGAGAGTAATGCAATATTGTTGCTTTAATTAGAGCGCAGCTCTACGGGCTACTCGAAGAAATTAGCTCTGCTCGGGCTTCCATTGTGCGACAATGCAACATGCTGTGACACTGGAGTGTAAAGTAAAGCCCGGAATGGTTCCGGCTGCCCACTTCAGCGGAGGCTGCCAATGTCGTGGACGAGGTAAAACTTCACTCAGCTTATGTCAATATATAGTTAAGGAATTAATCAAAAAATGCATCAGAAAAAATAGAAAGAAAACCCGAAAAAAAAACAGCAACAACAAAAATAAATATTTTCAGTTAATATAAAAGAATTTTCCGTTGCCACTGTGAATTTTCGCCGTTGTTTTTTAATAAATATTCCATCAAATGAAAACTTGCAAGTGCTGAGTAAAAAATGTGCAACAGTCAATGTGCTGAAAAGTGGCGTCCAAAGTTTACAAGAGCCTGCCTGAAGATGCGGGGGAGCGCCGGCTTCGGCTTCGGCTGCGGCCTGTTCGTTTGTTTGCGCCTGTTGGTAAAAATGTTTCAAGTTAAAGAATGGAAAAAACGCTGATTGTTTACTCAAAAGTTTTCACAGCGGCTGGCGGACGGCTTGTCTAGCGGACGCTCTCTTTGGGGGACCCCTCTCAAATTAAAATGAAGATAAAAGTACCTCTTGCTGTGTCATCATTCTGAACATCAGAGCCAATATTAAAGTTAGATTTAGTTGCGTTAGCATTAAGCCTTTTATTTACATATAAGTTAGTTAGTTACATATGTATTTATCAGGTGACTCTGTTGGGCTTACTTCATGAGTCTGTGGTACATGTAATAAATTCGTTTAGGCTTCAAAATCATCTCCCACAGAATCATTTGAATTTATAGATATTTAACTTCAAATATGCCTGTAAAGCCAGGTTTTCCAAGTAATGCTTGCCTCTCTCTAACTATCAGTTAGCAAGTGCATTCTGCTGGCTTAAGTGTTTAACCCTAGATTGAAGAACATTTTGCCCATGGTCTTTTTAGCGGCTGCCTTCATTCGTATCATTGTTATCTTAACTCTGTGCTAATGGCATTTTAATTTCCACATGCGAGAGCCGGAGAGCGGAAAATCTTGGAGGCGTCGCTTTCCGTGCTGTGGCAAAAGCTGCAAGCAGCTTGTGCGTAGCAGCAGGATATTTACTCAGTCCGCAACTGATAAAGGCAAATTACCAATGCCAAGTTAAATAATAAAGAAAAGAGTGAAGTGGAGACGGCATCAAATGCATATTTAAACGATGGCGGCTATTTTAATTAAGATGCTTTCCATTTCAGTGCAGCTGCGCAGAAAAACACAACAATCTCAGCTTCAATTTGGCAGTTTGGCAACGTTCGTAACACAATACAGTCGAGAACTACCAGAGAAACGTGAGACATCTGATGCCAACTTCTTTTTGGTTCTTTCAACTGAGAAATATTTTTTTTGGCTGCAAACTTGCTACCTACTAATAGGGCTTAACTGCTAAAAAGTTAAGAGTTTAGAGCCGGCAATGGGGGGAAACTTTGTCGAGGGTCCTTTAATTAGTCTAGTTTAACTTTCGTTAACTATCGTTCTCATTAATGATGCACGTTGGTTATCAAATTCGATCACAGTAGCAAAAATAATTTGATGGCATTAAAATACGATTTTGAGCCAAATAAATGTCTGAATATGAGCACAATATTTCTTTAATTGATTAATGAAAACATAATAGTTACTTTCGGGTATCTATTTTAACATGTTATTCTTCGCAGATGTCATATGTCTTAAACAATAAAGCGAATCAAAGTCTTAGCAAAATAGCTTAAAAAATAAGACTTGTTGGCATCAAGAAAGTATATATATAAAGGTTCTCACATTATAAAGTAAGAAGTTTTGCGGCAATATTGTGTGATCATCTTAAAATCATTCGCTTCAACTCTTAATGTGCCGATCTAGTTAGTTAAAGTAATTTTAGCTTTCTAAACATTTTGAATACTTCCATAAACTTTATGATCCACCCTCGCCAGCTAACACGTCGAGGAATGCATTTCTGCTGTGAAGATTCTTGGGAGCAGCAGCTTTGCCAAGTTTTTGTGTTGTCTCAGTGTAGGCGCGGTATATATTTTGGCCCACCAACAGGATGTTTTACGTTAATGTACTCGAGCCAGCCATTATCTTGCTCTGTTTCTGTCTCCTTGCCCCTCCCCAGCTGCTTTAAAGCACACAATTTGTAAACTAAAATGGCCACTTGTCTGCCTTTTGCCATTCACAGTTGCGTCGGTCGCCACACCTTAATCTATCAGCAGCAGGCAGACCTGGAGGCGTATCATCTACAAAATGCCAGGCGTTGTCTTCCTAATCGTTGTGCCAACGGCGAATTTTGAACGCGAGTTGATTTACGGTAAGTAGGCAAAGCGCAAGAAATTGAATAAGCGCTGAGAGCTAATTAAATAGGAAAGTTACAAATTTGCAGCCCTGCTCACTTGCAGCACAATATTGTGGCATGCCTCCTGGTGCCCGCCACCAAATCCATCGACATCCACATCCGCTTTCACATCCACCAGCGGCTGCATGCGATGGTGCTTAGGCGCGTAATTATGTTGTTTAGTGGCGTTATTAATTATTTTATGACAACGTAAATGTGTAAAACTGCTCTCGGCGCCTAAAAGCATGCTCCGAATGTTGCCCACAACAGACCTCTACACACCACACCCACACACACATGCGAGCTGTATCCTCTTCTTTTTTTTTTGGCCCTCTCTGTTTGTCCGCTTAAAGAGGCTTCAACAACCAACAGTTTGCTGTCTAAAAATTGAATATTAAATTTTAATTAGCCAGACCGAGTGGGGTTAAGTGTAAGCATGTGAAATGGATGCGGCGAGTGGGGCTGGTATGTGCTATGTTTATTTACTCGCAAGCTGGATGTGTAAACATCACGTTGCTAGGGATGTGGGAAGTTAAAGTTTAGCTGGAAAAGGTTAGGATGGAAGCGCAGTCAGAGTTAACAACTTGTTGTTGTTGTTGCAGAAGCACATCAGGTTAATTTGCGCTCTTGCAAATAGGGGAAATTGATAAGGAAAAATGTCGATAAATAATGAAACACAAAAGATGCTTTGAAGAATATTATATTCAGCTATTTAACAGTCTTTTATTAAGAAACTTCAAAAATCATCATGAAATTTATTTTAATGAAGTTATAAATGTTTTACAAAGAAATGGGAAAGATGTGCAAATGTAGATGCAGCCAAAGGCCTTCATTGTTATTTCGTATTTAAATAGAAACAGTTATGAATTTAACATTTTGGCAAATTAGTGTTGAACATTATCACGAAAAGTTCTAAGTTTCAAACGATAAACATTGCAGAAAACTAATATCGTGATAGCTTCATAAAATACCATCATATTTAATTAAATTTAAACTAAATGTTAAATAATTTTAAATTTTTCGTATTGTTATTATTAAAATCAAGTGAAATACCAGCAAACAGAGATTATTTTTGGCCACAACATCATCTGTCATTAGGACATTTAGGTTTTAATTTATCATAATCAAAGACAAAAATGCCTACAATAAAAACCTATCAAAAACCATAATTTATGAAACGGAAACCAAGAAAAAGAAATGAACAAAAAATATGTCAACTTATCAGGTTCGATTTGGCGATGAGTGAAGAAGCACTGGTTGGGGCCGCTTTCATTATTAATCAAATATTTATTTAAATACTTCCATATGAAACAACAACAAGGACCAAGGCAAAAGCGATCAAAAGGCATCATCATTAATTTTGCCTGTCACCATGGAGAGGTCCTAGCTGATAATGACAATGGAGCTTATGAGTGTCTGAGCCCAGGAAGGGGCCGGCGGTAGCTGCTGCAGGGCGTGAACAAAGTTTCTCGTAGTCAAAGTCAAAGTTAAATAAATGACTTTTTCTAATGCAAAAATAGGCAGTAAACATGCGTTGGCAGCAGCTCAAAAAGTGCGAAAGCAACTTTCAGGCAAACCAAGAAGAAGCATTGGCAAAAAAATATATGTATAGAAGAACTTGACATGTACATACTTGTGTCAAGTCATTGAGAAGCAGGCAGAGGTGTCAGACATAAATCACAGGGCTCAATGCCATGCCAAAGCGTTCCCAGAAATTGTGAAGAGAGAGAAATTGAGAAAGTAAGAAGCAGAGTCAGAGTCAGGTTTTGGACTTATTTTGGCCTACTTGTCCCACATAGTTACTTGTGGGACAAGTGGCCAAAAGTGAAACAAGGACATGGCGGCTCATAGCAAAATTTAATGCTCTGCCCTGACCTAAGCTCATTTAAGCTTTATTTTGGCATTTGTCAATGCTTGGGGATTTTCTATATACATATAACATTTCGATGTCTGTCTCTCCCTCTCACTGTCTCTTGTGTGTGTTGCCATAATAAATTGTGATTCTTTGTAAGGTTTTAATGTAGGCTTTGATTTGATTTTTGCCTGCCATTTTATTTATTTAGCTCAAGTGGAGCTTTGGCCCTCATACCCTTTGAGGGCCTTTGTTAATTGCAGCCCGAAAAAAATTAAATTTTATTTGCCCTGCAGCTAGAAATTGTGCTGCCAACTGTTGCATAAATTATATAATTAACAATTGCCGTTTGTTAACCTAAGCCATCAATTTAATTATTGCAATTTACAGCTATTTGAGCTCTGTGGTCAATTGCTATTTAAATAACGCAAAAAATGTTGTTGGTTGTTGGCCGAACAGAAAGTAAATATTTAGAAAATACGTTACTTTATGGCGCACCAAATCTCGCTAATTAGAAAATAAATCATGTAATTAAAAGGAATTTAAATAATTGTGCTACAATAAATAAAATAATTAAATGCAATGCCATATCTATATAATATATAATATACTATTTACCTACTATAATACCTTTATCGCTTCAGGCAAATGTTGGGGCAGAAATAAACTTATATATCTGCCTGATCTACCTTGATTTTGAAGTCCACTGAATTAAAAACCAAATCAATAATTTTGTCTAGTTGAACTGCATGATGTATAGCCTAAAGCGGGAACATGAACCTTCATTTTTACAAACTTTATTTTACATTCACATTTTACATTCCAGAGTGGTGGACTTTGCCATAAGTGTGAAACACGAATCAAATTACATTTCACGATGATTTTTGAAAATGAGTTTAAAATCGATTGGATGCTTAGCCAAAATTCTTTTTCCACCAGTTTGAATCGAATATTTCAACGAAACACGTCGCCAATGAATTAAATGAAGATTATTGAATATGAATTTCAACCCTAAACATCTCCCACCAAATCCTTGTTATCTGTTAGATGGGTTGATTGTACGATGAATTATACGAAAAATGTGAAACACCCAGCAAATTAATTTTTACAAAGATCGGTGAAAATGATTTTGAGGACGATCGGTAATCAAACAGGTATCTTAGAACCGTTTTTCGCGGTCCCCCGTCTTAGCAGGCCCCTTGATCACATTAGGTAAATACAGTGAAAATTGCAGCTTCTTAGCTCTTACGGTGCGGACAATGAGTTGATCACCAATCTGTCAGTCAGGACAAACAGTCTTACATATAGAGACTCCCAGTACTTCTTTCACCTTTTTATTTACTTATAGGCCCTTCAAATAATGTAATAACTGAGCCGCAGTCTGGAGACCTGGGTGGCCACTGCCGTCATCCAATGGTCGGCACGGGCAGTGGTAATAATAATCTGAACATCAATCTTCCGGAAAATAACAACGCAATACTACGACTCGAAGTTGAATTACGTGACAAGAATGTGCCCAAGTATCGACGCGGCGGTGCTGGGCGTGGTGCCGGACCAGGTCGTGGCGCTGCAGCGGCAGCTGCGAAGCGGGCCATCCCAGGAGGTGCAGGGGTGCAGGCTCTTACCGGATCTGATAGTGGAGCGAATGGTCCGAGGGCTGTGCCACTGGACAGACGTAATTTAGTGGTGCCGCTTGAAAAGGTGAGTCCATTGGGCAGTTACCCCACTTCCCCCTGGCCAAGACTGAGCTAACGTAACACTTAAAGTTGACTTTCGTGCGGTATAGCGACGTGGACAAGGGTACTCAATGACTGTTCTGTTGTGTTCTGTGGATGCACTTAACCGGACGGAACGTGACTGAAGTACAGTGCAAAGTTAAGAGGTGGTTAACAATGTAAAACGGCACCCAAATTGTCTTGGCTGTGTGTGGTTGGTCAAATTTCGACCTAAGCGCAGATTTTGATGAATGAGGGTCAGCAGACAGCGCTGGGCGACAACCGGGTCCAAGTACGAGTCGGATAATCAGCAAGATGAAGATGCGCGACCAGAGATTGATGGCTGCAGCGTTAAAGTCGGCATTAAGCCGCAGACGGGGAGTGGGATTGGAACTAAGTCTCGGCTTGATGGCAATCCAATTAGATCCATAGCCAAAGTCTGTGCATTCGTTTATTAAGCCCCGGCTGAGGTTCTTGTTGTTGCTTTCCGTTGCCAGGTACTTGAGGAGTTACTTGTCAAGCTTGAAATTGAGCACGTTACTTGGACAACAAGCAAAAAAGGTTATTTCCATCACGTCGTTTTCCCGCTGCAAGCCGGCGAGTCCTGCGAGACAACACTCCACTGTCTAACGGAGCTGGGCATTGGCACTAAATTGAATTCCAGTGTCAGGTAAGTTGAGACATTGAAAGGCACCGCCAAACGGCAAACGTGCCGGGCAAGTCAACAAGTCCACGCAACAGCTGCTCAGATTCCCACCCCAACTCCTACTTCGACTTCATCTGCCCGGTTAGTTTTTAATAAAAAATGCAGCTTAAGCTCAGCATCAAGCTCCAGGCCCCAGACACCGGGTCATGCAGTTGTTAGGGTCTTAAGAGCTTGCCAACAGCCAACAGCCGGTGGGTGGCAGCGGGTAAGTCCATATTTTGATTGCCTCTAGGCGAAAATGGCGAGGACGAGAAGCTAGAAATGAAGCTGACGATTTGGCTGCAATGGGCGTGGCTCATATCGATTCGCCACGCAACAGCTGGATAGACCAGGACCGAAAATTGAATGCTTTCATCAGGGATAAGTGAAACGGTCAATAATAAAGCATAAGCTAGACGATGGTAGAAAAAGTCTTAATATCAGCGAAATGCAAATTTAATTAAGTTATCAAAACCTTGGCCTAGGAAGTCGAAATATCATAAGGTATTTCTTAAGTTCATGACCGTCAACCATTGTTATTAGAAAGTATATATTGTATGAATATATTTATTCTGGAACTGGAAGGGAAATATTTTCTTATATGTAGCTCAGAATTACAAACTTCGGTTCTAAAGGAATTTGGAACAATCGAAGCCCTAAGTTCCGTTCTATTATGCGAAACCCAAGTGTAGAGAATTGAGCTAATTAAAAGTAGCAGTGGACTGTATTATGTGCCTAATAAATTTCGGGCAGGTAAATCGTCTCCTCTCTGCTAGAGGACTGTTTCTTGGGATTAAATTAAACAACAGGACTGCCTGGAATTAAGCAAAAACAATGAACTGTCTTAAGTAGCCCTACGAAACAAATGAAAGGTGAACTGACAAGGACCAAGATATGCCTGGCGAGTAAGCGGGGAGCAGTGTCAGGTGAGGCAAGCAAGTGTGATAATCATTTAATGGCATTAAGCAGGTGCATTAAAATGCAGCCAAAGGTGTGGCCAGCAAAAGCAAAGCGGAGGATAAGGGGCGCGCAGTTGAAGTGCATCTGTTTACCTTGAAATGAGTGGCAGCTCTAAGGGAGGGCAGATTCGATGAGAAAAGTGATATTTAAGCTGTTTAATGTGCACAGAATGCAATTAAGTTTTGCCCTTCGAGTTCTTTGCAGCAGCTGTAGCGATTAAGCAGCAGCAGCAATCGCTTCAGAGCTGTCAGATTGCTATATGCCAGGAGCAGTCGTGCAAGTCAGCTAAGTGCACAATGCCACAGACTTGCTTTTACCACAGTTAAAATATTTCCATATTCAAATGCACATACGGCAGCTCTTCAATCTTCTCTCTTGGTTTGTTTTACAGCGTCCTACCTTGCAGCGTGAGCTATGATGCTATCACAGATGCTTCTAACCTGCGCGATGATTACAGGTACGTAGTAGTATAAGTGCGAATAAGTAAAGGTATGAGTATGAGTATGAGTATGAGTATGAGTATGAGTATGAGTATGAGTATGAGTATGAGTATGAGTATGAGTATGAGCATGAGTATGAGTATGAGTATGAGTATGAGTATGAGCATGAGTATGAGTATGAGTATGAGTATGAGTATGAGTATGAGTATGAGTATGAGTATGAGTATGAGTATGAGTATGAGTATGAGTATGAGTATGAGTATGAGTATGACTACGAGTATGAGTATGAGTATGAGTATGAGTATGAGTATGAGTATGAGTATGAGTATGAGTATGAGAATGAGTATCACTGTGAGTATGAGTATGAGAATAATTCTCTTAACAAGAGCAGTATGTTATTGTGGGTGTTAGCAGCTGGTTTAGTTTTAATTGCGCACTTTTGTCAGGAAAAGATACGTGTGTTAAGCTTTGCTTTTGACAGTTGCTTTGTCAAAACAAATTTGAGCATCTCCCTTTGTAGGCGTCTTTCAAAGGCGTCTGTCATTTGATTAACTTTCACTGGCTGTCTTTCACTTTCAGTGGCATTATTTTTCTATAGCCGCTGGCAATGTGACAAGTAGGTTACTGAGCTCCCTTTTTCGCACTTGCATTGTGTTTCGTTTATCCACTGGGCCTGCTCTCTCATAGAGATGCTCCATGCACTATGGAGCCACTGTGGTTGGCCTGTGTCCAAGTTTATTGCGACTTTAGTCGAATGTACGTGCATTGTTCTGGGCTTTGTCTCGTTTCGTGCAAAAAGTGAAAAGGATGACATTTACATATGAAAGCCAGCGGCTGGAGACATTAACCCTATCAAGGGTTAAATGCATTTGCCTAGTGCACATAATTTATGACTTTCGTCCGTTTTCAAGCAATTCGGAATGTGGGCGTTTTCACGTCTGTCTCTATTTCTCTCTGTCTTTCTTTATTTCTCTGTTTCTGTGTGTGCTGTGTACTTTTGCAGGTAATTGGCATTTTCAATAGGTAAGAAGAGTGACGTGTTTATAAGATAAACAATTAATTGAGGTTATTTTGAGCTCTGTTGTGGTTAAGTTAAAGATTTAACGCCAAGTGGTTCCCTTGCATAAAAATCAATTTTCGAGCAGTTAAGATGTACATTGCAATTAAATAATTTTGTTGTCCTTTTTATCTATGGAAAACTATTTAAAATAACTATTCATTATACGTAAAAGCTGCATATAAAATATATTAAATAATTTTAAAAAAAATTAAGAACAAATTAAGAATTAACGCATATAGTTGTTGGAAGAGTCTTATGATACTTATTCCTATGATATTCAGTCCTAAAATAAAAAGCATAGCAGTTCTAATAAAAATGACGAGTTTAGTCAATATAGCTAGAAGGCCTGGCTCTGACACATGTACAGTCTGCAACAGACAGACAAAACTTTCCAAAGTTTGATGGAAATAAGTTAAAGCTGATAGACTAAGTTGTTGGTATAGAAATAGACTGACTAACATAGCTGTGTTCGGCTGTTGATACTGTTCAAGTCATAAATAAACCACTTTTAAAAAAAAAGTCGTTTTAAAGTTAAAAATATTCAGCATGTATTAAACGAATTTTATAGTATGTGAAGGCAGCCTTTAGTAATTGATAAATCGACCGTGTCCAGAAACTCTCTTCTGTAAAGAATCTTTACAAATGCGAACTTTACAAAAATCAAACCAATTACAATCGATAAGAGAAAAATTCTAAAAATAATGTGGCAATTAGACGGCTGCTCAAGTCTTCGCATGTTCCCACATTAACCCCTTTATTTCGCATTACATTTTAAGATGGTGTTTATTTATTTTATCCCTTGCAGCGAGGATGCCGAGGAAACATCCAAGTGGAACAACTTTGTGGAATCAATTAAATCGAAACTAACCGTAAAGCAGGTGGTGGACGGTGTGCGCGCTGGTGGTTCCTTGTCCTTTGACTACCTGCTGCTAATTGTTACCGCCGAGTGAGTACAGTTCGAGATGGTTTTCATTTCTGTGTGAACTCCATGGGTATCTTGCAGCTCTCTGGCCGCTCTGGGCCTTGTCGAGAATAATTCACCGAATATTGTTGCGGCCATGTTGGTCTCGCCGCTTATGGGTCCCGTTATGTCGATTACATTTGGCGCAATTATCTCGGACAGGGAGCTAATGGTAAGTGGTGCAGCAGCTGCTGCAGTGGCTATTGCTGATATTGCTGCTGTGTATGCGGTTAGCCAAACCCATTTCGACTTGCTTTTGTGCTGTGCACTTCTAGGGTGTCTCTCTGTGTGGGTGTGGGTGTGTGTGTGTGTGTGTGTGTGTGTGGGCAACAAATTGTGCAGCGCTCCAGTAGCGCTGCCGACAAAACATTGCAATGGACCACATAAAAAAATAGCTCGAGTCAAAAATTGAATGCAGTCGCGGCCCGACAATCCATTGGCAGCACACTTTTGCGCTTTGTGGAGTGATTTATGTATGAGAATGTGACAGATGAAAATAATAAAACCCGTTCGCCGAAAATTGTTGTGCTAGTCGTTGGCAGTTCGTTTGCCCTCTGTCTCCTATGGAAATGAAAAGCTCGACGCCCCCAAAGGGGCCCTCCCGCTGCAGCAGTCAAACGCATGACGACAGTATTTTGCGCGAATTTGTTACACATTTTCAACACTTTTGTGGTAACACTCGGAGAGCGGTTGAGTTCTTTATTGACAGTTTGATGATGTGGGTATAAATGGGTTTTCTCAACTTTGATAAAAAATATGTTTTTCTACGGGCTGAACAACTAATTGCATGCACGTCTTTCCTTCAAAGCCTATATATGTATTCAATTGCAGTGCTGGAGGCCTATTCATAAGTTTTTTTCTACTTTATCTGAATTGGCAAATTTCATGTGATTTTTTAAAGGAAGGCAAAAGACAATCAATCGTTAGCCTTCATTAATACCAAGAAAAAAGTATTTATGTAAAATTGAGTAAAAAATAGTTGAGGAGGGAAATATACTAAAAGGAGTATTTAAAAGGGCTGGTAAAGTATTCAGATTCATCTGGTCAAAAAAGTTATTTTTTTAATCATCGGAGCGAACCACAAACATTTTAACAATTGGTTCTTTAGAATATCTATAATCTACTCCTACAGAATTTCTTGGAAAGAAAAAAGTTAAGGCTCAGAAAGAGCTTAGTCGATATGATATAGGTACTTAAATGATATTTGAGTCATTTAAAAAAAATCAGAGTGAAATACCAACTAACTTTTTCAATAGCTATAACTGCAAATACTATAACTTTAATATGTATATCATAAAGATTTTTTTAAATATTTGGCCGAAACAAATATGCTTGTCCCAATCAGCTTTTAATTGCGAATTAGATGGTTTCTATTCATGACTCAATTAATACTTAAAGTAGCCCATTTCTTGTAGGCTTTTTCTTTGACTTAATCCTTATTTCTGACTTTTGTACATGGATTTACACACGCGCATCAGCTTTCCCCTTTGAATGCCCATTTAAAACGTGCTCAATTTTAGTCGTCAAGTATGTTAATGTGTTATCTCACATGCAGCACCCTTTCTGTCCTAAGACGACGCTCTGCTCTAAATTCTCAGAGCTTCTCAACACTTTTCATTTGAATGCAGAAATTGAAAATGTTGCTATTTATATAACTCCACTTCTGTTTGCTGTCTATAAATAAAAGCGGTCCACGAGTTCATCATCCTTATCTGCCGTCCACTCGACCGAAAACCCAACGAGAAGCGGCGGCAAACAAACTTAAGCTACTTAAATTAAAAGAAAGAACCACTCAACGAATTATCCAAACTCGACGCAAATAAAACTTGACGTCAACTGCAGCAAATGCTTCCACTGCCGCTTCCCGCCACCCGCTTTCGCCTCTGCTTATCTTGCTGTTTCTGTTCTCGTCGCTATCAGGAGTACTATAAATGTCAACAGCAACCAGGACAACAGTCGAATTCTATGGCAGAGATAAGAATTTTCGTTCGTCTGCTGAAGTTCTTCAAAGGCAAGTTGCGCCTTATAAATTTGGCAGGTGTGCTTTATGATAAACACATTCACGTCGTGTAAGACATCATAATTGAAAGTAAATAGAAGCTGCCAAAAAACCAAAGAGAGATTCCATAAGAATCTGCCGCAAACATTTTTGCAACCGCTTTTAATGAGTGCGAGTCAGGTACATTTGGGCCCGCTCTGGGACCAGCTCGGTGTCTGCTGACATAATTTTCCAGACGACACACACATACACACACACATATACCAACAATCGCAGATTGAGAGCACATATGTTTTTCTAAGCACATGTCTTGTATGTCGTGTACTTCAATTAAATTTTAATTTAAATGAATATACGACTGTATTTTGTCGCTTTTTTTTGTTTGAAGTAGCTCCAGTTGTAGCATCTATGCCACAGTAATATGTCTAAGGATTGAATACCACAAAACACCTCAACCATGCCATTTGGGTATTCTATACAAGAACCTATTTTTAGACCAAATATTGTGGTCCGATCCGGCTGGGTTTGACAAATGTACTGCGTGCAACAGAGAGATAGACCTATGCAAAGTTTTAAGACGATGGGTATAAATCTGAAAAATTAGTTCGTTTAGATCCAGACAGACCGAAAATATATACTTTATGGGGTCTGAGATGTCTCCTGCTATACGTTGCACATTTCATGACAAAATTATTAGCCACTCTACAAGGGTATAAAAACATGAAGGTATTACCAGTAAAAGAGAGGGAGGGTTTTGAAACGAGCGAGATAGCAATAGTAGTTTGGCAAATATTTGGCAAAGTCATTTTGCAAATATTGTGAAAAGCATTCAAAACCCTTCACACAAAAATGCCAATTACTCAGCCCAGTGCCGACATCAGCAGGCACATAAAAATTGAGAGCTATGCGTTAAATGTGCAACACAAAAAAAACAAAAAAAACAAAATAATAATATGACAAAAAATACAAAATAATCATAAAATTGCAAAATGAAAACTAAATGCTTCGTCTATATGCATATATGTATATGGCAGCATCTGTCAACAGTCGTTAAATGTTATTGAAATGCATTTTTTGTGCAGCTGCGGGCAACACATACACACACTTGGACGTTTGGAAAATGTTGCGTATGCATTGAATGTGAGCTATAAAATATTTGCACCCCATTTAAAGTTGATGCAATTGGTTTACACATTACTCATACGCCCAGTGAGCCGCCCCCTCTTCTTTGCATTTCCCGTACCTGCCTGCATGTGAAAAGCGAAGGAACAAGCCAAAAACAAAACAGACACAAGCTTGGAAGTTATCTTTTCACTTTACTTTAATGCAAGTTAGCAAATTGTTGTGGCAGACTCTTTAAACTGCATTTACTTCCTTCAATTTAAAGTTTTCAGCTCTAAAAATTTAAACAGTTGTCAGCTTGTTGGGGACAAGTTCTTTTTGTATGCGTTGCGCTTCAATTTAGGGTTGAGGTTGGACCCTAAGACGACGAAAACGACGACGACGACGACGACGACGACGACGACATCAGCTGGTTGACATTAGAACATTTTCCTTTTGTGTGCAGCTGCCAAAAGCAGTTTATGCTGCGTGGCTGCAAATTTGGGTTAACATGTCACGCACCCACTCGCTTCTCGCTTGCGCCCCTCCCCTCCCCGCACCGCGTTTGACAACTATGCACGCTGCAAAGTATGCTACATTATCGCTTAAAGTGTCGCTGACTGGCGTCAGTTGGCATTCAACATGCAAACCGCCAGCTCTTCCATTCCATATATCTATCTCTGTCAGTATTTCTTGCTGTCCGTCTTGCTTACAGCAAGTTGCAGCGAAATAGAAAATAGTATAAACATACAGTTTTCATCTAAAGCGAAAGCTGACACGAATTTTATATTCCCTTGTAGGGCTTTATTATTTGCGAAAATGTACCGTATAGACTGAGACATTTCCGACCCCATAAAGTATGGGCTATTTTTAGTATATTCTTGATCGGCCTAGTTGATAAGGCAATGTACCTCTCTCAGTTTTAAAGCAGGTATTACATTGATATTATATATCGAAGTTGGCCAGATCGGACCACTATAGCACAAAGCCACAGGAATTATAGGTCATACATTGCGTTCATGTATGGACAATTTTTTTGTTTTTTAAACCATCTTGACCAAACTTGTCATTTGTCAATATTAAGCAACAAATCTCAAATATCAATATCAAATAACGAGTTTTACTAATTCCCTCACATGTCTACAATCCCATATCAAATGAATATACTATATTATACAAAGCGTATAGGGTTTTCATGCCTGCAAGGGTATTAAAAGTCGACATATCGAATATAGCCGTATTTTGTTGATTTTTATATTACGCAAACATATTACGATTTCTATAAAGTGCATGGGGTTCTCTAAGCTGGGTCATGGATTAGGTACGGAAAATGTTTAAAAATGAATCTTAAGTGTTTAACAAATTTGTTTGTTAAAGCTAAAGTTGGTTAATCGCGCTATTTTCTTAATAAATAAAGTAAAGTCAATCTAACAGATAGAAATATTAAGAATTCAAATTTATTTTCATTGTTTCCATATACTTCGCAGCGCGTTGGCTTTTTGAGCTTGGCCCTGGGCATGTTTATCTCCTGTGTTTTTGGATTCTGTTTCGGCCTAATTCTCGGCACCACCGAAATGCCGTGGGGTCAAAACGCAGATTGGCCTACTGAGGAGATGCGTGGCAGGTAAGCAAAGTTGAATACATGCTAATACTAATGCTAATAAAGCCAACAATTGCAACAGATTTGTGAAAATTTGTCACGTCTTGTGCTATGTTTGGAATAAAAGCCGAGCAAATTACCATGTCAAGTAAATTAGTTGGGTCCACAGAAGCATTTTTAATCTTTCATTTCATTGCTATACGTAGCAGCAAATGCTCATGTGCTTGGGATATTTTTGTCTTGTTCTTTTGGGGATTTGCTTGCACACTTTTGGAATTACTGGCTCGTATTTTGTGAATTGTGAATAAAATAAACTCAGAGACATTTATTGTGAGCTCTTTGAACTCAAGAGTACAGCTGTAAGTCGATCAAAGGGAAAACTGAGACGCTCTTTAGGAGAGCCTTGTGTTGAATGTGTTGATTGAAGGCTGCGTTAAAATGCCAGCGGGTGTATCCCTTTTAAAATTAATTGAGTTCTGCTTGGCAGGTGGCATATTTAGGTATGGAGTCAAATTGTAGAATGACGATTCTCGTATCTTAAGAAAAGTTCTAAAAAGATGGGTGAGAAGATGCGCTGCCTAGCAACCATGTCATTAGGAAATCTGAACAATGCGTTTCCGGGTTTGAATTTCAGGCGTTGAAATGTCATTGACGCATGTAATAGAAGCCCAAAGAGTTGGGTTGATTGTTTATTAATACAATGGAATATTATTTGACATTGAAATAGTAAGGAATAAATTCTTAAGCATAATAATCCTAATTGTGAACTCAAAAATGATGAACTGATATTTTCAAAGATTTTGATACAAATTCGCTTTTAATTCAGGCAATTAAAGAGGGAATTAGAAGGTTTTTTTTTTTTTAACTGAGCTCTTCAGCATTTTTGGAAGGGAAGTGCCTTGAACGGCTTTGATTTTGAGACAATGGAAATCCATTAAGTATGCTAATTACGCGTCGGCTCAACAAATGCCAAAGTTGGCTGCAACTTTAAGTCAGTGTCGGGAATCTATGAGCGAAGACGTAATAAATTACTTGCAAATAACTCAACTAATCTGATCCGCTCGACCGAAATGTGAGGCGTGCGCTCATTAGGCAAACACTCTGTAGGTTACCCGCACCCTTCAAACTCAACCCCCTTGCTCAGATACTCAGACAGAGACTATAGACCATAGACACTCGGCAAGTATATGAGCGCACATTTATTATAGCATCGTTTTTTGCCAGCTTGCCAGACGATACAAAGCGCAAATCTTGACGTCGCCACGCGCCGACTGCGTAAATCTTTTGTGCCAGTGGGCCAAATAGGCTTAGGCCTAAATAGACACGCCCGCAGCCACACCGCACCGCACTGCACCGCACCACACCACACCACATCGCACCACACCGCTCAGCGGCAACAACAATAAATTAAGCTCAGACGCAGTTCCCCGGCAGCTGTGCGTAATGAATGTGTGTTGGCAATTGTGTTAATTGCGCAAAATAAATTGTTAAAATAATAATACAAAAGGACAGACTCTGAGCGCGTCATAGAGATACAGACACAAGGACTTGGCTGCCAAATCTGACAGCTTAGTGTGCACGAGTTGAGTTCCGTATGCTAACATGGCTAGCACACAATGGCCAATGCTCAAACACAAATACAAATCATCATAATAATAATAACAAAGAAAAGTCGCTCGCATTGGTCCTGATTGCGTGATTGCCCCAACCTGAGCACATTCGCTGGAGTCCCCACAATTCTCATCCTGTTCATGTCTTTCCGATGGCCAGCATTCCCTAGCCTGAACAGCTTCGATCGTTGCCTTTGGGGCCACCTAATTGCGGCACGTTGCGCGTGAAAATAGCTTTGTCACTGCCCAATGAATTAGGGCAATTTGTTTGGCAAATGAGCGACTGGCGACTGCGGTCCACAAAATTCAGGAAATTTAATATTATAAGATAACCGCTCGCGGCATCATTTTTTGTTTGTACTTAATGTACTTCAGCTATTGTTTTGATTGGCTTTTTATACCCTGAACCCATCACCAAAAATAAATAAAAAGGGTATAAGGGTTTAGTGAAAATCTATGTACCGACCCCTTAGATAATTTCTCCCTCATAGGAACCTACTACTTATTATCAATGTAAAGTATAAGGCGATGGCAAGCAGATCGCTTGGTTGATGGGGGTATGAGTTCGAAACCAACAGAGGGATCCCATGAATTTTTTTAACTGTGGTATATACCCTTACCCATTGAATACGATGTGAAGTGTAAGAGTTGAAAAAGCGAGCTGCATCTTTTCACTATTACTTGTAGAAAACATTTCTGATCTAAAGAAGAGTTTTCTTTTAAAACATTTTTTGGTTTAGTTAAATTCTGAATCGGTACACATAGTCTTGACTGGAGCACTCCTAAGCTTTTTCTATACTCTAAACGGATCTGTTGGAGACCATTGAGAAAGGTGAAATTATGGAGTTGCTAATTTATGGGACAAGCTCCAACTTCAACAATAATTGAGCACAAATTGCGGCGCATAATAAAGTTGTTTCTTGATAAAAAGTGAGATGCATAATTTTTTGTGAGAGTTATAGGAAAAATTACAGCTACCGCGAGAAGTGTAACCAAAGTCAAGCGCCATTAATCAAGCAAAGTTGGGCTGAGCCAAGGAAAATAAAAGCACGAGTTGCCGTGTAGGCGCAAATGAGGTGCATGAATCAAAAAAACACCACAATGAAAAGTTTCAAAACATTTTCACAACGAAATTTTTCACCGGCGACAAGTTCGCGCACCGGAAGTGATAACAAAAGCCGCTGACACTTGACAAAGTTGCAAGTTGACACACCAAAAAGAGAGGGAAAACAGCGTGAAAATCAGCGCCACCTGGGGGCGTGTCCAGTTGACAGGGCAGATAAGCAATGCGACGGACAGCCGCTGCCCAGCTCCCAGCCGAGTATAACTCAATTTTCTGGGCCAGCTTCGCTCCGGTCGCTCACAGCTGGCACTTGTCTTTTGTGCTTTTAATTAATTCTTGTTTTATTTCAAAGTTGCTTTCTCGATATATCAACCTTTTCATTTCAATTTGCAGAGGCAACGTGCGCGCACTGTGGATGGGTGTGCTCTGGGCCCTAACATCTGGCACTGGCGTGGCTGTGGCCCTGCTCCAGGGTTCGGCCGGGCCGCTGATTGGCGTTGCCATATCAGCATCGCTGCTGCCGCCCGTTGTCAATTGCGTGAGTATTCGAGACCCACAATAAAATTCAAAACAAATATAAATTCTCGAGCGGAGTTTGCCCGACTATTAAAAACACCGAAACATAAACACGCACAAATCCAGCTGTGCTCCTCAAGATATTTTTGTTTTCAATCATTGACTAAAATGTTCAGGGGCTTAACTATAATTCAAAGAAAGTATAACAAATAACAAAAAATGAGTCGGATACACCCAGCTAGGTGTCTCTAGCATTTTATGGACAACATTGATTTAATATCTATATTTATTTTATTTATTTTGGGGAAATCAAGTATGCATTATTATAAGAAAACCTGCATTTGAGTTCCTGCAATATGTTACATACATTTGCAAAGCTACATATTTTGAACTATTTTGCCATTTACCAATTTATTGTGTACAGGGTATACGAAATATATTTTTAATTGGTAAGCCGATGCTTGAGCACAAGAGACTTTGTCGACAAATCTTCGCATTGATTGTCAGTGGCAACATATGTTATTGGCCTGCCTTCAACCATTCTTGTCCCTTAAAGGCGCTTCCTTGAAGCTAAAATCTTACTTGCTGATGCTCACACACAGTAAAAATTGTTTGCACAGTTTAGGTCTTGCTGCTTGTCCGTTTAAACATGATATTTTTGACTTTACTTAGAGCTAGACTTTATAACTTTATTTTAGCTAGACACACAAAATTTGAATATACACAAGTTATGTAAGTGTCACCAAACTTTAAATGTCAAATTTCTTCAGATTCTTCAGATATCGAAACAAATCAATACTTGTTTACAATTCAATGCTTTAGCTGTTACAACTTAAGAGTCGCAAACAGCATATTTAATATGAATAAATCGACTTGCAATTAGAGAAACAATTTGATTTTCGTTCTTCCCAATTTAAATACTGGCATTCTATTCATTTTATTCATTCTTTCAGACTGAAATATAAATTTGAGTACAAATCATAAACTATGTAGATACAATAGGTGACAGCTGTATTTGAGTTAAGGGTTAAGATACAAAAGCAGGGCATCTTGCAGTCGGGTGCTTTCAACTGTTATGGTCTTATTGCACTTTTTTATTTGATTTATTTTTTATGTTTCCCTATTTATTTCTATTTCTATTTTATTACTGCAAATATTTGTATTTTAGAAACTCAAACTGACCAGAAAGCAAAAGCTAGAACGAAAAGGAAGAAATATATTTACTGATAAATAGCCCAAAAATCAGAAAGCATTTTGACTGAGGCTAGAGCTAGAGTGTAAATCGGCATTGCATTCCTTCTGGGATGGCTGTGTGACTCGAACATAAATTAGCCAAAAATACAATTTGCTCGATTAATCTGAAGTGCAGGGCACAAAAACTTTTGCTCGTAAATCTATCCCACCTATTGCCGAGCTGTAACTTAGCCATGGCTCAAGCAATGGCTCTGGCTGGGGCTGAGGCTTAGGTCGAGCTGTTTGCCTATTTTGTGGCAGCTAACCGCAACGAGTGCATAAATTCCGACCCAATTTTCAAGTGCGAATTGCGCCCAGCACGCAGGCTACCGGATGTTGCGTTAAATTATTAAGCAAGCACACTCAGTGGACTGGCCAGCAGATAGGTGAGGGGGGAAATGCATGCAAAAACTTGCACAGCGGAAACGACAGTCCAGCAGCCAAAACAAACAAACTCCCGGCGACACGAGGTTGTCTGACATTTATCAATTGTGACAGAAAGACAATGGCAGCAAGGCGGCAAGTCGGCAAGCAGTCGGGAGGCGGCCACGAGCATGACAAAATGATGCAAGAGAGCAAATTATGAAAACGGGCACTGGGCCTTGGGCCGTGCTCCCTGGTCGGTCCTTGCTTTCTGCATGTGCTAAAACAATGGGGGCCGAGATCGCTTAATCATCCCGACGACTGTGGTCGAGCAAGTGTGCAAAGCCAGCCAGCAAGTTAAGCCTTTGGCCTCGCAGCCGCCCCCGCTACAGATCCAGCCATCGCCACCGAACACGCCCTGCATTGCAACGCTTGCTGCATCGTTTTTTGGCTTATATGAGCTGAATAAATCAGACGCACGCACTAAAACTCTGACGCTGTCATCTATGTCAGGCAGCAGTTGCACGTTTTTAACCTAAAATCTGCTAACTGCATCGCCCAACAGCGTGCCACAATTAATTGCACGCAGGCACTGCGACGGCGATGGCACGGGCAACGGCGCGTATGAGTAATTACATTTATGCTTCTCACATTGCTCATACGCAAAGTTGTCCGCCCGCAATTACTATGGGTTCGCAGTAACATAACAATTTTCTATTAGATAGATAGTATTTTAAATAATAATTACATTTCAGCTATAAAAAGTGTCCTTATTTTCAGATATGTGTATCACCTTTAATGCCTTATCTTTATCTTTAAATAACGAGCTCGCAATGGCAATTAGTATGCTATATGTTTTTCAAATAAGTGGCGTATAATTGTTCAAATTATTTAGAATTTGTCTCTTTTAGTTAAAGCCGGAAGTTCCGTCTTTCTTTAAAAGGGTACATAGTTACAATGAATAATGGCAGTTTTATTTACTTGCATGCTAACTTTTAATAGACTTTTCTTAGAGGGTAAAGAATTAGTCGCTTCTCTCTTTTCCAATAGAGAAAAACATTAAATTAGCTAAAAAGCCATAAATAAAATAAAGTCCACATACACATGTGGCAGAAAAAAAATGTAACATACACACACACATTTTTACATGAGGCACGAACTTCCGGAATGTGTGGCCAAGCGCTGAGTCATTATAATTTATAAGAGCAAAGAAAAAAGCGAAAATTCAAGAAAATAAAAAGGCGCAGAGCACACAATGCGACAATAAAGTTGTTTGCATGTGTGTGTGCGTGTAAGAGTTACAACAATTCAAGGCTGGAATCGCTACTTGATATGCTTAAGGCAACACCCGTGCCGCTTTCAATTGGAATTCGGCAATACGTCCGCAATGACCCCATGACCTCGAATGCCCATGCGTCCCTCCCACACGTTAATTCGGTAGTACTGGCCAATGCTTTACACTGTCTGCTACTTATGTATATTTTACAGGGTCTTTTTTGGTCTATGGCCTGCATATGGCTCATCTATCCGGAAAAGCGTATACCCCACTTGAAAAACGAGGCTATGAACTCTACCAGCGCCTATCCATTCCTCTATACGGACTATTTGCCCACCGAGTTCCTGATCAACGGCATTGTGTCCGCCTGTTTGACGGTCGTAAATGTAATTTGCATATTTATAACTGCCATAATAGTGTTGAAAATCAAGGAAGTATCGGCGCCATATACGGCTAGTCCGGACCTAAAGCGGTAAGTGGATGCCCAATGCCAATTCAAAGAAATTTTTCATATCAAAGAAAGAGAGTTCAGTGCATACGAGTGTTTACGATACGATGATATGTGCCACCAATAAAGTCGGGCCAACTTTGTGATATGCACTGAAGTGTTCTTAATAGCAGAATGCTTGCTTTCAAGCTTATCATTTCCGTTATGTGCGTCCGTTATAAGGTCAGCCGACCGACCATTTGTAAATGTAATTAATAATAGCATCTGCAGCAGCAACAACCGCCAGCAAAATAAACGAGAATAATGTTCTGTGTCCAGTCGTTTAATAAGTATATAAGTTCTGACTGTGCAGAACCATGAAGCAGCCAAAGAGCATGATGAGCAGAAAACTGTTTGATGTCGCTTCCCTTAAAATCATTTCAATGAATTCACAACCCAACCATTGATTAAATGTTCTCAGAGTTTGATAAAAGCCAAGGCAAGTAGTTAGAAGCACAAAAATATATTTGACTAATGTTAATTAGTTTGTCAACACAGGTGTAGCTAGAGTGGCAAAGAGATGAATAGAGAGAGGGAAAGAGAGATAAAATGGGAGACTGAATATAACACATTCTAGACATTGGTATATTAAAACCTTTAAATTGGTGTCAATTACAGAATGTTAAATAACAGTTAGTAAGATTTAGTGAAATGTTATTAGAGCAAGCTTAACTAACAGCACCGGCTTAATTAAATTTTAAGCTTAAGTAACAGAATGTTAAGTAACACTTAAATTTCAGAGAAAAATATTAAAGTCTGTCAGACCTATAAATAATGGAATCAACAATCAGAATGGTATAGAATCTTGACATATCTAAAAGGTGTTCTTATAATACATTTAATAATCATTAGGTCCAGAGCACAGTTGGCAGATGACAAATCGCATTATTAACTGGCTTATTTCTTGCATTTCATAAGAAGTTGGCTAATGGAAATAAATGAGTTTTATGAGTTTTATTGCACGCTCTACTAGAATAAATAGCCGTCTAAGTCGAATAGACGCCACTGACCCTATATCCTCTTCATGGGTCTGGGAATCTGCGCGCATTAATGGCCGCCCGCCCACTTTCTGGCTGCGACATGTCTGGTCTGCTACGTGGCCTTCAATCTCCCAAAGTGACGCATTCAATTGTGTTAAACAATTTTTTCATGCAAAACATTTTCAGCAGTTGCGTCATAAACTGCTGGCAAAATTATACACGCCACAGTTTTTGTTATAGTATGCATTTTGTCGCCTATTAAGGCAAGCGCACGCTCGACAGCCTGACACCCCAACAGCCCCTGCCACGCTTCTGTGATACCCTGTACCCAAAAAGACAGGACAGGAGAGGGTATTCAAGGGAATGCGCGTGCTTCATAATAGATTACAAATATTATCACTTAGTATTTATTATTGTGGGATGCATATCATGAATTATTTTTGTATTATTATCACAATATTATTTATATTATTATTATTTTTCATGTGGTACACTGGGTACCTTCTAGTTAGGCACTCAAACTGACTCCTTATGGTTTTACTATCTCTTTGTCTGTGCACATTTAACAGTTGTTTATGCAATATTTGTGTTTGCTCTGCTGCATTCGACTAGCGGCAACCCTTGTTGGAGGGCAACGCACTGCACAAATAAATATCATGGACGGGCAGAAGTTTTTATCATTCTTTCGTCCATATGGCTCCGGGGCTATATCCAATGATTTCTATTCCGACCGGGCAAATCTTGCAATACGCATAAAGTGCATGCATTTATATTTATTTATTGAAACTTTGTTTGCTCAGCTTTGGGAAATTGATGTTCTTGTTTCAAGGGTGGAGGTTTTCTTTTGTAGCGAATATTATAATTTTTTCATGATATGTGTACCACAAATATGAAGGACATCTCCAAGTAAATACTTAAAGAGTATCAACAGAGTCGTATGGTATAGCTGTATATCGTATTTTATGCTAAGTAGACTGTTTAAAGTCATTGTAATAAAACTTGGCATATGAAAAATCGAACTTCTATATTTTATGGCTTGATGTTTGATATTAGTTTGTTATGTAGTCTTTTACTATTTTTGATGCCAAAAGAAATGATATTCGAATACCAAGGTCAACCAAGGGATTCAGGGATTCAGGGAATTCAAGGATTCTGCAACCCAACTAAAACAAGTTTCATCATGATTAACATATTGCAATTCTAAGTTTTCTTGATATGCGTTTAATATTATTCTCTTAACTTACATTCTTCAATCTTTTTTTAGTTTCTGGGAAACAGATCTTCGTACCGTACGCAAGACGAACCGTTCCACGTTCCGTCATCGACAAGGAACGCTCCGAGGTGGGGCAGTTGACAAGCTCATAAGGTAAGTGTAGATGAAAAACGCGGTGCTTGAAATTCCAATTCTCGGACTCGTTTATATTTATGGTTTTGCAATTGTTGTTTATTGTTGTTGCGGTAATTGAGCACGTGTGCGTGAGTATGTATTTGTGTGCATGTGTGTGTGTGCTTGCGTGTGTGTGTGTGTGTATCTGCTCTTGATATTCCCCGAGGCCAGCGCAATTTACTTCTGTCTCAACGGAATGAGAGCCACACGTCTCAAAACAATTTCGAGAGGTAAATAACAAAAGTATTTATACTCATATGTCTCAGCCCCACTGCAAAGCATCGTGTTATTTTTAAGGATATAAATAATTTTGATGGCGGAAAGAAAAGTGGGCAATGTACAAAATGTTTATCGCATAATTGAAATCATTGCTAGAAATTTATGACATTTTTGTGCAAAACCGTAAAAGAAACATTACTGCGCCCTATGATATACAGAATTAGAAGTTATTTGAGGTTTCCTTAGACAATTCCGACAAGATTTAGGTTGGCTACAAAAGTTAAAGGAGCGCCAATGTAATTTACAGAACACTTAACGTAGAGTACATATATTATTGTTTTTTAATTACAAAAAGAGAAAACATCCGTTAAGCGAGATCAAAGCACAATTAAGCCTCAATTAGGGCCAGAAGCGGGTTTCGGGTAAACGGTTCTTTTTATAAATTACCATAAAAACAATTGGAATATCACACTTGAAATTCATGTTCCAAATTAGCAACCAGCTGCTGGCGTTTTTAATTTAACGCCCAGTGACCGCGCTGTTTGTTCAAACAACAACTACAACAAATTTATGGCCTGGCCACACAAAGGGCATTGAAAAATTTGCACAAAAGTTTTTCATTTTAACGCTGAATGTAAATTTGCAGAGGAGGTATTATAGTACTTACTCGGCGCTTGCTAAAAGTTTAATATCAGCTACAATGTAACGTGTATTCTTTTTGGAAAGAACTACATGAAAGAAGCGCTGCTGTTAATAACAGAGTGCCACTTGCTAACATCAATTTAACATGATTCTTGCATATACATATGTGACATCTTGCAAGATTTGACAAAAATTGATTTTCGGAGAAAGGCCCTTCGTTCGCGTTCTGAATATGAAAGTGAAAATCAGCTTCGGTGCGTTTCTCTTCGCTTATTGTTGCAATTAACGCATTTTTGTACATTTATCGTATCCAACAGTGGTGGCAACTACCAAGGCCTAGATGAGGCCCGTAGTGCCAAAATGGACACAGCCCTGGAGCGAGCCCTAGCAGAGGCCGAAAGCGATGTTACCTTCAGGAAAGTCAAACGGATGAGCTACTCGAGCAATGCGGCGGGCGGAGTAAGTATCAAATAAGAAATATATAAATTTAAATCAAATAAGCGCCTCGCACATGGATAAATATTTATGGATATTGTGTCCAAAAATGATATTTAGGCATATAAGCAATGGGATAACTTTAATATATATCAAACAATTTCTGTAACGTTATGTTTTAATCCTTTTTTCGTTTGTGTGTGTTAAATGATTGTCAATAGTGTAAATTTGGGTGAAGCAGCTTAATTATGCCTTCTTCTTGCTCCGATTTAATCCTTCTAGCGCGCTTTTTCCTTCGCACACTTGCTAGCCTTTCCTTGTCGCACTAATGTAAATCTTTCTCCTCTTCCCACCTGCCCAACACCTTGACTTTGCAATAGACGTGGTGGTATCGGATGACGTTGTGGTGTTAGCTACAGTCGTAGTTGTGGCTGTTGTGGTTATCGTAACGCAGTCCGGCGGTGGTGGTATTTGTGCAGTCGGTTGAGCAGGTGGGAGTGCCGATGGCTGTGCATGCCAGTCCAACGGGCTGCGGCAAATGGAATGCCATATGGCCGAAAGGGCGCAGTCGAAATTAATTGTCTTGGTGCTCATCGTAACCAACTCAGTGTTACTAATTAAAAAAATGGTATGAACTAAGCTTGGGTCTATGATTCAAAGAGCTTACACAGCTGAATTGAATATGTAAAATGGCAAAATTTGCCTAAGCTGCTACGCGTATTATATATCCAAATTTGACACGGATTACGCATTAATTACTCTAATAAGAAGCCATTCTTTAATGCAATTTAATTTTATTGAGATTTAGTGGCTGTCAGCAATTAGTTCTGTATCACAACACGGTTTCGTTTTCTGATGTTAGCCCCATTTCTGCGTTCAACGATTCGAACTCCATTTCCATTGGGTCTTACAATTCTTCTGATGCGTCGAACTCCTCCTCTACGCCTCCTCACAATAACTCGGACGCGCCTCCTCCTCTTACCCCCCTTGTTACCACCTGATGTCGATGGTGTCGTGGAATCCGTACCGGCTACAGGAGTTGATGTCTCACTATCGCTTGGTGCTAAGGACGTATCTTCTTCTTCTTCCTCTGTTGGTTCATCGTCTGGGGGAGTGTCATCAGCGCATTCTGGCTCGTCCTTGTTGACTGGATCTTCACAGTCGACGCAACCAATGGGATCGTCAGGCGTGATGCAAATTTCGGCACTGCCAATCGGCACGCAGGCCATAAGCAGTGCCAGCATGACGAAACTCAAAGTAATTGTTTTGACTCTCATCTTAGCCCAATTGAATGCGAATGATAAGAATCAAGCAGAGGTTTCGCCTTTTATAGGTAGTTTCAAGTTCGATCTACTACATTAATTGAATATTTGGACAAGTTTATCCAGTTATTGTTATAATCTTAAATGGGTAAAAAGAGTATAAAGGGTATTAGCGAATATATGTGGGGGCAGCACATCCGACCCAATGAAGTATATATGTAAATACTTGATTAGGACGCCGACCGAAGTCAATCTAGCTTTGGACACTGCAGATCTAAAGACTTCAAATTGATTTAATTGAATTCATTTTTATATAGCGATATTTATTGATAATATGAAAATCTACACATATATACAATATATGTATATCATTATGACTATCCCATATTCAGCGATAGATTCAGGGCATCTCTTAGTCGGGCACTCCCGCCTAAGAGCTCATAAATAATTCTCGTACTTTATATTTGCTTCAAAAGAAGACGTCATATTTGATTTGGATGTACATCTGGGTATTTGATCAGTTGTCACATTCAGATAAAACATTATAAATAATCAACCGGCTTTTTTATACCCTGAACCCATTAAAAATGGGTAAAAGGGGTATTATGTTTTTGTGCAAAATCCAAATGTATGTAACAGGCAGAAGGAAGCATCTCCGACCCCATAAAGTATATATATTCTTGAACAGCATTAATAGCCGAGTCGATCTAGCCATGTCCGTCTGTCTGTCCGTCCGTCCGTCCGTCCGTCCGTCCGTCCGTCCGTCCGTCCGTATGTTTGAACGCAAGGATCTCAGAACCTATAAGAGCTAGAGACTTGAAATTTTAGATGTAGGTGCTCCTAGTTCCTACGCAGATCGAGTTTGTTTCCGATAATCGATAACTTGCCCCGTTTCCAAGTAATCGATAAAAATGTATATCGATATCCTGTTTTTTAAGCAATTTTGGTAAATAATAAGAGCTAGAGTTACCAAAGTTGACATGTTGCTTCTAGAAAAGTATATATATATCGATTATCTTTCATTTTATACCTATCGCCACCTCCCCGCTACTCTCTATCTATAAGCGCGCGCTCCATTTGGTGTTGGAGTATGAGGGTTCAGGGTATCCCCTAGTCGGGAGCTCCCGACTAGAACCTCTTACTTGTTTTTTGATTATTTTAATAAGTACAATCCACACAAACGAATTTTCTGTCCACAGTGTAAATATATCAAAAACAGGTGCATTGGAATCAGGGTTTAGTCACCTATCAAAATATTTTGTATATTTGAATGTTTGATATTTGTCTTCTTATATATACTTATATACTTAAATAAGTATAGTTTTAGGCCTTATAAGATTCAGTCTTCATTCTGCACGGTTTCTTGCGACGATGGAGAAAGACGTGGTGTTGACATTTTAATTAGGGAAAAATGTAGACTTAAATCAGTACATAAAAAAATAAGGTAATATTTCGGAACATAGCAAAGTTAAGAATAAATATTCGTATGGAAAAGTTTCTATCTACTTCGAAAAGGAAAGAGAAAAGATTTCTGCGACGGTTCCTTTAGAGAATAGATCTTTCCGATATTGCATGATTTTACATTGCTTCGTGAAAAGCTTATTTTTAATATATACTTTTAATTTAACTTTAGCTGATAATAATCTAAAATAGTAGCAGGCATTTTAACTCAAACTCCATGAGCTTCTACATAAAACCTGCTACTGTTCTTAGGGAGCTAGGGGAATTCCTGTAATTTGTCTTAGAACTCAGCACGTTTACTTTGATACACTTATAATGATATTTGTATTTACAACAAGCATAACAATTAGAATAACAATAAGTATCTGCTTATCGCATTTGTCAAGACCCTTTCACGACCCTGGTGTAAGACAGCTTTTAAAGTAAATTGCCCGCAATTACGAGCAAAAGGGAGTGACAACGGTACATTAAGAACTGACCTCAATCATTAGTTGATAAGCGCGGCAAGAGTTGAATGTACAAGCCATCCGTGAGTCAAAGCGACGAGAAGGAGATGCCAGCCCAGACACTCCAAGGACACACAGAGTATGAACCAAGCAGGGGGTCATCATAAATCAATGGGTAGCTCAGTGCAAGGGAAAGGTCAGCCCCAGTTGCGCTTTTGTCGCGATGAAATAACTGGAGACTGCATGTTTATTGCTGAGAATGGTCCAAGATTTATGGTAGATCCAGATAAAGTCGTTGCAGCGAGCAAAAACAAAAGTCTGCAAGCGACTGCAGTGAGTCCTTCCACGAAGGATGTCGCAACATAGATAAAAACTGCTTCGCATTCTGGCCCAAAATCCTGGGCTACGGTTTTGACTTTTGGTTGGATGTGCCGCGGGCGAAGAGTTCGCGATGTGGAGATTGAATTGAAGACGTGCAGCTCGGAAATTGAGTGACAATTGAAATATGTCAATTCAGGGATATGCAAAGACGTTTTTAGGGGAGATTTGAAAATAAAAAGTGCATTGAATGAGATTGTGATTGAACTATAAGTTCTTCTTTGTACTCCAAACTGGATAATGAAGGATTCGTCAAAGTCATTATTAAAAGATAAGCGTATAGGATTTGGCAGGCCGGAACAAAAGCTGCTGAGTAGCAAAGTTTTAGTGTAACAAAGTTAAAAAGGTTAAGTATACGCATGGGATACACGCGAATTTAGATGATTATAAAAGAGTTTATTATCTGCCGTTACGCAGGAAAAGAAAAAAACTTTCGTAATTTCCCGTTTAGCAAAAGGACGAAAGTCCCAATTAAAAGTTACTGGGAACCGGGGAGGCATCCAAGCGTCAATTGCCACAAATCAACTTTTACATTAATTCATTTTGGAGAGATGAAAGCCGAGGTGGAGAATGAGAATCCAAATGGGAAACAAGTACGCGAATCAAAACGAGAACCAGAACGAGAATGTCAAGCAGGCACTTGAGTGAGTGACAGTCAAGACATGCTCCAAATATTTAAGGCCTCAGCCGAAGCAGAGTCCAAAACAAACTTGATAAGTTGCTCCGGGGGCCAAGAGTTGGGAGGTTACACTCTGAACGGCTTGTAATCTATTTAAAGTGAGTCGCGGCCACTAAAACTCAATTAACCCCGTTTGACGCAGCACGAGGCAATTGAAAAAGACAGAGACGGCAAGACAAATGAAAAAAGAGGGCGAGAGGGAAAGAGAGAGAGAGACAAAAAAAAGAAAAAATTCCACAGACAGAAAAGAACGTAGAAATCAAGGCAAAAGATTACAAACGGAAATGGCTGGACATTAAGTGGGCTTAAGGGGGAGTTCTATAGATAGATATATGCATGTTATATAGGCTTGGCATGGACGGCGTTCTTGGAGAATTTTTCACTTAAAACCGCATTGATACTCAATTACCAGTGAATGGGTTGCCAGGCTCACGGATTGCGGGGCCGCTTCCACTCGAACTTGAGCGGGAACCGCGAACAACAGAGGCGCAAAACAAACGTCGGATGTTGAGCACAGGAAAGCGGAAGCACTTTGCAACGGAAATGAAACATCAATTAAAGTCGCGCACTGCTCAACGGCCACACGAGATACGCTGGCAACCCTGCTCGCTGCCAAAAATATATTGCCTTTCGTCCAATGCCGCCGCCATTGTTAATCCTTGCGGTAGTCGCTGCTATTGAGGCCGCCAGCGGCACGAGAACTGGCACGGCCCGACTGTCCTGATTGTAGCCCCCCTGTAGGTTGTAAGTTCCTGCAAATCTCGCAAGGGCAAAGCCCCATTTTTCGTTAGGTTACGGCTTAATTGCAAACCGGTGAATGGCATGGGCCATACATGGCCCACTACAGCAGTATAAACAATATATTTTTGCGATGAATATTTTGTTACAACTGAAAAAAGGTTTCATTTATTTATTGATCCCTGTATGTATATAAAACAACAGGTCGAGCCGCCTCGTTAAGGCTGTTGCATAATTTTGTTGAAACTAGCTTTATTCCGCTGTAAAAAAATGAAAACCGAAAAATATTCTAGAGTATTTCCTCGTCAAATAAATTGTTCACTTTTCGGCCACGCCCGCAAGGGGCGTGCTAACCGTAAAAATAAATAGCTCTTTAGCTTTATGGCTAGTAACTAAATTTGGCAAGTCCATTACACATGAATTTGTCCAAATGGATGGCAACCACGCCCACAGCCGCCTCGAAGATTGCTGAGAATCGAAATTTACTTCAAGTCACCATTTAAAGTTCACTGCTTTGAGGTTTAAGTTTAAAATTCAACAACTCAATTATCTGAAGGACTATTTTGATATGTGCTTAGCTGCTGTCGTACTTTGAGAAGTGTCCTTCATTTTTTATTTTAAGAATAATTATATATGCGAAGCGAAAAATATTTAAATCTTCTGCGCAGGCGAAATATTTTTGCATCTCTCAAATTAATAGTTATTTAAGAGATTAAAATATTTAAACAAACTAGCTTCAGGCTTACGTGAATTTTAACTAATTTTGAAAGGCTAATCATCGATGACCTTTGACCTAATGCATAGTTTTTTTTTTAGCTAACTGAACGCTTGGCCAAAATGGCTGGACTCAATAAACGTGACGATGCGATGCATACAAACCCGAGCAGCGTGGCAGGCAGTCGCATGAACTCCATACCAAATTCTCAATTGAATGTGGATCTAAAGGCTTTGGATAAGCTGGTAAGCAGCCTGTTGGAGCAGCATGCGGCTAGCGCCGGCAGTGGCAACAACGCCGCCTCCATTTTAGAAGCGGGCAGCCGAACGCCACCCGTGCAACGCAAGCCGTCCAAGAAACTAAATCGCTGGCGTCCCCTGTCCCGCTCGGTGCACAGCTTTAAGCGCGGCGAGGGCAGAGACTACGCGGGCGGCAACTTTACGCAACTGCAGGAGACACAAGCGCCGCTGGCCCAGCATGCGCCTAACATGCCAACCATCATGGAGAGCAGTGCCGGCAGCCCGGCGCCTAACAATGCCCAGCCCCCGGCGCACAACCCATGGACTGCTTCACTGGAGCGCACGCCAGGCGCCGTCCGGAATATGCTGCACAGCATCAGCCAGGCAGGCAATGGTGCCGATCAGGAGGATCAGCTCAATTTAACACAGAACTATGTGGGCTAACCAAAAATATTTTTATATACATATATAATATACACAAATACATCGTTATTAAATATTTAATGCTGCAGTCAATTGCATCAAAACTTAATCAAAAGATAAGACCTTTACTACTTGTTTTTTTGTAATAATAATTATTAGGTATAAAAATGCATAACAATGTTAATTGTTTGTCCTGATTGATTAAGTGGGTGATTGACTGACTGATAAGTAGATATGCAGCAGGAAACTATGAACCGGCAAGGCCGGGTAATGCCCGCTAATAGTTATTAACATTTAATATAAATAGGCCGTTAGGGTTGCTCATCAAATGAATAAATAGATAAATTAAAGTCAAATGTTATAAAAAATAGCCAAATTAAGACTGACCGAGCCTTAAGAAGGTTACAACAATTAGAAATTGGAACGTGGCTAATCCGCTGCAGACGTATTTGGAATTGAGGTATGTTTAAATCCTGTACACATCTCAAAGAAAACGTACAATAGTGTAGGCTTCAACCACAGACACTTGAATTTCCATTGATTTAAATTTAAAATTTAAAAAGTAAATGCACAGAGTCTACGTCAAGCTCAACCGCAAAGGAGGCAAGTGTCGGGCGAGGACCGCTTGGCCGCCCAGAATGTCAACTGGCTGACTGTAGCAGTTAATATTTTGAAGGAGAACAGGCGGCAATAGGATGGCCGAGTCACACCCAGCGTTGACTGATGATGATTTTCGTGTTGATGTTTGCAGCCTGTCATCATCAGAGATACAAGCACTATGGATACCGCTCCAACCCTGGTCGGACTGGCACTCTAAGCAGATGCGGTTGGGGCACAGAGGAAGACAATAATGAAGCTGTTTGAAGCTGTCTGCTCGTTGCGGTTGTCGGGCAGCAATGATGATAAAATTGCCAGGCCTGCAAATTCTAATGCAGTGTGAAAAAATGGGGGAAATAAAAAGTGCCTGCCATTTAGTTGTAAGTGGGCGTTAATTAAAGTGAGCGCTTGGAATATTGCGCAGCCATTGACTCGGCCGTTTTTTTATAAAATGCAGAGCCTGCAAAGGCAAAATGTGGTAGAAATTGTTTTACTATAATTATTTAATTTGAGATATTAAATTCTTAATCGTCTTTTGATGCAATATGTACGCATCGCTGCCAGTAAAACGTTTACGAATTTCGAACAGAGAAGGATTACAATCAATAATGCTGGAGAGAGCGCAAAAGCGAATGAATGAGAAAATTTACACAATATATGTATTCTTAAATATTAGTTCCCATGTGGGTCACGTAGTCGAGGGAGGCGACTGGGCCTGTAAAGTGTTACAAGTATCCTAATCTAATTTTTAAAGTGCTTTCCATTATATGTAGCAATGCTTTTATAACCCACTCACCTGTCGCTCCATGACGCCAGCCAACTGTTCGCGCTCCGAATTGCGATAGTATCCGGTCAGATTGGCGCCCAGTCGCATGGTCACTTCGTAGCGCGTTTTGCCACTACGTGCCGCATTGCGATTGCTTTTCACGTTGAAAAAGCCGGGATTGCCAATGCCATTGCCACTAGAACTGGTGCTGGAGCTGGCCATGTTGTTGTCAAATTCGCATGCACGTTGGCAATTACTGGCACTGCCATTTCCAATGCAACCTTAAGGGAAAAAATACAATGTGAAAAAAATATAATAAGTATATAAGTAAAGCAATTTATTTGGAAATATAGCTCAGTTCCTTGAAACGTAAAATTTAAATAAACGCTTTAACTTTATTGAGCTCAACTATTTAAATGTTCTGCATAGGACAAACAGAGACAGCCGAGCGTAATAATTTAATAATGGCCACCCAGTAAAGCTGCCTTGTCATAGTCAGACAAAGAGCTAAAGATTTCTACCACACCAGCTCGAGGTCTGTAAAAATGCAATAATAGACATTACAGCGCATGAAAAATGCGAGAAATGTTTGCGCCAAGTGCTGAACACACGCAGGGACAACCCTCGTCCAGCCACGTGCCTTTTTGTGGCCCATTTTACTATGCATTTACCACCTGACCCTCGGTGAGCTTGGAAAGTGAATGTCAAATTCGATGACGTTGCCATTCTAAAAAAATTGTTGCCAGGGGACTGAATAGGGGACCGAACACTTATGCCACTAGTCAGAGTTCTGTTCTGATGACATATGAAAAGTGAGTGGGATAGTTGCTTCATCAAAATGTCAGATTGTTGTTTATTTATGAACGTATCTAGTTGAGAAACAGTTTGTATTGTTTATTCGATTAATACAGTTTATTATCTGTTAAAACAGACAATTACTGATTGCTTTCAAATCTCAACTCACTTAAATCCAATATGTGAGTCGAGTAATTCAATGGATCGATGAACATTTAGCAGAATTCTTAAACCTAATTTCCAGTATATTATTGGGGAAGGGTACGATTATGGATTGTGTAAAGTAAAATCTTAGAAAATTTCATAAGCATAAACTAAATTCAGCAACTCTTTTCGCTTTTTGAATGTTTTCCCAAATGACTCCCATCGGAAATGCAAAATCATGCCCAATTAGATTATATATCCAGGAATAATAGGCCAGCTTTTATGTGTACAAAACATTCGTTAATTAATATCAGACTACTTTATTAAATATTGCCAATGGAAACAATAAATAAAATGATTCGGGACCTGTATGGAAGGCTATTTCTTATTTGGAACCTCTTAGAGAACTGTTGCGTCCCATTTAGTTAAGCTTTAAAAGCTCTTACCAAATTGAATACACGTAAATGTTTTTCACGTTGTGATGGGACCCACCCTGATTAACCATAGCTCGGAATTGTTGCAAGTTGCAGTTGCAAAACAATGTCAACAGTGGGTGTGGCATGAGGGGCAA
Organism: Drosophila ezoana; assembly: GCA_035045725.1. Lineage (NCBI taxonomy): Eukaryota > Metazoa > Arthropoda > Insecta > Diptera > Drosophilidae > Drosophila > Drosophila ezoana. Next base: position 9,837,944 of record JAWNOU010000005.1, read on the forward strand.
GTGACAACCTGAACCTTGTATACTATTGCCCGTTAAATGGCGCGACAAAGTCAGGCAAAATGGCAAATACCTTCCCACAGCCGACAACCAATTGGGTCGTCTCCCTGTCCCGGCCCTGTCTCGGCCCTTCCAGCTTCTTTGCTTGCACTGTGAACGTTTAATGTTTCACGACGTGCATCGAGCGCAATTTAAATGCTTAATTATTGCCTTAATTAAATTGTTTCTCCTGCTTCATTTTTATTTGCTGCAATCGTTCCCTGCCCTTCTTTCTGTCGGTTCCTTTTTTTTTTTTTTTCCTTTGCACTGTTATTTTAACAAATATTTTTTGTTTTTCTGCCACTCATGCTCAATTTATTATTGCTTGTTACGTCTGATTAAATTTCATTTACTTTCTGTGCGCCACTTACCCTTAATTGTCTCGATTATTTCGGGTATTTCGCATTTGGTTCCTTTGTAGCCAGTTGGACAGTGGCAGGTTATGGCCGCATCGCCAATGTGCCTGTAATTTCAAAGAAATTCATCAGTTCAGATTATTATTTATTAAAAGATCTCGTGTCGACTGTCTTTAGATGAAACGTTCCTATATAGAACCTCTAGATTTCATTAATACAAGTTATTCGCTATGTTTATAGTAAGCATCTATGAAAATAGCTGATCAATCTTACCATATTGATTTTACCTGAAAAAACTTTGGAGTTTGGATGAATATGAAATAGCTGATTTAATGAACAAATTAATAGAATTGAAAGACTTTGTAATGATATTAGCCTATTAAATACAGAACAAGTAAGAGGTTCTAGTCGGGAGCTCCCGACTAGGGGATACCCTGAACCCTCATACTCCACCACCAAATGCAGCGCGCGCTTATAGATATAGAGTAGCGGGGAGGTGGCGATAGGTATAAAATGAAAGATAATCGATATATATATACTTTTCTAGAAGCAACATGTCAAGTTTGGTAACTCTAGCTCTTATTATTTACCAAAATTGCTTAAAAAACAGGATATCGATATACATTTTTATCGATTACTTGGAAACGGGGCAAGTTATCGATTATCGGAAACAAACTCGATCTGCGTAGGAGCTAGGAGCACCTTCATCTAAAATTTCAAGTCGCTAGCTCTTATAGGTTCTGAGATCCTTGCGTTCATACATACGGACGGACGGACGGACGGACGGACGGACGGACGGACGGACGGACGGACAGACAGACGGACATGGCTAGATCGACTCGGCTATTAATGCTGATCAAGAATATATATACTTTATGGGGTCGGCGATGCTTCCTTCTGCCTGTTACATACATTTGGATTTTGCACAAAAATATAATACCCCTTTTACCCATTTTTAATGGGTTCAGGGTAGAAAAATAGTAGAAAAAGGAGCCTATTGCACCAGGGCTGACAAAGAATCCACAAATGTTAACACATTTAGGTAAGTTGATTTCATAGTACATATCGTTCATAGACAAATTTAATATATTGAAATTTTAAAGTATGCCTGCTGACAACTACTGCTACACTCTGCTCTGGTCTGGTATTCATCTTCTGGGCATTGAGATTTTACCAACCCAGCCGAAAACTGTCATCTTTATTGGCTTGAGTATGTTCAATGTTGAGTGTACTTACTTGCATGTGCCACCGTTTTGGCAAATATTTGTGTGCGCATCCGTGCAGAGTGGACCATGCCCACAATCGCTGCCACTGAAGCCGGGGAAACAGGCGCAGCCATATGAGCTGCAATGGAAAGTGGATTGAAGATACGAATGTGATTAATTAATGGTTGTCATTTCTCTTTATTGCTTAGTGTATCTCTCCACAGATAAGCTGTCAGGGCTGGACTGGCACTGCTCGGATATGTCTGGGAGATAGGTCTTTGCGCAGTTGTCAGCGCTGGATTAGGATTTGGGTATCGCTCTCGATCTGGGTGTTAGCACAAGCTAGGAGTTGTCAGCTGCTGCTGAGTTCTCAGCATATATATGTAAGTATGTTTTTATGAACGCGTACATGTGAGTATGTTGAAGTTAAAGTTTTTGGAACGTGACTAAAACTAATATTGTAAGAGGCAAATTTCATTCCATCAGAGCTTCAGCATCGGCAGCATTAGAGCTAAATGCTAAGGTCACACACATGACCCCAGGCAATAATTTAAATAACTTGGCGCCAAGGATACGCTTGAGTCGCAGAGCGAAGCAAATTATGGCTACAAATCGCCCACGTCATGTTGACAGCCTTGAAAAAGCATTTCTCACTTATTAAGTTCAATTACGAGTAATTACGCGTACAGGTTGACCTGTCCTTGAGCTTTCTTAGGTTTTCTGCACAAATTCAGGACTTTTTCTATTTAATGCCATTAAAATTTACTCCAGTATGGTTGGGTCCAGTTGCCCTTAAATTCGGACGAAAATATATTATAAATCTAAAAAAAATTCTAAATACGTAAAATGATTAAATCTATTTGCGGGTAAAATTTACCAAAGAGTTTAATTAGATTCTGCTACCATGTCAATTTCCATTTGAATATAAACGGAGCAAGCGGCTGCAAATTGCATTCGGCTTTTGAAATCACAGAAATTAATTCACGCTAACAAAATATTCCCGTTGACAATTTAATTGGGGCTCGAGGTTTAGCTAAAGTTAGAAAATAGAAACAAAAACATAAACACAAAGGTCACCATTTGTATGCTAAATAATTGCGCAGCCTTTCCCATTTATTTTACACTCTGTCTGTCCCAGTGTCCGTCTGTCTGAATGTCGCTCGTTTTTCAGCGCCAACAATGGCACTTGTTGTCTGATGTCTGTTGTCTGTTGTCTGTTGTTGTTGCGTCGCTGACACATGTCAACAGAAATTAATTTTGGAAACATTTTTAGACTGTTTAGAAGCAGAAGTAAAATACATTAAAGTACTTCGAACATAATAAATAGGAAAAATGTATTAAGAATGTTTAATAAAGATCTACCTTCTGGTTCCCGACTAGATAAAATCCAGAGCCATACCACAAATTCATTCTTACATGCAACTTTGTATACAACAGAGATATTCTGACTGATTGATTGACTGCCTGATGGATTGGTGATTAGCGTACAGTTCTGGCCCTAACAGCTGGGAAGTTGAAATTTTCCCTGAAGCCTTTTTTGTGTCGAAAGTGAGCACTATTACGAGGTTTTGGAAAATTCGACCCCCTGACGGAGTAGTATGGTCACAAGGTTTGTATGACGAACATCTACAAGACAGCAGCCGGATAATTGTGCTTTGCAAAAGGTACCTGATGAGCCTGCAGGTCGCTGGTTCAAATTCAGCAGCAACTTATATTGTATTTACTTATTTTGTTCATTAAAATAGAAGAGCGTATTATAGTTCAGCCGAAATATAGCATGCTTAACTTCCTAGGGGAGAATCGGGCGATGGTACAACTTTCATTGAGAACAAGAATTACTTGTTATCTTGTCATAATGTTAACAATAAAAGGTTTTGGCTAAAGTTCGTCGATATTACAGCAGGCAGTCATAATGTTAACAATAAAAGGTTTTAGCTAAAGTTCGTCGATATTACAGCAGGGACACATAACTGAGCCGACCCTGATGTTAGAGACTATTTAGAGTTGCACCTTTTTTATATACTCCTGTTATACACTCGATAGGTACAAAGTTTATGGAACAGACTTTTCACGAATAAAAGTTAGAGGTAAATGTGCCCATATGCGAATTCAACCTTCATATTTTACTGGTTTTTATGTCAAACTTTGAGGTATCAAAGCAAAGTAAAGGACAAACTAATTGATCTGCAATTAGGGCTATGGGCAATACACATTAGCTGATAGCTGAACTTATTTTATCACCTATTTTGATACTCAATGCATGTTAAGCATATGTCGAGTTAGCCGCCGGCCATAAAAGTAGTGAAAGCGAAAAAGTTTCACATTTGGCTGGCCCTGCGCTCATAACTTTAACGAAAGAAATCAAAACGTGCCCAGGGGTATGACAACAAAAACACAAAAAAACCCTTGGAGGCGACAAGAAAACTTTTCCTTTAATTCTGCATTTTTCGAAAAACTTTCACTTGGACTTCTCGAAGTGCTTCGACTGTTGTCCTTTAATGGTCCTTACCGAGGAGTATATCGGTATACTTCGAGCAGCTGACAAATTTTAAATTAAGGGGTATTATTTAAAAGCGTTTCTACTGCGCCTGTAGGCCATAAATTAAAGCATATTACGTTGCTTTTGACCACAGACCAAGGCTTTGGCCGAATTCGAACTTTTTAAAGCAACTGCTTTTGTTGCCTATAGCTATATATCATACAGCTCTATGTGTGTAAGTGCCACACCCATTGTTGAGGACATACACGTGGCGCTGTTGTTGTTGTTGTTGTTCTTCTTCTTCTTCTCCCTGTGTAACTTAAGTGCATAAGTAATTGTGCCTTTGTCTAGCGGAAATTAATTGCCTCTGTGTTCGGGCATCTGCGGTGCTTACAATTACAAGTCTCGTGCGAAACGTCCTTGCTTGTCCTGCCGCCTGTGACGGAAGCGTTTGCCCAAATAAATGCCACACATGGCTGTGATTCGGTGTGACCAACAAAAGCTGATGTCGAAAAATTAAAAAATTCAGTTGCTTAAACAATGTATATTCGTCTTTATGATACCCTAAAGAAACTATTTATTCGCAAGAAAAATGATTAGATCTTATTTCCGTCTTTAATTTACATTTGATATTTGAAAAATACTATTTATCATTTAAATCCCCTTTAGGGCTTATTCAAATATTGAAAACTAAACATGGAAAGCGTGTGATAAAAAGTACATTGAAAATTCAATGTGTATCTCTCGCATGCAGTGTTTGTCTTTTTTTTAAACGTTCAAATTCACCTGCACCTGTTTTCCCGTATGCTGAAGTTTTTCTGCAAATTTTTAGATTTTTTCACCCATTTTTCGAGGATTTAAAACTTTTGCCAAGCAAACATTTTGGCATACGTAGTTTATATATTTGTTGTATTTTTTTTAGATTATTTTACCCTGTACCCATACCACGAGTAAAAACGGGTATATATGGTGCAAATAGGCAGATGTCTTTTGAAAAACAAAAGTAAGTAAATATGAAAACGTCTCTCATATGTCATAGGCTACGTAAGTTAAGGATATATATTTTGTGATGGTACTTATATAAAATTAAAAAGCATGAATTATAAAGTAAAAGATCAAGTTAAGCTTTCACACTGATGCACATATTGATTTCAATACTTGTTAGCTAGAGTACGATTAATATCTGTCCCATTTCAGGGTATAAATTTGTTGAGCGTTCTTGTCGAAGCTAGTCCTAGTTGTTGATATTTACGCTTGCCTGGCGGTCTGCTGCTGTAAATAAAAATTGCATTGTTTTGTTTGCGAAATCGAGATTTTTCGCAGTGCGTTTTAAATTCATTTAAATTTCAAATTCTGCTCAACAATTAAAACTGCGTGCCAAAAGCTGTTACACTTTTATGGGCTGCCACTCGAAAAATGCTGACAGCAGAGCACAGACTGCAGTCGCTTGGCTGCGTTTTGCGAATCGCAGAAAGGACTAATAATTTCCATGACACACACCCAAACATATATGTGTGTGAGCGTGTGTATGTTTTTGTGTGAGTGTGTTTGTGCATGCCAGCCAATGGCGCGTAGATGCCATCAACATGTCATACTTGCAGCGCCGGCCAACATTCCTTCTGTGAGCTGCACTTACGACCAGCCGACAGTAAGCAGACAAAAAATAAAAACTAAAGTCAAGTTGGATCCCAATCGTACACTCAGAGACATGTTCTTTGAAATCACCAACAATTAACTAATAACTATGGTTAATCTCCGTTCCAATAATTAACATTATATATTCATACGGATCTGTAGATATCACAAATGTTTAGTCTCATTCTACCTAAGCTATTTTTTTCATTCTTAGTGTAAGACTTTTTAAAAACCATTCCAATATCAATTTTCGGGAGCCACTGAAATGTACAACACTTTGGTTTCAGTGTAGCTCACTTGGGTTAGTTGAGCGCTGTCTAACATTCCTAGTAGACTTCTTGACAAAGCGCCAAAAAGGATGGCAGTGCCAAGAGTCATAGAAAATATGAAAAGCGGCTAGTTATATCTCAAACTGGTGCATGGGATCACCACTTAATTCCAGTGAACAGAAGTCAAAATATGCGAAATACATACATACATACATACATATACATATATATATGCCTTACAAATTGTTAGAGATATTATCTCAATTGCTTTAACATATGTATGAAAAATAATAGATTTAATATTTGTATGACTCTCCATGAAAATTATTTAATTTTAAAATAATTTATGGATTTCATAGACATGAACGCATACAAACGGGCCTCAAAGGGTTTTCCACATAGAACACAATGAATAGGAAACGGAATGGCAAATTACAGCAAATTGGTTTCTGGTTCTGTGTGTGTGTGTGTGTGAGTGTGTGTGTACGTGTGTACAAATAAAATTGTAGCAGAAAAAAAAAACGTAGAAACGTTGGCGGTTATATTTACCCTTACCTTTTCACCTAATGCAATCAAGTTAAATGCCATTAAATTTGATGGCTCTGTGTGTGCAAAGGGGTACAGAGTACGCAGAATGTATAAAATGTAGCTGAATGTTACAATTGCCTTGCGGCTGTTTTTTTCTTTCTTTTTTTTTTTTAATAGCCGGACAATCGTAAAAATGCTGTTAAAATATAAAATTTGCATTAGCATTTTTATGGTTTTATCTGTTGTGCGTAGAAATTAATTTTCGAATGTAACGCATGCGGAAATTCAATTGCATGAGAGCAGTGACAACTTCTATACGAGTTTCGAATTGTTGCAGAAATAACAACAGCCAATTATATTTGGGAGAAGTTTCTGCCGACATGCCAGTTGAAGGAGTTGGGGCAACTGTTTGTGGCAGAAGGAACTTTGCAGTTAAGGTAAGCCACATATCGTAAGAGAGGCACAGGAAAATTAAAAGTAAAACTGCCAATAGAGTTGCAGGGCAAACATGGCAAACTTTTAATTGCGCAGAACGAAAAAGAGAGAGGGAGAGCAACACTGAAAGAGAGAGACAAAGTGAGAGAGAGGGAGAGAGAGAGAGAGAGACGTCGTGGATACAAGGCGAAGTCAGATGATGTGACAAAGACGGGTCAAAATTTTGGCCAAACAAAACTTAATTGCAATATGCAAAGCACCAGTGCCGCAGTGAATCCCTCCTGGCACCTGGACGGCAGGCTCAGGCTGCGGCTCTGACTGTGGCTGTGGCCTCCTCGTGCACTTTGGATAAATGACAATGTTTGACAAGGCAAACAATATACGCATTCCCACTCATGACTGCTGGCCATGCGAATGACACTGACACAGTTCAGGCATGAGCTGCGGCAAGCCGGACATGGCGGGCGTGGTGGGGCGTGGCTGATGTCAAGCGAGTCATTGCACATGCAACACCCACAATATTGTCCTCTTTACTATTTTGTAGGTTGTAGCAGCTTCTGATCCCCCTTCCCGCCCGGTTGCTGTGTGTGGCTGCTTGTTTGCTCCCGCACTGAACCTGATCTCATTTAACGCTGTCGTTGTGTTTGCTCAACTTGCAACAGCAGCCGAGCCAACGTTTTTTGTTATGAAATACGAAAAGTACGAAAACTCCGAGACGAAGCGCTGCATATTGATTGCCCCAAGCCAGCACCCACCCCGCCCCGCTTAACCATGTGGCACACAATTTGCCACCGCTTGAACGTGGCCTAATTTCAGTTGTTCTTGTTGATGTCCTCCTCGACTGATTGTCGTCCTGGCAAGGATCCGCTTATAACTAGCTGACTTTGACAGGTTGACAAGTTTTTTTTTTTCGTTTTGCCATGCAACTTTCAGTCCATATGTATGGCAGAGGGACTGGCTTTGCCAGTGGGTATTTGTTAAGTTATGAAGTGATGTCAGAACTTTCTTAGAGCTCATATTTCTCTGCAGTGTGCTCATACAGTAGTTGACAGACACCGAGGAAAATATTGCCAGAAAATGTGTTTTAATAATTTATTTAAAAGCAGCTTTTCCGTTTCCGTTTATCCATATGGATCGACTTTACTATTTATTCTCCACAGTGTTAGTTAGTTGCTGGTGTTTAATAAGATATATCAATATATTTCACGCGTGATTAATTTGATCTTAGTTGGAAAAGAGCAACATGAATGCCATAACAACGCAGGCAGCACCAACCCAAGGCGATTCGCGTTCTCCGATCCGTGCTAACTTCCACAAAGTAAGCCGTAAGCCGGACTTATTCCGGTCCAATATCCTGGGAAAGAGTGGTCGCACATAAGCGCAGGTGCAGATCAACAATAGGATGACCGAAAGTAAACTTTGAAAGTTGAATAATGCACTCATGTTCCTGCTAATTTAGTTTTTATTCTTCTGTTTTGAGAGAACTTGTACTCGGCAGAAGCAGCAAATAAATTAAACTAAGGCAAATATGCTCAATGTTATAAAATATGTTATATATGAGGAACAGTTGATAGCCTACTACTTATAACGTTTCTGTGAAACTTATTTGTTAATCTGATTGGCCTCAAACTAATTTTCAAAGATCCTTGTTCATATTCATTCTTGGTCGATATTCATACATACGTACACACTCATACATACATACATAATATAAATACATAAATACATACACACACATGCATTCATGCATGCATACATACATACACACACACATACACACACACATACATACATACATACATATACACACACATACATACATACATAAATATACGCATACATACATGCATTTATACATATATACATACTCCACCCGGCTTCTCAGCTTCCAGCGTTGAAGCCGCCTGCGTAAAATTCAAAGGAGAAGTCTGCAAGCCTTAATCTCACTTCTTTCAGAGTCAAGGGGGAGGGAGCTTTAACAAATACGTCTTCTTATTTAAATTTGCGGCGCAACAAGACAAATTGGACTGCTATTGGTATAGAATACAATTTACATGCATACTTACATACATTTATGCGCACATACATACATACAAACACACAAACATACACACAGACATATATACAAACATACATAATTACATACACACATTCACAAATTCATTCATTCATTCATATATATACACATGCATACATTCATACATATATACAAAATCAATTTGGCACCTAAATCTAGTAACATATTCTTAGTCAAAACTCATGTAAAAATGGAACTCTCAGATATCCTATATTCTTATTCTTAGTCAAAATTTCACAACCTCATAACTTGGTCAAATCTTATCAGATTTGCACGAGGCTGGGCTCTTTGTTCATGGTTCGGCCTCTCGATCAATTTGGCATCTAAATCTGGCAACATTATTCTTGTTTTATATACAGTTTTGTTTAGCCTAACGCTTACAGACACTTGTATTGTATTCTTTTGAATTATTTTAAGTGGATTTGAATGCATTTTTTACTTCAATTTAAGCGTTTCATTAAATTAAACCTTTTACTTACCCTGAGGAAGGAAAGAGAAAAAGTACCCAGAATCAGCTCAAAAAAAAAAATCCCCTTTGATGCGTCTCAAAGCGAAAAACTTTTTCAATTAAACATTTTCTTCTTAATAACACAGACACGCATCGAGCCCAGAAGGCCCTTAGCAAAAAAATGACGTCGAAGTCAGAAAAGTCAGAAAAAATCGAACAAAATATTGCAACATAAATTTTTTCGCTTCTGAATCGAACTTTTGCGGTGAAGTGCACCAGATTTATGGAGCCCCCAAAAAATTGATTGGTGGATGTGTGCTCAATGGAGAACGCAACGCAAAAATAAATGTGTATTTTTGTTGTTTTTCTTACTGTTGTTTATATTTTTATTTGCAATTTTCTTTGTAGCTGAAAAGGCAGCAACTGCGAAATTAAAATGCGAAGCTAAAGAGTCGCCCAACTGGCTGGCCAATTGTTTATGGCTTATTGTTGCTTATTCTTGCGGAACTTTCGGTGGTGCTCGGCTGCCAAAGCGCCAAGTGCCAGACGACCCAAGTTGTCGAGCTCCAGTCGAATTCGCAAACATTTTGAATATTTTATGCAAACTTTATTAGCAATAAAATCAAGTTAGCTGCCAAACACTTGTAATGAGCTGGCAAAAGGGCAATGGACATGCGGAAAGTCTGCATTTCCTGCAAAACTTTTCAATAAGCAATGGCAGCAAAATGAATTTTTAAAATCAAAATCCTCTACAAATAAACTTCATATGTTCTTCATTGTGTCTTATGTATATGTATCACAGTATCAATCACTTGCATTCACAGACGTTTACTCTGTTGTATTATTGTTAAGACGGAGATGTCAGTATTTTACAAGTGAGAATTTATATACTAACAAAAGTATTAATAATGATAATAAACTTAAAAAGAGCACATTGCAAAGAAAACTACTGATTCAGTATTTAATATTTTGAAGAATATTCCCCGAAGCTATTTTTTGCCCAAATATTATCCTACACAGTTGAGGCTAGGTACTATTTTGAGCGCTCATTAACTTTGAATGTGCCGTGATATGAAAATGAAACATTTTCCGCTTTTCTTACGCACCTCTTCCCTCTTCTGTCGAGCACATTTCACATTTGACGCCGCTTATTAAAATTTTGCACACAAAGCCAAACGAGTGAGCTCCCAGCTCAGTAGTAAAAGTGAAATTAATAAACAAAAAAATTCAAAAAAAAAAAGATAAAAGATTTTCAAGTATACGCACTGTGTGACGCACCCTCTGAAGCTGACTCTTATCAACCATCTGACATTTTCAAATGTTATGCATTTTTCGCACATTTACTTAACAAACGCGCTGAGCACGAGGGCCATAAAAATGCAATGAGAAATTGTGCGGCAAAAGAAGGAGATAGAGAAAGGGAAAGAGCAAGAGGAGGTGAGAACATTGGGGATGTGCTGTTTCGACTAGGGGCTGTCAGCTGACAACAAACATGTTCCCCACATTCAACTCACAGACAGGCCGTTGTGTGGCACAAACTATAAAGACGGCAACTTCAGCTACTTGTCACCGCGACGCAACGCCCCAAACGCTGCCACGCCCAGCCCTATAAAGTTCTCTGCTGCGAGTTATTGCCGTGTTTGCTCTGTTTGTGTTCGTGTTTGTGTGTTTATCTTACAACACGTAGCCGAAAGCCAGGTCGGTGCCTCATTTGCCTCCAGTTGTTAATTAAGTTGGCGTCGCAGTAGGCTACGTGCCAGACGCTGAATTCTATTGGGGCTCAACAGCCCAACGGCCCAACGGCCCAACAGCTCCACAACTCCACAGCTGGCTATCGGAAGCTGTCACTTTTATATTAAATTTCTAGGCAACACATTTCGCTTTTATTTTGACATTAATATTAATATTCAATTAGCCAGGCCCACACGCAGCCTTGGGCCGTCCAATTAATGTTAATTATGCTAAGTAGAAGAGGCCACTTGGAAGTTTTTCTTATTTTCTGCCCAAATTGCTGTCAAGTTTTTATGATATTTTTTCAATTTTATATTTTTTTGTCAGTCTTATAAATCGCGACCCTTGACCCTGTCCCCGAAGTTATAAATTTGATTTGTCTTCCTTATTCTTGTGTCTCGTCCTCCATTATATCGTTGTTCCACTGTAGTACCAATCGCATGTTAATAGCTTTTAAATTGCAAAATTCTTAAGCGTTAAAACTCAAATTAACAAAGCTATTGAACAATTTCTTCGATCTGCTCGCCTGCCAGTTTTGTTTATTATGCTAATTGAGTCTCTATTTCGGGGTCTTTGGATTATCGCTAGGCTTGGGCTTTTCGGCAATTAACTGTGTATCCGTTGGGGTCGGATTGGTGTGGGAACTTCGTAGCATATTACCATAAATACATCTGTGCTGTTATATAACAGATAAGGGATAAGGTAAGCGTTAAAAACCATTCGATAATCCTCAAGCATCCTTAAGCTATTCCAAAAGTACTGAGCATATTATAAATTATTACGAATCGAAGACTAATCTCCTTTAATAATAATTTTACCTTTGAACCATTTTTATATAAAGGGGTATTATAACTTACTCATGAAGTAGGTTAAACACCGAGGTATATATTCTTGATCAGCATCTGTCTTTCCATTGCAAGTTATATATGTATCGGAACCGGCCGGATCGGAACATACATATATATATAGCTGCCATATAACCGATCGATCGAAAAGTAGGTTCTTGTATAAACAACATATTTGTTTAACAAGATAGCTACACTAAACTTGGCATTTGTTAAGTTCATTCCTTTTAAATAAACACCTTACATAAATTATTTGTTTTCTAGTAAGTATATAAGTCTTACTGTTTTAAAAAGTTATTTGAATAAAAATTGTCTGTTCAAATTAATGTGATGAATGAATGCGAGCGTGGAATACAGAACTCTGATTGTTATGGAAACACATATCCGAATGGGTTTCTGTTCTCCTTACGCCTTTTAATGGCTACCTAAACATGTTGTGAAAAGGTTTTATTAGTTTTATGACAGGGCTGAGTATTCTTGAAATATTGTGAGTAGGTTTTCGTCATGGCTTTTCCCCGCCACAAAGGCTTTTGGGCACCGCTTGGCGTTCGTTTAACCTTCATAAATGATATTGCTTTTAGCCAGCTCAGCGCACATTAGCGCCAGTGACGCTCGCATGTGCCGCCCATTTATAAGTCATGCCCGAGAACTCTAAACGTGGCAACCTGAGGGGCAACGACCCAGCGGGGCTGGCGCTGCAGCACCTGCGTCCGGGTGCCACGCATATTTAAACCTGCCAAAACTTTTGCGCCTTCCGACCTTTGGCCAAACATTCCGGACGAAACATAGCTCAGCTGACCCATCGACTGCTGCCGATTTCAAAATTGAGTTGCCTTTCGGTTCCGGTCAATGCATATAAACTGGGCCCAGCGGCAATCGCAACGCGCAAAATCACAGGCGGCTAACCATGCAAACTGTTAAATGTTTGCATATCAATCTTTTCTTCCGAGTGCTCAGTCGTGCTGTTTCTCTCTCTGTTCAGTAGCTGGTTCAGATTCTGGTGCTGGCAAAACGGACCAACTGTTTGGGGGCTTTCAGCTTTCAGCCTAAACCAAGTGGGAGCCATACATTTTGCAATGTTCCAGTGGCTGGCGCTGCTCTAGCTATTGCCAAATAACCATTTCGTTGTGCTCCGCTTTCTTTCTCCCCAGAGAAAAAGCAAAACCCCAAACAATGAAGGGCATTGCCAACACATTTTCACCGGGGCTAAGAAACAAAAACCTATACAAAAAGTTTGCATACGCCAAGAGTCAATTGAAAGGTAAGGGCAGCAGCCGCAGCAGCACCAGCTCTTGATGCATTTCCCACTGTCTGTGTCTTGTATCCTGTATCCAGCATCCTGTACCCTGAACGCGCTTAGCCTGGTCCTTATGAATAACGTTTGCAATTGAGTTTGACATACATGAGGAATTGTATGGCAAGGTGGATCTAAGGTAAGGTAAGGGCAGGGGCTGCCTGCTTGCCAGTTGCCGACTTGATTGATTGATGAAATATTTGGGGAAATGGGGCTGCAAATAGCAGGTGAATCCATTACGATAGTTAACACATTACACAACAAACGTTCACTTCTTTTTTGTTTGTGTGGATTATTCAAAGTTGAAGAATTGGTTAGTTTTTTATGAAGAAACTGACCTAAAGCCAATCGGACTAAAAATAAACCTTCGTCTTACAGCTTTGAGTCTTTATTTGCTACTTATGTCTCTTTTCTGAACTCTGTAAAACACATCGCAGTTTTGATAGGGTTTTTGCAGTCAACGATTACATTGATAGAAGCTATAGAAATTATTTATTTAATAACTGATGTGTTCTTAAGAGAACACCCACGACAATCAAATATGTGCAAATCAAGGCTGCAAACTGGATTCCCAATTTATTTTGTATTTGCAAGCCAAAAAAGTAATGCAAGAATATCTTAATTTAAAATTGAATTATTTTTATTAATTTAAGCTTCTATATGTTCACTCACCTATAATCAGCACTGGCATAGCAGTCGCCGAGGAAACGACACTGTAGTGTATTGCACTGGGTGGTCTTCACCTCGTGCTGCACCTCGTAGGTGATATTGAAGCCATAGACGTCTAGCAGGCGGTCCAGAGCGCGCAGATGAGTTCCATCCAGCGTGGCCATGGTGAATCGGATTTCCAGGTACTGGCTGTTGAACTGCATCCAAGTGACCTGCGTCACATCCTCCTCGGTCAGGGCGAAGACACGGTGGGCGGGCACCTTGAAGTCGTCCGAGTAGTACATGTACTCGGTGAACTTGAGGCCGCCCAGCACGTAGAGCTGCGTCAGATAAACCACGATGGACACATTGCCCTGAGCGGTGGCTGTCAGTTCCGAGGCATCAATTATCCAAACGCATTCGATGGGCGTGGTAAAACGATGTGGAAAATTTGGCGTTTGAATGAGGCCATAGCGTGACTTGAGTAGGCCCCCACATCCCGACGAGGAGGAAGAGGAGCTAGAACTATAGCCTAAGCCGGAGCCAGAGCCGCCTGCTGCCTGCTCCCCAATGGCAAATGCATTCAGTGCAAAGTTATGCTTGGCCGCCGGGAAAGGCGGCGGAGGTGGCAGAGGCACCACGGGCAGCGAGAACTTCTGATCCGCGTTGTTTTGACGCTTGTGGCGCACATGTTGCAGCTGGTGTTGTTGTTGTTGTTGTTGTTGGTTTGTTAGCAATGTTGCCGCTGGAAGCAGCATAAGCAGCAGCAATGTCGTTGATAACCTGACGGTTGTCAGCAGCGACATTGACTTGGCTTTTATTATCTACTCGCTTATTCTGTTACTGTATTTCAACTGGGTCTCCTTCAGCTGGGCGTCTCCTGTTGCTGTCGTCTTATCATTTGCCCAACGATATGCACAGAACACGGTCAGTTGTTGCTCCGACCCAGCCAATCATTGCCTGCTGGCCCACTGCAAGAGAGAGAGAGACAAAAAAATGTGAGATGATGTGAAATTTTTAGCAGAAACCATTTTGACAGCTGTCGTTTGCATTTGAATAACTGCCGCCGTCGCTTTATCCAATCCCACTCTTTCCGACTGACCCCTGCACGCCCACATGTCGGCTTGCACGAGAACTAGAAAATCGTAAACTGTCAGCGTGAAAAAGCAATTTCAAAATCCACTAAAACGGAGCGCAACGCCACGCATCAATCATGGCCGCCGTGAAGCGGGCCTGCTCATAAAACAAAGGCCCGAAATACTCGGCTCTCGAGCGCTTTTCTTTGTCAACTTTCAAATTGTTTTCCCATATTTTGTTGGCACTTGTTTTTCATTTCGGTAGCCGCTCCAAGCTCAAGGCTCACTCGTCGCACATTTGTTGACGCTCCTGCATCTGTCTGCGGGGCATTCCCAGCGCCAAATTGCGAAAGCTCTTCAACTGGTTGACTTTTGTAGTTTTCATGGGGTATTAGTGCCAGATTTGCCTTTGAACCACGGAAGTCCTGAGTGAGTGAGCGGAGGCCCAAAAGCGAAAAATCATATGGATAGACATGGGAGAATTGTGTTGAAATATGTGTCAACGTTTTCTCAAGTATTCCCACCGAAATTCAATACAAAACTTAAAGAATATCAGATCCAGCACAGGCTGACCAATAAAATAAAATTGGCAATATTCTATTTTAGATCTTTTTACAATGTTTGTTTGCAAATCGATGAACACAGTTTTTTTTACAATTTGTGTACATAATTAATTATTAAAGAAAATTTGAAAGTTGGCTTCAAAAACCCTAATTGCTCAATCAACAAAAAATAATCTTGGTTTTACTATCAAATAGCTAAAACAATTTATTTTATTTAGGTAACGACGATAATGAATCAAATATTTAAGGTTAACGAAATACTAATTGCCCACAACATTTCAAGGCTCAAATTTCACAGTCATTAAACACACACACACACACATATATATTCTGTACACAAAGAGCATCTAAAAGACATTAAACACATCGAATGTAATTAGCATAATAATTAAAAGCAATGCTAGCTGGCATCAAATCACAAAGCAAGCAAGACTAATCACATTCAAAATAGATTTGCTGATGATTTGAATAACTGCATTATAACATACATATATGCAGCACATAGTAAACAAAAATATAATAGCGAAAACAACAAAATGCACACAAATTGGCTAAGCCAAAACAAATTATAAATTACCAAAATGCCTGCCGCAAATGCCATGTGGCTCAAATGTCAAACGACAGCAATGTGAGCGTTTGATCCATAAATTATTGACAGTCTCGAGCCAGGACGTTTGGCACACAAACACTGAGAGTTGGGCGATAAATGGGATTGGGTGGCTCTAATATACATATGTGTTATACAAACAAACATAATGCGTCTCTCCCTCTTGAACTGTTTTTTCTGCTTTGCATTAAATGTTGACGCATATCTTTGAATTACCATTAATTTTTGTTGATTTATATAAACTTTAAATAATAGTAAACATATTACTTGTTTCACTTCAAGTATTTGTTTATTATTTTAAGATAATTCGAGCTTCAAGAACTTAAGCTGATTATGCGTAGCTCAGTTGGGATCTACGAAAACAACAACAGCCAAATACGTGTTCTTTACCAATGTGATGTCATGAACCTACATGGCTTATCATTGGCTGTATCTAAGCGTCTTACTGACAAGCAAGAGGTCGCTGGTTCAAGTTAAATTGGTTTTTGTTTGCTTAGTTCCACTACGATTCTAAGAAATATAATTCCTTGAAAGTCTTCAATTAGCCACAACTGCAAATGTGCTCAAGGCTTGTTCGTGGTAAATATTTAAATGACTTTACATGTAATCGCATACGAATAAAGTCGCAATGAATTCTGTTAGTATCTGATATGTGTATTTGCCTGTTTTAAACGTAAAATGTTTGTTTTCAGGGAATGGTAAAGCATAAGCTGTTTAAAGCCCATGCTTGCTTTTCTATCTGTCAACCTGTGAAGCTGTCCGTCCATCCATCTGTTTGATTATACGCAATTTTCATCGGATTGTTATATACAATAAATAATTAGCTCTCACTTTCTTTCTACTCTCACTAGTGTAAACAGGATCTGAAGTAGGTAAAGAAAATCAAAACACTTGCATCAAATATCTTATTCTTTTTTTGGAAGTTTGTGTCTAAATTTTACTTGACTATTTAAGCCAGGCCTGAACGTATTTCGCACACGTCGCATTTAACTTTAAGGAAACGGCAAAGGTGTCTAAACTTTGCTGCTGATGCTGATGCTGCTGCTGATGTTGATGCTGCTGCTCTGCGTGCGCTAACAAGTTTAATCAAATGACAATGTCGTAACACGTGCATACATTTGGGCGCCCTAAAGGCATAGCTGCCACTGCTTGACTAAGACAAGCCTTAGCTGACAACCTTGGCACATGTGAGCACGCAAAGTCATAGGCCTTTAAGCGCCATCCTCAGCCCACGCCCCCTGCTTTTTGCACAGCTCCCCTCCAGCTCTCCTCTCTGCGTGCGTGAGAGTGCGCGATTTTTACTTTCAAATTACTTTAGTTACGCATTTTAAGCATAATGAATAATTTTTTGGGGCTTGGCATGCGAATATCGTGCCTGTAAAAAGTTCATTTACTTGCCCCGTCATATATTAGATCTCAAGAGGGTTTTATAGAGTTATTGCCCTGGATGATGGCAGTCTTATTAAAGCTCTGGATAAACTACAACATTATGAAATATTTGATGAAGGCATCTAAAAAATGTATATACATGAATTATGTATGTATCTTCAGTTCAGAATTAGTTTTCTTATTTATATGCCTTTCCTTCAGAAAAGCATGCAACTAAATAAACCATCTACAACTGCGTAGCTAGAAAGAACTGCGGCGGAGTTGCATACTTTTAGGCCGTCTTACTCAAACCTATCGATTATTTGGTTATTTTTCCCCTTTCAGGGGGTATTATAATTATGTCTGGAAATGTGTAACGCATAGAAGTCTGTCAGTCTGACTGTTTCTATGAAAACTAGCCTGTCAGCTTTAAAGCTATCGTCATGAAACTTAGCAAAGGCCCTCTTTCTGTTGCACGTAGTATATAAGTCGGAATCGGCCGGATCGGAACACTATATCATATAGATGCTATAGGAACGATCGGTCGAAAAGTAAGTTCGTGTATTAAAAACCTTTTTTTTCATAGAGATATCTGGACCAAACTCGGCATTAATTAATTTTACTATGCTCCTCATATATAGGCAAAATCGTATCAACAACGGCCCACTATATCATATAGCTGCCAAAGGAACGATCGGTCGAAAATTAAGTTTTACTATGGAAAACTTGACCTAAGGCAGAACATACGGCCTTTTACGTGTACTACGATATAATAAACCTTTGGCGTTCTGCTCAAGGATATGCCCGACCAAGTTTGAAGTCAAATCGAGTTGTGTATGAGTCTATATGCATTCTCTCTGAAGAGCTATTGTATTGGGTACGATAATCTCTCTTCAATCTCAATTTTCCAGTAAATAGAATTATTAATATAAGTGAGAAAAAAAAGAAAAAATATATATGAAATTCACGTCAAAACAATGACGCGCTGCCCTGCACCTGTCCGTTGATAACGGGGCGAGCGTTCAGCGCTTTACTCGACGGGCACTTCAACCTCAACTCAGATACCGATAAAGAACCCCAGGGCCCAGCCAGCTGCTCAGTTGCCGCTGCCGTTGGCGTTGGCGTTGCCGCTGCCGCTGCCGACGACGCGTCGAGCAAATTGCCAATTTAAATTGGCCGCGTTAAATTAGTCGAGTTATCAGCCTCCACGGCGGCAGGTGTACGGGTAGTGAGTGCTGCGGATTGAGCTATAGTTGTTATTGTATTGTTGTTGATATTCATGCAATATATAATAGTTGTGATTTCTTAAAGAAATGAAGTGGAAATTGTAACGTGCCCAATTGAGCAATTTCAATAATATTCCTAAATTCTTAAATCTTAACGGAAATGTTTGCATAATGCCCGCACTTGCCCCGGGGGCTGTGGCTTGTGGTTAGAGCATGAGCGGCTGGCGTGTCCGTTTCGAGTGGTTTGTTGAAAAGTGAATGAAATAAATTCGACAAGAGAAATAAAAAACGAGTGTGAATGTGAATGTGAATGTGAACAACGAGTACCCAAACGCTCACTTATCGGTGTCCATGAAATTATAGAGCAAATTCGATAAGAAGTTGTTTCTTATGCCCACGGCACACAGTCACAGCTAGAACTCTGATCTGTGCTGTCAAATGTTTTGTTTTATTCCATTTACCTAACAAATGGAACAGCCTGCGAATCAATCACATTGCGCCTGATATGGATATCTAATCAAAAGAAATAAGCTTCAGTTGCTTCCATTTTTTTTTTTTTTCTTTCATAATTTCCTCACAAGCTTATTTCCTAATCTGTCTAAAATATCGAAATATTTCAATTTAACTAATTCAATTGTTGAATTATGAGACATTCGGATGTTTTGTGAAAATGTGGGGTAAAACTCCAGTTAAAGAATACCAACAATACAGAAACTAGAAACAAAAGCAAAAATACAAGAAATATTTCGCTGATAACTGCAAAACGAAATATCAATAAAACAATATAAATGACGGACTCGTGACTCTTGTGAACCGCTTGTCGATGTTGTTATTGGTGGCAAGAAAAGTGAAATACAAATGGTTCTCAAAAGACAACAAAAAATATAAGTTATGCTTTTCTCTTGCCGTTTTCGATTTGCAATATACAATTGTTGTGTTCTCCCGCTGTTATCTATACAGATGTCGTGTAATACAAAACTGATATCATCTATAAGTAGCAAGATGTATGCAGAACGTTATTGTTGGATAGATAATTGGAGCAGTCCGCGTCAGCAATTTGGTCGGTCAAGTTGGCCGCAGGTTTGGATTGTGCCTTTGATTGGAAACCGTCTGCTGAGCTGATAAGATACAAGGAATAACCCAGTTTGATTCGCGGCCACAAGCTTAAGGGCCAAGCGGCCTTTTCTTGTACACCAAAGCTATTGGCCAAACAATGAAATCCGCCGCATAAATAGAAAACAATTAGGCATTTCAAACGATAAGAGATCTACGATAAAAATAAAAATAAATAAAAATCCAATTCTTCAGTGACTCATAACCGCCTGAAGCGGAATTGGCGAGTCGAAACATGGCAAACCGTGGCAATGGGCTCCGGGCTCTGACTAATTAGCTTATTCATTTGGCGATGCGTGAAATTTATGAACTTTACAACTTTTGCTATTAGTTAGAAATATATCTGATGAAAAGCGAATTTACGGTTTACTTTTGTGCAAGCGCTGAAAGAGCCTAATCAGCTACTTTGGCCAATATATTTAAGGCCCTTTTTTTCAATACTATTTGCTATTTAAAGTAATGCTTTTGATAACACAGTTAAATTATTATCTGAATTTGACAACAATATTAATTGTATATACAAAACTATTTACTTAACTTAAATTTCAACATCAATAAGTCATAAAAACAAAAAGCGATTTAATAATCATCAGATTTTATATTGACTTTTGTCTTGTCACTAAAACTTGTTTAATAAATAAGACAAAAAATATATAATAGCAATTGCAGTTCGCACAGCAAAGAGTTTAATTTAATTAATATGTGCCACAAAAAGTAATACGATTAAATAAAAAAGAATGAAAAAAAAGCCAGTCGCACCAAAACCAAATCAAAGCGCTGGAAAAGAAACAAAATTTATTTACATGTTTCAGCCGTAAAAGCGCAACAAATCAAATAGGCCGCCATAAATCTAATCAATTTAACAAGAAATATATCTCTTTTGGGGCTGGCGCTGCTGTTGATAACGCGTCAAGTGCTCGATGGCAGAGCGCGAAAATCCGAGTACATATTCAAATCGAGTCACTGATTCGAATTGAGGGCTAAAACTAATCGAAATATCGTGAATTACAACAATTGCAGCCGAGCGCAACAAATTTACAGCGGCAATTAAGTGCGCGACCATAAATCAAAATTCCGGCAACAGTTATCAAAAGAGGGTTAAAGCACCGTTAACCACTCGGCTCAGTTTTATTTGCAGGCACCAATCACAATAACAATAAATGCAAAAATACCAATAATAACAATAGCAATAGCAACAAAAGATGTGCGATAAATATGCTAAAATAGTAGCTGACAACTAACCGACCACAGCAAACGGCAAACGGCAAACAGAAAACAGCAGCAGGCAGCAAATAAACAATAACAACCCCTTTACCCCCGCCATTTACTATTTAACTACCCGGCGTGCATAGCGCCCAACGTGTGAGCCTCCCCACCCAGGTGACCCCTGCCATCCAACAGCAGCAGCAGCGGCAGCAGCAGCACTCTCCCCCCCAAAAACATGGCCTGCTTTCCGCGTCTCTTCCACCATCGCAGTAAAAACAAATTTACGCCTGCTCAAGATGGGAACACCGACACGATACTCAACACACAAGATAGCCCCGTGGTGAGTTTCAGCAACTGAGAGAGCAGTGTACACATACATATGTACATATACATGGCCGATAAGCGGCACTGATAAGTTGATTAAGTGTTTAATTAAGTTATTTGGCGGGGAGAACTGGCCAACGCTATAACTAAGCGTTACAGTTAGCCAAATACTAAAGCTGACTAAAAATAAAAAACAAAAACAAAACACGTGTGTAGCAAAAAACTTGTTATCCTTATCAACGACTTTGGGGAATGTGACGTTCACTTTTCACATGCCTTATCATAATAACAAAAGAGAAAGAGTTTTCGTACCGAAGCACCGAAGCTCTTACACCCTCACTAAACTGGTTGAGCAGAAATACATTTTATAATTTATCATCATTATTACTAACAAATTTCATAATTTTGCTTTTACAAATTGATGAGAAAGAGTTCCTTAAGTTATATACCTATTTTATAAGGAAACGTGTGTTAAAGGTTTTCAGTTATGTTGAACAGTTTGTTGATAGCCCATTTTCAAGCTTTTACTGTCAGCTTTATCAAATGAAATAATTAAGCATAACTATCTAAACGGGGCAATACGTAAAATCATACAACTCATTATGTTCTCTTATCTATTTGTCATTGAAATCCCAATAGTTGGTAGCAATTTTTATCAATTGCCAACGCTAGGCTCGTATCTATCACACTCATAAGCATATAAGTACATATTAATGATATATATTATGTTTCTACAGTTGATGGCTTAGTTTTGGCTTCTGATAAAAGTAGGTCTTAGAGCTTGTTAGTCGCCATATGCTCGGAGTTATGGGGAAGTGCCTGAGATAGTGTTAAATTGTAAAGGACATAAGCTCTCCAAATATTTTATCGCCAAGTATTTGACGTATCAAGTTGTGATTTGCATTCACTTTCAACAGAATTTCCCATTCGAAATTGGTTTAACCAAATTACCCAAACCCATGACAATATCTTTGAAATTGCAACCGCAGCACTTCGTTGGGTTGAAACAAAAGCCAACATTTAATATGCAAAAATATGATAAGCATGCACATGAATATGTGTGGGAATGAAAGTCATGCATAAATCGAACCCAAACATATTTGAACCGGCAAATGGAACATAAATATGCACAGTTCGTAGGTGCGCAGCTATCGATAAAAGAAACATTGAGTACCGCAGTCTGTACTAGATGCCTGCGGTTGCTGACGGGATGTGAACGTGATAAGGATTGTCAGGATTGCGCGTGGAGTTAGAAGGAAAAGTCTAATAAACAACAAGGGAAATAAATGCAATGCATTTGACATCTTGAGTGTTGCCAGCTATCGCTGCGATAAATATAAAATAAAATAAAAAACATGCACCGTGTTTTTTGATAAATTTATGACTTCGATATACTCTTACTTGAAGACTGGCAAGCAACCCTTTGTAGGCAACGATTAGCAACAACAATCGGAATCGCATCAAAACATCCGTCAAAATAATCGCTCTGGGCGGCTGCCCCCTCGACATAGCCGACATTAGCAACGAGAGAATTTCCCAGCGATTTTTTTCTGTCGGTTTCCGTGGGAAAACGGAAAACCTGTCAAAATGTCGTCGTTTAAGGCTGATTAGCATATCAAAGTAGAGACAACCACGCGACCTGCATATTGACATGTGTTTATTTATGCGGCTTGTGGGCTGCCAAATGCCAACAACAGCAACGATGCTACATTGTGGCCTCCCCAAAAGGTTTGAATATTTTATTGCCCGCATGCCTGGCTGCCAATTGAGCGATAAGACGCTCTGTTATTTTGCGGGTGACACCACAAGAGCAGAGTTGGGAGTTCAAAAAAAAAGCCTTTAAAGTCGAACTAGGCCGACATAAAAGTCACTAATCGCTGGCGCTACTTGCTTCAGCTCATTTCAAATGCGATATCCTGTCCCTGAATTTATATAAATATTTAAAACTACGATTATTGGCTTGTTATGATATATTAAATGTTTAAAAACACCTCTTAGAAACATACACCCACCAGATAGTTCCTTTAAATCCCACAATTATTAGTGCCACTAAATGAGATCCGAACTATTTTAATAATTTATCAATTTGCCTTTTGAAACATGATTTCATTGGACTAATACAATTTTAACAAATATTTATATGTATAATATTATTTAATTTATTTATTTTTAATCTCGTCAGTATTATAAAAAAGCGTTTTATTCTACCTTTAAAAGCAATATCTCCTCAACAGAAAATTCATTGAGATTTTCATTGGAATTTCCCACTAACATAAGCTTATTTCTATTTTAAACTTTTTTGTTTACAGTCATAAAACAAAGCTTTAATATACTTCTTGCTACTTCACATAAAAGCGTTTCTATCTTTATCAAGTGCACATATAAAAAAAAAGAATAAGCAAATAAAAATACTCAAATAATGTGAGCACGACATTTAAATAAAAGCCAACCTAACGAACTTTAAATACTCTTTCATAGAAAACCACAATATAAATAAGCTGATCGGTATTAATATTCAAAATATTAGCTCTCAAAATTTAAAGGAGCAAAAAGACTTTGAACTTGAACACCTAAGCTATAGACTTGCTGCCGCTATGTGTGTAACTAAAGGAGTGTATTCGAGATATACTCGCATATTTAGATACCCCATCTATAGGTACACAATTATTATTTATTTTGAACAACGTGCCCGTAAATAAAAGCAGACAAACAAAGGAATCGGCACAGATAAAGTTGTGGGCCAAGTTGGAGGCTATCAACATGGCACTGGAAAAAAGTCAATATAAATGAGAATTGGATACTCTTTTATAGCACTCGTGACTAATTCGAAGACAAATGCGAATAACTCGATTAGTTTTGGGTTGCCAACTTAAAAAAGAATTCCAATTTAAATTTATGCCTAAAGCACTTTTAGTTCTATAAAACATTTACACACACACCCACACACACCGTCGCACACCCAATAAAAGTCCATCAGCCCGATAAAGCTATTCGAAAATCCAGAGCTGTCACATAATCAAATGTGGGGAAAAGCCCCTCTGACTTTCGTTTCGTCAGCTGGCTGCGAGTCGGATTTAAACAAATGACAGTTTTTTATGCAATATGAAGAGCAAAGCTCGAAAGTATGAAAAGTATTTGCCACAAGTATAATGCGCACACGGTTCAAATACAAATACGAATACAAACGCGACGATATAGAAACATATTTATAAGGCGCAAATGTTACAAACGCCAACACAATGGCCGTTTGTTGTTGTTTATTGAGGCTCAACGGCGGGATAAACTGGCAACTGTTGCAGACATTAAACTGCACGGCTCTCCGCATTTATCAGCCGTGTCAGCTACAGATTGATTTCAAAGCAACGGACAGACACACCAGCACATCAACATACACACCCAAACACCCGCACACACACCCGCAGAGTGTCAAGCAAAGCAGCCGGCATTATTTGCTTTCTTTCACAGATTGTTTGGGAATTTCCTTTTTTAAATGATTTTTTTCTGAGTAGCAGTAGCAATTGTTGTTCCTTTCGCAGTTACATATATACATACATATTTTGAATTCTCTTTGTTAGCAGAGACCTGTTGACATTTGATGCGATTTGCGGTCCCACAGTGAATAAAGCTAAATTATGTTGGACATAAATTTCAGCAGCTGTCGAGTTTTAGTCCAGCTGCCAGCAAATGCTGATCAACCTTTTTATCTTTACATAGAGATTTAGCTTTTACTCTAAATGGTTGTTATGTTGAAATAATTTCAAAAATGTTGTGACACGAACTATAATACTGAATAATAGAGGGAAACAAATTCTTTTTATTTTAAAAATTAACTTTTGTATCCGTTACATCTTATGGAATAATCAATACTCTTTAAGTATATAACTAAGTCTATTATCCATACATTTTAATAACAAATATTATCACAAAAGAATATAAATAGGTTAAATTAAAAAAAACCAACTTCATGTACCCCATTTAAGCACTATTTATGTTTCTTTTACCTGAAAATTGTTTCAATATTAATAATTATAATATTATGAAGATTGCTCTTTGAAAAAATAATATAAGGTTAAGGTTCAATTTCAAAGAACTTTCAATTTAATAAGCTTGTCTTATAGCTTGCTGGTAGTTCGAAATTCAGAACTGTCAAGATACCAATGTGGGTGTTTCCAATTTCAATTTTTTCTTGGTATCAAAGGTTGGATGTTATTGTATTGTGACTCGTCCTAATCGTTCAATTTTCTTATTAATTTTTAGCAAATTGGTCTCTACATACGACGCGAGGAGAAACCACTTTACTCGCCCCTAATTACGCCTAGTGCCAGTGAGGTGAGTGTCTTTTTTTTATTAAAAGGTAAATCTGTTGCAAAGCACTGCTCCCAGCACAAACTCACGGGTCCGGCGGCCATCCATCCAACCTATCCAACCGTTTTCTGCTTGTCTTTGGCAAACTCAATTAATATTTGCACACATGTTTCTTATACTTTCAAACGAAATGATGCTAACGACAACGACAACGACAACAACAACACAAAACACTTGTAAATATGTACACAACACAACAACAACACAAACAATACCCACGGACCCATTTGCACCCCGCACTTTTGTTTGTCTTTGTAAATGTTTGGACGTACGTCCACACCTGGTTCCCACCGGGTCCTATTAGGCGCAACTGCAACGCCTAAAACAACAGCCCTCCAGTTCCTCCGCCCAGCCGCTCCAGGCTGTAGCCGAAAATGTGGTCAGCACTGGCATTACTGGTAGCACAGCTGACAACAATGCCGACGACAGCATCGGAAGCCAGCACCATGAGCAACAGCAACAGCAGCATCCAAAGAAGTTTCGTTCGCACAAAAGCAGGCTTCAGGCAGAGGATAGGGAAAAGGAGAAGGAGAAGTCCTCGACAGTCAATGGAAGTGCAATTAATGTCACACGTACCAATTCAAAATTAAAACCCGTCAAAGAACGACGCCCCACCGCACTGCCTACCGAGGCGCCCAACGTGGATGGTGCCCAACGTGTTGCTGATGTGGATGCCGATAAGGAACTGGCAACGGGGGAGCTGGAGCTGGTTGCTGATGTTGTGGACGGAGAGTCAAAGCTCAAAGGGAATGTGAATGGAATAATTGATGAGAACGGTGACAATGAGGCTGTCAAAACTCCATCGACAGGAACGCCCTCAATATTCACACCAATACCAACACCGCCAGCAAAGGCAAATGTTAAATTTTTCATTGGTCATACACAGGAACTAAATACCGAGCAGCCCTCTGATGACATTTTGTCCTGGCATAGCAATGATGCTAACAACAACAACAGCAACAGCAACAAGCTGACAAATGGAACATTACCAACTGGCCAACAAGGACATGCACATGGACAGCGGCTGGCCGAGTCAATGACGACGACGACGACGACGTCGCTAAAGGTTCCCGCAAAGAGCTGCAGCAATGTGTCACTCAATTATCTTAGAAGGTCCAAAAGCACGATAGCCAGCACCGAGCCAGTGACCACCAGCCAGCGGAGACGTGTGTCGACCATGCCCGACATTAACATACCAACACCGCCACCCATGCCCCTGGAACTCCTAAAGCCAGTAACACCGCTGCATTTGCGCAAGAAGCGAAGTGCGGAGCGTCAAACAGCTCAGGACTCGCCTCCAGTAGCCGCCCTGGATGCTTCAGCCAGTCAAGTATGTAACAAACCAGTTTAGCCCGGCGAAAAGGTCATCTGAATTTTGTGGCCAGTTGCCACCAGTTTGTGTCATTTTTCGAGCTTTTGGTAAGCTTTAAGCATAGGATATACCCAGATCTCTAATGGAGAAGACGTATATTGGTTTAATGCAATGTCTGTCTGGCTATATAAATAACGCATTCATTGAACTATAATTTAGTAGGTGGAGCTCTCGCTATCGAATCCTATATTTCCTACAGTTTTAAAGTCATTGTTTGAAAGTAAATTTCATAAAATTACAGTTTGCGAGTAATCGGTTATTACTGAAGGTAAAATCATGTTTATCGATTCGATAATATATGTGCTCAATGCAATTATTAGATGCATCTAATAGATTCATGTTATAAATATTATTTGAGTATCAAAAACTTTGCCCAAATGAAACTCTTGTTCGTGCTCCACATGAGCGAAATGTTCAAATATTTTACCAGACCAATAAAACATTGTTTAACCTGGGCGTAGCAGTGGCAAAGTACTCATTACTAATTAAATAACCCTTTCTACCTCAATATGCAGCAAAAATAACAAAGGGGTACACAAAATGGCCAACAGCTATGGAAAAGTCGGTATATTATTGTACAAACTAGCAGTGGGAGTCGAGGGAGGAAGTTGACTCCTAGGCATGCTACTAATTACAAGCGAAATGTTAATTGTTTGGCAACAGACATAAACTCTAACTTTTGGCCAACAAAAACAGGCAACAGATAAAACTGTTGCTTACCCTATCACGCAGGACTTCTCGCTTTCTCTTTAACTCTCTCGCTCTATCTCTCTCAAGCTCTGCTTTTATGCAGTTGATGCTCTTTTACTGTCTGGTTACATTGCTTAAAACCCCCGATACTTACCTGTATCTAAACGCTCTCCTTGCCAAATGCCGCTGAGGCAGCGAAATTGCCAACCCACAACTGAATTTTGGCTGATGTTGCGCCTTGTAAGACGCCATCCCCATATTATGAGACTTCGCTTTATCCTTCGAGCCTGCCTACGTGCAGCGACTGCGACTGCGATAGTTTGGCTCCGCAGATCTGGCCCCAACCGGAAACGCTTATAATGGTTGCGATTCCACTGTGTAAATGGAGGTAAATATTTAATGGGAAGCGTCCGTTAAGGCCCGTGGGTACACAAGCCAACCCACTTTAGAAGCTCGTAAAATCTTTAATTCACCAAAATAAGACTGAGTAAACTTGAGTGGCGGTGTGTTCTCAGGCAGTGATAAACTGTCGACTAAATTGAAATGTCCCAGGTTCCATTTGATGTCATAGAAGAGGTGCCTTAACAATCAAAACATGTTGGGTCAACCCTGAGCTAATCTCGAAGCTCAACTCAAACTGTCAACAAATAACCACAAAACTCAGTTGACCATTAAAAGATTGGAAAAAAACAAACAAACAAACAGCTAAATAACCCGTTATTTGGTTTGATTTGGTTTACTTTTGGGCTATTGTTCGAAATCAACCGCATCAATTAGGATGAAACGGTCAAGCTAGAGGACAGCGAGAGGGCCAGCAGAAGCAGCAGCGGGTCTGCAACGAAAATACATCGCGTGGAGGGAGGTCTCATCTATGTGCGACCGAATTTGCCCGTGCAGCAGAATATTGAAATCGAATTTAATCCAAAGGACGAAGCGTAAGTTGAGTAAACAACTATTGTTGATTGCCCAAGGTAAGCCGTATCTATGTGGGTCTGCCTCACCTCCTTCCTCATTCTAGTACACGCAATCTCATACTCAATGCCATCGAACGAAATGATTTCCTCAATAATCTAATGGACAAGGAGCGCAAGGATATGGTCATCAATGCAATGGCACCGGCTAGCTACAAGAAGAACAGCTACATCATCAACGAGCACGACGAGGGCTCCGAGATCTTTGTCTCCGCCGAAGGTTATTACGATGTCATACAAGCGGGTCAGCATGTGGGCAACTTCGGGCCTGCCACCGTCTTTGGTGAACTGGCAATACTCTACAATGCACCACGCAAAGCCACTATAAAGGGTAAGTAGCTTCATGTCCTGAAGTGTAACCCTGCATGTAAACTGTGCCTTGCAGCTGCCACCGATGCGCGAGTTTGGAAGATTACCCGAGAAACGTTTCGTGCCATTATGCAAATCTCGGGCTCTAGGGAGCGCGAGGAAAACTTGCAGTTCCTACGCTCGGCTCCATTCCTGCAGGAGCTGGAGGAGAGTCTCCTCACCAAAGTTGTCGATCTGTTACAGCGGGTAGGAGCTTAACGTTTTCTTACAAGTATCAATAAGCATTTTGGAAATGTTCACAGAAATTTTACGAGACAGGCAGCTGCATTGTACGCGAGGGCGAGGTGGGCAACGAATTCTTCATAATACGCGGCGGCACTGTGACCATCAAGAAGAAGAATCAAGCTGGGCAGGAACAAATTGTGGCCAAGCGTAAGCGTGGAGACTATTTTGGTGAGCAGGCACTCATGAATGCGGACGTCCGACAGGCGAGCGTCTATGCGGATGCCCCAGGCACTGAGGTGCTTAAGCTGGAGCGAGAGTAAGAATAAAACGCCCCATAAGTCTGCTCGTTGTATATCCTACCCTCCTCACAGAGCCTTCATCAGCTACCTGGGTACCATAAGGCAGCTAAGCGAGAAGCCCCACGCGCAAACCAACAACGAGAATGGACGTTCGAGCAGCAAAGGCGCTGAGTTCGATAATGAGCATGCCCACATCGCAATCTCGGATCTGAAGAAAGTAGCTACTCTGGGTGCTGGCGCTTTTGGGCGTGTGGATCTGGTCACACACAACAGTAAGGCATTTGCGCTGAAGATCATTAAGAAGATCGAGGTGATTAAGCAGGATCAAATCGAGCACGTCTACAATGAGAAGAATGTGATGATCAAGTGCCGCGATTCACCCTTTATAGTGCAGTGAGTACATCCAACCTGAAATCTTATGATGATAATAAAACATTTCAATTATCGGAAACCTTTTTTACCCAGACTCTACCGTACCTATCGCAATGAGAAATATGTGTACTTTCTGATGGAGGCCTGCATGGGAGGCGATGTCTGGACGGTCATGTCAAAGCGTCAGTATTTCGATGATAAGACTGCCAAGTTTATAGCGGGCTGCGTCGTAGAAGCCTTTGACTTTCTTCACGCACACAACTTTATCTACAGGGACCTCAAGCCGGAGAACCTAATGCTCAGCAGCGATGGCTACTGCAAGCTGGTAAGTCGACTTTAAACTTTGAATATCCCAGATTTTAAATGGCCATTTTCAATATTTATCAGGTCGACTTTGGCTTCGCCAAGTACGTGCGTCCCAACGAGAAGACCAACACGTTTGCCGGCACGCCTGAGTATGTGGCGCCCGAGATAATCTTGGATCGCGGTCATGATCGCGCCGTGGACTACTGGGCACTGGGCATACTAGTGTACGAGCTGCTCGTTGGCAAAACGCCCTTTCGCGGCGTTAATCAAATCAAGATCTACCAAAACATCCTAAGTGGCATCGATGTCATACACATGCCGTCGCGCATACCCAAGTCTGCGCAGCATCTAATACGGCATCTGTGCAAGCAGCTGCCCGCCGAGCGGCTCGGCTATCAACGCAAGGGCATTGCGGATATCAAGCGGCACAGCTGGTTCGAAAGCCTGGACTGGACACGACTTAGACAGAAGCAGCTTCCCTCGCCTATTAAGCGCAACCTGCGGAGTTTGACAGACCTGCAATACTTTATCCACGCCCAGGAGCCAGACTATGAGCCGCCCGAAGAGTTAAGTGGCTGGGATAAGGACTTCTAAAAAAGTATATACCTAGAGACATTGTTCATAAGTAAATAGAGTTTAATTGGTTAGACCGTAGGTACGAGGCGAATACGTGTCATAAGCTGTAAATAAATTTGATATTATGATTGTTTAAAGTTGATGACTATCAGAAGTTGATCTGAAGCCCGAGCTTCCGATGTTTTGTAATTTAACTTTGGCTAGCTGCTGTACCGTCTGCGGTTGATGCCGCCCAATCATCGGGTTATTTGTTTTCGCCACTTCAATTAGAAGCGCGAACTAGTTTTGTTGTTATCGAGATGTCACACGCACACACACACACAATAGAGTTAGCCAAGCAACTAGAATAAATAAACATTTTCAATTAAGCACTTTCAGCGAGTTTTCACTTGGCTCGCAACACATTGTTTTCAAAGCTTGTATGTTACAATGCGCTGTCCAGTCCGCTGCAGTGTCCAAAGTCTTAAAGTCACATATATGTGCTACAGACAGCTTTAAACATCATTAGATGGCACTTTATAATTGTGTCTTAAAGCAACTTTGTCGTCCTATTGTCTGGCTTGTATAGCTGAGCTTGTGCTGTAGTCATCAAGAGCTGACGGCAGTCATTATTGCCCGCATGCCGTTGACATTCATTTGTATCTTATAGATACTTCTAAAAGCACATCCAACATAATTGCATTGTGTGCATGTGGCTTTTCATGCCACGTTGCGAATGCTGCACATGACACAAACTTTATTGTTTTTGAATATAATAATAAAGTGGAGCTTGCCGTACGGCTGCTAACGAACGAACAAGGTTTCCCTTCTAGGTAGATCCAACAAGTGCGAGCAAAGCTGCCCAGAAACCTCAAGTGTGTGTGTGTGTTTGTGGGTGTGTGTGTGTGTGTGTGTGTGTGCGTCAGCTTGGTCGTTATGCAAATATGAAACGGAGTCGAGTACAATTATGTGAACTTGAGGTCTTTATATCAAGTCTCTTTGGACCACCTCGAGCCAATGTTCTACGAGTCCAACTCGTAATGAAACTTCAGCCCTTTGTTTAATTTCGGGTTGAACTCGTATTTAAATGCCAAATATGAAAACATAAACACATTTGATTCTTGTGAAAAAAACAAATTCAAAATGCTTATCAATAAATGTGTCTATTTTAATTTATGTTTATAATTAAATTTGCCAAACAAATCGGTTCGATTTTGGTTTTTGATTCAATCTAGTCACAAGCATCGGTGGTTCAGTGGTAGAATGCTCGCCTGCCACGCGGGCGGCCCGGGTTCGATTCCCGGCCGATGCAAACCACTTTTTTTTGCTTATAAAATAATTTCTTTAAAATAATTGTAAATAACATAAAAACCTATTGTCATAGTCACAGAGCTTGGCATTGAGAGGAAATAAAAAAAGCTCATTCAGTCATAGAAAATAAAATTGCTGCTTTGTAGTTGTTGTTGTCCCTCGCTTTGCCTTGCTATAAACACAAACCGACGATGCAGGAAAAAGCCACAAAGATAATAAATGATAATTGATAATAACGTTTTGCTACCTTCCTTCCGTTGGCAGTCACAGTGAACGAATAAGCCAAATAAAAGAGAGTATGTAAAGGAAATCAATAAAAATGATGGCGACAACATTTGGTCACAATTTCAATTTTCTGGCAGCCAAGCAAAACGAGCAAAACGCCGCAGCATTTCAACAATTTCCGCCCGCCGTCTGTAGCGGCGGCAAGTGAAAATTTTCATTTTCGCAACTGTCGCAAATGTTTGCTATATATTTTCTTAGACACCTTAGACAACGCCTTCCAGCATTTCTATGCGACTGCACACCGCAGCGACAAAGTTGGACGAAATGTCATCATTTCCGTTGGGAAGACTGTGCGCACTCAAGCGTCAACGACGAGGACGCGGACGCGGACGAGGAGGAGGAGGAGGACATGGACAAGCTCGACGTCTACTAGAAAACGAGCATGTCGACGGGTTGTCAGTAAAACAGAGCGCGCACACCGGGCGAAAAGGGTTAACTAAGGCAAACCATGCAAATCCCTTTTTATTTGCCCGAAAACTTTTGATGCAAAAAGCCTCAAAAATATATATTTGGTCGCATCCAAAACGCAGGACGAAAGCAGCAAGTCGGTTCGTGCCCTAGAGCCACTCAATGCTGCCGCGCACGGTTCTTAAACGAAGCGTGAAATTGTTAAATGAGTGCGAATGTCTACGAAGTAGCAGGATATCCGAAGCAGCGACCTCGTAGATGGGGCTGCCTTCTTTGCATTTGTGTGAAATTATTGATTAAGTTGCTCGACATGCACGTTTGGTCAACTTCTACTCGCCAGATATACCCCTGCCACATTCAATCCAATTGAATCGAATTGAGTTTGTGTCCCGCCTGGGCCTTCATCGAATTGAATGCCAATTGAGTCCAGTCTTTGAATTATAATTAAATTATGACGTTTGCAACTAGCATTTATGTTACAAATAATAAAGTTGAATCGTAATCGAATTTGTGTGAAATAAAAATTAGTTACACTTTTACAAAACTAAGTTAAGGTGCTTCATTCACATTACGCATAAGCAACGTGCCTACATTCAGTTTTGTCCCAGCACACATCATTTAGAGCACAGAATATTTACATGTGCCATCATCGAGTACAAGTCGGGCCCTTTTTGATAAACCTAAACAATATTTGAATATTTAAAACATGTCTCCTGCAGGCTACATATGCTCTATACAATCATACATATGTAAGCACGTGTGTGAGTCTTTGAAATCTTTTGAAACAAAACTGTCAAAACAGGCCTAACAAGCAATTTATAGCTTGTAGATGGCAACGAACACAAAATTAAAGCAAAGGAAAATGTTTTTCATAGTTTGAACTCTTGGTCAAACTATGTAGATAGGGCGGCTTCGAGCCTAGGCCTAATATATGCAGCCTTGGCAAACTTAAAGCTCCTTAACAACTTGGACTTTACCCATTCAAATATACGAATGCAAATTTTGTGCCAAACTTAAAGGACTTGGCAACACGGCTGCTCCCTACATAACTTGTCCACAATCTGATTGGGGCTACAAACAGCATTTTGACCCTAATCAATGTGAGTATTGTTTACCTACACTTTTCTAACATCTGATGCCCGGCTGCCTACAAAACTGTTTTCAAATATGTTTCACATTTCGATTGAAGCCAGTTATGTCCATTGATTTAATCTATGCATGTACACATTCCTCATAATAAAGAGTTCAAACTGTTGCGACAACACTTGAGAAGCTTAGAAAGTGCCGAACTGAGTCTTAGGCCATACTTTTTCATAGCAGCACAACCAACTTTATAAGTGTTTGCCCAACATTAAAAGAAAAATAAATTTATAAAATATGTGCATGCTGATTCTACGATGCAGATTTAAGTACATTTAAGCTGCATTTATGTGAAATTTATTTTTGTATACATATTTAAAAGCATTGTTCCCTGAAGTGTGAAAGTAAAGTGATTCCCAGAATTAAATGTGGAAACTGGCTTAGAGCATCGATATGAATCAAATCAGTCAGACTCTAAATATGACCAACCGAATGACTGACTAAATGTTGACCGACACTTTGCCTAGCTACAGAGCTGAAATTGTTACTGAAGCTTCATTTTTCGTTGCACAAAGTTGTGTTGCAAGGCGGGGTTACGCAAGTGTGATCTTTGTTCCAATTTGTTTGATAGGTGTTAAATACTTTTCGGAAATTGCAACCCTTCCTGTTGGAAAGGATCACTTTAAGGATCTTTATAAAAATTCATTGGAGATGTGTTTACCACCAATCCGGCAGGTCACCGGCTCAACTCCAGCAACAACTGCCAATTTGTTGATTTCTTGTTAAATTTGTTATTAGTTAGAAAGACATTAGAAAAACTAACAAACTAGAAACAATGCTGTCATATGTAGTTAAAGTCTTTTTCGTAAAGCTCATTTGGTATCTAACCTTAACCCATCAATTTTTTGTGATCAGTTTCAACATTTCAGGACAAATTGTGGTATTATAAAGTGGATATTCATCAGTGGACAGCAGCAAAGATAACTCCCCAATTGGCACTTACATGCACGCAAGTGCTGAACATCAACTAAAATCCTTTTTGCTGCATTCAAATCACAAAACAAATCATCACAGGCCTCGGCCAGGCCCACACGCACACACGCACACGCACACCCATGCGAGCGCCAACAAATGCCGCTGTGTTGACCATTTACAGGCAAAACACACAAACGGCTGCCCTGGGTGCAATTTGAAATTTGGGCATTCAATAACGATTTACACAATATACATAAACACACTGGCACAAGCACGCACACACACACACACACACACACATACATGAATATCGTACGTGCGGTTCGAGCAAATAAGCTTTAAAATTTTACCATTAACAGCCGTCCAATGTTTACAAATGGCAGCTGAAAAGCAAAAGCAATGCAAAGTTGTCCTGTTTTCAAATGTGCGTTTAGCACGTATGGATTTGTTGTGCTGGCAGCAGCAGGGACAACAAATGATTGTCCTTTGCCAGTGTGATTCCATTGAGAGCTGGGCGTGGTCAGCTGATTGGGGCGGCCGCTCGATTGCGATCTAATCAGCTTCGTTCTAAAAGAAGCTGTTAACAATATTGTCAATTTTGAGTCCACTCGCTGCGTGAACAACCGACGGGTAGGCGGGGCGGCAGCTAGTTTATTTTTATGTTGAGAAAAAGTTAAATTTGCATATTTTTTTTCTTGCTGTTTTGGTTTTTTGGCCAGGTTGTTGGGACCCTTTTGTGTCCTTGCTGCTGTTCATTTTGTGGGCGTCGGCTGAGCAGCGTTTGCCGCATAAACACTTTGGTGCTGAGCACTATGAATAATTAATGAGTTTTGTGTTGTTGTTGCCGTTGCCGTTGCCGGTCAAGTTGTTGTTATGGTTGTTGTTGTCGCTGAGAACTTTTAAACAGGCAACCAACAATTGCCGTTTGTTTGCCTTTGTGTGGCTTGCTTTTGGGCGCTGCTTGGCCAATAGGCTCATGCAATATTCGTGTGGCATTTAGGGCACTCAAGTAGTTGCTTCCTTGAAATGCTTTCCAAATTTTGTCAAATAATAACACTATTTAATTGCTCGTGTATAAGAAATTTAATAAAAGTTTTCCTCAATCTATTATATTTTTGAATAATGACTGTTTGTTATATAAAAATATGCTTCTACTCCATTCGTATATCATATTTTTAATAATATGAGAATCCAAATTATTTGAGCTTTTTTTGAAGTCAAACGATTTGACAGACTCAGACTGGAGCACACACTTAGCCATATGTACAAATCACATTATTCACACACACTCGACCTCTCGTCGCAATCAAATTATGTTATTTTCATGAGCAGCCCAAAAGTATGCAAATATTTGTTATGCGCAAATATATATTTCGCCCGGTTAGAATAAACATCTGCAGCCACAATAACAACAACAACAACAACAACAACAAAGGGGCTCGCAGACATGCGAAAAGGTCGTTAGCTTGTTAACAAGTTCATAAAAAGACGCTGGTACATAAGCACTAATACACACGCACATATGCACTGCACAATTATAGAAGCAGCAACCGGATCTGGTGGCTGGGACTGAAGCTGAACTGGCACTTGCACCACCTAAATACTACACGACGCGGCTGGTTGCGTATTTGCCAAGCACTTTTTTCATTCTGCGTCTGCTGCTGCTCCTTTTCCTTCTTCTACCGCTGCTGCTCGGGCGATGAGCAACAGAATGCAAACAGCACAAAAGTATGCTACAAAATAAAGGCCAGAGCCAGGCCAGAAGGCAGGAACGGCTGCTGCTGCTGCTGCTGTTTGCATGTGGCAATTGGTGTTTGTTATGTTAGTGTGTGAGAGTGTGTGTGTGTGTGTGTGTGTGTGTGTGTGTGTGTGTGAGGGCGTGGCTTGTCTGGTCTATGCATTTGTATGCGCAGATTGAAGTTGCCGGCTCCAAACCTTTTGGATCGCATAGTCAATGCTAAATTAAAGCATAAACAAATGCAATCAGCAAGGGAATAAAACCAAAATAAATCCGCTTAAATGCAATACAAATTTTTGTCCTTTTTGTGCACACATGCAGTTTGTTGCTCTAGCCTTATTTAATGCTTAGTTGGGCAACAACAAAGGCAACAACAACAGTTGCTGCGGCAACAATTAAAAGCGATTTGCGACCGCAGTTAAAATAGCTTTAATTCTATTGCCACCCCAAGCTCAAAATGTGTGTGTGTGTGTACGTGTGTATCTGATAGTAATAAAATTTTAAACAATACCACGTATTTGAAATATGTTTGGCCAAATTAATTAAATTCCAATAAGGCAAGCATTAATAATAATTAAACTCATTTTTTCTTGCTTAATGTGGCATATTGATTATATTTGCATATTTTATTAATTTAATTTAATTTTTTTAATACTTTAAAAGAGCAATTCCATGATTTATTTACATTGTATGAAGGATTTTCAATTAAAAAGCCATTGTTCTAGCTTAACCAAAGCTCTCAAGTTAAATATTGATTCAATGTTTTCTGTTTCAAAAGTTTAGTTCCATTTTGATATAAAATGAATTTTAAATCGTATGGCAAAATTCGTCAAACAGAAAACAAATATCATAAATATGTGAATTTATAATTGACTTTGTGGGCTTATGCATTTCAAATGTACATAACTATATTAACTTTTTAATACTGTTTTTGACATATAAATTATGGTCTACTGATTTAAGCTTTATATTTTGATTAATTCCTTTTATTTTTTGAGACCTCGAACAGTTCTAACAACGAAAAAGAAGCTTCAAATTTAATATTATTTGGCTTTATTAAAACACACACACATACATTCACTAATTAAAAATATTTTATAAAATTAGAAGCCACGTATTTGAACCAAAACTCACCGTCAATCATTTTAGCACTCAAGACGGTGAAAGTGTGTGGGTCTTCCTCTTGGCAGCTGTAATCAGAAAAGGGAAAGTTTTAATTAAATAGAAGATATTTATGCAGTATTTATGCAAATAAAAAGAAACAACAACAAGAAATTGCTGTAAAATATTAAACAATTAAGTAGAAAGAAATGTTGCCGCACAGCACAAGTGTTAATAATTGAAATACATATAGCTGGAAAAATGTTGGCCAAGAACAACTTGCTAAACAAATAGGCGAGGCGAACTTTCTGCCTGCGGCCAATTAATAATAAATCGTGGGGGGGGAAAAAGTCTGAGACGGAGGCAAAGGCGGCTGCCAACTAATGATGTGCTCCATTTGGGCCGATCCACGTGCAACAACAAATTAGCGCCACAAAACGGAGCCAAAACTTTGGTCAGATGGCCCAAAAGTCAAAAGGTGGCCGAGACAAGAAAAAGATAAAGGTGCAAGGAAGAATGTGGCCAAAACTTTACCAAAGGGTCGTTCAATTGGTCTTAGCAACTGTTGCGGGTTTAGCGCCTGATTGAGCGCGTCCAAATTTAAGGGCCATCTCCCCGTGTCCTCACCCAACGTTCTGCACTTGGCACTTGGCTCTTCCACGCTTTTGTTCGCGTCACGGACTGATGGATAAGGTAAATTCGACCCGGGCGTGGGCAAGGTCAGCACAAAAGTGTTTCAAACAATTTGTTGAAGAATTTTTGGTGGTTGCAATTTATGAATGGGCAACGGCATTTACCTTTGCTCTGCATGTATTTGCTTATTTTCAAATTAAATCAAGGTGCCTTGTTGCTTTGTGGCCAATGAATTAGGGCAACTTGAGCCTAATTGCATTACTTAATTATCCTGGCGGGCGTGTATGGGGCTGGGTTGGGTTGGACTCAAAGGTAAATCAACTTTTAGGAATTAATGGCACCTTATATTGATATAAATGAAGACTTTAATCCAAATAATGCACAAAGCAAAAATGAAATACAATATACAATTTTAATCTAAAACTAAATAAAAGAGAACATGGCGCCGTAAAAGAGCCTGCTCAATCATATTATTTCAATCGAGAAACCTTTGTGAGCTTAATTCGGCATTCCCATAACTTCGCCAGCACTTTCTAATCTATTTCGAAATCAATTTTCAACTGCCTTGGGTCTCTTATTAAGCCCGAATCGAAAATAACAGAAGCTAATCAATCAAAATGCGCAGCCTGTTTGGCTTATGTATTACCGCCAACACCGCCCAGTCGTTTCAGCCTGGGTCGAATCCGGCAAACAATTTACGCACTGCCAAAATACAAAATACATAAATAAATAAGCATAAAACTGCGAATTTATATCAAGAAGCAGCCCAAGTTCTGTTTTGGAGCAAGGTCGAATGGCCGAAATTTCGTTCGACTCAAGATTAGCCATGCCTCTAACTTCTGACTCGCCTTCCAATTTCAAATATCAAAACTCATTTTGACACGCATCAAAAGTGAAAACTGACAGCGAAAAGAATGATTCAAGAGAATTGAATTCGTACCTGGAGGCGTAGGGGTAGGTTTGATTGATTCTCATATTGTTCAGATGCCTTTGTTTATAGATGATAATGCTGATGATCATGATGATGATGAAGATGGTGTGAGGAGGTGCTTAGATGTTTTAGATATTTATCCCGACACAACTTCAATTAAATTTGCTTAATCAATTGTGAATGTTGAACAGAATTAGGGTGTATCTGTTTTGCGGCGTAATTAAATTTTCTAATTGACTTGCCATCGACTTGAAATGTGCCGCAATATTGTGCGGCAAGTTATCGCTGACGTGCCACAAAATTGACTTTGGATAATTTATAAGCGGCATACTTTTTGGCTTTCAGGCCATGTGCCTAATATTCTGGTTTTGTTTCGGTCTGGGGCCGGGCTACACAAGTTCGCTGGTGTTGCTAATAAATTATTTGTGCTAGTAAAAAACTTGCGGCGCATAAAAATACTCTTAACAGGCCTAAAGGCAGGCAATACTTTATGTTGTTTATGTGCAAATTGTTTTCTCTTTTTTTTTTTTTCTTTTGTTTCCTAAGTGTAATGATTTATGTACAAAAAGCTGCCACGCCTCAGTCGTTATTTATGCCTGTATACGCAGACCTGAAAGCCACATAAAAAACGAAATGTTCTCAAACTTGAAAAACATTTGAAATACATTTGTGTAATTAGTGTAGTGTAGTCCACACGCAGAATGATAGGACTTATTATGCGATCTTAGTTATGACCATACGAATAAACCAATTCAAAAGCCACAAAAATGCAATGCAGAGCAAGTAAAAGATTTGTTCAGTTTCAAATATGGTCTGTATCTACACATACATATATTGAAATCTGGAATCCTCTCGACATATGCGTACGAGGGACACATAACAGAATCTGCAAGTTTTGGAAATTCCCAATAAAATCTGCCAATATGCAGCCAAATACTAAAAACGTCTGCGCTTTCAACCCAATTTATTTTCCCAGAATTAGGCAGAGAAAACTGAAATGCCTCGTGACTTACCCAAATGGATTCCTTCACAATTTTAAGCATTGTATTATCTACAAAATATATATATATTAACTAAAATTTAATCCCCTGTTTGCTGTTCAACTGATTCCCTCAATCGATTACAAATTGCTGCACAGCAATTATTATATTTTAATACAAATTATAGGTGAGGAGAATGTAGGCTCATTTTTGGGAAATTTAATATAATTTAATCGTAGATCATAGTTGTGCACTAAATAGATCCAAAACATAAGCCTGCATGACTTTATGTCAGCTCATTTTATTTACCCATTTTGATGAGTTCAGGAGAGAAAGAGCAGAAAGAAATGTGCCGCCTAGGTCTATGCAACAAATTAAAAATAAATCACAGCCGGCAGCAAGGATGCAGTTTTCCTGTTTCGAAAGAAGATGGCATGCATAATTAGAGCAACCTGTCTGCCGAAATGAATAAATTTGCGCCCTGAATGCGACTCACATGTGTACACTTGAACATGAATGCAAACTCTCCTGTGAAAATGTGTATGAATGCATCCACATATGTATATACATATATTTGTACGCAACTGTATGCGAGCGGACATTTGCAAGTGGAAAAAGTCCAGAGATAAATGTAAAGAAATACATTTTGCGCCAGCTGCCAGCACTTTGCGGCAACATAGGACCACAATATGAAAATTGAACGACCGTATACTCCTTAAAGTTGAATAAGCAGAAAATTCAATTCAACTGGGCCTCGCCAGATACTAATTTCACATCCGACTATACTTCAAGCAGTCGATAACATCTCTTTGTTGGTGCATTTTAACTAATTTGAGAATTATTGAAAGGGAAGTTATAAATTTTTTTAAATTTTTCATATTTGTAGTATACCATAGGGTATATGAATACGCGCAGGAATTTCCAGCGCAGGACCCAGATCTGAATCTGAATGTACACAAATAAAACTACCCTTTCATATTTATTATGTAGAATTTCACGCAATATCTAAATAAAATCAAAGTAAAAGGGTTCACTCGACTAATTGCAGATTATTAAGTTAACCCGTTGCGGTTGTATTAGGGCAACCGTTTTGCCTTGACTTGGCCAAAATGTGCTCATAAAATTATCAGAATAAAAAGCCCTTTTGGCGAGCAGCATTCTATGAGCCACTAGAACTGTTGCACATAATTATATATAATTATTTTTTACAGCACGCCATAAGCCATGAAAATTACGGTCTTTACCCATGAAGCTGAAACCGCAGATATGGCCATGTTTAGTGCATTTGGCCCACACTCACAGCCAAGCGACAAAAACCCAACAAATTGCGCTCTGTCCCGTCCAATAGATAAATATATCTATGTGTATGTCCAGCTGATGGCTGATTGCATCAGTTTATTATTTTTCACACACTATTACGCGTTCAATTTGCAGTTGCTAATAGACGGCAATGGCGATTAAAACTCTTAATGTGCCACATTGTTGCTAAAGGCAATGTCCTCCCATCCAATCCCAGTCTGGGATTGCGCCTCTCTGGCTCTCTCTTTAGTGCAAGACCAGCCTTCACTTTATTGAGCGATTATTGATATTTATGGCTAGAAAAACCGGACTTAGTTGGCCACTTAATATGTTTAACAGAGCGTTGAATTTATGGCCTAGACTAATAGCTAACTCTTGCAATGCTGAGCACGTCGAGTGCGTTGGCATAACTATATATTATGGGAGTAAGTAAACATTAGAAATCAGACGACTTTTCTCTTTAATGGTCCGGTTCCACGCATCTCTTAAACAATTAATATATCCATCGACACGGCTGACATTCGTGTCTTAGAGAGAACATTTTGCAATCAACGTGCAGGTTGATTGAAATGCGTTTATCAGCATGTGAATTAATATTAATTATGCAGTCTTTTCAACATACATCGAATTGATTATATTATAATTTAATTGAATTTCACACACGGCTTATATATGAAGTATTTGTCTGTCCATTTTAAACACTCTCATTATATACATATATCCAATAATAAACAGACGCAAGCATTTTAAAATAAGTTTTGTCCACCTCTCATAACACCGAGAAAGTCTATCTGCGGATCTGTTTGGCTGTTCCGACTGTTGTTGACATTAATTGCCAATTAATTTTGCTGCTGCAACATTAACAGAATTCAATAAATTAATAATATTTCGTGCTCTTTGAATACAAATATATGCATATATATATATATATATACTATTAACAGTTCGCTATGTTAATTAAGATAATTGTCAAATACAGAAAGTTCGCCAAAGTGGAGCAATTATCAACAAGCAGCGTTTTCATTCCAAGCATAAAGGATACTTAATTTTGTCCGTTTGGGTCTCTTTTTAATGGCCTTTTAATCGAGAGAACAACTTTAAAAGCCAAGTCAACAAAAAACTGAGCCAAATTCTAAATTGTGCCTAATCGAAATTTAAGTGGGTGTGGACAAAAGCAGACTAGTTTTTTTTTTGGAAAACTTTAAACGACGCTTTATAGCCAAACGTGCGTAACAAATGCCAAACATTTAAAAACAACACATTAGATAGAGAAAGTGAGAGAGAGAGAGAGTGTTAGAGAGATAGAGAAATAATGGGAGAGAGCTGAGTAAATAAGTGAACAGCGAACAAAGCAAAAGTTAGGGGCAAAAATCACTCATACGCACTATCTAACAAGCAAAGAAATCGAGAGATATAGGTAGGGGATAGGAGCTCAAAGCTTGGCACACACACCCTCACACGAGTTTATTTACGCTTCAATGCAGTTGTTTGGCATCTGCTTTGCGGGACTTGGTAGGTGTTAAACTTTGCTTTATTTTCGAGCATTTTTGCTTTGCGCTACTTTTGTTAACGAGAACCATTTGCAGGATACGTCACATATTTGTCTTTCCGTCCCTGCGTCGCAAACACAATACGTGAGATCAAAGCATGCGTAAGAGTAACAACACATACATATACACTTAGAAGTACATGCATATAAACTTGTGTAAAAAACGAAAGCATAAAATAAAAGTTTCACTTCGCTTTGTTATTTGTCTGTTTGTTGGGCCAAAGTCAATTTATGGTTTGCTACCCGCATAATTTCATTTTGTTTTGTTTGACTTGATTTTCGTGGAGCAGCTCGCAGATAATGCGACAGCCTATAAAATGCTGCCAAATTTGTTCTTTTATGATTATGGTTTAGTTTGTTTTTTAGGTCATAAAATAAAGAGCATAATTAAAATTATTTCATGGCCCAAATTTAATGCTGGCCCTATAAAGTTTTTAAATCAAAATGAAAAAT
This sequence comes from Drosophila ezoana, assembly GCA_035045725.1. Classification (NCBI taxonomy): domain Eukaryota; kingdom Metazoa; phylum Arthropoda; class Insecta; order Diptera; family Drosophilidae; genus Drosophila; species Drosophila ezoana. Next base: position 9,881,620 of record JAWNOU010000005.1, read on the forward strand.
TTTGCAAATATTATTTATAATATTCCAAATAATATATTACTTATTTACAAGATATTCAAAGCCATCTCTTTTTCCTCTATAAGTTTATCAGGCTGTGAAGGCAACGTTTAAATATTTTCATAAGCCGCTCAAGCATTGCGCGTCACATGCGGCGTATGCACAATTATTTTTAAAGCACATCAATTTTACAGGGCGACAATGCAAGCGTCGCATTTAAATGCTCTTATAAAGGCCATAAATAAATTTGCTATTAATTCAATTGTAGCAGCACACACACGCGCACAACCACACCACACAGCCAGTTTCTGTAGACACACCCGTGGACACAATCAGCCATAGGCTTTCGACTGCCCGACATGTATGCAATTAAAAATTTGCACGTTGTTTTTCGTTCATTAAGTAGGCCCGGCCTCCCTCTGCTGCTGTTTTGTTTTTTTGGTACAGACTTCATCTTGCTGCTGGCATTAATAAAATAAAAAAATACATTATTGCCTCCACCAGCCGAAAAGCAGGCTAGTCAACTCTTTTTCGACATTGGCTTTAATGGGCTTAGTTTCACCAGCGCCTTTTTTTTTCATGGCTTATCTCTGACGCTATTAGTTTTGATAAATGGTTTTATCGACAGTTTTTAGGTAAGCACTGTCAGCGCTTTACCTGCTTTATGTTCAACCTTTCCACCACCTTACAGTTTTGCCAGCTAAGCACGAAGAAAAATTTAATATGCATTTTTAAAATCGAAACTTATTCTGAGCTCTACCAGTCCAATCAGTACACCAGTCAATCAGTCTGGACAAACATTTAAATATGAATTGATTTATATATTTTAAGTGCACTTTGTAACAGTTTCAAAAATGTGATAAAAAATTTCGTTTATGACTTGGTCATTTCATCAGTTGTAGATTGTTCAGATTAACCCTTGAGGTCCCATTTGCTGCTTTCTTTGCGGTGTCTCTTGATGATCTTCTTGCCAGGGCGCCTCACCACCTTCCACTTGTGCTTCCTCCTCTTCTTCTTGCCACCGCATGTTGAGGATGCGGCTGTGGTGGTATCGGTGGATGCGGCAGCTGTGGTGGTATCGGTTGATGCGGCCGCCGTGGTAGTGTCAGTGGATGCAGCCGCCGTCGTTGTGTCTGTGGATGCGGCTACTGTGGTTGAGTCCTGCCCATTGCTCAACGGCAAGAAGCAAAGGCATAG